>CM044400.1:41527500-42800000 GCA_024322285.1 Musa beccarii | reverse complement strand
AAGCACATCACACACAGCAAGGCTGACGATATTGTCTTGATGCAGGTACAACTATTATTTCCATAGCGTACAATGCCATGATATAGATAGCACAAGGTGAGTTGTTAGAGGACAGTGAGAAATAGTATCTCGTCCATGGTGGGAATGATGACTCTATTGCATCTCAAATATACAGGAGAAGTGCCACTCTGACGTGCATGATCTTCCAGCATCGTATCATAAGGTGTCACTCCTTAATTTGGTTGCACGAATTGCCTCCCCTGCACCGATGAACTTAGCTCGTCTCTGTGGTAAAAGCTAGATGACTACGATGGAGAAGGAGGCCTGTCATCCAG
Source organism: Musa beccarii (assembly GCA_024322285.1). NCBI lineage: Eukaryota > Viridiplantae > Streptophyta > Magnoliopsida > Zingiberales > Musaceae > Musa > Musa beccarii. Next base: position 42,799,665 of record CM044400.1, on the reverse strand, counting down.
CAATTTGGCAGTACTAATGTCATGTATGCTGGAGCTCCTCTTTTCTTCGAGTCTGCTGAAGTACTTTTGGGCATGAGAAGCCACTTGAGTAGGGGTCCTGGTGGTCACAAAATTCCGATAAATATTTCTCCAATTCCCCTTACCATATTTTTTGAGACCAAGCAGAAATCGCCTGCAAAGGCAACACAGACTTCCATTGTTACCCGATACCTTCTTCCATCCCAAAGAACAAACTCAGATGCACTACAAGCACCAGCAATATGAGCAGCATTAACTCAAACACATCACGAGTGCCTTACCAGTGCTCCTCATCGGTCCAGGGAACTCTTTTCTTCCTCTCTTGATCCGATGCTGATCTTTTCCCGCCGACGCATGAAGGTTGCGTCGACGAAGAAGAGTCGTGGCCAGGACAGGGGACCCAACCGGCTTCTATCTCGCTCGCGTAGTCCAACGAGTCCCGGCAATGGCTCAAGACGTCCCTCACGGTCTTCCCGGGGATATACGCCGCCACCTTTTCCCAGCGGTCAGGGGTGTCTTTGTCGAACCTCCTTTTCGCCACGGCATGCTCGAATAGCTTGTTCTCTTCTTGGGTCCGGTTCCCGGTTCCGATGCCGCCCGCGCCCCCTTTCTCGCCCAGGAACCAACTTGCCATCATCCCGCAGATGTTGCCCATCTCTCCCCGAGCTAAAGATCGAAACTCGAGCTAGATTCTAGCGGAGAAAGAAGCAAGAATGATGACACCTTTGGTCTGGATGGCTTTACTGGGAGGTCTCTTCCGCCTCTCGTATAGTGCGTTTCCACTGTGGTGAGATGTGAAGGCAACGTAAGAAAGCAAATAAGGTGGGTTGTGATCGGTCCTCGGTGGCTTCTGTTGTGGCCACTCTATCCTCCCCCATATATTTATAACCAAGAAGGATAATATAGTAATCTTATTTATAATATCAATAATATTTTTTATTTATAATAGAGATTGCTATTAACCACTTTATTTTTCCTATTGCTATTGGCAATAATTTACTTCATATAATTTATTAAATATAATCTCTCAATTATCGATCATATTTTTATTTTTTTATAACCCCTCGATTACTATTATTTGCGTCCACACAAAAAATCTTAACAATATCTGCTTCAATTATTTTCGGAATCTTAGTTGTCGACGTCGCGTCAAACATATTCAAAGATAAAAAAGAAAAAAAAGGTATCCAAGGAGCTGAAGGATTTTTATTAGAATTAAATGATAAATTAAAAATATTTACGGAGGATAAGTTACGAATATTAAAGGTTATAAAATAGATTACCAATGGAAATTTCCTTTATAGATACGGAAAGGACAAGATGGACACAAGCATAAAGCTCTTGCACACCATGCATGGCGGGCCCAATCAACCTACGGGCACGCACATCAAACACTAAAATACAAGTTGCAAGCAATGGTCGGCAGCATCCTGTCAATACAAAGTGGACTGCCATTGCCTTGTATCGTCTGAGCCACTGCAGGTGACTTGCGCAGACAGCAACATCCTCGCCCATGGTTGCAGCCTTGCAGCCACAGCAGCAGTGGCAGCTACAGCAGGTACATGACCCAGATCTATTGATTAATAGTAGACTTGGTGTTGTAATGTTGGATTTCTGGTCAGAGAATGGACTTGGAAAACACTTCAATTCTGTGGGCCAACCATCCCTGTTCTACATGCTTCTTTTACATGTCGAGTTAGGTGATCTTGGAATCTTCAGATAACTCCGCCATAAAGAAGTGGAACATATCCAATGGAGGATTCCAGACCACATAGTACTGCTGGTTTGTGCTTGTTCCATGAGAACAATGTCAATGCAAAGAGTCAAGCCTCGGCAGAGATACTCATCAATAGCTTCAAAAATATGCTTCCTGAATCCCTGTTGCTTGGGGTACCTCGGATACTTTTGTGTGCAACAGCCATGTAGCTTCTCAAGCACCAGCTGACCAATAACTCTCAATGACTTTTCATTTGGTAAGAAGAAATTGAGAGTGCAAACTGGTATCATGAAAATAGAACGTGAGTTCTAGTAGAAGCATAAGTATTCAGAAATGCTGAGAACTTTATGATGTGCATGCATTGGGTGTTTAGGTTAATGCCAGAAATATCAACTTCAAATTGAGGAGTTTCTCAGATTATCTCAAGCTTCCCATAATAATTTGCATGTGATGACAAAGACAACTTTGGCTGCATCTGCTAATCAGTACCCACTTACCAACCTGTAGTACTCGGGGACCCACAGGTACACTATATGCCAGGAAACCTTCAAAAGGAAAAGGAATAGAACCTCAAGAAAAGAAGAGGATATGGATGGGAAGCATGAGATGCCAAGCTAGTGGAGTCCAGACTTAGCCCCAACCTTAGTCAAGTGGCAAAGATGAGACAAACAAGCAATAGGGGACTTTCAATAAGTTAAAGAAAATGGCTACAGAATCAATGTCACCATTCATGGCCATCAGCAAAGTTGCAATGTTAAAAAAATGCACTGTGACTCAGCCACACTCTATTAAGAGATGTATGGTTGAATCTTTGGCATTGTTTTTACATGATACACAGACTGAACCAACAGAATCAGTTCTCATACAAGCTCATGTCTGATTTGGTAAAAGGAAGCACACAGAGTGACCAGGAAACCTCCAGCTACAAAGAAAACAAGCATTCAGTCCTTCCCTGGTAAGAGCTTCAGTGTGAGACAGTTCAGAATATGTGATGGCCAATCAACCTGAAAGTGTAGTACAGATCTTCGATTCAATTTTTTGATGGTCCAATTTGAAATTTAAGCAGGGCAGAGGAAGAAAGGATTCACGTGTGCTTCTTGCTGTGCAGAGCTTATAAAATTAAAGCACATCACAAACAATAAGAGTGAGGATACTGCCTTGATGCAGGCACAAGTATTATTTCTGTGGTGTATAATGCCATGATAGATACTCAAGAAAGAAAAGAAGAAGACAAGGAACGAGCTCCAATTTTGTATCCTTGAACTCTCTTCGGACAGTGGGATCACCAACCCCCATTCACTTTCTCTGAGCATGGAAGCATTTCAGATTTTTCTCTGAATCTTGTGATTCTCTGTAGGACTGTTTATCACATCCTTTCTTCTCAACCAAAGTCCAAAGGTAGACTAATACTAATCACGCATGGCAGCGACAATGACTCGATTGCATCTCAAATAGCAAATCATGGTCCTGAACCACAGTAGCATCGAGTGTGCCACTCCGAGGTGCATGATCTTCTAGCTTCAGACCAGAAGGTGTCACTCCATAATTTGGTCGCACGAATTGTAGTCCCCTGTACCGAAGAACTTAAAATTGCAGTTGCTTCATTAGGATGACTCGAATCAAGGAACGATGAGAATGGGGCTGACGGTATTGGTGTAGAAGCCAAGCTTGTCTGAGTGGGAGGATCAGATGACTGAGACGGAGAAGGAGGCCTATTATCAGGCAAATTGGCAGTAGTAATGTCATGTATGCTGGACCTCCTCTTATCTTTGCCACCTGAATTAAGTCTGATGAAGTACTTTTGTGCATGACTAGCGACTTGAGTAGGGGTTCTAGTGATCACAAAATTCCGAGATATATTTCTCCAATCCCCTTTTCCATATTTCTTGAGACCAAACAGAAAGCGCCTGCAAAAGCAACACAAACTTCCATCGTTACCTGACACCTTCTACAATCTCAAAGAACAGGCTAAGATACGGTGGGAGCACCACCAGTATCAAAACTATATAGCAGGATAAATCAAGCATCATAAGACAAAGTTGGCAATAGGAGCATTAGATCAAATAGATTACGAGCGACTTACTTGTGCTCATCTTCGGTCCAGGGAACTCCTTTCTTCCTTTCTTGATCCGATGCTCGCGCTGCTGACCTCTTCCCACCAATGCAGTAAGGTTGCGTGGACGCTTCGAAGCCGTAATTGGTCTCCCAGTCCAGTGTCAAAGACGAAGAGTCGTAGCCAGGACATGGGATCCGCCCGGCTTCTATATCGCTCACATCGTCCAACAAATCCCGGTAGTGGCTCTCCACGTCCCACGCGGTCTTACCGGGGATAGACGCCGCCACCTGTTCCCAGCGGTCAGGGGTGTCCTTGTCGAACTTCGCCAGGGCATACTCGAATCGCTTATTCTCTTCCGGGGTCCAGTTTACGGCTTCGATGCCGCCCCCACTCATTTTCTCGCCAATGAACCAACTTGAGCTGGGGTAACACGCCACCGTCGCTGGAGGAAGGACTTCCATCCACGACCTTGTCGTCATATAGCAGATGTTGCCCTCCTTTCCCCCGAGCTCAAGATTGAAACTGATTCCACTGCAGAAAGAAGCAACCGGAGGCAAATTCAAAAGAAACGGAGTCGAGACCACACACCAAGAAGCCCAAACTATTTGAATAAGAAGAGAAAGAAAAGGTCTTGACAACTTGAAATTGAAAAAGACAAACCGCAAATAGATGGACAGAGGGTTCAAGAGAATTCAAGCTGAAGTTTTCCAAGGCCCTTGGAACGTTGTTCTGCAGGTCATTTGAGGAAGAAACTGAGCAAAAGGAGGCCAACACAGAGACTCCAAAGGAGCAAAACAGGAGAAAAATTGAAGCTCGGAAAATCACGAGTACCCACAAGACACACAAAGAAGAAGAAGAAAGAGACGCAAAGATGTGACCTTTCTTCTCGCTGGCTGAACTTGGAGGCCCTTGGTTGGTTTGGGTATACGGACCGAGGAAAGAAGAAGAGAAGAGACGAGAGAAGTGAGAAGAGAAAGAGGAAGCAGTGGATCTATAAGCCGATTGGTTCCTTCAACTCCGACGACGATATATTCCGTTGCCACTGGTGAGATGTAAATGCGAGGTAAAGAAGAGAAGACACGTTGGGGGGCTGTGATAGGCTGTTGGTGGAGTCTGCGGCCGCGCTCCTTGTGCCCCCCATTCCTTTATAAACAAGCGATGAGGAGAATTTAGTAAAGCTATTTATAATATCATCAATAATATTCTTTTTTTTTCTCCGAAAGAAAATAAATTGCATTGAAATTGATTAATCTAGCAAAATTAGTAAAATACGTAACTCACAACACATTCCAGCAGTCACATAATGTCCGTTACGTACATTAGACATGTATCAAAATAGATATCAAACTTTTAGCATCCATTCCAACATGAATGAAGAGCACATTCTCATCTTATTCATCTTTTTCTCTCTTCTCCTATGTGAATCCTGAATAAAAATTAAGATAATTTTGAGTCAGATAAAAATTACTTTGAATTGAATTATCTAACACCTAAACAATAACAGAATATGATATTATGAATAAAAACCAGTATCCTATTCTATATTATATGGATGGATAGATTTATGACTTCTTATATAATTCGATAAAAATAGAAGATTACTGATCTCACCTATTTCTATATGATAGCGATTTATTTTAATATAAGAATCAATTCCTCATATCACATATTTCATTTGAAATGAAAGAGAAAGTTCTCAGATATTCAGATGATATTAATATATTCTTAATATTAATTCAAAATAAAACTACACAGATTAAAAAATATTTTATTTTGCATTACTAAAGAAGGTTTTTTTTATTTATTTAAAATTTTCATGGCATGCTATATTCAATCAACCTTATAGATAATGCTTGCTCACACATAATAATAATAATAATAATAATAATAATAATAATAATATTATTATTATTATTATTATTATTATTATTATTATTATTATTATTTTTAAAAGCTGGTTCGTTTGTCATCGTACATCCTACACTTCTCAGTAGCCAACAGGAGGAGGAACCGATCCACTATTGTTCTCCTCCAGCAAGAGTTATGGAATCTGCACTATAATACGTCTCCATCGACAACAACATCGAATAGCTTATTCCAATAAGTCAAATCACATGTGATTGAAACAAGTATTTTTCTTTCCGTCATCCTCACTCACTGTATAAAGACAAATCTTCGTAAAGCGAGAAGAATAATAGTTTGCTATTAAATGATATTATCTATATCTTATATAATGAAAGAGGATATAAATCATATTATTTCACTTTAGTGAAGTAAATCTATAATTTGAGAATCATTTTTTTTAATTGAATCTTGGATTTTGCTGATGAAATCAATTGATAATATTTAAGATCTAATCTACGTTTTGAGTGACGTAGGACAACATTCGATCAGGAATATACAATTGTAGTAAGAAGAATCGGACATTGGGCTGAAGGTGAATATGTCAGAAGATTGGACGTCGAGCCGAAGGATCGGTTGACATATTGGTAAAAGACTTCGGATGATGGATTCGGGCATCAAGCCAAGAAGAGTGGAATTACGCCAAGAAGATCGGAGTTACGGAGGTCAACTGCTGATTGGGCAATATGCTACAAGAGAGGACGATGTGCCGAAGAATCGAAGGAAGCGCCGGATGAACTAATGACATGTCAAACAATATTCGATTATGCTTTGTAATAATTATCTATATCAAAGTAGATTTTAGGTCTACTTGAGTTAGAATTAGGTCAACTCAATTAGGGACCAATCTAGCCTAAGTTTGGACTATGTTGAGCCAAGTGAAAGGTCCAAATAGTGACTCAAGAGGTGGGTCAAGCGGTGGCACCGCTAGAACAAGCGATGAAACTGTCGGTGGCTCAATTTTCAAGATATAATTTTCGAGACTGTATCAGGCGATGGTATCGCCAGACTAGGTGATGGTACCACCCAGTATCAGAAAGCTTGGGCGGTGGTACTGCCCAGCACTGACGATGGTATCGCCAGTATATGAAAGACCCAAGATGAGACTAGTTTTGGCTTCAAGTTTGAATCCATTTGAAACCTATAAATATTCCTCTCATCCTTGGTTAGAGTATACAAACATAGAGAATTTAAAAGTAGAAAAATACTATTGTAATCATAATATTTTTTGAAAGGGATAAAAAGTATTTTTCTTTTCGTATTTACTATGGACGAGAGACTTAGTTGATGTTGATGGCGAAGTGAATCTACTACTAAAGAATTAATTCTTTTTAATCATCGTATACCAAACTAGCATAGTGATTTATCAATGTATGGAGATTGAACTCGGCTTGTGCCAAGGTAATTCATCTATAGCTCGATTGGATTAGAATGCATATTTTTTTTCTATTATCATCAAACACCCAAGTTGGAACGTCCTGAACTCTATGAAGTAAGAACAAAGAACAAAGAAGAAAAAAAAAAGGGGTTAGAAATAGCTTTAAGTATTTTTTTTTCTTCTCATGTCCCGTAGATGAGAGTCTTAGTCCCCTCTTTTACTTAGACAAAGAATGAGTAAATAGTATTCTATTAAAGAATATCATCTGCTAGAGGATGTCTCCTGCTATGACATAAAGTATATTATTGAACTTAGTGAACTCCATGAATGAAGACTAATTAAAAAAAAAGGGGCAGAAAGGGCAAGAAAGATCTCTAAATATTTTTCCTTTCTTATATAAAGATAAGTCTTCATAATTCTAAAAGAATAATAACTTGCTCCTAAAGGATATCATGTGTATATTGTATGATCACATTGGGTGTCTTCTTTACTACGATAAGTCTACAATTTGAGAATTTAATTTCTTTTGTTATCATCCATCAAATTAGAATGATGGTTTATTTAGTGTTATTAGAAGATATTATTGACATCCGAATCAATCTGATATGGTTTAAATTTGTATACGCAAGGTTATCCAAGGTGCCTTTGAGATAAAAATATCGAACTCCTGAGGAGGACATCCAAGGTATTACTTACATAAAGATCGAGGTCGAGAGAAGTAGATGAGTGTGATCATCAATAGTAAAAAATTGACATTTTGACTATATTAAAATTAAGCCTTTATACTTGATAGTAAATGGATGATATGTTCTGTAAAATATTCTTCAAGGATAACTTTTAACTATCTTTAATAATCTCAATTTAGCCTAGATGATAATGGCAAAGACAATTAATAATTGTCTGCTTTGGACCCATGTCCACTCGGGTATACCGGTGAGAGGTAGCTTTTGTCTTTTCCTTCCAAACTAGATACCATACGACAAATACATGTTAAATGATAGTTGGTTAATAATATCCTCCCAATCATTTATCACCTCCAAAGATATGTTTTGAGAGCTTTTTGGAGAGGGTCTTTAAGCACAATGTCTGGCCCACCTAACACATTGGCCTTATGCTTCTTTGATCACTTCTTTGAGGAAGAGTAGGGGTATCTGACCAAATATACTTTGGATACATCGAAAAAAGAGGATTGGAGCTTGTCCTCCTTGTCTCGAGCAGCGAGGTGATTAGCGCATCTTGACTAGCCCACCTCAAGCAAAGAGGGTGTCAACACCCAATCCCTCCACCTTGCTCAGAGGGGATTAACATTTGACCTCTCAACCTTGAGCAAAATGGGAGGTTGGTGCCCGAACCCTTCACCTTGGTCGTTGGAGGTGGTTGAGCACTTAACCCACCTATCTTGGGAGGTGTGGGGGAACCCTCTATCACAGTCAACAGAGGAGGTCCGTACTTGACTATCTTACCTTTGAAAAAAAAGGGTCGACGCTTGACTCCTTTACTATGTTTGGAGAAGGAGGTCGATACTCAACCCACCCACCTCGAGTGAAAAGGGGGTCGGTGCCCTACTAGCCCACCTCGAGCAAAGAGGGGGTAGGTGCCCAACCTCTCCACCTTAAGTGAAGGGGGAGGTTGGTGCTTGACCTCTCCATCTTGAGCTAGTCTAAAGAGGGTCGGCACCCACCTTGTGTCTTCTCCTATGATGAGTTTCTTCTTATGCAAGTCAGGTTTTGTTGACTCATGCACATTTTCCCTTATGCCTCCTGCCATGATAGGTCTTTTTCCTATACACGTCAAGTTTTGCTAACTCATGTGTCTTCTCAGGTGGTCTTCTCACATCAATCACTTTTGTGCTTATTGAGATATCCTTACATCAATTAGCTTCTTTTCAAATTTGATCCAAAGGGATACTTATCTTAAATATGGGAGGAGAGAATCAGTCCCTTCCCTATAAATCTTCCTTAGCCATGGGGTGGATTCTCTCATTTGAGCCTCTATAGTCTCCCTAAGGAGCTTTTTCTTCTTAGCCTTAGTTCTCTTTTTCCAAGGCGAGTTGGTCCTTGGTCCTCTTGAAAGCACGATTCCTATGTGTCTTGTCCTTCAAGTACGTCACCTCTCCAATACCTTGGTCTTCCAGCACCTTGATCTAAAGTACATTTTCTACCTTTATAGGTATGGATGTTTTTCCTTTCTTATACAAGCTCCTCTTGATCTCAGAGCCACTGAATGGCCGAGGAGGTTGGCACTCCATCCTTGAATAGCTTAGGGGTGGAGGAAGTTCTAACCTCTCTTTTGTCGATAAAGTTGATCCTAGTAAAGTCAAAGATTTTTTGAGATTTAGGGTTCATAAAAAACATATATGATATAGATTCAATAATAAGCACACAACTCTTGGACTACTTGTGGACCAAGTACTCCATCCTAGTCAAGTTCGAGCTACAAGTCCCTAGGCCTAGTCATCATCTATATGACCCAATGTTTAGGTTTTTTCATTTGTCTTTTGACACTCTAGAGGTAGCACTTCGCTTTTCTCTCCTCCTAGTAATTGTCTTACTTCCAATAGTGGAAAATAGTACCCTCATAGATGACACCCAACTCATAGCTCTATTTGGTAGTATTCATTGGAGAGTGCTACCATGTCGGTATTACCCCAACCCGTAAACTATTTGTTGTTTGCTTTTGACAATGCAAGATAAAAAGTGACTACTGCATATTTGCTCAGGAGGGATTTAAGGTTAGTGGTACTCCATCCAATAATAAGGGTTGGAAAGAGCACTTCTTCCTTATATGTATAGGTCAAGATTGAGGGTTTAATCTCACTTGATCTACAAACTTTATAGATAACACTCTTCCCTTTTTTATCAAATAACGAGGCAAATCAAGTGCTTCGGTTAAGAGTTGCACTCACTTCTTGTGAGTTATAAAGATGATGGACGAGGACTAGCTGATTGATGTGAGTCTCAGCCTAACTTCTCGAGGTATGGATCTTTTTACACCCCCAAAACCCAACCCCCCCCACACACCCCACCCCACCAAAAACCCCAACCCCCACCCCAATTCTCAATTCTTTTTAAACTTTAAGAAATTAACATGTGTAGTCTCATTACTTTGATCTCCTATAGGTATATATCTACTAGTTATAGGTGTCCTACAAGCTAATCACATAAGTGATAGCACATGTGACTTGACATGCACTCTTTTTGCTTATTAGGTATTTATCACTTTATCTTGTGTGTTGCATATATTGTGATGTCCATGGATCTGTGCAATGGAAGTCGGATCATGATGAGATCACGATAATGCGACCGATTCACCTTTAAATATGGATCCTAAATAATCACGGTCATAGGTTACTCAAAAAAGACATCAAGATAATCGAACAGACTAGTATACTATATACCCATCCATATGATAGAGGTGGCTAGTCTCATAGCTACTTATATGGAGACACTAAGGATACAATGCAAGTGCTCATTGGAGAATGAGTTTACTAATTAATCCGCCCACGAAATGCTAGATGGTTGATGATACCTTATTGTCAAACAGTGATTCTGTAGTCCTAGTAGTGAATCTGGTCCATAGACTTGAGACACCAAGGATGTCCTGTATGAGTACTCCAATCTTTAATACTGGACTTATAGGTTTAGAAGCTCTAGATCTAGTACAGCTAGTCATTGGGAGTGGTAGTCAACCTTACGAGAGCTATTGAGTATCAATAGAGGATCATCCACTCTCGGTATCATGAGAGGAATATCCCATCTATTCTTGCTCAAACAAATCCTTGGCCAAGGTTATTCGGATTGAGAGAGAGAGAGTTCTCTGGGAGAACCAATTAGAGCGAGACTCGAGGATAGACCGTATGGGACTGACAGCACCATGTATGGTATAGGGTCTCTAGAATATTAGATCGATGAGGAACTATAGGTATATGGTAACTGAGGATGGATAGGTCCAAAGGATTGGATTCCCTTATATTGTCTATGGACTGCGGTGTAGTGGCCTTGTATGCCCACAGTCAATGAGTCGAGTGCATTATTATGGAGATAATAATTCATTAATTCAGAAGGAGTTCTGATAAGTATGACTAATGGCCAGCTCGATATTGGGCCTAGATGATCACACACATATGGTAGGTGTCACGACGAGTAGAGGTTCGGATATTAGATATCCGCCAGAGTCCCTATCTTACTGGATATACGTTAAGCCCCTAAATCATTGGATCCTAAGATGAGATCCAATAAGAGCTAATAAGATATTATTGGGTAGAGACCTACTAATCCAAGAGGCTTGGGTAATTGGATGGAGATCTAATACCCAATAGGGCAAGATCCATTAGGGTTAAGTTGATAAGGGACCTCTATAAATAGGAGGGAACCAAAGGCCCATTGGCTAGGATTTTTTGGCAGCCATCTTCTATTCTCCTCCCCCCTCTCCTCCTTAGCCAGTAGCCCTAGATTGGGGCATGTAGACAGCAAGAAGGGCCGACCCCTTCTTGATCGCGTAGTGCGTGCTGCAAGAAGATTTGGGCAACGATTTGCAGAGCATCGTCGCAGCCCCTACCACGTGGATTATCGCTAGAGAGGAGGACATTTAAAATCTTTTATCTAGTCCTATAGATTTATAATAATTCAAGGATATACGATCTCCTTAGGTAATTTTCTTACATACAGTTTTCGGTTTTGTAGATTTTTACGCATCAACTTTTGCATGACGATAAGAATCTCTTTTTCTATATGAAATCAGTGATTTTTGTTTCTATTCTTCCACTGCACATATGATGTAATCGTAAATTTCCCAACAGTGGTATCAGAGTTAGGTTGCTCATGCAAAAGATTGGCTTTTAAACTGTGTTATGTTCAATCGTGTAAGAATCATTTTGCGCGATTGTAATGATTTTTTATCATAGATGTTAAATCTGTGCTGCAATTTTTTCTCTATTATAAAGTATTTTGCAAAGGGCTTTTGATGCCAAATATGTTGGCACAAAAGAGGAAGAAAGGGCAGCAATGCTTGCCGCCCCTATAGATTAGCCGAAGGCTGCTTATAGCCTTGGCCGAGAGCTTTTCTTGCTACTCTCGGCCTGGCCAAAAGCAGCAGGAATGAGAGCAGCAAGGTTGCTCTTAACCTGCTGCATGGCAGCCCCTGCAACTAGGTTTCCTAGCTGCAAGGGGCACCCCTACCGGCTAGGGTTTCATGGCCGCAGGGGTTGCCCTAGCGACCAAGACTCCTGGTCGCATGGGGCAAGGTGGCGACCAAGTTTCTTGGCCGCCCAAGGCTGCCCTGCTAGTTATAGGTGTCCTACAAGCCAATCACATGAGTGATTGCACCTGTAACATGCTGCGTCAATCTCTTTGCTTATGATTATTTGCATTATCTCATATTTTCTGGATATATATTGTGATGTCCTTGGATCTATGCAATGGGAATCGGATCGTGATGAGATCATGATAATGAGATCGATTCATCTTTAAACACAGACCCTAAATTATCCTGGTCATAGGTTACTCGAGAAGGACATCGAAATAACCGGATAGACTGGTGTACTGTATACCTGTCCATATGATAGAGGTGGCTGGTCTTATAGCTACTAGTGTGGGGACACTAAGGGTACAGTACAGGTGCTCATTGGGGAATGAGTTCACTGATTAATCCGCCTACGGAATGCTGGATGGTTATTGATACCTCACGTTAGACAGCAATTCTGTAGTCCCACTAGTGTATCTGGTCCTTAGACTTGAGACACCAAGGATGTCCTGTATGAGTACTCTACTCTTTGATACTGGACTTATAGGTTTGGAAAGTTTCAAATCTAGTACAGCCGGTCATTGAGAATGGTAGCCAACCTTACAAGGGCTATTGAGTGTCAATAGAGGATCATCTGCTCTCGGTATCATGAGAGGAATATCCTATGTGTTCTTGCTCGAACAAATCATTGGCCAAGGTCATTCGGATTGAGAGAGAAAGAGTTCTCCGGGAGAATCCGATAAGAGCAAGACTCGAGGAGAGACCATATGGGCTTGATAGTACCATGCTCGGTATAAGGTCTCTAGGATATTAGATAGATGAGGAACTATAGATACATGGTAACTGAGGATAGATAGGTCCAAAGGATTGGATTCTCCTGTATCGTCTAGGGGCTACGGCGTAGTGGCCTAGTACGTCCGCAATCGATGAGTTGGGTGAATTATTATAGAGATAATAATTTACTAAGTTAGAATGAGTTCTTTCAAGTATGACTCACGACCAGCTCGATATTGGGCATAGAGGGTCACATACATATGACAGGTGTTGCGACGAGTAGAGGTTCAGATATGAGATATCCGCTGAACCCCCTATCTTATTGGATATCCAATAAGCCCCTGAATTATTAGATCCTAAGATGAGATCCAATAATTGCTAATAAGAGATTATTGGGTAGAGACCTACTAATCCAAAAGGCTTGGATAATTGGATGGAGATCCAATACCCAACATGGCAAGATCCATTAGGGTTTACAAGGGGCCTCTATAAATAGGAGGGAACCAAAGCTCTATAAGCTGAGAGTTCTCTTGGTAGCCATCTCCTGTTCTCTTCCCCCCCAGAGAAGTGCATCGTCGTAGTCCCTGCAATGTGGATATCGCTAGAGAGGAGGACGCTTGACCTCCTTCATCCTCTCATATAGATCTACAAGGATTTAGGGATATACGATCTCTCTAGGTACTTTCTTTTACACATGCAGTTTTTGCGGATTTGTTTTGATGCATCGATCTTCGCACGATGACGAAAACTTTCTATGGAAAATCTAGGGGTTTTATTTTTGTTCTTCCGCTGTGCATGAGATGTTGCTCCCCAGAAGGATTTTCCAATAGTGGTATCAGAGCCAGATTGTTCGTGTGAAGATCGGATCTTAAACTACGTGTATTGTGCTTTGGATCTGTTATTGACGTCAAAATTGTTGGTGCAAAAAGGCGAGGAAGGACAACAACTGTTGCTGCCCTTGCTGCGCTCTTGCAGCAGCCGCAAGGCTGCTTGCAGCCTTGTTGCCTGCACTGGCAGCAGTCGGTGGCCGACGGCCTGTGTGTTGGGGCCAGCCGGCCGGTGGGCTGTGGGCCACAAGCAGGTAGCAAGCAGGCTGCCTAAGCCGGCAGCCTGCCCGCAGGGTGTTAGGGATCGAGCGGCACTAAGAGGGGGGGGGTGAATTAGTGCAGCGGTAAAGAATAATTGATTTTTCAGCGATTAACACAAGTTCGGAAACTTCATACGAATGAATACAATGTTTCGTTTGAACCCGGAAAGATTGTGTTTTAAATTTAAAGCATATGTAAGAAGATGAAGAGGAAGTTGAGTAAATAAGGCAGCAAATGAAGAGGGTTTGCAGCAAAGTAAATAGCAAGAACGTAAATGCAAACCAGATTTATAGTGGTTCGGTCATCCGACCTACATCCACTTCTAAAGCCTTCTCCGATGAGGCTCCCAACTTCCACTAGCAAATCCTTTTGTAGGGGAAGGACCAAATACCCCTCTTACAACCCTTTTACAAGAGGTTTACACTCTTACAAGTTTTCACAAAGAGAAGGAAATGAGGTGAACACTTAAGCAAATAAAGAACAAGACTTTCCAAGACTTATTTTCAAAATCTAACTCTCCAAGGGTTCTACTTTCAGCTGAGAAAGGAGGGGTATTTATAAGCCTCAAAGTGATTCAAATTTGGAGCCTAAACTTGGAGCCAAAATTTGAACTTTCTTGAGTTTCTCGGTCTTTGTCAAGATCTTGCAAACGACACACCAGCGATGCTACCGCTGGCTTTCAGATCAAGCGGTAGCACCAGTGCTACCACTCTAGGCTGGGCGGTGCTACCACCCAGCACGCAGCTGTTGGGCGGTGCTATCGCCCAGCACACAAGCTGGTTCTGTTTGGGCCAAAAACTTTGGCCCAAACTAAGGCCCAATGGCCCCTACTTTGGGTTAAAGGATTAACACCTAATCCTAACCTAAATTAATGTGCTAACTATGAAATTAAAGACATTCCTAAGCTATTACAAAGTCCGCAAGTCAAGTCTTCTTCCGTCGAGCATCCGGCGAACTTCCGGCGGTCTTCCAACGATCCCTCAGAAACCATCCTGCGGACTCCCGGCAAGCTCTCGGACTCTACGATGATTTTAGCGAGTTCCCCCGAGCTTCTTTGGCAAGCTCCGATCTTTCTTGGCAAGCTCCGTGAACTTCCGACGAACCTTCCGGTGAACTTCCGAAAACCCTTCGGCAAGCTCCCTACTCGTTCTCGGCCGGTTCCGACAGCACTCCCAACAAATCTTCGGACTTCTATCGAACACTCGAACTCCCAACGATCCATCGCACTTGACTTCGGCCCTTTGTTTCACTTAACGTCTTCATCCTTATTGTAGTTACTCTTGCACAAACAAACAATAAACACTATACTTTGATCTAGATAGTTATTACAACGCGAATTGACATTCAGTTGCCCAGCACGTCATTGGTCGGCGCTTCGTCCGATCCTTTGGCACAACGTCCTCTCTTGCGGTTTGTTGCCCAATCGGCAGTTGACCTCCGCAACCTCGATATCCATGGCGCAACTCCGCACTTCTTGGCCTGATGCCCGACGTTGGAAGCTTCCTGCCAATAGTCGACCGAACCTCCAGCTCGACATCCAATATACTAATGTGATCACCTCCGGCGCAACGTCATTTCCTCTAGCATCAACTGTCTAATCCTGATCGATAGTAGACCTGCGTAACTTAAAACGCAGTTAGACCACAAATCATACTCAATTAGTTCCATCATCAAAATCCGAGATTCAACAATCTCCCCCTTTTTGATGATGACAACTAATTAATGACTTATGGAGTTAACCATAACTCCCCGGAGTTTAACACAAACTCCCCCTATCAATATGCCATTGATAGGACACTTGGATTATCCCAAATCCAAGCAACATTCATCACAATTAAGAGAATAAATCAAACCATCATGCAGATATATAAATATACCAATTAATGCATGAAGTCATCAATCTACTTTGATTAAGAGAATAAATCAAACCATCATGCAAATATATAAATATGCAAGCATCATTACATTGCATGAAGTCATCAATCTACTTCTCCCCCTATGTCATCAACAAAAAGGAGAAGTAACATCATAGCTAGATTTCAAGGATATGCAAATTTGACAACACACTAGCTAATAGTCACATCATACCACATTTAAGCATAGCTTTGCAATACAACATCTAATCATACCATTCAATCATAGCAAGTTTTTTAAGGATGGGCAATGATGGTAATTTTTTCACTTGCTTCTTAAGATGTGCAAGCTGTACTTTCTTTGCTTCCTTTGCATGTTCTAGCTAGCAAAATTTTTCTTTACGATACACAAGCTAGCAATGAATCTTCTCCCCCTTTGTTTTGTCAAAAAGTGGAGTACAAATAGTCAATGACAAAATAACAACTTTACAACATGAATTTTCAGCATATTAAATCATGAATTCAAGGGAGTCAAAAATCATGATATGAGAGACAAGGATGATAAGCAAGCAATCAATAATGATAAGCAAGCTAACATACTTTGCGACACACAAGCTAGCTTCCTTTTAATTATTCTCTTTTTGTAACTAAATTTCACATTTGCAAGCTATCAACTTTTTGTTTGCAATGAGCTAGCAATTATGTATAATCACTTTAAACATATATGCTAACTTTTCATTAAATATACAAACATAAAGGTATGACAAGTGTAACATTCCAAATTTTCGAAGTTTTGCATTTTGCTTCTTTTGAGATAGTCAAGATAGCAATATTTGCATCCTTTGAGATAGCAATCCTTAACTTCTTGTGAAATTGTAAGGTAGCAATTTTTCTCCCCCTTTGTCTTTGTCAAAAAGAAGGGAGGACTAAATGGCTAAAAATTTCAATCATTATACAAGCCATTTTTCATATCAATTATAAATTTGCATCAATAAAAATATACATCAATTTGTTCAATCATCACATGATGCAAATAAGACAACAATGCAAAGAAATCATATCATGAAGGATATCAATATGTAAATTCAACAAGGATCAAAACCAAAAGATATCATTCATGATTCATAACTTTCTTTTTAGCAAGATCAAAATTCATATTTATTAATTTTTAATTCAAGATAAATGTCATACAATTAAGAATTATGATATATAAAAGCATATCAATATCAAGGATCAAATCATGATTATAAGTACTAACATATTTTCTTTTCATTCATTTTTAAGCCATGATAAAAGAATAAATCAATGATTCAAATATTAAGCACATTTCTTTTTCATCAAATTTTCAATCATCACATAAGGCATTCAAGGAAGTATTGAAATAATAAAAAAAAAAATTTAACATATAATGTTTCAATCTTCAATCTTGAGTCATGAATCCAAAAGTCATAAATCAAAAGGTTCATCAATCATTTTGACAAGTCTCGTTTTTAGGAAATAACAAGTGGAAGTCTTAGGAGATCAAACACAAGATCTTGATTCATACATAAGAATTTTTACCAAGATCACATTTCATAAGAATTAAGACATGAATTCATAAAAATTCAAGTATTGAATTCTGAGAAATCAAAAGACAAGTTACATTTCATTTAAAGAATTTTCTTTTGATAAAACGGAAGGAGCATGGTAAACGATCTTGATTTAAAAAGAACTTCAAGTTATAGTTGTCAAGATAGTGATTTCAATAAAATTTCTTTATAGCAAAATGAAATGTTTTAGAAATTGATTCAAGCATTAAATATGTCTTAACAAGTTATAATTCCAAAAGATTTAAGAATCATTAAAAGAAAAATCATTCAAGCTCAATTCATCAACTCAAGACTCATAATCAAGTTATTATTTTTGAGATTCATAACATGAATAAAGTCATTACCGTATCATCAAAATCTCATTCGTAATTCTAGTGATTCACAAAGTATCATAAATGAATTTATCACTTGTCTTTCATTAAAAATTGAAAACTTTAGAGATGGAAAGATTTCAAGAAACATGCATTTTTATTTCATATGAGCATGATTCATATTTAAAATGTATCTTATATCATAAATACAAATCAAGCATTTTTAAATTTAAAATCATCCTCAAAAATCACATTCAATAAATTCATACATGACAAGCATAGATTTATTGAAGAATCGAAAAGATAGAGGATTGTATTTCGTTCTTGTAAATTTCTATTCATATGATTTGCTTCTTATAAGCATGCCTTTGCCTTAAAATAAAATGTCAACATTCAAGATGGAAAGGTAAATTTTGTCATAATGATCATTAAGTCAAATCACATTAAGTATGTGGTATTTTCTAAAAGATTTGATTCAAAAAGATTTTTATGGATTCATAAAAATCAAAAGTCAAACTTTATCATAAAAATTGTCAAGGCAAAAATACAACATATTATTCCAAGACATGAGATTCAATTTATGATAATATGTTTCATGTTTCAAAAGATGTGTATCAAATTTTAAAACCAAAACATGAGTTTGTCATCAAGATATAATGCCTTTAAATACTCATGATATCATAAAATCATTAAGTATGACAACCAACTATCATTATCAATGATGATTACATAAGGTATGTCCAATTATTTATATGA
This sequence comes from Musa beccarii, assembly GCA_024322285.1. NCBI lineage: Eukaryota > Viridiplantae > Streptophyta > Magnoliopsida > Zingiberales > Musaceae > Musa > Musa beccarii. Next base: position 42,780,982 of record CM044400.1, on the reverse strand, counting down.
AAGTCATCATTGTATTACTTTGAAATACAAGTTGTTATTTAGCCCATTAAGATCAAAAGCATTACATGTAAAGCATCATGATAGTGCATTTTCTTATTTTTAAGAGTTTCAATTTACGTGATTTGATCTTTCATAAGAATGATCAATGTCATGCATCATATTTAAACATGAGAGCATCATCATATTTAGAAATGAAATATAAAACATCAAGATACACATGCATGGATTAATTCTAGGCAATATCACAAATCATGCAAATATCATTCATAATTTTTACTTTTCAAATATACTAGGAAGGAAAAAGCATAAAAAAATCCTACCAATTATTTCAAGCAACTCATGAAAGGATCATGTAATTTCAAAGTAACTCAAGGGAGTTAAGTTACTTACCTCATTGACGAAGCCCATTAAAGCGTAGTTTGCTTCTCCTTTCCTTGATTCTTCTTTGCAAGTCTTCTTTCTTCTTCTTTGGCCTCATCCTCTGTTCAAGTTCATTGTTCATTTTAGATAATGAACTTATTAAGATTCATTGAAAATTTAATGTCCTCTTCATTGTCCTCATCACTTGAGTCATCACTCAAGTGGCATTTCATAGTTCGGAGTTCCAAATCCTTCTTGTTCTTTAGAAGGTGGTTCATGTGTTCATTGAGTTCAAAACGTTCCAAGAAACTCATTTCATAGGTCTTTAAAGACCCAATTAGTTCATCAATAGGATAGTTATTTAGATCTTTTGTTTCTTGTATTGCGGTTGTTATCGGATCTCATCTTTTTGGAAGAGATCTTAAGATATTGTTTACGAGTTCAAAATCCGAAAAACATTTACCAAGAGCTTTTAGACTATTGATGACATCCGAGAAACGGGAGAACATATCAATTACATGAGGAGGCGTAGCGGTAGCGGGACCCATGAGGTCGAGACGGACGATCTGATGCATGGAGATGCGTTGAGATGCCGACGGATCCAACAAAGTGAGATGGACGATCACAAAACATAGAGATATATCGAAGCACACATAGATCTTGATGTGAGTGATTGGGCCCACTGGCTCGAGCCTGATCATATTAGGATGTGGTTCATGATCATCTGGTGTGATTACTTATGTGATGTGTGATTGGTTATACACCTACTAGATATGTATATATATTTACATGCAATGTAGATATATATATATATTAAATATGTATGTGTGTGACACATTATGTTAGGAGACCAAATAAAAAATTCACTCTATTAATAATATTAAGTCAGTAAACGTGAGGCAATTAGATTGACCTACGTGGCCTTCCATCATTATAGCTAGGAACCGATTCCCGGTGTAGGTTGAGTTGGTCGAGTCCCTCGAGACTCATCTATATTGTGTTTCACTATCTTATCTACGACATAGAGATGTCACCGGTAACCTGAGGACATGATATGCTTGGTCGAGTCCCTCGAGAGTATATCACCGAATCAGACTCATCTTGTAATGATGGTGATGACTTAACTGAACATCATGGTTGGTCGAGTCCCTCGAGGCCATGGTGGTTCAGAGGTCGAACAAGATGGGAATCACAAAGAGTTGTGATTGGCAAGAGTTGCCTACCTTTATAGGCTTAACGTGATTGGTCGAGTACCTTGAGGTTACGTTAAGATACCGATTGGATCCCGATCCCCACTAGAGATCCACCGGGAGTCTCCAATTCACATACCAGAGGGTGTTGTGTGTCTCACGAAAAATTAGTGGAAATATATTAAGATAGAAGTCCTTATCTTAATTGTTTAATTTTTATAAATTCTACATGTTATTTATTTCTGCTACATCTTTAATTTCAGAAAAATGTCACTTTCAAATCCTTTATGTGGCATACTTGATGCCAACCGCCTCACTGGTCCAAATTATATGGATTGGCTTCGCAATCTGAGAATCGTTCTCACGGTGGAGAAAATCGCATATGTCCTTGATACAGTGATCTCTACACCCGATGAAGGAGCAAGTGAGGATGAGATCACTCGTTATGTGAAGTACATAGATGATTCCGCTCTTGCTCAGTATTATATGTTAGCCTCTATGACTACTGAGTTACAAAGATAGCATGAAAATATGAATACTAATTCTATACTCCTGTATCTCCTAAACTGTTTGAGGAACAAGGAAGAACTCAGTGATATGAGATATCAAATAGTCTTTTTCATGCTAGGATGACTAAGGGGACACCGGTTCAGAACCATGTCCTTAAGATGATTGAGTGGATCGAGAAACTCATAGGTCTAGGAATGATCCTAGAGGATAACCTGTATGTGAATCTTGTGCTTCAGTCCCTATCAGATTCCTTTTCTCAGTTCATAATAAATTTTAATATGAACAAACTTGAGGTGACCCTCCCAGAGCTCCTCAAAATATTGAGAGAAGCAGAGAGCACCATCAAGAAAGAGAAGCCGATTCTCTATGCTAGTGAGACTAGAAAGAAAAGGAAGGCAGAGAAGACCCTTAAGAAGGGCAAAGGCAAGGGCAAAATGGGTAAGGCAAAAGATGCCAAGAAAAACCCAACAAAGGACAAAGGCCAGTGCTTCCACTACAGCAAAGATGGGCATTGGAAGAGGAACTATAAAGAATATCTTGTAGAGAGGATGAAACAGAAGCTTAGAGAAGGTTCAGGTACATTCATGATCGATCTCAATTTGTTAGAATCTTATGATAACACATGGGTATTAGATACCAGGAGTGTTTATCATAATCTATAATTCGTTGCAAGTTCTGGCAGGACCTAGGAGATTGAACAGAGGCGAGATAGACCTTAAGATAGGAAGTGGAGCAAAGGTTACTACAATGGCTGTTGGCAAGGTCACCTTACATCTGCTTGGTGGAGCTATTATTGCATTAGATGTATGTTATTATATTCCTTCTATTATCAAAAATATTATTTCTATTTCATGTTTGACAGTTAGTGGATATAAATTAGTTTTTGAAAACAATGGTTGTTCAATAATATTAGATGATGAGATCATCACAAGAGGAACATTGCATAATGGTTTATTTATGCTAGATACAACTCCACATATCATGAGTGTAAGTGAGTCTAAGAGAAAACGAGAAGAGGTAAACAATGCATATCTGTGGCATTATAGGTTAGGTCACATCCATGAGAGAAGGATTCAAAAGTTACTGAAGAATAAATATCTAGATCAATTTGACTATGAGTTATATGCGACTTGTGAACCTTGCCTTCGGGGAAAGATGACTAACTCTCCATTTAGTGGAACTGGAGAGAGACCCGCTGAGTTACTAGAACTCATACATAGTGATGTATACGGTCCCATGTTGACTCATTCCATAGGTGGTTACTCCTACTTCATTACTTTCACTAATGATTTCTCAAGATACAGACATGTGTACTTGATGAAGTACAAGTCTGAGGCTTTTGAGAAATTCAGAAAATATAAAAATAAAGTGAAAAACTAGGCAGGAAAGAGTATTAAAACCCTTCGATCAGATCGAGGATGTGAGTCCTTAAGTACAGAGTTCACCTAGTTCCTTAAAGACCATGAGATTTTATCCCAATGGACACCTCCTTATACACCACAGCTTAATGGTGTATCAGAAAGGAGGAATCGAACACTGTTAGACATGGTGCGTTCCATGATGTGTTTCGCCGACCTACCCATCTCATTCTAGAAATATGCCCTAGAGACCGCAGCTTACCTTCTGAATAGAATTTCAACTAAGTTAGTGATGTCTACTCCATATGAGATATGAAATGGGAAGAAGCCCAATCTTAAGGTTGTTAAGATTTGGGGCTGTCCTGCCCACGTTAAGATATACAACCCCAACAAGTTGGAATCCAGAATGGAATAGTGCAAGTTCGTGGGATACCCCAAGAAAACTTTTGGGTATTATTTCTATCACCCTAAAGACCAAAAGATCTTTGTAACCAAGAGAGCAGTGTTCCTTGAGAAGAAACACATTCTTGGTGGAGACAATGGGAGCATGATAGAGTTGAGCAAGGTTGGAGAACCTAGCTCAAGCACCATTCCAGAGCCAGAGTCTGTTTAGGTACCTAGCACACAAGTTCCAACTTTACGTAGGTCCGATAGAGTATCTCATCCTCTTGAGAGATATGTGGGACATATCAGAGGAGAGGTTGTTGAGGATATTGATCCTTAAATCTACGAGGAGGCTATTATGAGCATAGACTCTAGGAAATGGCAAGAAGCCATGAATTCAGAAATGGATTCTATATACTCCAACAAGGTTTGGAACTTGGTTGTTGCACCTGAGGGTATTATACCCATTGGCTATAAGTGGAACTTCAAAAAGAAGATTGGAGTAGATTGAAAGGTAAAGACCTATAAAGCAAGGCTAGTGGCTAAGGGGTATCGTCAGAGGCAAGATGTTGACTATGACGAAACTTTCTCACCTGTGGCCATTCTAAAATCCATTCGAATTCTATTGGCTATTGCAACACACTATGATTATGAGATCTGGCAAATGGAAGTCAAAACCGTAATCCTCAATAGCAACCTCGAGAAGGAGGTGTATATGATACAGCCTAAGGAATTTATGTTTGGGGATAACCCAAATAAGGTGTACAGGTTGCTTAGGTCCATTTATGGACTGAAATAAGCTTCCCGAAGTTAGAATATAAGATTTGATAAGGTGATCAGATCTTATGACTTCGTTAAGAACGAAGATGAGCCTTGTGTGTACAGGAAAGTAAGTAGGAGTACTATCACCTTTTTGGTATTATATGTGGATGACATCTTAATCATTGGGAATGATGTAGGAATGCTCTTTACAGTAAAGACTTGGTTATCTAGGCACTTCTCCATGAAGGACTTAGAGGAAGCATCCTGCATATTGGGGATACGAATCTATAAAGATAGATCCAAGAGGATGCTTGGCTTGTCCCAGTCCAGGTATATAGACACTATTGTCAAAAGGTTTGGTATGAAAAATTCCAAGAGAGGTCTCATACCAATGAGACATGGAATATCACTTTCTAGGAGTATGTCCCCAAAGACTCCTGAAGAAAGGACACACATTGATATGATACCATATGCCTCAGCGATAGGATCTATCATGTATGCTATGCTATATACCAGGCCTGATATAGCGCATGCTCTGAGTGTCACGAGCAGATATCAGGTAGATCCAGGCTTAGAGCATTGGAAAGCAGTAAAATGTATCCTTAAGTACTTGAGAAGGACTAAGAATCTTTTACTGGTATATGGAGATAGTAGCCTCAGGGTTGAGGGCTACATGGACTCGAGCTTCCAGTCTGATATCGATGATAACAAGTCTAATTCAAGGTATGTGTTAACCCTAAATGGAGGAGCAGTATGCTGGAAGAGTTCCAAGTAAGATACTACTACTGACTCGACCACAAAGGTGGAATACATTGCTGCGATAGAGGCAATAAAGGAGAGAGTTTGGATGAAGAAGTTCATCACAGACCTAGGAGTCATCCCAAGTAGCAAGGAGCCGATTTCCTTATATTGCAACAAATACAGGGCGATTACTCAAATAAGGGAACCCGGGTCTCATCAGAAGTGTTCTGAGGAGGTTCTAGCTTATTAGAGAGATCGTACTCGAAAAGATGTAATAGTGGAAAGAGTTTCATCCGAAGATAACATTGCAGATTCACTAACAAAGCCTTTGACTCAAATTATTTTTGAGCATCATAAAGGTTAGATGGGCATCAGACATGTTGGTAATTGATTTTAGGTCAAGTGGGAGATTGCTAGTTATTGGTGCCCTACAAGCCAATCACATGAGTGATTGCACCTATAACACACTGCGTCAATCTCTTTACTTATGATTATTGACATTATCTCATATTATCTAGATGTATATTGTGATGTCCTTGGATTTGTGCAATGAGAATCGGATCGTGATGAGATCACGATAATGAGATCGATTCACCTTTAAACATAGACCCTAAATTATCCTGGTCATAAGTTACTCAAGAGGAACATCAAGATAATCGGATAGACTGGTGTACTGTATACCCGTCCATATGATGGAGGTGGCTGGTCTCATAGCTACTCGTGTGGGGACACTAAGGGTACAGTACAGGTGCTCATTGGGGAATGAGTTCACTGATTGATTCGCTTGCGGAATGTTGGATGGTTATTGATACCTCATGTTAGATAGTAATTCCGTAGTCCCAGTAGTGTATCTGGTCCTTAGACTTGAGACACCAAGGATGTCCTGTATGAGTACTCTACTCTTTGATACCGGACTTATAGGTTTGGAAAGTTTCAGATCTAGTATAGCTGGTCATTCGGAGTGGTAGCCAACCTTTTGAGGGCTATTGAGTATCAATAGAGGATCATCTGCTCTCGGTATCATGAGAGGAATATCCTATGTGTTCTTGCTCGAACAAATCCTTGGCTAAGGTCATTCGGATTGAGAGAGAAAGAGTTCTCCGGGAGAACCCGACAAGAGCAAGACTCGAGGAGAGACTATATGGGCCTGACAGTACCATACCCGGTATAGGGTCTCTGAGATATTAGATAGATGAGGGACTATAGATACATGGTAACTGAGGACAGATAGGTCTAAAGGATTGGATTCCCCTATATCGTTTGGGGGCTGCGGCGTAGTGGCCTAGTATGTCTGCAGTCGATGAGTCGGGTGAATTATTATAGAGATAATAATTCACTAAGTCAGAAGGAGTTTTGATAAATATGACTTACGGCCAGCTCGATATTGGGCCTAGAGGGTCACACACATATGGTAGGTATTGCGACGAGTAGAGGTTTGGATATGAGATATCCACTAAACCCCCTATCTTATTAAATATCTAATAAGCCCTTGAATTATTGGATCCTAAGATGAGATCCAATAATTGCTAATAAGATATTATTGGGTAGAGACTTACTAATCTAAGAGGCTTGGGTAATTGGATGGAGATCCAATACCCAACAGGGCAAGATCTATTAGGGTTTACAGGAGGCCTCTATAAATAGGAGGGAACCAAAGCTCTATAGGCCGAGAGTTCTCTTGGTAGCCACCTCCTATTCTCTTCTCCCTAGAGAAGTGCATCGTCATAGTCCCTGCCGTATGGATACCGCTAGAGAGGAGGATGCTTAACCTCCTTCGTCCTCTCCTATAGATCTGTAGGGATTCAGGGATATATGATCTCCCTAGGTACGTTCATTTACACATACAGTTTTCATGGATTTGTTTTGATGGAGATCCTAAGATGAGATCCAATAATTGCTAATAAGATATTATTGGGTAGAGACTTACTAATCTAAGAGGCTTGGGTAATTGGATGGAGATCCAATACCCAACAGGGCAAGATCTATTAGGGTTTACAGGAGGCCTCTATAAATAGGAGGGAACCAAAGCTCTATAGGCCGAGAGTTCTCTTGGTAGCCACCTCCTATTCTCTTCTCCCTAGAGAAGTGCATCGTCATAGTCCCTGCCGTATGGATACCGCTAGAGAGGAGGACGCTTAACCTCCTTCGTCCTCTCCTATAGATCTGCAGGGATTCAGGGATATATGATCTCCCTAGGTACGTTCATTTACACATACAGTTTTCATGGATTTGTTTTGATGCACCGATCTTCGCACGATGACAGAAACTTTCAATGAGAAATCTAGGGGTTTTGATTTTGTTCTTCCGCTGTGCATGAGATGTCGCTCCCTAGAAGGATTTCCCAACATACCCTACAGCCCTAGCTGCAAGGGACTCCTTGATGGCTAGGGTTTCCTAGCCATGCAAGGCAGCCTAGTGGCCTAGGATTCCTAGCCACAAGAGAGTCCTTGGTGGCTTAGATTTCCTAGCCATATAAGGGACTTCCTACCATATAAGGATACCCTATGGTAGGGTAACCCTAGAGGATAGCAAAATAATTAATTAAATAATTTAATTAATTATAATCATTATTATCTAGTAGTCCTACATGATGATGATGTATACATGTGATGTATGATGTGGACGGATGATCATGGATCATATGATGTATGTGTACATGTGATTATTATTATTATTATTATTATGGCCTATGAGTCTATAATTATTTTCTCATTTATTGTCGGGCCTACGTGCCTATAATTAAGTTGTAATTACATTAGGAGGTGTAGTGGGAGCGATAGTAGGAGAGGATGAAATGGATGATCGTGACGCACGAAGATGCGTTAAAATGCCGATGGAACCGACGAGGACGAGATGGATGATCACAGGGCATGGAGATACACCATTGCACATATAGATCTTGATGTGAGTGATTGAGCCCATCGGCTCGGGCTTGATCACATTAGGATGTGGTTCATGATCATCTGGTGTGATTGCTCATATGATATGTGATTATATATACACCTACTAGATACATATATATTTGCATGCGATGTAGATATATATTAAATATGTATGTGTGTGATATGTCATATTAGGAGACTGAATAAAAAATCCCCTCTATTAATAATATTAAGTTGGTAAACGTGAGCAATTAGATTGACTCATGTGACCTTCCATTATTATAAGTAGGAACCGATTCTCGGTGTAGGTTGAGTTGTTCGAGTCCCTTGAGACTCACCTATATCGCGATTCGCTATCTTATCTATGATATTGAGATGTCACTAGTGACCTAAGGACATGGTATGTTTGGTCAAGTCCCTCGAGGGTATATTATCGAATCAGACTCATTTTGTAACGATGGTGATGACTTAACCGAACATCATGGTTGGTCAAGTCTCTCGAGGCCATGGTGGTTTGGAGGCCGAACAGGATGGGAATCACAAGAAGTTGTAATTGGTAACAGTTGTCTACCTTTACGGGCTTAACATGATTGGTCGAGTCCCTCGAGATTACGTTAAGACACTGACTGAATCCTGATCCCCATTGGAGATCCGCTAGGGGTCTCCGATTCACATACTAGATGGAGTTGTGTGTCTCACGAAAAATTAGTGGGAGTAGATTAAGATAGAAGTTCTTATCTTAATTGTTTAATTTTTACAAAGTCTGTATGTTATTTATTTCTACTATATTTTTAATTTCAAAAAAATGTCAGTTTCAAATTCTTTACGTGGCATACTTGATGCCAACCGCTTCATTAGTCCAAATTATACGGATTGACTTCGCAACCTGAGAATTATTCTCACAACAGAGAAAATCATTGTTAGGACTCTAGCTATGAGAGTCCTAATTTAGTTTCATTGATAAGGGCATTCATGTAAATCCTATCTAGCCGACCCTTATTAAAGAGGTGAAGAGGCCGGCTAGGTTAGGGTTAGGTTACTTCTTAGGAAAAGAGTCATATTAGAAGTAGGAGTCCTATTAGGAAAAGAGTCATATTAGAAGTAGGAGCCATATTAGGAAAAGAGTCCTATTAGAAGTAGGAGTCCTATTAGGAAAAGAGTCCTATTAGAAGTAGAAGTCCTATTAGGGAAAGAGTCCTATTAGAAGTAGAAGTCCTATTAGGGAAAAAGTCCTATTAGAAATAGGAATCCTACTAGAGAAGGAGTCCTAATTAGAAGTTAGTTAGAAGTAGGAGTCTTGAGTAAGAGTCATATTAGGAGTTGGGGCTTAGAAGCCCTATAAAGAACCATGTATTCATCCTCTTTTAATCAATGAATAGATCAATCCTTTAGCAGCCTTTGTGCAGCAACTTGGAGGAAGGAACCCCTATAGAGTTCCAAGGAGGCCGATCCCCTATAGAGATCAACCCCAAGCTTAGAATCCACGGAGGGTTCTAACACTTGGTATCACAGCAGCGTTCTTGGCGTCTCGCTGCCCTTCCACAGCCATCCACCAACCCTCCACAACCGCGCAAAGCAATTCCCACAATTGCTTAGAAGATCATCGCTGAATTCCGCCGTCATCTCCACCACCGTAGATCATCCTTTGATCTTCCCGTGAATTGCAACAGGTTCTGGTTATCTACCCTACTGTTGCTGAAATTTAGTTATCCTTATTCAAAAAATCCAAAAAAATTCGTTCCTATAATTGCTGCATAAACTTTTCGTCGCAAAGTTTTCATCTCTACAACAAAAGTCGCACTACAGAATTTCAGCCGCATAGCACTACCTTTTTGATCTTGCTACTGTGTTTTTTCTATCCAAATCTCAATGAAATTTTTACGACGACTTTGACACTTCCTAACAGTGGTTTTCCCTTTGGTTTTGTCGAAAAATTCTCAATAAAAACCACTTATCTTTTACGTCCAATCTGCTGCACTTTAGACGTAAAAATCTGCTATAATACCTCTCCGTGATTCTCAATTTTGCCAAACCTCTTGCTGTCGTTTCTTCCTACGAAATTTTTTACAGTATTACCTCTTCCTTATCAGTAGATCTCCTTTGAGTTTTACTTGAATCTCTTTTGAAAATTTCTGGAAAAATTACATCTTTACTGCTGGAATTTTTTCGGCGAAAAATCTGGTATTGCACCTTTGTCCTTTTTTCTTCTCCGTAACCTACCAAACCCTAGCCACCTTGCTGCCACAAACCAAGATGTCTTTAGAGCATCCCTCTAGCCTTAAGATGCAGCCATCATAACCTAGTTTCATAACCCTAACAGCATCAAAAACCACAGCCCAAAGCAGTAAACCATTACAGCTGAACCCTTCAATCACCGATCTATTGTCCGAACCTTCCACCACCCCATGCCATTAACCCATCAACAGAAAAAAGACAAGGGCATCTCTGATTTACAGACATATACTATGGCTTCCCAAGATCCAATTGATGCCAAATTTGAAGCATGGGAATCTCGGATTAAATCACGGCTTGAATCGCGCTTGGAAGACAACTTGCGCGCTTTGTTTGCAGAATTCAGAATTGGACAACCATCGAGTCCAACCAAACTACAGCAAGGAGAGAATTTAGAAAGGACCCCAGAGAAGGAGGGACAGCCCTCAGACATGCTTCAGCCACGCATGAGGGTGGACTTCCCACGATGGGAAGAAGGAGACCCAGCGGGGTGGATTTCGCGCGCAGAATGTTACTTTCGCTACTACCGAACGTCGGATAATGCTATGGTGGAGATTGCTGTCATCCACCTTGAAGGAGATGCTATTCAATGGTACAACTAGCTGGAATATAATCATGGGGCTCTAACATGGAATCAATTTAAGAATGCACTGCTGAACCGTTTCGGACCTACGGAGTATGAAAATATCGACGGCCAACTCGCAAAGATTCGACAAACCTCTACGATTCAAGAGTACCAAACCAGGTTTGAGAAGCTATCTTACCTTGCTCGTGATTAGACTGACCGTCAATTGTTAGGAACATTTATCGAAGGACTCAAGCCAGAGATAAAAAGGGAAGTTAAGGCACGATAGCCCCGTACCGTGATGGCTACGATTTCTTTTGCTCGAATACAAGAAGAACGACTCAACTAAGATTCTCGGAGGATGAGAACCACTCCTAGAACCTCAACATATAAACCCCCTTCGGCTCCCAGCCATCCTTCGCTGCCCAAAAAATTGACAAGAGAAGAATTACGTGATCAATCAGCAAAGGGTCTTTGTTGGCATTGCGACGAGCCATGGAACTGCGATCATCGCTGCAAAAGGGGCCACCTCCTATTGATTGAACCTCTTGAAGACATGAAGGAGGAGGTCCAGGAGCATGAGGAAGAAGTCACGGATAAAAAACAGTAGCCAATTGATATTACGATGCATGCCCTTGCCGGTTATGCGAACCCGCAAACAATGAAGGTGGGAGGATTTCTAAAGCAACAACCAATCACCATTCTTATTGACACCGGGAGCACTAATAATTTTATGAACAGCAAGGTTGCTGTCCGGATGGCCTTACCTATTGAGAATTGCAGCAGGTTCGATGTTAAAATTGCAGATGGACGAATTTTGAAGTGTGATCGTAAGTGCCCACGGGTGAAACTATTGCTATAGGACCAAGAGATAATTGTAGATTTTTTCCTCCTCTCTCTCGATGATTATGAGGCCGTGCTTGGCATCGAATGGTTGACGACATTAGGTGATGTTTCCTGAAATTTTTTGAAATTAATTATGAAATTTTATAGCAAGGGGAAACAGGTGATACTGTACGGGAAATGTGGGGGCGACGTAACGACAATTTGCACACAACGAATGGAGAAAGTTGTGCACAAAGCATGCAGCGGCTTTTTGGTACAACTTAAGCAGCAAAAATAGGTAACAAAGCTTCTGGATATGATTATGAAATAACTTACAAAAAAGGGAAAGATAATGTTGTTGCAGATGCGCTTTCACGACTACCCGAGCAAGCTGAATTTTTGGCTATTTCACTTCCGACCAGTGACTTCCTTGAGGATATTAGGAGGGAATGGCAAGATAATCCAGAAACGAGTAAAATCATAAAAAAATTAAAGAAAGCACCAAGCTCTATGGCTCATTACAGTTGGGACTCAAAGGACTTGCGATATAAAGGACGCATTGTGCTTGTGTTAAATTCTACTTGCATAAAGACCATCCTTCAAGAGATGCATTCCACACCTGCAGCTGGGCACTCCGGGTTCCTTAGAACCTATAAAAGAATTAAGCAAAATTTTTATTGGATAGGGATGAAAAATATTATTGCTGAATTTGTAGCACAATGTGATATATGTCAACGACACAAAGGTGAGACAGTGGCAAGTCCCGAAAAGTTACAACCTCTACCCATCCCAGAATCAATATGGACTGATATATCAATGGATTTCATCGAAGGGCTTCCCTCATCACAAGGAAAAGGTGTTAGGGATCGAGCGGCACTAAGACGAGGGGGGGGGGGGGTGAATTAGTGCAGCGGATAAAACGATAGTTTTTCAGCGATTTAAAACAAGCTTTGAAAACTTCGTACGAATGAATGCAACGTTTCGTTTGAACCCGGAAAGATTGTGTTTTAACTTTAAAGCATACGTAATAAGATGATAAGGAAGTTGAGTAAGTAAAGTAAAGGCTTGCAGTAGTGTAAAATAGAAATTTAACCACTCACACAATTAAGACGCAGCGATGTATAGTGGTTCGGTCAAAGTGACCTACATCCACTTCCGAAGCCTTCTCCGATGAGGCTCCCTTCTTCCACTACCAAATCCTTTGAAGGGGAAGGATCAAATACCCCTCTTACAACCCTTTACAAGTGGTTCACACTCTTACAAGATTTCACAAGAAGAATGAGGTGAACACTTAAGTAAATGAAGAACAAGACTTTCCCAAGACTTATTTTCAAACTCTAACTCTCTAAGGGTTGTTGTTTTTCAGCTGAAAAGGAAGGGGTATTTATAAGCCTCAAAGTGATTCAAATTTGGAGCCTAAACATGGAGCCAAAATTTTGAATCTTTTGAGTTTTTTAAGTCTTTGTCGGTCTTGGCAGATCGACACACCCAGCGGTTCTATCACCTTGACCAGCAAAGCTACCACCTGGCTTTCCACGCACCAGCGGTACTACCGCTGCTACAGAGCTGGGCGGTACTACCGCCCAGCAAAGCATACTACCGCTCACTACATGGCGGGCGGATACTACCCAGCAAAGGCGGTGCTACCGCCGCTATAGTAGCCGGCTCTACGATGAACCCATGATACCACTGCTCTGATGCAGAGCTCTGATAAGAGCATGCACGTAGCATGCATGCACGTAGCTGGTTCGGTTTGGGCCAAAATTTTGGCCCAAACTCATCCTAATCAAGGCCCAATGGGCCCCACTTTGGGTTATCTAATTCTAACCCAAAATATGTGCTAACTATGAATTTTAAAGATGTTTCCTAAGCTATGACAAAGTCCACATGACAACTTCTTCCGGCGAGCTTCCGGTCAACTTCCGAAGGTCTTCCGACGAACCTTCGGAAACCATTCCGCGGACTCACAGCAAGCTCTCGGACTTCACGATAATCTTAGCGAGTTCCCCCAAGCTTCTTTGGCAAGCTCCGATCTTTCTTGGCAAGCTCCGTGAACTTCCGACGAACCTCCTGGCGAACTTCCGAAAACCCTTCGGCAAGCTCCCTACTCGTTCTCGACCGGTTCCGACAATGCTCCCAACGAATCTTCGAACTTCCGTTGAACACTCGAACTCCCAACGATTCATCACACTTGTCTTCGACCCTTTGTTTCGCTTTACGTCTTCATTCCTATCGTAGTCACTCCTGCATAAACAAACACCAAAAACTCTACTTCGATATAGACAGTTATTACAACGCGAATTGACATTCAGTTGCCCGGCACATCATTGGTCGGTGCTTCGTCCGATCCTTCGGCACATCGCCCTCTCTAGCGGCTTGTTGCCCAATCGACGGTTGACCTCCGCAACCTCGATATCCATGGCGCAACTCCGCTTCTTGGCCCGATCTTTGGACATACGAAGCCTCCTGCCGATAGTCGATCCAGAACCTCGCTCGACATCAATATCCTGACGTGATCACCTCCGGCGCAACGTCAATTCCTCCAACGTCAACTGTCTATTCCTGATCGATAGTAGACCTGCGTAACTCAAAACGTAGTTAGACAACAAAATACAATCACACTCAATTAGTTTCATCATCAAAATCCGAGATTCAACAATCTCCCCCTTTTTGATGATGACAACTAATTGATGACTGACGGAGTTAACCATAACTCCCCGGAGTTTAACACAAACTCCCCCTATCAATATGCAATTGATAGAACCCTTGGATTATCCCAAATCCAAGTAACATTCATCACAATGTTAAGAGAAAATAACAAAACCATCATGCAAATATATAAAATATCCAAACATCATTACATTGCATGAAGTCATCAATCTACTTCTCCCCCTATGTCATCAACAAAAAGGAGAAATAGCATCATAGCTAGTTTAAAAGATATGCAAGTTTCAACACACTAGCTATTAATCTAGATATACATCATACAACATTTTTGCAATACAACATCAATTAATATCATTAATCATAGCAAGTTTCAAGGATGGGCAATGATGGTAATTTTCACTTGCTTCTTGAGATGTGCAAGTTTGCACCTTGTTTCTCACGATAGCAATATTTGCATCCTTTGATATAACAATTCTTAGCTTCTCATGAAGTTGCAAAATAGGAATCAAGATGGTAAATTTTTGCAATGTTCGAGCTAAAAACTTTCTCCCCCTTTGTTAGCATCAAAAAGAAAGGGAGGATCAAATATTTCAAATAATCTTGCATGAGATTCAACAATAATTTGTAATAATAAAAAAATGTAAGCAATTTTGAAGAAGTGAAATTGAGCAAGATTTTTGCCTCTCTTGAGATAGCAACTCTTTACTTCTCAATGTTCAAGCTAGCAAAAAAATTTTTTTTTTTGAAGCACAAGCTAGCAATAAATTTTCTCCCCCTTTGATTTTGTCAAAAAGAAGGGAAGAATACAATTCTTTTCCCTTTACATGAATGCTTCCATTATGACAAAATAATAAATTTCCATCATGAATTTTTAACATATCAAGTCATGAATTCAAGGGAGTCATAAACAAATCATGGTATAAGGGAAATTTATAACAAGCAAGCAAGCAATAATGATAAGCTAGCATACTTTGCGATACGCAAACTAGCTCCCTTTCAATTTTTCTCTTTTGCAACTAAGTTTACCTTTTGCAAGCCATCAACTTTTTGTTTGCAATGAGCTAGTAATTTTTGTAAAATTTATAACATTTTAAAACTGTAAGCTCATGAGTTAAAAAATAATGCAACTTTGTAATTTCTTTCTTCTCATTTTGAGAAGTGCAAGTTTTGCCTTTTGCAAGTTCTAGCTAGCTATGTTTGCCACTTTCACTTGTGATACATAAGCTAGCAAGCTAACTCCCCCTTTGTCTTTGTCAAAAAGAAGGGAGGACTAAATGACTAAGAATTTCAATCATTATACAAGTCATTTTTCATATCAATTATAAATTTGCATCAATAAAAATATACATCAATTGTTCAATCATTACATGATGCAAATAAGACAACAATGCAAAGAAATCATGTCATGACGGATATCAATATATAAATTCAACAAGGATCACAACCAAAAGATATCATTCATGATTCATAATTTTCTTTTTAGCAAGATCAAAATTCATATTTATCATTTTTTTAATTCAAGATAAATGTCATACAACCAAGAATCATGATATATGAAAGCATATCAATATTAAGGATCAAATCATGATTACAAGTGCTAACATATTTCCTTTTTGTTCATTTTCAAGCCATGATAAAAGAATAAATTAATGATTCAATCATTAAGCACAATTCTTTTACATCAATTTGAATCGTATAGGGCTTACATGGCAAATATCAATTCATGATAAAGGGTATACAATCTTGAATCATGATGCATAAAAATATATCATTCTCATAGATCAAGTCATGATTCATTGATTCATCATAAGGAAAATTTCTTTTCAATTATCTATTTTTCAATTGCCACATAAGACATACAAGCCAAAGAAGTCATTTCTATATTATGAAATATATGATAATAAGACTCATGATTCACTTAAAAAGATATAGCATAAAGAGTAACTTGATTCATGCATAAGAACTTCAAGTATCAAGTATTAAGATATCAAGACTTGGATTGTGATAAAGCTCACTTAAGTTCGAATCATCAACATCATTAACATAGTTTATGAGATTCACAAATGACATAAACTTGAATTGTTTTCCTCTTTGGTAAAGAAGTAATCATAGAGGAGAATATTTTGATTCCCAAAAATATCTCAAGTCAAGAATTCAAGGTCATGATTTTAAGAGATCAAGAGAGGAGTTATAAAATTATTCAAACTCATTTTGTCAATTCAAAACTCCTAATCAAATTATCATTTTTAACATTCATAACATGAATAAAGTCATTACCGTATCATCAAAATCTCATTCATATGTCAAGTGATTTACAAAATATCATAAATGAATTTATCACTTGTCTTTTATTTGAAAAATTGAAAGATTTCAAGAAACATGCATTTCCATTGTATGATTTATTTCATATGAGCATGCCTTTGTTTTTTTTTATGTCAAATAAAATAGAAATATCAACATTCAACATTGAAAGACAAACTTCATCATAAAATTTATCAAGATAAAAATATAACACATTATGAGATTCAATTTATCATGATAATATGTTTCATTTTGTTTCAAACAAGTGTGCTCATGTTTCAAATGATGATTATCAAATTTAAGACCAAAACATGAGTTTGTCATCAAAATATGATATCACAAAGTCATTAAGCATAATAACAAACTTTTAATTATTTTCATTTCAATGATGATTTCATAATGTATGTTCAAATATTTATATGGAACCCATCATTGTATAAATTCAAAAAAAACAAGTTTGTCATTAAACCATAAAGATCAAAAGCATTACACGTAAAGCATCATGATAGTGCAATTTCTCATTTTTAAGAGTTTCAATTTACATGATTTGTTCTTTCATAAGAATGATCAATGTCATGCATTATATTTAAACATGAGAGCATCATCGTATTTAGAAATGAATTCATCATTAAAATCATTTCACTTCTTTCTTTCATTTGTTATAACAAGATGATCAATGCTCAAATTTTTGCTAAAATCATACATCATTTTAAAAATCTGAAAAATACTTTTCGTCATGAAAATCATCAAGTCCAAATGTAATACAAGGCAACATAAAAATCACATTTCTTTCATTTTGAAAATTTGTGGGTTGGGTCTTTATAATTGATTTCATGAAGATATGTATCAATAAAAATTTCATCATAAAAAGGGTTAAAATCCATTAAGCCAAAATGGAAGTTTTCAAGCTATAATCAAGATACATATGCATGGATTAATCCTAAGCATTATCACAAATCTTGCATCATTCATGTTTTTACTTTTCAAAACTACTATAAAGAAAAGCATAGTATAATTTCGAATTTTTTTTAATTTCTAAAAACACAAGAAAAGCATAAAAAAAATTCCTACTAACTAAGATAAGCATTCATGGAAATCATCATGTAATTTCAAAATAATTCAAGGAAGTTGAGTTACTTACCTTATTGTCAAAGCCCATTAAATCATAGTTTGCTTCTTCTTTCCTTGATTCTTCTTGGTGAGCCTTCTTCTTCTTCATTGGTCTCTTCCTCCGTTCAAGTTCATTGTTGATTTTAGATTTTTGTTTAATGAACTTATTAAAATCGATTAAAGGTTCAAAGTCCTTTTCATTGTCCTCATCACTTGAGTCATCACTCAAGTGGCATTCTCTTGTTCAAAGTTTAAAAACCTTCTTGTTCTTTAGAAGGTGGTTCAAATGTTCATCATGTTCATCATGTTCCAAGAGTGTCATTTCATAGGTCATTAATGACCCGATTAATTCTTCAAGTGAGTAATCATTCAAGTTTTTAGATTCTTGAATAGCCGTAATTTTTGGATCCCAACTCTTTGGGAGAGATCTTAAAATCTTGTTTACTAAATCAAAACTTGAAAATGATTTACCAAGACTTTTCAAGCTATTGACGACATCCGTAAAGCGGGTGTACATATCGCCAATAGTTTCGCTTGGTGTCATTCGGAAGAGCTCAAAATCATGCAACAAGATATTAACTTTCGAGTCTTTGACTCTACTCGTTCCTTCGTGCATGATTTCAAGAGTTCGCCAAATGTCAAAAGCCGTTTCGCATGTAGAAATCCGGTTGAACTCATTTTTGTCTAAAGCGTAAAATAAGGCATTCATAGCCTTTGCGTTTAAAGAAAATAACCTTTTCTCCAAATCCGACCATTCGTTCGTCGGTTTAGAGGAAGGTTGAAAGCCATTTTCGATGATGTTCCACAAATCCAAGTTCATTGAAAGCATGAAAACTCTCATTCGAGTTTTCCAATATGTGTAGTCCGAACCGTTAAAAAACGGTGGACGAAAAACCGAAAAGCCCTCTTGAAAACCATTTAGAGCCATTTCTCACGGGTGTAAATCCGAAAGAGAAAGAACGTGGCTCTGATACCAATTGTTAGGGATCGAGCGGCACTAAGAGGGGGGGTGAATTAGTGCAGCGGATAAAACGATAGTTTTTCAGCGATTTAAAACAAGCTTTGGAAACTTCATACGAATGAATGCAACGTTTCGTTTGAACCCGGAAAGATTGTGTTTTAACTTTAAAGCATACGTAATAAGATGATAAGGAAGTTGAGTAAGTAAAGTAAAGGCTTGCAGCAGTGTAAAACAGAAATTTAACCACTCACACAATTAAGACGCAGCTATGTATAGTGGTTCGGTCAAAGTGACCTACATCCACTTCCGAAGCCTTCTCCGATGAGGCTCCCTTCTTCCACTACCAAATCCTTTGAAAGGGAAGGATCAAATACCCCTCTTACAACCCTTTACAAGTGGTTCACACTCTTACAAGATTTCACAAGAAGAATGAGGTGAACACTTAAGTAAATGAAGAACAAGACTTTCCCAAGACTTATTTTCAAACTCTAACTCTCTAAGGGTTATTATTTTTCAGCTGAAAAGGAAGGGGTATTTATAAGCCTCAAAGTGATTCAAATTTGGAGCTTAAACATGGAGCCAAAATTTTAAATCTTTTGAGTTTTTTTAGAATGTCGGTCTTGGCAGATCGACACACCCAGCGGTTCTACCGCCCGACCAGCAGATTCTACCGCCTGGCTTTCCACGCACTGAAAGCGGTACTACCGCCCAGCAAAGCGGTGCTATCGCTTTGCTATAGTAGCTTGGCTACAAGAACGGCAGACAATACCCGGGCTACAGTAGCATGCACGTAGCATGCATGCACGTAGCTGGTTCGGTTTGGGCCAAAATTTTGGCCCAAACTCATCCTAATCAAGGCCCAATGGGCCCCACTTTGGGTTATCTAATTCTAACCCAAAATACATGCTAACTATGAATTTTAAAGACGTTTCCTAAGCTATTACAAAGTCCACATGACAACTTCTTCCGGCGAGCTTCCGGTCAACTTCCGACGGTCTTCCGACGAACCTTCTAAACCATTCCATGACTCACTCACGAAGCTCTCGGACTTCACGATGATCTTAGCGAGTTCCCCTAAGCTTCTTTGGCAAGCTCCGATCTTTCTTGGCAAGCTCCGCGAACTTCCGACGAACCTCCTGGTGAACTTCCGAAAACCCTTCGGCAAGCTCCCTACTCGTTCTCGACCGGTTCCGACAATGCTCCCAACGAATCTTCGGACTTCCGTTGAACACTCGAACTCCCAACGATTCATCACACTTGTCTTTGGCCCTTTGTTTCGCTTTACGTCTTCATTCCTATCGTAGTCACTCCTGCATAAACAAACACCAAAAACTCTACTTCGATATAGACAGTTATTATAACGCGAATTGACATTCAGTTGCCCGACACATCATTGGTCGGCGCTTCGTCCGATCCTTCGGCACATCGCCCTCTCTAGCGGCTTGTTGCCCAATCGATGGTTGACCTCTGCAACCTCGATATCCATGGCGCAACTCTGCGCTTCTTGGCCCGATGCCCGACATACGAAGCCTCCTACCGATAGTCGACCGAACCTCCGGCTCGACATCCAATATCCTGACGTGATCACCTCCGGCGCAACGTCAATTCCTCCAGCATCAACTGTCTATTCCTGATCGATAGTAGACCTGCGTAACTCAAAACGCAGTTAGACAACAAAATACAATCACACTCAATTAGTTTCATCATCAAAATCCGAGATTCAACAAAAGGTACAATTTTCGTCGTGGTTGATCGCCTTACAAAGTATGCTCACTTTTGTGCCATCCGTAATCCCTACACTGCTTCTAGTATTGCTCGAATCTTTATGGAGAATATTGTAAAATTACATGGGATGCCGAGATCTATTGTAAGTGATCGTGATAGGGTCTTCACAAGCAAATTTTGGACAGAGTTATTCCAGATGCAAGGCACTAAATTAAAGATGAGTACGGCATATCACCCACAAACCGACGGCCAAACTGAAGTGGTGAACAGGTGCTTGGAGACATACCTTAGATGCTTCACCTGTGACCGACCAAAAGAATGGACAAAGTGGCTTCCCTGGGCCGAGTGGTGGTATAATACAACTTATCATTCCTCCACAAAATGTACTCCCTATGAGGCCATGTATGGCCGACCCCCCCCCCCTTGTAATTCCAAAATATGTGTTGGGCACCTCTAAAGTAGAAAAAGTAGACAGGGAACTAGAAGATAGAGACAAAATGCTGAAGTTGCTTAAAGATAATCTCACTGCAGCACAAGCAAGGATGAAACAACAATATGATCAACACAGAGGCGAAAGAGAATTTTTAGTAGGAGATTGGGTCTTCCTACGGCTCCAGCCATACAAGAAAACATCAATCCAAACCAGAGCATCTATGAAGCTTTCACCTCGATTCTATGGACCCTACCAGATTTTGGAGCACATCGGAGCAGTAGCATACAGATTGGACTTACCCGCCAGCTCCCGAATCCATCTAGTCTTCCATGTATCATGTTTGAAGCTTAAGTTGGGACAACACGAGATAGCCCAAAGCCATCTACCAAATATAACTACCCAAGGAGAGCTCCAGACCCAACCAAGTGCCATTATTGATCGACGAATCGTGACTCGACGACGACGACCTGCTACTGAAGTGTTAATACAGTGGGCAAACCTACCAGCAGAAGATGCCACTTGGGAGAACTACGACGACTTGAAGATCAAATTCCCGAAATTCATTGAGCGTCGACCTCGAGGACAAGGCTGATTTGAAGAGGGTGGATCATTAGGACTCTAGCTATGAGAGTCCTAATTTAGTTTCATTGATAAGGGCATTCATGTAAATCCTATCTAGCCGACCCTTATTAAAGAGGTGAAGAGGCCGGCTAGGTTAGGGTTAGGTTACTTCTTAGGAAAAGAGTCCTATTAGAAGTAGGAGTCCTATTAGGAAAAGAGTCCTATTAGAAGTAGGAGTCCTATTAGGAAAAGAGTCCTATTAGAAGTAGGAGTCCTATTAGGAAAAGAGTTCTATTAGAAGTAGAAGTCCTATTAGAGAAAGAGTCCTATTAGAAGTAGAAGTCCTATTAGGGAAAGAGTCCTATTAGAAGTAGAAGTCCTATTAGGGAAAAAGTCCTATTAGAAATAGGAATCCTACTAGAGAAGGAGTCCTAATTAGAAGTTGGTTAGAAGTAGGAGTCTTGAGTAAGAGTCCTATTAGGAGTTGGGGCTTAGAAGCCCTATAAAGAACCATGTATTCATCCTCTTTTAATCAATGAATAGATCAATCCTTTAGCAGCCTTTGTGCAGCAACTTGGAGGAAGGAACCCCTATAGAGTTCCAAGGACGCCGATCCCCTATAGAGATCAACCCCAAGCTTAGAATCCGCGGAGGGTTCTAATAATCATGTACGTCCTTGATATAGTGATCCCTATACCTGATGAAGGAGCAAGCGATGATGAGATCGCTCATTACTTTCATTGATGATTGTTGAATCTCAGATTTTGATGATGAAATCAATTGATAAGTTTGTTATCTAATCTATGCTTTGAGACAAGTGATGCAGGACTAATCTTGATCAAAAGAGGTAAAATAATTAAAGCAAGAAGAATCAAGTGTTGGGTCGGAGTCAAAGTTCGGGCATCGGGTTGGAAGATTCAGACAATACACCGAGAACGGATGTTGCAGGAGTCAACATGCCGGTGGATCGGGCACTACACCGAAGGTTTAGACGATGCATTGAAAGCTCACCTGAAGATCATCGGAAGGTCGTTGGAAGTTCATTGGGAGAACCAATGACATGCCAGATTGTTAGGGATCGAGTGGCACTAAGGAGGGGGTGAATTAACGCAGCGGTAAAGAACGATAAATTTCTGTGATTTAAAACAAGTTCCTAAACTTCGTATGATAGAAATCATGTTTTTGACTAAAACTAATTTTGATTAAAGCATAATGGAAAGTGCTTAAAGTAGGGAGTGTTTAGAGAGGAAGAAGGCAGTGATGAGTAAGTTGAGCAGCAAAGAAAAGGCCATTTGCAGAAAGGTAAATGCAAGAACATAAATGCAAACCATTTTATAGTGGTTCGGTCATCCAACCTACATCCACTCCTGATTCCTCTTCGCTTGAGGCCACTGACTTTCCACTAGCTGCCTTCCTTCCAACAGGTGAAGACAAACTCCCTTTTATAAATTATGTTTACAAAGCTTCCCTCAACACCTCTCTTAAGAATACTTCTAAACTTTCGGAGAAGGGATTTCTACTTCAAATGACAGAGTTTTCCCTTAGTTTTTCTTGCACTCTTCTTACTCTTCAAGCAAGAACACTTGGGGTATTTATAGACCCCAAGAGGATTCAAATTTGGAGCCCAAATTTGGAGCTCAAATTTGAATTGTCTTAGACTTCGGCATTCTGGCGGTACCACCGCTAGTCTGACACTGACACTGTCAGTGTACCGGGCGGTGCCACCACCCAGCCCGATGGTGCCATCGCTTGGGCTCTCGAGTACTAGGTAGTGCCATCGCCCCAGCCAAGTGGTGCCACCGCCTGGTTTCTTGGGTCTTGGGCAATGCCACCGACCGAGCACTTCCAGCTCACTGGTTGGGCCTTAAACTCGGCCCAAACCAATCCATTATCAGGCCCAATTGGCCCATACTTGGGTTATAAGATTAATACCTAATTCTAATCCAAATTAACATGCTAACTACAAAATTAAAGATATTTCCTAAGCTATTACAAAGTCTGACAAGTCAAGACTTCTTCCAGCGAGCTTCCGATGAACTTCCGATGGTCTTCCGACGAACCCTTGGAAACCATTCTACGGACTCCCGGCAAGCTCTTGGACTTCACGATGATCTTGGCGAGTTCCAACGAGCTTCTTTGGCAAGCTTCGATCTTTCTTGGCAAGCTCCGCGAACTTTCGACGAACCTTCCGGCGAACTTCCAAAAACCCTTTGGCAAGCTCCCTACTCGTTCTCGGCCAGTTTTGGCAGCACTCCCAACGAATCTTCGGACTTCCATCGAACTCTCGAACTCCCATCGATCCATCACACTTGTCTTCCGGTACTTTGTTTCACTTTACGTCTTTATCGTTATCGTAGTTAATCCTACACACATACAAACAAAACTCTACTTCGATCTCGATAATTATTATAACGCGAATTGACATTCTGTTGTCCGGCACGTCATTGGTCGGCGCTTCGTTCGATTCTTTGGTGCATCGTCCTCTCTTGCATTTTGTTGCCCAATCGGCGGTTGACCTCCGTAACCCCGATATCCTTGGTGCAACTCCACTCTTCTTGGTCCGATGCTCAACGTCTGAAGCCTTCTGCAGATTGTCGATCGAACCTCCGGCTCGACATCCAATATCTTGACATGATCACCCAGCGCAACGTTAATTCTTCCAGCATCAATTGTCTAATCCTGATTGATAGTAGACCTGCGTAACTCAAAACATAGTTAGACAAAAAAACACAATCAATTAGTTTCATCATCAAAATCCGAGATTCAACACGGATAACTTAGATTCATAGCTTGTAATTATTTATGTCTTAATGGTCGAACGTTAGGTCAAACTTGAGTTAGTTTTGGGTAAAATCATACCAACTCAATTAGTGGCCAATTGGGCCCAAATTGGGACTGATTTGGGCTCATTGAGAGGCACATTTAGTGGCCCAAACATTGCTGCAAGCGGTGGCACTGTCAAACTGGCAGTAGAACCACCTATGAGTTGGAAAAGTGAAAAAGTATACTTTTCTAGACTACAAGTGGTGGTACCATCTAGTAGTAAAGCTACAGTGGTGGTACCGCTCTAGGCTGACGGTAGTACCATCAGAACCTCTATTTTCAAGGTTCTACGGGCGGTGGTGAAAGGATCAAAAGGCACTAAGAGGGGGGGTGAATTAGTGCAGCGGATTAAACTCGTATTCTTGAAACCGATTTCGTAAAGAAACACAAGTTCGTAGGAAGATTTTAATTCGACGAAAGAGAACTTGAAAGTAATTGCTTGTGAAAAGGAACTAACTATGAACTTGCAGCCAAGAAATGAAATGATTCAGAAATATAAACACTCACACATTTAAGGACACAATGATGTATAGTGGTTCGGTCAAATGACCTACATCCACTCTTGAAGCCTTTGCGATGAGGCTCCGCTCTTCCACTAGCAAGTCCTTTGAAGGGGAAGGATCAAACACCCCTTTTTACAACCCTTTACAAGATGTTCACACTTGTACAAGATCTCTCAAGAAGAAGAAGAAGGTGAACACTTAGCAAAGAAAACAACACATTTCAAAACTCTTCAAAAGCTCGAGACTCAAACTTTTTCTTACTCAAAAGGGTGCCCTTTCAGTTGAGAAAGGGGGGGGTATTTATAGATCCAAAGTGGATTCAAAATTGGGCTCCAAATTCCATGTGAATTTGGAGTTCCCGCATTTCTGGTGGTCAAGGCGGTGCCACCGCTTTGTCGGCGTGCCACCGCTTGTGTCGATCTTTGATCGACGTCTGAAGCGATGCCACCGCCTCAGCAGCGGCGGTGCTACGCTCGATCCGATCGAAGCGGTGCCACCGCCCGACCAGCGGTTCCACCGCCATCGATGTCTGAGGCGATGCTACGCCCCAGACAGCGTTCCACCGCTTGTGTGTGTGTGCGGGCGGTGCTACCGCCCAGTGGCGTTCCACCGCCCCAGAGCTTAGCGGTTCCACCGCCCCAGGCTTGGCGGTTCCACGCTTGCCCCCATTCGAGACAGAGTGAATGGGGCCTATTTAGATCTCAACTTGACACAAGAGTGGCCTGGTTGGCTCCTCTGAATTTTGGGCAGGATTTATTTCTTAAATCCTTGCTCTACTCATGTGCAAATTACGAACATAACTTAACGTGATTTGATCGGACACCCTTCAAGTCGACTTCCGACGAGTTCTACTGGCGAGATTCCGGCAGCCTCCGATGCTTCCCTCGGATTGCTACCAAGTGGTCTCCCAAAGATACTCCGGCGAGCTCAACTAGTCTTGGTGGTTCCAAATCTTCCTAAGTTCCGCGAACCTTCGACGATCTTTGAAATGGACTTTCAAAACTTCGACAAGTCCCCGATTTGATCTTGGATGGTTCCTAACTCTTCCGAAAATCTCTCGGACTCCGATGAACTCTTGAACCCTCGACGGACTTGGCCTCGGAAATCACGTTATGTTTTCTTTCCATCGTAGTTATTCCTGCACACTCATCTCAACAAAGAGATTAGTACAAATATTTCACCAATTGATTTCATCATCAAAATCCGAGATTTAACAATCTCCCCCATTTTGATGATGACAATCAATTGGTGGAGTTATTCTTAACTCCCCCTATGTATATGCCATAAAGAAAAATTGCTTGAATTCAATTTTTGAATTCAACATAATTAATTTTAATTTCAAGATTTCAAATAGATATCAAAGATATCAATGAAGTATACATAATAAAAAAATGATATCAAGAACCCAACTAAGTTTATGTTGGACAACGATATCATATGGCAATACACATATCATTTCTCCCCTTTGTCATCAACAAAAAGGAAACGACGGAATCATAACAATAAGGAGGGTCGGAAAACATCACAAATGTGGAAAAGGAAATCGTAAAACCGAAAACCATTCCACAAAGGGGCGAAAAGATGTAAGATAACACAAAGCATGAAGTTAAGACAACATAGATGTCAACAAAAGATGTCACGATGTAAGGAATACAACATAAATGTCAACATACAACACAAGTTTACATCGTTCAAAAGAAAACACAGCAAGCTACTCCTCGGGAGGAATGCCAAGATGCCTATACATGTGATCGATCTTTAAGTTCATCTTCCGCATTTCCTTCAAAATTTCAATTTGCTGTAGTTTTACTTCATTTAACTCTCTCATGATCGGATCAAGAGAAGATGGAGCAGAAAAATGTCACGATGTAGCTGCAACAAAAGGATTAGGAGGAGGAGATTCATTTCCCCTAAGGACTGGTGTTTTAGGATGGTCTACGGCTGGGGAGGTATATCACATCTCCTAGGTTGCCTAACCCCTATTCCATGCTCGAAAGTACATCTAAGTCGTCTAAGTAGTTTAACGTCAATAATATTAAATCTTTCGACTTGTATTGCTTCTTCATCTGGTGGAATGCAGATGTTATGGGCATGCAATAGTCTAGTTATTAAACCTCCATATGGTAACATTGATCCTTTAGAAAGGACCTCTATCATGTCTTTGCTGATTAGGTAACCAAAACAGAAATGTTGTCTAGTCATGATCCAATATAAGGTACCTAATTCGTGGAAACTGATCTCATCATGATGAAACCGCTTAGGAATAACAATGCTTATTAGAATGTGATGCAAAATTTTAGAGTTAAAAGGTAATAAATGTTTACAACTCTTGGGAATTATTCCTAAATTTGGGTTTGCAAACACAATTTCTAAAGCTTCAGAGTGAGTGGCACCAATCGTGTCCATATCCCATTTTCCCGAAAATAACACCCTAGCTCTCTTTCAACAATTCCAATTAATGAGCATATAGTATTATCACATATTTGAATCTCATTACCTAGAAGATAAGTTGACAAGCCATCATCATTCACAGCTTAAATTAGCATAGAACAACTTAACTAAACGTGGATAAATAGGTTCAATAATTTGCGAGAATAGGTAAAGCCTCTAAGTCTGCAAACCACATGATAGGTTCTAAGTTTCCTAATTGATTCAAATCAACATACTTTCCTTTATGAATGGGTCTAGAACCAAATTCAGAAAATCTAAGGAGGCTTCTTGTGATTTAAACAAGGATTGGTCAAATGAATCTACCTCCATCCTTTTCCTTTGTCTCTTGATGTTCTTCTAGGAGCCATTTCTATTCAGAATGATCAAAAATCAATTGAAGAAAGGAATGAAACTTCACAAGAAAAGGAAAGAGAAATAATTCTGTTTTTACCTTAGATTGGTTCTTTGAGATGTAGGAAGCTTGAATCAAGATAAAATCTCCTCCTTAGGCTTCTAGATGGGAAGAAATGAACCAATTTGAAGTTTGGAAGAGTTTGGAAGAGTGAGGAGGCGGTTCACAGAGTAGGGGAGGCGGTTCTACATGCCGCCCTAACACACCTTATAGCAGGGTGGTGTTCGGGCGGTACTATCACGCCCAAAGAAAGTGATTCCACCGCCTGGTGACTACCAGGCGGTTCCACACGCAAGCTGGCGATTCCACCGCCACACTGGTATGATGCTATCGCCGTAGCACACAAAACTAATTCAGATTTCATGTTTTTCCCTTTTTTTTTTTTTTAAGGAAAATCTCAGAGATGGGATGAAGTCAAAAGGAATAAATCCATGGGAAAATCCGAATCAAATCGATGGAAATCATAGTTTAAACATAATTTCAAGAAAAGATATCATAAAAAAAAAATTTACTTACTTGGACAGTTTAGCATGCCTAATTCCCTTCTAATAAAATCAAATTGTTCCTCATTTAAAGGTTTCATAAAAATGTCCGCTAATTGATGATTTGTATCAACAAAATCAAGAGTGACATTTCTACTACTTACATGATCACGTATAAAGTGATGCTTGATGTCAATGTGCTTAGTGCGAGAGTGTTGGATTGGATTTTTAGTTAGACAAATTACACTCGTGTTATCACACTTTATAGGAATATTTTTTAAGTAGATTCCATAGTCCTCTAGTGTATTTTTCATCCGATAACTTGTGCACATGCACTAGCAGCTATATATTCAAACCTTTCAATAGATAGTGCAATCAAATTTTGTTTCTTGGAAGTCCAAGAAACAAGTGCATGTCCTAGAAATTGGCATGTTCCGGATGTGCTTTTTCTATCTATTTTACATCCACCAAAATCCGCATCTGCATAAGCTTTCAAACTAAAATTTTCAGATTTTGGATACCATAATCCAAGATTAGGGGTCCCTTTAAGATATCTAAGAATCCTCTTGACACTTTCAAGTGAGATAGCTTGGGATTAGCTTGGAATCTTGCACATAGCCCTACACTCGAACATGATGTCGTCCGTTGCGTGAGATAAAGCAGGCTACCTATCATGCCCCTATAAGTTTTTTGATCAAAACTTTCTCCATTTTCATCCATATCTAATTTAGTGGAGGTGCTCATAGGAGTGCTAATTTCTTTTGATCCATCCATATTAAATCGTTTTAACAATTCCAATGTGTATTTTGATTGATTTAGAAATACACCATCACTTAGTTACTTGATTTGAAGTACTAAAAAGAAATTTAGTTCTCCCATTAGGCTCATCTCAAATTCATCACTCATATCCTTAGCAAATAATTCACAGTGATTTATTACAAGATCCGAAAATAATATCATCAACATAAATTTGAACAATAAGAAAATTATTTTCAAAATGTTTAATAAACAATGTAGTATCAACCTTGCCTTTAGTGAAATTATTTGAAATCAAGAAGGAACTAAGCCTCTCATACCAAGCCCTAGGGGCTTGTTTAAGACCATATAAGGCCTTAGTTAGCTTAAACACATGGTTAGGAAATAGAGAGTTTTCGAATCCGGGTGGTTGTTCAACATAAACTTCTTCGGAAATAAAACCATTTAAGAATGCACTTTTGACATCCATTTGAAATAATTTAAAATCTTTACTACTAGCATAGGCAAGGAGCATCCTAATGGCTTCCAATCTTGCCACCGGAGCGAAGGTTTCTTCATAATCGATACCTTCTTCTTGGTTGAAACCTTTGGCCACTAGTCTAGCCTTGTTTCTAACCACGATACCGCATTCATCTTGCTTGTTTCTAAAGACCCACTTAGTACCAATAACTAAGTGGTCATTAGGTCTAGGAACAAGCTTCCATACCTCATTCCTCTCAAATTGATTCAATTCTTCTTGCATTGTGATAACCCAAGAATCATCTTTTAGGGCATCAACAATGCATTTTGGTTCAACTTGAGAAAGAAAGGCAGCATGGGCACAAAAATTTTTGAAAGAAGAGCGAGTTTGAACCCCTTTCGATGCATCTCCTATAATTAACTCCTTGGGATGAGCATCTACATACTTCCATTCCTTTGGTAAGGAAGTTTGGGAAAAGATGCATCCAAGATGTTATTTTGAGGAGAGGGTTCATTCAAATTCAAATCATCAAGACCAAAATCATCATCAAAATCTTTTTCTTAAATTCGAAACTTCATTAAAAACCACATGAATAGATTCTTCTATAAGTAAGGTTCTCTTGTTGAAAACACGAAAAGCCTTAGAAACGGAAGAATAACCAAGAAATATGCCTTCATTGGATTTTGCATCGAATTTTCCTAAGGCATCCTTTTCATTCAAAATAAAGCATTTGCAACCAAAAACTTTAAAGTAAGAAACATTGGGTTTTTTATCATTCCATAATTCATATGGAGTTTTGGATAGGGATGGTCTCACTAGAACTCTATTCATCACATAGCAAGCGTATTCACGGCTTCGCCCAAAAATATTTTGGTAAATTATATTCATTTAACATGGTTCTAGCCATTTCTTGCAAACTTCTATTTTTCCTTTCTACTACTCCATTTTGTTGTAGATTTCTTGGAGTAGAGAAGTTGTGATTGTATCCGTTTGTTTCACAAAAATTTTGGAAGTCATGATTTTGAAATTCACCTCCATGATCACTTTGAATTGATGAGATCATAAAGCCTTTTTCATTTTGAGTGAGTTTACAAAATTTAGAAAAACATTTGAAGCAATCACTTTTATGAGCCAAAAAATAGGTCCAAGTGTATCTACTATAGTCATCCACAATTACAAAGGCATATTTGCTACCTCCTAGGCTTGTTATGTCAATTGGTCCAAATAAGTCCAAGTGGATCAATTGCAATGGTCTAGTGGTGCTAATGTGATTTTTGATTTGAAACTAGTCTTTATTTGTTTTCCTAGTTGACATGCATCACATACCTTATCCTTAACAAATTTCGTGTTTGGGATACTTCTCTTACTAAATCTCTAGATGAAATCTTAGAGATTAGTTTCATGCTTGCATGGCCTAGCCTCCTATGCCAAAGCCAAGCGTCATCATTCAAAACCGAAAAACACATTTCATTGCTTAATTTTTCAATATTTATGGTATAGACATTGTTTTGTTTTAAAGCAATCATGGATATGTTGTTGTTGGGTTTTTCAATAATGCAAACATTGGATTCAAATCTAACAACATAACCTTTATCACATAGTTGACTAATACTTAAAAGATTATGTTTTAAACCATCAACTAGTAACACAACATCAATTGAAAAACTCGATTTGTTACCTATGATTCCCTTGCCAATGATTTTACCCTTGTTGTTGTCTCCGAAAGTGACATATCCTTCTTCTTTGCTAGAGAGCATAGAGAAATGAGATGGATCTCCGGTCATGTGCCTTGAGCATCCACTATCAAGATACCATTTCTTGCTCATAGCTTGTGAGTTTGTCTACAAAAGAGGATTGTTTTTAGGTACCCATTTGATTTTGGGTGCCTTACAAATTGATCTACTTATTTTGTAATTTATCATTGAATTGTTTATGGTTCCTTTAGGAACCCATATCAACTTTTATGGACTAAATTTCTTGAATGGACATTTGTAGGTAACATGTCCCGTTTTGCAACAAAAATTACATTTCAAATGGGGTGATACATGCAATGTAGACCCTTTAACAAAGGTGGTGGGATTTTGGTGAGAACCTCTCACAAATCTGATACCACTTCTATTTCCGACATGACCTTTGTTAGCAAGAATCATGTTTAAGCCCTTGCTACCGACCTTAAACTTGTTTAGGGTCTCTTTGAGTAGCAAGTTCTCCCTTTTTGTTGCATCTAAGTCTTCACACTTAGAGCATGGGGGTAGAGAAGGGTTTTGAAGACTATTGAATTTACTTTGTAATAAAGCATGCTCTTTCTTAAGCAAATTGAACTTCTTACTAATAGTTCTACATTCATCAAACAACTCATGAAAAGCCATAGAAAGTTCATCGAAAGATAACTCTTCATTAAGTAACTCACTAACCTCTTCTCCAAATGCCATTAGAGCGAAGTTTGCCTCCTCTTTGTTGCTAGCCTCTTCAACCTCGAGTCACTTGAATCATCCCACGTGGCCTTCAAGGCTTTTTTTCTTCTGAATTGCTTCTTCTTGGCTTGAGGGCATTCATTCTTGAAGTGTCCCGGCTTCTTGCATTTGTAGCAAATGACTTGGTCCTTTTGTGTTCAAATTTGCTTTTGTGTCATTTTTGAATTTGTTCTTTCTTATGAATTTCTTAAACTTTCGAGTTAGAAGTGCAATGTCATTATCACTATCCTCATCACTTGATGTTCCTTTCAAGTGGTCTTCTTGTGTTCTAAGTGCCATATCCTTCCTGTTCTTTGGAAGGGGGTTCTCAAGCTCTTCATGAGCATGGCACGTCATCTCGTAAGTCATTAGAGATCCAATAAGTTCTTCAATGGGAAATACTTTAAGATCCTTGGCCTCTTGAATGGCCGTGACCTTTGGATCCCAACACTTTGGAAGGATCTTAAAATCTTAGTTACCAATTCAAAATTCAAAAGCCTTTACCAAGAGCTTTAAGTCCATTGATGACATCCGTAAAGCGGGTGTACATGTCTCCAATGGACTCATTTGGTTTCATCCAAAAAGTTCATAGGAATGCACAAGAATGTTGATTTTGGACTCCTTCACTCGGCTAGTGCCTTCATGAGTGATTTCAAGAGTGCGCCAAATATCAAAAGCCGATTCACAAACGGAAACCCGATTAAACTCATTCTTATCAAGTGCACAAAATAAGGCATTCATAGCCTTTGCATTGAGAGTGAAAATCTTCCTCTCCGACTCATTCCATTCACTCATCGGAAGAGAAGATTTTGCGAAGCCATTTTCGACAATGTTCCAAAGTTCGAAGTCCATGGAGATAAGAAAAATCCTCATACAAGTCTTCCAATACGTATAATCCGACCCATTGAACATAGGTGGACGAGTAATGGAGAGACCCTCTTGCATACCGGAGTAGGCCATCTCTCTTGGGTTTTAAACCAATATGAGAGCAAACCTTGCTCTGATACCAATTGAAAGGATCAAAAGGCACTAAGAGGGGGTGAATTAGTGCAGCGGATTAAACTCGTATTCTTGAAACCGATTTATGCAAAGAAACACAAGTTCGTAGAGGAAGATTTCGATTCGACGAAAGAGAACTTGAAAGTAATTGCTTGTGAAAAGGAACTAACTATGAACTTGCAGCCAAGAAATGAAATGATTCAGAAATATAAACACTCACACATTTAAGGACACAATGATGTATAGTGGTTCGGTCAAATGACCTACATCCACTCTTGAAGCCTTTGCGATGAGGCTCCGCTCTTCCACTAGCAAGTCCTTTGAAGGGAAGGATCAAACACCCCTTTTACAACCCTTTACAAGATGTTCACACTTGTACAAGATCTCTCAAGAAGAAGAAGAAGGTGAACACTTAGCAAAGAAAACAACACTTTTCAAAACTCTTCAAAAGCTCAAGACTCAAACTTTTTCTTGCTCAAAAGGGTGCCCTTTCAGCTGAGAAAGGGGGGGTATTTATAGATCCAAAGTGGATTCAAAATTGGGCTCCAAATTCCAAGTGAATTTGGAGTTCAAGCTTCACAGTGGTCAAGGCGGTGTCACCGCTTTGTCGGGCGGTGCCACCACTGTGTCGATCTTTGACTAACGTCAGGGGCGGTGCCACGCCTTGCAGCGGTGCTACCGCTCTAGTCCGGTGGCGAAGCGGTGCCACGCCCGGCCAGCGTTCCACCGCCATCGATGTCTGGGCGGTGCTACGCTTGCACAACGCGGTTCCACCGCTTTGTGTGTGTGTCAGGGGCGGTGCTACGCCAGGTGCTTCCACCGCCCGAGGCTTAGCGTTCCACCGCCCCAGGCTTGGCGGTTCCACCGCTTGCCCCCATTCGGACAGAGCTGAATGGGGCCTGTTTAGATCTCAACTTGACACAGTAGTGGCCCGGTTGGCTCCTACTGAATTTTGGGCAGGATTTATTTCTTAAATCCTTGCTCTACTCATGTGCAAATTACGAACATAACTTAACGTGATTTGATCGGACACCCTTCAAGTCGACTTCCGGCGAGTTCTACGACGAGATTCCGGCAGCCTCCGATGCTTCCTCGGTTGCTACCGTGGTCTCCCAAAGATACTCCGGCGAGCTCAACTAGTCTTGGTGGTTTCGAATCTTCCTAAGTTCCGCGAACCTTCGACGATCTTTGAAATGGACTTTCGAAAACTTCGACAAGTCCCTGATTTGATCTTGGATGGTTCCGGCAACTCTTCCGAAAATCTCTCGGACTTCCGATGAACTCTTGAACCCCCGACGGACTTGGCCTCGGTAAATCACGTTATGTTTTCTTTCCATCGTAGTTATTCCTGCACACTCATCTCAACAAAGAGATTAGTACAAATATTTCACCAATTGATTTCATCATCAAAATCCGAGATTTAACAGGTGGCACCACCCAATGTAGGTGGTAGTATCGCCCGTACCTGGAATACCCAGAAATTTAAATTTTGGCTTCATTTTTTGGAGCCATTTGAGGCCTATAAATACCCCACTCATCCCTACAAGGATTACACAAGAAAAATAAGCTAAAACTCTGGTGAATCAAATTATAATCTTGAAAATGTCTTGAGTGTTCTCACCCTCCTCTTAAAAAGTTTAGAAGTTTGTCTAAGGGAGATGTGAGACTTGTAGAGGTTATCTCCTAAACCTTTGAAAATGAGAAAGGTTGTAAAAGGATGGTTGATCTTCACCTATTGAAAGAAGATCATTAGTGAAAGTCGGTGACCTCAACGAAGAAGGAATCGGGAGTGGACGTAGGTCTGAGGACCGAACCATTATAAAATCAGTTTGCATTTCTTTTCTAGTAATTTACAATTCTACAAATCCTTTACCTTATTGCAGTCACTCAAATCCTTCTCTTTCACTTACGAATCTCTTTAAGTTAAAATGCAATGAAGTTGGTTTTCATTGAAATGTAATTCTTCTCAAACGAAGTTTTTCGAAATCGCATAAATCAATATTTTTAACCGCTGCACAAATTCAACCCCCCCCGGTCTTAGTGCCACTCTAGATCCTAATAATTGGTATCAGAGCTTGGTCACTCTCATTTGGTTTAAACCCAAGAGAGATGGCTTATACCGGCATGTAAGAGGGTCATTCCATTACACATCCGCCTATGTTTAATGGGTCAGATTATACTTATTGGAAGACTCGTATGAAGATTTTTTTTATTTTCATGGATTTCAAACTTTGGAATATCATTGAAATTGGATTTCAAAAATCTTCTCTTCCAATGAATGAATGGAATAAATCAGAGAAGAAGGTTTTCACTCTAAATGCAAAGGCTATGAATGCCTTGTTTTGTGCACTTGATAAAAATAAGTTTAATCGTGTTTCGATTTGTAAATCAGCCTTTGATATTTGGCGTACTCTTGAAATCACTCATGAAGGCACTAGCCGAGTGAAAGACTCCAAAATCAATCTCTTGGTGCATTCTTACGAATTGTTTCGAATGAAACCAAGTGAGTCCATTGGAGACATGTATACCCGTTTCACAGATGTCGTCAATGGACTCAAAGCACTTGATAAAGGTTTTTCTAATTTCGAACTTGTAACTAAAATTTTAAGATCCCTTCCAAAGAGTTGGGATCCAAAAGTTATGACTATTCAAGAGGCCAAGGGCCTTAAAATATTTCCTCTCGAAAAACTCATTGGGCCTTTAATGACCTACGAAATGACATGTCATACTCATGATGAGCTAGAGAACCCCCTTCTAAAGAACAGGAAGGATATGACATTGAGAACACAAGAAGACCACTTGAAGGAATCTTCAAGTGATGAGAACCTTGATGATGAATTTGCACTCTTAACTCAAAAATTCAAAAAATTTATAAGAAGGAATAAATTTAAAAGTGACACTAAGAACAAACTTAAACCAAAAAAGGACCAAGTCATATGTTACGAATGTAAAAAGTTAGGGCACTTCAAAAGTGAATGCCCCAAGCCAAGAAGAAGCAACTAAAGAGGAAGAAAGCTCTAAAGGCGACGTGGGATAATTCAAGTGGCTCCGAAGACGAAGAAGCAAGCAACAAAGTAGAGGCTAACTTCGCACTAATGGCTTTAGGAGATGAGGTATGTGAGTTATTTAATGAAGATTTATCTTTCGACGAACTTTCAATCGCTTTTCATGAATTATTTGATGAGTGTAGAGCTATTAGTAAAAAGTTTAATTTATTAAAGAAGGAGCATGCTTTATTACAAGATAAGCTTGATAGTCTTAAAACTCCCTCTTTAACCCCATTCTCTAAGTGCGAACTGTAGGTAACAACAAGGGTAAAATCATTGGCAAGGGAACTATAGGTAACAAATCAAGTTTTTCAATTAATAATGTGTTATTGGTAGATGGTTTAAAGCACAATCTTTTGAGCATTAGTCAATTATGTGATAAGAGATATATTATGAAATTTGAATCTAATGCTTGTATCATTGAAAAACCACATAACAACACATCTATGATTACACTAAAACAAAATAATATCTACACCATAAACATTGATGATCTTAGTAATGAAATATATTTTTCGATTTTAAATGATGATACTTGGCTTTGGCATAGGAGATTAGGTCATGCTAGCATGAAACTAATCTCTCAAACCACATCTAAAGGACTTGTAAGAGGTATTCTCAATGTTAAGTTCATTAAAGATAAAGTATGTGATGCTTGCCAACTAGAAAAACAAATAAAAACTAGCTTCAAACCAAAGAATCAAATAAGCACATCTAGACCATTACAATTGATCTATATGGATTTATTTTGACCAATTGACACAACAAGTTTAGGAGGTAGCAAATATGCATTTGTCATTGTAGATGACTATAGTAGAAACACTTGAACCTATTTCTTGGCTCACAAAAGTGATTGTTTAAATGTTTTTCTAAATTTTGTAAACTTGTTCAAAACAAAAGGGGTTTCATAATTTCATCAATTCGGAGTGATCATGGTGATGAATTCCAAAACTATGACTTCCAAAATTTTTGTAAATCTAATGGATATAACAACTTCTCTACTCCGAGGAATCCTTAACAAAATGTAGTAGAGAGAAAGAATAGAAATTTACAAGAAATGACAAGAACCATGTTAAATGAATAGAGCTTACCCAAATACTTTTGGGCTGAAGCTGTTAATACAGCTTGCTATATTATGAATAGGGTTCTAGTAAGATCATCTCTATCCAAAACCCCTTATGAATTGTGGAATAACAAAAAATCAAATGTTTCTTATATTAAAGTTTTCGGTTGCAAATGCTTTATCTTGAATGAAAAGGATGCCTTAGGAAAATTCGATGCTAAATCCGATGAAGGCATCTTTCTTGGTTACTCTTCCGTTTCTAAAGCCTTTCGTGTTTTCAACAAAAGAACCTTAATTATAGAAGAGTCTATTCATATAGTTTTTAATGAAGATTTTGAATTTAAGAAAAATGATTTTGATGATCTTGGTTTTGATGGTTTGAATTTGAATGAACCCTCCCGTCAAAATAGCAACTTGGATGCATCTTCTTCCCAAATTTCCTTACCTAAGGAATGGAAGTATATAGATGCCTATCCAAAGGAGCTAATTATAGGAGATACATCAAAAGAAGTTCAAACTCATTCCTCTTTTAAGAATTTTTGTACCAACGCCGCTTTCCTTTCTTAAATTGAATTTAAGTGCATTGACGAAACTTTGAAAGATGATTCTTGGGTTATCGTAATGCAAGAGGAATTGAACCAATTTGAGAGGAATGAGGTGTAGAAGCTTGTTCTTAGACTAAGTGACCATTTAGTTATAGATACTAAATGGGCATTTAGAAACAAGCAAGATGAATTTGGTATCTTGGTTAGAAACAAGGCTAGATTAGTGGCCAAAGGTTTCAACTAAAAAGAAGGTATCGATTACGAAGAGACCTTTGCTCCTGTGGCAAGATTAGAAGCCATTAGGATGCTCCTTGCCTATGCTAGTAGTAATAATTTTAAATTATTTCAAATGGATATCAAAAGTGCTTTCTTAAATGGTTTTATTTCCGAAGAAGTGTTTGTTGAACAACCACCTAGTTTTAAAAACTCTCTTTTTTCTAATCATGTGTTTAAATTGACTAAGGCTCTCTATAGGTTAAAACAAGCCACAAGGGCTTGGTATCAAAGGCTTAATTCTTTTCTTATTTCAAATAATTTTATTAAAGGCAAGGTCGATACTACATTATTTATTAAATATTTTGAAAATAATTTTTTTATTGTTTAAATTTATGTTGATGATATTATCTTTGGTTCTACAAACGAATCGTTATGTGAATCATTTGCTAAGTGTATGAGCCAAGAGTTTGAAATGAGTTTAATGGGTGAACTAACTTTCTTTTTAGGATTATAAATTAAACAACTTAGTGATGGTATATTTCTTAGTCAAACCAAATATACTTTAAAATTGTTAAAACAGTTTAATATGGATGGTTCAAATGCCATCAACACTCCTATGAGTACCTTCACTAAGTTAGACATAGACGAAAGTGGACAAAGTTTTGATCAAAAAATATATAGGTGAATGATATATAGTTTACTTTACATCACTGTAACTAGACCCGATATCATATTTAGTGTAAGACTTTAGGCTAGATTTCAAGCTAATCTTAAGTTGTCTCATCTTAAAGCCATTAAAAGAATCCTTAGATATCTTAAAGGAACTCCTAATCTAGGATTATGGTATCTAAAATCTGATAACTTTGATTTAATAGCTTATGTGGATGTCGATTTTGGCTGATGTAGAATAGATAGAAAAAGCACATCCATAACATGTCAATTTTTAGGACATGCACTTGTTTCATGGTCTTCCAAGAAATAAAACTTGGTTGCACTATCTACGGTCGAAGCTAAATACATAGTCGCAAATGCATGTTGTGCACAAATTATTTGGATGAAAAATACATTAGAAGATTATGAAATTTATTTAAAGAATATTTCCATAAAATGTGATAACACAAGTGCTATTTGTTTAACCAAAAATCCTATTCAACACTCTAGAACTAAGCATATTGACATTAGACATCACTTTATACGAGATCATGTCAATAATAATGATGTCATTCTAGAATTTATTAATACAAAACATCAATTAGTGGACATCTTCACGAAACCCCTAAATGAAGAACAATTTGACTTCATTAGAAGAGAATTAGGCATGCTAAATTGTCCTAATGCATGAAGATGTTGTATGTTCCTTTTTTGAAAATTTTCAACCTCGGTTTACATAATCTCAACTTGATATTATTTTTGGATTTTGGATGACATCTTTTCAATATCATATTTTGAATGAAGCTCTCATTTTTATCTTTCGATCGTAATATTTTGATTCTCCCCCTTCTTTGATTGATGAAGATCATGCCTTTTGATGAAGTATTAAAATTGGTTTTATACTCCTTCTACTTCTATTGGAATGATTAAATGAATTTCATGATTTTCGTATCATTTAAAGCTTAATGTCATGAAATTTTTGCATAATGATTAAGCTCTTAAGAGTTTATTATATTCTCTTCGAACTTTATTCTTAACTCTTGATCTTTTAAGACTTGATTATTTTTTCTTTTCCTCCAACTCATGAGAATGCTAAGTTGAATCTCTCTCTATGAAACTTTTGATGTTGATGCGCTGCACTTCATAAATGCTAAGTTGAACTTTTTCATGAACGTTTTCATGATCTTTCTCTCATGAATTTTTTTTTACATGAGTTCTTATTAGTATATTTGATGAATGACTAAATGTTTGATGAATGACTTCAATGATCTATATTTTTAATTTTTAATTTTATGTTTGAATTTTCAAAATTGTATCTTGAACCTCTTTCATATATGAATCCTTCGTAACTTGATTATTTTCCGGATTTCATAGGTATGTATGAATCAAATCATTTTTCAGATTTATCCATCTCGGATGACATATTTTGCATTATGTTCAACTCGATTTCTAAACAAATATTAGCCTCATGTATCATATATTTTTGATATGTTTGATAAATGATATGCATCATGATACCTTATGATGACTTCTTTTTTTTATTTACCTCCTTTTTGTTGATGACAAAGGGGGAGAAGTAAGTAATGATGAATGATTGAAAATCTTAATGTTTTGGTATCATGTATGTTATACCTAAAGTGATGTTGATTTGTTGTGATCGTGAATATTGTACTTCGATGATTTGAAATTATGATGCACAATATATGAAATCTTGATACAATATGTTATATATGATCAAAATTGTTTCACTTGAATTCAAAGATTATTATTTCTTTTGAATTTAAGTTTACCTTATTTTGATATGGTATATAGATAGGGAGAATTGAGTTTAACTCTATCAATTGGTTATCATCATCAAAAAGGGGGAGATTGTTGAATCTCACATTTTGATGATGAAATCAATTGATAAGTTTGTTATCTAATCTATACTTTGAGATAAGTGATGTAGGACTAACCTTGATCAAAAGAGATAAAACAATTAAAGCAAGAAGAATCAAGTGTTGGGCCAGAGTCAAAGTTCGGGCATCGAGTCGGAAGAATCGGATAATGCGCCGAGAACGGATGTTGCAGGAGTTAACATGCCGGTGGATCGAGCACTACATCCAAGGTTCAGACGATGCACCGGAAGCTTACCGGAAGATCACCGGAAGGACATTGGAAGTTCATCGGGAGAACCAATGACATGCCCGATAACTTAGATTCATAGCTTGTAATTGTTTACGTCTTAATGGTTGAAGGTTATGTCAAAATTGAGTTAGTTTTGGGTAAAATTATACCAACTCAATTAGGGGCCAATTGAGCACAAATTGGGACTGATTTGGGCTCATTGAGGAGCTCATTCAGTGGCCCAAACATTGCTGCAGGCGGTGGCATCGCCAAACTGGCAATAGAACCACCTATGAGTTGGAAAAGTGAAAAAGTGTACTTTTTCAGGCTGTAGGCGGTGGTACCACTTAGAAGTAAAGCTGCAGCGGTGGTACCGCCCAACAGTAAAGCTGTAGCAGTGGTACTACTCCAGGCTAGCGATAGTACAACCAGAACCTCTGTTTTCAAGGTTTTGCGAGTAGTGGCACCGCCCAATGCAGGCGGTAGTACTGCCTGTACACGGAAGACTCGAAAATTTAAATTTTAGCTACATCTTTTGGAGCCATTTGGGGCCTATAAATACCCCACTTATCCCTATAAGGATTACACAAGAAAAGTAAGCTAAAACTCTAGTGAATCGAGTTGTAATCTTGAAAAAGTCTTGAGTATTCTCACTCTCCTTTTGAAAAGTTTAGAAGTTTATCTAAGGGAGGTGTTAAACTTGTAGAGGTTATCTCCTAAACCTTTGAAAAGGAGAAAGAGTTGTAAAAGGGTAGTTGATCTTCACCCATTGAAAGAAGATCATTAGTGAAAGTCGGTGACCTCAACGAAGGAGGAATCGGGAGTGGACATAGGTTAGAGGACCGAACCACTATAAAATCAGTTTGCATTTCTTTTCTAGTAATTTACATTTCTACAAATCCTTTACCTTATTGCAATCACTCGAATCCTTCTCTTTCACTTACGAATCTCTTTAAGTTAAAACACAATCAAAGTTGATTTTCATTGAAATATGATTCTTCTTGAACGAAGTTTTTCAAAATCGCACAAATCAACGTTTTTAACCGCTTCACTAATTCATCCCCCCCCCTCTTAGTGCTGCTCTAGATCCTAACAATGATTTCTCAAGATACCGACATTTGTAATTGATGAAGTACAAGTCTGAGGCCTTTGAGAAATTTAGGGAATATAAGAATGAAGTGAAAAATCAGACTGAAAAGAGTATCAAAACCCATCGATCAGATCGAGGAGGTGAGTACTTGAGTACAAAGTTCACCCAGTTTCTCAAAGGCCATGAGATTTTATCCCAGTGGATACCTCCTTATACACCATAGCTCAATGGTATATCAGAAAGGAGGAATCGCACACTGTTAGACATGGTGCGTTCTATGATGAGTTTCACCGACCTACCCATCTCGTTTTGGGGATATGCCCTAGAGATTACAGCTTTCCTTCTGAACAGAATTCCAACTAAGTTAGTAGTGTCTACTCCATATGAGATATGGAATAGGAAGAAGCTCGATCTTAAGGTTGTTAAGATTTAGGGGTGCCCTGCCCATATCAAGAGACATAACCCCGACAAGTTAGAATCCAAGACGATACGATGTAAGTTCATGGGATATACCAAAGAAACTTGTGGGTATTATTTCTACCAACCTAAGGACCAAAAGGTCTTTATAGCCAAGAGAGTAGTGTTCCTTGAGAATGAACACATTCTTGGTGGAGATAGTGGAAGCATGATAGAGTTGAGTGAGATTGGAGAACCTAGCTCAAGCACCATTCCACAGCCAGAATCTATTCAGGTACCTAGCACACAAGTTCCAACTTTATATAGGTCCAGTAGAGTATCCTATCCTCCTGAGAGATATGTGGGATATATCAAAAGAGAGGATGTTGAGGATATTGATTCTCAGACCTATGAGGAGGCTAGTATAAGTATAGACTCCGAGATGGCAAGAAACTACGAATTCATAAATGGATTCCATATACTCCAACAAAGTTTGGAACTTGGTTGATGCACCCGAGGGTATTATACCCATTAGCTATAAGTAGATCTTTAAAAAGAAGATTAGAGTAGATGGAAAGGTAGAGACCTATAAAGCAAGGCTAGTGGCTAAGGTATATCGTTAAAAGCAAGGTGTTGACTATGACAAAACTTTCTTACCTATAGCCATGCTAAAATCCATTCGAATTCTATTAGCTATTATAGCACACTATAATTATGAGATTTGGCAAATAGATATGAAAACCACATTCCTCAATGGCAATCTTGAGGAGGAGGTGTATATGATATAGCCTAAGGGATTCGTGTCCAGAGATAGTCTAGATAAGGTGTGCAGGTTGCTTAGGTCCATCTATGGACTGAAACAAGTTTCCTGAAGTTGGAATATAAGATTTGATAAGACGATTAGATCTTATTACTTCGTTAAGAACGAAGATGAATCTTGTGTGTACAGGAAGGTAAGTAGGAGCGCTATTATCTTTTTGGTGGTATGTGGATGACATCCTGATCATTGCGAATGATGTAGGAATGCTCTCCACAGTAAAGACTTGGCTATCTAGATACTTCTCTATGAAGGACTTAGGGGAAGCATCCTGCATATTAGGGATACAAATCTATAAAAATAGATCTAAGAGGATGCTTGGTTGTCCCAATCCAAGTACATAGACACTATTGTCAAAAGGTTTAGCATAAAAAATTCCAAGAGCGATCTCATACCAATGAGACATGGTATATCAATTTCTAGGAGTATATCCCTAAAGACTCCTAAAGAAAGGGCACACATGGATAGGATACCCTATGCCTCAGTGATAGGGTTTACCATATATGCTATGCATGTACCAGGCCTAATATAGCGCATGCTCTGAGTGTCACGAGTAGGTATCAGGCAGATCCAAGCTTGGAGTATTAGAAAGCAGTAAAGTGTATCCTTAAGTACTTGAGAAGGACTAAGGATCTTTTACTAGTATATGGAGGCAGCAGCCTCAAGGTTGAGGGCTACATGGACTCAAGCTTCCAGTCCGATGTCAATGATAGTAAGTCTAATTCAGGGTATTTATTCACTCTAAATGGAGGAGCAGTATGCTGGAAGAATTCCAAATAAGACACTACTGCTGACTTGACCACAGAGGTAGAGTACATTACTACAGTAGAGGCAGCAAAGGAGGGAGTCTAGATGAAGAAGTTTATCGCAGATCTAGGAGTCATGCCGAGCAGTGAGGAGTCGATTCCCTTATATTACGACAACAACGGGGCGATTACTCAAATGACAGAACTCGGGTCTCATCAGAATTGTTCTAAGGAGGTTCCAGCTCATTAGAGAGATCGTGACCCGAAAAGATGTAGTAGTGGAAAGAGTTCCATCCAAAGATAATATTATAGATCCACCGATAAAGCCATTGACTCAGATTGTCTTTGAGTATCACAAAGGTCTTATAGGGATCAGGCACGTAGGTGATTAGCTTTAGGTCAAATAGGAGATTGTTAATTATAGGTGTCCTACA
Organism: Musa beccarii; assembly: GCA_024322285.1. Taxonomy (NCBI): domain Eukaryota; kingdom Viridiplantae; phylum Streptophyta; class Magnoliopsida; order Zingiberales; family Musaceae; genus Musa; species Musa beccarii. The sequence continues at coordinate 42,736,986 of CM044400.1, read as the reverse complement.
AGCCAATCATGTAGATAACATATGTGACTTGACATACACTCTTTTTGCTTATTAGATATTTTATCACTTTATCTTACATGTTGCATATACTGTGATGTCCATAGATCTGTGCAATGGAAGTCGGATCATGATAAGATCATGATAATGAGACCAATTTACCTTTAAACATAAATCTTAAATAATCCCGGTCATAGTTTACTCGAGAAGAACATCGAAATAATTGGACAGACTGGTGTACTATATACCCATCCATATGATGGAGGTGGTTGGTCTCATAGCACTTGTGTGGGGACACTAAGGATATAGTACATATACTCATTGGAGAAAGAGTTCACTGATTTATCCGCTTACGGAATGCTGGATGGTTGATGATACCTTATTATCAGACAATGATTCTATAGTCATAGTAGTATATCTTGTCCTTAGACTTGAGACACCAAGGATCTCCTATATGAGTACTCTACTCTTTGATAAAAGACTTATAGAGCGGGACTCGAGGAGAGACTATATGGGCCTGATAGCTCCATGCCCGATATAGGGTCTCTGAGATATTAGATGGATGAGAGACTATAGGTGTTGAATCTCGGATTTTGATGATGAAGTCAATTGATAGGTTATTTGATCTAATCCATATTATTGAGATAAGTGTGTAAGATTGACTACGATAGCAATGAAGACATAAAGTAAATTACCAGAGTCAAGTACGTTGGGAGTTTGAAAGTCCGCCGGAAGTCCGAAGGATCGTCGAAAATACTATCGGAACTGGCCGAGAATGAATCGGGGACTTGCCGAAGGTTTCAGAAGTTCACCGAAAGGTTCGTCAGAGGTTTGCAGAGTTCATCAAGAAAGTTTGAAAGGTGGCTAAAAGATTCATCGAACTCACCATAAAGTCCGGGAGGCTGCTGGAAGTCTGCCGGAAGATATCCAAGGGTGTGTCGGATGTCTGCCGGAAGTTCATCGGAAAGCTCATCGAAAAAAGACTCGATGTTGTTGATTTTTAATTTTCTTAGAATATATTTTCAATTTCATGGTTAGCATATAATTAGGGTTAGGATTAGGTGATAATCCTAATTAACTCTAGTAGGAGCCAATTAGGCCTTAACTAAATTAAATTGGGCCAGATTCAAGACTCATTCACCAAAGCTGACCATGTTTGGCGATGGTACTGCCAGACTGAGTGGTGGCACCGCCCCAGGAATAGGTTCCTAGGTGGTCTGGGTGATGGTACTGCCCTAGGTCAGTGGTCGTACTGCTTGACAAGTGGTGGTACCATTCCTCCACGAAGTCCAAGGACCCTGTCAGGCGGTAGTACCGCCTGACTAGGTGGTGGTACCGCCCAGTACACTAATAGAGTAGGGCTAACTGGCATTGGTACCATAGTGCTAGGCGGTGGTACCATTAGTACCCGAAAATTTGGGATATGACTCTTTTTGGCTCCAAACCTAAAGCCAATAGAGTCTATAAATACCCCTTATTTCTCAGCTGGCTGAGCACATTGAGAAGTGATAAAAAAAAAACTAAGTCAAAGCTATAGCAAAATTACATTCAATAAGCTTGAGTGTTCACCTCCCAAGTTTTACTTTATCAAAATTCTATAAGAGTGTGAACCACTTGTAAAAGTTTGTAAGAGGGGTGCTTAGTCCTTCCCTTTCAAGAAGAGTTGATAGTGGAAGTTGGAAACCTCATCGGAGGAGATTTTGGAAATAGACGTAGGTCATTTGACTAAACCACTATACATCACTGCGTGCTTCTCATGATGTGTGAGTTTTTAACTTACTGCATTTCAATCATTGCTTATCTGCGATCTCTTGATCTCCTCCTCTCTACTTTTTATAGCATTCACTCGAGTCACCTTACTGAAATCATTTTTGTCAGACCAAAATTTCTCGTCGAATAACTTTTTTCGAAGTTGATTTCAAAATTATAGTTTTTATCCGCAAAACTAATTCACTCCCCCCCTCTCTTAGTGTCGCTCAGATCCTAACAATTGGTATCAGAGCCTGGTCACTCTCATTTAGTTTAAAACCCAAGAGAGATGACTTATTCTAGCATGCAAGAGGGTCATGCAATTACATGTCTACCAATGTTCAATGGGTTAGATCATACCTATTGGAAGACTCGTATGAAGATTTTTCTTAATTTCATGGATTTCAAACTTTAGAATATTATTGAAATGGCTTTCAAAAATCTTCTTTTCTGATGAATGAATGGAATGAATCGGAGAAGAAGGTTTTTACTCTTAATGCAAAAGCATGAATACCTTGTTTTGCACACTTGATAAAAATGAGTTTAATCATGTTTTGATTTATGAATCGACTTTTCATATTTGGCATACTCTTGAAATCATTCATGAAGGTACTAGCCTAGTGAAAGAGTCGAAAATCAACCTCTTGGTGCACTCTTACAAATTATTTCGGATGAAACCAAGTAAGTCCATCGGAGATATGTACACCCATTTCATGGATGTTGTCAATGGACTCAAAGTACTTGGAAAAGATTTTTCTAATTTTGAACTTGTAAGTAAAATTTTAAGATCTCTTCCAAAGAGTTGGGGTCTAAAAGTTACGACCAATCAAGAGGCCAAGGATCTAAAATTTTTTTCTCTCGAAGAATTCATTGGATCATTGATGACCTAGGAAATGACATGTCATGCTCATGATGAGCTCGAGAACCCCCTTTCAAAGAACAGGAAGGATATGACATTAAGAACACAAGAAGACCACTTGAAAGAATCTTCAAGTGATGAGGACCTTGATGATGAACTTGTACTCTTGACTCAGAAATTCAAAATATTTATAAGAAAGAATAAATTTAAAAATAACACTAAAAATAAACTTGAACCTAAAAGAGAACAAGTGATATGTTATGAATGCAAGAAGTCGGGGCACTTCAAAAGTGAATGCCCCCAGGCTAAGAAGAAGCAATAAAAAAGGAAGAAGGCTCTAAAGGCAACATGGGACGACTCAAGTGGTTCCGAAGATGAAGAAGCAAGCAACAAGGAGATGGCAAACTTCGCATTGATGGCTTTGGGCGAAGAGGTATGTGAGTTATTTAATGAAGATTTAACTTTCGATGAACTTTCAATTACTTTTCATGAATTATTTGATGAGTGTAGAGCTATTAGTAAAAAGTTTAATTTATTAAAAAAGGAGCATGCTATCTTACTAAATAAACTTGAAAGTCTTGAATTTAATACTCTCTCTTTACCTCCATGCTCCAAGTGTGAACATTTAGAGGCAATAAAAAAGGAGAACTTGCTACTTAAAGAGACCCTAAATTAGTTTAAGGTTGGTAGCAAGGGCTTGGACTTGATCCTTGCAAACAGGGGTTACGTCGAAAAAAGAAGTGAAATTAGATTTGTGAGTGGATCTCACCATACTCCAACCACATTCATTAAAGGACCCACACTACATGTATCATCTTATTTAAAATATAACTTTTATTGCAAGTCCAAACATGTTATTTACAAATGTCTATTTAAGAAAATTAGTCCACACAAATTGATATGGATTCCTAAAGGAACTATAAGAAACTCAATGAATAATGACAATATTAGTAGATTAATATTTAAGGCACCTAAGTTCAAATTGGTACCTAAAAACTATCTTCTTTTGTAGATACATTCACCCACACAAGCTAGGAGCAAGAGATGGTACCTTAATAGTAGATGCTCAAGGCACATGACCGAGATCCATCTCAATTCTCTAAGCTCACTAGCCAAGACGAAGGGTATGTCACTTTCGGAGATAACAAAGGTAAAATCATTGGCAAGGGAACTATTGGTAATAAATCAAACTTTTTAATTGATGATGTGTTATTGGTAGATAGTTTAAAGTATAATATTTTGAGCATTAGTCAGTTATGTGATAAATGGTATAATGTGAAGTTTGTATCTAATGCTTGCATTATTGCAAAATTGCACAACAACACATCTATGATTGCACTAAAATAAAATAATATTTACACCATAAACATTGATGATCTTAGCAATGAAATATGTTTTTTGATTTTGAATGATGATACTTGGCTTTGGCATGTGAGATTAGGTCATGCTAGCATGAAACTAATCTCTCAAATCACATCTAAAGACCATGTAAGAGGCATTCCCAATGTTAAGTTCATTAAAGACAAAGTGTGTGATGCTTGTGAACTAGGAAAATAAATAAAAAGTAGCTTCAAGTCAAAGAATCAAATAAGCACCTCTAGACCATTGCAATTGATCCATATGGATTTATTTGGACCAATTGACATAACGAGCTTAGGAGGTAGCAAATATGCATTTGTAATTATATATGACTATAGAAGATACACTTGGACCTATTTCTTAGCTCACAAAAGTGATTGTTTTAAATGTTTCTTTAAATTTTATAAACTTGCTCAAAACGAAAAGGGTTTTATGATTTCATCAATTCGGAGTGATCACGATGGTGAATTTCAAAACCGTAACTTGTAAAATTTTTATGAATCTAATGGATATAACCATAATTTCTCTACTCTAAGGAATCCTCAACAGAATGGAGTAGTAGAAAGAAAGAATAGAAATTTACAAGAAATGATAAGAACCATGTTAAATGAACATAGTTTACCCAAATACTTTTGGGCCGAAACTATTAATACAGCTTGCTATGTTATGAATAGGGTTCTAATAAGATCATATCTATCCAAAACTCATTATGAATTATGGAATAACAAAAAACCAAATGTTTCTTACTTTAAAGTTTTCGGTTGCAAATGCTTTATCTTGAATGAAATGGATGCCTTAGGAAAGTTCGATGCAAAATCTGATGAAGGCATCTTTCTTGGTTACTCTTCCATTTCTAAAGTTTTTTGTATTTTTAACAAAAGAACCTTAGTTATAGAAGAGTCTATTCATGTTGTTTTCAATGAAGTTTTCAAATTTAAGAAAAATAATTTTGATGTTGATCTTGATTTTGATGGCTTAAATTTGAATGAAACCTCTCCTCAAAATAGCAACTTGGATGCATCTTCTTCCCAAATTTTCTTACCTAAGAAATGAAAGTATGTAGATGCCCATCCAAAGGAGTTAATCATAAGAGATATATCAAAAGGAGTTCAAACTCGTTCTTCTTTTAAGAATTTTTATGCCAACGCCGTTTTTCTTTCTCAAATTGAACCTAAGTGCATTGTTAAAGCTTTGAAAGATGATTCTTGGGTTATCACAATGCAAGAAGAATTAAACCAATTTGAGAGGAATGAGGTCTGGAAGCTTATTCCTAGACCTAGTGACCATTTAGTTATAGGTACTAAATGGGTTTTTAGAAACAAGCAAGATGAATTCGGTATCGTGGTTAGAAACTATTGGGAAATCCTTGAGGGGAACGACATCACATGGGCCGTGGAAGAATAGAAAACAAAACCCTAGATTTTCTGTAGAAAGTTTCCATCATCGTGCGAAGATCGGTGCGTGAAAAACAAATCCACAAAACTACACGTGTAAAAGAAGATATCTAGGGAGATCGTATATCCTTGAATTCCTACAGATCTATGGGAGAGGATGAAGGAGGTCAAGCGTCCTCCTCTCTAGCGATATCCACATGGCAGGGATTGCAACGATGCACCTCTCTCTCTGAGGAGAGGAGAACAGGAGGTGGCTACCAAAAGAAACCCTCAGCCTATAGAGCTTTGGTTCTCTCCTATTTATAGAGGCCCCTTGAAAACCCTAATGGATCTTTTGCCCTATTAGGTATTGAATCTCTATCCAATTACCCAAGCCTCTTGGATTAGTGGGCCTCTACCCAATAATCTCTTATTAGCAATTATTGGATCTCATCTCAGGATCCAATAATTCAGGAGATTAATGGATATCCAATAAGATAGGGGGTTCAACGGATATCTCATATCTGAACCTCTACTCGTCGCAACACCTACCATATGTGTGCGACCCTCTAGGCCCAATATCGAGCTGGCCGTGACTCATACTTGTCAGAACTCCTTCTGACTTAGTGAATTATTATCTCTATAATAATTCACCCAACTCATCGACTACAGATGTACCAGGCCACTACGCCACGGCCCCCAGACGATACAGGGGAATCCAATCCTTTGGATCTATCTATCCTCAGTTACTATGTATCTATAGTCCCTCATTCATCCAATATCCCAAAGACCATATACCGGGCATGGTGCTGTCAGGCCCATACGGTCTCTCCTGGAGTCTTGCTCTTGCCGGATTCTCCTAGAGAACTCTTTCTCTCTCAATCCGAACAACCTTGGCCAAGGATTTGTTCGAGCAAGAACATATGGGATATTCCTCTCATGATACCGAGAGCGAATGATCCTCTATTGACACTCAATAGCCCTCGTAAAGTTGGCTACCACTCCCAATAACCGGCTGTACTAGATCTGGAACTTTCCAAACCTATAAGTCCGGTATCAAAGAGTGGAGTACTCATACAGGACATCCTTAGTGTCTCAAGTCTAAGGACCAAATACACTACTGGGACTATGGAATCACTGCCAGTCACAACTTCTTGTGATTCCCATCCAATTCGGCCTCCGAACCACCATGGCCTCGAGGGACTCGACCAACCATTATGTTCGGTTAAGTCATCACCATCGTTACAAGATGAGTCTGATTCGGTGATATACTTTCGAGGGACTCGACCAAGCATACCATGTCCTCAGGTCACCGATGACATCTCTATGTCATAAATAAGATAGCGAGATACGATATAGGTGAGTCTCGAGGGACTCAACCTACACGGGGAATCGGTTCCTACCTATAACGATGGAAGGCCACGTGGGTCAATCTAATTGCTTCATGTTTACCGACTTAATATTATTAATGGAGAGAATTTTTGATTTGGTCTTCTAATATAATTGTTACACACATACATATTTAATATATATATATATATATCTACATCGCATATAAATATATATATATATATATACATATCTAGTAGGTGTATATCTAATCTTACATCACATGAGCAATCACACCAGATGATCATGGACCACATCCTAATGTGATCAGGCCCGAGCTAGTGGGCCCAATCACTCATATCAAGATCTATGTGTACTTCGGTGCATCTCTATGCCCTGTGATCGTCCATCTCGCTTCGTCGGATCCGTCGACATCTCAACGTATCTCCATGCGTCGAATCATCCGTCTCGGCCTCGTGAGTCACGCTACCACTGTGCCTCCTCATGTAATTACAATATAATTAAAAGTACGTAGGCCCGACAATAAATGAGAAAAGAATAGAGGCTCACAGGCCCCAATAATAATAATCACATGTACACACATCACATCATAGGTCCATGATCATCTGTCCACATTATACATCACATATATATATATTATTTTATAGGACTACTAGACAAAAATAATAGTTAATTAAACTATTTAATTAACATATTTAATTTTTTAAAATCTGGGATATAAAGAGAAATTTTTAATTCTAGGGGTATTTCGGTAATTCGATCAAAAGGGTATTTTGATAATTCTGTCAAAAGGGGCAGAATCTGAAAATTTTGAAATTCCGAGGGGAATTTTGGTAATTCTATCAAAAAGGGTAGAATCTAGAATTTCTAAAATTTCGAGGGGCAAAATTATCTTTTACCCTAAAACCCTAACTCCTCACCCCTAGCTACCTGCGTTGCGGCTGCGGCCGCCGCCATCTTGTCGGCGGTGGCCCTTGAGCGCGAGGAGGGTGCCAGGGTGGTGGCGCCTGTCGTCCATAAGGGCGGCGCCATCGCTGCCCTGCGGACGCAGCGCCGGTGCCCCACGGCGTTGTCCCGTGGGCGCAACGCTCTAAGCGCCGCTCATGCATGCGTCGGCGCGCCCCTACTGAGCAGCCGCTGCGCCCCTGCGGCAGGCCGTAGGTAGCTCTGCCGCATGCCAAAGAACCCGCCAAGCTAGCGGTACTACTGTCAGCGGCAAAGAAGGCCGCAAGCAACCTTGCGGCCACTACACGAACACAGCAAGGGTAGTAGCAGTTGCTGCCCTTCCTGGCTCTTTTGCGCCAATGATTTTGGCATCAAAAGCAGATCCAAAACATAACACATGTAGTTTAAGATCCGATCTTTGCACGAACAACCTGGCTCTAATACCACTGTTGGGAAATCCTTCAGGGGAGCGACATCACATGCGCAGCGGAAGAATGGAAAACAAAACCCTAGATTTCCCATAGAAAGTTTTCGTCATCGTGTGAAGATCGGTGCGTCAAAAACAAATCCGTAAAACTGCATATGTAAAAGAAGATACTAAGGGAGATCATATATCCCTGAATTCCTGCAGATCTGTGGGAGAGGATGAAGGAGGTCAAGCGTCCTCCTCTCTAGCGGTATCTACATGACAGGGATTGCAATGATGCATCTCTCTCTCTGGGGAGAGGAGAACAGGAGGTGGCTACCAAAAGAAACCCTTAGCCTATAGAGTTTTGGTTCTCTCCTATTTATAGAGGCCCCCTGAAACCCCTAATGGATATTTTGCCCTATTGGGTATTGGATCTCTATCCAATTACCCAAGCCTCTTGGATTAGTGGGTCTCTACCCAATAGTCTCTTATTAGCAATTATTGGATCTCATCTCAGGATCCAATAATTTGGGGGCTTAATGGATATCCAATAAGATAGAGGGTTTAGTGGATATCTCATATCTGAACCTCTACTCATCGTAACACCTACTATATATGTGTGATCCTCTAGGCCCAATATTGAGCTGGCCGTGAGTCATACTTGTCAGAACTCCTTCTGACTTAGTGAATTATTATCTCTATAATAATTCACCTAACTCATCGACTGCGGACATACCAGGCCACTACACCACGGCCCCCAGATGATACAAGGGAATATAATCCTTTGGACCTATCTGTCCTCAGTTGTCATGTATCTATAGTCCCTCATCCATCCAATATTCCAGAGACCCTATACCGGGCATGGTGCTGTCAGGCCCATACGATCTCTCCTCGAGTCTTGCTCTTGTCAAATTCTCCTGGAGAACTCTTTCTCTCTCAATCCGAATAACCTTGGGCAAGGATTTGTTCGAGCAAGAACACATGGGATATTCCTCTCATGATACCGAGAGCGGATGATCCTCTATTGACACTTAATAGCCCTCGTAAGGTTGGCTACTACTCCCAATAATCGGCTGTACTAGATCTGGAACTTTCCAAACCTATAAGTCCGGTATCAAAGAGTGGAGTACTCATACAGGACATCCTTGGTGTCTCAAGTCTAAGGACCAGATACACTATTGGGACTACAGAATCGCTATCTGACGTGAGGTATCAATAACCATCCAGCATTCCATAGGCAGATCAATCAGTGAACTTATTCCCCAATGAGCACTTGTACTATACCCTTAGTGTCCCCACACGAGTAGCTATGAGACCAGCTACCTCCATCATATGGATGGGCATACAGCACAATAGTCTATCCGGTTATCTCGATGTCCTTCTCGAGTAACCTATGACCAAGATAATTCAGGGTCTGTGTTTAAAGATGAATCGGTCTCATTATCGTGATCTCATCACGATCCGATTCTCATTGCATAGATCCAAATACATCATAATATATGCAACACGCAAGATAAAGTGATAAAATAATTTTATTATTTTACTAAAGTGATAAGATGAATCGGTCTCATTATCGTGATCTCATCACGATTCTCATTTCTAATTTCAAATAATTTTACTAAAGGCAAGGTTGATACTATATTATTTATTAAATATTTTAAAAATAATTTTCTTATTGTTCAAATTTATATTGATGGTATTATTTTTTGTTCTACTAGCGAATCACTATGTGAATCATTTGCCAAATGTATGAATCATGAATTTGAAATGAGTCTAATGGATGAACTAACATTCTTTTTAGAATTATAAATTAAACAACTTAGTAATAGTATATTTCTTAATCAATCTGAATATACATTAGAATTGTTAAAACGATTTAACATGGATGGTTTAAAAGCCATAAACACTCCAATGAGTACTACTAAATTAGACATGGATGAAAGTGAAGAAAATTTTGATTAAAAAATATATAGGGGAATGATAGGTAGTTTACTTTACCACACCGTAACTAGACTAGATATCATGTTTAGTGTAGGACTTTGTATACGATTTCAAGCTAATCCTAAGTTATCTCACCTTAAAGTCATTAAAAGAATCCTTAGATATCTTAAAGGAACTCCTAATATAGGATTATGGTATCTAAAATCCCATGACTTTGATTTAAAAACCTATGCGGATGCGGATTTTGGCGGATGTAGAATAGATAGAAAAAATACGTCCGGAACATGTCAATTTTTAGGACATGCACTTGTTTCTTGGACTTCCAAGAAACAAAACTCGGTTGCACTATCTATGGCAGAAGCTGAATACATCACTGCAAGTGCATGTTGTGCACAGGTTATTTGGATGAAAAATACTTTAGAAGACTATGAAATTTAATTAAAGAATATTTCCATAAAATGTGACAACACAAATGCTATTTGTTTAACCAAAAATCTCATTCAACACTCTAGAACTAAGTGTATTGACATTAGGCATCACTTTATATGAGATCATGTCAATAATAATGATGTTATTCTAGAATTTATTAATACAAAACATCAATTAGTGGATATCTTCACGAAACCTTTAAATGAAGAACAATTTGACTTCATTAGAAGAGAATTAAGCATACTAAATTGTCATAATACAAGAGGTTGTTGTATGTTTCTTTTCCAAAAATTTTCAACTTTCATTTTTATGAACTCATCTTGATATTATCTTTTCGGATTTCGGATGACATTTTTACAATATCAGATTTTCGAAACAAAAGTCTCATTTTTATCCTTCTCCGATCTTGCATTAATACACCTCTTTCATTGTTTAATGTTTCTCCGTTGATGATCTTTTAATGACTTAGTAAAATTGATTCGATCGATTCTATACTTCCTCTACCTCTATTGGGATGAATAAATGGTTCTCTTGATATATTTTATCCACTCTTACGTATCATTTGAAGTTTGATGATTTTATCTTCTTGATGCATGCAACTATACATACATTAATATCATGAACTTTGAAGAAGTTTTCATGTTTAAATACTCTCTTCGGACTTCATTCATGCAAATTTGATAAACTCTTAACTCTTGTGCTAATTTCTACGTCTTAAGCCCTTATGACTTGATTGTTTATCTTCCATCTCATGAATTCTTATGGAAATGCCAAGTTGAACCTTTAAAATATGAAAACTTCATCATGACTCTTTCATGAATTTTGAGCTTAAATAATCTCTTTTCTTTATGAATTTGTAAATAAACTTCATGAGCACTTGATGAAATGTTTGATGAATGTCTTGGTGTATCTTTTTCACTTTACGATTTTTCGGCTTAAATTCTCAAATTGGCTCTTGAACCTTACATTTCAATCCTTCTTGAATGAACTCTTATAGTTCTTGTTATGAGTTTTATCGATTTCATCTCTTTTCTTGTTTCATTTGGTAGAAACAATTCTTGAATAAATTTGTATTGACTTGACTAATTCAATTCAAGAATTATTATGCAAAATTAACTTTTCATGAGAACTTAGAAAATTTTATGAACTTTGGCTATAATGATCTATCTTATGATTTCAATGGTACTAATTTTCAAAGAAATTGATCGAATTGCTCGTTGGTATTCTTTTCTATTTGCCATTTTTATCAATGCCTATTCCCTTTTTGTTGATGATAAAGGGGGAGAAGAATATGGCAAGATGAATTGATGACTTGATTGATGGAATAATAAATGCCTTGTATGTATCATATTGAATAATGTGTCGCAATATATCACAATTGCTTTGTATCAGAAATTGATTGCTATCCTTAAAAGCATCGCAATATGAAGTGTATCACAATTGGAATGTATCACATCCATCACAAATGGTTCATACATGCTTTACATGTTAATTTTGTAAAATTGTTATCATATCATGTTTAAATTTGGTATCTTTCATTGATATGATAAGTTTTCATCTCATTTAATAATGTATCGTAAAATGATATCATGCCTTGCATTTGTGTAATTTTATTTTGATATCATTTGATCCTTGTTTTATTTCAAAATTAAAATTGATCGAAGTGATAAATGTCTATCATCATTGAACTTTAAAAAATGGGTGTCATGTCTTGACATCATTTTCAAAATATGAAAAATGTGAAGTTTCATATTTATGGATGAAAAGATCATGCTTGCTAAGCATGACGATAAGTTCAACGAATGCAACTTATCGGTTTCAGTTTGAATTCAAGGAGATTAAATTCAAGTGTTTCCCTTGTCATAATATAGCATATAGATAGGGGTAGTTAAGGTTAACTCCGTCATCAATTGATTGTCATCATAAACGGGGGAGATTGTTGAATCTCAAATTTTGATGATGAAGTCAATTGATAGGTTATTTGATCTAATCCATATTATTGAGATAAGTGTGTAGGATTGACTATGATAGTAATGAAGATATAAAACAAATTATCGGAGTCCAAGTATGTTGGGAGTTCGAAAGTCCGTCGGAAGTCCGAAAGATCATCGGAAGTGCTGCCAGAACTGGCCGAGAATGAATCGGGGACTTGCCGAAGGTTTCAGAAGTTCGTCGGAAGGTTCGTCGGACGTTCGTAGAGTTCACTGAGAAAGTTCGAAAGGTGGCCAAAAGATTTGTCGAACTTACCATAAAGTCTAGGAGGCTGTTGGAAGTCTACCGGAAGATACCCAAGGGTGTATTGGACGTTTACCAGAAGTTCACCGAAAGTTTGTCAGAAAGCTCGTCGAAAGAAGACTCGATGTTGTCAGTTTTTAATTTGCTTAGAATATATTTTTAATTTTATAGTTAGTATGTAATTAGGGTTAGGATTAGGTGATAATCATAATTAACCTTAGTAGGGACCAATTGGGCCTTAATTGAACTGAATTGGGCTAGATTCAGGGCCCATTCACTAGTGTTGACCATATCTGGCAGTGGCACCACCCCAGGAACAGGTTTCCAGGTGGTCTAGGTGGTGTACCACCCTAGGTCAGCGGTGGTACCACTGACAGTTATTACCTATTAATGGTGGTACCACCTGATAGGCAGTGGTACTGCCCCTCCACAAAGTCTAAGGAACTTGTCAAGCAGTAGTACCGCCAAACTGGGCGATGGTATCACCCAATACACTAACAGAGCAGGGTCAACTGGCAATGATACCGCCAATACCCAAAAATCCAGGATGTGACTCTTTTTGGCTCTAAAGCTAAAGCAATGGAGTCTATAAATACCCCTTACTTCTCAACTAGCTAAGCACATTAAAAAGTGATAAAACAAACTAAGTCAAAGCTATAGCAAAATTACATTCGATAAACTTCAGTGTTCACCTCCCAAGTTTTACTTTATCAAAATTCTGTAAGAGTGTGAACCACTTGTAAAAGTTTGTAAGAGGGGTGCTTGGTCCTTCCCCTTCAAGAAGAGTTGATAGTGGAAGTTGGGAACCTCATCAGAGGAGCTTTCGGAAGTAGACGCAGGTCATTTGACCGAACCACTATACATCGCTGTGTACTTCTCTTGATATTTGAGTTTTTAACTTACTACATTTTAATCTTTACTTAGTTGCGATCTCTTAATCTCCTCCTCTCTACTTTCTATAGCATTCACTCAAATCACCTTACTGAAATCATTTTCGTTGGATCGAAATTTCTCATTGAATAACTTTTTCCAAAGTCGATTTCAAAATTATGATTTTTATCCACTGCACTAATTCACCCCCCCCCTCTTAGTGTCGCTTAGATCTTAACAATAGGTACATGATAACTGAGGATGGATACGTCCAAAGGATTGGATTCCCCTGTATCGTTTGGGGACTATGACGTAGTGGCCTAGTACGTCCGCAGTCAATGAGTCAAGTAAATTATTATAGAGATAATAATTCATTGAGTCAGAAGGAATTTTGATAAGTATGACTCACGACAAGCTCGATATTGGCCTAAAGGATCATATACATATGGTAGATGTCGCGACGAGTAGAGATTCAGATATAAGATATCTGCTGGAGCCCCTATCTTATTGGATATTTGTTAAACTCTTGAATTATTGGATCTTAAGATGAGATCCAATAAGAGCTAATAAGAGATTATTGGATAGAGACTCATTGATCCAAGAGGCTTGGGTAATTGAATGGAGATCCAATACCCAACAGAGCAAGATCCATTAGGGTTAAATTGATAAGGGACCTTTATAAATAGGAGGGAATCAAAGGCCCATAGGCTAGGATTTTTTGATAGCCATCTCGTATTCTCCTCCCCCCTCTCATCCTCAGCTAGTAGTCTCAGATTAGAGCGTGTGGGTAGCAAGAAGGGTCGGCCCCTTCTTGATCGTGTAGTGCACGCTACGAGAAGATTTGAGCAATGATTTGAGGAGCATCGTCGCAGCCCCTACCGTGTGGATTATCGCTAGAGAGGAGAACATTTGAACTCCTTCATCTAATCCTATAGATCTGTAGGAATTCAGGGATATATGATCTCCCTAGGTAATTTTCTTACGCATAGTTTTTGATTTTATGGATTTTTGTGCACCAACTTTTGCACGATGATAAGAAACTCTTTTTCTGTGGGAAATCTATGATTTTTGTTTTTGTTCTTCTGTTACACATATGATGTTGTCACATATTTCCCAACAATATCTTCGAGCCTTAAGGAGAAGGAGAGTTGGTTCCTCTTTGAGCACAATAATAGCTTATTTGGCTCCTTCCCCATTCATTCGCAAGCAGTCACTTAAGGTTGGCCCCAACTCGGTCTGACCATCCTTCCACCATCAATCAATCGAGGAAGAAAAAGGTTGTGAAGAAGATATTGTTGGAAAACTAGCGAGAGCATCACATGCAAAACAGGTTTATATCAAATCACATGCGATCATTGGAAGCGAGAACCTCGTGAATCCAAAAACTATATATAACGAGACAATCTCACCTAAGGGAACTCATATATCCCTGATTTGTAGATCCTAGTCCATGGATAAAGGAGATCTCATGTTCTCCTCTCTAGTAGTGATCCACACAGTGGATGAAGCGACGACGCACCTCCTCTTGCGATGTGTTATTTCCTCGCTTTTGTGCACCACCACCATACAGCAGGAGCAATCCTTCTTATTGCCCTCTCATACTAGAGAAGCTAGCAATCGATTGAGGAAGAAGCAAGGAGAGAAGTTTGGGAGGTGGCGACTAAGGGGTCCAGCCTTATAACCCTTTTAGTCCCACATCCTTTTTTATAGAGAGCCCATTTTGCTAACCCTAATGGATCCTTCCCTATTAGGTATTGGATCTTCATTCAATCATCCACCATATATGTGTGACTCTCTAGGCCCAATATCAAGTTGGTCATAAGTTACACCTATCAAAACTTCTCCTGACTCAGAACTTCTTTTGATATAGTGAATTATTATCCCATAATAATTTACTCAATTTATCGATTATGGACATACTAGGCCACTACACCATAGTCCCCAAATAGTATAGGAGGATCAAATCCATTGGACCTATTTACCCTCAGCTACAATGTATTTATAGTCCTTTATCCATCTAATATCCTAGAGATCGTATATTTGGTATGGTGCTATTAGGCCCATATGAAATCTACTTGAGTTTTACTCTAATCGGATTCTCTTGGAGAACTCCTCTCTCAATTTGAATAACCATAGTTATGGATTTGCTTAAGCGAGAATGCACGAGACATTACTCTCGTGACACCAAGAGTGGATGATCTTCTATTGACACTCAATTACCCTTGTAAGTTGGCTACCACTCTAGATGACCAATTGTGCTAGATTTGGAACTTCTAGACCTATAAGTCCAATATCAAATAGTGGAGTACTCATATAGGGCATCTTTGGTGTATTAAGTCTAAGGACTAAACACACAATTGGGACTATATAACTACTATTTGATGATGAGATATCATTAACCATTCTATTGAATCCCGAATTTTGATGATGAAATCAATTGAAAAATTTATGACTAACAAGTGTTTGAGAAAAGTGATGCAAAAAAAACTTCAATCTTGTACTTAATATTAGTCATAGGTATTGTGCGAGCCAATCACATGAGTGATGGCATATGTGACATGACAATCACTCTTTTTTCTTATTATTATTATTTGATATTTTATCACTTTATCTGGCATGCTGTATATATTGTGATGTCCATGATCTATGCAATGGGAATTGGATCGTGATAAGATCACGATAATGAGACCGATTCACATTTAAACACAAACCCTAAATAATTCTGATCATAGGTTACTCGAGAGGAACATCGAGAAAACTAGATAGACTGGTATGTTATATACATGTCCATATGATGGAGGCAATTGATCTCATAGCTGCTTGTGTAGGGACACTAGGGATATAGTGCAAGTGCTCATTGGAGAATAACTTCACTGATTTATCAGCTTACGGAATGCTGGATGGTTGATGATACTTTATTATCGGACAATGATTTTGAAGTCTCAGTAGTGTATCTAGTCCTTAGACTTGAGACACCAAGGATGTCCTGTATGAGTACTCCACTCTTTAATACTGGACTTATAGGTTTAGAAGTTTCAAATTTAGCATAGTCGATCATTGGGAGTGGCAACTGACCTTACGAGGGTAATTGACTATCGATAGAGGATCATCCACTCTCGATGTCATGAGAGAAATATCTCATGTGTTCTTGCTTAAACAAATCCCTAGCTAGGGTCATTCGGATTGAGAGAGAAAGAATTCTCCAAGATAATCCGATTAGAGCGAGACTCGAGTAGAAACCGCAACAGCCTAATAGCACCATACCCGATATACGATCTTTGGGATATTAGATGGATGAGGGACTATACGGATACGGTAACAGAGAATAGATAGGTCTAAAGGATTGGATTATCTTATATCATTTGGGGACTACAGCGTAGTGGCCTAGTACGTCCGTAGTTGATGAGTTAAGTGAATTATTATGGAGATAATAATTCACTAAGTTAGAAGGAGTTCTGACAGGTATGACTCATGGCCAGCTCGATATTGGGCCTAGAGGGTCATACACATTTGGTAGATGCTGCGATGAGTAGGGGTTCGGATATGAGATATTAGTCGGAGCCCTTATCTTATTGGATATCCAATAAGCTCCTGCATTATTGGATCCCAAGAATAAGATTTAATAAAAGCTAATAAGAGATTATTGGGTAGAGACCCACTAATCTAAGAGGCTTGAGCAATTGGATGAAGATCTAGTACCTAATAGGGCAAGATCCATTATGGCTAAGTTGATAGAGAGCCTCTATAAATAGGAGGGAACCAAAGGCTCATATGCTAGGGCTTTCTCAGTTGCCACCTCCTATTCTCCTCTCCCCTTCTCTTCCTTAGCCAACAGCCCCTTTTAGGGTGTGTGGAGATTTGGGCAGTGATTTGAGGAGCATCTTCATAGCCCCTGCTATGTGGATCACCACTAGAGAGGAGGATGCTTAACCTCCTTCATCTGTCCTATAGATTCGTAAGAATTTAGGGATATACGATCTCTAGGTAACACAACTATATTTCTTATATGTAGTTTTTGGTTTCGTGGATTTTATGCACTAATTTTTGCATGGCAATAAAACCTTTCTTTGTGAAAATCTGGGATTTTTTTTTTGTTCTTCCACTACGCATGTGATGTCGCCCCTAGATTTTTCAATAGCGGTATCAGAGCCAATTTATTCAAACAAATATTAGATTTTAAATTACATGTGTTGTATCTTAAAAAGGCTTTTAACATCAAAATCATTGATGCAAAAGCAAAAAAGGGTAGCAATTGTTGCTGCCCTCGTAGATGGCAGCCTTGGCCATCACTTGCATGCAGTCGATTGGCGACCGACGGCAAGTGGCCTGCTCGCAGCGGTGGCGCCTGTGCCCACAGGCTGATAATCACAATGCAGGGAGAAACAACTATGGGTAGGAAAGAACGCCCGCCCTGCAAGGGCGGTGCCACCTATGGGCACACCGCTCGCGGGTAAGGGCAACAGCCCCCCACGCAATGGCCACCATCGACGAGGTGGCGGGGTTGCAGCATAGCAAAGCAGTAGGGGAATTAGGTTTTGGGGCAAAAGATAATTTTTCCCTTGTGAATTTCAGAAATTTCATAAGGATGTCCTTTCTATCCAAATTACTAAAATACCCTTCGTAATTCAAAAAATTCCCTATATGTCTCAAATTTTAAAAAAAATTAGTTAATTAAAAGATTTAATTAACTATTATTATTTATATAGCAGTCCTATATAATAATATATACATATGATATATAATATAGACAGATGATCATGGACCGTGTGATGTGATGTATGTGTGATGTGATCATTATTATTATTATTATAGGGGCCTATGAGCCTCTATTTTTCTTATTTATTGTTAGGCCTACGTGCCTATGATTATGTTGTAATTACATGAGAAGGCATAGCGAGAGCGTAGAAGCGATAACGGGACCCACGAGATCGAGACGTACGATCGCAATACATGAAGATGCGCCAAGATGCCGACGGAACCGACAAGGACGAGATAGATGATTACATGATATGGAGATGTGTCATTATATATATAGATCTTGATGTGAGCGATTGAGCTCACTAGCTCAAGCTTGATCACATTAGGATATGGCCCATGATCATCTGGTGTGATTGCTCATGTGATGTGTGATTACTTATATACCTACTAGATATGTATATATATTTGCATGCGATGTAAATATATATTAAATATATATATGTATGACACATTCTTGATAGAGACAGTGGGAGTGTGATAGAGTTGAGTGAAGTTGGAGAACCTAGCTCAAGCGCCATTCCATAGTCCAAGTCTGTTCAGGTACCTAGCACACAAGTTTCGACTTTATGTAGGTCTGATAGAGTATCTCATCCTCCTGAAAGATATGTGAGACATATCAGAGGAGAGGATATTGAGGATATTACCTACAAGGATGCTATTACGAGTATAGACTCCGAGAAGTGACCAGAAGCCATGAATTCAGAGATAGATTCCATGTACTCCAACAAGGTTTGGAACCTAATTAATGCACTCGAGGGTATTAGACCCATTGGTTGTAAATGAATCTTCAAGAAGAAGATCAGAGTAGATGGAAAGGTAGAGACCTATAAAGTAAAGCTAATAGCTAAAGGGTATCGTTAAAGATAAGATATTGACTATGATGAAACTTTCTCACCTGTAGCCATACTGAAATCCATCCAAATTCTATTGGCTATTGCAACAGACTATGATTATGAGATCTGACAAATGGACGTGAAAATCACGTTCCTCAATGGCAACCTCGAGGAGGAGGTATATATGATACAGCCTGAGAGATTCTTGTCCAATGATAGTCTAGATAAGATGTGCAAGTTGCTTAGGTCCATATATGGACTTAAGTAAGCTTCTCGAAGTTGGTACATAAGATTTGATGAGGCGATCAAATCTTATGACTTCGTTAAGAATGAAGATAAGCCTTGTGTGTACAAGAAGGTAAGTGGGAGCGCTATCACCTTTTTCGTGTTATATGTGGATGACATCCTGATTATTGAAAATAATATAAGAATACTCTCCATAATAAATGCTTGGCTATCTAGATACTTCTCTATAAAGGAATTAGGGAAAACATCCTACATATTGATTCAAATCTATAAAGATAGATATAAGAGGATACTTGGCTTGTCTCAATCGAGGTTCATAGACACCATTGTTAAAAGGTTTGACATAAAAATTTTCAAGAGATGTCTCATACCAATGAGACATGGGATATTGCTTTCTAAGAATATATCCCCAAAGACTCTTAAAGATAAAGCACACATGGATAGGATACCCTATGCCGCAGCGATAGGGTCTATCATGTATGCTATGCTATGTATCAGGCCTGATATAATGCATGCTCATAGTGTCACGAGCAGGTATCAAGCGGATCCAAGCTTGGAGTACTAGAAAGTAGTAAAATGTATCCTTAAATACTTGAGAAGGATTAAGGATCTTTTACTAGTATATGGAGGAAGTAACCTTAGGCTTGAGGGCTACATAGACTCAAGCTTCCAGTTCGATGTTAATGATAGCAAGTCTAATTTAGGGTATGTGTTCACCCTGAATGGAGGAGTAGTATGCTAGAAGAGTTCCAAGCAAGATACTACTACTGACTTGACCACAGAGATAGAGTACATTGCTGCAGCAGAGGCAGTAAGAGAGGGAGTCTGGATGAAGAAGTTTTTCACAGATCTGAAAGTCATGCCAAGTAGCGAGGAGTCGATTCCCTTATATTGCAACAACTACGAGGCGATTACTTAAATGAGGAAACTCAGTCTCATTAGAAGTGTTCTGAAGAGGTTCTAACTTATTAGAGACATCGTGGCTCAAAGAGATGTAGTAGTAGAAAGAGTTTCATCCATAGGTAACATCGTAAATCTGCTAATGAAGCCATTATCTCAAATTATCTTTAAGTGTCATAAGGATCTGATGGGGATTAGACATGTAGGTGATTGGCTTTAAGTCAAGTGGGAGATTGTTAGACATAGGTGCCCTGTAAGCTAATCACGTGAGTGATGACACATATGACACAGCATGCACTCTGTTTGCTGATTATTATTATTTAGTATTTTATCACTTTATCTTGCATATTGCATATATTATGATGTCCATGGATCTATGCAATGGGAATCAAATCGTGATGAGATCATGATAATAAGATTGATTCGTCTTTAAACATAGACCATAAATAATCTCAATCATATGTTACTCAAAAGGGATATCAAGATAACTGGACAGATTGGTATGCTAAATACTCATTCATATGATGGAGACAGTTGATCTCATAGTTGCTCGTGTAGGGACACTAGGGATATAGTGCAGGTGCTCATTGGAGAATGAGTTCACTGATTTATTTGCTTACGGAATGCTAGATGGTTGATAATGCCTTATTATCAGACAGCGATTCTATAGTCCTAGTGGTATATCTTGTTCTTAGACTTGAGACACCAAGGATGTCCTATATGAGTACTCCACTCTTTGATAACAGACTTATAAGTTTGAAAGTTTCATATCTAGGACAATCGATTATTGGGAGTGGCAGCCAGCCTTACGAGGGTAACTGAGTGTCGATGGATGATCATCCACTCTCAGTATCATGAGAGAAATATCTTATATAATCTTGCTCAAACAAATCCCTGACCAAGGTCATTTGGATTGAGAGAGAAAAAGTTCTCTAGGAGAATCCGATTAGAGTGAGACTCGAGTAGAAACCATATGGGCTTGACAACATCATGCCCAATATATAGTCTCTAGGATATTAGATGGATGAGGACTATATGTATATGGTAACTGAGGATAGATAGGTCTAAAAAATTGGATTTCCTTGTATCGTTTAGGGACTACGATGTAGTGGCCTAGTACGTCCGTAGTTAATGAGTCGAGTAAATTATTATGAAGATAATTATTCACTAAGTTAGAAGAAATTCTGACATATATGACTCATGGCTAGCTCCATATTAGGCCTAAAGGGTCACACACATTTGATAGATGTTGCGATGAGTAGAGATTTGGATATGAGATATTTGCTGGAGCTCTTGTCTTATTAGATATCCAATAAGCCCATAAATTATTGGATTCTATGGATGAGATCAATTAAGAGCTAATAAGATATTATTGGGTAAACACCCACTAATCTAAGAGTTTTGGGTAATTGGATGGAGATACAATACCTAATAGGGTAGGATCCATTAGGGCTAAGTTGATAGGGGGCCTCTATAAATAGGAGAGAACCAAAAGCACATAGGCTAGGGCTTTTTGGCTGCCACCTTATATTCTCCTCACCCCTTCTTTTCCTTAGCCAATAGCCTATTTTGAGGCATCTAGAGATTTGGGCAGTGATTTGAGGAGATTTTTTGTAGCCCCTACCGTGTGGATCACCGCTAGAGAGGAGGATGCTTGACCTCCTTCATCCTCTCCCATAGATCTGTAAGAATTCAGGGATATACGATCTCTCTGGATAACACAACTATCTTTCTTAGTT
Source organism: Musa beccarii (assembly GCA_024322285.1). Lineage (NCBI taxonomy): Eukaryota > Viridiplantae > Streptophyta > Magnoliopsida > Zingiberales > Musaceae > Musa > Musa beccarii. Next base: position 42,714,994 of record CM044400.1, on the reverse strand, counting down.
TTATGGATTTTGCACACTAATCTTCACATAAAAATGAAACATTTCTTTATGAAAATCTGGGATTTTCTTTTCTGTTCTTCCGCTGCACTTGTGATATTGCCTTTAGATTTTTCAATACTTAAATCATGATGTAGGAGAATCAAACATTGGGTCGGAGAGCACCATGTCAAATATTAGATGTCGGGCTAGAAGATTGGTCGATGTGCTAGAGGATGGACTTCATATCATGAATTCGGGCATCGGGTCGGGAGGATCGGGCATTGTGCCAAGATCGGATGTTGTGAGCATTCAACATGCTGATAGATCGAGCAATACATCGAAGGAAAGAACAATGCGCCAAAAGATAAGATGAAATACCAAATGACATGACAGATAACATGCTTCATGATTGGAATTTTTAAGTCTTGATTGAAGTAGTTTAGAAGGCTAATTGAGTTGGTTTTGAGTGTAACCATACTAACTCAATTAGAGGCCCATTGGGCCTAAATTAGAGTTAAATTGAACCTATTAGAAAGCCAATTCAAAGACCTAAATTTAGGTCAGGTGGTGGCACTACCAGACCAAGCGATAGTGTTGCTCGTGAGTTGGAAAGTATGAAATATACTTTTTTAAAAAAATCTGATAGTGGTACCACCATGGTAGGTGGTAGCACTGCCCAAACTAGCGATGGTACTACCAGAACATAGTCTCCGAGACTATATCAGACGATGGTACCACCTAGGCAGATAGTGGTATCGCTAAAGCCTGGTCTCTCAGGCTTTATAAGGTGGTAGTATTGCCCAACATTACCAATAGTACTACACCTCGACAATTAACCCTACTCCTAACAACTTATCTACCACCTCACTAATTACTTATTGGTGGTCAGAGTAAACTTATGAGGCTTTTCCTTTATTGGTCACATCTCGAAAAAATATTCAAGTGATGTTGAGTTACATTAGGATCGATTCTCGATATGTTTTTCGGTGACCATACACATACCTCAATATTCTCCCAAAGGAAATTGATAAGTTACACTCACCTCTCCTTAGATAAGGTCAGGCTTTGTCTAGAGGTGCTTCAATCAGTGACTCCATCGACTCAAGAAGTGGGACGAACTTAGCTAAGTCTCAAAATTTCATAAGTGTTGCCCCAAGGTGGGCTTTCTTTGATAGGGAGACAACCATCAAATAGCACTAACACGACTCTATTGGGTTTCTTCTTAGCTCTCTGATGTCGGTTCTCGTCAAGAATTTCATCACTATGTGGTAAGTTGATACCATCACCCTCAATCTGTTTAGTATGGGAAGGCCTATAATCATGTTGTACACTAAGGGGATATCTACTACCGTGAACTTAGTATTGTTTTGGAACAAGTATCATCTCCAAATGTGATGTGAAGATTCACAATCCCGAGAGGGGAGATGGAATTATTGAATCTCGAATTTTGATGATGAAACTAATTGATAGTGATTAATGATCTAATCTATGTTTTGAGTGACACAAGTAGCTTCGATTAGTAGACAATTGAAGTAGAAAGAATCGATGTTGGACCAGAGGAGAACATGTCAGATGATTGGATGTCGAGCCGAATGATCGGTCGATATATCAGCAAAAGACTTCGGGCATTGGATTCGGACATCGGGTCAAGAAGAGCGAAATTGTGCCAATGAGATCGAAGTTACGGAAGTCAACTGCCAATTGGACAATAGGCCGCAAGAGAAGACGATACACCGAAGAATCGGACAAAGCATCGGATAAACCAATGACATATAGGACAACATTCGATTATACTTTATAATAATTATCTAGATCAAAGTAGGATTAAGGTGTAATTGAGTTAGAATTGGACTAACTCAATTAAGAGCCAACTGGGCCTAAGTTTGGGCTATGTTAAGCCAAGTGAAAAGCCCAAAAAGTGACCCAAGAGGTGAGTTAGGTGGTGGCACCACTAGAACAGGCGATGGAACCGTCGATGGCTCAGCCTTCAAGACATAGTCTCTGAGACTATGTCAGGTGGTAGTACCTCCAGACAAGGCAGTGGTACCGCCTAGTGTGAGAGTGTACTAAGCGGTAGTACCGCCCATCACAAGCGATGGTACAGCCAATACCCCAAAATTTCAGGGTGTTTAAATCTTAGCTCCAAGTTTTTAAGCTTCTTGAGATCTATAAATACTTTAGCTATTCTTGTATCGCATAGCAAAAATTGAGTAGAAAAGAGAGCAAAAACTCTGTGAAATCTGAATTTGAAACCCTTGTAAAAGTATAGAGTCTCTCCTCCTTAAGCATAGAGAGTATTCTAAGGGAGAGTGTGACGGAAACCTTGTAAAAGAGGATTGTAAAAGGGTGATTAGTCTTCGTCCATTAAAGGAAGACCACTAGTGGATACTGATGGCCTCGATGAAGGAGGAATCGAGAGTGGATGTAGGTCAAATGACCGAACCACTATAAATCAGTATGTTCTTTCCTTATATAATTTGTATTCTGCTTTTCATTATCACTGTCATTACTTTCTAAGTTAATTGCTTAAATTCATTTACTCTAACTTAAGCACACTTTCAATATCTATTTTCATTGGACGAAAGATTTCATCGAAACGAAATGATTTTTATCGAATGGTTTTTGAAATTGACGATGATTTACCACTGCACTAATTCACCCCCTCCCCCTCTTAGTACCAAACTTGATCCTAGTAGTTGATATTAGAGCCTCGTTATTTCTTGTTTAGATTAACACCTAAGAGAATGGCTCTTTTCGGCTTTCAAGATGGTCATTCTATCATTCGTCCTCCCATGTTCAATGGGACGGACTATACTTATTGGAAAACTCGAATAAGAGTTTTCTTACTTTCTTTGAATCTTGATTTATAGAATATTATCAAATATGATTTTTAACAACCCTCTAAACCTATAAATGAATGGATGGATTTTATGAAAAAATTATTTCTTTAAATGCAAAGGCTATAAATGCCTTATTTTGTGATTTGGATAAAAATGAATTCAATCGAGGTTCTATTTACGAAATGACTTATGACATTTGGCATACACATGAAATCACACACGAAGGCACTAGTAGAGTCAAAGATTCGAAAATATATCTTTTGATGTATGATTTTGAACTTTTTCGAATGGAACCAAGTGAGACCATTGGAGACCTGTACACTTGATTTACAAATGTCGTCAATAGTCTAAAAGCTTTTGGTAAATATTTTTCTAATTTTGAACTTGTAAACAAGACTTTAATATTCCTTCTAAAGAGTTGGGATCCGAAAGTGACGGCTATACAAGAGGCAAAAGACTTAAATAAATTTTTATTGGAAGAACTTATCGAGTCTTTGATGACCGACGAAATGACTTTCTTAGCACATGAAGAACTTGAGAATAACCTTCTAAAGAATAGGAAGGATTTAACACTTAGAACTCATGAAGACCGCTTGAGGGAAAGCTCAAGTGACGATGACAATGATGATGATGACCTTGAACTTTTGATTATAAAATTTAAAAAGTTCATAAAATAAGAAACAAAAAATAAAAATGAACTCAATCCGAATACAACCACTTGCTATGAATGCAAGAAACTGAGGCACCTTAAAAGTAAATGTCTGTAACAAAAGAAGAAGAAAGCACTCAAGGACGAATCAAGTGACGAAGTTGCAAACTACGCTATGATGGCTATCGACAATGAGGTAAGTAACTCACATGAAATGTTTTTACCTTATTATGAAATTACTTGATCTTTTCATGAGTTCCTTGATTTAGTTTATAAGAAATAAAAAAATTATGTTTTTCTAGTGATTTTCGAAAATTAAAAAATGTGAATGATAATTGCATGTTTTATGATAATGATATAATTTCATGTATGTTTATTTTGATGATTTCCATATCGCTTTTTGGTTTCAAACATGATGCATGGTTTTGATATAAAAAAAATTATGAATGACTATTGCATATTGATTCCTTGCACTAAGCATAAAGAGTTAAACTCACTTAAGAAGAAAAATGTATTGTCATTAGAAAAATAAATCAAATCTTATTTTGAAATACTTCATATTTTTGGCCTTGATAATCTTTATGATGAAATTTATTTTTTAGTATTAAACGTTGATGCATATTTTGATTTGGCATAAAAAGACAAAGGCATGCCTATATGGAATAAATCACTTAAATTGAGACTAAAAAGGAAATACATTTCTCTCTAATGTTTTAGCGATTTTTCATTAAGAGATTGACAAATCTAGTTATGCTATTTTATGAATCTTGAAAATGATTTTGATGATTTGATGATGAGTTTAGAGTTGACGAATTGAATTTGAATGAGATTTTCCTAATGATTCATGACTTTTTTCTCTTGACTTCTCGGAATCATAATTTGATTTTTATGAATCATGATGAATTGAGATTTCTTATGTATGAATTGTTGAATATCGAATTTTGATGATGAAACCAATTGATAGTGATTATGATCTAACTGCGTTTTGAGTAACACAGAACTACCCTCGATCAGGAATAGATAATTAAAGTAGGAAAAATCGACGTTGGGATGGAGAAGAATATGTCAGATTATTGGACATCGAGCCGAAGGATTGGTCGACGTATCAGTAGAAGGCTTCGGACCATGAATTCGGACATCGAGCCAAGAAGAGTGGAATTATACCAAGGAGATCGGAGTTGTAGAGGAAAATTATCGATTGGGCAATAGGCTATAAGAGAGAACGATGCACTAAAGAATCGGACAAAACGTCGATGGACCAATGACATGCCGGACAATAAAATTGATTCACACTTTGCAATAATTATCTAGATCGAAATAGGATTAGAGTGTACTTGAGTTAGAATTAGGCTAACTCAGTTATGGGCCAATTGGGCCCGAATCCGAACTGGTTTGGGCCGAACTATTGGCCCACCCTCTCTGGCGGTGGCACCACCTAGGGCTCAACCTCCCAAGTGTTTGGGCGATAGTACCACTTGGGTCCATTAGCCGAGACCCTATCTAGCGGTGGTACCACCCAGCGTTAGTGTGTACTGGGTGGTGGTACACCCATTATAGGTGGTTGTACCGTCAGCACCCTGAAGACCCGGGGTGATTCAAATTTGGGCTTCAAGTTTGAATCCCCTTGAGGTCTATAAATACTCCTCTCATCCTTAGTTAGATATACACCAACTGAGAAAGAAAAAAGGGAAAACTCTGTTAAAATATTATCAAAATTCCTCCCCTCTAGTTTAGTGTTGGCCAAGTTTAAGAGAGGAGTGAGTGGGCCTATAAAAGGTTAACTCCTGAACTTGTTAAAAGAAGAAGAGAATTATAAGGGTGGTTAGTCTTTACCCATTGAAGAAAGACTGATAGTGAAAGCCGATGGCCTCGACGAAGGAGGAATCAGGAGTGGACGTAGGTCAAACGATCGAACCACTATAAAATTGGTGTGCCTCTCTTTCTATTCTGCTCTGTATTAATATTGCAAATTACTTTACTTGCTCTCTTCTTCCTTATCACTCACTTGCAAATATTTTTAAGTTGAAGTATTTCTGATACGATTTCATTGATAAGGCTTTCTTCGTATGAAATGGTTTTCCAAAATCGAAATCGACATTTTTATCGCTGCACTAATTCACCACCCCCCCCCTCTTAGTGCCCGAACTCGATCCTAACATGAATCAAGTTGTTATTTTTGCTATTAACCTAATGAATTATGATTGGTATCATTGCTATTTTAGTTCCTATGTTTCATTTTGCAAAATAAAGGAATATTCATGAATCATGATCTTGATACCTAATATTTAAGATTTTTTTTTGATATCATATCCTTCATGACATGATTTCTTTGGCTTGTATGCATCATGTGATAATTAAAATATTGATTGATGTAAATTTTTAATTGATGTGAAAGTTTATTGTAAAAAGAAGAAACTATATCATTTTTTTGACAAAGACAAAGGGGGAGAAAGACTTGCTATCTTGCACTTCACAAAATGAAGCAAAAGTTTGCTAGCTTGGACATTTTAAGGAAGCTCAAAATTTTGCTAGCTTGCAAAGGCAAAACTTGTTAGCTTGCACTTCTCTAAAGAAAAGAAGGGACTTGCTATCATGAACACCATCAAAAAATTATAAGCTTGCAATCTCAAAAGAAGCAAAGTACTATCTTGCCTATCTTAAGAAGCAAAAGTGCAAACTTGCACATCTCAAGAAAGTGATAAATTGCTATACTTACACATCTTTAAAACTTGCTATGCTTGCACATTATAAAGTGATAAATTGCTAACTTATATGTTATAAAACTTGTATATCTTAAAAACTTGCTAGATGAACTTCTCTTTTTTGTTGATGACAAAGGGGGAGAAGTATGATGATAATCATGCATGAACTTTGATATATTGAAATTATGATTATGTATGAAATTCTTAAGATTTTTTAAATTTAAAAGATCTATCAATATGGCAATATTGGTAGGGGAGTTTGTCTAAACTCCATCATTAATTGATTGTCATAATCAAAAAGGAGAAGATTATTGAATCTTGGATTTTGATGATGAAACCAATTGATAGTGATTAATGATCTGATCTGCATTTTGAGTAACGCAGGTAACTTCGATCAAGAATAGACAATTGAAGCAGGAAGAATTAACGTTGGGCTGGAGGAGAACATGTCAGATGATTGGATGTCGAGCCGAAGGATCAGTCGACAAATCGGCAGAAGGCTTCGGACCATAGATTCGGGCATCGGGCCAAGAAAAGTAAAATTATGTTAAGGAGATCGAAGTTACAGAGGTCAACTGCCGATTGGGCAATAGGCCGCAAGAGAGGATGATGAGCCGAGGAATCGAATGAAGCGCCAGATGAACCAATGACATACTGGATAACATTCGATCATGCTTTATAATAATTATCTAGATTGAAGTAGGATTAAGGTGTAATTGAGTTGGAAATGGGCCAACTCAATTAGGGGTGAACTGGTCCCAAGTTTGGGCTATGTTGAGCCAAGTGAAAAGCCCAAAAAGTGATCCAAAAGGTGGGTTAGGTGGTGGAATCGTCAGTGGCTCAGTCTTCAAGATAGAGTCTCCGAGATTGTGTCAGGTGTTGGTACCATCAAATTGGGCAGTGGTACCCTCTAGTGTTATAGTGTACTAAGCGGTGGTACCACCCAGCACAAGCGATGGTACCGCCAATACCTCGAAATTTTAGGGTGTTTGAATTTTGGCTCCAAGTTTTGAAGCCATATAGGATTTATAAATACCCTAGTTATTCTTGCTTGGCACAATAAGAATTGAGCAGAAAAAAGAGCAAAAACTCTATGAAATCCGAAGTTGAAACCCTTGTAAAAGTATAGAGTCCCTCCTCCTTAAGCATAGAAAGTATTCTAAGGGAGAGTGTGAAGGAAACTTTATAAAAGAGATTGTAAAATGGTGATTAGTCTTCGCCTATTGAAGGAAGACTACTAGTGGATACCAGTGGCCTCGACAAAGGAGGAATCGGAAGTGGATGTAGGTCAGACGACCGAACCACAACAAAGAAGACCTTGCTATGCAATTTCTATTCTACTTTTCATTAACACTACCATTACTTTCTAAGTTAATTACTTAAGTTCACTTACTCTAAGTTAAGTACACTTTCAATATTGGTTTTCATTGGATGAAAGATTTCATCGAAATGAAATGATTTTTATCGAACGATTTTTTAAAATCGATAATGATTTACCACTACACTAATTCACACCCCCTAGTGTCGAACTTGATCCTAATAGAAATCGCTAATGAATCCCATCAACAAAGAAGTCATTGAGGTAAGGTCATTAGTTGGTACTCCAAGTTTTCGAAAAGCATCAAAGTAAATGATATCGGTAAAGCTACATATGTCAATTATGATTCTCTTCACCCAAGTGTTAATCATCCTTATAGAGACTACCAAGATATTGTAATGATTTGGGTCGAGATACTCTGCATCTTCCTCCTTGATAATTATCTTCGGGCCACCCTCCATCCTTGGGCACTTTTCAATAGTAACTTAGGCATAAGCCTTACAACTCGAGTGTTGTTCCCCCTCGAGGTAGATCCACTAATGATAACATCAATCTGTCTCTCCGTTGGCTCTTGAGGTTAGGGTGAGCATTCCTGGTGCTTTCGAATGAACCACCCGAGATGCTCCTACTATTGAGCTCTTCAATCTGCTCTTTCAAGTCATGACATTCTTCGATGTCGTGGCTGTAATATTAGTGGAATAAGTAGTACTTGGACTTATCTCTTTTTACTAATAAGATCTTCATTGAGGGTCTCTTAAGAGCCCCTTCTCCTTCATCCATGGAAACACTTTGATTTTAGTCATATTTAGAGGGGTCAACTTAGGCCTAGGGTAAGGTAAATTGGGTCATTCATTTCTTCTCCATCGTGGTGACCTCAGGATTAGGGTTTATTATGGTTTCTCTAGCCTCAGCCTCTTACATGACTCCTTACGCTTGCCTAAGACCATTGCCTCGATGATATTAATTGACCCTTTGAAGTGCCTCAGTTATAATTGTCAGTGACTACTCTATCAATGACCAAAAGAAATGAGAGTGCCTAAGCCCCATCACGAAGTTCTATATTTTGAGTAATGGATGGGTATCTACTGCACCTCTAATATTATTTGGGAAATGGATGATGAATTCTATGAGTGTTTCTTCCTCCTCCTGCTTGAGTCCAAGGAGTGTTATCATCATGTTGGGATCGAGAGTAGCACTAAGAGGGGGGGGGGTGAATTAGTGCAGCAGATAAAGATAATAAATTTCGATGATTTAAAATAAGTTCGAAAACTTCGTACGATTTAAAGCAATGTTTTGATTAAAAGCATTTCGATTGCATTTAACTTGAACACATATGTAAGATGATGAAGTGGAAGTGGAGCAAGTAAAGTAAAGGCTTACAGTAATGTAAATGATAATAAGAAAATGCAAATCTGATTTTATAGTGGTTCACTCATACGACCTACATCCACTCCTGATTCCTCTTCTCTTGAGGCCATCGGCTTTTCACTAGATATTCTTCTTCCAACGGGCGAGGATAAGTTCCCTTACAGCACTCTCTCCTTTTGATAAGCTTAGGAGGAAACCCTTACAAGCACTCATACACTCCTCTCTTGAAGTTGAAAATGAATGAAAGCTAGAGGAGGGATTTTAGAAGGATTTGTACAGCATTTTGTTCCTTTCAAGATCTATATGCTTGTATGTTCTAACTAGGGATGGGAGGAATTTTTATAGGCTCCAATTTAATTCAAACTTGGAGCCAAAAAATTTTCCATCCTGATTTTTCAAGGTACTGACGGTACCACTGCTTGACACACTGATATGGTCAGTGTACTGGGCGGTACCATCGCCCAGCCAGCGGTGCCACCACCTTGGCACTCTACCCCAGGGTGGTACCACCACCCAGTCTGGGTAGTACCACCGCCCCAGACTACCTGGGAAGCTGGACCTGGGCGGTGCCACCTCTAGACAGTGTCTAGCACTCCTGGTTAGGCCTTAAACCTGGCCCAAACTGTTCCAATACCGGGCCCAATTGGCCCCTAACAGGGTTAAAAGATTAACACCTAATCCTAACCCTAATTATGTGCTAACTATGAAATTAAAGACATTTCCTAAGCTAATACAAATTCCATAAGTCAAGACTTCTTTCTCCAATGACCTTCGGGTGAACTTCCGACGGTCTTCCGACAAACCCTCGGATACCATTCTGCGGACTCCCGGCAAGCTCTTGGACTTCTCAATTGATCTTAGCGAGTTTCGACGAGCTTCTTCGGCAAGCTCTAATCTTTCTCGGCGAGCTCCGTGAACTTCCGATGAACCTTCCAGTGAACTTCCGAAAATCCTTCGACAAGCTCCCTACTCGTTCTTGGCCAGTTCCAGCAACACTCCCGACGAATTTTCAGACTTCCGTTGAACTTTCGAACTCCCAATGATTCCATCGTACTTGACTTCGGCACTTTGTTTTGCTTTATGTCTTCATCGTTATCGTAGTTAATCCTGCACACATAAAACTTAACTCTACTTTGATCTAGTTAGTTATTACAACGTGAATTGGCATTATATTGCCCGGTAGGTCATTGGTTGGCACCTCGTCTAGTTCTTCGGCACATCGTCCTCTCTTATAGCCTGTTGCCCAATCGGCAGTTGACCTCCGCAACCGTGATATCCTTAGCGCAACACCACTCTTCTTGGCCCGATGCCCGACGTCTGAAGCCTTCTGCCGATTGTTGACCGGACCTCTAGCTCGATGTCCAATATCCTGACGTGATTTCCTCCTACGCAACATCAATTCCTCCTGCGTCAACTATCTAATCCTAATCGAGTAGACCTACGTCACTCTAAATGCAGTTAGATAACTGAACACAATCAATTAGTTTCATCATCAAAATCTGAGATTCAATAATCTTTCCTTTTTTTATGATGACAACTAATTGACGATAGAGTTAATCCTAACTCCCTAGAGTTTAAACAAACTCCCCCTATCAATATGCCATTGATAGAAACCTTGGATTATTCCAAATCCAAGTAACATTCATCATATGTTATAAGAAATATCAAAACATCATGTAAATATATAAAATATTCAATCAACATTACATTGCATGAACTCATCAATCTACTTCTCCTCCTTTGTCATACTAGTTAGATTTTCATCAACATTCAACATTCAATCATGGCAAGTTTCTCATGATAATTTAAAAGATATAGCAATTTGCTTCTTTTTGCAATACTTCAAGCTAGCACCTTTCTAAGTTTTGTCTTTTCTCTTCTTGAGATAGGTAAGATAGTAATATTTGCATCCTTTGAGATAACAATTCTTAGCTTCTCGTGATATTGCAAGGTAGCAATTTTTGCAAGTTTTAGCTAGCTACTTTTGTCACTTTTTCTTGTGATACACAAGCTAGCAAGTTTTCTCCAAGCTAGTAATTTTGCTTCAAGCTAGCAATTTTTCTCCCCCTTTATCATTCTCAAAAAGAAGAGAGGATGCAATGTTGTAATTGATTTTCATTTTCATCAAAATGGCAATTAAGATTTTAGAAACAAATATTGACATAAATATTTCTATTATCAAAATTCAAGCCATGAATATGAATTCAACAAAGCTAGCTCCCCCTTAGTTATTGTCAAAATGAAGTGGAGGACTCAATGACTAAAAATTTCAAGCCATATAAAAAAATCATGTTATGATATCAAGTAAATTCAAGAATGACATGATTCATTTAATAAATAGAGCAAAAGAATTATACAACCAAGGATCATGATAAAAAATATATCAATATCATAGATCAAGTCATGATTCATGATTTATCATAAAGCAAATTAATTTCATTTAAGCATGCCTTTGTCTTTTAATGTCAAATAGAGATAAGCATGAAAGTTCAAAACGTAAAGACAAAATCCCATCAAGAGCCAAAAATATAGTACATTACACACAAGGCATAAAAGTCAATTCAAATCATATTATAGTTGAAGAGATTTACCAATAATGGCATTAGTTCATCACTTATCTTTTATTGAAAAATCATAAACTTTAGAGAAAGAGAGATGTTCAAGAAAAATATATTTCTCTTTTAGTGATTTCAATTCATGCATTGATTTCATATAAACATGTCTTTGCCTTTAATAAAAATGAGTATTACATTCAAGAGTAAAAGGTAAAGTTTTTCATAAAAACCATCAAGACGAAACACATCAAGCATAAGACATCATGATAATACACTTTGTCATTCTTATATATTTCGTTTGATGCAAATTGATTTCATATAAGCATGATCAAATTTTTCATATGAAAATCATTATCTTGTAAATTTGAGACAAGGTTTCATTAAAGCCATCAAGACCAAGTGCATCAAACATAAAATATCATGATAGTGCATTTTCCCATTTTATGTGTTTCAATTTGAGTGAGCATGTTCAGATTTTTTATGCAAGGGTCAAGCATCATATTTAGAACCGAAAGCATCATAAAAACCACTTTTAATTCTATCATTCTTTCTTTCATTGTTATTAGTTATAACAAAATTTTTCTTCTTACATGATTCTAGCTTTAAAAATATCAAGAGTCATGCTCAAATTTTGCCAAAATCATGTAATAATTTATAAATCTGAAAAATAATTTTCGTCATGAAAATCATCAATACCAAAAACATATTATTCCAAAACGTAGGATTTCAATTTTCATTACTTCAAATCCTCATTAAGCATGAAAATCGAAGTACACAATCATGGATTAATCCTATTAAACATAATCATGCTAATTAAATTTTGTGTCAAAACCATACATCAAAATCTGATATGGAAATCATAAACATTCATAGAATTATCATCCATAATGTTGCATCATTCAAAATTTCAAAACATAACATGCATGAAACCTTAGCAATATAATTTTCATGATCAAGTTTTAAATTTTTCAAAGATGCTAAAAAAAGAAACATGATATAATTTTTAAAAAAATATTTTTTTATTTTCTACTTTCTAAATTAAGCATTCATGAAAAACATCATGTAATTTCAAAATAGTTCAAGGGAGTTAAGTTGCTTACCTTGTAGTCGAAGCCCGTCAAAGCGCAATTTGCCATTTGCCTTTCGAAAGTTCTTGATTCGTCCTTGGGTGTCTTCCTTTTCTTTATCCTCTTCATCCGTTCAAGTTTATTTTTTATTTTAGATTTTTGTTTAATGAACTTCTTAAAATTTATTAAAAGTTTAAAGTTTTCAACATTATCCTCATCACTTGAGTCATCACTCAAGTGGTATTCTCTTGTTCGAAGTGTCAAATCCTTCCTATTCTTTGGAAGGTGATTCTCATATTCATCAAGTTCAAGAGTCATTTCATAAGTCATTAAAGACCCAATTAGTTCTTCAAGTGAATAAACTTTCAAGTCTTTAGACTCTTGAATAGCCATTATTTTTGGATCCCAACTCTTTGGAAGGGATCTTAAAATCTTATGAGATCAAAACTCGAAAAATATTTACCAAGACTTTTCAAATTATTGACGACATCCGTGAAACTGGTGTACATGTCATCGATAGTCTCGCTTGGTTTTATTCCAAAAAGCTCAAAATCGTGCATCAAATTGTTAACTTTCGAGTCTTTGACTCTACTCGTTCCTTCATGCATGATTTCAAGAGTGTGCCAAATATCGAAAGTCATTTTGCACGTTGTAATCTGATTAAACTTTTTTTTATATAAAGCGCAAAATAAGGCATTCATAGCCTTTGCATTTAAGAAAAAAGATTTTCTCTCTAAATCTGACCATTCATTCATCGATTTGGAGGGAAGTGGAAAGCCATTTTCAATAAAATTTCATAAATTTAAATCTAAAGAAATTAAGAAAACTCACATTTGAGTTTTCCAATAAGTGTAGTCTGAACCGTTAAACAACGGAGGATGAACAATCGAAAAACCCTCTTGAAAGTCGTGAAGAGCCATTTCTCACAGGTGTGAATCCGAATGAGAAATAACGAGACTCTGATACCAATTGTTGGGATCGAGAGCAACACTAAGCGGGGGGGGTGAATTAGTGTAGTGGATAAAGACGATAAATTTCGATGATTTAAAATAAGTTTGAAAACTTCATACAATTCAAAGCAATGTTTCGATTAAAAGCATTTCGATTGCGTTTAACTTGAACACATACGTAAGATGATGAAGTGGAAGTGGAGCAAGTAAAGTAAAGGCTTGCAGCAATGTAAATGAAAATAAGAAAATGCAAACCCGATTTTATAGTGGTTCAGTCATACGACCTACGTCCACTCCCGATTCCTCTTCTCTTGAGACCATCAGCTTTCCACTAGCTATCCTCCATCCAACGGGCAAGGACAAGTTCCCTTACAGTGCTATCTTCTTTTAATAGGTTTAAGAGGAAATCCTTATAAGCACTCACACACTCCTCTCTTGAAGCTGAAAACGAATAAAAGCTAGAGGAAGGATTTTAGAAGAATTTCTACAGTGTTTTGTTCCTTTCAAGATCTCTATGCTTATATATTCTAACCAAGGATGGGAGGGGTTTTTATAGGGTCCAATTTGATTGAAACTTAGAGCTAAAAAATTTTCCATCCCGGTATTTTGGGGTACTGGCGGTACCACTGCTTGTCACTGGCTGTACCACCGCTAGTCTGACTTTGACACTAGATGGTGTTGGGATCTAGAGCAGCACTAAGAGGGGGGGTGAATTAGTGCAGCAGATAAAGATGATAAATTTCGGTGATTTAAACACTTGTTCGCAAAACTTCGTACGATTAAAAACAATATTTTGTCTGAACCGGGAAAAGAATGATGCTTTAAACTTAAAGCCGATTGTAAGAAGAAGAAATAGAGGAAGTAAAGCGAAGATGGTTTGCAGTAATGTAAATAACAATAATAGAAATGCAAACCAGAATTTTTATAGTGGTTCGGTCATACAACCTACGTCCACTCCCGATTCCTCATCTCTTGAGACAACCGGCTTTTCCACTAACTATCCTCCTTCCAACAGGCGAGGACCAACTCCCTTATAGCACTCTCCTTTTGACAAGCTTAGGAGGTAACCCTTATAAGCACTCACTCCTCTCTTTTTAACTTGAAAACTAGTAAGGACTAGAGGAGGGGATTTCTAGAGATTTAAACAAAGTTTCTCTACTTTCAAAGTGTATGTGCTTGTGTTCCAACCAAGGATGAGATGGGTATTTATAGACCCCAAGGTGATTCAAATTTGGAGCCCAAATTTGAATCATCCCGATTTTTCAGGTGCTGGTGGTACCACCGCCTAACACTGGCGGTACCACCACCTGTGCACTCTGGTTCTATCAATGTACTAGATGGTACCATCACCTAGCACACTAACATGGTCAGTGTACTGGGCGGTACCACCGTCCAGCTTGGCGGTACCACCGCTTAACACACTAACATGGTCAGTGTTCTGGGCGGTACCACTGCCACAGCCAACGGTGCCACCGCCCAGGGCACTCTACCCCAAGCGGTACCACCGCCCAGACCACCTGGGTTGCTGGACCTGGGCGGTGCCACCGCCAGACAAGTCTAGCACACTTGGTTGGGCCTTAAACTCGGCCCAAACCAGTATGTTATCAGGCCCAGTTGGCCCCTAATTGGGTTATTGGATTAACACCTAATCCTAACCCAAATTAATGTGCTAACTATGAATTTTAAAGACATTCCTAAGCTATTACAAAGTCTGACAAGTCAAGACTTAGTCCGACGAGCTTCCGGTGAACTTTCGGCGGTCTTCCGATAATCCCTCGGACACCCAGCAAGCTCCTAGGCTTCACGATAATCTTGGCGAGTTCCGACGAGCTTCTTCGGTAAGCTCTGATCTTTCTCGGTAAGCTCCGCGAACTTCCGACGAACCTTTCAGTGAACTTCCGAAAACCTTTCGGTAAGTTCCCTACTTGTTCTCGATCAATTCCGGTAGCACTCCGACGAATCTTCGGACTTACGTCGAACTCTCGAACTCCCAACGATTTCATCGCACTTGACTCCGACACTTTGCTTTGTTTTATGTCTTCATCATTATCGTAGTTAATCCTACACACATAAGATAAAACTCTAATTCGATCTAGACAATTACAACGTGAATTGACATTCTGTTGCCCGGCACGTCATTGGCCTATCGGCGCTTCGTCCGATTCTTCAGCACACCATCCTCTCTTGTGATCCATTGTCCAATCGGCGGTTGACCTCCATAACCCTGATATCCTTGGCGTAACCCGATCTTCTTGGCCCAATGCCCGACGTCCAAAGCCTTCTGCCAATTGTCGACCAGACCTCCAGCTCGACATCCAATATCTTGACGTGATCACTTCCAGTGCAACGTCAATTCCTCTTGTGTCAACTATCTAATCCTAATTGAGAGTAGACCTGTGTGACTCTAAACATAGTTAGATAACTAAACATGATCAATTAGTTTCATCATAAAAATCTGAGATTCAACAGGCGGTACCATTGCTCAGTCTAGCGGTACCACCGCTCAGTCTGGCGATACCACCTCCTGACACCCTAGCACGGTCAGTGTACTGGGTGGTACCACTGCCCAGCTAGCGGTGCCACCGCCCAGGCACTCTGCCCTAGAACAGTACCACTGCTCTAAACTACCTGGGAAGCTGGACTTGGGCGGTGCCACTGCCAGACAGCATCCAGCACTCCTGGTTGGGCCTCAAACCCGGCCCAAACCGATCCAACACCGGGCCCAGTTGGCCCCTAACAGGGTTAAAGGATTAACACCTAATCCTAACCCTAATTATATACTAACTATGAAATTAAAGATATTTCCTAAGCTAATATAAAGTCCGTAAGTCAAGTCTTCTTGGACGAGCTTCCGGCGAACTTCCGACGGTCTTCTGACAAACCCTCAGACACCATTCTACGGACTCCCGGCAAGCTTCTGGACTTCTCGATTGATCTTGGCGAGTTCTAACGAGCTTCTTCGGCAAGCTCCAATCTTTCTCGACGAGCTCCGTGAACTTCCGATGAACCTTCCAGCAAACTTTCGAAAACCCTTCGGCAAGCTCCCTACTTGTTCTCAGCCAGTTCCGGTAGTACTCCCGATGAATCTTCGGACTTCCGTCGAACTCTTGAACTCCCAATGATTCCATCGTACTTGACTTCAGCACTTTATTTTGCTTTATATCTTTATCATTATCGTAGTTAATCTTGCACACATAAAACTTAACTCTACTTCGATCTAGTCAGTTATTACAATGCGAATTGATATTCTGTTGCCCGGCACATCATTAGTCGGTGCTTCGTCCGGTTCTTCAGCACATCATCCTCTCTTGCAGCCTGTTGCCCAATCGACGGTTGACCTCCGTAACCTCGATATCCTTAGCACAACACCACTCTTCTTGGCTCAATGCCCGACATTCAAAGCCTTCTACCGATTATCGAACGGACCTTTGGCTCAACGTCCAATATCCTTACTTGATTTCCTCTAGCGCAATGTCAATTCCTCCTGCATCAACTGTCTAATCCTGATCGAGTAGACCTGCATCACTCAAAATGCAGTTAGATAACTAAACATAATTAATTAGTTTCATCATCAAAATCCAAGATTCAACACAACAAACACCAAGGGAATACATTCTTGGGAAAGTGAATTTTAAACTCCATCACCAACTAGGCAAAAAAGGCAAATAGAAAGTAACTTCAAACGAGCATACAATTCTCGTGTTGGGCCCCTTAATATAGTTGGAAAAGCATAGCACATTGGGAAATCTAATATGCCATATAATGACATCTAGGCCTTGAACATTGCAATGTGCTCTATCGAGTTGGGATTGTTGAATCTTGGATTTTGATGATAAAGTCAATTGACAGGTTATTTGATCTAATCCATATTATTAAGATAAGTATGCAAGATTAACTATGATAGCAATGAAGACAAAGCAATTACCGGAGTCAAGTATGTTGGGAGTTCGAGAGTCCACCGAAAATCCAAAGGATCATGTGAAGTGCAACCGAAACTGGCTGAGAATGGATCAGGGACCTGCCGAAGGTTTCAGAAGTTCATCGGAAGGTTCGTTAGAGGTTCACGGAGCTTACCAAGAAAGTTTGGAAGCTTACCAGAAGATTCATCGAAACTCGCCATAAAGTCCAGGAGCATGTTGGGAGTCCACCGGAAGATATCCGAGGGTGTGTCGGAAGTCCACCGAAAGCTCGTCGAAAGCTCACCGGAAAAAGACTCAACATCACTGGATTATAATCTGCTTAAAAATATGTTTTAATTTCATAGTTAACATGTAATTAGAGTTAGGATTAGGTGATAATCTTAATCAACAATTGTAATTAGTTGACAATTATTACTTGTCAACGGTGGTATCGCCTGACAAGCGATGGTACTGTCCCTCCATAGAGTCTGAGGACCTTGTCAGGTAATAGTACCATCAAACTAGGTGATAGTACCACTCAGTACACTGACAGAGCAAGGTTAACTAGTGATGGTACCGCCAATGCCAGGTGGTGGTACCACCAGTACCCAAAAATCCAAGATGTGACTCTTTTGGCTCTAATTCTAAAGCCTCTATAAATACCCCTTACTTCTCAATTAGCTAAGCACATTAAGAAATGATAACAACCGAGTCAAAGCTCTTGTAAAATCACATTCGATAGCTTGAGTGTTCACTTCCCAAGTCTCATTTGTAAATGTTCTATAAGAGAGTGTGAACCACTTGTAAAAGTTTATAAGATGAGTGCTTGGTCCTTCCCCTTCAAGAAGAATTGATAGTGAAAGTTGGGAACCTCATCGGAGGAGGTTTCGGAAGTGGACGGAGGTCATTTGACCAAATCACTATACATCGTTGCGTACTTCTCTTGATGTGTGAGTTTTAAATTACTGCATTTCAATCCTTACTTAGCTGCAATCTCTCAATCTCCTCCTCTCTATTTTTTGTTGTATTCACTTGAATCACTTTGCTAAAATCATTTTCGTCAAACCGAAACTTTGTTGAATCTCGGATTTTGATGATGAAACTAATTGATTATATTTAGTTTGTCTAATTACGTTTTGAGTTACATAGGTCTACTCGATCAGGATTAGACAATTGACGCATGAGGAATTGACGTTGCGTCGGAGGAAATCACATCAGGATATTGGACATCGTGTCGGAGTTTCGATCGACAATTGGTAGAAGGCTTCGGACGTCGGGCATCGGGCCAAGAAGAACGGGTTGCGCAAGGATATCGGGGTTGTGAAGGTCAATCACTAATTGGGCAATAAACCACAAGAGAGGACGATGTGCCGAAGAATCGGATGAAGCGTCGACCAATGACGTGCCGAGCAACAGAATGTCAATTCGCGTTGTAATAACTATTTAGATTGAAGTAGAGTTTTGGCTTATGTGTGCAGGATTAACTATGATAGCTTGAAGACATAAAGCAAATTACCAAAGTTAAGTAGTTGGGAGTTCGAGAGTCCACCAAAAGTCCGAAGGATCGTCAGAGGTGCTGCTAGAACCAACCGACAAAGGATCGGGAACTTGTCGAAGGTTTCAGAAGTTCACTGGAAAGATCATCATAGGTTCTCGAAGCTCACTGAGAAGGTTCCGAAGCTTGACAAAGACTCATCGAACTCGCCACAAAGTCTAGGAGCCTGTTGGGAATCCGTCGGAAGAAATCCGAGGGTGCGTTGGAAGTCCGTCGAAAGTTCATCGGAAAGCTCGCCGGAAGAAGACTTAACATTGATAGTTGTTAATTTGTCTAGAATTATGTTTCAATTCCATAGTTAGCATATAATTAGGGTAAGGATTAGGTAATAATCCTATTTAACCCTTGTAGGGGCCAACTGGGCCTTATTTGGGCTGATTTAGGCCGAAGTCAGGGCCCATTCAGCCTTGCTAGAATAGTCTGGCAGTGGCACCACCAGACCCAGGTGGTGGCACCGCCCAAGGACCGAAATCCTAGGTGTTCTGGGTGATGGCACCACCCTAGGTCAACGGTGGTATCGTTGACTTTAATGCTTGGTAGGCGGTGGTACCGTCTGGCAGGTGATGGTACCGCCAGACCACATAGCCCGAGGACTCTATCAGGCGATGGTACCGTCAGTGTCAGGCGGTGGTATCGCCAGTAGCCTAGAAAACCAAGAAGATTCAAATTTGGACTCCAAATTTAAATCCTCTTGGAGCCTATAAAAACCCCTCCCATCCTTGGTTTGTAATAGCAAGCACAGAGATCTTGAAAGGAACAAAACGTTGTAGAAATCCTTCTAAGAATCCCTCCTCTAAGCTCTCTTTCATTTTCAACTTCAAGAGAGGAGTGTGAGTGTGAGTGCTTGTAAGGGTTGCCTCTTAGGCCCATCAAAAGGAGAAATCACTGTAAAAGGGAGTTGGTCTTCTCTCGTCATAAGGAAGACACCTAGTGGAAAGTCGATGGCCTCAAGAGAAGAAGAATCGGGAGTGGACGTAGGTCGTATGATCAAACCACTATAAAAATTCTGGTTTATATTTCTATTATTGTTATTAACATTTCTGCAAACCATCTTCGCTCTACTTCCTCTACTTCTCATTCTTACAATCGGCTTTAAATTTAAAGCATCATTCCTTTTCGGGTTCAAATGAAACATTACATTTTATCGTACGAAGCTTTCAAATTATCAAAATTTATCGTGTTTATCTGCTGCACTAATTCACCCCCCCCTCTTAGTGTCGCTCGATCCGTAATAATTGGTATCAGAGCTTGGTATTTCTCATTTCGAATTTACACCCGAGAGAAATGGCTCTTAACGGCTTTCAAGAGGGATTTTCGATTGTTCGTCCTTTGTTCTTTAACGGATCAGACTACACCTATTGGAAAACTTAAATGAGAGTTTTCTTGCTTTCAATGGATTTGGATTTATGAAATATTATTGAAAATGGCTTTCAACTTTCCTCTAAACCAATGAATGAATAGTCGGATTTAGAAAAGAAATCTTTTTCTTTAAATGCAAAGACTATAAATGCCTTATTTTGCACTTTAGACAAAAACAAGTTTAATCAGATTTCTACGTGTGAAATGGCTTTTAACATTTGGTATTTACTTTAAATTATACATGAGGGAATGAGTAGAGTCAAAGACTCAAAAGTTAATCTTCTTATGTACTATTTTGAGCTTTTTCGAAAGGAACAAAGTGAGACTATCGATGACATGTTCTCCTATTTCTCGGATGTCATCAATAGTCTAAGAGCTCTTGATAAATCTTTTTCAGATTTTGATCTCGTAAATAATATTTTAAGATCCCTTCCAAAAAGATGGGATCCGATAATAACCTCAATACAAGAAACAAAAAATCTAAATAACTATCCTATTGATGAACTTATTGGGTCTTTAAAGACCTATGAAATGACTTTTGGATATGATGAACATATGAACCTCCTTCCAAAAAACAAGAAGGATTTAGAATCTTGGACAAATGAATGCCACTTGAGTGATGACTCAAGTGATGATGACAATGATGAACTTGAACTTCGAACACTAAAATTTAA
Organism: Musa beccarii; assembly: GCA_024322285.1. Lineage (NCBI taxonomy): Eukaryota > Viridiplantae > Streptophyta > Magnoliopsida > Zingiberales > Musaceae > Musa > Musa beccarii. The sequence continues at coordinate 42,694,079 of CM044400.1, read as the reverse complement.
AAGGTTCATAAAATAAGAATCTATAACTAAAAATAAACTTGAATGGAGGAAGAGGCCAAAAATGAAGAAAAAGTGCAAAGAAGAATCAAATGACGAAACGGCAAATTGGGCTTTGACGGGTTTCAACAATGAGGTAAGCAACTCACCTAAAATATTCTTACGTTGTTTTGAAATTACATGACCTTTCCATGAATGCTAAACTTTGTTAGTAGGAAATAAATAATTATTTTTCAAAAATTATATAATGCTTTTCTTTCTAGTATTTTTGAAAAGTAAAATTTTTGAATGGTGTATGCAATATTATGAATGATGATTGAATGATTTGTAATAATGATTGTACATCAACTACACATCTATGTATGTTATTCTTGAAAATATTTTGATGATAATTTTATAGTATCATGCTTATGATTTGAAAATCTCTATCTTGGATTAATGGCTCTTAAACGTTTTTATGATGAAATTTTTAGATGATGCATGCCTTTATGAAATCAATTGCAAAACTAAAAGACCTAACCCACTAATGTTCCAAAAGAAAGAAAAAGTGGTTTTGATGTTGCTTGATGGTTTTCATGATGAATTTTTTTTATTTATAAAATGATCCACAATTTTAACAAAAATTTGAGTTTGATTCCTGATTTGTCACATTAAGCTAGAATCATGTAAGAAGGAAAACATCTTGTTCTAACAAACAACAATGAAAGAAAGAATATTAGAATGATTTTGATGATGTTCTAATAAATCAATATTGATAACGATATACATGAACATGTTAAATGTATGTGTATCTTAATAATTTTGTATCATTTTTTGGTTTTAAACATGCTGCACATCATTTACACGAAAAACAAGAGCATGCTCATATGAAAACAATTTGTACGAAATGAAACACATAAAAATGAGAAAATACACTATCAATATGTTTTGTGTTTCATGTGTTTGGTCTAAATGGCTTTAACGTAACCTTGTCTTAAATTTACAAGATGATCATTTTCGTATGAAAAATTTGAACATGCTTATATAAAATCAATTTGCATCAAACGAAATACATAAGAATGACAAAGAGTACTGTCATAAGATCTTATGCTTGATGTGTTTCATCTTGGTGCTTTTTATGATGAAATTCTGCCTATTACTCTTGAATGTGATACTCGTTTTTGTTAAAGGCAAAGGCATGAAATAAATCAAAGAAGGAAAATATATTATTCTTAAAATTTGTCTATCTATAAAATTTTTGGTTTTTCGGATTTATAAAATGATTTTGATGATGCCTTTTTGTTCTTATCATAATGCTCATCCTTTAAATAAAAGACTTGAACATGCTCACATGAAATCAATTGCATGGAATGAAAATGCATCTTTGAATTCCTTTTATGAATCTTGTGAATTTCTTGAAAATAATCATGATGATTGCAATGAAAATAAATGAATCTCATGTTTTTGGTCTTAATGATTTCTCTTGAAACTTGCTTTTTGGACCTATATGAAAAAACATGAGCATGCTCATATGAAGGATCAAATCACTTAAATTGAAACACAAAAAAAGGGAGAAAATGCACTATCATGATGCTTTATGTGTAATGCTTTTGATCTTAATAGGTTTAATGATAAACTTGTATTTTGAATTTATACAAGGATGGCTTTCATATAAATATTTGAACATACCTTATAAAATCATTATTGATAATGATGAAATGAAAATATTAAAAGTTTGTTGTCATGCTTAATGATTTTATGATATCATGAGAATTTAAAGTTGTTATATCTTGATGACAAACTCATGTTTGGTTTTAAAATTTGATACTCATCTTTTGAAACATGAGTACATTTATATAAAACAAACAACTTAAAATGAAATACATTATCATGATAAATTGAATCTCATGGCTTGAAATAATGTGTTATATTTTTCTCTTGATGATTTTTATAATGAAGCTTGCCTTTCATTTTTGAATACTTATTTTGATTTGGCATAAAAAGACAAATGATGAATCCATGTATACTATGTTCATATAAGTCTCTTGAATCTCGCGAATGATTTTGATAATTTGATTATGAGTTTCGAATTGACAAAATAAGTTTGAATGATTTTATGACTCCTCTCTTGATCTCTTGAAATCATGACTTTAAATTCTTGACTTGAGATATTTTTGTGAATCAAAATGCTTTCCTCTATGATTGTTTCTTTTTATTATTTACCAAAGAGGAAAACAATTCAAATCCATGTCATTTATGAATCTCATAAACTATGTTAATGATTTTGATGATTCGAACTTGAATGAGTTTTATCACAATCTAAGTCTTGATATCTTAACATCTATATACTTGGAATTTCTTTTAAAATGTAATCTTGATGAAAACTATTATGCATGAATCAAGTTGTTTTACTATCTATTCTCAAATAAATCATGTTCTTCTAAAGCCTACACATCATATCCTTCGTGATATAGGAATGACATGATTTCTTTGCATTATTGTTTTGAATGCATCATGTAAAAATTGAAATATTGATTGATGCAAAATTATTTCATTGAAACATTAATCCTCCCCTTCCTTTCAATAATGACAAAGGGGGAGTTAGCATGATAGCTTGTATATCATAAGAGAAAATGGTAAATATAGCTAGCTAGAACTTACAAAAAGGCAAAGCTTGTACTTCTCAAAATGAGAAATTGCAATGTTGCATTATCTTTTTTAAAACTTATGAGCTTGTATGTTTAAAATGTTGTAATTTTTACAAAATTGCTAGCTCATTGCAAACAAGAAGTTGCTAGCTTAAGGCAAATGCTTGCAAGCTTGTGCATCACAAGAAAAATTTTGCTAGAACAAGCAAAAATTACTTATTAGCATATCGCAAATTGTTAGCATCTTAAAAAGTACCTTAAGTGTTTGCTTGAATGATAAATTGATCTTCATAACTTGATTTCGATGATAGATTTCATAACTTGGTATTGAATCATGAATGTAAACTTTTGATACCCATTAAATATTTATCTTTGTTAATTGTCATAGTTTCAAAATTCATGTAAAAGGAAAAGAATTGTACTCTTCCCTTCCTTTTGACAAAAACAAAGGGGGAGAAAGTTTATTGCTGGCTTGTACACTTGAATGAAAAATTTACTAGCTCAATCATTGTAATGAAGGAACTTGCTACCTTGCAAAGAGAAGCAAAGTGCAAACTTGCACAAGAAGCAAGCAAAATTATCATGCTTGATCCTAAAACTTGCTATGATGAATGTTGCAAAAAAAACTTACTATTAGCTTGCATGCTTAAAGTAATCAAATGTGATGTAAATCTAGCTAGTATAATTACAAAACTTGCATATCCTTTAAACTAGCTAAATGTTACTTCTCCTTTTTGTTGATGACAAAAGAGGAGAAGTAGATTTATGATCTCATGCAATGTAATAATATTTGAATATTTTATATATTTGCATGATGTTTTTGTTAACATAAATGATATGTGTTGCTTGGATTTGGAATAATCCAAGTATTCTATCAATGGCATATTGATAAGAAGAGTTTAGTTAAACTCTGAGGTGTTAAGGTTAACTCTGTTAGTCATCAATTAGTTGTCATCATCAAAAAGGAGGAGATTGTTGAATCTCAAATTTTGATGATGAAACTAATTGATTGTATTTAGTTTATCTAATTACGTTTTGAGTTACGTAGGTCTACTCGATCAGGATTAGACAGTCGACATAGGAGGAATTGATATTGTGCTGGAGGAAATCACATCAGGATATTGGACGTCGTGTCGGAGTTTCGGTCGATAATCGACAGAAGGCTTCGAACATCAGGCATCGGGCCAAGAAGAGCGGGTTGCGCCAAGGATATTGGGGTTGTAGAGGTCAACCACCGATTGGGTAATAAACCGCAAGAGAGGATGATGTGCCAAAGAACCGGACGAAGCACCGACCAATGATGTATCGGGCAACATAATGTCAATTCACGTTGTAATAACTGTTTAGATCAAAGTAGAGTTTTAGCTTATGTATGCAGGATTAACTACAATACCTTAAAGACATAAAGCAAATTATCGGAGTCAAGTAGTTGGGAGTTCGAGAGTCCACCAGAAGTCCGAAGGATCGTCAGAGGTGTTGCCGGAACCAACTGAGAAAGAATCGGGAACTTACCGAAGGTTTCGGAAGTTCACCAAAAAGATCGTCGGAGGTTCGCGGAGCTCATTGAAAAGGTTTGGAAGCTTGCCAAAGACTCGTCGAACTCGCCATAGAGTCCGGGAGCCTGTTGGGAATCCGTTGGAAGAAATCCGAGGGTGTGTCGGAAGTCCGATGAAAGTTCACCAGAAAGCTCGCCGGAAGAAGACTCGACATTGCTGGTTGTTAATTTGCTTAGAATTATATTTTAATTTCATAGATAGCATGTAATTAGGGTAAGGACTAGGTAATAATCCTATTTAACCCTTGTAGGGGCCAATTGGGCCTTATTTGGGCTGATTTGGGTCAAAGTTAGGGCCTATTCAGTCTTGCTGGAATAGTCTGGTGGTGGTACCGCCCAGCGACCAAAATCCCAGGTGTTCTGGGCGGTGGCATTGCCCCAGGTCAGTGGTGGTACCGCCGACTTTAATGTCTAGCAGGCAGTGGTACCACCTGGCAGGCGGTGGTACCGCTAGTGTCAGGCGGTAGTACCGCCAGTAGCCTGGAAAACCTAGAAGATTCAAATTTAAGCTCCAAATTTGAATCCTCTTGGAGCCTATAAAAACCCCTCCCATCCCTGGGTTGTAGTAGCAAGCACAGAGATCTTGAAAGGAACAAAACGCTATAGAAATCCTTCTAAGAATCCCTCCTCTAAGCTCTCTTTCATTTTCAGCTTCAAGAGAGGAGTGTGAGTGTGAATGCTTGTAAGGGTTGCCGCCTAAGCTCGTCAAAAGGAAAAAAGCACTGTAAAAGGGAGTTGGTCTTCTCCCGTTGAAAGGATGACACCTAGTGGAAAGCCGGTGGCCTCAAGAGAAAAGGAATCGGGAGTGGACATAGGTTGTATGACCGAACCACTATAAAAATTTTAGTTTGTATTTCTATTATTGTTATTTACATTTCTGCAAACCATCCTCATTCTACTTCCTCTACTTCTCATTCTTACAATCGGCTTTAAGTTTAAAGCACCATTCTTTTCCAGGTTCAAACAAAACATTACTTTTTATCGTACGAAGCTTTCAAATCATCGAAATTTATCATGTTTATCCGCTACACTAATTCGCCCCCTCTTAGTGTCGCTCGATCCCTAATAAACTTATCAACGCACAACTCTTTTCCATAATCGTTTTGAATTTATGGTTTTTATCTGCTGCACTAATTCAACCCTCTCTTAGTGCTGCTCTAGATCCTAACAATTGGTATCAAATCGAGGTCACTCTCATTTAGTTTAAAACCCAAGAGAGATGGTGTATTCTAGCATGTAATAGGGTCCTTCAATTACACATCCGTCTATGTTTAATGGGTCGAATTACACCTATTGGAAGACTCGTATGAAGATTTTTCTTATTTTCATGGATTTTGAACTTTAGAATATTATTGAAAATAGCTTTCAAAAATCTTCTCTTCCGATAAACGAATGAAATGAATCGGAGAAGAAGGTTTTTACTCTTAATGCAAAGGCTATGAATGTCTTATTTTGTACACTTGATAAAATGAGTTTAATCATGTTTCGATTTGTGAATCGACTTTTGATATTTGACATACTCTTAAAATCACTCATAAAGGCACTAGCCGAGTAAAAGAGTTTAAAGTTAACCTTTTGGTGCATTCTTATGAATTATTTCAGATGATACCAAGTGGGTCCATTGGAGACATGTACACCCATTTCACGGATATTGTTAATGGACTCAAAGTACTTAGAAAAGATTTTTCTAATTTCAAACTTGTAACTAAAATTTTAAGATCCCTTCCAAAGAGTTGGGATCCAAAAGTTATGGCCATTCAAGAGGCCAAGGACCTAAAAAAATTTTCTCTCAAAGAATTCATTGGGTCATTGATGACCTACGAAATGACATACCATGCTCATGAAGAGCTTGAGAACCCCTTTCCAAAGAATAGGAAGGATATGGCATTGAGAACATAAGAAGACCACTTTAAAGAATATTCAAGTGATGAGGAACTTGATGATGAACTTGCACTCTTGACTCAGAAATTCAAAAAATTATAAGAATAAATAAATTTAAAAATGATTCTAAAAATAAACTTGAACCCAAAACGGAGCAAGTAATATGCTATGAATGCAAGAAGTCATGGCACTTCAAAAGTGAAAACCCCCAAGCCAAGAAGAAGCTACCAATGAAGAAGAAAGCTCTAAAGGCAACATGGGACGACTCAAGTGGCTTTAAAGATGAAGAAGCAAGCAACAAGGAGGTGGCCAACTTCACCTTGATGGCTTTCGGAGAAGAGGTATGTGAGTTATTTAATGAAGATTTAACTTTCGACGAACTTTCAATTGTCTTTCATGAATTATTTGATGAGTGTAGTGTTGAATCTCAGATTTTGATGATGAAACTAATTGAGTGTGATTTGTGGTCTAACTGCGTTTTGAGTTACGTAGGTCTACTATCGATCAGGATTAGACAATTGACGCTGGAGGAATTAACGTTGCGCCGGAGGTGATCACGTCAGGATATTGGATGTCGAGCCGGAGGTTCGGTCAACTATCGGCAGGAGGCTTCGTACGTCGGGCATCGGGCCAAGAAGTACGGAGTTGTGCCATGGATATCGAGGTTGCGGAGGTCAACCATCGATTGGGCAACAAGCCGCTAGAGAGGGCGATGTGCCGAAGGATCGGACGAAGCGCCGACCAATGATGTGCTTGAACAACCCGAATGTTAATTCGCGTTGTAATAACTGTCTATATCGAAGTAGAGTTTTTGGTGTTTGTTTGTGCAGGAGTGACTACGATAGGAATGAAGACGTAAAGCGAAACAAAGGGCCGAAGACAAGTGTGATGAATCGTTGGGAGTTCGAGTGTTCAACGGAAGTCCGAAGATTCGTTGGGAGCATTGTCGGAACCGGTCGAGAACGAGTAGGAGCTTGCCGAAGGGTTTTCGGAAGTTCGCCAGGGAGGTTCGTCGGAAGTTCACGAGCTTGCCAAGAAAGATCGGAGCTTGCCAAAGAAGCTCGGGGAACTCGCCAAGATCATCGTGAAGTCCGAGAGCTTCTTTGTGAGTCCGCGGAATGGTTTCCGAAGGTTCGTCGGAAGACCGTCGAGAAGTTGACCGGAAGCTCACTGGGAAGAAGTTGTCATGTGGACTTTGTAATAGCTTAGGAAACATCTTTAAAATTCCTAGTTAGCACGTATTTTGGGTTAGAATTAGATAACCCAAAGTGGGGCCCATTGGGCCTTGATTAGGATGAGTTTGGGCCAAAATTTTGGCCCAAACCGAACCAATTTACGTGCATGCATGCTACGTGCATGCTCTCATAGCCAGATCTTGTGGCATCAGAGTCTTGTAGCGCGGTAGTACCGCTTTGCCTAGGGCGAGCACCGCCGCCTCGTAGCCAGCGGTAGTACCGCTTGGTGAAGGCGTAGCACCGCTGGGGCGTGGAAAGCCAGCGGTAGCACCGCCGGGGTGAAGCGATAGAACACTGGGTGTGTCGATCTGCCAAGACCGACAAAGACTGTAAAACTCAAAAGATTCAAATTTTGGCTCCATGTTTAGGCTCCAAATTTGAATCACTTTGAGGCTTATAAATACCCCTTCCTTTTCAGCTGAAAAACTCAACCCTTAGAGAGTTAGATTTTGAAAATAAGTCTTAGGAAAGTCTTGTTCTTCATTTGCTTAAGTGTTCACCTCATTCTTCTTGTGAAATCTTGTAAGAGTGTGAACCACTTGTAAAGGGTTGTAAGAGGGGTATTTGATCCTTCCCCTTCAAAGGATTTGATAGTGGAAGAAGGGAGCCTCATCGGAGAAGGCTTCGAAGTGGATGTAGGTCACTTTGACCGAACCACTATACATCGCTGCGTCTTGATTGTGTGAGTGTTTAAATTTCTATTTTACTTTGCTGCAAGCCTTTACTTTACTTGCTCCACTTCCTTTTTATCTTTGTACGCATGCTTTAAAGTTAGAACGCAAAAATCGGTTTCAAATGAAACATTGCTTTCATCGTATGAAATTTTCGAAGCTTGTATTAAATCGCTAAAAAATCCATCGTTTTATCCGCTGCACTAATTCACCCCCTCTTAGTGCCGCTCAATCCCTAACATGTAGAGCTATTAGTAAAAAGTTTAATTTATTAAAAAAGGAGCATGCTCTCTTAGTCGATAAATTTGATAATCTTAAACTTGATACTCCCTCTTTATCTCCATGCTCTACGTGTAAACATTAGAGGCAATTAAGAATGAGAACTTGCTACTTAAAGAGACCTTAAACAAGTTTAAGGTCGGTAGCAAGAGCTTGGACTTGATTCTTGTAAACAAGGGTCATGTTAGAAAAAGAAGTGGAATTGGATTTGTGAGTGGATCTCACCGAAATCCAACCACCTTCATTAAAGAACCTACACTATATATATCATCTCACTCAAAATGTAACTTTTGTTGCAAGCCCGGACATATTATTTACAAATATCCATTTAAGAAAGTTAGTCCACATAAATTGATATGGGTTCCTAAATGAATCATAAATAATTCAATGCAAAATGATAAAATTAGAAGATCAATTTTTTAGGCACTCAAAGTCAGATTGGTACATAAGAACCATCCTCTTTTATAGGCACATTCACTTACACAAGCTAGGAGCAAGAGATGATACCTTGATAGTGGATGCTCAAGGCACATGACCAGAGATCCATCATAATTCTCTAAGCTCACTAGCCAAGATGAAGGGTATGTCACCTTCGGAGACAACAACAAGGGTAAAATCATTGGCAAGGGAACCATAGGTAACAAATCAAGCTTTTTAATTGATGATGTGTTATTGGTAGATGAATTAAAGTATAATCTTTTGAGCATTAGTCAATTGTGTGATAAAGGATATATCGTAAAATTTGAATCTAATGGTTGCATTATTGAAAAATCGCACAACAACACATCTATGATTGCATTAAAATAAAATAATGTCTACACCATAAACATTGATGATCAATGAAATGTGCTTTTCAGCTTTGAATAATGATGCTTGGCTTTGGCATAGGAGATTAGGTCATGCTAGCATGAAACTAATCTCTCAGATCACATCTAAAGAACTTATAAGAGGCATTCCCAATGTTAAGTTCATTAAAGACAAAGTGTGTAATGTATGTCAACTAGGAAAACAAATAAAAGGTAGTTTCAAATCAAAGAATCAAATAAGCACTTCTAGACCATTGCAATTGATCCATATAAATTTATTTGGACCAATTGATACAATGAGCCTAGGAGGTAGCAAATATGCCTTTATAATCGTAGATGACTATAGTAGATACACTTGGACCTATTTCTTGGCTCATAAAAGTAATTACTTTAAATGTTTTCTAAATTTTGTAAACTTGCTCAAAACAAAAAGGGTTTTATAATTTCATCGATTTGGAGTGATCATGATGGTGAATTTCAAAACTGACTTTCAAAATTTTTGTGAATCTAATGGATATAACCATAATTTCTCTACTCCGAGAAATCCTCAACAAAATAAAGTAGTTGAAAGAAAGAAAGGAATTTATAAGAAATGCTAAGAACCATGCTAATACTTTTGGGCCGAAGCCATTAATACGACTTGCTATGTCATGAATAGGTTTCTAATAAGACCATCTCTCTCCAAAACTTCTTATGAATTATAGAATAACAAAAAACCAAACGTTTCTTATTTTAAAGTTTTCGGTTACAAATGCTTTATTTTGAATGAAAAGGATGCCTTAGGAAAGTTTGATGCAAAATCTAATGAACGCATCTTTCTTGGTTACTCTTCCATTTCTAAAGCTTTTCATATTTTTAATAAAAGAAACTTGGTTATAGAAGAATCTATTCATATTATTTTTAATGAAGTTTTCGAATTTATGAAAAATAATTTTGATGATGATCTTGATTTCAATAGTTTAAATTTGAATGAAACATCTCCTCCAAATAGCAACTTGGATGCATCTTCTTACCAAATTTCCTTGCCTAACGAATGGAAGTATGTAGATGTCCATCCAAAGGAGCTAATTATAGGAGACACATCAAAAGGAGTTCAAACTCATTCTTCTTTTAAGAATTATTGTGTCAACATCGTTTTTCTCTCTCAAATTGAACCTAAGTGCATTGATGAAGCCTTGAAAGATGATTCTTGGGTTATCGCAATGCAAGAGAAATTGAACCAATTTGAGAAGAATGAGGTATAAAAGTTTGTTCCTAGACCTAGTGACCATTTAGTTATAAATAAGTATTTAGAAACAAGCAAGATGAATTCAATATCGTGGTTAGAAACAAAGCTAGATTAGTGGCCAAGGGTTTCCACTAAGAAGAAGGTATCGATTACGAAGAGACCTTCGCTCCTATAGCAAGATTAGAAGCCATTAGGATGCTCCTTGCCTATGCTAGTAGTAATAATTTTAAATTGTTTCAAATGGATATCAAAAGTTCTTTCTTAAATGATTTTATTTCCTAAGAAGTGTTTGTTGAACAACCGCCCGGTTTTGAAAACTCTCTTTTTCCTAATCATATGTTTAAATTGACTAAGACTCTCTATGGGTTAAAATAAACCCCAAGGGCTTGGTATGAGAGACTTAGCTCATTTCTAATTTTAAATAATTTTACTAAAGGCAAGGTCGATACTACATTATTTATTAAATATTTTAAAAATAATTTTCTTATTATTCAAATTTATGTTGATGATATTATCTTTGGTTCTACAAACGAATCACTATGTGAATCATTTGCCAAGTGTACGAATCATGAGTTTGAAATGAGTTTAATGGGTGAACTAACCTTCTTTTTAGGATTGCAAATTAAACAACTTAGTGATGGTATATTTCTTAATCAATCTAAATATACATTAGAATTATTGAAACGATTTAACATGGATGGTTCAAAGGCCATAAACACTCCTATGAGTACCTCTACTAAGCTAGACATGGATGAAAGTAGAGAAAATTTTGATCAAAGGACATATAGGGGAATTATAGGTAGTTTATTTTACCTCATCGCAATTAGAATGGATATCATATTTAGTGTAAGACTTTGTACTAGATTTCAAACTAATCTTTAAGTCATCTCATCTTAAAGCCGTTAAAAGAATCCTTAGGTGTCTCAAAGGAACTCCTAACCTAGGATTATAGTATACAAAATCTGATGACTTTGATTTAATAGCCTATGCGAATGCGGATTTTGGCAGATGTAGAATAGATAGAAAAAGTACATTCGAAATATACCAATTTTTAGGACATGCACTTGTTTCTTGGACTTCCAAGAAATAAACTCGGTTGTACTATCTACGGCCGAAGCCGAATACATAGTCGTAAGTGCATGTTGTGCACAAGTAGTTTGGATGAAAAATGCATTAGAAGACTATGGACCTCATTTAAAGAATATTCTCATAAAATGTGATAACACAAGTGCTATTTATTTAACCAAAAATCATATTCAATACTCTAAAACTAAGCATATTGACATTAGGTATTATTTTATAAGAGATCATATCAATAATAATGATGTTACTCTAGAATTTATTAATACAAAACACCAATTAGCAGACATCTTCACAAAACCTTTAAATAAATAACAATCTGGCTTCATTAAAAGAGAGTTAGGCATGCTAAATTATCCTAATACATAAAGTTGTTGTAAAGTTCTTTTCGAAAATTTTCAATTTCGGTCTTCATGAACTCATCTTGATATTAACTTTTATATCTCGGATGACATTTTTTCGATATTGTATTTTGAACGAAGCTCTCATTTTTATCTTCCTTCTATCTTGCATTGATACTCCTTCCTTGATTAATGATTTTTAGCATCATGTACATGAATCTTCGTTGATTTTTTGTAATAACATGCCCTTTTAATGACTTTGTAAAATTAGTTTTATACTCCCTCTACTTCTATTGGCATGAATAAAAGGATTTTATGTTTGTTGATTTTGTCTTCATGACACATGGAACCATACATATGTTAATGTTATGAACTTTGCATAAAGAAAAAGCTCTCAAGTGTTTATTACTTGAATACTCTCTTCGGACTTCATTAATATGAATTTGATGAACTCTTAACTCTTGTGCTAAATTTCTACGTCTTGAGATTTTATAACTTGATTAACTATTTTCCACTTCATGAATTCTTTCTTATGAGAATACCAAGTTAGCTCCTTATAAAATTTTTGGATGAGTTTTTATCATCATCACTCCTTTCATGAATTTTGAACTAAAATGATCTCTCTTTCTCACAGATTTTTTTTTTTTGAATAAATATCATGAGCTCTTGAAGAAATATTTGATGAATGTCTTGGCTTCAATAATTTATCTTTTCACTTTACAATCTTATGCTTGAATTTCAATCAAATTGCCTCTTGAACTTTTCATCTCAATCCATCTTGAATGAACACTCACAATTCTTATCATGAATTTTATGAATTTTGTATTATGATCTCTTTTCTACCTCACTAATTTCATTTGATAGAAATGATTCTTGGAAGCCTTTCAACAACTTGAATGATTCACTTTTATGCTTCAAGAATTACTATGCAGAATTTTTTTTTTTTTCTCATGTATGAAACTTTCATGAGCTCTTAGAAATTCTTATGAATTTTGGCCTCGATAATCTATCTTATGATTTTATAGACATAAATGAATGGATCACTTTTCTTGATGGATTTACTCTTCTCTTTTTGTCATTTTTCAAAAACTTCAATCATAATATTTGGCATTAAGGACCACTTCCTTTTTGTTGATGACAAAGGGGGAGAAGAATATGACAAAATGAATTAATGACTTGATAAATGCCTTGTATGTATCGTATTGAGAAGAATGTAGTAAAATGAATTGATGACTTAATAAATGCCTTGTATGTATCATATTGAGATGAATGTGACAAAATGAATTGATGACTTGATAAATGTTTTATATGTATCATATTGCAAGTAATCATATTTGCCATGTAATGTTTCAAAAATTGATTGATATCCTTAAAAGCATTGTAATATATCATGATAATATGTAATGTATCGTAATTATATTGGAATGTATCACATGTATCGCAAATGCTTCATACATGCTTAAAATATAAATTTTTGAAAGATCATTATCATATCATGTTTAAAGTTGGTATCTTTCATTGATATGATAAGTTATCATGATGTATCATAAAAATGATATCATGTCTTGTATTTGTGTATTGATATCATTTGATCCTTGTTATATTTCAAAATTATAATTTGTATCATTTGTCGAAGTGATAAATGTCTATTATCATTCGACATTGTGTTAGGATCAGAAAGGCACTAAGAGGGGGGGTGAATTAGTACAGCGGATTAAAACTCGTAAGTTTGAAGCCGATTTTATAAATGGCTAATTCGTATTGAGATTTTGATTCGACGAAAATGACTTAGTTGAAGTAGCTTGAGTAAAGGAGATGAAAACTAAACGATTTGTAGCTAAGTATAGAAATGATTCAGAAATTAAACACTCACACATTCAAGAACATCACGATGTATAGTGGTTCAATCAAGTGACCTATATCCACTTCCGAAGCCTTCTTCGATGAGGCTCCCAACTTACACTAGCAAGTCACTTTGAAGGGAAGGACCAAATACCCCTCTTACAACCCTTTTACAAGAAGTTCACACTCTTACAGATTTTTCAAAGAGAAAGAGGGAAGTGAACACTAGCTATCGAAAAAAAGACTTTGCCAAAGCTTTTGCTCAATTTCTAACTCTAAAAAGGGTGCACTTTCTGTTAAGAAAGGAGGGGTATTTATAGATCCAAAGATGATTCAAATTTGAGCTCCAAATTTGAATTCTGTTTGGGTTTCCCGGTGCTGGCGGTGCTACCACCTGTTAGTGGCGATGCCACCACCTGTCAATTGTCAGACTGATAATGCACAAGGTCGTTCCACCGCCCAAGGCAACGGTGCCACCGCCCACCCTCTCGAGTGCTGGGCGGTGCCACCGCCCAGCTTTTGGCCACTGGGTGATGCCACCGCCCAGCTTGCTAGTCCTGGGCGGTGCCACCGCCCAGCATTTTTTAGCACATCAGTTTGGGCTTTAAACTCAGCCCAAATCGATCCAAAACAAGGCCCAATGGGCCCCTACTTTGGGTTATAGGATTAACACCTAATCTTAACCCAAATTACATGCTTAACTATGAAATTGAAACATAATTCTAAGTGATTTAAACTGACATTCTTCAAGTCTTCTTCCGGTAAGCTTTTTGGCAAAATTCTGATGGACTTCCTGAAAGGATCAAAAGGCACTAAGAGGGGGGGTGAATTAGTGCAGCGGATTAAACTCGTATTCTTGAAACCGATTTCGCAAAGAAACACAAGTTCGTAGGAAGATTTCGATTCGAGAAAGAGAACTTGAAAGTAATTGCTTGTGAAAAGGAACTAACTATGAACTTGCAGCCAAGAAATGAAATGATTCAGAAATATAAACACTCACACATTTAAGGACACAATGATGTATAGTGGTTCGGTCAAATGACCTACATCCACTCTTGAAGCCTTTGCGATGAGGCTCCGCTCTTCCACTAGCAAGTCCTTTGAAGGGGAAGGATCAAACACCCCTTTTTACAACCCTTTACAAGATGTTCACACTTGTACAAGATCTCTCAAGAAGAAGAAGAAGGTGAACACTTAGCAAAGAAAACAACACATTTCAAAACTCTTCAAAAGCTCAAGACTCAAACTTTTTCTTGCTCAAAGGGTGCCCTTTCAGCTGAGAAAGGGGGTATTTATAGATCCAAAGTGGATTCAAAATTGGGCTCCAAATTCCAAGTGAATTTGGAGTTCCGCTTTTGGTGGTCAAGGCGGTGCCACCGCATCGTCGGGGTGGTGCCACCGCTGTGTGTCGATCTTTGATCGACGTGAAGCGGTGCCACCGCTTCAGCAGCGTGCCACCGCCCAGACAGCGGTGCTACGCTCGAGCTCCGGTGGCGGCGGTGCCACCGCTTGACCAGCGGTTCCACCGCCATCGATGTACAAGGGCGATGCTACGCCCCAGCACAGCGGTTCCAACGCTTTGTGTGTGTGCAGGGCGGTGCTACGCTTCCAGTCGGGGCGGTTCCACCGCCCCAGGCTTGGCGGTTCCATCGCTTGCCCCATTCGACAAAGCCGAATGGGGCCTGTTTAGATCTCAACTTGACACAAAGAGTGGCCCTGGTTGGCTCCTCTTGAATTTTGGGCAGGATTTATTTCTTAAATCCTTGCTCTACTCATGTGCAAATTACGAACATAACTTAACGTGATTTGATCGGACACCCTTCAAGTCGACTTCGGCGAGTTCTACTGGCGAGATTCCTGGCAGCCTCCGATGCTTCCCTCGGATTGCTACCATGGTCTCCCAAAGATACTCCGGCGAGCTCAACTAGTCTTGGTGGTTTCCAAATCTTCCTAAAGTTCCGCGAACCTTCGACGATCTTTGAAATGGACTTTCAAAAACTTCGACAAGTCCCTGATTTGATCTTGGATGGTTCCGGCAACTCTTACGAAAATCTCTCGGACTTCCGATGAACTCTTGAACCCCCGACGGACTTGGCCTCGGTAAATTACGTTATGTTTTCTTTCCATCGTAGTTATTCCTGCACACTCATCTCAACAAAGAGATTAGTACAAATATTTCACCAATTGATTTCATCATCAAAATCCGAGATTTAACAATCTCCCCCTTTTTGATGATGACAATCAATTAGTGATGGAGTTATTCTTAACTCCCCCTATGTATATGCCATAAAGAAAAATTGCTTGAATTCAATTTTTGAATTCAACACAATTAATTTTAATTTCAAGATTTCAAAATAGATATCAAAGATATCAATGAAGTATACATAATCAAAAAAATGATATCAAGAACCCAACTAAGTTTATGTTGGACAACGATATCATATGGCAATACACATATCATTTCTCCCCCTTTGTCATCAACAAAAAGGAAACGACGGAATCATAACAATAAGGAGGGTCGGAAAACATCACAAATGTAGAAAAGGAAATCAGAAAATCGAAAACCATTCCACAGTGGCCGAAAAGATGTAAGATAACACAGCATGAAGTTAAGACAACATAGATGTCAACAAAAAGATGTCACGATGTAAGGAATACAACATAAATGTCAACATACAACACAAGTTTACATCGTTCAAAAAGAAAACACAGCAAGCTACTCCTCAGGAGGAATGCCAAGATGCCTATACATGTGATCGATCTTTAAGTTCATCTTCCGCATTTCCTTCAAAATTTCAATTTGCTATAGTTTTACTTCATTTAACTCTCTCATGATCGGATCAAGAGAAGATGGAGCAGAAAATGTCACGATGTAGCTGCAACAAAAGGATTAGGAGGAGGAGATTCATTTCCCCTAAGGACTGGTGTTTCAGGGATGGTCTCACTTGGGGAGGTATATCACATCTCCTAGGTTGCCTAACCCCTATTCCATGCTCGAAAGTACATCTAAGTCGTCTAAGTAGTTTAACGTCAATAATATTAAATCTTTCGACTTGTATTGCTTCTTCATCTAGTGGAATGCAGATGTTATGGGCATGCAATAGTCTAGTTATTAAACCTCCATATGGTAACATTGATCCTTTAGAAAGGACCTCTATCATGTGCTGCCTGATTAGGTAACCAAAACAGAAATGTTGTCTAGTCATGATCCAATATAAGGTACCTAATTCAGTGAAACTGATCTCATCATGATGAAACTGCTTAGGAATAACAATGCTTATTAGAATGTGATGCAAAATTTTAGAGTTAAAAGGTAATAAATGTTCACAACTCTTGGGAATTATTCCTAAATTTGGGTTTACAAACACAGCTTTCTAAAGCTTCAGAGTGAGTGGCACCAATCGTGTCCATATCCCATTTTCCCGAAAATAACACCTAGCTCTCTTTCAACAATTCCAATTAATGAGCATATAGTATTATCACATATTTGAATCTCATTACCTAGAAGATAAGTTGACAAGCCATCATCATTCACAGCTTAAATTAGCATAGAACAACTTAACTAAACGTGGATAAATAGGTTCAATAATTTGCAGAATAGGTAAAGCCTCTAAGTCTGCAAACCACATGATAGGTTCTAAGTTTCCTAATTGATTCAAATTAATATACTTTCCTTTATGAATGGGTCTAGAACCAAATTCAGAAAATCTAAGGGAGGCTTCTTGTGATATAAACAAGGATTGGTCAAATAAATCTACCTCCATCCTTTTTCCTTTGTCTCTTGATGTTCTTCTAGGAGCCATTTCTATTCAGGAATGATCAAAAATCAATTGAAGAAAGGAATGAAACTTCACAAGAAAAGGAAAGAGAAATAATTCTGTTTTTACCTTAGATTGGTTCTTTGAGATGTAGGAAGCTTGAATCAAGATAAAATCTCCTCCTTAGGCTTCTAGATGGGAAGAAATGAACCAATTTGAAGTTTGGAAGAGTTTGGAAGAGTGAGGAGAGGCGGTTCACAGATTAGGGGAGGCGGTTCTACCGCCGGCCCTAACACACCTTATAGCAGGGTGTTCGGGCGGTACTACCGCCCCAGCAGGCGGTTCCACCGCGGTAGATGTGCTACTACCACGTAGCACAAAAACTAATTCGAATTCATGTTTTTCCTCTTTTTTTTTTTTAAAGAAAAATCTCAGAGATGGGATGAAGTCAAAAGGAATAAATCCATGGGAAAATCCGAATCAAATCGATGGAAATCATAGTTTAAACATAATTTCAAGAAAAGACATCATAAAAAAAAAACTTACTTACTTGGACAGTTTAGCATGCCTAATTCCCTTCTAATAAAATCAAATTGTTCCTCATTTAAAGGTTTCGTAAAAATGTCCGCTAATTGATGATTTGTATCAACAAAATCAAGAGTGACATTTCTACTACTTACATGATCACGTATAAAGTGATACCTAATGTCAATGTGCTTAGTGCGAGAGTGTTGGATTGGATTTTTAGTTAGACAAATTGCACTCGTGTTATCACACTTTATAGGAATATTTTTTAAGTAGATTCCATAGTCCTCTAGTGTATTTTTCATCCAGATAACTTGTGCACAAAGATGCACTAGCAGCTATATATTCAACCTGCTGTGTAGATAGTGCAATCGAATTTTGTTTCTTGAAGTCCAAGAAACAAGTGCATGTCCTAGAAATTGGCATGTTCCGGATGTGCTTTTTCTATCTATTTTACATCCACCAAAATCCGCATCTGCATAAGCTTTCAAACTAAAATTTTCAGATTTTGGATACCATAATCCAAGATTAGGGGTCCCTTTAAGATATCTAAGAATCCTCTTGACACTTTCAAGTGAGATAGCTTGGGATTAGCTTGGAATCTTGCACATAGCCCTACACCGAACATGATGTCGTCCAGTTGCGAGTGAGATAAAGCAGCTACCTATCATGCCCCTATAAGTTTTTTTGATCAAAACGTTCTCCATTTTCATCCATATCTAATTTAGTGGAGGTGCTCATAGGAGTGCTAATTTCTTTTGATCCATCCATATTAAATCGTTTTAACAATTCCAATGTGTATTTTGATTGATTTAGAAATACACCATCACTTAGTTGCTTGATTTGAAGTCCTAAAAGAAATTTAGTTCTCCCATTAGGCTCATCTCAAATTCATCACTCATATCCTTAGCAAATAATTCACATAGTGATTTATTACAAGATCCAAAATAATATCATCAACATAAATTTGAACAATAAGAAAATTATTTTTAAAATGTTTAATAAACAATGTAGTATCAACCTTGCCTTTAGTGAAATTATTTGAAATCAAGAAGGAACTAAGCCTCTCATACCAAGCCCTAGGGGCTTGTTTAAGACCATATAAGGCCTTATTTAGCTTAAACACATGGTTAGGAAATAGAGAGTTTTCGAATCCGGGTGGTTGTTCAACATAAACTTCTTCAGAAATAAAACCATTTAAGAATGCACTTTTAACATCCATTTGAAATAATTTAAAATCTTTACTACTAGCATAGGCAAGGAGCATCCTAATGGCTTCCAATCTTGCCACCGGAGCGAAGGTTTCTTCATAATCGATACCTTCTTCTTGGTTGAAACCTTTGGCCACTAGTCTAGCCTTGTTTCTAACCACGATACCGCATTCATCTTGCTTGTTTCTAAAGACCCACTTAGTACCAATAACTAAGTGGTCATTAGGTCTAGGAACAAGCTTCCATACCTCATTCCTCTCAAATTGATTCAATTCTTCTTGCATTGCGATAACCCAAGAATCATCTTTTAGGGCATCAACAATGCATTTTGGTTCAACTTGAGAAAGAAAGGCAGCATGGGCACAAAAATTTTTGAAAGAAGAGCGAGTTTGAACCCCTTTCGATGCATCTCCTATAATTAACTCCTTGGGATGAGCATCTACATACTTCCATTCCTTTGGTAAGGAAGTTTGAGAAGAAGATGCATCCAAGATGTTATTTTGAGGAGAGGGTTCATTCAAATTCAAATCATCAAGACCAAAATCATCATCAAAATCTTTTTCTTAAATTCGAAACTTCATTAAAAACCACATGAATAGATTCTTCTATAAGTAAGGTTCTCTTGTTGAAAACACGAAAAGCCTTAGAAACGGAAGAATAACCAAGAAATATGCCTTCATTGGATTTTGCATCGAATTTTCCTAAGGCATCCTTTTCATTCAAAATAAAGCATTTGCAACCAAAAACTTTAAAGTAAGAAACATTGGGTTTTTATCATTCCATAATTCATATGGAGTTTTGGATAGGGATGGTCTCACTAGAACTCTATTCATCACATAGCAAGTCCGTATTCACGGCTTCGCCCAAAAATATTTTGATAAATTATATTCATTTAACATGGTTCTAGCCATTTCTTGCAAACTTCTATTTTTCCTTTCTACTACTCCATTTTGTTGTGGATTTCTTGGAGTAGAGAAGTTGTGATTGTATCCGTTTGTTTCACAAAAATTTTGGAAGTCATGATTTTGAAATTCACCTCCATGATCACTTCAATTGATGAGATCATAAAGCCTTTTCATTTTGAGTGAGTTTACAAAATTTAGAGAAACATTTAAAGCAATCACTTTTATGAGCCAAAAATAGGTCCAAGTGTATCTACTATAGTCATCCACAATTACAAAGGCATATTTGCTACCTCCTAGGCTTGTTATGTCAATTGGTCCAAATAAGTCCAAGTGGATCAATTGCAATGGTCTAGTGGTGCTAATGTGATTTTTGATTTGAAACTAGTCTTTATTTGTTTTCCTAGTTGACATGCATCACATACCTTATCCTTAACAAATTTCGTGTTTGGGATACTCTTACTAAATCTCTAGATGAAATCTTAGAGATTAGTTTCATGCTTGCATGGCCTAGCCTCCTATGCCAAAGCCAAGCGTCATCATTCAAAACCGAAAAACACATTTCATTGCTTAATTTTTCAATATTTATGGTGTAGACATTGTTTTGTTTTAAAGCAATCATGGATATGTTGTTGTTGGGTTTTTCAATAATGCAAACATTGGATTCAAATCTAACAACATAACCTTTATCACATAGTTGACTAATACTTAAAAGATTATGTTTTAAACCATCAACTAGTAACACATCATCAATTGAAAAACTCGATTTGTTACCTATGGTTCCCTTGCCAATGATTTTACCCTTGTTGTTGTCTCTGAAAGTGACATATCCTTCTTCTTTGCTAGAGAGCATAGAGAAATGAGATGGATCTCCGGTCATGTGCCTTGAGCATCCACTATCAAGATACCATTTCTTGCTCCTAGCTTGTGAGTTTGTCTACAAAAGAGGATTGTTTTTAGGTACCCATTTGATTTTGGGTGCCTTACAAATTGATCTACTTATTTTGTAATTTATCATTGAATTGTTTATGGTTCCTTTAGGAACCCATATCAACTTTTGTGGACTAAATTTCTTGAATGGACATTTGTAGGTAACATGTCCCGCTTTGCAACAAAAATTACATTTCAAATGGGGTGATACATGCAATGTAGACCCTTTAACAAAGGTGGTGGGATTTTGGTGAGAACCTCTCACAAATCCGATACCACTTCTATTTCCGACATGACCTTTGTTAGCAAGAATCATGTCTAAGCCCTTGCTACCGACCTTAAACTTGTTTAGGGTCTCTTTGAGTAGCAAGTTCTCCCTTTTTGTTGCATCTAAGTCTTCACACTTAGAGCATGGGGGTAGAGAAGGGTTTTGAAGACTATTGAATTTACTTTGTAATAAAGCATGCTCTTTCTTAAGTAAATTGAACTTCTTACTAATAGTTCTACATTCATCAAACAACTCATGAAAAGCCATAGAAAGTTCATCGAAAGATAACTCTTCATTAAGTAACTCACTAACCTCTTCTCCAAATGCCATTAGAGCGAAGTTTGCCTCCTCTTTGTTGCTAGCCTCTTCAACCTCGGAGTCACTTGAATCATCCCACGTGGCCTTCAAGGCTTTTTTTTCTTGAATTGCTTCTTCTTGGCTTGAGGGCATTCATTCTTGAAGTGTCCCGGCTTCTTGCATTCGTAGCAAATGACTTGGTCCTTTTGTGTTCAAATTTGCTTTTTGTGTCATTTTTGAATTTGTTCTTTCTTATGAATTTCTTAAACTTTCGAGTTAGAAGTGCAATGTCATTGTCACTATCCTCATCACTTGATGTTCCTTTCAAGTGGTCTTCTTGTGTTCTAAGTGCCATATCCTTCCTTTTCTTTGGAAGGGGGTTCTCAGCTCTTCATGAGCATGGCACGTCATCTCGTAAGTCATTAGAGATCCAATAAGTTCTTCAATGGGAAATACTTTAAGATCCTTGGCCTCTTGAATGGCCGTGACCTTTGATCCCAACACTTTAGAAGGGATCTTAAAATCTTAGTTACCAATTCAAAATTCAAAAGCCTTTACCAAGAGCTTTAAGTCCATTGATGACATCCGTAAAGCGGTGTACATGTCTCCAATGGACTCATTTGGTTTCATCCGAAAAGTTCGTAGGAATGCACAAGAATGTTGATTTTGGACTCCTTCACTCGGCTAGTGCCTTCATGAGTGATTTCAAGAGTGCGCCAAATATCAAAAGCCGATTCACAAACGGAAACCCGATTAAACTCATTCTTATCAAGTGCACAAAATAAGGCATTCATAGCCTTTGCATTGAGAGCGAAAATCTTCCTCTCCGACTCATTCCATTCACTCATCGGAAGAGAAGATTTTGCGAAGCCATTTTCGACAATGTTCCAAAGTTCGAAGTCCATGGAGATAAGAAAAATCCTCATACAAGTCTTCCAATACGTATAATCCGACCCATTGAACATAGGTGGACGAGTAATGGAGAGACCCTCTTGCATACCGGAGTAGGCCATCTCTCTTGGGTTTTAAACCAATATGAGAGCAAACCTTGCTCTGATACCAATTGAAAGGATCAAAAGGCACTAAGAGGGGGTGAATTAGTGCAACGGATTAAACTCGTATTCTTGAAACCGATTTACAAAGAAACACAAGTTCGTAGGAAGATTTCGATTCGACGAAAGAGAACTTGAAAGTAATTGCTTGTGAAAAGGAACTAACTATGAACTTGCAGCCAAGAAATGAAATGATTCAGAAATATAAACACTCACACATTTAAGGACACAATGATGTATAGTGGTTCGGTCAAATGACCTACATCCACTCTTGAAGCCTTTGCGATGAGGCTCCGCTCTTCCATTAGCAAGTCCTTTGAAGGGAAGGATCAAACACCCCTTTTACAACCCTTTACAAGATGTTCACACTTGTACAAGATCTCTCAAGAAGAAGAAGAAGGTGAACACTTAGCAAAGAAAACAACACATTTCAAAACTCTTCAAAAGCTCAAGACTCAAACTTTTTCTTGCTCAAAAGGGTGCCCTTTCAGTGAGAAAGGGGGGTATTTATAGATCCAAAGTGGATTCAAAATTGGGCTCCAAATTCCAAGTGAATTTGGAGTTCCCGCGTTCACAGTGGTCAAGGCGGTGCCACACGCCTTTGTCGGCGGTGCCACGCTGCGTGTCGATCTTTGATCGACGTCTGAAGCGTGCCACCGCTTTAGCCAGCGTTCCACCGCTATCGATGTGGGGCGGTGCTACGCTTTCAGCATAAAGCGTTCCACCGCTTTGTGTGTGTGTGCAGTGGCGGTGCTACCACCAGTCGGTTCCACCGCCAGTTAGCGGTTCCACCGCCCGGCTTAAGCGGTTCCACCGCCCCAGTTCCACGCTTGCCCCCATTCGGACAGAGCTGAATGGGGCCTGTTTAGATCTCAACTTGACACATGGGCCCGGTTGGCTCCTACTGAATTTTGGGCAGGATTTATTTCTTAAATCCTTGCTCTACTCATGTGCAAATTACGAACATAACTTAACGTGATTTGATCGGACACCCTTCAAGTCGACTTCCGGCGAGTTTTACGGCGAGATTCCGGCAGGCCTCCGATGCTTCCATCGGATTGCTACCAGTGGTCTCCCAAAGATACTCCGGCGAGCTCAACTAGTCTTCGGTGGTTTCGAATCTTCCCTAAGTTCCGCGAACCTTCGACGATCTTTGAAATGGACTTTCAAAAACTTTGACAAGTCCCTGATTTGATCTTGGATGGTTCCGGCAACTCTTCCGAAAATCTCTCGGACTTCCGATGAACTCTTGAACCCCCGACGGACTTGGCCTCGGTAAATCACGTTATGTTTTCTTTCCATCGTAGTTATTCCTGCACACTCATCTCAACAAAGAGATTAGTACAAATATTTCACCAATTGATTTCATCATCAAAATCCGAGATTTAACACTTCCGACACTCCTTGGATTTCTTCCAGTGGAGTCCCAGTAAATTCCTGGATTCTGTAGCGAGTTTAATGAGTCTTCGACAAGCTTTCAAACATTCTCAGTGATCTCCGCAAACCTTCGACGATCTTTCCGGCGAACTTCCAAAACCTTCAATAAGTCCCTGATTCTATCTCAGTTGGTTCCGGCAATATTTCCGACGATCCTTCGGACTTCCGGTGAACTCTCGAACTCCCGGCAAACTTGATCTCGGTAAATCACTTTAAGTTTTCATCCCATCGTAGTTAATCCTGCACACTTATCTCGATAATATGGATTAGAACAAATAATTCACCAATTGACTTCATCATCAAAATCCAAGATTCAACAATCTCCCCCTTTTTGATGATGACAATCAATTGATGATGGAGTTAAATTTAACTCCCCCTATCTATATGTCATATCATGAGAAGGTAAAAATACTTGAATTCAATCTTTTGAATTCAAGCCGAAACCGACAAGCTTAATAAACATGATTTTTCATCCATAAATATGAAACTTCGTATTTTTCACAATGTCATGGCATGATATACATTTTCTAGTTGAATGATAGACATTCATCATTTCGACAAGAGAAACTAATCATAAATTGAATTACCACAAGGATCTAATGATATCAATGAAGTGCATAAGATCAAGGCATGATATCGAATGAAATATTAGCTTATCCTATCAATAAAAAGAACCCAATTTTTAAACATGATATGATATCGATCTCAAGACACTTGAATTAATATTATGCAAGACATTTTATCAAGTTATTTTCATATGTCTCATCAATTTATACATTCTTCTCCCCCTTTATCATCAACAAAAAGGAGGTGAAGTAGACACCACAAGGTATCATACCACAAAGAAATGAGTGGTCAATTATCAAGCATATGATAAATGAATTGAACATAATGCAAAATATGTTATCCTTGATGGAGAAATCCGAAAAATGTTTGGATCATTTATATTCATGTTCATGAGATCCAAAAGAAAACATTAGAGTGTCAAAATGCTCATGAAGAATTCATACATGAAGAATATAAGACTCATTTTTTTATTGAGAATTCATAGAATTGTGAAAGGATATATCATTAAAGTCATTCATCAAGGATTTCATATTTTAAGGTAAACTCCATTAGAATGAGATGTCAAAACTCATAAAACATCAATGATTGAAATATATCAATATCAAAATTTTGAAGGAAAAACTTCGATGTGGTATTCTTGTAGTGATTCATGAGGAGGAAGTCATAGAACCTTGAATCATACCAATTAGCACAAGAATAAAAATCAAAATTGAACATTTAAGAATACCAATATTTAAAGAATGAGGAAAATAATATCATGATAGCTTTCATCAAGATTATGATCGAAAGATAAAAATGAGAGCTCCATGATATAAAGATGTCATCAAAATATGAAAATATAATATCAATGTGAAACTATTAAAACTGAAAATTTAATCATTTCATCAAAAGTCATAACTCAAAAATTCATCAATAGAAAGATCAAAGTGCCAAGATGATATTATAAAGATGTCATTCAAAAAATGAAGAGGTGATATTAAGATGATACAATCAAAACCGAAGTTGGAAAATTTCGGAAAAGAAAGATACAACATCATGTATTAGAATAATTTAGCATATCTAATTCTCATCTAATGAAGTCAAATTGTTCTTCATTTAAGGGTTTTGTGAAGATGTCTGCTAATTGGTGTTTTGTATCAATAAATTCTAGAATGACATTATTATTATTAACATGATCTCGTATAAAGCGATGCCTAATGTCAATATGCTTAGTTCTTGAGTGTTGAATTGGATTTTTAGTTAGACAAATAGCGCTTGTATTATCACATTTTATGGGAATGTTCTTTAAATAAATTCCATAGTCTTCTATGGTATTTTTCATCCAGATAACTTGTGCACAACATGCACTTGCAGTTATGTATTCGGCTTCCACCGTAGATAGTGTAACCGAATTTTGTTTCTTGGAAGTCCAAGAAACAAGTGCATGTCCTAAAAATTAACTTGTTCTGGATGTGCTCTTTCTATCTATTCTATATCCACCAAAATCCACATCTGCATAGGCTTTTAAATCAAAGTTATCGGATTTTAGATACCATAATCCTAGATTAGGAGTTCCTTTAAGATACCTAAGGATTCTTTTAACAGCTTTAAGGTGAGATAACTTAGGATTTGCTTGGAATCTTGCACATAGACCTACACTAAACATGATATCTGGTCTAGTTGCGGTGAGGTAAAGTAAGCTACCTATCATTCCCCTATATGTTTTTTGATCAAAATTTTCTCTACTTTCATCCAAGTCTAACTTGTTGGAAGTACTCATTGGAGTATTGATGGCTTTTGAACCATCCATGTTAAATCGTTTTAACAAATCTAATATATACTTTGTTTGATTAAAAAATATACTATCACTAAGTTGTTTAACTTGTAATCATAAAAAGAAGGTTAATTCTCTCATTAGGCTCATTTCAAATTCATGACTCATACACTTGGCAAATGATTCACATAGTGATTTATTCGAAGAACCAAAAATAATATCATCAACATAAATTTGAACAATAAGAAAATTATTTTCAAAATGTTTAATAAACAATGTAGTATCAACCTTGGCTTCAGTAAAATTATTTGAAATTAAGAAAGAACTAAGCCTCTCATACCAAGCCCTAGGGGCTTGTTTTAATCCATAGAGAGCCTTAGTTAGTTTAAACACATGATCGGAAAGAAAAGAAATTTCAAATCTGGGTGGTTGTTCAACATACACTTCTTCGGAAATAAAACCATTTAAGATAGCACTTTTGACATTCATTTGAAAAAGCTTAAAATTATTACTACTAGCATAGGCAAGGAGCATCCTAATGGCTTCTAATCTTGCCACAAGAGTGAAGGTTTCTTCGTAATCGATACCTTCTTCTTGGTTAAAATCTTTGGCCACTAGTCTAGCCTTGTCTCTAACTACGATACCGCATTCATCTTGCTTGTTTCTAAAGACCCATTAAGTACCAATAACTAAATGGTCACTAGGTCTAGGAACAAGCTTCCATACCTCATTCTTTTCAAATTAATTTAATTCTTTTTGCATTGTGATAACCCAAGAATCATCTTTCAATGCATCGTCAATGCACTAAGGTTCAATTTGAGAAAGAAAAGTGGCATGGGCACAAAAATTTTTAAGAGAAGAACGAGTTTGAACCTCTTTCGATGTGTCTCCTATAATTAACTCCTTGGGATGGGCATCTACATACTTCCATTCCTTATGTAAGGAAATTTGGGAAGAAGATGCATCCAAGTGGCTATTTTGAGGAGAGGGTTCATTTAAATTCAAACCATCAAAACCAAAATCATCATCAAAATCTTTTTTCTTGAATTCAAAATTTTCATTAAAAACTATATGAATAGACTCTTCTATAACTAACGTTCTTTTGTTAAAAACACGAAAAGCTTTAGAAATGGAAGAGTTGTCAGGGATCGAGCGGTACTAAGAGAAGGGGGTGAATTAGTGTAGCGGATAAAGACGATAGATTTTTGACGATTTAAACCAATTTCGAAAACTTCGTACGAAAAGAATAAACGTTTCGATTAAAACCATTTCGATTGCATACGTAAGAAGGAGACAATGAAGTAGAGCATCAAAGTAAAGATGGTTTGTAGTAATGTAAATGATAATAAGATAAATATAAATCGATTTTATAGTGGTTCAGTCATCCGACCTACATCCACTCCCGATTCCTCTTTGCTTGAGGCCACCGGCTTTCCACTAAGTATCCTCCTTCTAATGGGCGAGGATGAACTCCCTTACAGTTCCTCTCCTTTTGACGGGTTTAGGAGATAACCCTTACAAGCACTCTTACCCCTCTCTTGGACTAGAATACTCTTAAAACTTAGAGGGAAGATTTGACACAATTTCAAAAGAGTTTTCCCCTTCTTTTTTTTAGTTCTAGACCCCTTTTCATCCATGAATAAGAGGGGTATTTATAGGCCTCAAGAGGATTCAAATTTAGAGCTCAAATTTAGACCACAAAATTTGAATCACCTTGGTTTTCGCATTCTGGCAGTACTGGACGGTGCCACCGTTGGTGCCCTCGGGTGCTGGGCGGTGCCACCACCAGCCTGGGGCGGTTCCACTGCCTAAGGTTCGGCCACTGGGCGGTGCCACCGCCCAGGTCATTTCAGCACACTGGTTTCGGCCGAAAACTAGGCCGAAACCGGTCCAAATAAAGTCCGAATTGGCCCAAATTTGGTTTATAGGATTAACACCTAATCCTAAACCAAATTATGTGCTAACTATGAATTTTAAAGATATTTTCTAAGCTATTACAAAGTCCATAAGATAATACTTCTTTCGGTGAGCTTTCTGCGAACTTCCGGCGGTCTTCCAACGAACCCTCGGAAACCATTCTGCCGACTCCCGGCAAGCTCCCGGACTTCACGATGATCTTGGCAAGTTCCATCGAGCTTCTTTGGCAAGCTCTGATCTTTCTTGGCAAGCTCTGTGAACTTCTGACAAACCCTTCAACATTCTCGGCCAGTTTCGGCAACACTCCCAACGAATCTTCGGACTTCCGTCGAACTCTCGAACTCCCAACGATCCATCACACTTGTCTTCTGGCACTTTGTTTCGCTTTACGTCTTCATCATTATCATAGTTAATCCTGTACACATACAAACAAAAACTCTACTTCGATCTAGACAATTATTACAATGTGAATTGACATTCAGTTGCCCGGCACATCATTGGTCGGCGCTTCGTCCGATTCTTCGGTACATCATCCTCTCTTACAGCTTGTTGCCCAATCGACAGTTGACCTCCACAACCCTGATAACCATGGCATAACTTTGCTTTTCTTGGCTCGATGCATGACGTCTGAAGCCTTCTACCGATTGTCGATCGAACCTTTGGCTCGACATCCAATATCCAAACGTGATCACCCGGCGCAACGCCAATTCCTCCAGCGTCAATTGTCTAATCTTAATCGATAGTAGACCTGCATAACTCAACATGCAGTTAGATCATAAAACACAATCAATTAGTTTCATCATCAAAATTCGAGATTCAACAATCTCCCCCTTTTTGATAATGATAATTAATTTATGACTAACGAAGTTAACCATAACTCCCCGGAGTTTAACTAAACTCCCCCTATCAATATGCCATTGATAGAACACTTGGATTATTCTAAATCCAAGCAACATTCATCACAATAATATGAGAATAATCAAACCATCATGCAAATATATAAAATATTCAATTCAATGCATGAAGTCATCAATCTACTTCTCCCCCTTTGTCATCAACAAAAAGGAGAAGTTGTATCATAGCTAGTTTAAAAGATATACAAGTTTTACAATACACTATCTATCAATCAAGATATTCAACATATATCACTTTAAAACATTTAATCATAGCAAGTTTTTAAAGATGTCCAAGCATAGCAATTCAACACTTACTTCTTGTGCAAATTTGCACTTTGCTTTTCTTGAATTTGCAAGATAGCAACCATTGCTCCCCCTTTGTCATTGATAAATAGAAGTGGAGTACAAATAGTCTTTTACATCAATGCTTTGATCATGACAAAATAACAAATTTGTAATATGAATTTTCAACATATTAGGCCATGAATTCAAGGGAGTCAAAAACCATGATATGAGGGAAAAAGATGATAAGCAAGCAATTAATAATGATAAACAAGCTAACATACTTTGTGATACGCAAGCTAGCTTTCTTTCAATTCTTAAGTTTCACTTTTGCAAGCTATCAACTTTTTGCAATGAGCTAGTAATTTTTATAAAATTTACAACATTTTAACCATGCAAGCTCATAAGTTAAAAAAATATAATTTTGTAATTTCTTTCTTCTCATTTTGAGAAGTGGAAGTTTTGCTATTTTGCAATTTCTAGCTTGCTATGTTTGCCACTTTCTCTTGTGATATCCAAGCTAGCAATTAACTTTCTCTTGAATGAGCAAGCAAAATTTTCATTTAAGGTGCAAGCTAGCAATATCTTTCTACCCCTTTATCAATGTCCAAAAAGAAAGGGAGGATTAATACGTCAAATAATCTTGCATGAGATTCAACAATAATTTGTAACAAAGATACAAGCAATTTTGTTGAAAAAGTGAAGTTAAGTAAGATTTTTGCCTCTCATGAGATAGCAACTTTTTGCTTCTCAATGTTTAAGCTAGAAAATTTTTCTCTTTTGGTGCACAAGCTAGCAATTTAACTACCATGATGCATACAAGACAACAATGCAAAGAAATCATGTCATGAAGGATATCAATATGTAAATTCAACAAGAATCAAAACCAAAAGATATCATTCATAATTCATAACTTTCCTTTTAGTAAGATCTAGATAAATGTATCAATTTTCAATTCAAGATAAATGTCATACAACCAAGAATCATGATATATAAAAGCATATCAATATCAAGGATCAAGTCATGATTATAAGTGCTAACATATTTTCTTTTTATTCATTTTTTAAGCCATGATAAAAGAATAAATCAATGATTCAAACATTAAGCACATTTCTTTTTCATCAAATTTTCAATCATCACATAAGGCATTCAAGGAAGTATTGAAACAAAAAAAAATCAATTTTAGCATATAATGTTTCAATCTTCGATCTTGAGTCATGAATCCAAAAGTCATAAATCAAAAAGTTCATGAATCATTTTGACAAGTCTCCTTTTTAGGAAATAACAAGTGGAAGTCTTAGGAGATCAAACACAAGATCTTGATTCATACATAAGAATTTTTATCAAGATCACATTTCATAAGAATCAAAACACAAATTCATAAAAATTCAAGTATTGAATTCCGAGAAATCAAAAGACAAGTTACATTTCATTTAAGAAATTTTCTTTTGATAAAACGGAAGGAACATGGTAAGCGATCTTGATTTATAAAGAACTTCAAGTTATAATTGTCAAGATCATGATTTCAATAATAATTTCTTTATAGCAAAATGAAATCTTTTAGAACTTGATTCAAGCATTAAATACATCTTAACAAGTCATAATTCCAAAAGATTCAAGAATTGCTAAAACAAAAATCATTCAAGTTCAATTTGACTACTTCATACTTATCATCAAAATCATTTTCAAGATTTATATAGATGGATTATTTAACACATCATCAAAATCTCATTCATAATTCAAGTGATTCACAAAATTATCTCAAGTCAAGAATTTAAAGTCATGATTTCAAGAGATCAAGAGAGGAGTCATAAAATCATTCAAACTCATTTTGTCAACTCGAAACTCATAATCAAATTATCAAAATCATTCTCGAGATTCAAGAGACTTATATGAACATAGTATACATGGATTCATCATTTGTCTTATTATGCCAAATCAAAATAAGTATTTAAAAGAAATTATTTAAACCAAATGCATGACACACTCATTTATTTTCAAAATATTCATCATGATCATTTCCATGAGATTCACAAGATTGGTAAAATGAATTCATTAATCTCAATAGGATAGAAATCCATTTTCATTTCATGCAATTGATTTCACATAAGCATATTCAAATTTTTATGTAAACACTATGCATCAAGTTGAAAGCAAAATCATCAATATGCTTGCTTCTATCTTTTAATCATATTGTTAGGGATCGAGCGACACTAAGAGGGGGGGGGTGAATTAGTGCAGTAGATAAAGAACAATAAATTTTTGATGATTTAAACTAACTTCGAAAACTTCGTACGGTGAAAACTTCGTTTCGTATTATGAAAGTCGTATCAGTGGAATCATATAAGGAAAGCTCTAACTTAAAGATATTTGCAAAGATGAGAACTAGAGCATCAAATTAAGTGGAAAGGGTTTGCAGCAAAGTAAATAGCAAGAATGTAAATGCAAATCAGATTTTTATAGTGGTTCGGTCATCCGACCTACGTCCACTCCCGATTCCTCTTACTTGAGGCCACCGGCTTTCCACTAGCTATCCTCCTTCCAACGGGCGAGGATAAACTCCCTTACAACTCCTCTCTTTTTGACGGGCTTAGGAGGAAACCCTTACAAGCACCCTCTCCTTTCTTTCGATGGAATACAAGTGAAAAACTAAGGAGGATTTTCTAGAGAGATTTGAGCAGAGTTTTCTTGCTTTCAAAGTGTTGTGCTTATTGTTTTTCTTACAAGAACACATGGGGTATTTATAGACCCCAAGAGGATTCAAATTTGGGCTCCAAATATTTTTTGGGCTTCCTGGTACTGGCGGTGCCACCGCCTATCAGTTGTCAGACTGATAGTGTACAGGCGGTTCCACCGCCCAAGGCAACGGTGCTACCGTCGTTGCCTTCTCGCGCTGGGCGGTGCCATCGCCCCAGGCTGGGCTATACCACCGCTTGGCGCTCGGCTGGTGGGCGGTTCCACCGCCCACCACTTGGCTGCTGGGCGGTGCCACCTCCCAGCACAATTCAGCTTATGAGTTTGGGCCGAAAACTCGGCCCAAACCGGTCCCAAACAAGGCCTAATGGGCCCCGACTTGGGTTATAGGATTAACACCTAATCCTAACCTAAATTAATATGCTAAATATGAAATTAAAGATATTTCCTAAGCTATTACAAAGTCCAACAAGTCAAGACTTCTTTCGACGTGCGTTCGGTGAACTTCTGACGGTCTCCCGATGAACCCTCGAAAACCATTCAACGAACTCCCGGCAAGCTCCCGGACTTCACGATGATCTTGGCGAGTTCCAACGAGCTTCATTGGCAAGCTCCGATCTTTCTTGGCAAGCTCCATGAACTTCCAACGAACCTTCTGGCGAACTTCCGAAAACCCTTCTACAAGTTCCCTACTCGTTCTCGGTCGGTTCCGGCAACACTCCCAACGAATCTTTAGACTTCCGTCGAACTCTCAAACTCCCAACGATCCATCACACTTGTCTTTCGGCACTTTGTTTCGCTTTACATCTTCATCATTATCATAGTTAATCCTGCACACACACAAACAAAAATTCTACTTCGATCTAGACAATTATTACAACGCGAATTGACATTTAGTTCCCCGACACATCATTGGTCGACGCTTCGTTCGATTCTTTGGCACATCGTCCTTTCTTGTGGCTTGTTGCCCAATTGACGATTGACCTCTGCAACCTCGATATTCATGGCGTAACACTGCTCTTCTTGGCTTGATTCCCGACGTCCGAAGTCTTCTACCGATTCTCGACCGAATCTCCGGCTCGACATCCAGTATCCATACGTGATCACCCGGCGCAACGTCAATTCCTCCAGTGTCAACTGTCGAATCCTGATCGATAGTAGACCTGCGTAACTCAAAAATACAGTTAAACAATAAACCATAATCAATTAGTTTCATCATCAAAATCCGAGATTCAACACATATTTGGTGTGCAAGCATTTTCATGAAATATGTTATTATCATGATAATTAATTTTGTGTCAAAAATCATGCACCTCATTTGAAATCAAAAGCAAGATAAACTTATCAAGATTCATAAATTTTATCATGATCACATGCTTTCCTTTTTATGTGTCTTATTTGTCTCACATAAGTATATTCAAATTTTCATACAAAAGCCATCATCGTATAAATTCGAAATACAAGTTTTGTTAATAAACACATTAAGATCGAATGCATCACACATAAAACATCATGATGGTGCATTTTCTTCTTTTTAAGAGTTTTAATTTACGTGATTTGATCTTTCATAAGAATGATTAAATTTTTGTATGAAAATGTCACACATCATATTTAAACATAAGAGCATCATCATATTTAGAAATGATTTCATCATTAAGATCATCAAGACAAACACATTATTTCAAATTATGAGATTTCAAGTTGTTAAGTATGATACAATCATTAAGCATGTTTTCACAATGCATTGTCAAAATCATTTTAATTCTTTCTTTCATTTGTTATAACAAGATGATCGATGCTCAAATTTTGCTAAAATTATTTTATAAATTTCATCATAAAAATGATTAAGACTTATTGATTCAAGATGGAAGTTTTCAAATTATAAGCAAGATGCACACATCTATCATCAAAAGACTTTCAAGAAATTCATACATAGATATGTATCATGTTTAAGATCGAAAACCGATATGGAAAGCATACATGGAATTTTTTATCATCTTAAAATGTCATCTTAATTCGTCATGAAAACAATTAGACCAAAAACATGTTAATCCAAAATATAGAGTCAAATCAATATTACTTCAAAAACTAATTCATGTTATAAAATCATCAAGCATCATGTTTAGAAATGAAAAACAATATAAAACATCAAGATACACATTTTTAATTTTTATATGTTTTAATTTTTAAAAATGCTAGAAAGAAAAAGCATAAAAAAATTCCTACTAATTAAATTAAGCACTCATGAAAGACATCATGTAAT
Organism: Musa beccarii; assembly: GCA_024322285.1. NCBI lineage: Eukaryota > Viridiplantae > Streptophyta > Magnoliopsida > Zingiberales > Musaceae > Musa > Musa beccarii. The sequence continues at coordinate 42,659,785 of CM044400.1, read as the reverse complement.
TTCATAATAAGGAAAAAACAACTTGGGTGAGTTTCTTACCTCATTGTCGAAAACTGACAAAACGTAGTTTGCCTCTTCTTTACTTGATTCTTCTCGATGAGCCTTCTTCTTCTTCATTGGTGGCCTCTTCTTTCGTTCAAGTTCATTTTTAGTTTTAGATTTTAGTTTAATGAACTTATTAAGATTTATTAAAAGTTCAATGTCCTCTTCATTGTTCTCATCACTTGAGTCATCACTCAAGTGGTATTTCAAAGTTCAGAGTTCCAAAACCTTCTTATTCTTTAGAAGGTGGTTCATGTGTTCATCATGTTCAAGAGTCATTTCATAGGTCAATAAAGACCCGATTAGTTCTTCAAGTGAATAAACGTTCAAGTCTTTAGACTCTTGAATAGCCGTTATTTTTTGATCCCAACTCTTCGGAAGGGATCTTAAAATCTTGTTAGTGAGTTCAAAGTTCGAAAAATATTTACCAAGATTTTTCAAACTATTGACGACATCCGTGAAACGGGTATATATATCGCCGATAGTTTCACTTGGTGTTATTCGGAAGAGCTCAAAATCATGCAATAAGAGGTTCACTTTAGAGTCCTTGACTCTACTAGTTCCCTCGTGCATGATTTCAAGTGTCCGCCAAATATCAAAAGCTGTTTCGCATGTAGAAATCCGATTGAACTCATTTTTGTCTAAAGCGTAAAATAAGACATCCATAGCCTTTGCATTCAAAGAAAAAGACCTTTTATCCAAATCCGACCACTTGTTCGTCGGTTTAGAAGGAAGTTGAAAATGGTTTTCAATAACATTTCATAAGTTTAAATCGAGAGAAATCAAGAAAACTCTCATTCGAGTTTTCCAATATGTGTAGTCCAATCCGTTAAAGAATGGTGGATGAAAAATTGAAAAGCCCTCTTGAAAGCCATGAAGAGCCATTTCTTATGGGTGTAAATCCGAATGAGAAATAATGTGGCTCTAATACCAATTGTTAGGGATCGAGCGACACTAAGTGGGGGGGGGTGAATTAGCGCAGCAGATAAAGACAATAGATTTTTGGTGATTTAAACCAATTTCGAAAACTTCATATGAAAAGAATAAATATTTCGATTAAAATCGTTTTGATTGCATACGTAAGAAGGAGATAATGAAGTAGAGCATCAAAGTAAAGATGGTTTGCAGTAATGTAAATGACAATAAGATAAACGTAAATCAATTTTATAGTGGTTTGGTCATCCAACCTATATCCACTCCCGATTCTTCTTCGCTTGAGGCCACCAGCTTTCCACTTACTATCCTCTTTCCAATATGCGAGGATGAACTCCCTTACAACTCCTCCCCTTTTGACGGATTTAGGAGATAACCCTTACAAGCACTCTTACCCCTCTTTTGGACTAGAACACTCTTAAAACCTAGAGGGAAGATTTGACACACTTTCAAGAGAGTTTTCCTCTTCTTCTTTTTAGTTCTAGACCCCTTTTCATCCATGAATGAGAGGGGTATTTATAGGCCTCAAGAGGATTCAAATTTGGAGCCCAAATTTGGACCACAAAATTTGAATCACCTTGGTTCAAATTTTGCCACCACCACCCTGGGGTGGTTCCACCGCCCAAGGTTCGGCCACTGGGTGGTGCCACCGCCCAGGTCATTTCAGCACACTAGTTTGGGACGAAAACTCGATCGAAACCGATCCAAATGAAGTCCGAATTGGCCCAAATTTGATTTATAGGATTAACACCTAATCCTAAACCAAATTATATACTAATTATAAATTTTAAAGATATTTTCTAAGCTATTACAAAGTCCATAAGACAAGACTTCTTTCGGCGAGCTTTCGGCGAACTTCCGACGGTCTTCCGACAAACCCTCGAAAACCATTCTGCGGACTCCCGACAAGCTCCCGGACTTCATAATGATCTTGGTGAGTTCCACCGAGCTTCTTTGGCAAGCTCTGATCTTTCTTGGCAAGCTCCGTGAACTTTCGACGAACCCTTCAACATTCTTGGCCAGTTCTGGCAACACTCCCAACGAATCTTCAGACTTCCGTCGAACTCTTGAACTCCTAACGATCCATCACACTTGTCTTTCGGCACTTTGTTTCACTTTACGCCTTTATCATTATCGTAGTTAATCCTGCACACACATAAATAAAAACTCTACTTTGATCTAGACAATTATTACAATGCGAATTGACATTCAGTTGCCCGGCACGTCATTGGTGGGTGCTTCGTTCGATTCTTCGGCACATCGTCCTCTCTTACGGCTTGTTGCCCAATTGGTGGTTGACCTCCGTAACCCCGATATCCATGGTGCAACTCCACTTTTCTTGGCCCGATGCCCGACGTCCGAAGCCTTCTGCCGATTGTCGATCGAACCTCCGGCTCGACATCCAATATACTAACGTGATCACCCGACGTAATGTCAATTCCTCCAACGTCAACTGTCTAATCCTGATCGATAGTAGACCTGCATAACTCAACACGTAGTTAGATGATAAAACATAATCAATTAGTTTCATCATCAAATCTGAGATTCAACAAGAGTAACCAAGGAAGATGCCTTCATCGGATTTAGCATCGAATTTTTCTAAAGCATCCTTTTCATTTAAAATAAAGCATTTGCAACCAAAAACTTTAAAGTAAGAAATATTAGGTTTTTTATAATTTCATAATTCATAAGGAGTCTTGGATAAAAATGGTCTTACTAGAACCCTATCCATGATATAGCAAGCCGTATTAACGACTTCGGCCTAAAAGTATTTGGGTAAACTATGTTCATTTAATATGGTTCTTGCCATTTCTTGTAAATTTCTATTCTTTCTTTCTACTATTCCATTTTGTTGAGGATTCCTTGGAGTAGAGAAATTGTGGTTGTACCCATTTGATTCATAAAAATTTTGGAAGTCATGGTTTTGGAATTTACCACTGTGATCACTCCGAATGAATAAAATCCTGAAACTCTTTTCGTTTTGAGTAAGTTTATAAAATTTAGATAAACATTTAAAACAATCACTTTTGTGAGCTAATAAATAGGTCCAAGTGTATCTACTATAGTCATCTACAATTACAAAGGCATATTTGCTTCCTCCTAGGCTTGTTGTGTCAATTGGTCCAAATAAATCCATATGGATCAATTGTAATAGTCTAGAGATACTTATTTGATTCTTTGGCTTGAAGCTAGTTTTAATTTGTTTTCCTAGTTGACAAGCATCACATACTTTGTCCTTGACAAACTTGATATTTGGAATTCCTCGTACTAGTTCTTTAGAAGAAATTTTAGATATTAGTTTCTTGCTTGCATGGCCTAATCTCCTATGCCAAAGCCAAGCATCATCATTTAAAACGGAGAAGCACATTTCATTACTAAGTTCTTCAATGTTAATGGTGTAAACATTATTTTATTTTAACGCAATCATGGATATATTATTGTTTGGTTTTTCAATGATGTAAACATTAGATTCAAATCTAACAACATAACCTTTATCGCATAATTAACTAATGCTTAAAAGATTATATTTTAGTCCATCAACTAGCAATATATCATCAATTGAAAAACTTGATTTGTTACCTATGGTTCCCTTGCCAATGATTTTACCCTTGTTGTTGTCTCCGAATGTGACATACCCTTCTTCTTTGCTAGTGAGCATAGAGAAATGAGATGGATCTCCGGTCATATGCCTTGAGCATCCACTATCAAGATACCATCTATTGCTCCTAGCTTATGATAATGAATGATTCTACAAAAGAGGATGGTTTTTAGGTACCCATTTAATTTTGAGTGCCTCAAATATTGATCTACTAACTTTGTCATTTAGCGTTGAATTATTTACGGTTCCTTTAGGAACCTATATCAATTTATGTGGACTAATTTTTCTAAATGGATATTTGTAAATAACATGTCTGGTTTTATAACTAAAATTACATTTTAAATGAGGTGATACATGTAATGCGGGTCCTTTAATAAAGGTGGTAGGATTTTGGTGAGATCCACTCACAAATCCAATTCCACTTCTATTTCTGACATGACCTTTATTTGCAAGGATCATGTCCAAGCCTTTGCTACTGACCTTAAACTTGTTTAGGGTCTCTTTAAGTAGCAAGTTCTCATTTTTTATTGCTTCTAAGTGTTCACACTTAGAGCATGGGGTGAAGAAAGAGTTTGGAGACTATCAAACTTATCTTGTAATTGTTAGGAAATCCACAAGGGGGAGCGACATCACATGCACAGCAGAAGAATAGAAAACAAAACCCCAGATTTCCCGTAGGCAATTTCAATTTTCGTCGTCGTGCGAAGATCGGTGCATCAAAATAAATCCACGAAAACTGCATATGTTAAAGAAAGATACCTAGGGAGATCGTATATCCCTGAATTCCTGCAGATCTATGGGAGAGGATGAAGAAGGTCAAGCGTCCTCCTCTCTAGCGATATCCACGCAGCAGGGATTGCGACGATGCACCTCTCTCTTTGGGGAGAGGCGAATAGGAGGTGGCTACCAAAAACCCTCAGCCTATCGAACTCTGGTTCCCTCCTATTTATAGAGGCCCCCTGAAAAACCCTAATGGATCTTTTGCCCTATTGGGTATTGGATCTTCATCCAATTACCCAAGCCTCTTGGATTAGTGGGTTTCTACCCAATAATCTCTTATTAGCAATTATTGGATCTCATCTCAGGATCCAATAATTCAGGGGCTTAATGGATATCCAATAAGATAGGGGGCTCAGCGGATATCTCATATCCGAACCTCTACTCATCGCAACACCTACCATATGTGTGTGACCTTCTAGGCCCAATATCGAGCTGGCCGTGAGTTATACCTGTCAGAACTCCTTCTGATATAGTGAATTATTATCTCTATAATAATTCACCCAACTCATCAACTGCAGACATACCAGGCCACTACGCCGCGGCCCCCAAACGATACAGGGAAATCCAATCCTTTGGACCTATCTGTCCTCAGTAACCATGTATCAATAATCTCTCATCCATCTAATATCCCAGAGACCCTATATTGGGCATGGTGCTGTCAGGCCCATACGGTCTCTCCTCGAGTCTTGCTCTTGTCGGATTCTCCCGGATAACTCTTTCTCTCTAAATCGAATAACCTTGTCTAAGGATTTGTTCGAGCAAGAACACATGGGATATTCCTCTCATGATACCGAGAGCGGATGATCCTCTATTGACACTCAATAGCCCTCGTAAGGTTGGCTACCACTTCCAATGACCGGCTGGTATCAAAGAGTGGAGTACTCATACAGGACATCCTTTGTGTCTCAAGTCTAAGGACCAGATACACTACTGGGACTACGGAATCGCTGTCTGATGTGAGGTATCAATAACCATCCAGCATTCCATAGGCGGATCAATAAGTGAACTCATTCTCCAATGAGCACCTGCACTATACCCTGAGTGTCCCCACACGAGTAGCTATGAGACCAGCTACCTCCATCATATGAATGGGTATACAGCACACCAATCTATCCGGTTATCTCGATGTCCTTCTCGAGTAACCTATGACCAGGATAATTCAGGGTCTGTGTTTAAAGGTGAATCGATCTCATTATCATAATCTTATCACGATCCAATTCCCATTACACAGATCCAAGGATATCACAATATATATCTAGATAATATGAGATAATGCCAATAATCATAAGCAAAGAGATTGATGCAGCGTGTTACAGGTGCAATCACTTATGTGATTGGCTTGTAGGGCACCTATAACTAGCAATCTCCCACTTGACCTAAAGCCAATCACCAACATATCTGATCCCTATCAGATCTCTGTGATGCTCAAAGATAATCTGAGTCAATGGCTTTATCAGTGGATCTGCAATGTTATCTTCGAATGGAATTTTTTCCACAACTACATCTCTTCGGGCCACGATCTCTCTAATAAGTTGGAACTTCCTCAGAACACTTCTGATGAGACCTGGGTTCTCTTATTTGAGTAATCGTCCCATATTTATCATAATATAAAGGAATCAGCTCCTCGCTGCTCAGGATGACTCCTAGATCTGTGATGAACTTCTTCATCCAGACTCCCTCCTTTGCTACCTCTGTCGCAGTAATGTATTCTGCCTCTGTGGTCGAGTCAACAGTAGTGTCTTGCTTGGAACTCTTCCAGCATATTGCTCCTCCATTCAAGGTAAACACATACCCTGAATTAGATTTGCTATCATCGACATCGGACTGGAAGCTCAAGTTCGAGTAGCCCTCAACCTTGAGGCTACTACCTCCATATACCAGTAAAAGATCCTTAGTCCTTCTCAAGTACTTAAGGATATATTTTACTGCTTTTTAGTGCTCTAAGCATGGATCTGCTTGATATCTGCTCGTAACACTCAGAGCATACGCTATATCAGGCCTGGTACATAGCATAGCATACATGATAGATCCTATCGTTGATGCATATGGCATCATATCCATATGTGCCCTTTCTTCAGGAGTCTTTGGGGACATACTCCTAGAAAGTGATATTCCATATCTCAGTGGTATGAGACCTCTCTTGGAATTTTTTATACCAAACCTTTTAATAATGGTGTCTATGTACTTGGACTGGGACAAGCCAAGCATCCTCTTGGATCTATCTCTATAGATCCGTATCCCCAATATGCAGGATAACCAAGTCTAGATAACCAAGTCTTTACTGGAGAAGTGCCTAGATAACCAAGTCTTTACTGTGGAGAGCATTCCTACATCATTCCCAATGATCAGGATGTCATCCACATATAATACCAAAAAGGTGATAGTGCTCCCACTTAATTTCCTGTACACACAAGGTTCATCTTCGTTCTTAATGAAGTCATAAGATCTGATCGCCTCATCAAATCTTATGTTCCAACTTCGGGAAGCTTGCTTCAATCCATAAATGGTCCTAAGTAACTTGCACACCTTATCTGGGTTATTCTTAGACACGAATCCCTCATGCTGTATCATATACACCTCCTCATCGAGGTTACCATTGAGAAATACGGTTTTGACGTCTATCTACCAGATCTCATAATCATAGTGTGCTGCAATAGCCAATAGAATTCAAATGGATTTTAGCATAGCTACAGGTGAGAAAGTTTTATCATAGTCAACACCTTGCCTTTGACTATACCCCTTAGCCACTAGCCTTGCTTTATAGGTCTCTACCTGTCCATCTACTCCAATCTTCTTTTTGAAGATCCACTTGCAACCAATGGGTACAATACCCTCGGGTGAATCAACTAGGTTCCAAACCTTGTTGGAGTACATGGAATCCATTTCTGAATTCATGGCTTCTTGCCATTTCCCGAAGTCTATGCTCATAATAGCCTCCTCGTAGGTCTGAAGATCAATATCCTTAACATCCTCTCTTGTGATATGTCCCACATATCTCTCAAGAGGATGGGATACTCTATCAGACCTACGTAAAGTTGGAACTTGTGTGTTAGGTACCTGAACAGACTCTGACTATGGAATGGTGCTTGAGCTAGGTTCTCCAACCTCGCTCAACTCTATCATGTTGAATCTCAGATTTTGATGATGAAGTCAATTGGTGAAATATTTGTTCTAATCTATTTTGTCGAGATAAGTGTGCAGGAATAACTACGATGGGATGAAAACATAAAGCGATTTACCGAGGTCAAGTCCGTCGGGTGTTCAAGAGTTTATCGGAAGTTCGAGAAATCATCGGAAGTGTTGCCAGAACCATCCAAGATCGAATCAGAGACTTGCCGAAGTTTTCGGAAGTTCGTCGCAAAGATCGTCGAAGGTTTGCGGAACTTACCGGGAAGATTCGGAAGCTAGCCGAAGACTCGTTGAGCTCGCCATACAATTTGGGAGTATGCTGGGAGTCCACTAGAAGAAATCCGAAGGAAGTGTCGGAAGTCCGCCGGAATCTCGCCGTAAAGCTCGCCGGAAGTTGACTTGAAGAATGTCAAGTTAAATCACTTAGAATTATGTTTTAATTTCATAGTTTGCACGTAATTAGAGCAAGGATTTAGAAATAATCCTATCTAAATTTAGTAGGGGCCAACCGGGCTCCTACTGGGCCAAATTGGGCCTTAAACAGGGCCCATTCACCTTTCTTTGAATGAGCCAGCTGTTGAACCGCCCGGCTGGCAGGCGGTGGCACGCTTTGGTGAAGCGAGTAGCACCGCCCCTATCGCCAGACTGGGGTGGTAGCACCACTGGTCAAGCGGTGGCACCGCCCCTGCTGTGTCAGTCTGCCAGACTGACACGGGCGGTGGCACCACCTCTGACAGGCGGTTCCACCACCTCTAACAGGCTGACACTGAGAAACTCAAAAAAATTCAAATTTGGAGCCTAAATTTGAATCCATTTTGAGCCTATAAATACCCCCCCCCCCTTTCTCAGCTGAAAGAGTACCCTTTTTGCGAGTTAGAATCTTGAGTTTAAGTCTTTAAATAGTCTTGAAAAGCCTTGTCTCTTGCTAAGTGTTCACCTCCTTCTTCTTGAGAAATCTTGTAAGAGTGTGAACCTCTTGTAAATGGTTGTAAATAGGGGTATTTGGTCCTTCCCCTTCAAAGGATTTGCTAGTGGAAGTACGGAGCCTCATCGTGAAGGCTTCAAGAGTGGATGTAGGTCATTTGACCGAACCACTATACATCATTGTGTTCATGAATGTGTGAGTGTTTACATTTCTGAATCATTTTATTACTTAGCTGCAAATTGCTTAGTTCCTTACTATTTCCTTTACTCAAGCAACTTCTTACAAGTTCTCTTTCATCGAATCGAAATCTTCTTATGAACTTGTCTTTTTATAAAATCAGTTTCAAAATTACGATTTTAATCCGCTGCACTAATTCACCGCCCCTTAGTGCCTTTTCGATCCTAACAATTAGTATCAGAGCAAGGTTTACTCTCATATTGGTTTAAAACCCAAGAGAGATGGCCTACTCCGGTATGCAAGAGGGTCACTCCATTACTCGTCCGCATATGTTTAATGGGTCGGATTATACGTATTAGAAGACTCGTATGAGGATTTTTCTCATTTCTATGGACTTCGAACTTTGGAACATTGTTGAAAATGGCTTTGCAAAATCTTCTCTTCCGATAAGTGAATGGAATGAGTTGGAAAGGAAGGTTTTTGCTCTCAATGCAAAGGCTATGAATACCTTATTTTGTGCGCTTGATAAGAATGAGTTTAATCGGGTTTCTATTTGTGAATCGGCATTTGATATTTGGTGCACTCTTGAAATCACTCATGAAGGCACTAGCCGAGTGAAAGAGTCCAAAATCAATATTCTTGTGCATTCTTATGAACTTTTTCGTATGAAACCAAATGAGTCTATTGGAGACATGTACACCCGCTTTACAGATGTCATCAATAGACTTAAAGCTCTTGGTAAAGGTTTTTCAAATTTTGAGGTGGTAACTAAAATTTTAAGATCCCTTCCAAAGAGTTGGGATCCAAAAGTTACGGCCATTCAAGAGACCAAGGATCTTAAAATATTTCCACTTGAAGAACTTATTGGGCCTCTAATGACCTACGAGATGACGTTTCATGCTTATGAAGAGCTTGAAAACCCCCTTCTAAAGAACAGGAAGGATATGGCACTTAGAACACAAGAAGACCACTTGAAAGGAATATCAAGTGATGAGGACAGTGACAATGACATTACACTTTTGACTCGAAAGTTTAAGAAATTTATAAGAAAGAACAAATTTAAAAATGACACCAAGAATAAATTTGAACACAAAAAGGACCAAGTTATTGGCTACGAATGCAAGAAGCCAGGACACTTCAAGAATGAATGCCCTCAAGCCAAGAAGAAGCAACTCAAGAAGAAGAAAGCATTAAAGGCTACATGGGATGATTCAAGTGACTCCAAGGTCAAAGAAGCAAGCAACAAAGAGGAAGCTAACTTCACGCTAATGGCCCTTGGAGAAGAGGTTAGTGAGTTATTTAATGAAGAATTATCTTTCGATGAGCTTTCTATCGCTTTTCATGAGTTATTTGATGAATGTAGAACTATTAGTAAGAAGTTCAAATTGCTTAAGAAAGAGCATGCTTTATTACAATATGAGTTCAATAGTCTCCAAACTCCTTCTCTACTTCCATGCTCTAAGTGTGAACACTTAGAAGCAATAAAAAGGGAGAACTTGCTACTCAAAGAGACCCTAAACAAGTTTAAGGTTGGTAGCAAGGGCTTGGACATGATCCTTGCTAACAAGGGTCACGTCGGAAATAGAAGTGGAATAGGATTTGTGAGTGGATCTCACCAAAATCCCACCACCTTCATTAAAGGACCCACATTGCATGTATCACCCCATTTGAAATGTAATTTTTATGGTAAAATGGGACATGTTGCTTACAAATGTCCTTTCAAGAAAATTAGTCCACAAAAATTGATATGGGTTCCTAAAGGAACCATAAACAATTCAATGTTGAATTACAAATTAAGTAGATCAATTTGTAAAGCACCGAAAATCAAATGGGTACCTAAAAACCATCCTCTTTTGTAGACAAACTCACAAGCTAGGAGCAAGAAATGGTATCTTGATAGTGGATGCTCAAGGCATATGACCGGAGATCCATCTCATTTCTCTATGCTCACTAGCAAAGAAGAAGGGTATGTCACCTTCGGAGACAACAACAAGGGTAAAATCATTGGCAAAGGAACCATAGGTAACAAATCAAGTTTTTCAATTGATGATGTCTTGCTAGTTGATGGTTTAAAATATAATCTTTTAAGCATTAGTCAATTATGCGATAAAGGCTATGTTGTTAGATTTGAATCTAATGTTTGCATCATTGAAAAACCAAACAATGACATATCCATGATTGCTTTAAAACAAAATAATGTCTACATAATAAATATTGATAAATTAAGTAATGAAATATGTTTTTCGATTTTGAATGATGATGATTGGCTTTGGCATAGGAGATTAGGCCATGCAAGCATGAAACTAATCTCTAAGATTTCATCTAGAGAGTTAGTAAGAGGAATCCCAAACATGAAATTTGTTAAGGACAAAGTATATGATGCATGTCAACTAGGAAAACAAATAAAAACTAGTTTCAAATCAAAAAATCAAATTAGCACCACTAGACCATTGCAATTAATCCATTTGGACTTATTTGGACCAATTAACATAACAAGCCTAGGAGGTAGCAAATATGCCTTTGTAATTGTGGATGACTATAGTAGATACACTTGGACCTATTTCTTGGCTTACAAAAGTGATTGTTTCAAATGTTTCTCTAAATTTTATAAACTCACTCAAAATGAAAAAGGTTTTATGATTTCATCAATTCGAAATGATCATGGAGGTGAATTTCAAAATCATGACTTTCAAAATTTTTGTGAAATAAACGGATATAACCATAACTTCTCTACTCCAAGAAATCCACAACAAAATGGAGTAGTAGAAAGGAAAAATAGAAGTTTACAAGAAATGGCTAGAACCATGTTAAATGAATATAATTTACCAAAATATTTTTGGGCCGAAGCCGTGAATACGGCTTGCTATGTTATGAATACAGTTCTAGTGAGACCATCCCTATCTAAAACTCCATATGAGTTATAGAATAATAAAAAACCCAATGTTTCTTATCTTAAAGTTTTTGATTGTAAATGCTTTATTTTAAATGAAAACGATGTCTTAGGAAAATTCGATGCAAAATCCAATGAAGGCATATTTCTTGGTTATTCTTCTGTTTCTAAGGCTTTTCGTGTTTTCAATAAAAGAACCTTAGTTATAGAAGAATCTATTCATGTGGTTTTTAATGAAATTTCCGAATTTAAGAAGAAAGATTTTGATGATGAATTTGGCTTTGATAATTTAAATTTGAATGAACCCTCTCCTCAAAATGACAACTTGGATGCATCTTCTTCCCAAACTTCCTCACCCAAGGAATGGAAGTATGTAGATGCTCATCTCAAGGAGTTAATTATAGGAGATGCATCGAAAGGGGTTCAAACTCGCTCTTCCTTCAAAGATTTTTGTGCCCATGCCGCTTTTCTTTCTCAAGTTGAACCAAAATGCATTGATGATGCCTTGAAAGATGATTCTTGGGTTATCGCAATGCAAGAAGAATTGAATCAATTTGAGAGGAATTAGGTATAGAAACTTGTTCCTAGACCTAATGACCACTTAGTTATTGGTACTAAGTGGGTCTTTAGAAACAAGCAAGATAAATGTGGTATCGTGGTTAGAAACAAGGCTAGACTAGTGGCCAAAGGTTTCAACTAAGAAGAAGGTATCGATTACGAAGAGACCTTCGCTCCAGTGGCAAGATTATAAGCTATTAGGATGCTCCTTGCCTATGCTAGTAGTAATGATTTCAAATTATTTCAAATGGATGTCAAAAGTACATTCTTAAATGGTTTTATTTCCAAAGAAGTGTATGTCGAACAACCACCCAGATTTGAAAATTCTCTTCTTTCTAACCATGTGTTTAAGCTAACTAAGGCTCTATATGGTCTAAAACAAGCCCCTAGGGCTTGGTATGAGAGGCTTAGTTCTTTTTTAATTTCAAATGATTTCACTAAAGGCAAGGTTGATACTACATTGTTTATTAAACATTTTAAAAATAATTTTCTTATTGTTCAAATTTATGTTGATGATATTATTTTTGGTTCTTCTAATAAATCACTATGTGAATCATTTGCCAAGAATATGAGTGATGAATTTGAGATGAGCCTAATGAGAGAACTAAATTTCTTTTTAGGATTACAAATTAAGCAACTGACTGATGGTATATTTCTAAATCAATCAAAGTATACATTAGAATTGTTAAAACGATTTAACATGGATGGATCAAAAGATATTAGCACTCCTATAAGCACCTCCACTAAGTTAGATATAGATGAAAATGGAGAAAGTTTTGATCAAAAAATATATAGGGGCATGATAGGTAGCTTGCTTTATCTCACTGCAACCAGACCTGACATCATGTTTAGTGTGGGGTTATGTGTAAGATTCCAAGCTAATCCTAAGCTATCTCACTTCAAAGCTGTTAAGAGAATCCTTAGATATCTTAAAGGGACTCCGAATCTTGGATTATGGTATCCAAAATCCGATAACTTTGATTTGAAAACTTATGCAGATGTGGATTTTGGTGGATGTAAAATAGATAGAAAAAGTACATCCGGAACATACCAATTTCTAGGACATGCACTTGTTTCTTGGACTTCTAAGAAATAAAATTCAGTTGCACTATCTACTGGCAGGTTTAATACATAGCTGCAAGTGCATGCTGTGCACAGGTTATTTGGATGAAAAATATGCTAGAAGACTATGGAATTTATTTAAAGAACATTCCTATAAAATGTGATAACACGAGTGCTATCTATCTAACTAAAAATCCGATTCAACACTCTTGGACTAAGCACATTGACATTAGGCATCATTTTATACGTGATCATGTCAGTGGTAAAGATGTCACCCTTGAATTTATTGATACAAATCATCAATTAGCGGACATTTTTACAAAATCCTTAAATGAGAAATAATTTGATTTTATTAGAAGGGAATTAGGCATGTTAAATTATCCTAATAAATGAGCTTTATTGTATGAGATTTTCCTTGAAATTTTAGTTTTCGTCGATTTGCCTTCCTCTCAGATTTCTTTTTAAAATTTTGGATTTCTTTTTGACATCATCCCATCCTTAAAATCTCTGAAAACAAATTCAGAATAATTTTTTTTAAAAAAAAGGAAAATTTTTTTGTGCTACCGGCGGTAGCACCGCTAGATCCAACGGTAGCACCGCCTGGGTCGTTAGGCCCCAGGCGGTAGAACCGCCTGTCTGGGCGGTAGTACCGCCCGAACACCCCTTATAAAAGGGGTGAGTTAGGGCCGGCGATAGAACCGCCCCCTAACCGGAAAGACCTCTTCCTCACCTCTCTAATCCCCTCAAAACACTTCCCAAGTCTTATTCTCTCCCTCTAGAAGCCTAAGAAAGGGATTTTTCCTTGATTCAAGCCCTCTACCTCTCAAGGGAACAAAACTAAGGTAAAATCTGAAATTTTTCTCCTCTTTTTCTTGCCTAGTTTAGTTCTTTCCTTTAAATTGATTATTGATCTATCCTCACTAAAAATGGCTCCTAAAAGATCATCAAGAAACAAAGGGAAAAGGGTGGAGGTAGATTCATTTGACCAATCTTTGTTCAAATCAAAAGAAGCATCCCTTAGGTTTTCTGAACTTGTTACTAGAACCATTCATAAAGAGAAATATATTGATTTGAATCAATTAGGGAACCTTGAACCCATCATGTGGTTTGCTGACTTAAAGGTCTTATCTATTTTGTAAATTGTTGAACCTATTTCTCCACGCTTGATTAAATTATTTTATGCTAATTTAAGCGTGAATGAAGATGGCTTATCTACCTATCTTCTAGGAAATGAGATCCAAATATTTGATAATACAATATGCTCTTTAATTGGAATCGTTGAAAAAGAGTTAGGATGCTATTGTAGAGGGAAATGGGACATGGACACAATCGGAGTCACCCACTCCATAGCCTTAGAAACCATCTTTGCAAATTCGAACTTAGGCATAATTCCCAAGAGTTGTGAACATTTGTTGCCTTTCAACTCTAAAATTTTACATCACATTCTTATAAGCATTAAGAGGGGGCGTGAATTAGTACAACCGATTTCATAAATAGCTAGTTCGTATTGAGATTTCGATTCGACAAAAATGACTTAGTTGAAGTAGATTGAATAAAGGAGATGAAAATCGAATAATTTGCAGCTAAGTATAGAAATGATTCAGAAATTTAAACACTCACAAATTCAAGAACACCACGATGTATAGTGCTTCGATCAAGTGACCTACATCCACTTCCAAAGCCTTCTTTGACGAGGCTCCCAACTTCCACTAGCAAGTCACTTTGAAGGGGAAGGACCAAATACCCCTCTTACAACCTTTTTACAAACAGTTCAGACTCTTACAGATTTTTTAAAGAGAAAGAAGGAGGTGAACACTAGCTATCGAAAATAAGACTTTGCTAAAGCTTTTGCTTAATTTCTAACTCTCAAAAGGGTACACTTTTTGTTGAGAAAGGAGGGATATTTATAGACCCAAAGATGATTCAAATTTGAGCTCCAAATTTGAATTTTGTTTGGGTTTCCCGGTGCTGGCGGTGCCACCGCCTATCAGTTGTCAGACTGACAATGCACAGGGCGGTGGCGCCCACCCTCTCAAGTGTTGGGCGGTGGTGCCATCGCCCAACTTGCTGGTCCTGGGTGGTGCCACCGCCTAGCATTTTTCAGCACATCGGTTTGGGTCTTAAACTTGGCCCAAATCGATCCAAAACAAGGCCCAATGGGCCCCTACTTTGGGTTATAGGATTAACACCTAATCCTAACCCAAATTACATGCTTAACTAGGAAATTGAAACATAATTCTAAGTGATTTAAACCGATATTCTTCAAGTCTTCTTTTGGTGAGCTTTTTGGTGAAATTCTGGTGGACTTCCAACACTCCTTGAGATTTCTTCCAACGGACTCCCAGCAAGCTCCCGGATTCCATGGCGAGTTCAATGAGTCTTCGGCAAGCTTTCGAACCTTCTCAATGATCTCTGCGAACCTCCAACGATCTTTCCGGCGAACTTTCGAAACCTTCGGTAAGTCCTTGATTCTAACTCAGTTGGTTCTAGCAACACTTCCGACGATCCTTCGGACTTTCGATGAATTCTCGAACTCCCGACAAACTTGACCTCGGTAAATCGCTTTATGTTTTCATCACATTGTAGTTAATCCTGCATATTTGTCTCAACAATATGGATTAGAACAAATAATTCACCAATTGACTTCATCATCAAAATCCGAGATTCAACACATTGAACTTGAAAATGGGTGTCATGCATTGACATCTTTTTCAATTAAGAAAAATATGAAGTTTCATATTTATAGATAAACGTTAATGCTTGTTGAGCATGATGATAAGTTCAACGGAAGCAACTTATTAGTTTCGGCTTGAATTCAAGAAGATTGAATTCAAGTATTTTCTTTCTCAAAATAAGGCATATAGATGGGGGGAGTTAAGGTTAACTCTGTCATCAATTGATTGTCATCATCAAAAAGGGGGAGATTGTTAAATCTCAGATTTTGATGATGAAGTCAATTAATAGGTTATTTGATCTAATCCATATTATTGAGATAAGTGTGTAGGATTAACTACAATAGCAATGAAGACATAAAGCAAATTATGGAAGTCAAGTACGTTGGGAGTTCGAGAGTCCATCGGAAGTCCGAAGGATCGTCGGAAGTATTGTCGGAACTAGTTGAGAATGGATCGGGGACTTGCCGAAGGTTTCGGAAGTTCACCGGAAGGTTCGTCGGAGGTTCGCAGAGCTCACCGAGAAAGTTCGGAAGCTTACCAGAAGATTCATCAGAACTCGCCATAAAGTCCGGGAGCCTGTTGGGAGTCCGTTGGAAAATATTCGAGGGTGTGTCGGAAGTCCGCCGGAAGTTCACCGGAAGCTCATCGAAAAAAGATGTTTCAATTTGCTTAGAAATATGTTTCAATTCATAGTTAGCACGTAATTAGGGTTAGGATTATGTGATAATCCTAATCAACCCTTGTATGGGCCAACTAGACCTTAATTGGACTGAATTGGGCTAGATTCAGGGCTCATTTAGTAGTTCAGGACCAAGTCTGGTGGTGGCACCGCCTCGGGAACTAGTTCCTAGGTGGTCTGGGCAGTGGCACTACTCTAGATCAGTGGTGGTACCGCTGATAGTTATTACCTGTCATTTGTGGCACCGCTTAACAAGCGATGGTACCGCCCCTCCACAGTTTATGAGAATCCTATCAAGTGATAGTACCACCCAGTACACTGACAAAGCAGGGTCAACTAGCGATGGTACAGTTAGTGCTAGGCGGTGGTACCGCTAGTGCTAGGCGGTGGTACCACCAGTGCTAGGCGGTGGTACTACCAGTACTCGAAAATCTAGGATGTGACCCTTTTTGGCTCTAATTCTGAAGGCAATTGAGTCTATAAATATCCCTTACTTCTCAATTGGATAAGCACATTGAGAAGTGATAAAAACTGAGTCAAAGCTCTAGCAAAATTACATTCGATAGCTTGAGCGTTCACCTCCCAAGTCTCATTTGTAAAAGTTCTATAAGAGAGTATGAAGCACTTATAAAAATTTGTAAGAGGAGTGGTTAGTCCTTCCCCTTCAAGAAGAATTGATAGTGGAAGTTAGGAACCTCATCGGAGGAGGTTTCGAAAGTGGACGTAGGTCATTTAACCAAACCATTATACATCACTATGTACTTCTCTTGATGTGTAAGTTTTAAATTGCTGTATTTCAATCCTTACTTAGCTGCAATCTCTCAATCTCCTCCTCTCTACTTTTTATCGTATTCACTCAAATCACTTTGCTGAAATCATTTTCGTCGAATCAAAACTTCTCAGCACACAACTCTTTTCCGTAATCATTTTAAATTTATGATTTTTATCTGCTGCACTAATTAGTTCCTCTTGGATTTTTTCAATAAATGACAATCGACCCGAGGTGGGGTCAACCAGAGCCTCTCCTTTTGATTGTTGAAACTCTCATCGCATCTTCTACAAACGTCAGTCCATCTACCATAGTTAGATCCACAAGAAATCTTTCATCAAGTCTACTAACTAGGTCTCGGATTCAGGTGGGGCAGAATAAGGGTGGTACAATCTGTTGAATTCCATGATCGAGGATTGAAGTGCCCCCACAGGTAATGGTTTGATAAGCCTTGAGTACTCCTGAGATATCAACATCATGTCAAGTTGAGGAATCTTGATAAGTGCTAATGGTGGTGGAGATGGAGATTGTGATTGAGTTAGTGGTATCTCTTATTGGACCGATTAGGGCAAAAGTAGAGCAACGACCTATCTCATGTCTATTAGCATCTATACTTGTTGAGTGAGATCTAAAAACACCATATTAAGGGTGAGAACGTAGCCAAAGATCATCTTTGGGGGTGAGAGGTTTTGGTTATTGAATAAGTTCTAGTATCACATTGGAGTCTATGTCAAGGTGAATATACTAATGTCTATAGAGCGTGGCTTTCCCCCTTTGGGTGAAAATAATATAGGTCGAGGGCAAAGCCTCTTTCTTCAAGTGTTCATTGAGAGGATCAATAGGAGGGCATTCTTGTGACATCAGACCATCCTTCTAATGCCAAGAATATTATGGGAAGATATTACTGACGGTTGGGTTAGCCCCATGTGGTTCAAACCCATGTGTGCAGGGTTATATGAAATTCTTTTGAAGTGGAAATACTAAACTTTCGAAGAGATTATTGGAGGTAGAAACACCCAGCTCCAACGAGGTTGTCTTAAGTGCCACCTGCACAAAGATTGAGATCAGGAAAAAAAATTAGTTCTTTCAACACCTATGTACTAACTTGAGATAGATATGTGCGAGCATTAATGGTAAAAAAGTAATATCTTGGCTATGTTAAAAGTGAGTGCTTATACCTAATAGTGAAGAGAAAATATATTCTGCGAAATATTTTTTAAAGAAAGCTTTTGATCACCTTTAATAATCTTAATTTGACATCTTTCTATATATAAGTGATAAGAGCAAAGATAACTCGGAACTATCTATTTTGGACTTATACCCACATAAGTAGACTGATGAGGGGTAGCATTTGTTTTCTTCTTTCAAATGTCATGCGAAGAATATACATCAAATAATGATTAATTGGTAATATCCTCTCTATTACTTAGTTAGAATTTAAATATGAAAATATAAATGAGGTAAGTAAGAACATTTTTCTAAAGTGTAATAGCTTCCCGATTTATGTATGTCTCGTTTGAAGTAGAATGCATATTGTGGTTCAAGCTAACATACCTAAACAGGTACGTTACGGGTGTATTGAGATGGTCCTACCTAAATTATTCATCGTACCAATTTGGAAGATATTAAGCTACTTTCTCAAGCAAGTAGACATTAATATGTGAGCATTTGATTAATATGAAGATATTCTCTCCTAGCTCTGAGAACAGACAAATGTTCAGCAAAAGTATCAGAAGAGAAGTCCAAGGGAAATGATAGAAAGATGGAAGAGGGACTCAAACGAAGATGGAATGGAACATAGCAGAAAGACAAGTGGGTGCTAATATTAGTACAGTAAATATAAAGGAAATGATAACAAAAGGAAGAGGACATCCGAGGAACAAATGAACCACTAAAAATGTCATTTAATTTGTTCTACTTAAAGAGAGTTTAAATGTCACCAATTGTGACGTCCATTTGATGTGGCCTGATTTGGGTCAATATGATGGCCCAGCCCATCAAACGGTGCGCAAGAGGAACAATGTGGATTCCTCTCCTCGTCTCGTATCGCTCCGACGAATGGGCCAACTCACCAGAACGCTGAGGAATTCTCTATAAGCCATACTCATGCTCCCATTTAATCCTCTGTCCCTCGCCCCTTTCAATCCCACCGAAAAGCTTCAGAATTCCGCCATCGGTAGTACCTGTCCCCGTTCACCGGCTTTCTTCTTGCGATCGATCGGACCAAGGATGTCGCTCACCCCTTTCGGATTCGGCCCTCGGCGGAGCAACATCTTCGATCCCTTCTCCCTTGACCTCTGGGACCCCTTCGAGGGCTTCCCCTTGGATTCCAACCTCTCGTTCCCCCGGATCCCCTTCCCCACCTCTCTCGTCGCCGGCGCAGCCTCGGCTTTCGCCGCTGACACTTGCATTGACTGGAAGGAGACTCCGGAAGCGCACGTGTTCAAGGCCGACCTTCCCGGGCTGAGGAAAGAGGAGGTCAAGGTGGAGGTGGAGAACGGCCGCGTCCTCCAGATCAGCGGCGAGCGGAGCCGCGAGCACGAGGAGAAGACCGACACCTGGCACCGCGTCGAGCGGAGCAGCGGCAGGTTCCTCCGGAGGTTCCGGCTCCCCGAGAGCGCCAAGGTGGAGCAGGTGAAGGCGGCCATGGAGGACGGCGCGCTCACCGTCACCGTGCCCAAGGAGGGGGTCAAGAAGCCCAATGTGAAGTCCGTTGAGATCTCCGGTTGAATGATTCCTGTGTTAGCGTGAATAAGGGGTCGTGTGTGTCCCTCCAATCGCGACTCAACTATCGTGTCGTGCTATCGCAGGTTGTCATCCGTTTTGTTTCGAGAACGGTATATGATATTTTGTGAATAAATATGGACCAGCGTTGAATTGTGTTACATACATATAGCTTGATGTTACGATGAGTGAGTACTGTGGTCGTTTCCTTTGTCTCTATGATAATATAGGGCTGATGATAATTAATAATTTTAACTAACTACAAGTCTGTCTCTTGTTGCTGTAAGGAAAATATTCATGATAATTACTTATATGTGGAAACACAATCAATCGGACCATATGAACATCAAGGAGGATTTTTTTTTTTTTTGAATTAAGTGTGCCATAAAAAATCTATCAATTGAGATGAATTATTTACTCTTCATAATCGACACATTACAATAGCTAATTACCACATTACAATAGCTACTTACCTGTTAATTTCTCTTGAACAAACACATCAATGGCAACTCTATTTCTTAAATACAACTAGGTTTTCGATCATAATACAAAGAAAATGAACTTTCACATCCCGAAACTAACTCTATCATATCATCGACAAGCGAGAAAAGTAGACAAACATGCCTAATTGTAAAAAAAAATGAAAAAAAAAAAGATATGACAATAAATCACATGATAATTTATATATCAGGTTCTGGTTTTCCGCTTGGCTTCAAGCTTAGCACCATGTTTGATCGTTTCTTCAGCATCGCTGTCCATTCCAAGGCTGAGAAGGACAGCAGCTTGAAGATAGTAAGCAGTAGGCCACTCTGGTGATACTTCCTGTGCTTGCATAGCATCTCCCAGAGCTTCTTGCAGCATATTGTTCATGAGGTACGATACGCATCGACGTGCCAACACGGTCGGAGAAGTCATTGTTCCGCCGTCAATGAACTAGAAAATCCCAAAACAATGTTGAAATTTGTAATATCTAACTGAAAGAGGAAATATAAACCGTAGAAGAATCCTTCCGCAAAATAGTGTAGTAATTAAACTTGTTGACTGGTACCTGTGCGTAACAATCGATTGCAGTTTCAAAATCTTTAGCTAGAAAAGCATTGTCCCCATGCTTCTTAAAGTTCAAAGTCTCCTGGATTTGACTGGTCCAGACTTGGAAAGACAGCTGCAGAAGGAGTAGGCACATGTATCAGAAAAGAATTATCAGAGAAACAACTGGCAAATAATCAATCAAATGGCAAACTGGAAAAAGGTATTGCCATTTGACATTAAACAGATAAAAAACCACACAACATTGTAAAGAAACTATCATGATTATGACAGGGACATCACAACCAGTTTGTAGAACTTTCATATGACTTGTACTTAGTTTTGCAGGGAAAAAAAAGTGCTTCGTTGACCAAATTATAATGATTTCTTAGTACAACTTTAAACAACAAGCAGATAGCTGACATGCAAGAACATAATTTTTAACCCAACTTTATCAATGCAATGAAAAAAACATGGATAACTTATCATTAAGATTCACGACATGCATGCAGAACAATGGACAGCTTTAACTGAAAGACCAACAACAGGTTCTATGTTAACCGAAAAAAATATCTTTGAATAGAAGAAAGGCAAACGATAATTGTTTGCTTACATCATTCGCTAAGTCCTCCTCGTCCTTGTATCCAACCTTCTCTAGTATTTCGTATATAGCTACTAAATTCAATCTTGCACAAGCTTCGCCAAGTGGTGATAGTTTAATAGTTTGCTTCGAAGTCACAGGACCATTCAGAATGCCCATCAGTGTGTATGAAGGCACCTGCGACATTGAGTTTCTTATATTTCGATCAGGAATGTTGGAAGTAAACTTTAGAAACCTCTCTAATCAAGTAAATAAATTGCCTTTTGCACAATCAGCTTTTCAGCAATGAGACCTTAGTTCAAGAAAGAATGTGTATCAAATGCCTTACCTCTGCATCCTTTTCAAGCAATCCCAAAGAAGTAACTAGTGATTTCACATTTGGCCTCTCGCGAGGTTCATATTGCAAGCAACGAGAAGCTAATCGAACCAACTCAGTTCCATCAGCATTTGAGAAATGCCCCTCTAAACAAGAGTCCATCAGTGTCCGGAAGTTCTTACTTCGGATCAGGTCAAGTGCCTGGAAACATAATTTCAAATCTAAAATTATTGAAAGAAGGAAAAGCAGTAGTGCAATTGCATAGTTAAATCCCTGTATAGAACAATGCAAGATAAGAAACAAGGAAATGCAATGATACCTCAATTGCTATTAAGAAAACCATAAAGATTTAGCAACAGATTCTATGGAGTCAAATCAACCAAAAAAATCAAAAGCCAGAATCTCGATTATAAAAAAAAAAAAAAGATGTTTTCTTTATGAAACCATATAAGGAGCATATGGATATTGTATGTAGTTTGAATTATGGAAAGCATAGAAGGGAAAGAACCTACATGACTTGGAGGAATATGCTTTCCGCTAAGAAGGTCGAGCAGAAGTGTTCCGAAGCTGTACACTACACTCTCTGGTATCACTCTCCCTGCCAAAGCAATCAAAGAAGAAAATTGTAGTACTGGTGACAATCAAAGAAGAAAACGAAAGCCTTCATTATACTGTTAATCAAGTGGTATATAATGTTCAACAGATAAATTTTAAAAGGGGAAGATAGGTGAAATAAGATTCAGGTAGAATCTAGTTTTTTATTGAAAGATCTGAGGTGGACCAAGAAAATAAGTAGAGCATTCTGCATCTAATGTTAAAAAAATCTGTCAACTATAGATCATATACCAAGGATTTAATCAACTTGCATATGTAATTCATAGGATGGACATGCCAACAAAATTTATTTGCTAATGTTTTGCGGTGATACATTTGGAAATCATCTTCTACAAACACACAAGATCTCTATGGAATTATGCAATTACAAATCTGAGAAAAAAGGGTATTATGCAGCCACAGCATACACGACCGGATTCAAGCAGAAGCTAAAACAGGAACATCCAAATTCAAAGTTCTCTTTTAGAATTGTATACCTGTCCTGAGGTACTCTGGAGGTGTGAAGGCCAAGTTTGTGCTGTAGCTCTTTCCATCTCTACTATTCTTCATGAGGCCGAAACAGGACAGCCTGGGATTACCATCCTGTCATATGTCAATGTTTAGCGAATTGAATAGCAAGTGATTGCAATGTGAGCATCTAACAAAGCTGGCAGAAAGAAATAATATCACCTGATCGAAGAGAACTCTATAAGCGTTGAGATCATGATACAGTGCACGCCCTCTGCTGCTGCAGTATTCTAATGCCTGTGCAAGGTACAATGCCACCCTTATCCTCATCGTCCAACTCAAAGGCTGTGTATCCCCTGCCATATTGAGTAATGGAACTTGGCCATCATATGGTAATTCATAGCTACATGCAATTTGCAGGAAGTTCCTCTCTCATAATCATCAATTCTCAAAGATATAGATCAAGAGAAACATGAAAATGAAGCATAATAATTACCACCATCCAAGATGGTCGATCCAGAAAACATCATAGGCACTTCAGCTAGAAATGGGATTCAAGAACAATATCTACTACTCATCCATTCATGATCAGAACCCTAGAATTTACCAAATTGGTTCCGTCCAATGCATCATCCGCGATGCAGTAGATGATTGGGAGAGACAGACATCGGCCTTGGAAAGAGAAGGGGAAAAGATAGGGTTTACTGTGATCAAGAAAAAAGTATTTGGTTGGATAAATGATGATTGAAGTGAGAAGTAGCAAGATCATATGTTTTTCTTCCCCAAATGATTCCATAAATTAGCCAAAGTGAGGGTTTTGCTTGTTCACATACAGTGGAAGAGGTGCTTGGCCAGGGTCTCATGGGGCATGAACTCCGCCACCAGCAGCCGCTCGTCGCCCTCGCAGCAGCAACCGATGAGATTGGCCAGCCGCTCGCTCCGGAGCTGCCCTACCGCCCTCGCCTCCTCCTGCGCCATCACAACCATCCCCAGATCAGAGATCGCCAAAAACCCCCCGGGGTAAGGGTTGTGTGGGTGTGGAAGAGTGGAAGAAGAGCAAGCGAGGGGCGGATGTGACCGACGAGGAATTGGCGGGCGTCGGGCCAAGCGAACTTGTTGAAGCGCTTGATGGCGACGGCGCGGTCGCCGGGGAAGAGGCGGCCCCTGTAGACGACATTGGGGGCCTTCTGCCCGTGCTCCGACACGATGTGTTCGGGCAAGAAGCCGTCCGTGGCGGCCCGCAGCTCCTCCAAGCTGTACTCCGTGAACATGCCGTCGCCGTCGCCGCCCCCGTTCTCTGCACTCCATCAACACCAAATCAAGGACCATCACATAAACCAAAGTGGAAAGCAGTCCTACTCCTACACAGTACCGAGATCATCCGGCTCGAGCACAGAGGACTTGAAGTGGGTCGGCCACCAGCACAGGGACAATGTGGAGCATCGAACTCCCATTCTTGAGCCACTCTCTCAGAAAAGCTAAGCTCTTGCTTACGTTACACTATGAACCCAAGCATAAAGGAGGCGGCGGCAGAAGAAACAGCGGCAAGGGAACAGTAGACTTGGGAAGTGGCTCTCAGGATGGATTCCGAGTCATTCTTGTCGACATCCAAGCCCACCAAACTTCTCTCTCCGCAGCGCGCTTCTGTAGTACTGTATCTACCAGCAATGTTTGCGACAGCCTTCCTCGCATCCGCTGATGCTCTTAATAAATATGTTTGACTCGTACTTCGTTCATTCCTCCTGCTGCCTCCTAAGTCACCCAGCCATCCAGTGCCGCAGCGTCGTTGTTACAGAGTGCTGCAGTAGGTAATGAAGACCAAGGCACAGTAGTTCGTGTCCGACACATGTACGTGCAAACTCCTCGTGAGGTTCATAAAGGCAAGTCACAGGAAACATGCAGTGGTGCGATGTACGCATCATTCAATACGAAGCTGCACTGCATGGATGCTGTGGCTTTATTACCTCCATGCTTTTGCTGTGGCCCTTCCGTCTTCCTCATGGAGTCTCGGATGTGAGCAATTTACTTAATTTATCTGATGATCGAGAAGAATTGGGAGGCAAGCAACAGCGATGAGCTGTGAGATCTCTTTGTTGCAGGGCCTTCGAGTTGATCGGCATCACGTCCAGTAGTGGAAATAACATATCCCCCCCCACCTCACAGCCTGGAACAGAGCAATCTTTCCTCCCAAAAGGACATGAATGCGAGGGACCATCGTGTAAGCCTATATGGTGTCATGATAGACACCGAAGAGCCTCTCTTCTTTTGCTTTAGATTCGTGCAGGAGAGAGAGGAGACCGCCGTGGCTCGCCCCAGCAAAGCAGGGAGGGACCAAATGCTGAGCTTTGTCCCAGGCGAATACAACCTCCTCCCACTGGAATTACTACGAGAAGAAAGGGTGAGATGGAGCAGATTCTGCATCACATGGTGTGTTAAGCCTTTTGGTCGCAGCAGACATGCAATGCCCTCTCCTTGTGACAGGAATGATGGCAGCTGCTGATTCCATGATGCAGCATAACATGCATTGCCATCAGAAGGTCCAGAAAAGGGACTGCTCGATCATATGCTATCACGCAAGCGGTGGTGGATGAGGCCAAACCTCATGGCCCTGCGGCTTATGGCCATGGGACAAGTAGCCATCGGTGAACAGGCAACATGATTCTTTTCCTGCACTGGCATCAAGATGAATACGTATGGTAACAACTGCAGGAAGCTAAAAGGAATGCCAAATGCAATTGCATCAATACGACGAGGGGTATCTATGCGCACGCCATGAATGGCCTGCAGCGGTGCGCGTGGTTCGACGCCAGGCCGGCCCATACCGGACGTCTGGTTGTCGGTTGAACATCTTTCCCTTCGAGTGTGCTAAAACATGCTTTGGAGTGAGGCTTTATGGTTTCCAATATCTCACAACTAATGAAACTATTCACTGCCAGTGGAATTTTGCTTAATGCATACATGTTATAACATAATGAGTGAGATGTCATGACACGTGGCAACACATATCCTAATGATGCAATTTGACATCCCCCCAAGTCAATAGACTCTTTAGTTCGGATAAACTCATACTTACTCAGCCCTACTAATTAGTTTATTAAACTTATTAAATAGCAATAACTAATTTAAAATATTTAAATGAAAATTAATAATAATATGCTTTTTTATCTTTATACAAAATTAAAATTAAAATTAATCAGACTTATATAAATCAATCAATCATAATCTTTCTTCACTTCAGGATATTATTTTAATTTTTTATCCTTGTACAATCTGACCCAATAAGTATCTGCTTATACAATCATCAAAGCACTGCAGTCCGAATACACTGTGAAGGCAGCAGTGGAGTCGACGAGCTATTATAATCACGATCATAATGCTAAAAGACCTTGGCTGTAGGTGCAACACTCCCAACGGAGCGGGTCGGACATGGGTGGGCAGAGGCCCTTATGGCCTCGACATTTGCGCTGGGACGCACCGAACCAATGCCGTGCGATGCGCCCGCCTCCTCCGGAACAACGTGTCGAACACACGGTCAGGGCGAGCCAGGGCGGACACAGCGCATTCATGGAAACTCATCACACGCCCAGCATCACCAGAGCTGAAGCAAAGCTCGCATGGCGACGTGCCTCTCGCGTGATGGGAGCTACAAACGGCACGCTAAATAGAACGACGGAGTTAATGCTGATTACATTTGGACAACTTTTTTCCAACAGCTCCTTCACATCATATCAACAGACAAGGCACGTGATGTCAGTATGTCCACTCGTGGGGGAGTCCCATCCCATGTGCTGCTGCTTCGGGAATCCGCTGGGCGGTGAGGTGATGTTTCTTTTTCTGATGTGACTGTGCCTGCACCGCCCCACTTCGACAAACGAGAGCCTCTGTTGAACACATTTGCTTCGCTTAGGAAGAAGGCACGCGCGGAGCTCAAACAAACAAGTCTACTTACCACGACTGAGAACGAAGCCACCGGGGAAGCGTTGCTGTGCTACGAACTCAACCAGCCTCAGGTTCAATGCTTGCACCACTCGATCAGGAACCAGAACAGTCGAACAGCCTATACCATTTCGAGGAAGACATCGGAAGCCACGGAGACCAAAGAGAAACAAAACAAACTAGTCTGGACGACAAGAGAATCTGCGAGATTCCACACTATGTGGCACGCATACCGGCCCTTTTCCGTCGCCCGAGCTTGTTGTCGGCAGCCCGGGGCAGGAAGACGCCGGTGCCGGCGGACTCCTTCCGGGCCCTGGAGTTGTTGAGGAAGACGGCATGCATCCCAGAGGCCGGCAGCGGAGGCGGCCACGCGCAGGAAGATATGTCCAGTGGCCACCCGGGTTTGCTCTGCCTTTCCCAGGGCGCGCAGAGCTGCTGTTTCATCATTTGCTGCCGCTTCAGGTGATAGAACTAGCAGAGAACACCACCAGAGGTCAGAGATCGGAGGTGGAGACCGCCGTATGAAGAGTCCGACGCTCACATAAGCTTCTTGTAATTGATGACGGGTGAGAACCGGGTCTGAGGGGTAGTATCCTCCGGTGGCGCTCTTCGGCCAGCCAAAAATCCCTTGGTCGTAAAGGCTCTGGCAGCGACCGAGATCAGGGAGCAGGTCGCAGGGTTCGTCCTTCTGCCGCTGCTCCAGCGGACACGACGAGACCAGCGAGGGGCTGTCGGGGCTCCTCTTGTTCGACGCGGACCGCGGGAAGAGCGTGGACTGCAGCAAGCGCCCCATGCCCTACTACCCATGTCAGCGAACTCGAGGCGGAAAGCAACCACCTCATGGCTTCGTCGCTAATGAGAAGTTACGGATTCTTTACCTCGTCGTCGTCCTGGAGAAAGCAGCGAGCCATCTGCTGGGAGAGCCTGGCAATGTAGTCGCTCTCCGTAACGGGATCACAGCCTAGGCGGTACTCACAGGGAAAGCGAGACCCTGCGAAGCCCGCCTCGGCTCCTCCCTGGCGGAAGCAGTCGCCGCGGAGGAACTCCGAAGGCGGCCAAAACGCTCCGTCCTCGCACGCGTTCGCCATCAAACAAAACCACAACAATAATGGCCAACAATCAAACAAGCAACACGACGAGGGCTTCCTTGGAAGCGGGTGGCTAAAAGGAGGGAGACTCAGCGATCAAGGAGGAGAAGGGTGGGTTTGGGTTTTGCCTGCCCTTTCTATCCTCGTATGGAAGAGATGGCTTTATTAGAACATGGTTGAAAGAGGCACGTGGAATAGAGGTTGGGGAATATAGGGTTTCCTTTTGTGGGATTATTAAATTGGAGGACGGCCGACGAGGTGAAAAGGAAACACTAGTTTACATTGGACTCGTTAATTGTCGTGCAGCCGACCAACCCGCCACTTGTCGTGTTTAACATTTAGGCCCTCGCTTGAACGTGATGACTCATTTCACGCTATATCTTCTCTTTCATCTATATGGTTTATTATTAGAAATAAAAATAATATTTTTGATGCTCTAAATGTACGAAGAAATAAAATAACGATCATTTTTTAAACTTTAAAACGTGTCGAGGAGGGATGCTTTCAGAATTTATTGATTACAATATAATATTTTAGAAAAAGTGATAAACTGATTAGATGGGAAAAACAAATCCCATAGAGCTTAGTAGATATTTTGGAGTTAACGTGATACAGTTTTATTTTATCAACAAAAATACGATCATTGTCGCCCGTTATCATATTGATTTAAGTAGAACTCAAAGATAATTCTTATATGGGGGAGTCGATGATGTTTGTTTGAGGGCCGATATGACTAAGGCTAACCAAATTTTTTAAAAAAATAAAAAATTTAAGACAGCGCTCCCTCAACTATACTATTCTTTGGCTTTAACAAACGTCATCTTGTTTCTTACTAATTGTTGCTCTCCCCCAAAACGTATTTGAGTGAATTAGTAGTATTTTTTTAAGTTGTCGACGCATAGCTAAGTTGCAGAGTTAGAATAGTCATGGTGAGGATCTCTCTACTGTAAGATCAATAATAGATTTTCTTTAATTGGCCCTTCGATACTTGAGTTATTAAAATTTTTTAGATAGAGTAGAAAGAAAGAATAAAGTGAAAAATAACATGCTATTTGTAAGAGAAGCTTTTAAATTGCTTTAGGCAAACATCTTTTAAAACATAGATTATTCAAAAAATATATTGTTAAATTATTTTATTATTTTATATCCCTGTGCACATATTTAGAAATGATGATTTTGCCCTTAACAAGAATAAGATTTCTAATATTTGCATCATTAAATTTTTGTTCTTTTCGATTTATTTTATTAGTCGTGCATGTCTAAGTTAAGATTGATTATAAAAAGTAATCTAAGACACATTTATTTAGATGACTTTTCTTAACTTAGTTTTTTTTTTTTCATTTCAAACCAACTTATATATTGAAGGACTGCGTTTTTTGGTTCTAAGTGAAGATCGACCTTTCTCATAACTCATGTATCTAAGTGTATCTTCTGTCGTGTGTTGATGTGTCCAGGTAATATGTTCATGAAAAAGACAATACTTAATGAGCAGACGATAGCTGCCTCTTTCACTTTTGTATTGGGGTTGTATCCGCCTCCGTCCCACCGTCGTGGTCGGTTGATAGATTCCGCTAACCAATCTCTTATATTCTTAGTTCAACAAACTCGATGATAAGGTGATTTTCAAGATTGTTTCCACTCCCCACTAATTTTTTAAGTTCCTCATCCAAATAAACCACCAATAAAAAAATATATCAGAGATTTTCCTTTTTATATTGCTTTTCTTTGATGGTGAGGACGTGCCTACGAGCCGAAAACGACGGGCACAGTCTGAAATCTAGAGTCACAGCATAAGCAATTTAAAAAGAAAATGAAAACAATAGAAAGACAGCATGAGGAATTCCTCGCCTAAACAGAGGCATTCAATATTTTGAATCTCCAACTTCTGCTTGTTTCCAGCTCAAACGATCCATTCCCACCTCAATATTTCGAATCTCCAACTTCTTCTTGTTCCCAACTCAAACGATCCATTCCCACCTACAAAGAACACTAGAAGCTGATAGGCGGGCGTAGCCCATAAGATGTTTGATTGAATGATCGGATGCTTCTTGTCTATCTAAAGCTTCTCGGCGCTTAATCTGCGCGGCTGCGTCGGCCGCAAACCCAGCATCCCCACGAGATGAGATCACCACAAGTGTGTCAACCTACGACTTACGGAAAAAGAATCGTGGTGATTACCTGATATCACCGACTCTGCTTGGAGCTCACCTCAATAAACAAAATCTTTTGAAATCAGTAGTGATCTTTGCAAATTAGAACTAACATATAGAGACTGATTTCTAAACCACCTGCTTTGTATCTTATTATGTGCATTAAAATATATATTTGTGAGCAACCTGACAGCCTCACTGCGGTAAAAGCTGGAGGTGACGACTCGAAACAGCTTCTCTGCTGCCCAGACCTGAAATTACGTACAAAGACAATTACTTCGTACATAGACAGTAGTATCTTAATACACGCGAACCGAAGACCCCGAGAAAGAAATGGGAAGTGAGACTTCAAATGTTGGTATGCTGACTCCTGCAAGTAGCTAGCACATCGAGACAGCAGTAGCTCTCTAAACTCCTACTAGGAATCCAAACAGTGAACATTAGAACAGCTGAAGTAAAGCTTTTGAAAGAAGAGTATCACACTAAAGAATTCTGATTCAATAAAGAGACAAGTACACAAAGATTAAACCAGTAAGACCCATGTGCTGCTGTCACAGATTACCATTAGAATATGGTGTGGCCCTCGAATTAGTAAATAATGGGAATATGAATTATTTTTGTTCTTCTGCGTAAATCAAAACCCAATTCTTAGGAGATACTATATCAAGAAAATGTGACTTCTTCAAATGGCATTATTAGCTATTTGAATTCTGCTAAATAAAGGTAATACCTTTTAGTATTCTACTTGTATCTCATGTCGCTTACTTTCAATCATTTAATCAATCTCTAAAGGCATATTACCTTTTACTCTCATGTTCGTCCCCTGTTCATCACTTCAATAATAACATCTGAGATAAAAGAATAAGAAATTATTAACATTGAGCTAAAAGCCAATAATAACCCTCTCATTATTAATTTTAGTCAAACTATGGTCAATGCTATGGAAGATACAAGAATAAGAAATCATTAACATTGAACTAAAAGACAATAATAACCCTCTCATTATTAATTTTAGTCAAACTATGGTCAATGCTATGGAGAAAAAAAATGCAAAATGCTGGTGCTCCACATGTAAAATTTAGTGCTCCAAATTAGACCTAAGCTTATGGAAGATTACAGGCCAACAGAGGTTTGCTATTTCTCCTCTCCACTCTCCATCCACATCTAATACACGTACTGAATAAAAAAAAAAAGAAGCTAAGGTTTATGTGATGAGAAGAGGAAGTTGGAAATAATCTACAAAATCGACAAAACGAGCTTCTCTATCAAGAGCTATAGGTTACTGAGCTTGAGCCAGCTGAAAAACAAAAGACGGGTCCTGCCTGCTCTGCAAAATACGCAGACCTGGAAACAAGATCCAGATCAACTTCAGCTCATCACCCAAGTGTTAGTGGAAAAGCAATGAGTGAAAAGTGCACATAGCGAGTGGCGCAAAGCAGGCCATTTGGGTGAAGCAGAGTGGTGCAAAGCAATGTTGTCGATTGCAATATAGCATTTCAAAACACTGTTAGAGTCGATGCACATAAGAAGGCGAGATTGGTCGGTTTAAGAAGGAAAGATCATCGATGAAAGAGTCGCAATTGGATGCATGACATACCAACCATTCAAATTCAACAACCACCACCCTCACAGTTGAGGGGCGACTACATGAATCTCCTCCCATGACTGAGCACCACATATATGACTATATATTCACTTAAATCAAGAACATTCAGATATCTATCCATTATTGTTCTAATAAAACCAAAGGTAGATGTTTAAGCAATTATGCCATATCAGTCAAAGAGAACCTACCACTCTAAAAGGGGTCAGTAGAGGGAAGAAGAGTATTTGAGTAAAGATCTAATCAATTTCCAATTTGAGGAGCTCACGAAAGATAGAAGTTATGCTGACTGGTGGGTTTGAGCTTGTATATGCAAGCAGCTCACTAGCTATTACGGTTAGAGAGGCCAAACAAAAGATTGTTTGAGCAAATTTAGGAACTGAATTGACCTCGTGAAATACGGTCATAAAAAAATAGACATGAAGGAACATTCCATCGCACCAAATGGTTTTTCAATAATGCACGGTAAAACGCAATTTGGGAGGGGTCAAACAGAAGGCGACATACTCCAAAGTATGTTGAATCTTCAAAGGTTACTTTCTTAACTGAAAAGCAGAAGAACCTAAACATTCTTAGCGCCAGTCATCTGCTGAAGCTTCATCCAGAAACTTGCAATCCTATTTACTCTTTAGGATGATGCAATAAGAAGAGAGCATCAAAGACCATCCAATTACTTGAGAAGTAATAAATACAGGCCAACCATGATTTTCATAATTTTGACAGTCTTTCTTAAATAAATGTTCATCTGCCATATACTAACAATTTCTTATGGCCAAAAAGCAGCAGAAGGCAATGCTTCAAAATGGTGTCTACTAACATTTGAGGAAATGACATGCTTTTTATATTTCGGTATACAAAAATAATTGGACATCCAATAAAGCCTATTGTAGATAACACAGTCCAAATGCGGTGGTTGCATAGGTGTAAGAAAAGAAACTTTGGAACCTAAATCAAATAAATCTAGACTAAGCTGACGTAAATGACCCAAAACAGCAATAAATGAATATTTTGAACAAGAAAGTTCCATTATAATGGTAATGTTCTATCGTTAAAGAATCCACTAAAGCCATACATAACTTCATGACCTACCACAGAATATGCCAAACCCGGAAACAGATAAGAGGCAAGCATAGTTGTAACATCATGAAACATCAGGACAAACTTACTTGAGCATCTATCATGTAGGAACTTAATAAGATCAGTAGTCTCATGAAGTGAAAGAATACTAATTGAGGAATAGCTTGAAACAATAAAACGAATATCAATAAAATTTACGCAATGTAAATATGTGAAAATAGAGCCCAAGGCTTTTCAAACTACCTTCCTCCTCTATTAAAAGAAGAGCATACTGATCTAATCAGTCTCTTCAGTAGTACAGGGAACCTGATTAATTAATAAATTGGGGAAACAAACAAATAAGTTTACTGAATTGCTACTCTTGAACTCAAGGTATTTAGCTAAAGCACATAGACCTATGCCATACCTTGCCACCATTCACCTCTGTTTGCAATGTTAGCGTCACCTGAATCATCCCCTTCATCAGCTTTTCTATCCTGGTAGCATCAGAAAGTAAGGTTGGTTACAACAGTCGGACATGATGGTTTCCTTTTAATTATGCAATTTTTTGATTCACTTACACTTTTTGGAGCTCCACAGACTTGGTTGGAAGGAGTGCTGACATAGAAATCTCGACCACCATAGTGCACAGATGAGCACAAGTAGGTCGATTCGTCTGACTGATTGGGATCGACTTGTTTACCATCCTTGCTCCACGTAGTTTGCCTTCTGCTGGGACTTCCCTGAGATTTCCCATCTGCGTAGGGGCATTTGGCCCTTCTGGTCAACTTCTAATTGTTTAAACAAAAGACGAAACACAAGAACAAGAAAATCTAACAGCATTGCTTGGAGATTTTACATCAAAATAGAACACTAAAACTCAATAGTGGGAGAAGATCTCCATATACCCAGACCCAAGTAGTTGGGACATTGCAGCTTCAGCTAAGAGTTGCATAGCAAAAGAAACAATGAACACTCGGTGGGTGCTTATGATGTTCATGGTTTACTTTATTGAGGACTACATGTATCTAATGGATTATAAGAACTTGATTAAACTGCAAGAAAGCAAAAATGCGGGACGTCCTAATTAAATAGCAGAAGCAATGAATAGAAAACCTAATCGACATCAACCATAAGTTGGTTCATGATCAAGGACCTGCTGCAGCGGCCTGAGCGTTCCCGATCAGATCATCCGTCCTTCGCTCGCTGGAGGTCCAGAACAAGTCACTCTCTGCTGAATCCTTAGACATCTCCTACAACGTCGTAGAACAGAACACATTCATTTAGGACTGGTTCCAACCATTACCTAGTAATCAATTTGGCAGATGCCAAAACAATTAGGCAGTTATCAATTTGCCTCAAAATCCGAAACCCTACTATAATCCTAGTGCTTCAAAAAAATAATCCACAGACGAATTCCACTACAAGTCGTGAAACCCATCATCGATCACCCAATGAGAAGAGCCAACCGTGCATACCGTGGAACCAGGAGGGAAGACACTGCTGAAGTAGCCGGGCGAGGAGGCAGAAGAAGAAGAAGAGGAAAAGGAGGAATCGGCGGGCGTCCCCGCACTCTTCCTGAAGTCTAATAGTTCATCGGCAATCCAAGATGACGATGGTTTCTTTTCTCCTTCCATCCGACCCTTCCACTCTCTCTCTCTCTCTCTCTCTCTCTCTCTCTAACACTGCCACTCACCACGACCACTTAGCGTTGTTCTCTGGCTCATCAGCACAGAAGTGGAGGTATAAATAGGGCGAGGAACACGTGACGGGCGACACGGGATAAAGCGAGCACAGTCGGCGACGCCATTTCGCATGTGACGTGTCGTGTCGTCCCAGAGGACACTCCATGTGCTCCTCCTCTCTTTCTGTCTTCCTCACTCTCTCTCCCTCTCGGATTTTGGTGTCATCGTTTCGAGTCGATTCTCTATTTTAGACAAATTAAACAGTATTTAAAAATACGTAAATAAGAAATATATTACATATAAACTGCATTACTATTTATGTTATGAGCAGATAAGAGCATAAGCGAGAGCCGATCTTATTCATACGAGCGGACGTGGGTCCCACACGTGTGCAACTAGATAAGCAGCGAGCGGCCACGTGCCTCTCCGCATCGAGTCGCGGTCCCACACCTTTGATGTTACGTGGGATATTTAGTACGCGTCGTCGCAGATATCAGCAGAAGCCACGCCGTCTCCTCACCACTGGTGAGCCAAGTAGGAAGCACGGCCCTCTCTGCCGTCTCCGTCACCATCTGATGAAGAAGACCAACCTTGAAACACGGTGACGACGAGCCTCCAATGATGATGTCTAATGACTCCAAATCAATGAGAAAGCATACGATAAAATATGCTTCCCACATTGCCTCTGTTATAACGAGCCGTTCGTTCCTTTCTGTTGGAAGCAGTGACCCCCCTCTCTGCAAGAAGCCACTTCCAGTGATGGCGATTCGTAAGGGCTCAATTGTTGTGGGACTCCACAACAAAAGAATCATTCTTGAAGCCCGTCATCATCCTTATCGTCTCGTCCACATCGGCCATGGGGGCCAGAAGGAATCAAAGCATCGAGACGTGGGACTGCAAGGATATGATAATGTTTGGCACTAGAAGACACTACGAGATGATGGATTGGATTGGAGCGGCAAAGCGATCAAGGATACTCGACACGGTTGGGGCGTGGGTGACTGTAGGTCAAACGACACCTGTGCTGCCCTCCAACCCCTCGGTGGCGCTTCACGTGTCGTCTACTGGGAAAGTGGATATTCTCAATTGCTCGAAACCAGTCCAGTCCAGCCATGGAGGAGGAGTGGTGCCTTTCTTATCTTCGAACTGCTCATTGGATGCCATGGTGGTGGGAAAGGAGGAGATGCCCGAGAAGAAAGATTCAAACCTAGTACTGAGATGATGCTGTAGGATATGGTTAACGTCCTTTCTTGCTACGTGCATCTAGTAACAAGAAGTTGAAATCAATCATCGTCGGTCGGCGTCCACACGAGTGCAACTTAATACTTTAAGCTCGGAAACACAGGCATTATGACAATTAAAGGCAGTCGAACAGCCTATACACACAACAAGACAAGAACACTTGTGCAGGGCAGAAGGTTGGTTTTCTGCAGAACTCCCAAGTATAAGAGAGGAAAGATGTGTTTCTGTAGTACTCTGAATTTATTCAAAAATATTTATTTATATTAGTTAAAAATAGTGTCTAAGTTTTTTTTTTTTTAAACCATGAGGAAATCAATCATAGTTTAATAAATTTCTTCATCCCCATCTATTAATCTTAATTTAAATTCTTAATTTTTGTTATGCCTAATCCTAATTATTTGAATTAGTGTTATCATATCCCCTTAATTCGAAAATAAAATTATAACCTAAAATTATCTTCGAAAAAAATAAAAATTTTCTTTTGCCAAAGCTTTTGTAAAGATGCCGATAAGTTGGTCTTTAGTGTTGTAGTAGTTTATTTGAAAAAAAAATTTTATCAACCAATTTACAAATGAAATGATGCTCAATTTTGATGTGTTTGGTGCATCCATGAAAGACATAATTTTTCGTCATTGTAATAGTAGATTTATTGTCGCAATATATTTTAATTGGTCTATCTTATTTTTCTTGAAGATTTGTTAAAAATCTTCGAAGCAAAATTGTTTGACTTGTTATATTTGTAGTCGCAACATACTTCACCTCAAAGCTAAAGAGAGCAATACATTCTTGTTTTTTTGTTGTCTATAAAATCACTTCTGAGTTAAGACTAAACATAAATTCTTAAGTATTTTTTCTATTATCTGGCTAATCACTATCAATATAAGAATGCAACTTAAAATCTTTTTACTTGCTCTTAACATATGCTATAATTGAGAGTTCCTTTCACATAATTAAGAACTCTTTTAATTATTCCAAAATGATGTTTGCTAGAGCTATGCATGAATCTGAATAACAAACTAACTATAAATATAATATTGGACCTTGAATTTGTGAGATAAATTAATCATCCAAT
The DNA here is from genome assembly GCA_024322285.1 of Musa beccarii. NCBI lineage: Eukaryota > Viridiplantae > Streptophyta > Magnoliopsida > Zingiberales > Musaceae > Musa > Musa beccarii. The sequence continues at coordinate 42,623,006 of CM044400.1, read as the reverse complement.
TAAACTTCTATATTATTTCTTATCTATTTTTTCAACTCGATTATTTAATATAAGTTTATCATTTATATTTATTGGAGTATTCATTACCTTACAAGTTGTCATATGAAACCGTTTTAAATAATTCATAGAAAAAATTAATAAAATATCTTATAAAATATATTATGCTCAACCTAAAAATTCATCTAAATCTCATCATCAATTGTTTTTAACAAAGTACTTTATAAACAAATGAACTAGTTAGTATCAATCAAACTATCGTATAATTTTATGAAAAAATTTTACTTCATTCTTCTAGCTAACCAAAAGATCTTGAATTATCATAAAATTTTATAGAAGACTAGGAAACATATAAAACTAAATACACACCAATTTTTTGCTTAAAATAGAATAATTTGAAAGCTAAACTACTCTCCTATTATGTAGAAACTGGGTTGGGACCACATATACTTATATACATCATATCATTATATACAAAGTTAGTATTCACTCAATTATAAATCTCACTGAACCTTAAGGAAACTTTTTAAAATATATCAAAAGAATAAAATCTAATCATATCCCCAAGAGGGTTAATTCAGCTTGAATAGAACCCCTTATCAGAAAATAATAAATAACTTAGATTGAGACAATCATAACTTTATATATCAATCTTAAATTAAGGTCATTCTAGAGCCTCTAGAACCATAAGAGAATCATTCAAAATATATCCAAAAATCAAAGATAAATTTAAAGTCTAGATTACTCAACAATAGCTAAAAAGATTAACTTATAATTTATAAAATTAAAACCCTAAATATAGCAAGGGAAAAATTAGGTTTTTCTTATCTTAATCTTTCTTAGAGCTAAGGTTTCCTAGCTTTCATGAGAAAAGATAAGAGAATGACTGAAGAAAGAAAAAAGGAGTCACAGGTTATCAGGTTGGTTGGTAAAGAGGATGAGGTCAAAATAAGATAAAGGTACTTTAGATGTTACCTTGAGACCTAAGGTTCAATCCATTAAGCCTCATTTAAAAATTTTATTTTATTTTATTTTATTTTATTACTAATATAATTTTAAGTTTAATTTGGTTTAATAAAGATAATATTTTTGATCTAAATGCATCTTTTAATCTCACTTATGTATCTCAACATTTAGTATAATACTCTTTTTTCATTTATATCTCTATTTAATTTTTTATTTTAGTAATATAATTCTAATTTTGTAGCAACTTCAATTGAGTTTAATTTGGCTTGACAAAAATGATATTTTTTTTATCTAAATTCATCCTTTAGTCTCACTTATGTATCTCAATATTTAATATAATACTCATTTTTGATTTACATCTCTATTTAATTTTTCATTACTCCATTCATGCCTAAGTAGCTTATGATCATCTATATACATAATGTTTAAAATTTAAACTTTCTTATATTAATCATGGTCAAACTCATTCAGGCATTAAAATTCAATCATCACTTCTAGTCATTATATATATGCTTATTTACTATATCTTAACCTCATATTCAAGTCTGCTAGCGTATTTTAGCTGATTGTGCTATACTTAATATAAACATTAATACTTATGCATGCTCAACCAACATTTCGTAGAATACTGAAAATGATAGAAATGTTGAATCTCAGATTTTGATGATGAAACTAATTGACTGTGTTTTGTGGTCTAACTGCGTTTTGAATTACGCAGGTCTACTATCGATCAGGATTAGACAGTTGATGCTGGAGGAATTGACATTATGCCAGAAGTGATCACATCAGGATATTGGATGTCAAGCTGGAGGTTCGATCGACAATCGACAGGAGGCTTTGAACGTCGGGCATCGGGCCAAGAAGAGCGGAGTTACGCTAAGGATATCGGGGTTCCGGAGGTCAACCACCGATTAGGCAACAAGCCGCAAGAGAGGACAATGCGCCAAAGAATCGGATGAAGCATTGACCAATGATGTGTCAGGTAACTGAATGTCAATTCGCGTTGTAATAATTATCTAGATCCAAGTAAAGTTTTGTTTGTGTGTGTGCTGGATTAACTACGATGACGATAAAGATGTAAAGCGAAACAAAGTACTGGAAGACAAGCATGATGGATCGTTGGGAGTTCGAGAGTTCGACGGAAGTCCGAAGATTCGATTGGGAGTGTTGTCGGAATTGGCCGACAATGAGTAGGGAGCTTGCCGAAGGGTTTTCGAAAGTTCGTTAGAAGGTGTGTCGGGAGTTCGTCGGGAGTTCGCGGAGCTAGCCAAGAAAGATCGGAGCTTGCCAAAGAAGCTCATTGGAACTCGCCAAGATCATCGTGAAGTCTGAGAGTTTGCTGGGAGTCCGCAGAATGGTTTCCGAGGGTTCGTCGGAAGACCGCCGGAAGTTCACCGGAAACTTGCCGGAAGAAGTCTTGACTTGTCGAACTTTGTAATAGCTAAGGAAATGTCTTTAAGTTTGTAGTTAGCATATTAATTTGAATTAGTATTAGGTGTTAATCCTATAACCCAAGTAGGGGCCCATTGGGCCTTGTTTTGGACCAGTTTGGGCCGAGTTTTTGGCCCAAACCAATGAGCTAAAAAGTGCTAGGCGATGGCACCGCCCAGCACCCGAGAGCATGGGCGGTGGCACCGCTACCTTGGGCAGTGGAACTGCCCTGTACACTGTCAGTCTGACAATTGAAAGGCGGTGGCACCGCCACCGACAGGCAGTGGCACCGCCAGCACTGGGAACAACGAAAGAAATTCAAATTTAGGCTCCAAATTTGAATCCTATTGGGGTCTATAAATACCCCAAGTGTTCCCACAAGAAAGAGTATAAGCACAACACTTTGAAAGCAAGAAAATGTTGCTCAAATCTCTCTAGAAAATTCTCCTTAGTTTTCACTTATTTTCACTTGTATTCCATCGAAAGTAAGGAGAGAGTGCTTGTAAGGGTTTCCTCCTAAGCCCGTCAAAAGGAGAAGAGCTGTAAGAGAGTTCATCCTTACCCGTTAGAAGGAGGATAGCTAGTAGAAAGTTGGTGGCGTCAAGCGAAGAGAAATTGAGAGTAGATGTAGGTTGGATGACCAAACCACTATAAAAACAATTTGTGTTTATGTTCATACATTTATCTTTCTGCAAACCTTTACTTTGCTAAGTTCATTACCCTTATCTTTTTGCATACACTTTCAATGCAATCGAAATGGTTTTAATTGAAACGTTATTCTTTTCGTACGAAGTTTTCAAAAATTATTTTAAATCATCGAAGTTTATTATATTTATCCGCTACACTAATTCACCCCCCCTCTTAGTGCCGCTCGATTCCTAACAATTAGTATCAGAGCCATGTTATTTCTCATTCAGATTTACACCCATAAGAAATGGCTCTTCATGGCTTTCAAGAGGGCTTTTTGGTTATACGACCACCGTTCTTTAATGGATCGGACTACACATATTGGAAAACTTAAATGAGAGTTTTCTTGATTTCTCTCGATTTAAACTTATGGAATGTTATTGAAAATCATTTTTAACTTTTCTCCAAACTGACGAATGAATGGTCGGATTTGAAGTAACTTAACTCTCTTGAATTATTTTGAAATTACATGATGTTTTTCATGAGTGCTTAATTTAGAAAGTAAGTAATAAAAATTATTTTTCAAAAATTATATCATGTTTCTCTTTTTAGCACCTTTAAAAGTTAAAAACTTGACCATGAAAATTATATTGCTAAGCTTTCATGCATGTTATGTTTTGAAATTTAGATTGATACAACATTACGGTTGATAATCACTTGATTTGTGTACAAGATTAATTCCATAAATGTTTATGATTTCCGTATTGGTTTTTGATGCATGATTTGTGATATTGCCTAGGATTAATTCATGTATGTGTATCTTGATGTTTTATATTTCGTTTCTAAACATGATGCTTGATCTTTAAATTTTTGTATCATGCTTAATGAGAAATTGAAATGATGAAGATTAAAATCTTACATTTTGAAATAATGTATATTTGGACTTGATGGTTTTCATGATGAAAATTATTTTTCACATTTATAAAATGATACATGATTTTGACAAAAATTTGAGCATCAATCATCTTGTTATGACTAATGAAAGAAAGAATTAAAATGATTTTGATGATGTTTTTATTTTTAAATATGATGCATGATATTTTCATATGAAAAATTTGAACATTCTTATGAAAGATCAAATCACTTAAATTGAAACTCATAAAGATGAGAAAATGCACTATCACTATTATGATGAAATTCTGCCTATTACTCTTGAATGTGATACTCGTTTTTGTTAAAGGCAAAGGCATGAAATAAATCAAAGAAGGAAAATATATTATTCTTAAAATTTGTCTATCTATAAAATTTTTGGTTTTTCGGATTTATAAAATGATTTTGATGATGCCTTTTTGTTCTTATCATAATGCTCATCCTTTAAATAAAAGACTTGAACATGCTCACATGAAATCAATTGCATGGAATGAAAATGCATCTTTGAATTCCTTTTATGAATCTTGTGAATTTCTTGAAAATAATCATGATGATTGCAATGAAAATAAATGAATCTCATGTTTTTGGTCTTAATGATTTCTCTTGAAACTTGCTTTTTGGACCTATATGAAAAAACATGAGCATGCTCATATGAAGGATCAAATCACTTAAATTGAAACACAAAAAAAGGGAGAAAATGCACTATCATGATGCTTTATGTGTAATGCTTTTGATCTTAATGGGTTTAATGATAAACTTGTATTTTGAATTTATACAATGATGGCTTCTGTATAAATATTTGAACATACTTTATGAAATTATTATTGATAATGATGAAATAAAAGTTTGTTGTCATGCTTAATGATTTTATGATATCATGAGAATTTAAAGGTGTTATATCTTGATGACAAACTCATGCTTGGTTTTAAAATTTGATACTAATCTTTTGAAACATAAGTGCACTTATATGGAGCAAACAACTTAAAATGAAACACATTATCATGATAAATTGAATCTCATGTCTTGAAATAATGTGTTATATTTTTGTCTTAATGATTTTTATAATGAAACTTGCCTTTTATTTTTGAATACTTAATTTGATTTGGCATAAAAAGACAAATGATGAATCCATGTATACTATGTTCATATAAGTCTCTTGAATCTCGAGAATGATTTTGATAATTTGATTATGAGTTTCGAGTTGACAAAATGAGTTTGAATGATTTTATGACTCCTCTCTTGATCTTTTGAAATCTTGACTTTAAATTCTTGACTTGAGATATTTTGTGAATCACTTAAATTATGAATGAGATTTTGATGATGTGTTAAATAATCCATCTATGTGAATATCCTATGAATAAAATCTTTAATGATGGATTGATAAGTTGACAAATTGATTTGAATGAGATCATTTGTTTCAAGTGAATCATGAACCTTCTTTTGATTTCTTGACAAAATTTCTTATGCATGAAACAAATTATTTTCCTTACTATTTGCTACCAAATGAATCATGAATGATATCATTGCTATTATATCTCTTATGATTCATGTGTAGAGAAAGAATTTATAAATCATGATGCAATGAGATTTCTTATGCAATAATGAAGTGCTTATGTGATTCTTTGCTAAAGTAAATATTTATTGAAATCTTGATCTTGATAATTAGAACTTGAAATTTTATAAATCAAGATCGTTTACCATACTCCTTCCGTTTTATCAAAAGAAAATTTATTAAATGAAATGTAACTTATCTTTTGATTTCTCGGAATTCAATACTTGAATTTTTTATGAATTTGTGATCTTGATATCTTAATTCTTATGAAATGTGATCTTGATGAAAATTCTTTTGCATGAATCAAGATGCTCGTTGTGCTATCAATTCTCAAATGAATCATGTGTTAGGGATCGAGCGGCACTAAGAGGGGGGGGGGTGAATTAGTGCAGCGGTAAGGAACGATAAATTTTTAACGATTTGAACAAATTTCGGAAACTTCATATGGTAAAAACTTTGTTTCATATTATAAAAGCCATATCGGTGGAATCATATAAGAAATGCTCTAACTTAAAGATATTTGCAGAGATGAGAAGTAGAGCATCAAATTAAGTAGAAAGGGTTTACAGTAAAGTAAATAGCAAGAACGTAAATGCAAACCAGATTTTTATAGTGGTTCGGTCATCCAACCTATGTCCACTCCCGATTCCTCTTGCTTGAGGCCACCGGCTTTCCATTAGCTATCCTCATTCTAACAGGCGAGGATGAACTCCATCGCAGCACCTCTCCTTTTGATGGGCTTAGCATTTAACCCTTACAAGCACTCTTACCCCTCTCTTGGACTAGAACACTCTTAAGACTTAAAGGGAAGATTTGACACACTTTCAAGAGAGTTTCCCCCTTCTTTTTTTTTTAGTTCTAGACCCCCTTTAAACTCTGAATAAGTGAGATATTTATAGACCTCAAAGTGATTCAAATTTGGAGCCCAAACTTGGAGCCAAAATTTGAACCATTTTGAATTTCCTGGCACTGGCAGTACTGGGCGGTGCTACCGCCCATCCAGCGGTGCTACCGTTAGTGCCCGCGGGTGCTGGGCAGTGCTACCACTAGCCTGGGGTGGTACTACCACCCAAGGTTCGGCCACTGGGCGGTACTACCGCCTAGGTCATTTCAACACAGTAGTTTCGATCGAAAACTCGACCGATACTGGTCCAAATGAAGTCCGAATTGGCCCAAATTTGATTTATAGGATTAACACTTAATCCTAAATCAAATTATGTGATAACTACGAATTTTAAAGATATTTTTTAAGCTATTATAAAGTTCACAAGACAAGACTTCTTCGGTAAGCTTTCGGCGAACTTCCGGCGATCTTCTGACGAATCCTCAAAAACCATTTCGCAGACTCCTGGCAAGCTCCCGGACTTCACGATAATCTTGGCGAGTTCCACTTAGCTTCTTTGGCAAGCTCTGATCTTTCTTGGCAAGCTCTGATCTTTCTTGGCAAGCTCTATGAACTTTCGACAAACCTTTCGGTGAACTTCCGAAAACCCTTCGGCAAGCTCCCTATTCGTTCTCAGCCGGTTCCGATAATACTCCCAACGAATCTTCGGACTTCCGTCGAACTCTCGAACTCCCAACGATCTATCCCACTTGTCTTATGGTACTTTGTTTCGCTTTACGTCTTCATCATCATCATAGTTAATCCTGCACACAAATAAACAAACACTCTACTTCGATCTAGACAGTTATTATAACACAAATTGACATTCAGTTGCCCGGCACGTCATTGGTCGGCGCTTCGTCTGATCCTTAGGCACATTATCCTCTTTTGCGGTCCGTTGCCCAATCGGCGGTTAACCTTCGTAACTCCGATATCTTTGGCGCAACACGCTCTTCTAGGCCCGATGCCCGACATACAAAGCCTTCCACCGATTGTCAACCGAACCTCCAGCTCGACATCCAATATCCAGACGTGATCACCCGACGCAACCTCAATTCCTCCAGCGTCAACTATCTAATCCTGATCGATAGTAGACCTGCGTAACTCAAAACGTAGTTAGACCACAAATCACAATCAATTAGTTTCATCATCAAAATCCGAGATTCAACAATCTCTCTCTTTTTGATGATAACAACTAATTGATGACTAACAGAGTTAACCATAACTCCCTAGAGTTTAACCAAACTTCCCCTATCAATATGTCATTGATAGAACACTTGAATTATCCCAAATCCAAGCAACATTCATCATAATTAAGAGAATAACAACAAACCATCATACAAATATATCAAATATTCAATCAATGCATGAAGTCATCAATCTACTTCTCCCCCTATGCCATCAACAAAAAGGAGAAGTAACATCATAGCTAGTTTTCAAGGATATGCAAATATTATAATCATACTAGCTATCAATCACATCATAACTCAAGCATAGCTTTGTAATACAACATCCAATCATACCATTCAATCATAGCAAGTTTTTAAGGATGAGCAATAATGGTAATTTTTCACTTGCTTCTTGAGATGTGCAAGTTGCACTTTCTTTGCTTCCTTTGCATGTTCTAACTAGCAAAATTTTTCTTTGTGATACATAAGCTAGCAATAAATCTTCTCCCCCTTTGTTTTTGTCAAAAAAAGTGGAGTACAAATAGTCAATGCTTTGATCATGACAAAATAATAAATTTACAACATGAATTTTAAGTCATGAATTCAAGGGAGTCAAAAATCATGATATAAGAGAAAAAGATGATAAGCAAGCAATCAATAATGATAAGCAAGCTAACATACTTTGCGACACATAAGTTAATTTCCTTTCAATTTTTCTCTTTTGTAACTAAGTTTCACCTTTGCATGCTATCAACTTTTTATTTGCAATGAGCTAGCAATTATATATAATCACTTTAAACATATATGCTAACTTTTCATTAAAACATACAAACATAAAGGCATGGCAAGTGTAACATTTCAAATTTTTGAAGTTTTACATTTTGCTTCTTTTGAGATAGTCAAGATAGTAATATTTGCATCCTTTGAGATAGCAATCCTTAACTTCTTGTGAAATTACAAGGTAGCAATTTTTCTCCCCCTTTGTCTTTGTCAAAAAGAAGAGAGGACTAAATGGCTAAAAATTTTAATCATTATACAAGCCATTTTTCATATCAATTATAAATTTGTATCAATAAAAATATACATCAATTGTTCAATTATCACATGATGTAAATAAGACAACAATACAAATAAATCATGTTATGAAGGATATCAATATGTAAATTCAACAAGGATCAAAACCAAAAGATATCATTCATGATTCATAACTTTCTTTTTAGCAAGATCAAAATTCATATTTATCAATTTTTAATTCAAGATAAATGTCATACAACCAAAAATCATGATATATAAAAGCATATCAATATCAAGGATCAAGTCATGATTACAAGTGCTAACATATTTTTATTTCATTCATTTTCAAGCCATGATAAAAGAATAAATTAATGATTCAATCATTAAGCATAATTCTTTTATATCAATTTTGAATCATATAAGGCTTGCACGGCAAATATCAATTCATGATAAAGGGTATACAACCAAGAATCATGATGCATAAAAATATATCATTCTCATAGATCAAGTTATGATTCATTGATTCATCAAAAGGCAAATTTCTTTTCAATCATCAATTTTTCAATTGCCACATAAGACATACAAGCCAAAGAATTCTTGTCATTTCTATATTATGAAATATATGATAATAAGGCTCATGATTCATTTAAAAAGATATAGCACAAAGAGCAACTTGATTCATGCATAAGAATTTCAAGTATCAAGTATTAAGATATCAAGACTTGGATTGTGATAAAGCTCACTCAAGTTCGAATCATCAAAATCATTAACATAGTTTATGAGATTCATAAATGACATAAACTTGAATTGTTCTCCTCTTTGGTAAATGATAAAAAGAAGCAATCATAGAGGAAAATATTTTGGTTCGCAAAAATATCTCAAGTCAAGAATTCAAAGTCATGATTTCAAGTGATCAAGAGAGGAGTCATAAAATTATTCAAACTCATTTTGTCAACTTGAAACTCCTAATCAAATCAAAATCATTTTCGAGATTCAAAATGCTAGCAATTTGCATTAATCATGACAAGTGATACATCAATAGTCTACATCAATATTTCAAGTATTAAGTCATGAAGCATACAAAGTAGTATTGAAACATGAGAGAAATGTTCAAATTACATATGTAATGTTTCAACATTCAAAACACATTTTCTCAAGTTAAGTATCAATAAGTCAAGAGAAAATAACTTATGATTCATTTGGATTTCTCTTTAATAATATGGGAGAATCATAGTATAAAGTAAGAGGTCTTGAAAAACTCAAGTTATCAAAATCTCGATATAAATAAAACTCATTCTAGTTCAATTTATCAACTCATATCAATTCATCGAAATCACTTTTATAATTTATGAGATTCTTAAGATATTATAAAATCATTAATCTCAATAAGATAGTAAATATAATTTCTTTATGTTTCATCATATAAGTATGTCTTTTGCCTTTATATGCCAAATCAAAATATTCAAAACCGAAAGACAAACTTCATTATAAAAATTGTCAAGACAACAATATAACACATTATGAGATTCAATTTATCATGCTAATGTGTTTCATTTTGTTTCAAATAAGTGTGCTCATGTTTCAAAAGATGAGTATCAAATTTAAGACCAAAACATGAGTTTGTCATCAAGATATGATATCACAAGGTCATTAAGCATGATAACAAACTTTTAATATTTTCATTTCAATGATGATTTCATAATGTATGTTCAAACATTTATATGGAACCCATCATTGCATAAATTTAAAATACAAGTTTGTCATTAAACCCATCAACATCAAATGCATCAAACATCATGATAGTGCATTTTTTCATCTTTATGAATTTCAATTTAAGTGATTTGATCTTTCATAAGAATGTTCAAATTTTTCATATGAAAATGTCATGCTTCATATTCAAAAATGAAAATATCATCAAAATCATTTTAATTCTTTCGTACATTAGTTATAACAAGATGATCGATGCTCAAACTTTTGCTAAAATCATACATCATTTTAAAAATCTGAAAAATAATTTTTGTAATGAAAACCATTAAGTCCAAATATAACATAAGGCAATATCAAAACCACATTTCTTTCATTTTGAAAATTTATGGGTTAGGTCTTTTAGTTTTGTAATTGATTTCATGAAGACATGCATCAACTAAAAATTTCATCATAAAAAGGGTTTAGACCCATTAATCCAAGATAGAAGTTTTCAAATCAACATCACTTCAAAAACTCATGCATGATATAAAATCATCAAGCATCAAGTTTAGAGACAATGTAAACCATCAAGATACACATGCAGAGGTTGATCCTATTAGGTATACAAATATTATCACAAATCATATAATCATCATTCATAATGTTGCATACACCATTCAAAAATTTTACTTTTCAAAAGTACTAGAAAGAAAAGCATGATATAATTTTTAAAAATATTTTTTTTAATTTCTAAAAACAAAAGAAAAGCATGAAAAAAATTCCTACTAACTAAGTTAAGCATTCATGGAAAGCATCATGTAATTTCAAAATAATTCAAGGGAGTTAAGTTACTTACCTTGTAGTCGAAGCCCTTTAAAGCCCAATTCGTCATTTCGTCATTTGATTCTTCTTTACGCTTCTTCTTCATCTTTGGCCTCTTTCTCCGTTCAAGTTCATTGTTCATTTTAAATTTTTGTTTAATGAACTTATTAAGATTCATTAAAAGTTCAATGTCCTCATTGTCCTCATCACTTGAGTCATCACTCAAGTGGTATTCATTTGTCTGAAGTTCCAAATCCTTCTTATTCTTTAGAAGGTGGTTCATGTGTTCATTGAGTTCAAAACATTTCAAGAAACTCATTTCATAGGTCTTTAAAGACCCAATAAGTTCATCAATAGGATAGTTATTTAAATCTTTTATTTCTTGTATTACGGTTATTATCGGATCCCATCTTTTTGGAAGAGATCTTAAAATCTTATTTATGAGATCAAAATCCAAAAAAGATTTACCAAGAACTCTTAGACTATTGATGACATCCGAGAAATGAAAGAACATGTCATCGATAGTCTCACTTGGTGCCATTCGGAAAATCTCAAAATCGTGCATCAAAATATTAACTTTCGAGTCTTTGACTCTACTCGTTCCTTCGTGTGTGATTTCGAGAGTTCGCCAAATGTCAAAAGTCGTTTCGCACGTAGAAATCCGGTTGAAATCATTTTTGTCTAAAGCACAAAATAAGGCATTCATAGCCTTTGCATTTAAAGAAAATGATCTTTTCTCCAAATCCGACCATTCGTTCATCGGTTTAGAGGGAAGTTGAAATCCATTTTCAATGATATTCCATAAGTTTAAATCGAGAGAAATCAAGAAAACTCTCATTCGAGTTTTCCAATATATGTAGTCTGAACCGTTAAAGAACGGTGGATTTCTCACGGGTGTAAATCCGAAAGAGAAAGAATGTGACTCTGATACCAATTGTTAGGGATCGAACGGTACTAAGAGGGGGGGTGGGTGAATTAGTGCAGCGGTAAGGAACGATAAATTTTTAGCGATTTGAACAAGTTTCGGAAACTTCGTATGGTAAAAACTTCATTTCGTATTATGAAAGCCGTATCGGTGGAATCATATAAGAAATGCTCTAACTTAAAGATGTTTGCAGAGATAAGAAGTAGAGCATCAAATTAAGTGGAAAGGGTTTGCAGCAAATTAAATAGCAAGAACGTAAATGCAAACCAGATTTTTATAGTGGTTCGGTCATCCGACCTACGTCCACTCCCGATTCCTCTTGCTTGAGGCCACCGGCTTTCCACTAGCTATTCTCCTTCTAATGGGCGAGGATGAACTCTCTCACAGCACCTCTCCTTTTGATAGGCTTAGGAGATAACCCTTACAAGCACTCTTACCCCTCTCTTGGACTAGAACACTCTTAAGACTTAAAGGGAAGATTTGACACACTTTCAAGAAAGTTTCCCCCTTCTTTTTTTTAGTTCTAGACCTCCTTTAAACTCTGAATGAGTGGGGTATTTATAGGCCTCAAAGTGATTCAAATTTGAAGCCCAAACTTGGAGCCAAAATTTGAACCATTATGAATTTCCCAGCGCTGGCAGTACTAGGTGGTGCTACCACCCATCCAGCGGTGCTACCGCTGGTACCTGCGGGTGTTGGGCGGTGCTACTGCCAGCCTGGGGTGGTACTACTGCCCAAGGTTCGGCCACTAGGCGGTACTACCGCCCAGGTCATTTCAGCACAGTAGTTTCGACCGAAAACTCAGTCGAAACCGGTCCAAATGAAGTCCGAATTGGCCCAAATTTGGTTTATAGGATTAATACCTAATTCTAAACCAAATTATGTGCTAACTACAAATTTTAAAGATATTTTTTAAACTATTAAAAAAGTCCACAAGATAAGACTTCTTTCGACGAGCTTTTGGCGAACTTCTGGCGGTCTTCCGACGAACCCTCAAAAACCATTTCGCGGACTCTCGGACTTCACGAAGATCTTGGCGAGTTCCACCGAGCTTCTTTGGCAAGCTCCGATCTTTCTTAGCAAGCTTCACGAACTTCCGATGAACCTTTTGGCGAACTTCCAAAAATCCTTCCGCAAGCTCCCTATTCATTCTCGGCCGGTTCTGGCAATACTCCCAACGAATCTTCGGACTTTCGTCGAACTCTCGAACTCCCAATGATCCATCCCACTTGTCTTCCAGCATTTTGTTTTACTTTACGTCTTCATCATCATCGTAGTTAATCCTGCACACAAATAAACAAATACTCTACTTCGATCTAAACAGTTATTATAACGCGAATTGACATTCAGTTGCCCGGCATGTCATTGGTTGGCGCTTCATCCGATCCTTTGGTACATCATCTTCTTTTGTGGTCCGTTGCCCAATCGATAGTTAACCTCCGCAACCTCGATATCCTTGGCGTAACACGCTCTTCTAGGCCCGATGCCCGACGTACGAAGCCTTCCACCAATTGTCGACCGAACCTCTAGCTCGACATCCAATATCCAGACGTGATCACCCGGTGCAACATCAATTCCTCCAGCATCAATTGTCTAATCCTGATCGATAGTAGACCTGCGTAACTCAAAACGTAATTAGACCACAAATTATAATTAATTAGTTTCATCATCAAAATCCGAGATTCAACATCATGTTCTTCTTGAGCCTTGATATTATATCCTAGAAGTGATATGATTTCTTTGCCTTGTGTGGCAAATTGAATATTTGATATAAATAAAATTTTCTTTATGATGAATCATTACTAAAAGAATTTGTCAAATGAATCATTGTTGACAACCTTTACATTTTTTATGAGTAATGATAGCTTGAATGCATGAATCAAGTGGCCTTGCTATCTATTACCAAATGAATCATGTCCTTTTTGACTTTTCTTGATATGATATCCTTCATGACATGATTTTTTTGCATTATTGTCTTGTATGCTTCATGTGATGATTAATATATTGATTGATACAAATTTAAATGATGTGAAAAGTTGTTAAAGGAAGAAAACAATCCAAATTTTGATATTTCAATATTTGATGCTTGGAATATTTTAAAATATGATCTTGATGAGAATGTTTCAAATTGCTCTTTTTATCTCATGAATCTTCATCTTGATCTTGTTAAGAAAAATTTTAATAAATCATGAATCATATCTTTGGTATTCATGAATTGATCCTTATTGATATCTTTCATGAATTCTTTGCATCTATTGCTTTGAACTTTTAAATTATGATGAATCAAGAATTTTTCTCCTATATGACTTCTTCTCCTATATGTCATGATTTGAAGATTGATGATAATTTTTATTGATGCAAGTTGATAAATGATATGAAAAGAGAATGTAAAGAAAATCTTTGTATTTAATCCTCCTATTCTTTTTGACAAAAATAAAGGGGGAGAAGATTTATTGCTAGCTTGCAACTTTAATGAAAAATTTGCTAGCTCGATCATTGAAATAAAGGAGTATCCCATCATGAACATTTCAATAGTTGCTAGCATGCTACAAAAGCAAAGTGCTAAACTTAAAAATTTACAATCTTACACTTGCCATGCTTATATATTTGTATATTATAATGAAAATTTAGGTTGCATATTTAAAGTGATAAAATGTTTATACAAATTGCTTGCATATCACAAAGGAAGCAAAGAAAGCGCAACTTGCATATCTCAAGTAGTGAATGAAAAATTACTATCTTGCCTATCTTTTACAAGGAAAGCAAAGTGCAAATTTGCACAAGAAGCAAGTGTTGAATTGCTATGCTTGGACATCTTTAAAAACTTGCTATGATTAAAGTAATGTTTGTTAAATATCTTGATTAATAGCTAGTGTGTTGTAAAACTTGCATATCTCTTAAACTAGCTATAATGCAACTTCTCCTTTTTGTTGATGACATAGGGGGAGAAGTAGATTGATGACTTCATGTATTGTAATGAATATTTTATATATTTACATGATGGTTTAAATGTTTCTCTTAACATGTGATGAATATTGTTTGGATTTGGGATAATCCAAGGTTTCTATTAATGGCATATTGATAGGGAGAGTTTGGTTAAACTCTGAGGAGTTAAGGTTAACTCTGTTAGTCATCAATTAGTTGTCATCATCAAAAAGGGGGAGATTGTTGAATCTCGGATTTTGATGATGAAACTAATTGATTGTGTTTTGTGGTCTAACTACGTTTTGAGTTATGCAGGTCTACTATCGATTAGGATTAGACAGTTGACGCTGGAAGAATTGATGGTGCACTAGAAGTGATCACGTCAGGATATTAGATGTCGAGTCGGAGGTTCGATCGACAATCAGCAGGAGGCTTTGGACGTCGGGCATCGAGCCAAGAAGAGCGGAGTTGCGCTAAGGATATCGAGGTTACGGAGGTCAACCGTCGATTGGACAACAAGCCGCAAGAGAGGACGATGCGTCAAAGAATCAGACGAAGCCGCAAGAGAGGATGATGCGTCGAAGAATCGGACGAAGTGCCGACCAATGACATGCCAAGCAACTGAATGTCAATTCACATTGTAATAATTGTCTAGATCAAAGTAGAGTTTTGTTTGTGTGTGTGTAGGATTAACTATGATGACGATGAAGACGTAAAGCGAAATAAAGTGCCAGAAGACAAGCGTGATGGATCGTTGGGAGTTCGAGAGTTCAATGGAAGTTTGAAGATTCATTAGGAGTACTACCGGAACTGGCCGAGAACGAGTAGGGAGCTTGCCGAAGGGTTTTCAGAAGTTCGTCGGAAGGTTCGTTGGGAGTTTGCCAAGAAAGATCGAAGCTTGCCAAAGAAGCTTGTTGGAACTCGCCAAGATCATCGTAAAGTTCGAGAGCTTATTGGGAGTCCACAGAATGGTTTCCGAGGGTTCGTCAGAAGACCGCTGAAAGTTTGCCAGAAACTCACTAGAAGAAGTCTTGACTTGTCACACTTTGTAATAGCTTAGGAAATATCTTTAATTTCATAGTTAGCATGTTAATTTGGGTTAGGATTATGTATTAATCTTATAACCCAAGTAGGGGCCCATTGAGCCTTGTTTTGGACCGGTTTGGGTCGAGTTTTTGGCCCAAACCAGTGAGCTGAAAAGTGCTAGGCGGTGGCACCGCCCAACACCCAAGAGCATGGGCAGTGGCACCGCTGCCTTGGGTGGTGGAACCGCCCCGTACACTGTCATTTTGACAACTAACAAGTGGTGGCACTGCCAGCACCGGGAACAATGAAAGAAATTCAAATTTGAGCTCCAAATTTAAATCCTCTTGGGGTCTATAAATATCCCAAGTATTCCTGCAAGAAAGAGTACAAGCATAACACTTTAGAAGCAAGAAAACACTGCTCAAATCTCTCTAGAAAATCCTCCTTAGTTTTCACTTGTATTCCATTGAAAGAAAAGAGAGAGTGCTTGTAAGGGTTTCCTCCTAAGCCCGTCAAAAGGAGAAGAGCTATAAGGGAGTTCATCCTCGCCTGTTGGAAGGAGGATAGCTAGTGGAAAGCCGGTGGCCTCAAGCGAAGAGGAATCGAGAGTGGATATAGGTCGAATAACCGAACCACTATAAAAACAGTTTGTGTTTATATTCATGCATTTATCTTTCTACAAACCTTTATTTGCTAAGTTCGCTGCCCTCATCTTCTTACGTACACTTTCAACGCAATCGAAACGGTTTTAATCGAAACGTTATTCTTTTCGTACGATGTTTTCGAAAGTTGTTTTAAATCGTCGAAGTTTATCGTATTTATCCACTGTACTAATTCACCCCCCTCTTAGTGCCGCTCGATCCCTAATAAGAAAAACTTATACTTCAATCTTAAAATTTCAAAACATGAGCTTTTTATAAAGCATATACATCATAAATCATATTATTAAATGTAGGTAATATATACATATTATTTATATTTCTATTGGCATGCTAGTTATAATTTAAAGTGTGTAAGACTCGAGTACTACAACATATACTTTCATATTTTTAAAAATAGAGAAGATTTCAATTTTTTCTTTTAGAAAATATACCCATATCATCTTTGTGTGTACATCTATAAATAATAAAAAAAATAAAAAAATATTTATATTCACCATGTGAGATACTTTATATCAACCCATAAATATCTACATGCATAAATTTTAATTATTGTTTGGCTCTCCGAGAATGATCTATTTGTAAGGAATTTTTATATTATTTTTTAAAATATAAGATTCACAAAGTATCTTTATTCTTAATCTTAGACAAATCAACTATTAGATTCTTTTGATTTAAGAATTCTAGTCTATCATAATTTAGATGATCATATCTTTTTATACTATAATATCGATTTATCAATAATATAAGAAAATTTTTAAAATAATAAATAAAATATTTTGTTTATCATCCTTGGTTGCTATCAATTTTATATATTTTTATTATAAATCAAACTTTTTTCATCATAAAAATAGCATAATATTTTAATATATCTAGAATTGATCATAAAGAGATACCACTTCCTCATGAATTTATCTTTGAAAAAGCCCTCCCCTTCAATTGATTTTCTTTCATGAAAAACACATGCTACAATTGTTAGCATAAAATCTATAATCATGTTGTCTATAATGCAAAAAAACTTTAATGCCAAAATCTGAAATCAAGTAGTAATAGATCTAAATAATATTACGATACATACCTTTCCTTGCTGTTCAGAGAAATAAACTTTATCTGATCCACAAGCATATCATCGTCAGATCTGAAATATCAATCTGCAATGAGAACTATGCTCACCTTCTCCTCTCTTCCTATCTGTTCACAGGACCACTTAGATTGATAGTTAGGGAGATTGAGAGAAACTGTAATAGGGAGATTGAGAGAGAAACTGTAATCTCTCAATCGCGTTACCTTATCTCTTATGATCTCTTCCTATTTTCTCTCATCTGATGCATCCCTAGAGGTCCTGTCTATTTATAGGCGAAAGCAAAGGGTCTAGGATAAGATATTAGGATATTTCTTCCATCAATGGCATCCCCTAAGGAATCCTACTTTAATTGGACTTCCTTTCTATTAGCCAATAACCATAAACAGAATCTAATCATATCCTTAATATATCTTATCTAATTAAATAGGGCCACATAATCTAATTTTCTCTCACTTGGCCCATTAATTAGTAATATACAAAAGATATTCAAAATTAAAATAAATAAACAAAATTTATTTGAAAATAATTTTACATAATTGGATTATGAAATTTTAAAAAAATATTTGCACACGCATGAATTTTAAAAATAGGCTAATAAGTCCAATGAATATAATAATACTATATTAAATATGACTAGCAATACAAGTAATAGCGGTTGTATGTCATTAATGTCACACTTCCTTTTATGTACCACAACAATGTTAGCCTTTCCTAATGTAGTCCAAAATAATCCCTATAATTTGTCTTGTCAAGATAATCCTGTCATCACATTCAACCATAATATGTACATACATAAGTGTGAACAGAATAGCAGAAACAAATAACTTTAAGTACGTAAGTAAAAATGTCAATTATAATGTCCACTCAAATATGCATCATCATATCCTTTATGGGTTGCTCACAAACCCAATCATAAGAACATATTCTTTCAAAATACTTTAGGCTGTAAGTCCTAAGCAAAATAGATCAGCAATCAATACAATAGAATTTAAGTAATTAATTGACATTAGATGTTTTTGGACTCGTCTTCTCTAACTATCAAGTACTTTCTACCATAACGCATAGAGATGTTGAATCTCGGATTTTGATGATGAAACTAATTGATTATGATTTGTGGTCTAATTGTGTTTTAAGCTTACGCAGGTCTACTATCGATTAGGATTAGACAGTTGACACTAGAGGAATTGACATTGCACCGGAGGTGATCACGTCAGGATATTAGATGTCGAGCCGGAGGTTCGGTCGACTATCGGCAGGAGGCTTCAGACGTCGGGCATCGGGCCAAGAAGTGCGGAGTTGCGCTATAGATATCGGGGTTGCGGAGGTCAACCACCAATTGGGCAACAAGCCGCAAGAGAGGGCGATGTGCCGAAGGATCGGACGAAGCACCGACCAATGACGTGCCGGGCAACTGAATGTCAATTCGCATTGTAATAACTATCTAGATCGAAGTAGAGTGTTTGGTGTTTGTGTGTGCAGGAGTAACTACGATAAGGATGACGACGTAAAGCGAAACAAAGAGCCGAAGTCAAGTGCGATGGATCATTGGGAGTTCGAGTGTTCGATGAAAGTCCGAAGATTCGTTGGGAGTGCTGCCGGAACCGGCCGAGAACGAGTAGGGAGCTTGCCGAAGGGTTTTTGGAAGTTCGCCGGAAGGTTCGTCGGAAGGTTCGTCGGAAGTTCGCGGAGCTTGCCAAGAAAGATCAGAGCTTGTCAAAGAAGCTCGGGGGAACTCGTCAAAATTACCGTGGAGTCCGAAAGCTTGTCGGGAGTACGCAGGATGGTTTCCGAGGGATCGTCGGAAGACTGCCAGAAGTTCGCCAGAAGCTTGACGGAAGAAGACTTGACTTGCAGACTTTGTAATAGCTTAGGAATGTCTTTAATTTCGTAGTTAGCACATTAATTTAGGTTAGGATTAGGTGTTAATCCTTTAACCCAAAGTAGGGGCCATTGGGCCTTAGTTTGGGACAGTTTTTGGCCCAAATGAACCAAGACAAATAGGCTAGCGGTACCGCCAAAGCAAATGCTTGTCGGATGTAGCACCGCCACGACCTAGGCGGTGGCACTGCTGCTACCGCCCAGTGCTTAGAAAGCCAGGCGGTAGCATCGCCTGGTGCCTGGAAAGCCAAGCGATAGCACCGCCTGGCTGAGGCGGTAGCACCGCCTGGTGTGTCGATCACAAGATCGATAGCACTCGAAAAACTCAAAATTGTTCAAATTTTGGCTCCAAGTTTGGGCTCCAAATATAAATCACTTTGAGGCTTATAAATACTCCACTCATCCAGAGTTTAGGGGGTGTCTAGAACTGAAAAAATGAAGGGGGAAACTCTCTTGAAAGTGTGTCAAATCTTCCCTAAGTCTTAAGAGTATTCTAGTCCAAGAGAGGGGTAAGAGTGCTTTGTAAGGGTTATCTCCTAAGCCCATCAAAAGAAGAGGTGCTGTGAGGGAGTTCATCCTCGCCCATTGGAAGGAGGATAGCTAGTGGAAAGCCGGTGGCCTCAAGCAAGAGGAATCGGGAGTGGACGTATGTCGGATGACCGAACCACTATAAAAATCTGGTTTGCATTTACGTTCTTGCTATTTACTTTGCTGCAAACCCTTTCCACTTGCTGCCTTATTTACTCAACTTCATCTGTATCTTATTACGTATGCTTTAAAGTTGAAACGCAATCTTTCCGGGTTCAAACGAAACGTTGCATTCATTCGTACGAAGTTTCCAAACTTGTGTTAATCGCTGAAAAATCTATCGTTCTTTACCGCTGCACTAATTCACCCCCCCCCCCTCTTAGTGCCGCTCGATCCCTAACAAGAGATGCAATAGTATTTGTCATTCTTAGAGAAAAAAACTACTACGATATAATAAAATATCTTTAGCGACTTAGCAATTGAGTCTAACCACACCAAGTCTTGAGATAAAAATTTCACAGTTATGAAGTTTGATTAGTGGCCTCAAAGCATACCACAAAATCAACTTTTATTATTAATAATATAATAACAAATTACCCCTCTAATTAATATAGATATTAACCGTAAGGTAAATTTCCTATTATTGAGGTAATTTATAAAATCAGTATTTGAAAAATGTCATCATTTCAAGCTGATATAATTTCATACATATGAGCATATAATCCTTCGTCCCTTCCAAATATCTTATTACCTTTCTTTGCAACCGTTTAATATTTTCACTTCTAGGTAACTCCAATATCTACCCAGTATTTTAACTACAAAAGCTGATATCTATTCTGACATAGACTTGAGCATAGACTTTCAACTGCCTATATATAAAGAATATTCTCTTTATCTGATTCTTTTCAAGTCATTTTAAAGCACTCACTTTTGACTAAAATTCTATTTTTATGATTTGTTGAACAAAGTTGTATATTAGATTTTTTCAAAACTTGATTAATATATCGTTTTTGAAACAATCTTAATAATCATTGAGACATATCCCTAAGTATCTCAATACTAATAATAGAAGATGTCTCTTCATATCAACCATTTTAAAATACTCAGTGATAATTTCTTGGTTTAATATAATAGACCAAGATCACTATTGGCAATGCAAAATATTATCTATATATATTATCAATATAATAAACTTACTCCTAGTGATCTTTAGATATAAATACTGATGAATAGTATTTTTCTTAAATTGGAAGGAATCATTGATATCAAGAAACTTTATACATCATTATCTAGAAACTTGTTTAAGATCATAAATAGATTCCTGAATTTGCATACCAAATTTTATATTTCTTTTATTTTCTCTATGAGTCATTTAGAGTAGCCCATATGAAAGCTAGATCTTTAATCAAAAATTTATTTTCATATCATTATGATGTAACTCAAATTCATAATGAGTCACTAATATCATGACGATTCTTAACGAATTCCTTTAACAACTACATGTCTCGTTATAGTCGATACATCTTTATGAGTAAAATCTATAACCATATTAAAAACTAAAAGTCTGATCATTATATTATTCGACATTGTTCTTTGAGTCATATTTATATAATAGACTCTTTTACAATTATTGGACAATTCGACGAATTCATCAGACACCATTCAGGTTATTGATTTTAACTCTTCTCTTATTGTATTATATTACTTTTTAGAATCGTTACTTTTCATGACTTGTGAAAACAATAAGGGATCAATTCTTATTCTTATATCAAAATATAATTCTTATAGATATATCATATAATAATCATAAATAATAGGATTCCTTTCCCATTGAGATATTCTCAAGGCTGTCAATTGTGACTGTTCTACAAGACCATTATCAGCAATATCAATATAATGTGGGAGTTTTGTAATGTTATTTTGCTGTTCATATTTATTAAATTATTTAATAATTTGAGTAACAATAATCTCTTGAATAATAAAAGAGTATCAACATGTATCTCCTCTATATCAAAATTTTGAGATTTTTACTCCCATTGATTCGTTATTTTATAGGAATCTTATATTACCAGATTTGACTATCCTCGTACTATAATTAGAGCAATAAGATATGTACTCTTTTAAACTTTTCTAAATAAATAATAAAATATATAGAAATAATTATTAAATTTAATTTTCTTTTATGTGAGTTGAAAATCCTTATCTCTATCGGATAATCCCAAATACGTAAATATCTTAAGTTAGGTTTCCTATCATTTCATAACTCAAAAGAAGTTATACAATTTACTTACCAGAAACCCCATATAAGATATACATAGTTGTCTTTAGAGTTTCTTCTCACATTGAATTGGATACAAAAGAATAACCCATCATACTCTAACCATATTTATAAGCATACGATTATACCTTTCAGCAATCATATTCTACTATGATACACATGATAAATCATACTGAATATATATATCTTTTTTTTCAAAAATCTAGTAAAAGAACTAGAATTTAATTAGACTCATCATAAATATCATAAAATTCATCAGATGTAAGCATAATCTCAAGGAGTTTATAAAATAATATTTTATTTTAATATTTAATTATAAGATTATTGTAAACTTAATATTCATATTAATTATGTATAGGCTTTTATATAGAATTCAAATGTTAACTTTTATTGAATCATACTAAGTTCACAACTACCAAAAGAGAAATAATATTCTAATAATTTTAGGTAAAGAATCTAAATTCCCAGAATTATAAGAATATAACATAGATCCTCAAGATTCATCAAATAAATCATCTTTAGACATAGGCAATAAATACAAACTACTATCGCTTTCACTTTAAGATGATTCCTTGTAATGATGTATATTTCATTCTCCTTTAGTTTTATCCCCTTCTTTTTTTAATTATTAAAATAAATCTCTATTATTGACAACATATGTTGAAGCATCAAATTAATTCACCAAACATTAGAAAAATAATTTCTGTAATATTTGATTTAAACCATATAAAAGTTATATTTATAATTTTTCATTTCAAATCAAATCTTATAATTCTTCTTCACGTAACTTTCTTTGTTACACAAGTAACACTTTATTATGAAGAAATTTTTTTATGAGTTTATACAGTAATTATAAACTCAGATAATTTATGTTTCATCCTTATTTTATTGTTATCCACTTTTTGAGTAGTACTCAAAATATTAGAAGTCTTGAACTTATAACTTTGTTAGTTATATTGAGGATGTAATCTTAAATTCCTCAAATACTATTATTTTTAGTTAGTTCTTTCATTGAGGTGTCAGCTAATGACTTATTAGAAAATTTAAATTAATCCTTAAATATTCTTATACGCTAGTTATAAATTGTACTAAAGTCTAAGTATCATAAAATTAAGTCTTTCAAACCATCATGATCAGTTATCTTAATTATTTATTCCATACAACTTTTAGTAAATAAATTTATGTTCCCTTCAAATAATCTGATCAAGGTTTCACTCATTCAATATAACTTGCATATGCTCAAGCCATTTATTCCAGAAAATAGATAGACATTTATAATGAAGGAAGTACCATTGTAATAATGTAATATTAATGCTTTGAGTTTTTTCAATGAATGTTGAACCATTGATATTATCAATATTTTACCTTAAATATTAACATATCTAGTGTTCACACATAAAATCATTTACGGAGGACTGATACCATTCTTATGGAATAGTATTACTACCTTTGGATGTATAACACTAAACTGCAAGGATATCCAAAACAGTATCATTCTACCCAATCACAAATTATTCAAAATAGATTCTCTTTTGGGATTATCTAAATCTCCTAATTATGTATACCATTGTGAATATTATTTTTCTTTAATGTCATTTAGGACCAATTTGATAATATATTTTATAGATTATTGGTCAGGTCACTTTGGTAGTTGTAAGACCAATATAAAAATATAAAACATAATCTAAAATGTTCTATAAATGTTAAGATTTTATTGTAATTTATATCCCATAAGTCTACCATCCTAGGCTACTTTGGCAGCTACTAATCAGATAAAACTTAGGAAGATAGATTACAAATAATATTCATAAATTTCTTTAATATCATTTAGGATCAACTCCATAATGTATTTTTCTAAGTCACTTTGGTAACTATAGGACCAATATAAAAATATAAAATATAATCTAAAATATCATATAAATGACAAGATCTTTATTATAATTCATATCCCATAAGCATATCATCCCAGGCTACTTTGGTAGCTATTAGTTGGATAAAACTTAGGAATATAAATTACAAATAATATTCATCAAATTTTTTTATCCTAATTCATGCTGAAACAGTTCAATAATAGAATAACAACCATAATAATTATTGAATATTAATCAGTATAAAAAAAATTATATGACAACTATAATTATGATAACACATAAATCATGAAAAGTCTTCATGTGAAAGATAACCATGATTTCATAATTTTAAGATATATACATATGCATAACCAAATAAATATCCAAGAATAATAATTAGATTTTATTTATAACTTACAATCAATAATTCATATATATTGATTAGCATAAAAAAAATTTATATGATAACTATAATCATGATAACACATAAAATCATGAAAAATCTTCATGTGAAAGATAACTGTGATTTCACAATTTCAAATATATACATGTGTGCAACCAAAGAAATATTCAAGAATAATAATTAGATTTTTTATTTACCAAATGTAAATCATATGAGAAAAACTATAAAAGAAATAATAATTTATATTTTTTTAATAAAATATTAAATTAAATTAGTTGATTTTATTTAATTTGGGCAAGCCTAGAATTGGGTTAAATATTATCTCAATTAAACAAGTCGATCAAAATAAAAAATTGATCAAAATTTAATTTTTTTAAATTTGATCAAAATTAAATTTAATCAATAAGTAATCAAAATATAATCATGATCAAATTTAATTAAATTTTATTAATTAATTTTATAATTGAGAATATAAATCAGAAATTCTCGATTCAAAAGTAAAACGGTAAATATGTTGATAGAACATTAACTGTAATTATGACATTTGTAAAGAGCATAGCTGTAAAATATTAAAAGGTATTAATAAGATACATATAGCAAAGCTCTAATTTGATAAAACCATAATATGAAGAAAGGGCAAAACTATAATTTTTCCAAAACCCTTCTTCCCTGCGTCATTGTCGCCTGCGCATGGCTCCGGCGACCTGCGTGCAAGGCCGTCGCCTACTGCACCGACGCACGGCCGCATGTGTGATGTTGATCGTGTCTTGGTCTTGCACCACAGTGTTGTGCTGGCGCTGCTTGCCGCGTAGCCCATGGCGCCATAGGTGCTTGTGGCCATCTCTCGCCTTCACAGGTTGCCGCCGGTGCGGCCAGTTGCGTCTTGGTCATCACTTGTGCTTGATTGTGCGCACACCGCCGCTGGGTGTAGATATGCTCGCGGGCGGCCGTCGTGGGGCGACCTATGCTCGGGCGACCGCCGCTTGGGCGCGGCCTATGCCCACGTTGGCCACGGCTACTGTCCTCATGCGGTCGCTGCCTTTGTGCGGTCGATACTACTGCGAACGTTACTCGGTGCAATTGCTGCCACCAGCAGATTTGCCGGTAGTACGCAACGAGTTCGACAGCAATGCTGCACAATGACTCGCTTCGCTAACATCGTCGGTAATTAAACGATAAACTAAATAGATAAAAATATAGATCGATAATAGCTGACGAATCTTTCATGCATCATAAATAAAAAATTAATCAACATCTTTTCGTAAGCAAAATATGCTAATAAATTGATTCAAAAATATTTGATTTCAAAAATCATGACTCTGATACCAATTGTTAGCATAAAATCTATAATCATATTATCTATAATACAGAAAAACTTTAATGCCAAAATCTGAAATCAAATAGCAATATATTTTCTTGCTGTTCAAATCAAATAGCAATAGATCTAAACTTTATCTGATCTATAAATATATCATCGTTAGATATGAAATATCAATCTGCAAGGAGAACTAGGCTCACCTTCTCCTCTCTTCCTATTCTTTCACAGAACCACTTAGATTGATGGTTAGGGAGATTGAGAGAAACTATAATAGGGAGATTGAGAGAGAAACTATGATCTCTCAATCACGTTCCCTTATCTCTTATGATCTCTTCTTATGTTCTCTCATCTGATGTATTCCTAGAGGTCATATCTATTTATAGGCGAGAACATAGAGTCTAGGATAAGAGATTATGAGATTTTCTCCCATCAAAGGGATCCCCTAAGGAGTCATACTTTAATTAAACTTTCTTTCTATTAACCAATAACTATAATCAGAATCTAATCATATCCTTAATATATTTTATCTAATTAAATAGGATCACATAATCTAACAATAATAACCAGGATAAAGGGTCATAATTGCATGAGGGTGAGCTATATAGATGAGATTTTATTTTAAATCAAGAATAAATATCATATCATTAATAATTTTTTTTTATCAAATTTGATGTTCATAATAAAATGTTCTTTTCTCTTCTACTTGAACCTTATTATCATTTTCGATCTGAACTATAAATTCTCTCTCATATAATTAATATATCTATTATTCGAAAACTATAGATTTGATTTAATATTTTTCATCAGATGCTATAAAGAAAATATTTTGTTCATATTTTTTTTATAATTATCTTCTTCATGATAATTTGCTTGATTTTTATTCCAATATTCTTTTTCAAGATAGTCATATTTTTTACATTGCAAATAGAGAGGAACATTTAAATTTTTATTTTTGTACCAGTAATTTTTTTCAATATATTTATTTTTTTTAGAAAAAAAACAATGACAAGTTTCTTTATTACCTTCATTGAAGTTCCTCTTACTCTTATTTAATCGGTCTTGTCTCTTACCTCAAGCATTACATCATCCATGACCTCTACCATTTTGACCTCTCTCTTAAGATCTGATTTTTAAAATTTTCTTTTGGTTATTATTCTGATCTATCTTCATTTGAAAATGAGTATATTCTAAAGTTTCATCTAAAGATCTATTCACTTTTTATTTATGAACTAAAAATGAGTCCACTAATTTATCAACAGATAATGTACTTATATATTTAGTTTTTCTATAGCATTAGAAATCATAGCAAATTTTAGAGATAAACTTCATAAAATTTTTTTACTTCTATTTGATCTTTTTGGTTTTCACCATAAGATCTTATTTAGTTTATAATAAAAGAGACTTTTGAGAAAATTAATAATAAATTTAAAATATTTCATCATAAGAGTTTCACATTCACATCAAAGAATTTGAATCCTTGAATTTGTTATCTTGTCTGTACCTTTAAACATAATTTTTAATATTTTTAAGCTTATGTTAATATTGATATTGATATGATTCGGGATAATAAGGACTCATATATTACTTGTTATAGCATATAGAAAGCTTATGTATATTTTTGCATATTTGTATTCATTTGATCTCTTTGATCTTCAGTAATATTGGGATCCTATAGATTACACTTAAAAAAACTGTTTTCTATGAAATAAATAGAGTTATCATTTTAACCGTGCAAAACTAATAATTTTTACTTTTGAAGATAGAAAGAAGATAATTATAAACACTTACTCTAATATCTACCATCTCCTTTTTTTTTTTCACCTTCTGAATCTACTATCTCCCCTTTGTTTTTAATCGATGTATTTTTACTGGTCTTCTTCGAACCAAACTCTAATACCACATTTATTGTCATTTTATAGAACTCCAAGTAGAAGGAAGAGAAGATAATAAAAAGAAATGAGAATTGCTTTCAATCTACAATACTTTATATTCATTCAATAATATTTATTTATATTAGCAAAAAGATAGATTATAAATTTTTCAAATAATAAAAAAAAGTCAATCATAGCCCAACAAATCCTCACATTCTTATCTATTTATCTTAATCTAAATCATTATATTTGGTTGTATCTAATTCTAATTATTATAATTAATTTTATGAGCAAAAGCTTGTATTTTGTGTAATGCAACTTCGATCAGGTATAAAGAAACCATGCATGAAGCGAATGAAGCGAAATGTATCTACTTGATGAGCAAGCAAAATCCATCTACACTCGATCATGCTACCAAGTGTGAAGAATCAAGATATATATGCTGACAATTGAAACTAGCATCGGTGCAACTTGTAGATTCCTCCACATCGCAAGCAGGAATGCAATGTGAAGCTGGGTTGTAGCAGGCTTATTGCATCAACTGAACACGCCATGGAATTAGGATTTCAGGAACCAGAACTGACTGCTAAATCCAAATGAAAGAAATCAATTATCTTATATACATTCTGAAAACAGGGGAGAGTTCCTACATTTTCGTGATTTTGAAATGATGCTATGATATGGGATAGTATTTCTTGCTAGTCAGACACTACACACCTTCGAAGTCAATATCTCCCAGCAGAACAACTCGACATCTCTCTTAGGGCAAAGGTCCACTGGTAGGTCAGACTTGTTCATCGGTGTTGGAATGGGTATTGATGGAACGACGTAAGCTTTGCTTATTTACCATGTTAGGTTATACGTCGTGCATCCACTTGGTGATGGATAGAGCTCACCACATATTGATTTACTTACTTTCATTTGCCATAGTTCCAATCACGGGCCTAATAGCGCCAAGGAAATATGGCGTGTCATGGAGTTCATTTTTCCAACAATTTATCACTATATAATAGCAAGCGTTCCTGCTTTTTTTTTAATAATACCTATATATTTTTTAATTAAGTATCCATCAATGTCGCCTATTACTCGTCTTGGCTCTATCGTGAAGCCCCAATAGTTGTGAATTAGTGAAAATGGTGACACAAACATTTGCTTGCTATCACCCGTCTTAGGAAGGGAAATGGTGACATAAACATGGTGCCTATCACCCATCTTAGCTTCTTCTTTTTTTGCTTACTATTAATCTTGATGGGATAAAAAGGGTAACAAACAAGGAAGGACTTTTGTATATAAACAAATACTAGTAGGTCGTAGCACACAGCGGAATTAAACGGAAATAACAACCCAACGGAACACCAAGATTTATGTTAAAAACTCATTCAACGTGAAGGGTAAAACCCACGGGCCAAATCAGAGAAAATCTACTATAGAAATAATAAATGTATAATTCTCGAATCTCTTGCCCAAAACCCAAGCAACAATCACAAGAGAATAACTGGGATACAAGGATCTTATCACTATGCACAATATCCAAAATCTCCCCAAGCAATCACAGTAAAAATCCACTGTAGATCTGATCTAACCTGAGATGAGAAACTGTTTGGATGAATGAGAATAATTTTTGTATTTTTCTTGTCTTCTTCCCTTTCTTTTTCTCTTGTTTTTCTACCTTTTTCTCCTCTCTTTGAATCTCCTTTACTGCTGCGAAGTTTCTGTCCTTTGTTGCAGTTTTCTCCTAATTTTTCACAACCACCATTAGCCTCTCATCTAATTAGGATTTAGGTTAAATAAAGAGAGTGGGCTATGGGCTGATAAAGTTCATATGGGCTGAATTGGGCTGTCAGCCCAATAACCTCCCTCTTCAGCCCATAAGGGAGGTTGTCCCTTTTGCTCCTCAATGTAAATCCATGCCAACCAATTGTCGGCACATCTCCTGCCTCTCTTTCGGTAATGTTTTTGTTAACATGTCTGTTCCATTATCATCTGTGTGAATTTTCTGAAGTTGCAAGTGCTTCTCTTCAAGTACATTTTGAATCCAATGATATCTGACATCTATATGCTTTGACTTGGAATAAAAAGTTGAGTTCTTACATAAATGGATGGCACTCTAGCTATCACAATGTACCACATAGTTTTCCTATTTCAGCCCCAATTCTTGTAAGAATTCTTTCATCCATACATTTCTTTACAAACCTCTATAGCAGTAATATATTCTGCCTCTGTGGTGGAGTTGGCAATACATCTTTGTAATCTGCATTACCATGGCACAACTCCCCCTGCAAAAGTAAGTACAAAACCTGATGTGGATTTTCTCGTATTAATATCTCTAGCCATATCTGCATTTGTGTAACCCGTTAGCACAAGTGGTTCACCTCCAAAGCTTAAACAAACCTTAGAGCTTCCTTTGAGATATCTCAAGATCCACTTCACTGTTGCCCAGTGCTCTTTGCTTGGATTTGTAAAAAATCTGCTTATAACACCCACTGCATATGTGATATCTAGCTTCGTACATACCATTGCATACATTAAACTTCCAACTGCTGAAGCATAAGGAACATTTTGCATTTTCTCCTTCTCCTCATCACTTGACAAACTCTGTTCTGAGCACAACTTGAAGTGACCTGAAAGAGGAGAACCAACTGGCTTTGCATTGCTCATACTGAACCTTTCTAATATCTTCTTGATATACTTCTCCTGTGATAACCAAATCTTCTTATTTTTCCTGTCACGAGAAATCTACATGCCCAGTATTTACTTTGCTGGCCCCATGTCCTTCATTGCAAAGGACTCACTCAGTTCCTTCTTCAATCTATCAATTATATACATATCTTTCTCAAGGATAAGCATATCATCAACATAAAGTAAGAGAATAATAAAATCATCACCAAACCATTTGATGTACACACAATGATCTTCTGAAGCCATTCTTTTGTATCCATTTTCAGTCATAAATGAATCAAACTTTCTGTACCACTATCTTGGAGCTTGCTTCAATCCATACAAACTCTTTCTTAACTTGTAGATAGAATTTTTTTTACCTTTGACTTTAAAACCTTCTGGTTGCTCCATATAAATTTTCTCCTCTAAATCACCATGAAGGAAAGCTGTCTTCATATCTAACTGCTCCACCTCCAAGTCTTGGCTAGTAGCAATACCTAGAGCAACATGAATAGAAGATATTTTAACAACATGAGAAAAAATCTCTTCAAAGTCAATACTTTTCTTTTAACCAAAGCCTTTCACAACCAATCTAGCTTTGTACTTTGGTTGAGAACAATATTCTTGAGTCTTCAACCTAAAAACCCACTTGTTCTTCAAGGCCTTCATTCCCTGTGGTAGTTGTATCAAATCATATGTGTGATTCTTCTGTAGAGCATCCATCTCTTCCTACATAGCAACTAACCACTTCTTTTTCTGCTCATTTCAACTACTTCTTGGTAACTCTCTGGTTCACCTGCATTAGTAAGCATCACATACTCATATGAAGAGTATCTTCTAGAAGACTAACGTTGTCTAGAGGATCTTCTCAATTGAGGTTCTGCAGGAAGCTGCTCCTCAACTTCTTCTTACTCAATGTCCTGCAGGCAGATTAACATCTGGTTCTACACCATCTTCCTGCACATCTCTCTCCCATCATCTTGATATACTGGAGGAATAACTGGGTCACAATCTGCTAATCCTTCTATAGAAGACTTGGCTGGTGCCTCCTTCTTCAAATCCTCAAGGGTTTGATCCTCAAAGAAGACCACATCTTTGCTTCTAAACACCTTCTGCTTTTCTGGATCCCAAAGCTTATAACCAAATTAATCATGTGAGTAGCCAAGAAAAATACATTCTTTTGTCTTACCATCCAGCTTGGACCTTTCATTGTCTGAAACATATGCAAATGCACGATAGCCAAACACTCTCAAATGTCTATAGGAAATATCTTTCCCTGACCATACATGCTCTACAACATCAGCATCTAGGGCTGTACAGGGAGATAAGTTGATCACATCAATTGTAGTCCTCAAAGCCTCATCCCAAAACCTTTTGGGTAGCTTTGCCTGTGAAAACATACATCTGATCTTTTCTATGATGGTGCGGTTCATCCTCTCTGCAATTGCATTATGCTGAGGTGTACCAGGAATTGTCATCTCATGTTGAATGTTATGTGACCTGCAATAATCATCAAACAATCCTATATACTCACCACCATTATCTGATCTTATGCATTTCAATTGCCTTTCTATCTCCTTTTCAACTCTAGCATAAAATTCTTTGAAGACATCAATAACCTGATCCTTGGTCTTTAAAGCATAAGCCCAAACTTTCTCGAAAAAGTCATCTATAAAAGTAACAAAATAAAGTGCATCACTGATGCCAAGAACATTAATAGAACCATTAGGAGTTTTTTTCCTTAAAGGACCACATGCATCTGTATAAACATGTTCCAAGGCATGCATTTTTCTAGACAAAGCAGGACTAGCAAAAGAAACTCTATGTTGTTTACCAGCTAAACAATCAATACAAGGGTTCAAACGTGTATCTCTGAGGTTAAGCTGTTGAATCTCGGATTTTGATGATGAAATTAATTGATTGTGGTTTATTGTTAAACTGCATTTTTGAGTTATGCAGGTCTACTATCGATCAGGATTAGACAGTTGATGCTGGAGGAATTGACGTTGTGTCAGGTGATCACGTTTGGATATTGGATGTCGAGCCGGAGGTTCGGTCGACAATTGGCGGAAGGCTTCGTACGTCAGGCATCGGGCCAAGAAGAGCGTGTTACGCCAAGGATATCGGGGTTGCGGAGGTCAACTGTCGATTGGGCAACGGATCGCTAGAGAGGACGATGTGCCGAAGAATCGGACGAAGCACCGATAAGCCAATGACGTGCCAGGCAACTGAATGTCAATTCGTGTTGTAATAATTGTCTAGATCGAAGTAGAGTTTTGGTTTATGTGTGCAGGATTAACTACGATGACAATGAAGACGTAAAGCGAAACAAAGTGCTGGAAGACAAGTGGGATGGATCGTTGGGAGTTTGAGGGTTCGACAGAAGTCTGAAGATTCATTGGGAGTATTGCCGGAACCGGCCAAGAACGAGTAGGGAGCTTAGTGAAGGGTTTTCAGAAGTTCGCCGGAAGGTTTGTCGGAAGTTCGCAAAGCTTGCCAAGTAAGATCGGAGCTTGCCAATGAAGCTCGTTAGAACTCGCCAAGATCATTGTGTAGTTCGGAGCTTGTCGGGAGTCCGTAGAATGGTTTCTGATGGTTCATCGGATGACTGTCGAAAGTTCGTCGGAAGCTCACCGAAAGAAGTCTTATCTTGTGGACTTTGTAATAGCTTAGAAAATATCTTTAAAATTCGTAGTTAGTATGTAATTTGGTTTAAGATTAAGTGTTAATCCTATAAACCAAATTTGGGCTAATTCGGACTTCATTTGGACCAGCTTGGGCCGAGAACAGGACCCATTCAGCAAAGCTGAATGGGCCAGGCGGTTCCACCGCCCAGCAATCGCCTGTGCTAGGCGGTGGAACCTCCCAGTAGCCGAAAGTTAGGCAATTGAACTGCCTAGCCAGGGGCCGTTGAACCGCCCAGCACCAGAATGCATGAGCGATTGAACCGCTGCCTTGGGCGGTTGAACCGAACTCCCTATATACTATCATCGACTCTTGACAAAGCGGTTGAACCACAACCGATGTGGTTGAACTGCCAAAGACTGAAACCCAAAGTAATTCAAATTTGAGCTCCAAATTTGAATCCTCTTGAGGCCTATAAATACCCATCTCATTCATGGATGAAAGGGGGTCTAGAATTGAAAAATATAAGGGAGAAACTCTCTTGAAAGTATGTCAAATCTTCCCTCTAAGTTTTAAGAGTGTTCTAGTCCAAGAGAGGGGTAAGAGTGCTTGTAAGAGTTATCTCCTAAACCCGTCAAAAGGAGAGGAGCTTTAAGGGAGTACATCCTCGCCCATTGGAAGGAGGATACTTAGTGGAAAGCTGGTGGCCTCAAGCGAAGAGGAATCGGGAGTGGATGTAGGTCGGATGACTGAACCACTATAAAATCGATTTACGTTTATCTTATTGTCATTTACATTACTGCAAACCATCTTTACTTTGATGCTCTACTTCATTATCTCCTTCTTACGTATACAATTGAAACGATTTTAATCGAAACGTTTATTCTTTTCGTACGAAGTTTTCGAAGTTGGTTTAAATCACCGAAAATCTATCGTCTTTATCCGCTGCACTAATTCACCCCCCCTCTTAGTGCTACTCGATCCCTAATAATTTGTATCAGAGCCTCGTTATTTCTCATTCAGATTTACACCCGTAAGAAATAGCTCTTCATGGCTTTCAAGAGGGCTTTTTGATTTTTCATCCACCGTTCTTTAACGGATCGGACTATATATATTGGAAAATTCGAATGAGAGTTTTCTTGCTTTCTATAGATTTGGATTTATGGAATGTCGTTGAAAATGGATTTCAACTTTCCTCTTAACCGATGAATGAATGGTCGGATTTGGAGAAAAGATCATTTTCTTTGAATGAAAGGCTATGAATGCTTTATATTGTTCTTTAGATAAAACTGCGTTTAATCAGATTTCTATGTGTGAAATGGCTTTCGATATTTGGCACACTCTTGAAATCATACACGAAGGAACAAGTAGAGTTAAAGACTCGAAAGTTAATATTTTGATGCACGATTTTGAGATTTTTCGAATGTAACCAAGCAAGACTATAGGCGATATGTACACCTGTTTCACGGATGTCGTCAATAGTCTAAGAGCACTTGGTAAATGTTTCTTGGATTTTGAACTCACTAACAAGATTTTAAGATCCCTTTCAAAAAGGTGGGATCCAAAAATAACGACGATACAAGAATCAAAAAATTTAAATGATTTTTCATTGGAAGAATTAATCGGATCCTTATTGACCTATGAAATAAGTTTCTTAGAACATTTTGAACTTGATGAATACTTAAACCACCTTCCAAAGAACATGAATGATTTGGAACTTTGGTCAAATGAATGCCACTTGAGTGATGACTCAAGTGATGAGGACAATGAGAACTTTGAACTTCGAACACTAAATCTTAATAAGTTCATTAAATAAAAATCTAAAATAAATAATGAACTTGAACGGAGGAAGTTGCCAAAGATGAAGAATAAGCGCAAAGAAGAATCAAATAACGAAACGGCGAATTGGGCTTTGACGGGCTTCGACTACAAGGTAAGTAACTTAACTTCCTTAAATTATTTTGAAATTACATGATGCTTTCCATGAATGCTTAACTTAGTTAGTAGGAATTTTTTCATGCTTTTCTTATGTTTTTGGAAATTAAAAAAAAATTATTTTAAAATTATACTATATTTTTCGTTCTAGTATTTTTGAAAAGTAAAAATTATGAATGATACTTGCATGATTTGTGATATTGCCTAGGTTTAATCCATGCATGTGTATCTTGATGTTTTATATTTCGTTTCTAAATATGATGCTTGATCTTTAAATTTTTGTATCATGCTTAATGAGGAATTGAAATGATGAAAATTAAAATCCTATATTTTGGAATAATGTATATTCGAACTTGATGGTTTTCATGACGAAATTATTTTTCATATTTATAAAATGATGCATGATTTTAGCAAAAATTTAAGCATTGATCATCTTGTTATTATAAATGAAAGAAAAAATTAAAATGATTTTGATGATGCATTATGAAAACATGCTTAATGATTGTATCATACTTGATGACTTGAAATCTCATATTTTGAAATAATATATTCATAATGAATCCATAAATCTTGATGATTTTCGTATCACTTTTTGGCTTTAAACTTGATACATATCTTTCATGCAAAAAGTTTTTGGGCATGCTTATGTGAAATCTTACTTGATAAATGAAAATGCTCCATACGTATGATCATGATAAATTCATGAATCTTGATGATTTTACATTGCTTTTAATTTCAAACAAGATGCATGATTTTTGACACAAAAAATTAATAGCATGTTTCAAGATAATGCTTACACACCAAATATGATTAAAAGATAGAAGCAAGCATATTGATGATTTCGTTTTTACATGAAAATTTGAACATACATATATATAAGATCAACCACATAAAATAAAACACAAAAGTTAAAAATATTTTAATCATGATGTTTTATTTTTGTTGTGTTTGGTCTTGACAATCTTTATGATGAAACTTACGTCTTGCTTTGAAAAGTTGATACATGCTCACATGTAATCAATTTATGATGCTCTTATTAAAATTTTCGAATGAAAGATTTTGATGCATTTGATCTTAATGGGTTTAATGACAAACTTGTATTTTGAATTTATACAATGATGGGTTCCATATAAATGTTTGAACATACATTATGAAATCATCATTGAAATAAAAATATTAAAAGTTTGTTATCATGCTTAATGACTTTTTGATATCATATCTTGATGACAAACTCATGTTTTGGTCTTAAATTTGATACTCATCTTTTGAGACATGAGCACACTTGTTTGAAACAAAATAAAACACATTATCATGATAAATTGAATCTCATAATGTGTTATATTGTTGGCTTGACAATTTTTATAATGAAGTTTGTCTTTCGGTTTTGAATATTTTGATTTGGCATATAAAGGCAAAAGACATACTTATATGATGAAACATAAAGAAATTATATTTACTATATTAATGATTTTATGATATCTTATGAATCTCGTAAATTATGAAAGTGATTTTGATGATTTGTTTATGAGTCCGGAGTTGATGATTTGAACTAGAATGAGTCTTATCTATATCATGATCTTGATAACTTGAGTTCTTCAAGATCTCTTGCTCCATACTCTTTTATTATTCTCCCATGTTATTGAAGAAAAATACAAATGAATCATAAATTATTTTCTCTTGACTTTTCGATACTCAATTTAAGAAAATGTGCTTTGATGATTGAAATATTAATGCAAACGTTTGATATATGACTTGTCATGGTTTGAATATCGATGTAAGAGAAATTTTACTCTTCTTCATATCTTTTATGAATTTGAATAAGACTTGCTAAAGATTCTTGATTCATCTCTTAAACGCTTGGAATCATAACTTGACTTGTGTGAATCAAGATGCATGAAACAAATTGTTCTCTTTGCTATTTGCTATCCAATGAATCATGATTGATATTATTGCTATTTTACCTCCTATGATTCATGTTTTAAAATTTTATAAATCATAATGCAATAAAATTGCTTATGCAACAATCAAGTGCTCATGTGATTCTTTGCTAAAGAAAATACTTTAGTGAAATCATGATCTTACAAATTATAACTTGAAGTTCTTTATAAATCAAGATCATTTGTATCTTGTCTTTTGATTTCTCGGAATTCAATACTTGAATTTTTATGAATTTGTGATCTTGATATCTTGATTCTTATGAAATGTGATCTTGATGAAAAATCTTATGCATGAAACATGGTGCTCTTTGTGCTATTCATTCTCAATTGAATCATGTTCTTCTTGAGCCTTGATATCATATCCTTCATGACATGATTTCTTTGCATTGTTATCTTGTATGCATCATGTGATAATCGATATATTGATGCAAATTTATAATTGATCATTGGTTTCTCCCTTCTTTTCGATAATGATAAAGAGGGAGTTAAATTGCTAGCTTGTGCATCAAAAGAGAAAATTTTGCTAGCTTAAACATTGAGAAACAAAAAGTTGCTATCCCATGAGAGGCAAAAATCTTGCTTAACTTCACTTTTTCAACAAAATTGCTTGCATCTTTGTTACAAATTATTGTTGAATCTCATGCAAAATTATTTGAAGTATTAATCCTCCCTTTCTTTTTGGACATTGATAAAGGGGGAGAAGGATATTGCTAGCTTGCACCTTAAATGAAAATTTTGCTTGCTCATTCAAGAGAAAGTTAATTGCTAGCTTGGATATCACAAGAGAAAGTGGCAAACATAGCAAGCTAGAAATTACAAAAAGGCAAAACTTCCACTTCTCAAAATGAGAAGAAAGAAATTGCAAAGTTATATTTTTTTTAACTCATGAACTTGCATGGTTAAAATATTATAAATTTTATAAAAATTACTAGCTCATTGCAAAAAGTTGATAGCTTGCAAAGGCGAAACTTAAGAATTGAAAGGAAGCTAGCTTGGTATCACAAAGTATGTTAGCTTGCTTATCATTATTGATTGCTTGCTTATCATCTTTTTCCCTCATATCATGGTTTTTGACTCCCTTGAATTCATGGCCTAATATGTTGAAAATTCATGTTGTAAATTTGTTATTTTGTCATGGTCAAAGCATTGATGTAAAAGACTATTTATACTCCACTTCCATTTGTCAATGACAAAGGGAGAGTAATGGTTGCTATCTTGCAAATTCAAGAAAAGCAAAGTGCAAATTTGCACAAGAAGCAAGTGTTGAATTTTTATGCTTGGACATCTTTAAAAAGTTACTATGATTAAATATTTTAAAGTGATGTATGTTGAATATCTTGATTGATAGCTAGTGTGTTGTAAAACTTACATATCTTTTAAACTAGCTATGATGCAACTTCTCCTTTTTGTTGATGACATAGGGGGAGAAGTAAATTGATGACTTCATGTATTGAATTGAATATTTTATATATTTGCATGATGGTTTGATTATTCTCATATTATTATGATGAATGTTGCTTGGATTTGGGATAATCCAAGTGTTCTATCAATGGCATATCGATAGGGGGAGTTTGGTTAAACTCTGGGGAGTTAAGGTTAACTCCGTTAGTTATCAATTAGTTGTCATCATCAAAAAGGGGGAGATTATTGAATCTCGAATTTTGATGATGAAACTAATTGATTATGGTTTATTATTTAATTATGTTTTTGAGTTGCATAGGTCTACTATCGATCAGGATTAGACAGTTGATGTTAGAGGAATTGACGTTGCGCTGGGTGATCATGTCTAGATATTGGATGTCGAGCCGGAGGTTCGGTTGATAATCGATGGAAGGCTTCGTACGTCGGGCATCGGGCCAAGAAGAGCGTGTTGCGCCAAGGATATCGAGGTTGCGGAGGTCAACCGCCGATTGGGCAACGGATCGCTAGAGAGGATGATGTGCCAAAGAATCGAACGAAGCACCAATAAGCCAATGACGTGCCGAGCAACTGAATATCAATTCGCGTTGTAATAATTGTCTAGATCGAAGTAGAGTTTTAGTTTATGTGTGCAGGATTAACTACGATGACGATGAAGATATAAAGCAAAACAAAGTACCGGAAGACAAGTGGGATGGATTGTTGGGAGTTCGAGAGTTTGACGGAAGTCGGAAGATTCGTTGGGAGTATTGCCGGAACTGGCCGAGAACGAGTAGGGAGCTTACTGAAGGGTTTTCAGAAGTTCACCGGAAGGTTTGTCGGAAGTTCACGAAGCTTGCCAAGAAAGATCAGAGCTTGCCAATGAAGCTCGTTGGAACTCGCCAAGATCATCGTGTAGTTTGGGAGCTTGCCAGGAGTCCGTAGAATGGTTTCCGAGGGTTCGTCGGATGACCGCCAGAAGTTCATCGGAAGCTCACCGAAAGAAGTCTTGTCTTGTGGACTTTGTAATAGCTTAGAAAATATTTTTAAAATTTATAGTTAGTACGTAATTTGGTTTAGGATTAGGTGTTAATCCTATAAATCAAATTTGGGCCAATTCGGACTTCATTTGGACCGGTTTGGGTCGAGAACAGGACCCATTCAACAAAGCTGAATGGGCCAGGCGGTTCAACCACCTGTGCTGGGCGGTGGAACCGCCCAGTGGCCGAAAGCTAGGCGGTTGAACCGCCCAGCATCAGAATGCATGGGCGGTTGAACCGCCCTGTATACTATCAGTCTAACTACTGATAGGCGGTTGAACCGCCAGCACTGGGAAACTCAAACAGAATTCAAATTTAGGCTCTAAATTTGAATCCTCTTGTGGCCTATAAATACCCCTCTCATTCATGGATGAAAGGGGGTCTAGAACTGAAAAAAAGAAGGGGGAAACTCTCTTGAAAGTGTGTCAAATCTTCCCTCTAAGTTTTAAGAGTGTTCTAGTCCAAGAGAGGAGTAAGAGTGCTGGTAAGGGTCATCTCCTAAACCCGTCAAAAGGAGAGGAGCTGTGAGGGAGTTCATCCTTGCCCATTGGAAGGAGGATACTTAGTGGAAAGTTGTTGGCCTCAAGCGAGGAGAAATCGGGAGTGGATGTAGGTCGGATGACCGAACCACTATAAAATCGGTTTGCGTTTATCTTATTGTCATTTACATTACTGCAAACCATCTTTACTTTGATGCTCTACTTCATTGTCTCCTTCTTATGTATGCAATCGAAATGATTTTAATCAAAACATTTATTCTTTTCGTATGAAGTTTTAGAAGTTGGTTTAAATCATCGAAAATCTATCATCTTTATTCGATGCACTAATTCACCCCCCCTCTTAGTGCCGCTGATCCCTAACACAGGCAATACCTCTCTCTTGGAAAGAGCTTGCAGTCCCTTTCCGCTCATGTGTCCCAATCGCCTATGCCACAACTCCATGCTGAAGTCTTTCTCTATAGCATTTAGCTGCTCACCATAATCTTTGGCCTACAACCTGTATAAAGTATGACATTTCTTTCCATTAGCGATAACAAGAGAACCCTTACTGAGTTTTCATTATCTTTTGTGAAACTTACTATCATAATTTTCATCATCTAGTCTTCCAACTGAGATTAGATTCAGCCTCAAGTCAACCACATGCCTCACATCCTTAAGCACCAACTTACATCCAAGTTTGGTTTTTATGTGGATGTCACCTATGCCAATGATGTCTGCTGTGCCATGGTTGCCCATCTTGACAATACCAAAATTTTCATACCTATAGGTAGCAAAGAACTCCCTTCGTGGTGTAGCATAATAAGAAGCTCCTGTGTTAATTATCCACTCGAGATCCTGACACACACAAGAAAAAATATCATCAGAAGGGGATAAAATCAAATAATCACCAACCTGCACTATAGCTGTGGTATTCTCTTTTGACTCTGTAGACTCTACTTCTTTTCCCTTTTTCTTACTCTTCTTAGGTTGCTTACATTGATTCTTATAATGTCCTTTCTCACTATAGTTATAACAAACAATATCTTTCCTTGATCTTGACTTGCTTCTACCTATGCATGAACTGTTTCTATCTTTAGACCTTGACCTTCCTCTGTTCTCTGAGATAAGTGCCTGTGAATCAATTTGAGATGCTGCTGAGTTTTTTCTTCTCAACTCCTCATTCAACAAACTGCTTGTTACTTGACTCATTGTGACAATATCATCTAGCGCAGAATTACTGAGGGAAATCACTAGTATCTCCCAACTTTCTGGCAATGAACTGAGAAGTAACAATGTTTGCAACTCATCGTCAAGAGACATTTTCATAGAAGATAACTAGTTAGTAATACTCCGCATTTCATTCAAATGCTCAGCAATAGAAGCACCCTCTTTATATTTCAGGTTCATAAGTTTTCTGATAAAAAAAGCTTTGTTGCCAACTGTTTTTCTTTCATAGAGACCTTCTAACTTTTTCCAAAGAGAATATGTAGAACTTTCAGTAGAAATATGATGAAAGACACTATTATCGAGCCATTATCGAATAAACCCAACCGTTTTTCGATCTAACCTCTTCCACTCATCATCTGTCATAGTTATGAGTTTTTCACTATCCCCTTGCAAAGGTCCATACAAATCTTTGCAATACAAGAGATCTTTCATTATTGGTTTCAATATCATCCAATTATTTCCGTTCAAACTAATCATGCAAGAAATACTACCAACCTCCATGTTCAAACATAAAAATTAAATCACCAAAACCTTGCTCTGATACCAATTGATGGGATAAAAAGAGTAGCAAACAAGGAAGGACTTTTGTATATAAACAAATACTAGCAGGTCATAACACTTAATGGAATTAAATAGAAATAACAATCCAATAGAACACCAAGATTTACGTGGAAAACCCCTTCAATGTGAAGGGTAAAAACCACGGGCCAAATCAGAGAAAATCCACTATAGAAATAATGAATGTACAATTCTCGAATCTCTTGCTCAAAACCCAAGCAATAATCACAAGAGAATAACTAGGATACAAGGATCACATCATTGTGCATAATATCCAAAACCTCCCCAAGCAATCATAGTAAAAATCCACTGTAGATCTGATCTAACCTGAGATGAGAAACTGTTTGGATGAATGAGAATAATTTCTGCATTTTCCTTGTCTTCTTCCCTTTCTTTTTCTGTTTTTCTGCCATTTTCTCCTCTCTTTGAATCCCCTTTACTGCTACGAAGTTTCTGCCCTTTGCTACAGTTTTCTCCTAATTTTTCACAGCCACCATTAGCCTCTCATCTAATTAGGATTTAGGTTAAATAAAGAGAGTGGGCTATGGGCTGATAAAGCTCATATGAGCTGAATTAGGCTGTCAGCCCAACAGACCTTAGTACACTCAGACACAAACATCATATGGGAAGAGGAGTTGCTTGATACCAACCTTACCAAGGAAGTCAGTGGTCGGTTCAGGGGCAAGGGCGAGAGCAAGAGAAGTATGGTGTTGCAAATAAGGTATAGGGTTGAGTTAGAAGATGCGGGGTGAGAGATCAACGAGAGGGGTGTGCAGGGTAACGGAGGGGCTAAGTATATGGGTCTTCGAGTCATATTTGTGACAACCATGGGAGAGAGATGCTAGTGCTCAAGGTAACGAGGTGATGAGTGGGTTCACATGGATAACACCTAATACAATGGACCATGTGGGGGAGGATAGAGGGAAAGCTCCACCTTGACTAGTTATCCTTTACTGAGGTCGACGATTATAATGCATAGAAGGTATCATATCCTGGATTTTTTTTTCTCCAGGATTACATCTTTTCACACATATAGAGTCAAATAAATAAACATCACTTTATTCATTATTATAAATATTTATTATAATTTATTTATTCATCAAATTATAAATAGAAAGGTAAACATAGTGATATTAACTCGAAGAATCATCCAAGTGGCTTTACCTAGTGGTAGAGGAAGGTTTGCTCTCCATTGGAATATGATTTAGTGCTAATGGGAGTCTGCTCTGAAAATCAAAAACGAAGAAAATTTAGTAACGCTGAGTAGGAACCCCAAAAGTTGACTCAAAATGAATGCATAATAAAAAATCAATCATCCCATTGGCGTATATCAAATACCCGAATGAACACTCTCCCAACAGCGGATGGAGAGGCTTTATCCTACGGGATGAGTTTGTGTTCTACTAACAGCGGATGGAGGCAAACTCATATCGCACTCCTAATAGTAAATGGAGTAGCATCTCTCACCCGTCAAAGTGGAGATACGTTCCTCCCAACAGTAGATGGAGGAATCGTCCAGTCGTCACGTTTAATGGCCTACTAATCCCCGAAGGGAATCGCCCTACCTACCCTTGGCAGGGAAATAACATAATCTCACACTGGTTATATCTATATTGGGATGAAATAACACATTTAAAATATCTCTTTCCAACCTCATCAATATCAATAATACTAATTAGTCTTCAATTGATTTGAACCCTAGTTAAATCGATCTAATCAAACTCGATTCTCTAGAACCTAACTGAATCGATCTCTAATCCTTATTTAACTAGTCTAGAACCACCATAGACTAGTATAATTTGGACTAGATTAGATTCAATTTAGGTTAAACTGACTTGAAAAGTTAGACCAATTTAGAATCACCCTGAATTGATCTATAGGCTAATCAAGTTTGATTTAGTTCAATCAATATTTGGGCTCAAATCCAATAATTACATAATTTTGGACTAGGCTGAGCCGACCCAAATATCGATCATACGCATTACACACCACTGTACATGCATCACACCAAGCTGGGCCAACCCTAGCCCATGACTGCCCACATTGGGCTGGGTTAGCCTATGGGCCAGGGCTCGACCCGTGAGTTGAGCTTGGCCTATGAGCTATTTTAACCCAATCCTATCTAATTTCATAAATTTCAAATTATAACAGTATATATTCACTAATAATAATACATTAAAACATAACAACATATTAAATAAATAATAAGATTGAAAGATAAACTTTAATACAAGGAAATAATA
The DNA here is from genome assembly GCA_024322285.1 of Musa beccarii. Classification (NCBI taxonomy): domain Eukaryota; kingdom Viridiplantae; phylum Streptophyta; class Magnoliopsida; order Zingiberales; family Musaceae; genus Musa; species Musa beccarii. Next base: position 42,579,084 of record CM044400.1, on the reverse strand, counting down.
TTTTTAATTCAATAAAAATTAAAAACTATATTTTTAATAGATGTAAAATGAATAATTTCAATATGATCAAATCAAATAATAGTATTCTAAATCTCAAAAAGAATAAAATTTTTTGGATAACATATTCTAATCAATAATAAAAATTTTAACATCTAAAGGATTAAGAATTATTTTTGAACTACTCACAGTATATTTTAATCTAAATAAGATTAGAAGATAAATTGTAATACAATGAAATAATATTCTTAATAAAAAAAGGTAGATATCATATATACATAAAACATGTACAATTTCAGTATGTTTAAAAGTAAAAACCTTTAAAGAGTATCGAATGATAAAATATTTTAATTCAATAATAAATATTTTAACATTAAAAATACTAATAAATAATATCAATATACAATAATTTTAACATGGAATCAAAATAAAAATTTTTATTTTCAAGAAAGGTAGGGAAAACCTATCTCTTTTTAGCATAATGAAACTTCTCGTTCCTCCTACTATTGAGTTCGACTAGGTGAGGAACGAAGGAGAGAAATCTATCCCCTTAAATAGGAGGAGGTGAGTCTCTATTAAAGGAATTTTTTTAATTTTTGTATTTATTTAATATAAATTATTTTTATTTAATATACTAACAAATATGATATTACCCTATTTGGAATGCTTAATAATTATTTTCTAATTCATAATGATAAACGAGAAAGTATGATTAATATTCTCTAAATTATACTAGCATGTAAGAAAATAATATTTGATTCCTAAATCAAATATTTAATTTGATTACAAACGGACTCGACTACTAGCATGCTTAAAGACAATAAGACGAAGATAGTAGATGATAGATAATAATAAGAGATATTTACTATTTATAAGAAATAGAGATATAATAGGAAAAAAAAGAAAACAGATATGCCTTCCGGAAAAAAAAAAAATCCAAAGAAAGAGCTTTTTCCTTAATAGTAATTTGGCACGTTCCATGGATCAGTGTTTGGTAAATACATCTAGTGATGAATTGCGTGAGATAGCCAACACGGAGTGATATAGCCGGAGGGCGAGTCACGTAGACCATACTAAGGAAACAATAGGGAACGACTATATGGGCCTTGGGCCTTCATGGGCTTGGCCATTTAAATCAGGTCAGGTTGGATTGGATTGGATCAAACCTTATACAAAATTGACACAGTCCAAACATGGACACAAACTAATTCGAACCTAATCACACATGACCTGATCTCAAAGTACTGCACAACAGCCTTATGTTCGATAATTTTGATGGAGTCCAATCAAGGGATAACATAATGCATCAGATTTTTATACGGAACTATGTAGCCTAATCCATGCTGGTCGCGTAGGATCGAAGCAACAGGGGGGATATTCCAAGAATCCCCCAACTGGAGTTAGTGCTTTGGCACGACAGCGTATTCTCTCACGTGCCATTATCTTCCCAGGGTCGGTTGCTTCTGATATAACCTATCGGACGCATCCTGACCGTCCGATTCCACCACATCGCGATTATTTCGTATTCTAGAAAATAAGAATAAAGAATCTCACGTATTTGATTTCTTACCGACGTTCGGATTGGCAGAAACGGAAGGCCCCGCAGATGAATCTCACCTGGTCCTCACATTATCTCGTTCGGTCGGTATGGATCAATTTTAAAACCGAAGAATTAAAAGGATTATTGCCGATTTTGCTCTCCCAAGAGAAAGGGGAGGCTATCGGCGAGGGTTCGTTTTCTAGGGTTCGGTTCGATTCGCGCGAGGCTGCAGATGAACGCCGGAGCTGCTCCGGCACCAATCTAGTTTCTGCGTGAAGCGATTAGTGGCGAGCGGAGGAGGAGGAGGAGGAGGAGGAGGAGAAGCAGCGGCCGGAGATGCAGACGGAGGCGCGGGTGGGAGCTCTTTCCTCTGGCCACGGCAGTGGCGGAGGCGCTGTAGAAGGCGGGGCGCGGAGGTACTCCGCGCACGACCAGCAGCAGAATCACCACCAGCAGCAGTGTCAGCAGTTGCAACATCAGCCGCAGATCGGGACGGTTGCGCACCTTATTGCCGGAGGAGTCGCCGGGGCGGTCAGCAAGACGTGCACGGCTCCTCTTGCGCGCCTTACCATCCTCTTCCAGGTAACTTCTCGCTCTTCCTTCTCTTTGGCGACCGGGAAGACGAACTTTTTGCTCTTCCCTGTATTCTTATGCTCCATAAATCTAGAAGTATATAGATATACCTCGATTTTGTTTGAATATTATTTCTGGCTAGATCTTGTTGCACCTAACTTTTGTTGAAGGAAAAGGCGAACTGAGCGTTCTTGGCCGTACTCTCGTCGATTTGCTGATTCAATAGTCACAGTCTTTCGTATCATGGACTTTTTCTTGGCCTATGGCTTCCAGATAATCTCTAAATGGTTTGGCACAAATGGAGCCCAAAACTTACATTTCTGCACTTGTAGATCAGGACAGTTACGACGGATATCAGATGTTAAAATCTCAGCATCGTAGTTTGGATTAACATTTCTTTGGGCTTCCACACTTAGGCAATCTTATGGCATGAAATGGTAGCTTGTCCCAGACACGTAGTTGTTGCATTTTGTTGTATGCTGGTTATGTAAGTTATGATGTTGGACATCATACAATAATGCTATGAAGATTGCTAACGAAGAGAAGCTAGTCATGCTTTCACCAGAGTTGATGGCCTTATAAATGAATATACAACTATGAGTCTTAAAAACATAAAATGTGGCATCTATTAAGGACTCATCTGACTTCTTTGATTTCATTTCTCACAGTTTTTTAAGGTTGTAAATGACTCAAATGGTTTTAATTCCCATCTTCTCATGATAGCTAAATCTGCTTAAAATTCATTGAACATTTATTGTCTACAATATCCCTCGAAGAAAATCTGCTATAGGGCTCAAATCTTTTCTTTTTTTTATGGTGCTATCAAAGGACTTTGTCTTTTAAATCTTTATCTAGTTTCCTGTAGGTTTTAAGCCATTTTTGTGTTCAGTATTCAACCTTTTTATTCCAGGTAGTCAAAGATTCATCTATTTGTCCTTTTCATATATGAGTCTCATGGTTGTATTTTATGGCATCCCAAATTTAGGTGCAAGGAATGCACTCTGATGTTGCAACTCTAAGGAAAGCTAGCATATTGCATGAAGCTTCTCGTATTGTTCATGAAGAAGGTTTTAGAGCATTTTGGAAAGGAAATTTGGTGACAATTGCTCATCGCTTACCTTATTCTTCTATAAGTTTTTATGCTTATGAGCGATATAAGAATGTAAGTGAAGTTCAGTACTGAAATAAATCTTATGTTTTCCAACACCACTGATTTCTGTTTAAAATTTATAATCTAATGCAGCTACTGCAATTGATTCCTGGGCTAGATAGGCATAGAGATAGTGTGAGTGCAGATGTGTGCGTGCGGTTGTTTGGTGGAGGTCTGGCTGGAATAACAGCTGCATCTGTCACATATCCGCTGGATCTTGTTAGAACACGTCTTGCAGCCCAGGTAGTTGCTTCCTTTGTCTGTCAATTAGCCGGATTCAGTCTGTTAGTCTTACATTAATAGTGAATCTCGTACTTTTTGATCCAACAAAAAGTTCTTGCCATATTTGCCTTTCTGGAATCCATATCAAACACATTTATTTGATTTAATCTTTTGGCAAATTGATAATGGTTGTGGTATGCAGAAGCTCAAGTGTTATTTCACTTGAATGTGCAGTTATTATTTGTTTCTGTTTCTATGGTTTTGTTTTGTATGTGGGTATAATTTTTATTTTCTAGTTACAACATAAGGTCATAATTGATCTTCAACCTGAAGTGCTAAGTGTGAATGACCTAACCCACTTTTCTCAAGTAATATGGGTTGAAGTAGATTGTGGGGCCACAGTGAGGTCTGGCCGAGGCAGTTAGTTCCAAGGTGGTTGTCCTGAGGTTGTGCTGTCCCAGCTCCTCTAATGCTCATGTTCAAGCTAGGACAAGTTCGTGAGGAAATTGTTTATTCTATGTGGTAAGATAGCTCCTGTCTCTACCTGCAGCAGGCCTCTTTTTATAGTGCTTAGATCACTTTATAGTTGTAGAAGATTCCCCTTATCCAGACAGTTAAGAGAATATTCACCATCTATATTTATTGCTGATGTTACGGATGAGCTGGCCGGCCTCAGAGGAATTTGGACTTTTTTGGGTTCAACATGTAGTGACATGATTCCCCAAGTCAACAAAAGAAGTCACTTTGCACGTGAGAGTGCTAGTTTGGTTGCAATAATTGTCAGCTCTCCTACTACTTTATCTTATTTTTGCTTTTTTATGAGATGTTGGCTGCAGGGTATTAACGCAAAAGTGCTTTTGCTTTGAGTAGCACAAGTCTTATTATTTGTTTTGGTTTTTTCATTTGCCAATGAGCAAAGCAATAACATGGTTGTTTTTTTCCTTTCTGTTTGTTATTCTTTTTCATTCATGTATCACATACTCCTTGCCTTTGTTTGAAAATTTACTGTTTATTTTGTTTGATAATGCTCAACCCATTAATTTTAATGTTTGGACTTGATAATTTTTGAAATTAAAGGTTTGTTGAGTTTAAAAAGTAAGTCAATTGTGTCCTTCATCAATGCTTATAAAATTGATTACCTGCACATTGTGGATGAGAATGAAACATGTGTATCATTTTCAAGTTAACGCTCACTTATGCAAAAGTTAATAATAAATATCATCTTAGTTCATGATTTACCAGTAATGGGGTTACAATCCTCCTTATTTTCAAATTTTGCTGTGACACTAATATAGCATATCTCTAGTCTCCTTTTTGGTTTTGTCCAGTGGGTCTATTGACAATCTAGTCATTTACCATAGTAGTGTTTGAACTGATGAGAAGTCATGAATATTCTGGTTACTTATATATATATATATATATATATATATATATATATATAATATTTCAAAAAGCGATAATGACCAGCACCATGCTGATAAAAAAGTAGCAAGGATTCCAAACCAACCGGTCACTTCCTCTTCCGAAAACAAGAAACCCTTTTAACCCTTGCAAAATTGGCCAACCAATAGACATATTTGTTCCCCACTATATAAACATGCACGATAGAGTATTTAGAAAGGTTAATAAACTCTTGACCACCAGCTTCGCATTTTACTCAATCACCAACTTGGTGATACCTTCCTTCACAGCCCATTCAATGCCTTCTGGTTACTACAATACGAGTTTTCAGCTTTTCATTGTAGTTTTATGACTTGCAAATTATCTTTGGACTTGTGGGTTGCAGCATCTTCAAGTGTATGACTATTTCATCTCTTAAATGTGCAGACGAATACTATGTATTACAGGGGCATTTCACATGCTGTGTATGCTATCTGCAGAGATGAGGGTATGAGAGGATTATACAAGGGGCTTGGACCAACATTGATGGTAAACTTAATCATTGAACTAATTTTGATTCTGGTGATGGTCTTTAATTATTTTTAGTTGGTGTTGACCATTGTTAAACTGCAGGGTGTTGGACCCAGCATTGCAATCAGCTTTTCTGTTTATGAAACTTTGAGATCTCGTTGGCAAGTTGAGAGGTGATTGGATTTCTGTCCTATTGATAAGCTGCAAACTTTAATCTGAGTTGGAAGTTTCTTTCCATCCAATGATAAGTATAACATGTGATTTTTTGACTTTTTTTTTCTTTTTTTGACAATAGGCCATATGATTCTCCTGTATTGGTTAGTTTGGCTTGTGGAAGTCTTTCTGGTATTTCATCATCAACAGGTACATTGCCAACAAACTTATAATGTAAAGTAGAGGTTAGATCACATCATTGCAAGCTGTTATTCATATGAATGAAAAACCAATTGATGCCTGAATGTGAAAAGCTAGAACCCAGATGCACAAGTCTGAAAACATAAAAAACTACAGTTGTGTGGCCTATTTGGGTATATTAGCATTTGAAACAAATTGAAGCTAGGTCTGCATATTAATTTACGATGTTTCTCGAGTTTCCATTAAAATCAAATGAGATTGTTACATTTGGAAGTTTATGACTTCAAGCATATTTTATTGTTGATTCATACATAAGAATGTGTTTTGGATGAAGTTTCTTATTAATTATTTTAATCTACCTTGTAAGGATGAAGTTTCTTACTAATTATTTTAATCTACCCTGTAAAGCTGGGAATTCTTGTCATGCTTGTTCTTATTGAGATTCAAATATGCACATTTTTCATTTATGGCCTTCCAAACTTAGCTTTGGGTGTATTCTATCCACTTGTGTTACATAATGGCTAATTCATATGGTTATATGGTACGACTAATCACTTGTCATTCTCTAGACCATGTTTAACTTATAACTTATAAGTATAAATGTCAAATGTAATAAATTGAATTAGCTGTTGGAGTCATGGTATAAGTGATAAAGCATGCCAAATGAAGTTCATATATGTTAGGTATGCCATTCACGTTACTTATTTATTGTCGGCAGGAGATAATGACCTTTTAATCTAGAAAAATTTGTTGGTTCAGCCATATGACAGGTCTAATTATCATTTAATTCAGATTCATATTCTTCGGATGTTGGGTTGTATTTGGTTATAGTTGATGCCGGAAAAAAAAGTCTTTATAAAGATATGTCTAGTCAAATGTGATATAGTAACTGGGTTGTTGAAATCGGAATATGCATTTATGCATATGGTTGAATCAGTGATACACTTCCCTTCCAGTCATGGTTGAATTGTTGGCATAGAGAAGATTTGCTATAAACAGAAGGGTGTGCTGTCAGAAGGAAGGCTTATGTCAAAAGTAGCCAGAATGATGCTGCTGAAAATGACGAGACAACAGCATTGCTGTTTCAAGAAGATAGCTGTGGAATCAAATGAAATCAAATAAGATCTATTAGTTTCCTGATTATGGCAGATGTCTTTTAGTCATGGTTACCTGAAATAAGTAAAATCAATTTTAAGGCACAAGTTAGGTAGGAAAGAGGAGCATACGGGGGTAAAATTAGATGTTGGATTGAAAGAACTAACATTTATCAATAAAAAATCAATTGATATGTGTTGTTCCAGCCTAGGTCCGACTTTTGCATAGATTAAGATCTTAACATAGTTCTAACCTTGAAAGGACTTTTTGTGGACTGACTTTTGCATAGACTAGCATGCAGGATGAATTTTGGAGGAACTGCATGTTTCCTATGTTCGTCATATTAGAGTGTCTTTTTTGGTCAGATCTATGAGAATCTATATTGCTTACATCTGCAGTATATTTTTGCAGTGACATTCCCATTGGATCTCGTTAGGCGAAGAATGCAGTTGGAAGGGGCAGCTGGAAGGGCTTGTGTCTATAAGTCTGGCCTCTTTGGGACGTTTAGGCACATAATTAGGACCGAAGGATTTCGAGGCTTATACCGAGGTATCTTGCCTGAATACTTCAAAGTTGTCCCCAGTGTGGGCATTGTTTTCATGACCTACGAAACTCTAAAATCAATCTTTTCAAGCTTATCAGCAGATGATTAATGGTCAGAACTCCATTTTTAGCATTCCATCTTTTGACATATGCCATGGGCACATATTTTGACTTTGTTTGATGATACAGGGTAGAAAAGTTTGCATCTTTCAGGACTCCCATGGTGGCGAGTTTTGCTGTTGCTGCCATGAAAATTCTTTATTTTTGTATAGATGAAAAGGCTTTTGTGGATGCAACTGGTTACTAGTTTAGACTCATTCATCAGCCATCATTTTGATATTGGTAAGAGTTTGCTTTGACCATCAGTTGGGGTTTTTAGATTTTTATGTTTCCCACTTGTTTGCTAACAATGGATAGCCGATCTAGTAATGTTTAATGGTAAAGGAATCTGAGAGCAAACTTCAAATTGGTATTTAGTTGTTCTTGGGTCGTTTGTTGTGGAGTCGAGTCTTGATTGTGACTCGTCAATGGTGTCAAGTCAGTCAACCAGGCACAAACCCTGCCGGCCACGGCAGCAAACAAAGAGGCGGATGGCGAGTCGCCATGGTGGTCTCTATTTGTTGGCCTGTCGCTGTGGGTTGTTTCGTAAAACGTAGGTGAACGCTTTTGGCATTAGCTGGAGACAGGAACAGTGTTGTCGGTGTCGGCACGATATAATTTGATCTCTCTCATAGCAATCTGATAGCTTGAGCCATGATGTTTGTTTGATATTAAATATTTCGAGTTCCACCGTATCGGTGTCGGCACGAGATAATTTGATCTCTCCTTATAGCAATCTGATAGCTTGTGCCTTGATGTTTGTTTGATAATAAATATTTCTAGTTCCACCGTGCATTCTTTTAGATTAAGGATTCAAACATTCTATCTTCCTACGGTAACACAGCGGCTGTTCATGCAAAAATACATTTTTTTCTGGAGCGCGCGGATCTATGCTCTGAAACCTACGTAATCATCATCATCTATTTAGGGACTCGTTTTAAGGTCCTATACTGATGATGGCTTGTTACATGTCTGGGCCACCTGACAGGATCTCATCATCACACAAGAGCAGCATCTGCACCACCGAATCCATGGTTGGCCTTCGATTCCTCTCCTCTTCCAAGCAAGCGAACGCGATCTCCATCAACACCACGGCCTGCCTCCAGTGTACCTCCCCCTCCAGTCTGGGATCTACGAACTCGCCGATCCATGCCTCTTCTCCACTCTCCAGCTCCGCCTTGAGCGTCATGATTGTCCGCAGCAGCACCATGCCCACCTCTTCCACCCCGTCCACCACCCAGTTGGTGACTCTCTTCCCCTTGACCAGCTCCAGGAGCACCACCCCGTAGCTGTACACATCCACCTTCCCGTTGATGGGAAGGTTCGACGCCCACTCTGGGCGCGATGTACCCCCTCGTCCCTCGAATCCTCGATAGGTTGGAGCCTGCTCCGCCTCTGTTCAACAGCTTCGCCAGCCCGAAGTCTGCGATCTTTGGCTCCCAATCCAGGTCCAACAGGATGTTCTCCGGCTTCAAGTCGCAGTGGATGACCCACTCGAGGCACTCGTGGTGCAGATACGCCAATCCTTTGGCCACGCCCACTCCGATCTTGTTCCTCTCGCTCCACCGGAGTAGTCTACCGGCGGCGCCACCGCCGAACAAAGCCTTGTCCAGGGAACCATTCTCGACGAACTCGGAGACCAAGAGCCTGTGCGAGCGTTCGGAGCAGAAGCCGAACATCCTGACCAAGTTCTTGTGGTATATCCTCTCTATCAGGTTCAGTTCGGCCTTGAACTCCTCCTCTCCTTCAATCACGTCCTCCAGCTTCTTTACCGCCACCACACGTTCGTCGTCCAAGGCCGCCTTGTAGACGACTCAGGAACCTCCCCTTCCGACAATATCCTTGAAGTCCCTCGTGGCTCTTTTCAGCTCTGCGTACGTGAACCTCCGGAACTGGCTCGATATCGCCTGGTATCCCTCATCCGTCGAGCTCGGCTTCTTCTCCCTCCTGAAGATGAACCACCAACCAGATGCGATGAAGAGAGCCTCTACCGCGAAGAACGCCGAGACGAACCCGTAGAAGTACTCCCACTTGGTCTTTCCTCCTGCTTTACGACGCAACTCGGATTGACCCGCCAAAGGTTGCACCTTGGTGCCATTGCAAACAGGTTCCTCAGCCGCCGCCGGTATTACAGGGTATTGCGAGTGTTCTCCTACGTTTCTCGCGAGTTTCATGTAGATGGTGTTGCCGGTGTTCTGAGATGATCTGCCATTGAAGAGGGTGGTCTTGGGATAGCAGTCTCCTGTTCCCTGCTTATACCCGAAAGCTTCACATGAGCAGTCCTCGCTGCAGATCTTCCTGCACTCCCCGAACGAAAGTCCACCGGAGTAGTCGAGATCGAACCCCCAGAAATCCGTACAGGGAAGCCTCAAGTGTTAATAGATAAGATTTTCCTCAACCGTCTACCGAGAAATTTCCTCGTGCGGTTGAGGAAATCTTATCTATTAACATCAAGAACCGATTCTGGTGAGGATGGCAGCTGATATTGTGCTTGCGCCTGCAACCTTTGCTCCAGTCGCTTGGGTCGTTCACCTCGAAACCGGGTGGGCAGATACACCCCACCCTGGCGGAGTAGACGCAGAGCCCGTTTCGGCCGCAGGTGCCGTGCACGTCGCAGGGCTGGAGAACCGCCTGCCATGACACCACCGACCAAGTCCTGGTTTGCTTGCTTAGGCTGTAGAGTCGAAGGTTGCCGTCGTAGTCCAGAGTTAGCCTCCTTGTGATCCCATGGCCGTAGTCAGAGGCATTGAACTCCAGATGATCGCTGGCGTAGAAATGGCCCATCTCATCAAGAACACCATACCTGGTGCTGTTGTCGCTGGTTCTACCGTTCTCCCACACCTTATTGAAGGGATTAGACCAGTAGATGCTGGAAATGTCGGGCCCGTCGTAGATGAGGCGGAGGACGTTGTCCGTGTCGAAGTAGAACCTGTAGTAGCCAGACGAAAGCAAACCCGAAGCGGACGCGGAGACCAGAGGCGTGCTCTTGGTGATGGGTTGCATGGGGAGGAGAGTGTCGGTGGGCGAATCAAAGCTTTGCCACAGAGTTGTGTTGTCGGCATCGACCACCACAAGATTGCCGGTGTTCAGCAGCAGCGCGCGGTCAGCGGAGCCGGAGCTGGTGTTGCTGCTCCACACCAGCGTGCCGTCGAAGTCCGTCAGCTCCAGGCGCCCGTTCCTGCTTAACGTGATCCTCTAGCCGCGCCCGTTCACGAGCTGGTCGCGGTTTGCAGTCCAGGCGGCGGTGGCGTTGGCGGAGTTGGCGAACCAGATGGAGAAGGCGTAGTCGTTGGAGCCAGCCTTGTAGAAGCCGCAGGCGAGGAAGGACTCGGCCTGCGAGACGAGGATGTCGGTGTCGTCCTCCACGGATAGCGATGAGCCTCTGGTGAGAGAATCCCGGCGAAGGGCCGAACAAAAGGGTGGAAGCGTGGAGACGACGACCAAAAGAGCAGCGAGAATGCAGGGACGAGAGACTTTCTGCATACTGCAGAAGTCGAAGATTTGCCTTCCCTTTCTCTTTCTGTTTCCTCCCTTCCATCAAGTCTTTTATGGCGTAGGTTGAGATGCTCGGATTGATTCGGTTCGAGTCTCATCATATTCGCGGTCTTCTGATGTACTGAACCAATGATCGTTTGGAAAGCATCAAGTTTAGATGCCGACCGATGAGCACTAAACGTCTGCCATAAAGACCGTAGAACGTGAGTTATAACGTGGACATGACCCTGTGCTATTATTTCCCGACTTGCACGTCAACCAATAAATATATGACGTCGAAAATAGAGCTAAGAATAATCCCCCGTCGTTAAGGTTTAGAAGACTGACTTCAAATATATTAGATTGATATCAGATCAGGTCAACTGATAATAATAGATCTTATGATCATTTATTACGAATAAAAGGGAGATGAGCCTCACAAGAATAAGGGGAGATGTTATCACTGTACAAGAAAAAAAAAGGAGATGTTATCACCGTACAATAAAAAAAAGAAAAATGTTAAGAACATGTTTATGTATAAAATAAGGATCGAAAAGGATGATTTAGTCTGATATTGCAAGGTCTAATGACATATATTGGATTGATCCAGAACTAATCGATGACAAGTTTAGCTCAGAATTGTCTCTCGATTTAAAATTCTTTATGCCAAAGCCATCGGAGAATAACAGCAGTCATTCGATTTAAGATTCACAACAAGATGTGCCAGAGTTTGATCCGTTGGAAGAACAACACATTCGATCATAAATTATCTTCGATCGTGAAAGCAATTGATGTAGTTTCTTTGGTTCAATCAACAAACCTAATCCAAGTTTTATAATTCATAAAGAATATATTATCAGCTAATCATCATGTAATCACTACAGAGTCCTGTGTGAGAAGAAAACATCAAGTCATCTTCTACTCATCCACCCACATAGACAAGAGTCCAAAAGCAATTCTAAGATAAGCAATTCAGGGCTAAGCTATCTCCCTATAGAATATTTTATGAAATATTCTATACATTTGAGATTAAGTATAAAAGTTCATCTTCACTATGATGACGAGGGATGGATTTCTTTGAACTACTCGCATCCATACTTAGACACATCAGATTACTAACTTAGGTATTGTAGAGATCGAGCTGGGAAATCTTTCTCAACCATGGTCTTCGTGTTGAATTTCGAATTTTGATGATGAAACTAATTGAGTATAATTTATGATCGAATTACATTTTAAGTGATGCAGGTCTACTCGATCAACATTAGACAGTTGACGCAGAAGGAATTGACGTTGCGCCGGAGGAACACGTCAGGATATTTAATGTTGTGCCAGAGGTCCGGTCGATAGTCGGTAGAAGGTTTCGGACGTCGGGTATCGGGCCAAGAAGAGTGGTGTTACACCAAGGATATCAGGGTTGCGGAGGTCAACCACCGATTAGGCAATGGACCACAAGAGACAGTGTGCCAAAGAATCGGACGAAGCGCCGATAGGCCAATGATGTGCCGGGCAATAAAATGTCAATTCGTGTTATAATTGTCTAGATCAAATTAGAGTTTTATCTTGTGTGTGTAGGATTAACTACAATAATGATGAAGACATAAAGCAAAACAAAGTACTGGAGTCAAGTGTGATAAAATCGTTGGGAGTTCGAGAGTTTGACGAAAGTTCGAAGATTCGTTGGAGTGCTATCGGAATTGGTCGAGAACGAGTAGGAAACTTATCAAAGGGTTTTCAGAAGTTCGCCGGAAGATTTGTCGGAAGTTCACGGAGCTCATCGAGAAAGATTGGAGCTTGCCGAAGAAGCTCGTCGGAACTCGTTAAGATCATCATAAAGTCCAAGAGCTTACCGGGTGTTCGTAGAATGGTGTCCGAGGGATTGTCGGAAGACCGCCAAAAGTTCGCCGGACTAAGTCTTGACTTGCCAAAACTTTGTAATAGCATAGGAATGTCTTTAAAATTCATAGTTAGCATGTTAATTTGGGTTAGGATTAGGTGTTAATCCTATAACCCAAGTAGGGGCTAATTGAGCCTGATAACGGACTGGTTTGGGTCGAGTTTAAGGCCCAACCAAGTGTGCTGGACCTGTTTGGCGGTGACACCACCCAGGTCCAACAACCCAAGTGGTCTGGGCGGTGGTACCACCTAGACTGGGCGGTGGTACCGCCTAGACTGGGCGGTGGTACCGCCTAGACTGGGCGGTGGTACCGCCTAGCACACTGATCGTGTCAATGTGTCAAGCGGTGGTGCCGCCAGGTTGGGGGGTGGTACCACCCAGTACATTGACAAGGTCAAAAAGCCTGGGTGGTGGTACCACCCAACACTGGCAATGGTACTGCTAGTAACTTGGAAATCTGGGATGATTCAAATTTGGGCTCTAAATTTGAATCATATTGAAGCTTATAAATAACCCTCTCATTCATGGTTGAAGAACACACTAGAACTGAGAAAGAAAAAGAAAAACGCTACTGTAATAGTGTCAAATTCCTCCCTCTTATTTTAAAGTGTGATCTCGCCTTAGAGAGGGTTAAGAGGCCTTGTAAGGGTTATGTCCTAAACCCGTCAAAAGTAGAGTGCTGTAAAGGAGCCGGTCCTCGCCCGTTGGAAGGAGGATAATTAGTGAAAAAGCCAGTGACCTTAAGTGAAGAGGAATCGGGAGTGGACATAGGTTGTATGACCGAACCACTATAAATCAGTTTACGTTTATCTTATTGTCATTTACATTACTACAAACTATCTTCACTTTGATGCTCTACTTCCTTGTCTCCTTCTTACGAATCACTTCAAGTTTAAAGCATCTTTCGTTGCAGATTTAATCGAAGAAGCATAATTTTTATCATACGAAATTTTCAAAAGTGTCTTAAATCACTGAATTTATCGTTCTTTACCATTGCACTAGTTCACCCCCCCTCTTAGTGCCGCTCTCGATCCTAACAATTGATATCAGAGCGACGTTATTTCTCATTCGGATTCACACCCGTGAGAAATGGATCTTAACGGCTTTCAAGAGGGTTTTTTGATTGTTCGTCTCCTGTTCTTAACGGTTTGGACTATACATATTGGAAAACTCGAATGCGAGTTTTCTTGATTTCTTTAAATTTGGATTGATAGAGCGTTATTGAAAACGATTTTCAACTTTCCTCTCAACTGACAAACGAATGGTCGGATTTAGAGAGAATATTTATCTTTAAATGCAAAGGCTATGAATGCCTTATATTATTCTTTCGATAAAATTGAGTTTAATTGGATTTCTACGTGTGAAACGGCTTTCAATATTTAGCATACACTTGAAGTCACATATGAAGGAATGAGTAGAGTCAAAGACTCAAAAGTTAACATTTTGATGCATGATTTTGAGCTTTTTCAAATGGAACCAAGTGAGACTATCGATGACATGTTCTCCCGTTTCTCGGATGTCATCAATAGTCTAAGAGCACTTGGTAAATGTTTCTCGGATTTTGAACTCGTTAACAAGATTTTAAGATCCCTTCTAAAAAGGTGGGATCCTAAAGTAATGACGATACAAGAAACTAAAAATCTAAATGAATTTCCATTGGAAGAACTAATCAGGTCTTTAATAACCTATGAGATGATATTCTTGGAACACAATGAACATGATGAACACATGAACCACCGTCCAAAGAATAGGAAGGACTTGAAATTTTAGACAAATGGGGACCTCTTGAGTGATAACTCAAGTGATGGTGATGAGGACATTGAACATATAACAATGAATTTTAATACGTTCATTAAACAAAAATGTAAAACTAAGAATAAACTTGAATGGAGGAAAAGGCTAAAGAAAAGGAAGACACCTAAGGACGAATCAAGAACTTCCGAAAGGCAAATGACAAATTATGCTTTGACAGACTTCGACTACAAGATAAGCAACTTAACTCCCTTGAACTATTTTGAAGTTATATGATGTTTTTCATGAGTGCTTAATTTAGTTGATAGGAAATAAAATATTATTTTCAAAAATTATATTATGCTTCTCTTCTTAGCAATTTTGAAAAATTAAAAATTGATCATGAAAATCATATTGTTAAAGTTTCATGCATGTTATAATTCAAAATTATGAATGATGATTAAATGATTTGTAGTAGCAATTGTACATCAAATACATATTATTCTTGGAAGTGTCTTAATAAAAATGTTTGTATCATGCTTGACATTACCATTTGATATGCTATAATGTATTTTTGGCTTTGACGTAACTTGTTTCGGATTTATACATGTCTTTATAAAATCAATTGTAAGACTAAAAGACCTAATCCACAAATTTTCTAACTGAAAGAAAAGTGGTTTTGATGTTGTCTTATGTCACATGGTTTTCATGACGAAATTTTTTTTTTGAATTTATATGATGCATGACATTTTCATATGAAAAATTTGAACATACTCATATAAGATCAATCACATGAAATAAAACACATAAAAATAAAAAATGTGCTATCATGATGTTTTTGTGTTTTATGTGTTTGGTCTTGATGGCTTTATGAAGAAACTTATATCTTATTTTTTAAATGTTGATACATGAATCTAGTAGAAAAAGACAAGAGCAAGCTTACATGTAAACCATCTCCGTTGCTCTTAATAAAATTTTTGAATGAAATATTTTGATGCATTTGTTTTGATGATCTTTATGACGAAATTGGTTTCAAACAAGATGCATCGTTTTGACACAAAAATTTAATTATCATGACTTTTTGTTTGATGTTGCTTGATGGTTTTTCAGATTTATAAAATAATGTATGGTTTTAGCAAAAATTTGATTTTGATTCTAGAGATCTCATGCCAAGCTTGAATCATGTAAGATGATAAACATCTTGTTATAACTAACTAATGAAAGAAAGAATTAAAATGATTTTGATGATTTATTTTGTAAAATTGAATAAGCTAAATAATGACAAAAGTCTTAGCAATGAAAGCTTGTATAATGTTTGATGAACTCACATCTTAAAGCTATGTATGATGAATCATATGTCTTGTTATATATGTTTTTGATCTAAATCATTTTTATGATTTTTTGCCTTTACGTCTTGAATGTTCATGCTTGTTTCTATTTGACGTAAAAGACAAAGACATGCTTATATGAAATACTTAAAAGAAAATACATTTTTCATCTATTTGAGATTAATGAATTCATGTTATTCTCATGAACTTCTTGAATGTAATTTTGATCATGAGTTTCGAGTTGATGAATTGATTCAAATAAAATGATACATTCAAATGAATCACTTATTGATATTTATAATTGTGATATATCTTTTTGAAATATCTTTCTAATAAGATTTTGACAACTTAAGATGTCTTTTGGAATTCATGACATGATATGATTGAATCATTGATTTACTCTTCCTTATCATGAATTGAAAATTGATGCTAAAGAAAATTTGTAAATCATAATCTTAATTTCTCGGACTTATAAACTTGAGATTTTCCTTATATGAATCAAGATTTCTCATAAGCATTCTCGTATGATTCTTTCACTCTATTAAAAAGATTTGTCAAATGAATCATGCTCTTCTTGACTTTTTCTTGATATCATAAATATGACATGATTTCTTTGACTTGAATGTATCATGAAATGATTGAAATATTGATTGATGCAATCTTTCATATATATATATATATATCATTGTATTTCCTCCCTTCTTTTCAATGTTGACTAAAGGGGGAGAGAAAATATGCTAGGTTGCAATTCAAGACTTGATTGTCATGATTACTTTTTATCATGTTAGCTTGAATGTTAAATTCATATTCATGACTTGAATTTTGATGATTGAAAATTGATGAAATTTGCTTTATGATGAATTATTGAATCATAATTTTAATACTTCCTAAATAGAATATTTATGAATCATGAATGTAAATTTTTGATATCCCATTGATCTCTTGATAAATATTTATCTTTGTTGATTGTCATAATTTCAAAATTCATGTAAAGGGAAAAGAATTATACTCTTCCCTTCTTTTTGACAACAATAAAGGGGGAGAAAGTTTTTGCTAGCTAGAACATGCAAAGGAAGACAAAGGTTACATTTCTCAAAAGAGAAGAAAGAAATTGCAAACTTGCATATTCTTCTTTAACTTGTTAGCTTACATGTTTAAAGTGATGTAAATTTTGTAAAAATTACTAGCTTATAAAAGAAAACTAGCTTGCACTTCTCAAGAGAGAAGAAATAAAAATTGCATGCATATTGCAAAGGAAGCAATGAAAGTGCATCTTGCACATCTCAAGAAGCTAAGTAAAAATTATCATGCTTAAATTTAAAACTTGCTATGATTGAATGTGGTAAATCTAGCCTATATGAGTTGACTTGTATATCTTTTAAAATTGCTAGAGCAACTTCTCCTTTTTGTTGATGACAAAGGGAGAGAAGTAGATTGATGAGTTCATGTAATGTAATGTTGATTGAATGTTTTATATATTTGTATGATGTTTTTGTTGACATGATATTTGATACATGTTGCTTGGATTTGGGTTATACCAAGTGTTCTATCAATGACATATTGATAGGGGGAGTTTGTGTAAACTCCGAGGAGTTAAGGTTAACTTCGTCATCAATTAGTTGTCATCATCAAAAAGGGGGAGATTGTTGAATCTCGGATTTTGATGATGAAACTAATGGAGTATGATTTATGATCTAACTGCATTTTAAGTGACGTAGGTCTACTCGATTAGCATTCAACAGTTGACGTAGAAGGAATTGACGTTACGTCGGAAGAATACGTTAGGATATTGGATGTCATGCCGGAGGTCCGGTCGATAATCGACAGAAGGCTTCGGACGTCGGGCATCGGGCAAAGAAGAGTGGTGTTGCACCAAGGATATCAGGGCTATGGAGGTCAACCACCGATTGGGCAATGAACCGCAAGAGAGGATGGTGTGTCGAAGAATTGGACGAAGCGTCGATAGGCCAATGATGTGCCAGGCAACAGAATATCAATTCACGTTGTAATTGTCTAGATCGAATTAGAGTTTTATCTTGTGTGTGTAGGATTAACTACGATAATGATGAAGACATAAAGCAAAGCAAAGTACCGGAGTCAAGTGTGATGAAATCATTGGGAGTTCGAGAGTTCGATGGAAGTCTGAAGATTTGTCGGAGTGCTACCGAAATTGGTCGAGAACGAGTAGGGAACTTGTCGAAGGGTTTTCAGAAGTTCGCTAGAAGGTTCGTCAGAAGTTCACGGAGCTCGCTGAGAAAGATCGGAGCTTGCCGAAGAAGCTCATCGGAACTCGCCAAGATCATCGTGAAGTCTAGGAGCTTATCGGGTGTCTGCAGAATGGTATTTGAGGGATCGTCGAAAGATCACCAAAAGTTCATCGGAAGCTCACCGGACTAAGTCTTGACTTGCCAAACTTTGTAATAGCTTAGGAATGTCTTTAAAATTCATAGTTAGCATGTTAATTTGGGTTTAGATTAGGTGTTAATCCTATAACCCAAGTAGGGGCCAACTAGGCCTGATAACGGACTGGTTTGGGTCGAGTTTAAGGCCCAACCAAGTGTGCTGGACCTGTTTGGTGGTGGCACTACCCAGACTGGGTGGTGGTACTGCCTGGGGCAGAGTGCCCTGGGCGGTGGCACCATTGGTTAGGGTGGTGGTACCACCCAGCACATAGTGTGTCAGGCGGTGGTACCGCCCAGTATACTGACAAGGTCAAAAAGCTTGGGCGATGGTACCGCTAGTAACTTGAAAATTCGGGATGATTCAAATTTGGGCTCCAAATTTGAATCACCTTGAGGCGCCCAAATTTGAATCACCTTGAGGCCTATAAATACCCCTATCATTCATAATTGAAGAACACACTAGAACTGAGAAAGAAAAAGGAAAACGCTGCTGTAATAGTGTCAAATTCCTCCCTCTTATTCTAAAGTGTGATATAGCCTTAGAGAGGGTTGAGAGGCCTTGTAAGGGTTACCTCCTAAATTCGTCAAAAAGAGAGTACTGTAAGGGAGCCAGTCCTCACCTGTTGGAAGGAGGACAACTAGTGGAAAAGCCAGTGGACTCAAGTGAAGAGAAATCAGGAGTGGACGTAGGTCTTATGACCGAACCATTATAAATCGATTTGTATTTATCTTATTGTCATTTACATTACTGCAAACCATCTTTACTTTGATGCTCTACTTCCTTGTCTCCTTATGAATCATTTCAAGTTTAAAGCATCTTTCGTTACGGATTTAATCGAAGAAGCATAATTTTTATCGTACGAAGTTTTCAAAAGTGTTTTAAAATCACCAAATCTATCATTTTTTACCATTACACTAATTCACCCCCCCTCTTAGTGCCACTCTCGATCCCAACACTTCGTGCATGTAACACTTCAAGAGCTCGATGTTTTTACCTTAGAGGTATCTTGGACAACCCTATACATATAGGTCCAGACCACATCGAATAGACCAAGACATCAATGACTTCTTTCCTCATTATTTTGGTGCTATAAAGAGGACTTGATGTTGTAGGAACGCTTGACCTCTAACCTTTTCAATGAATGCTTGAGTGAAGAGGCTCTACTCTCGACCCATGTACTTTCTGTAATGATCAAGAGCAGAACTAAGAGGGGGGGGGGGAGTGAGTTAGTGCAGCAGATAAAACTCGACGACTTAAAGCGATTTCAGAAAACTTTTTGCATTAAAAAAATTTCATCCGATGAAAATAATTTCGGTAAAATGTTGATTCCAGTGAGTTCGTAAGAGAGTAGAGAAGGGAAGATTAAAAGATTGCAGCCAAGTAAAAATTTAAATACAGTAAAGAAAATTTACACACCAAGAGAAGAACGTAACAATTTATAGTGGTTCGGTTGATTGACCTACGTCCACTCCCGATACCTCCTCCGATGAGGTCACTGGCTTCCACTATCGATATTTCTTGAAGGGAAAAGATCAATCACCTATTTTTACAGAATTTTATAGTGGTTCACTCTCCTTTTACAGAATTTTTACACTTAGAGAATCGGGAAGGTGAACACTCAATTTTTTCAAAGCTATCTCACTATAGTTTTGGCTCAGTTCTTATCACTTCTTAATGTGCTAAACCAACTAAAAAGTAAGAGATATTTATAGCCTCAACTAGCATCAAAATTGGAGCCAAAAAAGGTCCTATCTCAGATTTTTGGGTGCTGGCGGTATCACCACCAGTTGACCCTGACATTGGGGGGTATCATAACCCAATCTGGTGGTATTATCACCAAAGTAGAGCTTCAGGTTCTGTGGTGGGGTAGTACCATTGCCAGACAAGTGGTACCATCTCTTGGCAGTTAATAACTACCGATGGTACCACACTTGATCTGAGCTGTACCACCGCCTAGGCTTTTGGGAAACCACACCTTGGGCGGTTCCACCACCCCAGTTCTGGCAATGCCATCGCTAAACAGAGTCTAGCAGCCTGGATAGGCCTTGAATCCCACCCAATCCAGTTCAATCTCTGGCCCCTATTAGGGTTAATGGGATTACCTCCCAATCTTAACCCTAATTATGTACTAATTATGAAATTAAAGATATTTTCTAAGCAAAAACACAATTCGGCATGTCAAGACTTCTTCCGGTGAGCTTCCGATGAACTTCTGATGGACTTCTAATGAACTCTCAGACATCTTCCGGCGGACTCTCGGCAGGCTCCTAGACTTTACGACGATCTTGGCTAGTTTCGACGAGTCTTCTTGGCAAGCTTCGATCTTTCTCAGTGAGCTCCGTGAACTTTCGACGAACCTTCCAACGAACTTTCGATAACCCTTTGGCAAGCTCTTGATTCATTCTCGACCAATACCAACAACACTTCCAATGAACCTTCGGACTTCCAACGGACTCTCGAACTCCCAATGATTCGATCATCCTTGACTCTGACACTTCGTTTTGCTTTATGCCTTCATTACTATCGTAGTTAATCCTACACACTTCTCTCAACATATAGATTAGATCAAATAACTTATCAATTGACTTCATCATCGAAATATGAGATTCAACACTTTCACTCAAGGGGGCGATAGCCACCCTTGACTCACATGGATGCATCCACCTCAACGTAAATATCAATGCGATACTAGTGGCTATTTAATGACCCAGGTCTCTTGCCCTCGGGGATGATTTGAAGCCACCTATGCATCCCTGTTGAGGTATTCTTAAACCTCATACAGCAAGTGCATATGCTAATGGGCACGATATAAGCCATCACTTTACTTTTGACCTAGCTAATCCAACAGGCTATGCCACTAGCTTAACCCACAGTCAACAACTCGATCACCATCGACATCTTTGCCTATCAAGGTTCCCCCACTCGATATGGTGCCGACATCCTAAGAGCGCCCAAGACCCACTGAATTGTTGGAAAATCTAGGGGCAACATCACGTGCATAGTGGAAGAACAAAAAATAAAAATCCTAGATTTCTACAAAAATGGTTTCATTGTTCTGTGAAGATTAGTGTACAAAAACTCACAAAATTGAAAACTATGTATAAGAAAGATTATATATCTATTCTTATATATCCCTGAATTCTTATAGATCTGTAAGAGAGGATGAAGGAGGTCAAGCATCTTCCTCTCTAGTGGTGATCCATAGGGCAGGGGCTGCGAAGATGATCCTCAAAGAGAGAGGAGAATAGGAGGTGGCAGCCAAGAGAGCCCTAGCCTATGAGCCTTTGTTTCCCTCCTATTTATAGAGGTCCCCTGTCAACTTAACCATAATAAATCCTGCCCTATTGGGTATTGGATCTTTATCCAATTACCCAAGTCTCTTAGATTAGTGGGTCTCTACCCAATAATCTATAATTAGCTCTTATTGGATCTAATAATTCAGAGGCTTATTGGATATCCAATAAGATAGGGGCTCCGGTGAATATCTCATATTCGAACCTCTACTCGTCGTAGCATCTACCAAATGTGTGTGACCCTTTAGGCCCAATATCGAGCTAGCCATTAGTTATACCTGTTAGAACTCCTTATGGCTCAGTAAATTATTATCTCCATAATAATTCACTCGACTCATCAACTACGAATGTACTAGGCCACTACACCGCAGTCTCTAGACGATACAGGGGAATCCAATCCTTTGAACATATTTATTCTCAATTACCATATACCTATAATCCCTCATCCATCTAATATCCTAGAGACTATTTATCGGGTATGATGTTGTCAGGCACATATGTTTTCTACTCGAGTCTCGCTCTAATTGTATTCTCTCGGAGAACTCTCTCTCTCAATCCGAATGACTTTGACTAAGGATTTGCCTAAGTAAGAATACATGGGATATTCCTCTCATGACACCAAGAGTGGATAATCCTCTATCAACACTCAATTGCCCTTGTAAGGTTAGCTGCCACTCCCAATGACTAGTTGTGCTAGATTTGGTACTTCCAAACCTATAAGTCCGGTATTAAAGAGTGGAGTACTCATATAAGACATCCTTAGTATCTCAAGTTTAAGGACCAAATACACTACTAGGACTCTGAAATTGTTGTCTAACAATATGGTATCATCAACTATTCAGTATTTCGTAAGTGGATCAATCAGTGAACTCATTCTCCAATGAGCACCTACACTATATTTTTAGTGTCCCTACATGAGTAGCTATGAGACTAGCCACCTCCATCATATGGATAGATATACAACATACTAGTTTGTTTGGTTATCTCGATATCCCTCTCGAGTAACCTATAACCAAGATTATTTAGGGTCTGTGTTTAAAGATGAATCGATCTCATTATCGTGATCTCATCATGATCCGATTTTCATTGTATAGATCCATGGATATCACAAAAAATATAACACATAAGATAAAGTGATAAAATATCAATAAATAATAAGTAAAAATAATACGTATGATGTCACACGTGCCATCACTCACGTGATTGGCTTACAGGGCATCTATGACTAGTAATCTCTTACTTGACATAAAGCCAATTACCTATGTGTTTGATCCCCATCAAACCTATATGATGCTTAAAGATAATATGAGACAATGACTTCGTCAGTGGATCTGTGATATTATCTTCGGATGGAACTCTTTTCACTGCTATATCTCCTTGGGTGACGATCTCTCTGGTTAGGTGGAACTTCCTCAGAACACTTCTGATGAGAACCATGTTTTCTCATTTGAGCAATCGCCCTGTTATTGTCACAATACAAGGGAATCAGCTCCTCGTTGCCCGTGATAGGACCCTAGTAGTGTTGGGTCCTACTCAACCAAGTAATAGCTAATAAAAACCCTATGAGATTATAATAAACCCTACCTAGCCGCCTCTATCCTATAAAGAAGAATGGCTAGGGTTTATATTTGGGGCCTTAGGGCTTCTTAACTATCACCCCCCTTTACTGGGCAAGTCGTCTAGGGTTGAGGGAAAAAGAGGTAATTTACATTCGAAGCAGCCACTAGGGCTAGGGTTTGGAGTCCTATATAAGCATATAGCCTCCACCTCTTTTGAACAAGAAAGATCAATCTACAATTGCAGCCATCTGGCCAACTACTAAGGAGGGTGAAACCCCTATAGCGTTCCAAGGGTTGATCCCCCTCAAAGATCAATCTACATAGAATTCCTCTGAGGTTCTATCATCTGGTATCAGAGCAGCGATCTTGCTACTTTTGTTGCTACCCTTACCACCCACCATCAGCCAAGCAATTCCCATAATTGCTCTTGACGTCGTCGTCTCCACCCTCATCTTCTGCCATAGATCAAATTAGTCTGCCGTCGCCACCTCCAATTACATCAGAGATATGGTATTCTCCTATCACCAATACCTTTTGCTGTTGTAATTTTTCATTCAATATACCAAAAAGAAGTCTTTCTATCTATCCCTTGCTGCGAATTCCTTTTGTCGTAAAAGTTATTATCTTTGTGAACGAAGGATTGCTGTAGAAAATTTCAGTCACATATTGTTGCCTTTAAACTGATCTATTTGCTATCCTTTTTGAACGAAATTTCATATATGCTTCATAGATCATCTTGGCTTTCATCCGTGATTGATCTATTATGGAATTCATCTCTGAAACGTTCGTGTTGTTGTAAATTTTCATCGTAAACTGCTAGAATTTTTCGATGAGAATTTTGCTATCACAACTTGCACTGATTTCCTTGCTGTTATGCTATCGAAATTTCCTTGATCAAATTTGTCATCATTGTTGTTATCTAACTGAGATTTTACTGTCAAATCCCCTCCTCAAATCTCTCAGTTTTTGCTAAAAATTTCATTGAGAAACTGCTGTTTCTTCAACAGCAATTCTGCTCTTACAAGACAGCACCTATATGCAGCAACTTTCATCGATTTCTATTAAACCTTTGCTGCCATCTACCATAAGGTTGTTATCTATCAAACCATTGTTGAATCTCGGATTTTGATGATGAAATCAATTGATAAGGTTGTTATCTAATCTATGCTTTGAGATAAGTGATGCAGGACTAACCTTGATCAAAAGAGGCAAAACAATTAAAGCAAGAAGAATCAAGTGATGGGTCGGAGTAAAAGTTCGGGCATCGGGTCGGAAGAATCGGACAATGCGCTGAGAACAGATGTTGCGGGAGTCAACATGCCAGTGGATCGGGCACTTCACTGAAGGTTCGGACGATGCACCAGAAGTTCACCGGAAGATCACTGAAAGTTCACCGGGAGAACCAATGACATGCCGGATAACTTAGATTCGTAGCTTGTAGTTGTTTATGTCTTAATGGTTAAAGGTTAGGTCAAAATTGAGTTGGTTTTAGGTGAAATCATACCAACTTAATTAGGAGCTAATTGGGCCTAAATTGGGACTGATTTGGGCTCATTGAGTGGCCCATTCAATGGCCCAAATGTTGTTGCAGGTGGTGGCATCGTCAAACTGGCAGTAGAACCGCCTATGAGATAGAAAAGTGAAAAAGCATACTTTTCTAAGCTGCAGGCGATGGTACCACCCAGAAGTAAAGCTACAGCAGTGGTACTAATCCAGGCTAGCAATAGCATCTCCAAAACATCTGTTTTTGAGGTTCTATAGGTGGTTGCACCACCCAATGCAGGCGATAGTACCACCCGTACCCGGAAGACCCAAAAATTTAAATTTTGGCTTCGTTTTTGGAGCCTATAAATACCCCACTCATCCATGTAAGGATTGCACAAGAAAAAATAAGCTAAAACTCTAGTGAATCAAGTTGTAATTTTGAAAAAGTCTTGAGTGTTCTCTCCCTCCTTTTGAAAAGTTTAGAAGTTTGTCTAAGGGAGGTATGAGACTTGTAGAGGTTATCTCCTAAACCTTTGAAAAGGAGAAAGAGTTGTAAAAGGGTGGTTGATCTTCACCCATTAAAAGAAGATCATTAGTGAAAGCCGGTGACCTTAACTTAGGAGAAATTGAGAGTGGACATAGGTCGGAGAACCGAACCATTATAAAATTGGTTTGCATTTCTTTTCTTACAATTTATATTTTTACAAATCCTTTATCTTATTGCAATCACTTGAATCCTTCTCTTTCACTTACGAATCTCTTTAAGTTAAAATGCAATTGAAGTTGGTTTTCATCGAAACGTGATTCTTCTCGAACAAAGTTTTTTGAAATCACACAAATCAAAGTTTTTAACCGCTACACTAATTCACCCCCCCTCTTAGTGTCGCTGTAGATCCTAACAATTAGTATCAATGCTTGGTCATTCTCATTTGGTATAAAACCCAAGAGAGATGGCTTATACCGGCATGCAAGTGGGTCATTCCATTACACGTCCACCTATGTTTAATGGGTTGGATTACACTTATTAGAAAACTCGCATGAAGAATTTTTTGATTTCCATGGATTTTGAATTTTTGAATATCGTTGAAAATGAATTTAAAAAATCTTCTCTTTCGATGAACGAATGGAATGAATCGAAGAAGAAGGTTTTCGCTCTAAATGCAAAGGTTATCAATGCCTTGTTTTGTGCGCTTGATAAAAATGAGTTTAATCATGTTTCGATTTATGAATCGGCTTTTGATATTTGGCGTATTCTTGAAATCACTCATGAAGGCATTAGCCGAGTGAAAGAGTCCGAAATCAATCTCTTGGTGCATTCTTACAAATTATTTTGAATGAAACAAAGTGAGTCCATCGGAGACATGTACACCCGTTTCACGGATGTCGTCAATGGACTCAAAGCACTTGGTAAAGATTTTTTTAATTTTGAACTTATAACTAAAATTTTAAGATCCCTTCCAAAGAGTTGGGATCCAAAAGTTACGGCCATTTAAGAGGCAAAGGGCCTTAAAACTTTTCCTCTTGAAGAACTCATTGGGTCTTTAATGACCTACAAAATGACATGTCATGCTCATGATGAGCTAGAGAATCCCCTTCCAAGGAATAGGAAGGATATGACATTGAGAACACAAGAAGACCACTTGAAGGAATTTTCAAGTGATGAGGACCTTGATGATGAACTTGCACTCTTAACTTGGAAATTTAAAAAAATTATAAGAAAGAATAAATTTAAAAATGACACTAAAAACAAACTTGAACTCAAAAAGGACCAAGTTATATATTACGAATGCAAGAAGCCAGGGCACTTCAAAAGTGAATGCCCCCAAGCCAAGAAGAAGCAACCAAAGAGGAAGAAAGCTCTAAAGGTGACATAGGACGACTCAAGTGGTTCTGAAGTTGAAGAAGTAAGCAACAAAGAGGAGGCCAATTTCGCATTGATGGCTTTCGGAGAAGAGGTATGTGAGTTAATTAATGTAGATTTATCTTTCGACGAACTTTCAATCGCTTTTCATAAATTATTTGATGAGTGTAGAGCTACTAGTAAAAATTTTAATTTATTAAAGAAGGAGCATGCTTTATTATAAGATAAGCTTGATAGTCTTAAACTCCCTCTTTAACCTCATGCTTTAAGTGTGAACACTTAGAGGTAATAAAAAATAAGAACTTGCTACTTAAAGAGACCATAAACAAGTTTAAGGTCGGTAACAAGGGCTTGGATATGATTCTTGCAAACAAGGATCACGTTGGAAATAGAAGTGGTATTGGATTTGTGAGTGGATCTCATCATACTCCAACCACCTTCATTAAAGGACACACACTATATGTATCTTCTCATTTGAAATGTAATTTTTATTGCAAATATGGACATATTGCCTACAAATGTCTGTATAAGAAACTTAGCCCACAAAGGTTAATATGGGTTCTTAAAGGAATAATAAGGAACTCAATAAATAATGACACATTTAGTAGATTAATTTTTTAGGCACCTAAGTTCAAATGGGTACCTAAAAATCATCCTCTTTTATAGACACATTCACCCACACAAGCTAGGAGTAAGAGATGGTACCTTGATAGTGGATGCTTAAGGCACATGACCGGAGATCCATCTTAATTCTCTAAGTTCACTAGCCAAGACGAAGGGTATATCACCTTCGGAGACAATAAGAAGGGTAAAAACATTGGCAAGGGAACTATAGGTAACAAATCAAAATTTTCAATTGATAATGTGTTATTGGTAGATGGTTTAAAGCATAATCTTTTGAGCATTAGTCAATTATGTGATAAGGGATATATTATGAAATTTGAATCTAATGCTTGCATCATTAAAAAACCATATAATAATGTTGAATCTCGGATTTTGATGATAAAACTAATTAATTATATTTAGTTTGTCTAACTACATTTTGAGTTATGTAGGTCTACTCGATCAGGATTAGATAGTTGACACAGGAGGAATTGACATTGCGTCAGAGGAAATCACATCAAGATATTGGACGTCATGCTGGAGTTTCGATCGATAATTGGTAGAAGGCTTTGGACATCAGACATCGGGCTAAGAAGAGTAGGTTGCACCAAGGATATCGAGGTTATGGAGGTCAACCGCCAATTAGGCAACAAACCGCAAGAGAGGATAATGCGCCGAAGAACCGGATGAAGCACCGACCAATGACGTATAGGGCAATAGAATATCAATTCGCATTATAATAACTGTTTAGATCGAAGTAGAGTTTTGACTTATATGTGCAAGATTAACTATGATAGCTTGAAGACATAAAACAAATTACCAGAGTCAAGTAGTTGGGAGTCCATCGGAAGTTCGAAGGATCGTCGGAGGTGTTGCCGGAACCAATCGAGAAAGAATCGGGAACTTGCCGAGGGTTTCAGAAGTTCACCAAAAAGATCGTCGGAGGTTCGTAGAGCTTACCAAGAAGGTTCAGAAGCTTGCCAAATACTCATCGAACTCACCATAGAGTCCGAGAGCCTGCTGGGAATCCATCAGAAGAAATCCGAGGGTGCATCGAAAGTCCGTCGGAAGTTTGTTGGAAAGCTTGCCGGAAGAAGACTCGACATTGTCAGTTGTTAATATGCTTAGAATTATGTTTTAATTCAATAGTTAGCACGTAATTAGGGTAAGAATTAGGTAATAATCTTGTTTAACACTTGTAGGGGCCAATTGAGCCTTATTTGGACTGATTTGGGTTGAAGTTAGGGCCCATTCAGCCTTGTTGGAATAGTCTGATGGTGGCATTGCCTAGGGACCGAACTCCCAGGTGGTCTGGGCGGTGGTGCCGCCCTGGGGCAAAGTGCCCGGGTGGTGGCACTGCCCAGTACACTGACCATATCAGTGTGCCAGGCAATGGTACTGCTCAGTACACTGATAGGGGCAAAAAGCCTGGGTGGTGGTACCGCCCAGCACTGGTGGTAGTATCGCCAGTACCCCTGAAATCTGGGGTGATTCAAATTTGGGCCTCTTGGAGTCTATAAAAACCCCTCTCATCCCTGGTTAGAACACATAAGCACATACACTTTGAAAGTAAGAAATTATTGTAGAATTCTTTCTAGAAATCCCCTCCTCTAGACTTCACTTGTATTCAAGTTAAAAGAGAGGAGAGAGTACTTGTAAGGGTTTCCTCCTAAGTCCATCAAAAGGAGAGTGCTGTAAGGGAGTTGGTCCTCGCCCGTTGGAAGGAGGACACCTAGTGGAAAGCTGGTAGCCTCAAGAGAAGAGGAATCGGGAGTAGATGTAGGTCGTATGACCAAACCACTATAAATTCGGGTTTGCATTTCTATTCTTGTTATTTACTTTACTACAAACCATTTCCATTTGATTTGATGCTCTACTTCATCATCACTTGTAAATATTTTTAATTTAGAGCTTTTTCGATATGATTTCTCTAATACGTTTTCATTGAAATGAATTATCTTTTATTGTATGAAGTTTTCGAAATCATCAAAATTTGATGTCTTTATCCGCTGCACTAATTCACCCCCCCTCTTAGTGCCACTCTAGATCCCAATAATTGGTATCAGAGCCTAGTATTTCTTATTTCGAATTTACACCCGAGAGAAATGGCTCTTAACGGCTTTTAAGAGGGTTTTTCGATTGTTCATCCTCCGTTGTTTAATGGTTTGGACTATACTTATTGGAAAACATGAATGAGAGTTTTCTTGCTTTCAATAGATTTGGATTTGTGGAGCGTTATTGAAAATCATTTTCAACTTCCCTCTAAACTGATGAATGAATGGTCGGATTTAGAGAGAATATTTTTCTTTAAATGCAAAGGCTATGAATGCCTTATTTTACACTTTTGATAAAAAAGAGTTCAATCGGATTTCTACGTGCGAAATGGCTTTCGATATTTGGCGGACACTTGAAATCATGCACGAAGGAATTAGTAGGGTCAAAGACTCGAAAGTAAACCTCTTATTGCATGATTTTGAGTTTTTCCGAATGACTCCAAGCGAGTCTATCGGTGACATGTACACCTGTTTCACGGATGTCGTCAATAGCTTAAAAAGTTTTGGTAAATATTTTTTGACTTTTGAACTCACTAACAAGATCTTAAGATCCCTTCCAAAAAGATGGGATCCTAAAGTAACCGTAATACAAGAGGCTAAAAATTTAAATAATTTACCTATTGAAAAACTAATTGACTCACTAATGACATACGAAATGAGTCTCTTTGAACTTGATAAACATGAGAACCACCGTCTAAAGAATAGGAAGGATTTGGTACTTCGAATAAGAGAATGCCACTTGAGTGATGAGTCAAGTGATGAGGACAATATTGAAAACTTTGAACTTTGGATATTAAAATTTAAAAAGTTCATTAAACAAGAATTGAAAAACATAAATGAACTTAAAAAGAACACCAACTCTTGCT
Source organism: Musa beccarii (assembly GCA_024322285.1). Taxonomy (NCBI): domain Eukaryota; kingdom Viridiplantae; phylum Streptophyta; class Magnoliopsida; order Zingiberales; family Musaceae; genus Musa; species Musa beccarii. Next base: position 42,549,049 of record CM044400.1, on the reverse strand, counting down.
ATGAATGCAAGAAGCCGAAGAGCTTTAAAGACGAGCACACAAAAGAAAAGAAGAAGAGGCCGAAGAAGAAGGAAGAACTCCAAGACGAATCAAGTGCATCCGAAGGCGAAATGACAAACTATGCTTTGATGATTTTTGACAATGAGGTAATAAACTCACCCAAGTTGCTTTTACCTTATTTTGAAATTACATGACTTTTTCATGAGTGCTTAATTTAGTTAGTAGGAAATAAAAATTATTAAAAAAAATTATATTATGTTTTTCCTTCTAGAAATTTTCAAAAATAAAAAATTTATATGATGATTGCATGATAATGCTTAAAACGTCAAATCTTTTGTGAATGATAATTCTTATACAAGAAAAATTCCATGTATGCTTTCCGTATTGGTTTTCAACTTTAAACATCATGCACATCTATGTATGTTATTCTTGAAAGTGTTTTGATGATAAATGCTTGTATCATGTTTATGATATGAAATCTTCTATTTTAGATTAATTAGTCTAAATTATTTTTATGATGAAATTTTTAGATGACATGTCACATTTTTTTTATGAAACTTGAGTTTCGGTTTTAAACTTGATGCACATCTTTTATACAAAAAGGAGTTGAACATGCTCACATGAAATCAATTGCATGGAATGAAAATGCATCTTTGAATTCATTTTATGAATCTTATAAATTTCTTGAAAATAATCATGATGAATGCAATGAAAATAAATGAATCTCATGTTTTTGGTCTTAACGATTTCTCTTGAAACTTGCTTTTCGGACCTATATGAAAAAAAATGAGCATGCTTATATGAAGGATCAAATCACTTAAATTGAAACACATAAAAAAAGGGGAGAAAATGCACTATCATGATGCTTTATGTGTAATGCTTCTGATCTTAATGAGTTTAATGACAAATTTATATTTTGAACTTATACAATGATGGCTTCCATATAAATATTTGAATATACCTTATGAAATCATCATTGATAATGTTGAAATGAAAATATTAAAAGTTTATTGTCATGCTTAATGATTTTATAATATCATGAGAATTTGAAGTTGTTATATCTTGATGACAAACTCATGTTTTGGTTTTAAAATTTGATACTCATCTTTTGAAACATGACTACACTTATAACAAACAACTTAAAATGAAACACATTATCATGATAAATTGAATCTCATGTCTTGAAATAATGTGTTATATTTTTATCTTGATGATTTTTATAATGAAGTTTGCCTTTCGTTTTTGAATACTTATTTTGATTTGGCATAAAAAAACAAATGATGAATCCATATATACTATGTTCATATAAGTGTCTTAAATCTCGAGAATGATTTTGATAATTTGATTATGAGTTTTGAGTTGATAAAATGAGTTTGAATGATTTTATGAGTACTCTCTTGATCTCTTGAAATCATGACTTTGAATTTTTGACTTGAGATATTTTTAGGAATCAAAATACTTTCCTCTATGATTGCTTCTTTTTATCATTTACCAAAGAGAAAAATAATTCAAATCCATGTCATTTATGAATCTCATAAACTATGTTAATGATTTTGATGATTCAAACTTGAATGAGCTTTATCACAATCTAAGTCTTGATATCTTGACATCTATATACTTGGAATTTCTTTTAAAATGTAATCTTGATGAAAACTATTATGCATGAATCAAGTTGTTTTACTATCTATTCTCAAATGAATCATGTTCTTCTAAAGCCTACACATCATATCCTTCATGATATAGGAACGACATGATTTCTTTGCATTATTGTTTTGAATGCATCATGTAAAAATTGAAATATTGATTGATGCAAAATTATTTCATTGAAACATTAATCCTCCCCTTCCTTTCGATAATGACAAAGGGAGAGTTAGCAAGCTAGCTTGTATATCATAAGAGAAAATGACAAATATAGCTAACTAGAACTTACAAAAAGGCAAAGCTTGTACTTCTCAAGATGAGAAATTGCAATGTTGCATTATCATTTTTAAAACTCATGAGCTTGCATGTTTAAAATGTTATAAATTTTACAAAATTGCTAGCTCATTACAAACAAGAAATTGCTAGCTTAAGGCAAATGCTTGCTAGCTTGTGCATCACAAGAAGAATTTTGTTAGAACAAGCAAAAATTACTTATTAACATATCGCAAAATTGCTAGCATCTTAAAGAGTACCTTAAGTGTTTGCTTGCATGATAAATTGATCTTCATAACTTGATTTCGATAATAGAATTCATAACTTGGTTTTAAATCATGAATGTAAACTTTTGATACCCCATGAATATTTATCTTTGTTAATTGTCATAGTTTTAAAATTCATGTAAAAGGAAAAAAATTGTACTCTTCCCTTCCTTTTGACAAAAACAAAGGGGGAGAAAGTTTATTGCTAGCTTATACACTTGAATGAAAAATTTGCTAGCTCAATCATTGTAATGAAGGAACTTGCTACCTTGCAAAGAGAAGCAAAGTGCAAACTTGTACAAGAAGCAAGCAAAATTAGCATGCTTGAACTTAAAAACTTGCTATAATATAAATTTGTAAATCTAGCTTATATGTTGTAAAAACTTACTTATACTTAAATATAGCTAGATGTTACTTCTCCTTTTTGTTGATGACAAAGGGAGAGAAGTAGAATTGATGATCTTATGCAACGTAATGATGTTTGAATATTTTATATATTTGCATGATTTTCTTGATGACATGAATGATACATGTTGCTTGGATTTGGGATAATCTAAGTGTTCTATCAATAGCATATTGATAGGGAGAGTTTGGTTAAACTCCGAGGAGTTAAAGTTAACTCTGTTAGTCATCAATTAATTGTCATCATCAAAAAGGGGGAGATTGTTGAATCTCGGATTTTGATGATGAAACTTAGTGATTATGTTTAGTTTGTCTAACTACATTTTGAGTTACGTAGGTCTACTCGATTAGGATTAGACAGTTGACGTAGTAGGAATTGACATTGCGCCGGAGGAAATCACGTCAGGATATTGGACGTCATGTCGGAATTCTGATCGATAATCGACCGAAGGCTTCGAACATCAGGCATCGGGCCAAGAAGAGCGGGTTGCACCAAGGATATCGGGGTTGTGGAGGTGAACCGCCGATTGGGCAACAAACCGTAAGAGAGGACGATGCTCCGAAGAATCAGATGAAGCGCCGACCAATGACGTGCCGGGCAACAGAATGTTAATTCGCATTGTAATAACTATTTAGATTGAAGTAGAGTTTTGACTTATGTGTGCAGGATTAACTATGATAGCTTGAAGACATAAAGCAAATTACCAGAGTCAAGTAGTTGAGAGTCCACTAGAAGTCCGAAGGATCGTCGGAGGTGCTGCCGGAACCAACCAAGAAAGAATCGGGAACTTACCGAAGGTTTTAAAAGTTCACTGGAAAGATTATCGGAGGTTCACGGAACTCACCGAGAAGGTTCAAAAGCTTGCCAAAGACTCGTTGAACTCGCCATAGAGTTTGGGAGCCTGTTGGGAATCTATCGGAAGAAATCCGAGGGTGCGTCGGAAGTCCACCGGAAGTTCACCGGAAAGCTCGTTGGAAGAAAACTCGACATTGCTGGTTGTTAATTTGCTTAGAATTATGTTTTAATTATATAGTTAGCACATAATTAGGATAAGGATTAGGTAATATTCCTGTTTAACCTTTGTAGGGGCCAATTGAGCCTTATTTGGGCTGATTTGGGCCGAAGTCAGGGTCCATTCAACCTTGCTGGAATATTCTGGCGGTGGCACCGCCCAGGGACTGAACTCCCAAGTGGTCTGGGCGATGGTACCACCCTAGGGCAGAGTGCCCGGGTGATGTTACCGCCTAGTACACTGACCATGTCAATGTGCCAGGCGATGGTACCGCCAGGCTGGGCGGTGGTATCGCCCAGTACACTGACAGGGCCAAAAAGCCTGGGCGATGGTACCGCCCAGCATTGGCGGTAGTACCGCCAGTACCCTTGAAATTTGGGGTGATTTAAATTTGGGCTCCAAATTTGAATCCTCTTGGGGTCTATAAAAACCCCTCTCATCCCTAGTTAGAACACATAAGCACATATACTTTGAAAGCAAGAAATTACTATAGAATTCTTTCTAGAAATCCCCTCATATAGACTTCACTTGTATTCAAGTTAAAAGAGAGGAGAGAGTACTTGTAAGGGTTTCCTCCTAAGCCCGTCAAAAGAAGAGTGCTGTAAGGGAGTTGGTTCTCATCTATTGGAAGGAGGACACTTAGTGGAAAGTCAGTGGCATCAAGAGAAGAGGAATCGGGAGTGGACGTAGGTCATATGATCAAACCATTATAAATCTGGGTTTGCATTTCTGTTCTTGTTATTTACTTTGCTGTAAACCCTTTCTATTTGATTTGATGCTTTGCTTCATCATCACTTGCAAACATTTTTAAGTTAGAGCTTTTCTGATATAATTTATCTAATACATTTTTGTTGAAACAAATTATCTTTTGTTGTACGAAGTTTTCGAAATCGTCGAAATTTGACGTCTTTATCCACTGCACTAATTCACCCCCACTCTTAGTGCCTCTTAAGATCCCAACAAATAACACATCTATGATTGCACTAAAATAAAATAATATCTACACCATAAACATTAATGATCTTAGTAATGAAATATATTTTTCAGTTTTGAATGATGATGCTTGGCTTTGGTATAGGAGATTATGTCATGCTAGCATGAAAATAATCTCTCAGATCACATCTAAAGGACTTGTAAGAGGCATTCCCAATGTTAAGTTCATTAAAGACAAAGTATGTGATGCTTGTCAACTAGGAAAACAAATAAAACTAGCTTCAAACCAAAGAATCAAATAAGCACCTCTAGACCATTACAATTGATCCATATGGATTTATTTGGACCAATTGACACAACGAGTTTAGGAGGTAACAAAGATACATTTGTCATTGTAGATAACTATAGTAGATATACTTGGACCTATTTCTTGGCTCACAAAAGTGATTGTTTTAAATATTTTTCTAAATTTTGTAAACTTGTTCAAAACAAAAAGGGTTTCATGATTTCATCGATTCGGAGTGATCATTGTGGTGAATTCCAAAACCATGATTTTCAAAATTTTTGTAAATCTAATGGATATAACCACAACTTCTCTACTCCGAGGAATCCTCAACAAAATGGAGTAGTAGAAAGAAAGAATAGAAATTTACAAGAAATGACAAGAACCATGTTAAATGAACATAGCTTACCCAAATACTTTTAGGCCAAAATTGTTAATACGGCTTGCTATATCATGAATAGGGTTTTAGTAAGACTATCTCTATCCAAAACCCCTTATGAATAATGGAATAACAAAAAATCAAATATTTCTTATTTTAAAGTTTTCGATCGCAAATTCTTTATCTTGAATGAAAAGGATGTCTTAGGAAAATTCGATGCTAAATCCGATGAATGTATCTTTCTTGGTTACTCTTCCGTTTTTAAAGCCTTTCACTTTTTCAACAAAAGAACCTTGGTTATAGAAGAGTCTATTCATGTAGTTTTTAATGAAGTTTCTGAATTTAAGAAAAATGAATTTGATATTGATCTTGGATTTGATGGTTTGAATTTGAATGAACCCTCTCCTCAAAATAGCAACTTAGATGCATCTTCTTTCCAAATTTCTTTACCTAAGGAATGGAAGTATGTAGATGCCTATCCAAAGGAGCTAATTATAGGAGACACATCAAAAGGGGTTCAAACTCATTCCTCTTTTAAGAATTTTTGTGCCAACACCGCTTTCCTTTCTCAAATTGAACCTAAGTGCATTGACGAAACCTTGAAAAATGATTCTTGGGTTATTGCAATGTAAGAGGAATTGAACCAATTTGAGAGAAATGAGGTGTGGAAGCTTGTTCTTAGACCAAGTGACCATTTAGTTATAGGTACTAAATGGGTATTTAGAAACAAACAAGATGAATTTGGTATTGTGGTTAGAAATAAGGCTAGATTAGTGGCCAAAGGTTTCAACCAAGAAGAAGGTATCGATTACGAAGAGACTTTCGCTCCTGTGGCAAGATTATAAGCCATTAGGATACTCCTTGCCTATGCTAGTAGTAATAATTTTAAATTATTTCAAATGGATGTCAAAAGTGCTTTCTTAAATGGTTTTATTTTCGAAGAATTGTTTGTTGAACAACCACCCGGTTTTGAAAACTCTCTTTTATCTAATCATGTGTTTAAATTGAGTAAGGCTCTCCATGGGTTAAAACAAGCCCCAAGGGCTTAGTTTGAGAGGCCTAGTTCTTTTCTTATTTCAAATAATTTCACTAAAGGCAAGGTCGATACTACATTGTTGATTAAATATTATAAAAATAAATTTCTTATTGTTCAAATTTATGTTGATGATATTATCTTTGATTCTACAAACGAATGGTTATGTGAATCATTTGCCAAAGTGTATGAGCCAAGAGTTTGAAATGAGTTTAATGAGTGAATTAACCATCTTTTTAGGATTACAAATTAAACAACTTAGTGATAGTATATTTCTTAGTCAAACTAAATATGTTTTAGAATTGTTAAAATGGTTTAATATGGATGGTTCAAAAGTCATTAACACTCATATGAGTACCTCCACTAAGTTGAACATGAATGAAAGTGGAGAAAGTTTTGATCAAAAAACATATAGGGAAATGATAGGTAGTTTACTTTACCTCACCTCAACTAGACTGGATATCATGTTTAGTGTAGGATTTTATGCTAGATTTCAAGCTAATCTTAAGTTTTCTCAACTTAAAGCCATTAAAAGAATTCTTAGATATCTTAAAGAAACTCCTAATATAGGATTATGGTTTTCAAAATCTGGTAACTTTAATTTAATAGCTTATGTGGATGCTGATTTTGGCGGATGTAGAATAGATAGAAAAAACACATCTATAACATGTCAATTTTTAGGACATGTACTTGTTTCTTGGTTTTTCAAGAAACAAAACTTGGTTGCACTATTTACGATCGAAGCTGAATACATAGCCGCAAGTGCATATTGTGCACAAGTTATTTGGATGAAAAATACATTAGAAGATTATGAAATTTATTTAAAGAACATTCCCATAAAATGTGATAATACAAGTACTATTTGTCTAACTAAGAATCCTATTCAACACTCTAGAACTAAGCATATTGATATTAGACATCACTTTATATGAGATTATGCTAATAATAATGATGTCATTCTAGAATTTATTGATACAAAACATCAATTAGTGGACATCTTCACAAAACCCCTAAATGAAGAACAATTTGACTTCATAAGAAGAGAATTAGACATGCTAAATTGTCCTAATGCATAAAGATGTTGTATGTTCCTTTTCTGAAAATTTTCAACCTCGGTTTAAATAATCTCAACTTGATATTATTTTTGGATTTTGGATGACATCTTTTCGATATCATATTTTGAATGAAGCTCTCATTTTTATCCTTCGATCATAATATTTTGATTCTCCTCCTTTGATTGATGAAGATCATGCTTTTTGATGAAGTATTAAAATTGGTTTTATACTCCTTCTACCCTTATTGGAATAATTAAATGAATTTCATGATTTTCGTATAATTTGAAGCTTAATGTCATGAAATTTTTGCATAATGATTAAGCTCTCAAGAGTTTATTATACTCTCTTAGGACTTTATTTTTAACTCTTGATCTTTTCTGACTTGATTATTTTTTTTCTTTTCCTTTACCTCATAAGAATGACAAGTTGAATCTCTCTCTATGAAACTTTTGATGTTGATGCGCTGTACTTCATAAATGCCAAGTTGAACTTTTTCATGAACTTTATCATGATCTTTCTCTCACAATTTTTTTTTATTACATGAGCTCTTATTAGTATATTTGATGAATGACTAAATGTTCGATGAATGACTTCAATGATCTATATTTCCAATTTACAATTTTATGTTTGAATTTTTAAAATTGTATCTTGAACCTCTTTCATGTATGAATCCTTTATAACTTGATTTCATAGACATGAATAAAAATGATTAAATCATTTTTTGGATTTATCCATCTCGGATGACATATTTTGCATTATGTTCAACTCGATTTCTAAGCAAATATTAGCCTAATGTATCATATGTTTTTGATATGTTTGATAAATGATATGCATCATGATACCTTATGATGACCATTTTTTTTAAATTCACCTCCTTTTTGTTGATGACAAAGGGGAAGAAGTAATGATGAATGATTGAAAATCTTAATGTTTTGGTATCATGTATGTTATACCTAAAGTGATGTTGATTTGTTGTGATTATGAATATTGTACTTCAATGATTTGAAATTATGATGCACAATGTATGAATTCTTGATACAATATGTTATATATGATCAAAATTGTTTCACTTGAATTCAAAGGTTATTATTTTTGAATTCAAGTTTACATTATTTCGATATGACATATAGATAGGGGGAGTTAAGTTTAACTCTATCAATTGGTTATCATCATAAAAAAGGGGGAGATTATTGAATCTCGGATTTTGATGATGAAATCAATTGATAAGTTTGTTATTTAATCTATGCTTTGAGATAAGTGATGTAGGACTAACCTTAATCAAAAGAGGTAAAACAATTAAAGCAAGAAGAATCAAGTGATAGGCCAGAGTCAAAGTTCAGGCATCGGGTCGGAAGAATCGGACAATGCGCCGAGAACGGATGTTGTAGGAGTCAACATGCTAGTGGATCGGGCACTTCACTGAAGGTTTGGATGATGCACCAGAAGTTCATCGGAAGATCACCGGAAGGTCGCCAAAAGTTCACTTGGAGAACCAATGACATGCCGGATAACTTAGATTCATAACTTGTAGTTGTTTATGTCTTAATGGTCGAAGGTTAGGTCAAAATTGAGTTGGTTTTGGGTGAAATCATACTAACTCAATTAGGAGCCAATTGGACCTAAATTGGGATCATTAAGAGGCCCATTCAATGGCCCAAATTTTGCTGCAGGCGGTGGCACCGTGAAACTGGCGGTAGAATCGACTATGTGCTGGAAAAGTAAAAAAATGCACTTTTCCAAGCTGCAGGCATTGGTACCACCCAATAGTAAAGCTGCAGTGGTGGTACTGATCCAGGCTGGTGGTAGCACTGCCAGAATCTCTATTTTCGAGGTTCTGCAAGCGATTGCACCGCCCAATGTAGGCGGTAGTACCGCCCATACCTGGAAGACCCGAAAATTTAAATTTTGGCTTTTTTTTTAGAGCCATTTGGGGCCTATAAATACCCCACTCATCTCTGCGAGGATTATATAAGAAAATATAAGCTAAAACTCTAGTGAATCAAGTTGTAATCTTAAAAAAGTCTTGAGTGTTCTCTCCCTCCTCTTGAAAAGTTTAGAAGTTTGTCTAAGGGAGGTGTGAGTCTTGTAGAGGTTATCTCCTAAACCTTTGAAAAGGAGAAAGAGTTGTAAAAGGGTGGTTGATCTTCACCCATTGAAAGAAGATCATTAGTGAAAGCCGGTGACCTCAACGAAGGAGGAATCGGGAGTGGACATAGGTCGGAGGACCGAACTATTATAAAATTGGTTTGCATTTCTTTTCTTGTAATTTACATTTCTGCAAATCCTTTACCTTATTCCAATCACTTGAATTCTTCTCTTTTACTTACGAATCTCTTTAAGTTAAAATGCAATTGAAGTTTGTTTTCATTGAAACGTGATTCTTCTCGAATGAAATTTTTCGAAATCACATAAATCAATGTTTTTAACTGCTGTACTAAGTCATCCCCCCTCTTAGTGCCGCTCTAGATCCTAACAGATCTAAAACCCTTTTCCCTAACCTTCATCCACTACCATCACAGCCCTAAAACTCCACTAAACCGCACCCTCGAATCGCACCCAAAACAGTCACAAAACAAGCCTAAACCGTAGCCTACATCCACCAATCCATCAACCCTTTCGGCCACCACTTCTCTCAACCGATATATGCCTTTAACTTGACAACAAAAGAGAGATCTTAATATTATAGATTTGGAGGCATATACTATGGCATCGGAGGAGGCAATCAATGCTAAATTTGAAGCCTTCGAGACGTGAATGGAGGATAAGATTTGGACTCTCTTTGTCGAACTCAATTTGGGCCGACCATCGGGCCCAAAGAAATCACATCAAGGAGAGAGCTCTGACCGAAGAGATAACTTCCAAGAGAGGGGGGCCTCTATGACTGATCCCTACTATTCACGCATGAGGGTAGACTTCCCTAGATGGGAAGAAGGAGACTTGATTGGTTAGATCTTATGCGCAGAGTGATATTTTCAGTATCACAAAATCGTGAATGCATCTATGGTTGAAATTATGGCTATACATCTTGAAGGGGATGCATATAGTGATTTAATTGGTTTGAACACACTCACGGAATCCTCTCATGATGAAAATTCAAAGAAGGACTGCTGATCCGCTTCGAACCAATCGATTACAAGAACATTGACAGACAACTAGCAAAGATCCGACAAACCTCCACCATTCAGGAGTATCAAACTAGGTTTGAAGGGTTATCTAATTAAACTCATGATTAGTTTAAAAAACAGCTATTGGAGACCTTTATTGAGGGCTTGAAGCTAGAGATCCAGGGAGAACTTAAAGCACGACAACCGTATACGCTTATAACAGCTATTTCTTTCGCATGACTTCAAGAGGAGCGATTGAACCATGAAGCCCGGAGGACTAGGGTTGCTCCCTGACCAGCAATACCAATGCCCTCAAACCCTCCTATTGTCAGCTGAGCCCCTGCACCAAAAAAGTTGACAAGAGAAAAGCTTCGGGAGCGATCTGTAAAGGGGTTATGCTGGCATTGCGACAAGCCGTGGAGTCGCGAGCATCGCTGTAGAAAAGAGAGACTTCTTGTGATTGAACCAGTGGAAGAAGAGATCATTGAACATTCAGAAGAGAGCCTTGAACATGAAGAAGAAGATGCAGAAGAAGAGCCACAACCGATCGACTTTATGGTACACACGTTAGCCGGCTACTCAAATTCGCAAACGATGAAAGTTGGAGGCCTTTTCAAATAACAACCGATCACTGTTCTCTTCGACATGGGTAGTCCTAATAACTTCTTAAATAGTAAGGTTGGTGCTTGGATGGTGCTCCATATCAAAGGTTACAGCAAGTTCGACGTAAAGGTCATCGACAATCGAATCCTAAAATGCGACCAAAGATGCTCGCAAGTGAAACTATTACTGCAAAACCAAGGAATTATCGTTGACTTCTTCCCCTTACCAATTGATGATTATGAGGTTATGCTTGGCATAGAATGGCTAACGATGCTAGGTGACATCCCGTGGAACTTTTTCAAATTAATTATGAAATTCTACTACAAAGGCAAACATATCATCCTATGCAGGAAGCGTGGAAGTAACGTAACCACCGTTTCAACCCAACGAATGGAGAAAGTTTTACACAAGGTAAATGGTGGCTTTTTGATGCATCTCTATCAGCAATCGGAGGGGAAGAAAATAGAAATTGAAGATCAAAATCTTGCCTAATTTCTTGTTGAATTTGATGACATTTTTGCTGAATCGTGTGGTCTTCCTCCTACTCGGCAACATGACCACCATATTCCAATTCTTCTGGGCAAACCACCAGTGAACACTCATTCGTACCATTATCCTCACCTCTAGAAGGATGAAACTGAAAAGATTATAAAGGAGATGCTTGAAATAGAGGTGATTCGGCCAAGTTGTAGCCCCTATTCCTCACCAGTGCTACTTATACGCAAGAAGGATGGAACTTGGTGGATGTGCATCGACTACCGAGCTCTAAATGGCATCACCGTCAAGGATAAGTACCCAATACCAATGGTGGATGAACTTTTTGATGAGTTAAAAGGAGCTCGAGTCTTTACGAATCTGGACCTTCGATCCAGTTACCAACAAATTCAGGTATGTGAAGATGATATTTCAAAAACTACATTCCGTACATATAACGACCATTATAAATTCTTAGTAATGCCTTTTGAACTCACTAATACTCCTTTAACCTTCCAAAGTCTCATGAACTATATTTTTTGGAGCTTTGTTTGTAAATTTGTATTGGTATTTTTCGATGATATCCTCATTTACGGCCCTTCTCTTGAGACTCACTTTCAGCACTTATAGTTTATTTTGACGATCCTTCGAGAGATACTCTTTTTGTTATGCTATTAGAGTGTAACTTTCTCTAGAAAAAAGTAGAGTATCTTGGGCATATATTATCAGAAGAAGAAGTGGCGGTAGACCCAACAAAAATTGAAGCAATGTAGGGCTGGCCGAAACCTACAAACGTGAAATTGCTTCATGGGTTCCTTGGACTGACGGGCTACTACCAAAAATTTGTGAATGACTATGGGAAGATTAGTGCACCCCTCACTTCTCTACTGAAAAAAGATACCTTCTAATGGTCGGACGAAGCCTCCGCTGCCTTCAATAAACTTAAGGCAGCCATGATGACGACGCCGATGCTAGTACTACCAGAATTCAACCGACCCTTCATCATTGAGGCCGACACATCTGGAGTCAGAATTGGAGCAGTTCTCATGCAAGATGGTCAACCACTTGCATACACCAGCAAGGCATTGTCTCCCTCCCATAAAAATGTCAATATATGATAAGGAGATGCTCGCTATTATGCATGCAGTAACGAAGTGGAGATCGTACTAGATCGATTGGTAATTTCAAATTAAAATCGACCATAGAAGCCTTAAGTACTTTTTGGAGCAGAAAATATCATCCCCCGAGTAGCAAAAATGGGTAACCAAACTTCTAGGATTTGATTATAAAATTATTTACAAAAGGAGGAAAGAAAACGTTATTGCAGATGCACTCTCATGGCTACCTGAGCAAGCTGAATTTTTAGCCATCTCCCTTCCTACCACTGGCTTCCTCGAGGACATTAGGGAGGAATAGAAGAAGGATCCAGAGGCCAACATCATTAAAAAATTGGAGGAGGATCCAAGCATAATAGCTCACTACACTTGGGATTTGAGGGATCTACGCTACAAAGGTCACATTGTACTTATACCTGACTCCCCTTGCATCAAAATCATCATTCATGAAATGCACTCCACATCTTCAGTAGGAAACTTTAGATTTTTGAGAACCTACAAAAGAGTGAAGCAAAATTTTTCTTGGAAAGGGATGAAAAAAATATTTCTGAATATGTGGCACAATGTGATGTATATCAACAGCAAAAGAATGAAATAGTAGTGAGTTCAAGGAAATTGCAACCACTACCCATATCAGACTTGTGTGGACTGACATCTCCATGGACTTCATCGAAGGGCTGTCACCTTCCAAAAGTAAAAGCACAATCCTCGTGGTGGTTGATTGACTTATGAAATATACTCATTTTTATGTTGTGTAAAATCCCTATATTGCTACTAGTATTGCTTAGATTTTCATAGAAAATATTATTAAACTGTATGAGATACCAAGGTCCATTATTAGTGATCGTGACAGGGTCTTTACTAGTAAATTTTGGACCAAGTTATTTTAGTTGTAGGGCACCAAACTCAAGATGAGCACAGTATATCATCCACAAACTTATTGTCACGAACAAATTGTAAATGGCTTGTTCGGTGTAATGCTTATGCATGTCCGTGTCTTTTCAGTTTGTTCTAACTTTGCAAAGAATGTAAAGGGCTGACCAAAGACTAAAAGCCCCATTTGAATAAGTTTGGTGGTCGTTTTAGGCTTGTACATAATGATGGTGTTATGTGGACACTTGTACTAGATTTCGGTCTATAGTAGATCAATTTTATATCTTTGTTGTGCAACCATTCTGGACTTGTGATATCCATGGGTGGAATTTACATTGGCTATAAAGTGTTTGCTGAAATGTTTGCTTGTGGATCCCGTGTGAAGTGCTTTCTTTATCCCGTCTTCTCTTTTGCAAGTCATAAGGGATTGTAGGAGATTTCGGGGAGGCTGACCTTTGCGGATTGACACGCAATGGTGCCGCATGACTTAGGCAAAACCAGCTAAGTACATGACAGATGATATTAGAGTGGGACAAGTACACATAGAAACACTTAGCATGCAAACGTGGGGGCCCTAGTAGGGCTATGTTGAGGGCATCCAACATGCGTGACCATTTGAAAACGGACATGGAGTTGTAGGGGAAGGAGTCGCTCAGAGGAGCGGACATTCGAGGATGGTATTCAAAGGAATAGCCAACCCTTTGCGCAAGAGGCACCATGAGGACAAACAAGCTAAGAAGAATTACATAGCACACAAAGGTTGGGATGGCTGAGTTCGAGTAGTGACTCGACGTTGGCACCCAAACTTGACGGTGCTCGAGGCAAGCAAGGTGCTTGGCAAAGGATGAGACCGTGCAAGGTAGAATGGGTTGTTCAGCGATCGAAGAAGTAGTACAAAGCTCACAGAGGTGAGGGGAGTTACAAACTCAAGGAATTCGATACTTATACAAGAGCTTATATGCGGGCGATGGACTGTCCGTGGCCATCCCAAGGCGGCCGAAGGTCGGTGCCATGGAGCATTGAAACTCTCTTCGGCATGTGCAGGATACTTTCATAAGAGGCTGAAGTGTGCAATAGGTTCAGCATATTGCTAGACCCAGAGGGGTGTAGTGGGAGCTATATTGGCGAAGAGTCGTAATCTAGCAGGTGCATTTGCGGAGGCAGAATAGTGCACGATTTGTTCAGTAAAGGCGGAGTAGTCCAAGGGGATAGTGGTCTCTAAACCTTCCAGAGGGAAGGAGACGAAGAGAGAAGTTGCTCCAACGGGACAGATATCCAGGAGGGATAAGTCCCGGTTCTCCAGAGAGAGAATCATGTGCAATGAACTGCACCAGTTGAGGAGTACCTCAAGATAAAGTTCGATGGATCGAGCAAGCAATAAGGAGTCGTTGTATGATCTCGCAAGTGGCAATGCGTTGGTGGACGCATAGCGAGATCAAGTGGGGGAGCGACCCAAGGTAACACAAAGTGAAGACACACTTGGAGTCAATAGGGAGATCAGACTCAACAGAGGGCTAACCCGTGGAATAGTGGGCACGAGGGCCACCATTAACATAATGCAAATTGAGAAACGGAGCAACTTGGGGGTAACTTGGTGGTGTAACCAAGCCGCATGAAGAGAGTTGGCATAGAAGATAGAACATGGAGCGGAGGCTTGGAGCTTTTCTTAGACAGAGGTCGAGGGCATGAACTCTTGTAGAGACAAGAGTAGGATCATGTCGCTTCATGGGTTCTTTATTCTAATGAAGTAGACTCATCTTGCATGGTACCAAAGACGAAGGGAGCTTCGAGACATATACACTTGATCTCGGTGAAGCATTTGACACAGGAACTAAGGCGATGCAGCTTATAGAGGTGAAGTTGCTGTTAGAAGGCCTTGGCATGGGGCAAGAGGATGCAGAGGTAGGTACTCTTGAAGAATATGCCATAATGTTGCTATTCGAGTTGCCATGAGGAAAGTGGTGCGCAGCGGAGATTGTGCTAGTAGGGGCAATGTCCCAAGATCCAGACAATGGTGCACCAATTTCAGTGAAGTCAAGGGACTTCATAGGAGCTGCTAAGCGATGGACTATCCTAGAGCTAGGTTTCATCCGAGTGTGACTCGAGGGCGGGTGGACGAAGGTTGATTGCCAAAGGAGCGAACCGAATTGAAGGTGGCAGAGGCCTTGCAATGTGTTGGCAAAGTCCACACATGGAGAGATCACAGTTTGAGTTCATACCATAATGATCAGAATGCAAGGAGATGTCACCAGGAGGTGACATGATGCAGCGGATCGTGGTGGAATGGTTCGTGGCAATGCGACACACATAGTGAATCCCATGGTGGAACTGGATCATGCAGAGGTATGATCGGGAGCATGATTGGGAGTTCCACTTCAGTGAATAACACGACGGCAAGAAGAGCTATGGATTCAGGTAGTGAATACCATGGTACCGCAGAGGCGGGTCTTCCGTGCGTGCATCGAATACTGCATTAAATGGAAGCCTTGGGCATCAGCTTATGGGGGTTGTGCACTATCAAGGAAGAAGTTCAAATGCAGGTACTAGTGAGTCCCATGGGGGGACTAGATCATACAGAGGTATGATCAGAGTGGCTGAAGAGTTGGACTACTTCAGAGCTCACATTCGCTTAAGGGAGCCCGAAAAGTCAGAGGACAAGGCCGAGTAAGCGAACGTTGTGACCAATGAAGCTAAGGAGAACAGAAGCGATGCAAGCCCTGCAATATAATGGCGGAGGCCATACATGGGAGTTGTAGTCTATCTTTTCATCGACCAAGAGGAACTGCTCAGAGAACACAGAGGTTTTGAAGCAGGTGGTCGAAAAAGGGTGAGGAAGCAATGATGAGTCTAGAGGGACTTAGCTACCCAAAACCAAGCATCGGTTAGAATGAAGGTAGACTCAGAGGAGTGACGTAGTGCCGTAGAGGTGGATCTACTGATCATGAAGAAGGGACACAGATATGAGACAATAGATAGTAGTGCCATGGGCATTGCAATGCCATGGTATCGCAGAGGCGGGACTTCCGGGGAGTCATCGATCCCTTGCTCTCATAGAGGAAGAGCGCTTGGTCATGATATGGGCAGTGGAGGAGGAGAATACATTAGCAAACTCCATATACCATGACAAGGCTAAAGGGCAGAGGCCAGCGAACTTTATAAGACCGATGTCAATGGACTTCTCATCGAGATTGCCGTAAGTGAAGGACTTCGGGTCAATGCAAGAGTGCAGGACCAAGGAACGAAGTAGGCAATACGCGATGCTGTACCTTTGCTACTCAGAGGAGTAGGTGGCAGGAATGATGAAGAAGGCGGTACAATCCTAGAGGTGACCAAATCTATCAGAGACTTGCTCCAAGTTGGAGTGATAACTTCTTACATTCCAGAAGTTCAATGGCATTGAGAAGGTGAATCACATTAGCTGACTCAGCGCAAGGATTGCAAACACTTCAAGTGCTTTAGAAGTGTGAGCTAAAAGCAGACGAAGTCTAGTAACTAGCTCAATGCATGAAGTATAACTTCGAGGAGGCAAGCGAAGTCAAGTAACCTTTGCCTTCTCAACTCTCAAGAGAATGGGCGAAACCAAGTACCTTAACTCTCTTAGTTATCCAGTAGAGGAGTTTTGCACAGATTTAAAGACCATTCGAAGAGACTAATAGAAGACAACAATTGTCAAGTCCTCACCAATGGTGATCAGTGCTACTGAGAGTAGATTGTCCACTTCATTTCCTAACTGAATGTCAATCGAATGCGGAAGTGATGCAAACCTACTTGGATGAGACAACTAGGTGGAAGAAGATTCGATGGGAAAATTTTACGGAGGAAGGACCTGAAAACTTTAAAGGTTGCGAGGTGATGCTCGTTAAAGCTCCAACAAGCATCTATCTAGTTCAAAAGATAAGAAAAATTTGAAGACTAGCGCATATCAAAAGATGGTCTTTTCCTTCATCAGATGAATCCACAAGAATTAGCAAGGATTAGCACAACTCTACCAACCCCACACTAGAGTCAGAGTCATTGGTGAGTTGAAGCAGCATGGCGGATTAAAGTTCGACGACTCAAGAACAACAAGCAGAGAATAACTGGGAGCCAAGGGGTGCATCACAGTTGGAGCAGAAGATTGAATATCCAGCAAAGACAAGGAGCTACAGCATCAACGAAGGCTTCGACGAGGATGTCGAAGGAATAAGTGGGGGAGAATGTCATGGACAAATTATAAATGGCTTGTTTGGTGTAATGCTTATGCATGTCAATGTCTTTTCGGTTTGTTCTAACTTTGCAAAGAATGTAAAGGGCTGGCCAAAGGCTAAACAGTCCCATTTGAATGAGTTTAGTGTGTGTTTTAGGCTTGTACATAATAATGGTGTCATGTGGACACTTGTACTAGATTTTGGTCTATAGTGGACCAATTTTATACCTTTGTTGTGCAACCATTCTGAGCTTATGATATCCATAGGTGGAATTTGCATTGGCTATAAAGCATTTGCTGAAATGTTTGCTTGTGGATCTCGTGTGAAGCACTTTCTCTATCCCGTCTTCTCTTTTACAAGTCGTAAGAGATCGTAAGAGATTTCGGGGAGGCTGACCTTTGTGGACTGACACGCAATGGTGCTGCACGGCTTAGGTAAAACCAGCTAAGTCTGTGACAATTAAGATGAGCACAACATATCATCCATAAACTTATGACCAAACAGAGGTGGTGAACAGGTGTTTAGAGAGGTACCTTCGGTGTTTTGCTAGTGACCGGCCAAAGGAGTGGATAAAATGGCTCCCCTAGGTCGAATAGTGGTATAATACTATGTATCATTCATCTATAAAATGTACCCCATATGAAGCACTATATGGTCGACCAACCACTGTGATTCCAAACTATGTAATTGGCTCAGCTAAGGTAGATCAGGTCGACCAAGATTTAATTGATAGGGACAAACTCCTACAACTGCTAAAGGATAATCTCTTTACCACTCAAGCCAGAATGAAGTAGCAAGCTGACACACGACAAAGCGAAAGAGAATTTTTAGTAGGAGATTGGGTTTATCTTCATCTACAACCATACAAGCAACTATCCATCATCAAACAAGCCTCCATAAAGCTACCCCCATATTTTTATGGGCTCTATCAGATCACAAAGCATATTGGGGCTGTGGTGTATAGACTTAAATTGCTTGAGGATGCCAAAATTCACCCTGTCTTTTACGTGTCATGCTTGAAGTCTAAGTTGGGAGAACATGAGTCATTCTAGATTCAACTGCCCAACACTATTGATGATGGAGATATTCAAGCCCAACCACAAGCCATCCTCGATCGTAGAATCGTGATGTATCGTCGACGTTCCTCTATTGAAGTACTAGTACATTGGAATAATTTATCACTTGAAGATGCCAAATAAGAATCATATGAGGAGCTGAAGACTCGATTCCTTGAGTTCATGGAACCTCAGCCTTGAGGACAAGATTAATTTGAAGAGGGCGGGCTTAATAGGACCCTTGTAGGGTTGGGTCCTACTCAACCAAGTAGCAATTAATAAAAACCCTATGAGATTGTAATAAACCCCACCTAGCTGCCTTTATTATATGAAGAAGAGTGGCTAGAGTTTATATTTGGGGCCTTAGGGCTTCCTAGTCGCCCCCCCCCCTTTATTAGGTAGGTCAGCTAGGGTTGAGGGCAAAAGAGGTAATTTACTTAGGAAGCAGCCACTAGGGCTAGGATTTGGAGTCCTATATAAGCATGTAACCTCCACCTCTTTTGAATAAGAAAGATCAATCTACAATTGTAGCCATCGACTACCAAGGAGGGTGGAACCCCTATAGCGTTCCAAGGGTTGATCCCCCTCAAAGATCAATCTACATAAAATTCCTCTATGGTTCTATCAGCTCAACACTATTAGGATCGAAGAAGCAACTAAAATAGAAAAATAATGGTAATAAAGAGTAGAAAGAAGGTGCATACCAAATTTATAGTGGTTCGTGTTAGGATCAAAATTAGCAATAAGAGGGGGGGGGGAGGGTGAATTAGTGCTTTCATAAAAACTTCGATAATTTAGAAAAACTTCATTTCGATGAAACAGTATTAGAAAGTGTTTAAACTTAGAGAGCAAGTGAGATTAGTAGATAATTGAATCAATAAGTAATGACAATGAAAAGCAGAAAGAAAGTGCAAACTGAGTTTGTAGTGGTTTGGTCGTTGCAACCTACATCCACTCTTGATTCCTCTTCCGTCAAGGCCATCGGTATTCACTAACGATCTTCTTTCAATGGGTAAAGATCAACTACCCTCTTATAACTCTTTCTCCATTTCACAGGCCTAGGAGAGAACCTTCATACCTCTCTTTTATAGTTGTCCTCACTCCTCCCTTAGAAAACTTGTAACTCTAGGAAGAAGAGATTCACTAACTTAAGAGAGATTATAATTTTTTTTCTCAAGTATACTTTCCTTATTCTACTCTTATTCTTGCTTACCTAAGCAAGAAAGAGTAGGATATTTATAGACCCCAAATGGCTTCAAAAATAGAGCCAAAAATTTACATCCCGGGATTTCAGGATACTGGCAGTACCATCGCCCAATCTGGTGGTACCATCGCTTGACACTCGATGGTACCATCGCCCAGTCTGGTGGTACCACTGCCTGACACAGTCTTAGAGATTATATCTTGGAGACTTAGCCTCTCGTGGTTCCACCACCTGATCTAGCGGTGCTACTGCCTAACCCAACTTTTGGGTCACTGAATGGGTCTCCCAATAGGCCCAAATCAGCCCCAACTTAGGCCCAATAGGTCTCTAATTAAGTTAGCCTAATTACATTCAAAACCAACTCAATTATAACATAAACTACTTTGATCAAAACATAATTGATTATAAAGCATGAATCTTTTGTCCGACATGTCATTAGTTCATCTAGCGCTTCGTCCGACCCTTCGGCACATCGTCCCCTCCTTTGGCGTATTGCTCAATCGACATGTTGACCTCCCGTAATATACGATCTCCTTGGCATAATATCCGATCCTTCTAGCTTGATGCCCGAACTCATGGCACAAAGCCTTTTGCCTACATGTCGACTAGTCCTTCAGCCCGACGTCTAATCTTCTAACATATTTTACTCTGACCCAAATTCTTGATTCTTCTTACTTCAATCAATTTGCCTTTCCATAATTGAAGATAGTCTTGTGTTATTCAAATGTTGATTAGATTATAATTTTATCAATTGATTTCATCATCAAAATCTGAGATTCAATAATCTCTCCCTTTTGATGATGATAACCAATTGATGATGGAGTTTAAACTAAACTCCCCCTATCAATATGTCATATTGAAATAAAGTAATCTTGAATTCAAAAATAGTGAGAACTTTTGAACTCAAGTTGAGATAGTTCTAATCATGAATCATAGCAACATGTCATTACATTCATCATATGCATATCACTGCATACATCATTCAAAATTTAAAATCATTATAATTTTAAAATAACAAAGTACATCATAACCATTGAATTCAAGTTGAAACAGTTCTAATAATGAATCATAGCAATATGTCATTACATTCGTCATATGCATATCATTGCATACATCATTTAAAATTTTAAATCATCATAATTTCAAAATATCAAAGTACATCATATCATGAATGATTTAAATTTTAAATCATTATCATAACTTCTCCCCCTTTGTCATCAACAAAAAAAAAGAAAAGCACAACTATTAAAATTTTGAAATATGCAAGCTAGCAAGTTCTTTCTTGTCTTTTGAGATGTGCAAGTTTGTAAATTTTGCTTCTTGAGATAGACAAGCTAGCACTTTTGCTTCTCTTGAGATGTGCAAAATAGCAAATTTTTTGCTTCTCTTTGTGATATGCAAGCTAGCAATTTTTTTTTGTGCTTCCTTTGAGATTTGCAAGCTAGTAAGTTTTTGCTTCTCTTTTGAGATGTGCAAGCTTGCAAGTTTTGCCTTTCTTTGCAAACTAGTAATTTTGCTTTTCTTTGTGATGTGCGAGCTAACAAGTCTTTCTCTCTCTTTGTCATTGTCAAAAAGAAGGGAATAATATAATGTTGCCATTCTTTTCCCTTTTCATCATTGTTCAAACCATCACATGAAAGATATAAAGAAAAAATAATTTGTGATGAGGAATATAATTCATGAATACAAGGGAGTCTTATGAAATAAATCTTAAGTTATGAATATAAAAAAAATCATAACTCATTTTGATAAGTGTCCTCTTTAGTAAAAAGAGAGAATTATACGAGAACAAATAATAAGAGATTTTGATTCATAAAAAAATTTTTGAAGTTATAAATATCGAGAAATCAAGATCATGATTAGGATAAAAATTTCTCTATTGTAAATAACAAAAAGAGACATAGGAGAACAAATAAAAGATCTTGATTATGTTAGGATCAAGAGCGGCACTAAGAGGGGGAGGGGGGGAGGGGTTGGGGGTGAATTAGTACAGCGGATAAAAATCGATGATTTAAACCGATTCCAAAAAACTTTGTACATTGAGAAGTTTTATCCAACGAAAATGATTTCAGCAAAGAGAATAATTCAAGTGAATATGAAAGAGAATAGATAAGAGGAGATCGAAGGATTACAGATAAATAAAAATTAAAATGCAGCAAATATAAATACGCACCAAGAGAAGAACGTAGCGATTTTTAGTGGCTCGGTCAATTGACCTACGTCCACTTCCAAACCACCTCCGATGAGGTTACCGGCTTTTACTTTCAATCCTTCTTGAAGGAAAAGGATCAAAACACCCATTTTACAAAATTTTACAAGTGGCTCACGCCCTTTTACAAAATTTTTTATACTTGGGAATTTAGGAGGTGAACATTCAAACTTTTTAAGGCAATTTCACTATAGTTTTGGCTCAATTCTTATCACTTCTCAATATACTATACTGGCTGAGAAGTAAGGGATATTTATAGGCTCAATTGGCTTCAGAATTGGAGCCAAAAGAGGTCCAATCCTAGATTTCTGGGAGCTGGCGGTACTACCACCAATTGACCCTGACACTAGGTGGTACCACCGCCCAGTCTGGCGATTCTACCGCTTGACAAAGTCTTGGGTTTTGTGAAAGGGTGGTAGCACCACCTGATAGGCGGTGCCATCGCTTGGTAGTTAATAACTACCGGTGGTACCACCCCTAACCTGGGTGGTACCACCACCTAGTGCTCTTTGGAAACTAGTCCCTGGGTGGTTCCACCACCCCAGTCTAGCAGTGCCACCGCCAGACAAGGTCTAGCAACTTTGGATGGGCCTTGAATCTAACCCAATCCAATTCAATCTTGTGCCTAGTTGGCCCCTACCAAGGCTAATGGGTTTACTTCTCTATCTTAATCCTAATTATGTGCTAACTACAAAAGTAAAGATATATACTAAGCAAAAATATAATCCAGCACATCAAGACTTCTTCCGGTGAGCTTTCGATGAATTTCTAGTGGACTTCCGACAAACCCTCAGACATCTTTTGGCAGACTTCTGGTAGGCTCCCGAACTTTACGATGACCTTGATGAGTTTCGACGAGTCTTCTTTGGCAAGCTCCAATCTTTCTTGGTGAGCTCCATAAACTTCTGATGAGTTTTTCTAGTGAACTTCTGATGAACCCTTCGTCAAGGTCCCGATTCACTCTCGACCAATTCCGATAGTATTCCCGATAAATCTTGAACTTTCGACGGACTCTCGAACTTTAAACGGTTCGATCGTACTTGACTCCGACACTTTGTTTTATGTCTTCATCGCTATTGTAGTTAATCCGGCATACTTTTTTTTAACATATGGATTAGATCAAATAACTCATCAATTGACATGATCATCAAAATATGAGATTCAACAATCTCTCCATTTTTGATGATGACAATCAATTGATGACAGAGTTAATCTTAACTCTCCCTATCTATATGTCATATATGAGAAAAGAAATACTTGAATTCAAACCCCTTGAATTTAAGTCTAAATTGATAAGTTACATACATTCGAACTTATCGACATGCTCAACAAGCATGATTTTTATCCCAAAATATGATACTTTGTATTGTTGAATCTCAGATTTTGATGATGAAACTAATTAATCGTGTTAAGTTATCTAACTACATTTTGAGTCACGTTAGTCTACTCTCGATCAGGATTAAATAATTGACGCAGGAAGAAATGACGTTGCGTTGGAGGAAATCGCGTTAGGAGATTGGATGTCGAGCCGGAGATCCGATCGACGATCGACGGAAGGCTTCGGACAAAGAAATCGGGCATCGGGCCAAGAGGAGCGAAGTTGCACCGAGGAGATCAAGGTTACAGAGGTCAGATATTGATTGGGCAACAAATCACAGGAGACGACGATGCGTCAAAGTGTTAAACGAAGCACCAATGGACCAAGGACGTGTCGGACAACTAATTATGATTCATGTTGTAATAATTACCTAGATCGAAGTAGGATTAGCTTAATTTGGTTATAATTGAACCAACTCAATTAGGGGACAATTGGGCCTAAATTGAGACTGATTTGGGCTTATTGGGAGGCCCATTCAATGGCCCAAAAGTTGTTGCAGGCGGTGGCACCGTCAAACTGGCGGTGGAACTACCTATGAGCTGGAAAAGTGAAAAAGTGTACTTTTCTAGGTTGCAGGTGGTGGTACCGCTAGCATTAAAGCTATAGCAGTAGTATCGTCCCAGGCTGGTAGTAGTACCACGAGTGTCAGGGTCAAACTGGAGATGGTACCGCTAGTGTTAGGCGGTGGTACCGCCAGTACTCGAAAATCCGGGATGATTCAAATTTGGGCTCCAAATTTGAATCACCTTGAAGCCTATAAATACCCCTCTCATCCATGGTTGAAATACACACAAAACCTGAGAAAGAAAAAGGGAAAACTCTACTGTAATAGTATCAAAATCTTTCCTGTAAGCTTTAAGTGTGATCTAGTCCAAGAGAGGGGTAAGAGGCCTTGTAAAGGTTAACTCCTGAACCTATAAAAGAAGAACTGAGTTGTAAAGGAGTTAGTCTTCACTCGTTGGAAGGAAGATAGCTAGTGGAAAGTCGGTGGCTTCAAGAGGAGAAGAATCGAGAGTGGACGTAGGTCGGATGACTGAACCATTATAAAAATCGATTTGCGTTTATTTATTATCATTTACATTGCTGCAAACCATTTCATTTTACTGTAATCATCTGGCTTCTTCTTTATCCTCTTATAATCACTCTCAAGCTTAAGTATTTCCGATACGCTTTTCAATGAAATATCTTTTTATCATATGAAGGTTCTAAAAGCATTTTTAAATCATTGAAATTTATCGTTCTTAACCGCTGCACTAATTCACCCCCCCTCTTAGTGCCGCTCTAGAACCCAACAATTGATATCAGAGCCTCGCTATTTCTCTTTCGGATTCACACCCATGAGAAATGACTCTTCACGACTTTTAAGAGGGTTTTTCAATTGTTCGTCCCCCGTTATTTAATAGATCGGACTACACATATTGGAAAACTCGAATGAGAGTTTTCTTGACTTCTCTAGATTTAAATTTATAGAATATTATTGAAACTATTTTTAACATCCCTCTAAATTGATGAATGAATAGTCAGATTTAAAGAGAAAATCTTTTCCTTAAATGTAAAAGCTATGAATGCCTTATTTTGCGCTTTGGACAAAAACGAGTTCAATCGGATTTCTGTGTGAAACAACTTTTGCTATTTGGTGGACACTTGAAATCATGCACAACGAAACTAGTAGAGTCAAAGAATCGAAAGTAAATCTCTTATTGCATGATTTTGAGCTCTTCCGAATGACATCAAGTGAGTCTATCGGCGACATGTACACTCATTTCATGGATGTCATCAATAGCTAGAAAAGTCTTGGTAAATGCTTTTCAAATTCTGAACTCACTAACAAGATCTTAAGATCCCTTCCAAAAAGGTGGGATCCTAAAGTAACTACAATACAAAAGACTAAAAATTTAAATAATTTTTTATCGGAAGAACTAATTAGGTCATTAATGATCTATGAAATGACACTCTTAGAACATTTAAAACTCGATGAACATATGAACTACCTTCCAAAGAATAGGAAGGATTTAGAACTTCAGACAAATGAATACCACTTGAGTGATGACTCTAGTGATAAGAACATTAAACACATAATAATGAAATTTAATAAGTTTATTAAATAAAAATCTAAAATTAAAAATGAACTTGAATGAAAGAAGAGGCCACCAAAGAAGAAGAAGAAGATTCACTAAGAAGAATCAAGTAAAGAAGACACAAATTGGGCTTTAACGGTTTTCGACAACAAGGTAAGAAACTCACCCAAAATGTTTGTATGTTGTTATAAAATTACTTAATAATTTTTCATGAATTGCTTAACTTAGTTAGTAGAAAATAATTTTGTTTTAATATCATGCTTTTCTTATGTTTTTGAAAATTAAAATGATGCTTGCATAATTTGTGATAATGCTTGTACAAGATTAAACCGATGAATTTTTATCTTGACAATTTTCATATGGCTTTTCCTAAATGCATGATTTGGCATAAATGCTTGGGCATGCTCATATGAAATCATGCTTGATTATGATAAAATGAAAATATTAAACATATGATTTGGGCTTTAATCATGATGCTTAATGATTTTACATCATGTATGTGTATGATAAAATGAAATCCTATGTTTTGGAATGATGTGTTTTTTGTTTTGATGGTTTTGACGTAACCTTGTTTCTGAGTCATACGATGATGGCTTTCTTATAAAAAAAATATAATAGAATATACTTAACAAATAAAACACATAAAAAGGAAAGCATATGATCATGATAAATTCATGAATGTTGATGATATTATATTGATTTTGGTTTCAAACAAGATGCATAATTTTTGACCCAAAAAAATAATGGCATGTTTCAAGATAATGCTTGCATACCAAGTATAATTAAAAGATAGAAGCAAGCATATTGATGGTTTCGCTGGTCTTTACCTAAAAATTTGAACATGCTCAAATGCGATCAATCACATAAAATAAAATACATAAAAATTGAAAATATATTATCATAATGTTTTTGGTCTTGACGGTTTTATGACGAAACTTATGTCTCATTTTTTTAATATTGATACATGTTTTCATAAAAGACTTGAACATGCTCACATGAAATCAATTGCATAAAATGAAAATGCATTTTCTATCCTATTGAAATTAATGAACTCATTTCATGAATCTTGTGAATCTCTTGAATCAATTTTAAAAAATGTCGCATGCTTAATGTGTTTTAACTTAATGATTTTTAAGACAAAATTTGCCTTTCCATCTTGAATGTTGACACTTGTTTTATTGAAGACAAAGGCTTGATTATAAATTGAAACACATTATCATAAATTAAATCTTATGTTTTAAAAAAATATGTTATATTTTTGTCTTGATGATTTTTATGATGAAGTTTGTGTTTCGAGTTTAAATATTGTTACTTTTATTTGATTTGGCATATAAAGACAAATGCATGCTTAAATGAAATGAATTACTCAAAAAGAAAAGCTTTTCCTATCTTAACGAGATTAAAGAATTTTTTTTAATCTCATGAATGATTTTGATGATTCGTTTTGTAAAATTGAATGAGTTAAAAATGATGAATATCTTAACAATGAAAGCTTGTATAATGCTTGATGAATTCACATTTTAAAGCATGATGTATCATACATTTTGAACTTTACGTGCTTATCTTTATTTGACATTAAAAGTCAAAGATATACTTATATAAAGATTCACATAAATTGAAACACAATGTAATTTCTATCTTATCGAGATCAATGAATTCATTTAGTTAATATTGTGAATCTCATGAATTTCTTGAATGTGATTTTGATGATGTCTTTGGAGTTGATGAATTGAACTAGAATGAGATTTTTTTAGAATGATTCATGACTTCTAAACTTTCAGAATCGTAACCTTATTTTGTTGGAATCATGACTTGTTGAGTAATGAGAGCTCGAATGCATAAATCAAGGTGTTCTCTTTGCTATTTTCTACTAAATGAATCATGATTAATATCATTGCTATTATACCTCCTATGATTCATGTTGTAGAGAAAGAATTCATAAATCATAATGCAATGAGAATTCTTATGCAATAATCAAGTGCTCATGTAATTCTTTGCTAAAGAAAATATTTACGATTCATGATCTTGATAATTATAACTTGAAACTTTTTTAAAAATCAAGATCGTATGCCATGATTATTTCATTCATCAAAAGAGAAGTTTCCAAAGGAAATATAACTTGTCTTTGGTTTCTTAGAATTCAATACTTAAATTTTTATGAATTCGTGATCTTGATACTTGAATTTTTCTTTATGAAATGCGATCTTGATATCTTTTATGATGAATCATTATTAAAAGGATTTGTCAAATGAATCATGTTCCTCTTGATTTTCTTAAGCTTTCGTTTCATATCTTTTGACTTAGAAATGACATGATTACTTTGGCTTACATGCCTTGTGTGATGATTGAAAATCAATTTGCTTTATGATGAGTCATTGAATCATGATATGTCATTTGACTACTTGAATGCATTATGTGATATTGACTGATGATTTTTTTTATAAAATGAAAAGTTGATGCAACAAGGAAGAAAACTTTGTCCTCCCTTCTTTTTTAGAATGATAAAGGGGGAGCAGAATTACTAGCTTAGAGAAAACTTCCTAGCTTATGTATCACAAGAAAAAGTAGCAAACATAGCTAGCTAGAACTTACAAAAAGGCAAAACTTGCACTTCTCAAAATGAGAAGAAAGAAATTGCAAAGTTGCATTATTTTTAAACTCATGAGCTTGCATGTCTAAAAAGTTGTAAATTTTACAAAAATTACTAGCTCATTGTAAAAAAAAAAAGGGGGTTGATAGCTTGCAAAGGCGAAACTTAGTTGCAAAAAAAGAAAAATTGAAAGGGAGCTAGCTTGAGTATCGCAAAGTATGCTAGCTTACTTATCATTATTGCTTGCTTGCTTATCATCAATTTTCTTATATCATGCTTTATTTATGACTCCCTTGAACTCATGACTTGATATGTTGAAAATTCATGATGGAAATATATTATTTTGACATGATCAAAGCATTGATGTAAAAGACTATTTATACTCCACTTCTTTTTGACAATAACAAAGGGGGAGCAAGAATTGCTAGCTTGCACACTTAAATGAAAGACTTGATACCATGAACACTACCAACAATTGCAATTTTGCAATCTAAAGAGAAGCAAAGAATTGCTATATCAAAAGAAGCAAAAATATAAAACATAGAAAATTTACAATCTTACACTTACTATACTTGTATGTTGTAATGAAAATTTAATTTACATTTTTATAGTGATTGCATATTTCTAAGAGGAAGCAAAGTGCTATCTTGCCTATTGTGAGAAACGAAGTGCAAACGTGCACATCTCAAGAAGCAAGTATTGAATTGCCATGACTACACATCCTTAAAAACTTGCTATGATTGTATATTTTAAAGAGATGTATAAACACCTAGATTGATATCTAGTTTGATTATAATACTTGCATATCTTTTAAACTAGCTAAATGTTACTTTTATTTTTGTTAATGACAAAGGGGGAGAAGGAGATTGATGACTTCATGCAATATATGTTATATTGAATATTTTTATATATTTGCATGAGTTTTTGACAAACATGTTTTTGATACATGTTGCTTAGATTTAGCATAATCCAAGTGTTCTATCAATATGGCATATTGATAGGAGGAGTTTGGTTAAACTCCGAAGAGTTAAGGTTAACTCCGTTAGTCATCAATTAGTTGTCATCATCAAAAAGGGGGAGATTGTTGAATCTCAGATTTTAATGATGAAACTAATTGATCGTGTTTAGTTATCTAACTACATTTTGAGTCATGCAGGTCTACTCTTGATCAGGATTAGACAATTGACATAGAAAGAATCGATATTGCGCTAGAGGAAATCGCATCAGGAGATTGGATGTCGAGTCGGAGATCTGATCGACGATCGGCAGAAGGCTTTAGACAAAGAAATCGGGCATTGGGTATCAGGCCAAGAGGAGTGGAGCTACACCAAGGAGATTAGGACTGTGGAGGTCAACTGCTGATTGGGCAATAAATCATAAGAGAGGACGATGCATTGAAGTATCGAATGAAGCGCCGATGGACCAAGGATGTATCGGGCAACTAATTACGATTCACATTGTAATAATTGTCTAGATCGGAGTAGGATTAGCTTAATTAGATTATAATTGAACCAACTCAATTAGGGGTCAATTGGGCCTAAATTGGGGCTGATTTGGGCTCATTGGGAGGCCCATTCAGTGGTCCAAAAGTTGCTGTAGGCGGTGGCACCACCAAACTGGCGGTGGAACCGCCTATGAGCTGGAAAGGTGAAAAAGTATATTTTTCCAAGCTACAGGTGATGGTACCACCCAACATTAAAGCTACAGTAGTGGTACCACCCTAGGCTAGCGATAGTACCACCAGTATCAGGATCAAACTGGCGGTGGTACTACCAGTACCCGAAAATCCAGGATGATTCAAATTTGGGCTCCAAATTTGAATCACCTTGAAGCCTATAGATACCTCTCTCATTCATGGTTGAAATACATATAAAACCTGAGAAAGAAAAAAGAAAAACTCTACTGTAATAGTGTCAAAATCTTCCCTCTAAGCTTTAAGTGTGTTCTAATCCAAGAGAGGGATAAGAGGCCTTATAAAGGTTAACTCTTAAACTTGTAAAAGGAGAACTGAGTTATAAGGGAGTTAGCCTTCGCCCGTTGGAAGGAAGATAGCTAGTGGAAAGCTAGTGGCCTCAAGAGAAGATGAATCGAGAGTGGACGTAGGTCGAATGACCGAACCACTATAAAAATCAGTTTACATTTATTTATTGTCATTTACATTGCTGCAAAACATTTCATTTTACTGCAATCATCCGACTTCTTCTTTATCCTCTTACAATCACTCTCAACCTCAAGTATTTCTGATACGCTTTTCAATGAAATATCTTTTTACCATACAAAGGTTTCAAAAGTATTTTTAAATCGTCAAAATTTATTGTTCTTAACCGCTGCACTAATTCACCCCTCCTCTTAGTGCCACTCTAGAACCCAACACATATTTTTTACAATACGAAAATGATGTCAAGGCATGACATCCATTTTCAGGTCCAATGTTGAATGATGATAGACAATCATCATTTCAACGAATGATACTAATTTTAATTTTGAAATACAACAAGAATAAAATGATATCAAATAAAGATTCACTATTTCAAGGCATGATATCAATTGACGATACATCATTCAATGATTCAAAATGAAACCAAATTATCGTATCAAGGCATGATACCAAATTTAAGCATGATACGATAATGATCATCGAAAATTTATCATTTTAAGCATACATGAATCATTTGCAATGCATACGAAATAATTCAGACATTTGCAATACATTGCATTATACTTCACGTATTTGTGATAACAATCATATTTCAAGCATTCGCAATACATCCAAGCATTTTACGATATATTTTATCTCTTTACAACACAACATATTTTAAACATGCGAAGTTGTGAAGTTGTCATCAATTGCCATATTTCTCCCCCTTTGTCATCAACAAAAAGGAAATGGGCTATTGATACCAAGTGTTACGATAGAATTTTTTGAGAAGATGGCAAAAAGAGAAGGATAAATCCATCAAGAAGAATTCATTCAAGAATAACAAAAAGCAATGCATTCATTCTATTGAAAATTCATGCCATAGAAATAAATTCGTAAAGTAGAAAAGATAGATCATCGAAACAAAAATTTATAAAATTTTTTACTTTCCATCAAGAGCTCATGACATAAAGAAAAATTCATTCAAAAGTCGTTAATGTCCATATTTCCACTAAGTAAAATTCATGAGGTAGAAAATACTAGTTATAGGTGCCCTACAAGCCAATCACTTGAGTGATGACACCTGTAACACGCTACGTTAATTTTTTTACTTATGATTATTGGTATTTTCTCACATTATCTAGATGTATCTTATGATATCCTTGGATCTATGCAATGAGAATCAGATCATGATGAGATCACGATAATGAGACTGATTCACCTTTAAACACAGACCTTAAATAATCCTAGTCATAGTTTACTTGAGAGGGATATCGAGATAACCGGATAGACTCGTATGCTATATACCTATCTATATGATGGAAGTGGCTGGTCTCATAGCTACTTATGTGGGAACATTAAGGATACAGTGCAGGTGCTTATTGGAGAATGAGTTCATTGATTGATCTGCTTATGGATGTTAGGGATCGAGCGGCACTAAGAGGGGGGGTAAATTAGTGCAGCGGTAAGGAACGATAAATTTTTCAGCGATTAAAATAATTTTAGAAACTTTGTACGAATGAATGCAATGTTTCGTTTGAACCCGGAAAGATTACGTTTTAACTTTAAAACATATGTAAGAAGATGAAGAGGAAGTTGAGTAAATAAGGCAGCAAATGAAGAGGGTTTGCAGCAAAGTAAATAGTAAGAACGTAAATACAAACCAGATTTTTATAGTGGTTCGGTCATCCGACCTACGTCCACTCCCGATTCCTCTTGCTTGAGGCCACCGGCTTTCCACTAGCTATCCTCCTTCCAACGAGCGAGGATGAACTCCCTCACAGCACCTCTCCTTTTGATAGGCTTAGGAGATAACCCTTACAAAGCACTCTTACCCCTCTCTTGGACTAGAACACTCTTAAGACTTAGAGGGAAGATTTGACACACTTTCAAGAGAGTTTTTCCCTTCTTTTTTTCAGTTCTAGACACCCCCTAAACTCTAAATGAGTGGGGTATTTATAGGCCTCAAAGTGATTCAAATTTGGGCTCCAAATTTGAATTTTTTTAAGTTTCTCGGTGTCGGGCGGTGCTACCGCCTGTTAGAGGCAGTTCTACCGCCTGTCAGTCTGGCAGACTGACACAACAGGTGATGGGCGGTGCTACCGCCTGCCTGGGGTGGTTCCACCACCCAGGACTCGGCCTCTGGGCAGTGCCACCGCCCAGCCTGGGGCGGTTCAACCGCCTAGGTCATTTTTTTCAGCACAGTGGTTTTGGCCGAAAACTTGGCCGAAACCGGTCCAAACGAAGTCCGAATTGGCTCAAATTTGGTTTATAGGATTAACACCTAATCCTAAACCAAATTATATGCTAACTAAAAATTTTAAAGATATTTTTTAAGCTATTTCAAAGTCCAAAAGATAAGACTTCTTTCGGTGAGCTTTCGACGAACTTCCGGTGGTCTTCCAACGAACCCTCGGAAACCATTCTGTGGACTCCCGGCAAGCTCCCGGACTTCACGATGATCTTGGCGAGTTCCAACGAGCTTCATTGGCAAGCTCCGATCTTTCTTGGCAAGCTCCACGAACTTCCGATGAACCTTCCGGTGAACTTCCGAAAACCCTTCGGCAAGCTCCCTACTCGTTCTCAGTCGGTTCCGGCAACTACTCCCAACGAATCTTCGGACTTCCATCGAACTCTCGAACTCCCAATGATCCATCCCACTTGTCTTCCGGTATTTTATTTCGCTTTACGTCTTCATCATCATCGTAGTTAATCCTGTGCACAAACAAATAAACACTCGACTTCGATCTAGACAGTTATTACAACACGAATTAATATTCAGTTGCCCAGCACGTCATTGGTCGATGCTTCATCCGATCCTTCAGCACATCGTCCTCCTTTGCGGTCCATTCCCCAATCGGTGGATGACCTCCGCAACCCCGATATCCTTGGCGCAACATGCATCTTGGCTCGATGCCCGACGTACGAAGCCTTCAGTCGATTGTCGATCGAACCTCCGGCTCGACATCCAATATCCAGACATGATCACCCGACGCAATGTCACGGACAAAATTGTAAACGGCTTGTTCGGTGTAATGCTTGCTTGTCCGTGTCCCTTTTGGTTTGTTATTACTTGTAAAGGGCTTGCCAAAGGCTAAATGCCCCATTTGAGTGAGTTTGGCAGCCATTGTCGACTTGTACAGAAAGTTTGTGTCATGTGGACACTTGTACTAGAATTCGGTCTGTAGTGGACCAATTTTATACCTTTGTTGTGCAACTGTTCTGAGCTTGTAATATCCATGGTTGGAATGTGCATCGGCTATAAGGTGTTTGCTAAAAGAGTGGCTTGCGGATCCCGTGTGAAGCGCTTTCTCTGTCCCGTCTTCTCTTTCGTTGGTCCTAAGGGATTGTAGGAGATTTCGGGGAGGCTGACCTTTGCGGTGATACGCATTGGTGCCGCACGGCTTAGGAAAAATCAGCTAAGTCCGTGACAGTTGGTATCAGAGCGGGACAAGCCCACGTACAAACACTTAGCATGCAAATGTGGGGGACCTAGTGAGGCACCACGAGTACAACAAGCTACGAAGAATTGCGGAGCGCACAAAGGTCGGGATGGCCGAGTTCGAGCAGTGGCTCGACGTTAGCACCCAAACTTGATGGTGCTCAAAGCAAGCGGAGTGCTTAGCAAAAGATGAGACCGTGCAAGGCGGAGTGGGTTGTTCAATGATCGGAAGAGTTGTGCAAAGCTCACAGAGCTCAGGGGAATTGCAAACTCAAGGAATCCGATACTCATGCAAGGGCTTGCATGCGGACGATGGACTATCCACGGCCATCCCAAGGCGACCGAAGGTCAGCGCCATGGAGCATTGTAACTTTCTCTTTGGCATGTGCAGGATATTTTCGTAAGAGGCTGAAGTGTGCAGCAGGTTCAACATGTTACTAGACCCAGAGGGATGCAGTGCTAGCTGTATTGGTGAAGTGTCACAATCTAGCAAGTACATGTGCAAAGACAGAATTGGGCACAGTTCGTTCAGCAGAGGCGAAGTAGTCCAAGGGGATGGTGGTCTCTAAAACTTCCAAAGGGAAGGATGCGAAGAGAGAAGTTGCTCCAACGGGGCAGATATCCAGGAGGGATAAGTCCCGGTTCTCCAGAGGGAGGAGCTTGTGCAATGAACCGCACCGATTGAGGAGTACCTCAAGACAAAGCTCGATGGATCGAGCGAGCGACGAGGAGTTGTCGCATGATCTCGCAAGTGGTGATGCGTTGGTGGACGCATAGCGAGATTAAGTGGGGGAGCAACCTAGGGCAACACAAAGTGAAGGCACACTTAGAGCCGATAGTGAGATCGGACTCAACAAAGGGCTGACCCGTGGAATGGTGGGCGTGAGGTCCACCATCAACGCAATGCAGATCGAGAAGCAAAGCAACTTGGGGGTAACTTGGTGAAGTACCCAAGCCGCATGAAGGGAGTTGGTTTAGAAGATGAAATATGGAGCGGAGGCTCAGAGCTTTCCTTAGACAGAGGTCAAGGACATGAACTCTTGTAAAGGCAGGAATCGGATCATGTCGTTCCATGGGTTTCATATTCAGATGGAGCCGACTCATCTTGCATGGTGCCAAAGACAAAGGGAGCTTTGAGGCACATGCACTTTATCTCGATGAAGCATTTGGTGGAGATTCTAAGGCGACACAGTTTGCTAAGGCAAAGGGGGTGTCAAAAGGCCTTGACACGGGGCAAGAGGATGCAGAGGCAGTTACTCTTGAAGAATATGCCACGGTGTTGCCATTCGAGTTGCTATGAGGAAAGTGGTGCACAACGGAGATTGTGCTGGTAGGGGCAGAGTCCCAGGATCCAGACAATGGTGCACCTATTTCAGCGAAGTCAGGGGACTTCAGAAGAGCTGCTAGGCGATGGACTGTCCTAGAGCTAGGCTTCGTCCGAGTGTGACCCGAGAGTGGGTGGACGAAGGTTGATTGCCAAAGGAGCGAACAGAATCGAAGCTGGCGAAGGCCCTGCGATGTGTTGGCGGAGTCCACACATGGAGATATCGCAGTTCGAGTTCATACCACAGGGATCAGAATGCAAGGAGATGTCACCAGGCGATGACATGATGCAGCGGATCGTGGTGGAATGGTTCGTGGCAAGTCGACACACACGGTGAGTCCCATGGGGGGACTAAGATCATGCAGAGGTATGATCGGGAGTGCGACCAGGAGCTCCAAGTCGGTGAACAACACGACGGCAAGAAGAGCTATGGATTCAAGCAGTGAATGCCATGGTACCGCAGAGGCGGGTCTTCCGTGCGTGCACCGAATGTTGCATTGAATGGAAGCCTTGGACATCAGCTTATGGGAGCTGTGCCCTGTCGAGGAAGAAGTTCAGATGCAAGTACCAGGGAGTCCCACAGGGGACCGGATCATCTGAGAGGTATGATCGGGCTGCTGAAGAGTGGAACTACTTGAGCTCACATTCGCTTAAGGGAGCCCGGCAAGTCAGAGGACAAGGCCGAGTAAGCGAACATTGCAGCCAATGAAGCTAAGGAGAACAGAAATGGTGCAAGTCCTGCAATATGTGTGGCAGTGGCCATACATGGGAGTTGTAGTCTGTCTTTCCAGCGACCAAGTGGAACTGCCCAGAGAACACATAGGTGTCGAAGCAGGTGGTCGAAATATGGCGAGGAAGCAATGACGAGTCCAAGAGGGACTCAGCTACCCAAGATCAATCATCGGTTAGATTGAAGGTGAACTCAGAGGAGTGTCACAATGCCATAGAGGCGGATCTACTGATCACGAAGAAGGGATGCAGATGCGAGACAACGGATAGTAGTGCTATGGGCGTCGCAGTGCCATGGTACCGCAGAGGCGGGACTTCCGGGGAGTCATCAATCCCTTGCTCTCTTAGAGGGAGAGCACTTGGTCGTGATATGGGCCATGGAGGAGGAGAATGCTTTGGCAAACTCCATGTACCAAGACAAGGCTGAAGGGCAGAAGCCAGAGAACTTCGTAAGACCAGTGTCAACAGACTTTCCATCTAGATAGCCGTGAGTGAAGGACTTCGGGTCGATGCAAGAAGTGCATGACCAAAGATCGGAGCTGACAGTACGCGGTGCTGTACCTTTACTACTCAGAAGAGTCGGCGACAGAAATGATGGAGAAGGCGATACAATCCCAAAGGCGACCAAATCTATCGAAGACTTACTCCAAGTTGGAGTGATAACTTCTTGCATTCCAGAAGTTCAATGGCAATGAGAAGGTGAATCACGATGGTGACTCAACGCATGAGGATTGCAAACACTTCAAGTGCTTCGGAAGTGTGAGCTAAGAGCAGGCGAAGTCTAGTAACCAGCTTGACGCACGAAGTACAAACTCGAGGAGGCGGGCGAAGATAAGTAACCTTTGCCTTCTCAACTCTCAAGAGAATGGGTGAAACCGAGTACCCGAGCTCTCTTAGTTATCTAGCAGAGGAGCTCTGCACAAATTTGAAGACCCTTCGAAGAGACTACTGGGAGACAGCAGTTGTCAAGTCCTCACCCGCGGTGATCAGTGCTACTGAGAGTAGATTGTCCGCTTCATTTCCTAATTGAATACCAATCAAAAGCGGAAGTGATGCGAGCCTACTTGGGCAAGACAACTAAGTGGAAGAAGATTCGATGGGCAAATTTTACGAAGGAAGGACTTGAAAACTTTAAAGGTTGCGAGGCGATGCTCGTTAAAGCTCCAATAAGCATCTATCCAGTTCAAGAGACTAGAAGAAATTGAAGACTGGCGCATATCAAAGATGGTCTTTTTCCTTCATCAGAGGTATCCGCAAGAACCAACAAGGATCAGCACAACTCTGCCAACCCCACACCAAAGTCAGAGTCATTGGCGAGTTGAAGCAGCATGGCGGATTAAAGTTCGACGACTCAACAACAACAAGTGGAGAACAATTGGGAGTCAAAGGGGCGCATCGCAGCAGGAGCAGAAGATCGAAGATCCAACAAAGAAAAGAAGTTGCAGCGTCAGCAAAGGCTTCAACGAGGACGTCGAAGGAATAAGTGGGGGAGAATATCACGGACAAAATTGTAAACGGCTTGTTCGGTGTAATGCTTGCTTGTCTGTGTCCCTTTTGGTTTGTTATTACTTGTAAAGGGCTTGCCAAAGGCTAAATGCCCCATTTGAGTGAGTTTGGCAGCCATTGTCGGCTTGTACAGAAAGTTTGTGTCATGTGGACACTTGTACTAGAATTCGGTCTGTAGTGGACCAATTTTATACCTTTGTTGTGCAACTGTTCTGAGCTTGTAATATCCATGGTTGGAATGTACATCGGTTATAAAGTGTTTGCTAAAAGAGTGGCTTGCGGATCCCGTGTGAAGCGCTTTCTCTGTCCCGTCTTCTCTTTCGTTGGTCCTAAGGGATTGTAGGAGATTTCGGGGAGGCTGACCTTTGCGGTGATACGCATTGGTGCCGCACGGCTTAGGCAAAACCAGCTAAGTCCGTGACAGCAAGGTCAATTCCTCCAGCGTCAACTGTCAATCCTGATCGATAGTAGACCTGCGTAACTGAAAACACAGTTAAACAATAAACCACAATCAATTAGTTTCATCATCAAAATCCGAGATTCAACAATCTCCCCCTTTTTGATGATGATAACTAATGATAACTAACGGAGTTAACCATAATTCCCCGGAGTTTAACCAAACTCCCCCTATCAATATGCCATTGATAGAACACTTGGATTATCCCAAATCCAAGCAACATTCATCACAATTAAGAGAATAAATCAAACCATCATGCAAATATATAAATATGCCAATCAATGCATGAAGTCATCAATCTACTTCTCCCCCTATGTCATCAACAAAAAGGAGAAGTTGCATCATAGCTAGTTTTCAAAGATATACAAATATTACAATCATACTAGCTATTAATCTAAATATACATCATACAATATTTAAGCATAGCTTTGCAATACAACATCCAATCACACCATTCAATCATAGCAAGTTTTTAAGGATGGGCAATGATGGTAATTTTTTTCACTTGCTTCTTGAGATGTGCAAGTTGTACTTTCTTTGCTTCCTTTGCATGTTCTAGCTAGCAAAATTTTTCTTTGCGATACATAAGCTAGTAATTAATCTTCTCCCCCTTTGTTTTTGTCAAAAAAATAGAGTACAAATAGTCAATGCTTTGATCATGACAAAATAGCAAATTTACAACATGAATTTTCAGCATATTAAGTCATGAATTCAAGGAAGGCAAAAATCGTGATATGAGAGAAAAAGATGATAAGCAAGCAAACAATAATGATAAGCAAGCTAACATACTTTGCGACACACAAGTTAGCTTCCTTTCAATTCTTCTCTTTTGTAACTAAGTTTCACCTTTACATGCTATCAACTTTTTGTTTACAATGAGCTAGCAATTATATATAATCACTTTAAACATATATGCTAACTTTTCATTAAAACATACAAACATAAAGGCATGGCAAGTGTAACATTTCAAATTTTTGAAGTTTTACATTTTGCTTCTTTTAAGATAGTCAAAATAGTAATATTTGCATCCTTTGAGATAGCAATCCTTAACTTCTTGTGAATTTGCAATGTAGCAATTTTTCTCCCCCTTTATCTTTGTCAAAAAGAAGGGAGGACTAAATGGCTAAAAATTTTAATCATTATACAAGCCATTTTTCATATCAATTATAAATTTGCATCAATAAAAATATAAATCAATTGTTCAATTATCACATGATGCAAATAAGACAACAATACAAAGAAATCATGTCATGAAGGATATCAATATGTAATTCAACAAGGATCAAAACCAAAAGATATCATTCATGATTCATAACTTTCTTTGTAGCAAGATCAAAATTCATATTTATCAATTTTTAATTCAAGATAAATGTCATATAACCAAGAATCATGGTATATAAAAGCATATCAATATCAAGGATTAAATCATGATTACAAGTTCTAACATATTTTCTTTTCATTCATTTTCAAGCTATGATAAAAGAATAAATTAATAATTCAATCATTAAGCACAATTCTTTTACATCAATTTTGAATCGTATAAGGCTTACATGGCAAATATCAATTCATGATAAAGGGTATACTATCTTGAATCATGATGCATAAAAACATATCATTCTCATAGATCAAGTCATGATTCATTAATTCATCATAAGGTAAATTTCTTTTCAATTATCTATTTTTCAATTGCCACATAAGACATACAAGCCAAAGAATTTTTATCATTTCTATATTATGAAATATATGATAATAAGACTCATGATTCATTTAAAAAGATATAGCATAAAGAGCAACTTGATTCATGCATAAGAAATTCCAAGTATCAAATATTAAGATATCAAGAGTTTGATTGTGATAAAGCTCATTCAATTTTGAATCATCAAAATCATTAACATAGTTTATGAGATTCACAAATGACATAAACTTGAATTGTTCTCCTCTTTGGTAAATGATAAAAAGAAGCAATCATAGAGGAAAATATTTTGATTCGCAAAAATATCTCAAGTCAAGAATTCAAAGTTATGATTTCAAGTGATCAAGAGAGGAGTTATAAAATTATTCAAACTCATTTTGTCAATTCGAAACTCCTAATCAAATTATCATTTTTAACATTCATAACATGAATAAAGTAGTTACCGTATCATCAAAATCTCATTCATAAGTCAAGTGATTTACAAAATATCATAAATGAATTTATCACTTGTCTTTTATTTGAAAAATCAAAAGATTTCAAGAAACATGCATTTCCATTGTATGATTTATTTCATATGAGCATGCCTTTGTTTTTTGATGTCAAATAAAATAGAAATATCAACATTCAACATTGAAAGACAAACTTCATCATAAAATTCATCAAGATAAAAATATAATACATTATGAGATTCAATTTATCATGATAATACGTTTCATTTTGTTTCAAATAAGTGTGCTCATGTTTCAAATGATGATTATCAAATTTAAGACCAAAACATGAGTTTGTCATCAAAATATGATATCACAAAGTCATTAAGCATAATAACATACTTTTAATATTTTCATTTCAATGATGATTTCATAATGTATGTTCAAATATTTATATGGAACCCATCATCGTATAAATTCAAAATACAAGTTTGTCATTAAATCCATCAAGATCAAATACATCAAATATCATGATAGTGCATTTTCTCATCTTTATGAGTTTCAATTTAAGTGATTTGATTTTTCATAAGAATGTTCTAATTTTTCATATGAAAATGTCATGCATCATATTCAAAAACAAAAATATCATCAAGATCATTTTAATTATTTCTTACATTAGTTATAACAAGATGATCGATGCTCAAATTTTTGGTAAAATCATGCATTATTTTATAAATCTGAAAAATAATTTTCGTCATGAAACCCATTAAGTCCAAATATAACACAAGGCAACATCAAAGCCACATTTCTTTCATTTTGAAAATTTGTGGGTTGGGTCTTTATAATTGATTTCATGAAGACATGTATCAATAAAAATTTCATCATAAAAAGGGTTAAAAACCATTAAGCCAAGATAGAAGTTTTCAAATTATAATCAAGATTTTCAAGATTTTCAAGAAATTCATACATCTATCATCAAAAGATTTTCAAGAAATTCATACATAGATATGTATCATGTTTAAGATTGAAAACCGATATGGAAAGTATACATGAAATTTCATCATCTCAAAATGTCATCTTAATTTGTCATGAAAACAATTAGACCAAGAATACGTTAATCCACAACATAGAGTCAAATCAACATTACTTTAAAAACTAATGCATGTTACAAAATCATCAAGCATCATGTTTAGAAATGAAATATAAAACATCAAGATACACATGCATGGATTAATTCTAGGCAATATCACAAATCATGCAAATATCATTCATAATTTTTACTTTTCAAAAATACTAGGAAGGAAAAAGCATAAAAAAAATCCTACCAACTATTTCAAGCAACTCATGAAAGGATCATGTAATTTCAAAGTAAGGTAAGAACAACTTGGGTGAGTTTCTTACCTCATTGTCGAAAATCGTCAAAGCCCATTTCACCTCTTCTTTATTTGATTCTTCTTTGCAACCCTTCTTCTTCTTCTTTGGCCTCTTTCTCCTTTTAAGTTCATTTGTGTTTTTTAATTTTTGTTTAATGAACTTGTTAACATTCATTGTTATGTGTTCAATATCCTCATTGTCCTCATCACTTGAGTCATCACTCAAGTGGCATTCATTTGTCCGATGTTCCAAATCCTTCTTGTTCTTTAAAAGGTGGTTCATATGTTTATCAAGTTCCAAATGTTCAAAGAAACTCATTTCATATGTCATTAGTGAACCGATTAGTTCTTCCAATGAAAAATCATTTAAATTTTTAGTCTCTTGTATTGCGGTTACTTTTAGATCCCAACTCTTTGGGAGGGATCTTAAAATCTTGTTAGTAAGTTCAAAGTTCGAAAAACATTTACCAAGACTTTTTAAGCTATTGACGACATCTGTGAAGCGGGTGTATATATCACCGATAGTTTCGCTTGGTGTCATTCGGAAGAGCTCAAAATCATATAATAAGAGGTTTACTTTCGAGTCTTTAATTCTACTAGTTCCCTCATGCGTGATTTCAAGTGTTCGCCAAATATCAAAAGCTATTTTGCATATTGAAATCCAATTGAACTCGTTCTTATCTAAAGCGCAAAATAAGGCATTCATAGCCTTTGTGTTTAAAGAAAACGACATTTTCTCCAAATCTGACCATTCGTTCGTCAGTTTAGAGGAAGGTTGAAACCCATTTTCAATGATGTTCCACAAATCCAAATCCATTGAAAGTATGAAAACTCTCATTCGAGTTTTCCAATATGTGTAGTCCGAACCGTTAAAGAATGGTGGACGAAAAACCGAAAAGCCCTCTTGAAAACTATTTAGAGCCATTTCTCACGGGTGTAAATCCGAAAGAGAAAGAACGTGGCTCTGATACCAATTGTTAGGGATCGAGCGGTACTAAGAGGGGGGGGGTGAATTAGTACAGCGGTAAGGAACGATAAATTTTTCAGCGATTAAAACAATTTCGAAAACTTCATACGAATGAATACAACGTTTCGTTTGAACCCGGAAAGATTATGTTTTAACTTTAAAACATATGTAAGAAGATGAAGAGGAAGTTGAGTAAATAAGGCAGCAAATGAAGAGGGTTTGTAGCAAAGTAAATAGCAAGAACGTAAATGCAAACCAGATTTTTATAGTGGTTCGGTCATCCGACCTACGTCCACTCCCGATTCCTCTTGCTTGAGGCCACCGGCTTTCCACTAGCTATCCTCCTTCCAACGGGTGAGGATGAACTCTCTCATAGCACCTCTCCTTTTGACGGGCTTAGGAGATAACCCTTACAAAGCACTCTTACCCCTCTCTTGGACTAGAACACTCTTAAGACTTAGAGGGAAGATTTGACACACTTTCAAGAGAGTTTTCCTCTTTTTTTTTTCAGTTCTAGACACCCCCTAAACTCTGAATGAGTGGGGTATTTATAGGCCTCAAAATGATTCAAATTTGGGCTCCAAATTTGAATTTTTTTGAGTTTCCCGGTGTCGGGCGGTGCTATCGCCTGTCAAAGGCGGTTCTACTGCCTGTCAGTCTGGCCGACTGACACAGCAGGTGCTGGGCGGTGCTACCACCTACCTGGGGCAGTTCCACCACCCAAGACTCGGCCTCTGGGCAGTGCCACCGCCCAGCCTGGGGCGGTTCAACCGCCCACGTCATTTTTTCAACCGCAGTGGTTTCAAATTAAAACTCACGTAAAACCGGTCCAAACGAAGTCCGAATTGGCTCAAATTTAGTTTATAGGATTAATACCTAATCCTAAACCAAATTATTTGCTAACTAAAAATTTTAAAGATATTTTTTAAGCTATTTCAAAGTCCATAAGATAAGACTTCTTTCGATGAGCTTTCGGCGAACTTCCAGCGGTCTTCCAACGAACTCTTGGAAACCATTCTGTGGACTCTCGGCAAGCTCCCGAACTTTACGTTGATCTTGATGAGTTCCAAGGAGGTTCATTGGCAAGCTCTGATCTTTCTTGACAAGCTTCATGAACTTCTGACGAACCTTCCGGTGAACTTCCGAAAACCCTTCGGCAAGCTCCCTACTCGTTCTCGGTCGGTTCCGACAACTACTCCCAACGAATCTTCGGACTTCCATCGAACTCTTGAACTCCTAATGATCCATCCCACTTGTCTTCTAGTACTTTGTTTCACTTTACATCGTCATCATCATCGTAGTTAATCCTGCACACAAATAAACAAACACTCTACTTCGATCTAGACAATTATTACAACACGAATTGACATTCAGTTGCTCGGCACGTCACTGGTTGATGCTTCGTTCGATCCTTCGACACATCATCCTCTTTTATGGTCCATTGCCTAATCGGCGGATGACCTCCACAACCTCGATATCCTTGGCGCAACATGCATCTTGGCCCGATGCCCGACGTACGAAGCCTTCAACCGATTGTCGATCAAACCTCCGGCTCGACATCCAATATTCAGATGTGATCACCTGGCGTAATGTCAATTCCTCCAGCATCAACTATCTAATCCTGATCAATAGTAGACCTGCGTAACTCAAAATGCAGTTAAACAATAAACCACAATCAATTAGCTTCATCATCAAAATTTGAGATTCAACAATAGAATGCTGGATGGTTAATGATACCTCATGTCAGACAACGATTCCATAGTCCCAGTAGTGTATCTACTCCTTAGACTTGAGACACCAAAGATGCCTTATATGAGTACTCCATTCTTTGACACCGGACTTATAGGTTTGGAAAGTTTCAGATCTAGTACAATCGATTCTTAAGAATGGTAGCCAAACTTACGAAGGCAATTGAGTGTCAATAGAGGATCATCCACTCTCGGTATTATGAGAAGAATATTATATGTGTTCTTGCTTAGGCAAATGTTAGAACCCTTGAAGATTCTAAGCTTAGGGTTGATCTCTATAGGGGATCAGCCTCCTTGGAACTCTATAGGGGTTCCTTCCTCCAAGTTACTGCTCAAAGGCTACTAAAAGATTGATCTATTCCTTTTTGAAAAGAGGGTGAATACATGACTATTTATAGGGCTTCTAAACCCCAACTCCTAATAGGACTCTTACTCAAGACTCCTACTTCTAACCAACTCCTACTTCTAATTAGGACTC
The DNA here is from genome assembly GCA_024322285.1 of Musa beccarii. NCBI lineage: Eukaryota > Viridiplantae > Streptophyta > Magnoliopsida > Zingiberales > Musaceae > Musa > Musa beccarii. Next base: position 42,504,619 of record CM044400.1, on the reverse strand, counting down.
ATTCTCTAGTAGGACTCCTAATTCTAATAGGACTCTTTCCCTAATAGGACTCCTACTTCTAATAGGACTCTTTCTCTAATAGGACTCATACTTCTAATAGGACTCCTTCTTTAAGAAGCAATCTAACCCTAACCTAGCCAGCCTCTTAACCTCTTTAATAGGGGTCGGCTAGATAGGATTTACATGAATGCCCTTATCAATTAGGACTCTCATAACTAGAGTCCTAACAGACCCGCCCGCCCTCTTCAAATTAGCCTTGTCCTCGAGGCCGATGTTCCATGAATTCTAAGAATTTGATCTTCAAGTCATCATAGTTCTCCCAAGTGGCATCTTCTGCTGGTAGGTTTGTCCATTGTATTAACACTTCAGTAGTAGGTCGTCGTCGTCGAGTCACAATCCGTCAATCAATAATGACACTTGGTTGGGTTTAGAGCTCTCCTTGGATATTCATATTTGGTAGATGGCTTTGGGCTGTCTCATGTTGTCCCAACTTGAGCTTCAAACATGATACATGGAAGATTGGATGGATTCGGGAGCTGGCAGGTGAGTCCAATTTGTATGCTACTGCTCCGATGCACTCCAAAATCTGGTAGGGTCCATAGAATCGAGGTGAAAGCTTCATAGATGCTCTGGTTTGGATTGATGTTTGCTTGTATGGCTGGAGCCGTAGAAAGACTCAATCTCCTATTGAAAATTCTCTTTCATCTTTATGTTGATCATATTGCTGTTTCATCCTTGCTTGTGCTGCAGTGAGATTATCTTTTAGTAACTTCAGCATTTTGTCTCTGTCCTGTAGTTCCCTATCTATTTGTTCTACTTTAGAGGTACACAACACATATTTTGGAATTACAGGGGGGGTCGGCCATACATGGCCCCATAGAGAGTATATTTTGTGGATGAATGATAAGTTATATTATACCACCACTCGGCCCAGGGAAGCCACTTTGTCCATTCTTTTGGTCGGTCACTGGTGAAGCATCTGAGGTATGTCTCCAAACACCTGTTCACCACTTTAGTTTGGCCATCGGTTTATGGATGATATGTCGTACTCATCTTTAATTTAGTGCCCTACATCTGAAATAACTCTATCCAAAATCTGCTCATGAAGACTCTATCATGATCACTTACAATAGATCTCGACGTTCCATGTAATTTTATAATATTCTCCATAAAGATTCGAGCAATACTAGAAGTAGTGTAGGGATTACGGATGACACAAAAGTGAGCATACTTTGTAAGGTGATCAACTACGACAAAAATTATACCTTTTTTTTGTGATGAGGGAAGCCCTTCGATGAAATTCATTAATATATCAGTCCATATTAATTCTGGGATGGGTAGAGGTTGTAACTTTCCGGGACTTGCTACTGTCTCACCTTTGTGTCGTTCACATACATCACATTGTGCTACAAATTTAGCAATAATATTTTTCATCTCTATCCAATAAAAATTTTGCTTAATTCTTTTATAGGTTTTAAGGAACCCAGAGTGCTCGGCCGCAGGTGTGGAATACATCTCTTGAAAGATGGTCTTTATGCAAGTAGAATTTGGCACAAGCACAATGCGTCCCTTATATAGCAAGTCCTTTGAGTCCCAACTGTAATGAGCCACGGAGCTTAGTGCTTCCTCTAATTTTTTATGATTTTACTTATTTTTGGATTATCTTGCCATTCCCTTCTAATATCCTCAAGGAAGTTGCTGGTCGGAAGTGAAATAACTGAAAATTCAGCTTGCTCGGGTAGCCGCGAAAGCGCATCTACAACAATATTATCTTTCCCCTTTTTGTAAGTTATTTCATAATCATACCCAAGAAGCTTTGTTACCTATTTTTGCTGCTCGAGAGAAGATATCTTCTGCTCTAAGAAATATTTTAGGCTTTTATGGTCGGTTTTGATTTGAAAGCATCGTCCGATCAAGTACGGTCTCTATTTGGACACTGCATGCACAATCACGAGCATCTCCTTGTCATAAATAGTCATCTTGAGATGGGAAGGAGATAACACCTTATTAGTATAAGTGAGGGGGCGGCCATCTTATATTAGTACAACACTAATTCTGACTCCGGAGACATCGGCTTGAATAATAAAAGTCTTGCCGAAGTCGGGTAACGCTAGTATGGGCGTTGTTATCATTGTAACTTTAAGTTCATCAAAGGCAGTGGTGGCTTTGTCCGACTACTGGAAAACATCTTTTTTTAGCAAGGTAGTAAGGGGTGCACCAATCTTTCTATAGTTTTTCATGAACTTACAGTAGTAACCTGTTAAACCGAGAAAGCCGCGCAGCGATTTTATGTTCCTCAGGGTTGACCAGTTCTGCATTGGTTCAATTTTGGAGGGGTCCACTACTACCCCTTCCTCTGATATGATATACCCAAGATATTTCACCTTTTGTTGAAGAAAGCTGCACTTCGTTTTTTTGATAAAAAGAATATGTTCTCGTAAAATTATCAAAATAAGTCGTAAGTGCTGAATATGACTTTCAAGAGAAGGACTGTAAATAAGGATATCGTCGAAGAAAACCAATACAAACTTATGAAGATAACTCCAGAAAATATCATTCATAAGGGTCTGGAAGGTGGAGGGAGCATTGGTGAGACCAAAGGGCGTTACCAGAAATTCGTAGTGATCGTTGTACATTCGAACGACAGTTTTCGGTATTTCTTTTTTGCACACTCGTATTTGATGATACCCGGATTGAAGGTCTAGCTTTATGAAGACTCGTGCTCCCTTTAATTCATCAAGCAATTCATCTACTACTGGAATAGGGTACTTTTCCTTGACGGTTATGCCTTTGAGAGCTCGGTAATCAATGCACATTCGCCATGTTTCGTCTTTCTTTCATACGAGGAGCACCGGTGAAGAGTAGGGGCTGCAACTTGGCTGAATAACTCCTGTTTCAAGCATCTCTTTTATAATATTTTCTATTTCATCTTTCTGGAGATGTGGATACTGATATGGCTGAGTATTTGCTGGAGGTTTGCCTGGAAGAATCGATATACGATGATCATGCCGGCGGTTAGGAGGTAGGCTGCGTGGTTCGTCAAATATATCTGAAAATTCAGCAAGCAAGGGAAGTAGGTTTGGATCTTCAAATTCAATTGGCTCTCCCTTAGATTGCTGCTCAAGTTGTACCAAAAAGCCACTGCATGCTTTGTGCAAAACTTTCTCCATTCGTTGTGTGCAAATCGTCATTACGTCGCCCCCACATTTCCAGCACAGTATCACCTGTTTTCCCTTACTGTAAAATTTCATAATTAATTTTAAAAAATTCTAGAAAATATCACCTAATGTTGTCAATCATTCGATGCCAAGCACAGCCTTATAATCATCGAGAGGGAGGAGGAAAAAAATATGCAATTATCTCTTGGTCCTGTAGCAATAGTTTCACCCATGGGCACCTACGATCACACTTCAAAATTCGTTCATCTGTGACCTTAACATCGAACCCGCTACAATTCTTAATAGGTAAGGCCATCTGGACAGCAACCATGCTGTTCATAAAATTATTAGTGCTCCCAGTGTCATTAAGAACGGTGATCGATCGTTACTTCAGAAATCCTCCCACTTTCATTGTTTGCGGGTTTGTGTAATTGGTAAGGGCATGCATCGTAATATCAATTGGCCACTGTTCTTCATCTGTGACCTCTTCCTCATGCTCCTAGACCTCCTCCTCTATGTCTTTAAGAGGTTCAATCAGTAGGAGGCAGCCCCTTTTGCAGCGATGATCGCGGTTCCACGGCTCGTTGCAATGCTAACAAAGACCCTTTACTGATCGATCACGTAGTTCTTCTCTTGTCAATTTTTTTGGCAGCGAAGGATGGCTGGGAGCAGAAGGGGGTTTATATGCTGAGGTTTTAGGAGTGGTTCTCATCCTTCGAGCATCTTGGCTGAGCCGTTCTTCTTGTATTCGGGCAAAAGAAATCATAGCTATCACGGTACGGGACTATCGCGCCTTAACTTCCCCTTTTATCTTTGGCTTGAGTCCTTTGATGAATGTTTCTAACAATTGATGGTTAGTCCAATCATGAGCAAGGTTGGATAGCTTCTCAAACCTAGTTTGGTACTCTTGAATCGTAGAGGTTTGTCGAATCTTTGTGAGTTGGCCGTCGATATTTTCATACTCCGTAGGTCCGAAATGATTTAGTAGTACGTTCTTAAATTGATTCCACGTCAGAGCCCCATGATTATATTCCAGCCAATTATACCATTGAATAGCATCTCCTTCAAGGTGGATGATAGCAATCTCCACCATAGCATTATCTGACATTCGGTAGTAGCGAAAGTAACGTTCGACGCGCAAAATCCACCCCGCCGGGTCTCTTTCTTCCCATCGTGGGAAGTCCACCCTTATGTATGGCTGAAGTATATCCGAGGGCTGTCCCTCCTTCTCTAGGGTCCTTTCTGAATTCTCTGCTTGCTGCAATTTGGTTGGACTTGGTGGTTGTCCAATTCTGAATTCTACAAACAAAGCGCGCAATTTGTCTTCTAAGCGCGATTCAAGCCGTGATTCAATCCGAGATTCCCATGCTTCAAATTTGACATCAATTGGATCTTGAGAAGCCATAGCATATGCCTGTAGATCAGAGATGCCCTGGTCTTTTTTCTATTAATGGGTTAATGGCATGGGGTGGTGGAAGGTTCGGACAATAGATCGGTGATAGAAGGGTTCGGCTATAATGGTTTACTGTATTGGGCTACGGTTTTTGATACTGTTAGGGTTATGAAACTAGGTTATGATGGTTGAATCTTAAGGCTAGATTGATACCCTAAAGACATGTTGGTTGGTGGCAGCAAGGTGGCTAGGGTTTGGTAGGTTACGGAGGAGAAAAAGGACAAAGGTTCAGCACCAGAATTTTTTGCTGAATAAATTTCAGCAGTAAAGATGTAATTTTTTCAGAAATTTTCAACAGAGATTCAAGCAAAACTTAATGGGAATCTACTGGTAAGGGAGAGATAATAACATCAAAAATTTCGTAGAAAGAAACAACAGCAAGAGGTTCGGCAAAATTGAGGATCACGGAGAGGTACTATAGCAGATTTTTACGTCTAAAGTGCAGCAGCTTGGATGTAAAAGATAAGTGGTTTATATTGAGAATTTTTTGACAAAACCAAAGGGAAAACTATTGTTAGGAAGTGTCAAAGCCATTGTAAAAATTTCGTAGAGATTTGGATAGAAAATAGGCAGTAGCAAGATCAAAAAGATAATGCTATGCGGCTGAAATTCTATAGTGCAACTTTCGTTGTAGAGATAAAAACTTTGTGATGAAAAGTTTATGCAGCAATATAGGAACGAATTTTTTAGAATTTTTGAATAAGGATAACTAAATTGCAGCAGCAGTAAGGTAGATAACTAGAACCTGTTGTAATTCACGGGAAGATCAAAGGATGCTCTGCGGTGGTGGAGATGATGGCAGAATTCGGCGATGATCTTCTAAGCAATTGTGGGAATTGCTTTGGGCGGTTGTGGAGGGCTGGTGGATGATTGTGGAAGGGTAGCGAGATGCCAAGAATGCTGCTCTGATACCAAGTGTTAGAACCCTTGTGGATTCTAAGCTTGGGGTTGATCTCTATAGGGGATCGACCTCCTTGGAACTCTATAGGGGTTCTTTCCTACAAATTGCTGGTCAAAGGCTGCTAAAAGATTGATCTATTCTTTTTTTAAAAGAGGGTGAATACATGGCTATTTATAGGGCTTCTAAACCCCAACTCCTAATAGGACTCTTACTCAAGACTCCTACTTCTAACCAACTCCTACTTCTAATTAGGACTCCTTCTCTAGGAGGACTCCTAATTTTAATAGAACTCTTCCCCTAATAGGACTCCTACTTCTAATAGGACTCTTTCTCTAATAGGACTCCTACTTCTAATAGGACTCCTTCTCTAAGAAGCAACCTAACCCTAACCTAGCCGGCCTCTTCACCTCTTTAATAAGGGTCGGTTAGATAGGATTTACATGAATGCCCTTATCAATTAGGACTCTCATAGCTAGAGTCCTAACAGTAAATCCCTGGCTAGGGTAATTCAGATTGAGAGAAAAAGAGTTCTTTGGGAGAATCCGATTAGAGTGAGACTCGAGTGGAAACCATATGGGCCTGACAGCACTATGCCTGATATACGGTCTCTAGGATATTAGATGGATGAGGAACTATAGGTACACGGTAATTGAGGATAGATAAGTCCAAAGGATTAGATTCTCCTGTATCATCTAGGGACTACGACGTAGTGGCCTAGTACGTTTGCAGTCGATGAGTCAAGTGAATCATTATGGAGATAATAATTCATTGAGTCAGAAGAAATTCTGACAGGTATGACTCGCAGTCAGCTCGATATTGGGCCTAGAGGGTCACACACATATTATAAGTATTACGACGAGTAGAGGTTCGAATATGAGATATCCGCTTGAGCCCCTATCTTATTGGATATCTAATAAGCCCCTGAATTATTGAATCCCATGGATGAGATCCAATAAGAGCTAATAAGTGATTAATGGGTAGAGACCCATTAATCTAATAGGCTTGGGTAATTAGATGGAGATCCAATACCCAATAGGGTAGGATCCATTAGGGTTGACTATCACGCTCCTCCGAATTTTAATCTCATTCAGGAGGTGTGACCCTGTCTTAAAATATCTATAACATTAAAAGGATGTGTGATCCTGTCGTAAATCCATAATAATATAATTCATCAACAATTCAATCCAGGATCCATTCTAATAATTTGAGGATACTAAGAACCATTCAAGTCAATATTTAAACCCTTAAATTCATAATTCGTAAACCTGTACAGTTTCATAAATCATACTCCACTTCATTCATTGATTCATAAAGTCCAAAATTAACTCAACTAAACAACATCCACATTATAAATCCACAAGTGTGGGGAATCCATACAATCTCAAAACCAACCTTTACCACTAGTTCATATCGTTATATAAATTAAACTTAACATTCCAAATCCTAATAGAGAGATTCTTTAACATTTACAAAATAAATAAGTTCAGATTTATCATAGACATTTCCTTAAGCATAAAATATTCTTGTACAACAAAACTTATCAACCATTAAAGCTCAAGCCAAAATCTTCTAGCATTCCTTCCTCAAAATTTTAGCGTGTGACAAGCTAACCTGAAAAAAAAGGTTATATAACAACGGAGTGAGCTACAAAGCTCAACAAGTGGCAAGCAAATCCAGAATAAAAGGAGAATAATTTCAAACAAACTTAGTATCTAAATGCAAGGTAGAGATACAAGAATTCATGGATATAGGCTCATTGGATACAGATTTGCAAATGTCATTTCATTCAAATCTATTTGGTTCATAACAAAGGCAATAAAGAGGAATTAGAACTCATCAGATGATGTAAATGGTATTTTGGAGCATATCAATTAACACAAGAACCATTTTGGAATATATCAAGGGATAAGAAGTATTTTGGAACATATCAATAGCAGAAGAAACATTTCGGAACATATCAATGGCGGAAGAAGCATTTTGGATCATATCAAATGACAACTGAACCATTTCTGAGTATATCAAATAGCATATGGAATGGTTTCAAAACATATTTCAAAGGATAACAATGGCATATGAGATATCTCAAAGCATATCAGAAGAACAAATAAGAAACAGAAGCTCAAATGCCATATCTGATGTATATTCATTTCATTCTCATCCAAAGCAAACATATAAACACATAAGCAATGCTTTGGATAATATATTAGAAATACAGAAGGTGCAGTGGGATCTCAAACAGAATCTCCCACGTCTGGGAGAGTCATACATCCACGTCTGGATGAAGCTAGAGGGGGCTCGTAGAGCATCGCGGGCTCTAAGCATATACCCTTTACCATTTCTGGCAAAGGTCCAAATAATCCCTTTACCATTTCTAGAAAAGGTCTAAATAATCCCTTTACCATTTCTGGCAAAGGTCCAAATCATCCCACAAGACACCAGAGTACAAAAGGGTAGTATGAATAATGTGCCTTTACAAAACAAGGTAGTGCCAACATGAACATTACATAATAGATTTCAGATATACAAATAATTTTAGGATGAATAATATAAGAATTGCAAAGGACCATTATAAAGCTCAATTGAAGAAGAATTTAGCAGAAGTTAGATTTCCAATAGGATGAAACTTGAATAGGCAAGACTCAACTAAATTCCAGGTCTGACAGAAATTGAGTGGCACATTTCATGAATTGTTTGAGTAACCAAATATGCTCTAATTCGCTCATAATAGGTGTCATTGGAAAGCTGTATCAAACTATTTTTAGATAAACTTAGATATGTAAATTTTTGAGTTTACAACAAATAGAGTAAAGAAAGGTCAGAATTGATCATCTCTATTTTACAGAATTGGTAAAATCAATTTAAATAAATGTTTCAGAGGGAAAACATACTTCAAAATTTCCAAATTAGGTTTCAAAAGAAAGATACACGAATCTAGTTTCCAAAGAATAAAATTTGCATAATTCAGAATTTTCATCAGAGAGTTATGAGCCATTTAGTAATAGAAGGTTAGGAGCTGTAGTATCTATTTTACCGAATATATGAGATCTTTTCATTCATATATTTAAATAGGTAAATTTACTCCAAATCTTTCAGTTTTTATGTCAAATGAAATCTGTATAAGTCTTCTTTCGTATGAAAAAGGTTTCTCCTCAATTAGAATTTGGTGCAAAAAGTTATGGCCATAATAGTACTGAAAGGTCGAAATCCGAAAAATTCCAGATTCAACATTTAGATTCCGAACAATAGATATATCAGATTTCAAGGCTAGAATAACTCAAATTTCTCATATCAAAGGCAAAAACAAAGATTTGAATTGCAGTAGAAAGGAGTGGAACACTTGCCTTATAAAAGTTTGATTCCCAACTATGGAGAGTTGATGCAAAACCTTGAGCTAAGATAAAAGTTCTTCTTCTCCTTCAATTCCTTCTCCTTCTCCTCTACGTTGGCAGCAAGCTTCTCATGTTAAGTTTTCCTTAACTCCTTATCTATTTACTTAAGTTTTAGCTAATGCAAGGATAGGTGGCAAGCATGCATGAGGAAAACATGTGTCATCCACATAATTAACACAAATGGCTCATTCTTATGTTAGCTAATGTCCCTTGTCCTCTCTCTCTTTTTTTTTCTTTTTTTTTAAAAAAACTGAATACCAATCTTTTATAAATCCTATATAGTTATTAATATTCACATTTTGGTCCCTAACACAAAACTTTCAATAAAAAAATATTTAGTGCTAAAGAATTATTAAAAGAAATCTTCATATTTACAAATAAGTCCTTTAAAATTTTCAAAAATGGGGGATGTTACATTGACAAGAGCCCTCTATAAATAGGATGGAACCAAAGGCCCATAGGCTAAGGTTTTCTTGGTGGCCACTTATTATTCTCCTCTCCCTAGAGAGGAGCATCTTCACAGCCCTGTCGTGTAGATCACCGCTAGAGAGGAGGATGTCTGACCTCCTTCATCCTTCCCATGGATCTACGAAAATTTCAAGGATATACGATCTCCCTAGGTACTATCTTTTCATGTATGTAGTTTTCGATTTTGTGGATTTATTTTATGCATAGATCTTCGCATGATGACGAAACCATTTCACGAAAATCCAAGATTTTTATTTCCTGTTCTTCCGTTGCACATGTGATGTCGCCCCTAGATTTCCCAACAGAAAAGAGATCATTCAAGCACAAAAACTCATGATAAGAGTCATGATGTAAATGATGTTCAAGAAAAATCGAGATATTGAAAGTCATGAAAAGTTCATAAAAGCTCATGACATGACATACAAATATGAAATCTGAATTTGCACAAGAGTTAAGAAATCTTTAAATTCGCATTTAGAGACATGAATGAAATCCGAATTGATTTTAAGAGAACATTTAAACTATTAAAAAAATTATGAGAGCTTCTTTTTTTCATATAGAGTCCATGACGTAAAAATATGTATAAAAGAATAATTCTATGTGTCATGAAAGCAATTTGTTTAAATTATCAAGAATTTATCAAACTTCAAATTTCATGATATGAAAATGTGAAAAGTAAATCATGAAAGTCATTCATTCACACCAATGGAAATTGAGGGAGGATAAAATCGATAGAATCAAATTCACAAAGTCATTAAATGAGTATGATTCTAATTCAAAAAATCATTAAATGTGAATCATCAATCGATGAGGCAAGGGTATCAATCCAAGATTGGGGGAAGATAAAAATGAAAGCTCCATTTACGAATGTGAAAAGATGACACCAAGATAGGTGAATGATCAAAATAAGTTCATGAAAGCCAAAAAGATGATATAAAATTGAAAATTTTCAAAAAAAGGCATATAATAAACTTATGTATTAGGACAATTTAGCATACCTAATTCTCTTCTAATGAAGCTAAATTGTTCTTCATTTAAAGGTTTTGTGAAGATATCCGCTTATTGGTGTTTTGTATTAATAAATTCTAGAGTAACATCATTATTATTGACATGATCTCATATAAAGTGATACCTAATATATGTTTAGTTCTAAAGTATTGAATGAGTTTTTAGTTAAACATATAGCACTTGTGTATCACATTTATGAGAATATTCTTTAAATAAATTTCATAATATTCTAATGTATTTTTCATCCAAACAACTTGTGCACAACATGCACTTGCAGCTATATATTCGGCTTCGACCGTAGATCATGCAACCAAGTTTTATTTCTTAGAAGTCCAAGAAACAAGTGTATGTCCTAAAAATTGACATGTTCTGGATGTGCTTTTTTTTTAATCTATTCTACATCCAGCAAAATCCGTATAAGCTATTAAATCAAAGTTATCGGATTTTGGATACCATAATCCTAGGTTAAAGGTTCCTTTAAAATATCTAAGGATTTTTTAATAGATTTAATATGAGATAACTTAGGATTAGCTTGAAATTTAGCACAAAGTCCTACAGTAAATATGATATCCGGTCTAATTGCGGTGAGGTATAGTAAACTACCTATCATTCTTCTATATGATTTTTGATCAAAACTTTCTCCACTTTCGTCCATGTCTAACCTAGTGGAGGTAATCATAGGAGTGTTGATGGCTTTTAAACCATCCATATTAAACTATTTTAACAATTCTAAAGCATATTTGATTTGACTAAGAAATATACCATCACTAAGTTGTTTGTTTTGTAATCCTAAAAAGAAGGTTAGTTTACCCATTAGACTCACTTCAAACTCTTGGCTCATACACTTGGCAAATAATTCACATATATTCATTTGTAGAACCAAAGATAATATCATCAACATAAATTTGAATAACAAGAAAATTATTTTCAAAATTTTAATAAATAATGTAGTATCGACCTTGTCTTTAGCGAAATTATTTTGAATAAGAAAAGAGCTAAGTCTCTCATACCAAGCCCTTGGGGCTTGCTTTAATCCATAGAGAGCCTTAGTCAATTTAAACACATGATTAGGAAAAAGAAAGTTTTTAAATCTGGGAGGTTGTTCAACATATACTTCTTCGGAAATGAAGCCATTTAAGAAAGCACTTTTAACATCCATTTGAAATAGCTTAAAATCATTACTACTAACATAGGCAAGGAGCATCCTTATAGCTTCTAATCTTGCCACAGGAGAGAAGGATTCTTCATAATTGATACATTTTTCTTAGTTGAAACCTTTGGCCACTAATCTAGCTTTATTTTAACCATGATACCAAATTCATCTTGCTTGTTTCTAAAGACCCATTTAGTACCAATAACTAAATATGGTCACTAGGTCTCAGAACAAGCTTCCACACCTCATTCCTCTCAAATTGGTTCAATTCATCTTATATTGTGATAACCCAATAATCATCTTTCAAGGCCTCGTCAATACATTTAGGTTCAATTTAAGAAAGAAAAGTGATATTGATACAAAAATTCTTAAAAGAAGAACGAGTTTGAACTCCTTTTGTTATATCTCCTATAATTAGTTCCTTAGGATGAGCATCTACATACTTCCATTCCTTAGGTAAGGAAGTTTCTTAAGAAGATACATCCAAGTTGCTATTTGGAGTAGAGGTTTCATTCAAATTCAAAGCATCAAAATTAAAATCATTATCAAATTTATTTTTCTTAAATTCAGAAACTTTATTAAAGATAACATGAATGGATTCTTCTATAACCAAGGTTCTTTTATTAAAGATACAAAAAGCTTTAGAAATAGAAGAATAACTAAGAACAATGCCTTCATCGGATTTTACATCAAACTTTTCTAAGGCATCTTTTTCATTCAACATAAAACATTTACAACCGAAAACTTTAAAATATGAAACGTTTGGTTTTTTGTTATTCTATAATTCATAGGGAGTTTTGGAGAGAGATGGTCTTACTAGAACCCTATTCATGATATAACATGCCGTATTGACGTCTTCAGCCCAAAAATATTTAGGTAGGCTATGTTCATTCAACATGGTTCTTGTCATTTCTTGTAAACTCCTATTCTTTCTTTCTACTATTCTATTTTTTTGAGGATTCCTCAGAGTAAAAAATTTATGGTTGTATCCATTAGATACATAAAAGTTTTGGAAATCACGGTTTTGAAATTCACTACTGTGATTACTTCGAATCGATGAAATCATAAAACATTTTTCATTTTGAACAAGTTTGCAAAACTTCGAGAAACACTTAAAACAATCACTTTTGTGTGCCAAGAAATATGTCCAAGTGTATCTACTCTAGCCATTTATGATTATAAAGACATATTTACTATCTCTTAGGCTTGTTATATCAATTAGTCCAAATAAGTCCATATGGATCAATTGCAATGGTCTAAAGGTGCTTATTTGACTTATTTTATTCTTCGATTTGAAACTATCTTTTATTTGTTTTCCTAGTCGACAAGCATCACATACTTTGTCTTTTATAAAGTTAATGCTAGGAATACCCCTAACGAGTTCTCTAGATGAGATTTGAGAGATTAGTTTCATGCTAGCATGACCTAATCTCCTATGTCAAAGCCAAGCATCATTATTCAAAATGGAAAAATATATTTCATTACAAAGATCATTAATGTCAATGGTGTATATATTATTTTATTTTAAGGCAATCATAGATGTGTTTTGGTGTGGTTTTTCAGTAATGCAAGCATTGGATTTAAATCTAATGATGTATCTTTTATCACATAATTGACTAATGCTCAAAAGGTTATGCTTTAAGCCATCAACCAATAACACATCTTCAATTAAAAAGTTGGATTTGTTACCTATGGTTCCTTTGCTAATGATTTTACCCTTGTTGTTATTTCCAAAGGTGTCATACCCTTCGTCTTAGCTAGTGAGAATAGAGAATTGAGATGGATCTTCGGTCATATGCCTTGAGCATCCACTATCAAGGTACCCTCTCTTGCTCCTAGTTTGTGATGGTGAATGTGACTACAAAAGAGATTGATTTTTAGATACCCATTTAACCTTAGGTGCCTCAAAAATTGATCTACTTGTTTTGTCATTTTGCATTAAATTCCTTATGGTTCCTTTAGGAACCCATATCAATTCATGTGGGCTAAATTTCTTAAAAGGACATTTATAAGCAACATGTCTGGGTTTGCAACAAAGTTACACTTTATATGAGGTGATACATGCAATGTAGGTCCTTTAACGAAAATGGTTAGATTTTGGTGAGAGCCACTCAAAAATCCAATTCACTTTTTTTATAAACGTGACCCTTATTTGCAAGGATCATGTCCAAAGACTTGCTATCAACCTTAAATGTATCTAAGGTTTCTTTGAGTAGCAAGTTCTCCTTCTCAAGTATCTCTAAGTGTTCACACTTAGAGCATGAAGGCAAAGAAGGAATTTTAAGATTTTCAAATTTATTAACTAAGAGAGCAAGGTCCTTTTTTAATAAATTAAATTTTTTACTAATTATTCTATACTCATCAAACAATTCATGAAAAGCATTTGAAAGCTCATTGAAAGTTAAATTTTTGTCAATTAAATTATTTACCTCTTCTCCAATGACCATTAGAGCATAATTGGTGACCTCCTTGTTACTTGGTTCTTCATCTTCGGAGCCGCTTGAATCATCCCATGTTGCCTTTAGAGTCTTCTGCTTCTTCAGTTGCTTCTTCTTTACTTAGGGGCATTCGCTTTTGAAATGCCCCGACTTCTTGCATTCATAGCATCTCACTCATTCTTTCTTGGGTTCAAATTTATTTTTAGAGTCATTTTTAAATTTATTTCTTCTTATAAATTTTTTAAATTTTTGTGTCAAAAGTGCAAATTCGTCATCATAGTCCTCATCACTTAAAGATTCTTTCAAGTGGTCTTCTTGTGTTCTCAATGTCATATCCTTCTTGTTCTTTGAAAGGGAGTTCTCAAGGTCATTATGAGCATTGCAAGTCATCTCATAGGTCATTGATAACTGAATTAGTTCTTCGAGAGGAAAGTTCTTTAAGTCCTTGGCTTCTTGAATGATCGTTACTTTAGGATCCCAACTCTTTGGAAGGGATCTTAAAATTTTAGTTACAAGTTTGAAATTAGAAAATTTTTTCCTAAGTGTTTTTAGTCCATTGATGACATCCGTAAACTAGGTGTACATGTCTCCAATGGACTCACTTAGTTTCATCTGAAATAACTCGTAAAAATACACTAAAAGATTGATTTTGGACTCTTTCACTCGACTAGTACCTTCATGAGTGATTTCAAGAGTATGCTAAATATCAAAAGCTGATTCATAAATTAAAACATAATTAAATTTATTTTTGTCTAAGGTACAAAATAAGGCATTCATAGTCTTGGCATTAAGAGCGAAAGTCTTCTTCTCTGACTCGTTCCAATCGCTCATCGGAAGAGAAAAGTTTTGGTAGCCATTTTCAACAATGTTCCAAAGTTCAAAATCTATAGAAATAAGAAAAATTCTCATGCAAGTTTTCCAATAGGTGTAATCCGACCTATTGAACATAAGTGGACATGTGATTGAGTGGCCCTCTTACATGCCGGCAAATGCCATCTCTCTTGAGTTTTAAACCAGAATCAGAGTGACCTTGCGTTGATACCAATTGTTAGGATCAAGAATGACACTAAGAGGGGGGATGAATTAGTGCAGTGGATAAAAATCGACGATTTAAACCAATTTCAAAAAACTTTGCGCATTGAGAAGATTTTTCGACGAAAATAATTTCAGCAAAAAGAATGATTCAAGTGAATGCGAAAGAGAGTAGATAAGAGGAGATTAAAGGATTGCAGCTAAGTAAAAATTGAAATACAGCAAATGTAAATACGCACCAAGAGAAGAACACAGTGATTTATAGTGGTTCGATCAATTGGCGTACATCCACTTCCGAAACCCCCTTTGATGAGGTTACCTGCTTCCACTATCAATCCTTCTTGAAGGGGAAGAATCAAACACCCATTTTACAGAACTATACAAGTGGCTCACACCCTTTTACAAAATTTTTTACACATGGGAATTCGGGAGGTGAACACTCAAACTTTTCAAGGTAATTTTACTATAGTTTTGGCTCAGTTCTTATCACTTCTTAATATACTATACTAGTTGAGAAGTAAGGGGTATTTATAGGCTCAATTGGCTTTAGAATTGGAGCCAAAAGAGGGCCCATCCCGAATTTTCAAAATTGGTATTTATAGGCTCAATTAGAAGGGATCTTAAAATCTTGTTTATGAGCTCAAAATCCAACAAAGATTTACTAAGGGCTCTTAGACTATTGATGACATCTGTGAAATGGGTATACATGTCACCGATAGTCTCGCTTGGTTTCATTCAAAAAATCTCAAAATCGTGTAGTAAGAGGTTTACTTTTGAATTTTTAACTCTACTAGTTCCCTCGTGCATGATTTCAAGTGTGTGTCAAATATCAAAAGCTGTTTCGCAAGTTGAAATCTGATTAAACTCATTTTTATCTAAAGAGCAAAACAACGCATTCATAGCCTTTGCATTTAAAGAAAACGATCTTTTTTAAATTTCATTCCATTTGGACATAGGTTTAGGAGTTTGAAAATCATTTTTGATAATGTTCTACAAATCCAAATTCAAAGAAAGTAAGAAAACTCTTATTCAAGTTTTCCAATAGGTGTAGTCTGACCCGTTAAAGAAGGGAGGATGAATGATCGAAAAACCCTCTTGAAATCCAAGAAGAGCCATTTCTCTTAGGTGTAAATCTAAATGAGAAATACCAGGCTCTGATACCAACTGTTAGGATCAGTTCGATACTAAGAGAGGGGGGGGGGGTGAATTAGCGTAGCAGTTATGTATGATAAATTCGTGCAATTTCGGAAAACTTTGTTCTTTGAAAATCAATTTCGATGAAAGCTTTCAATGATTAAGTCCATGTTGGAAACGTTTTAAACTTGAAAGTGATTCATAATGAATAAGAGCGGTGATGAGGAAGTAGGGTAGCAAAGTAAAATGATTTGCAGAAAGATAAAGTAATAAGTAAATGCAAAACTGATTTTTATAGTGGTTCGGTCATCCGACCTACGTCCACTCCCGATTCCTCTTCATTTGAGGCCACTGGCTTTCCACTAGTAGTCTCTCTTCTAATGGGTGAAGATTAACTCTTTTAGAAACTCTTTTACAAGGTTCCCTCAACCAACTCACTTAAGACCAAATCTTTAAAGTTTCAGAGGAGGGATTTCTACCAAGAATTACATAGTTTTCCCTAAGTTTTCTTTCACCATTCTTATTATTCCAAGCAAGAACATTTGGGTTATTTATAGACCCCAAGAGGATTTAAATTTGGAGCCCAAATTTGAATCACTCCGGATTTCCGGGGTACTAGCGGTACCACCGCCTGCCACTGGTGGTACCACTGCCAATTGACTAACACTGGGTAGTACCACCGCCCAAATTATTGATGATGAAGTCAATTGATATGTTATTTGATCTAATCCATATTATTGAGATAAGTGTGTATGATTATCTACGATAGCAATGAAGACATGAAGCAAATTACCAGAGTTAAGTACGTTGGGAGTTCAAGAGTCCATCGGAAGTCCGAATGATCATCGGAAGTGCTGCCAGAACTGGCCGAGAATGAATCGGGGACTTGTCGAAGGTTTCAAAAGTTCACCGGAAAAATCATCGGAGGTTCGCGGAGCTCACCGAGAAAAGTTCAAAAGCTTGCCAAAAGATTCATAGAACTCTCCATAAAGTCTGGGAGGTTGCTGGGAGTCCATCGGAAGATATCCGAGGGTGTATCGGAAGTCCGTCGGAAGTTCGCCGAAAGCTCATCGGAAGAACACTCAACGTTGCCGGATTATAATTTGCTTAGAAATATATCTTAATTTCATAGTTAGCATATAATTAGAATTAGGTATTAATCCTAATTAACCCTAGTAGGGGTCAATTGGGCCTTAAATGAACTAAATTGGGTCAGATTCAGGGCCTATTCAGTAGTGCTAGACCATGTCTAGCGGTGGCACCATCTCAGGAACTAATTCCCAGGTGCTCTAGGTGGTGGTACTACCCCAGGTTAGCATTGGTACCGTTGACAGTTATTACCTATTAATGGTGGTACCACCCCTCCACAGAGTCTGAGGACCCTATCAGGCGATAGTATCGCCAAACTGGGCAGTGGTACCGCTTAGTAGATTGATAGAGTAGGGTCAACTGGCGGTGGTACCGCTAGTACATGAAAATCTAGGATGTGACTCTTTTTGGCTCAAATTCTGAAGTAAATTAAGTCTATAAATACCTCTTACTTCTCAACTGGCTAAAGACAATTGAGAAGTGATAAAAACTGAGTCAAAGCTCTAGCAAAATTGTATTCGATAGCTTAAGTGTTCACCTCCCAAGTCTCATTTGTAAAAAGTTTTCTAAGAGAGTGTAAACCACTTGTAAAAGTTTGTAAGAGGGGTCCTTAGTCCTTCTCCTTCAAGAAGAATTGATAGCGGAAGTTGGGAACTGCTAGTCATATGTGCCCTGCAAGCCAATCACACGAGTGATGACACTTGTGACTTGATATACACTTTTTCTTTTTGCATATTATTAGGTGTTTTATTACTTTATCTTGCGTGTTGCATATATTGTGATGTCCTTGGATCTGTGTAATGGGAATCAGATCGTGATAAGATCAGGATAATGAGACCGATTCACCTTTAAACACAAACCCTAAATAATCTTGATCATAGGTTACTCGAGAGGGACATCGAGATAATCGGATAGACTGGTGTGATATATACCCATCAATATGATGGAGGTAGCTGGTCTCACAGCTATTTGTGTGGGGACAATAAGGGTACAGTGCAGGTGCTCATTGGGGAATGAGTTTACTGATTGATACCCCTATGGAATGCTGTATGGTTATTGATACCTCACGTTAGATAGTGATTTCGTAGTCCCAAAAGTGTATCTGGTCCTTAGACTTGAGACACCAAGGATGTCTTGTATGAGTACTCCACTCTTTGATACCGGACTTATAGGTTTGGAAAGTTCCAGATCTAGTACAACCGGTTATTGGGAGTGGTAGCCAACCTTACGAGAGCTATTGAGTGTCAATAGAGTTTCATCCGCTCTCGGTATCATGAGAGGAATATCCCATGTATTCTTGCTCGAACAAATCCTTGGCCAAGATTATTCAGATTGAGAGAGAAAGAGTTCTCCAGGAGAATCCGACAAGAGCAAGACTCGAGGAGAGACCGTATGGGCATGATAGCACTATTCCCGGTATAGGGTCTTTGGGTTATTAGATGGATGAGGGACTATAGATACATGGTAACTGAGGACAGATAGGTCCAAAGGATTGGATTCCCTTGTATCATCTAGGGGCTGTGACATAGTGGCCTAGTACGTTCGTAGTCGATGAGTTAGGTGAATTGTTATAGAGATAATAATTCACTAAGTCAGAAAGAGTTCTGACAAGTATGACTCATGGCCAGCTCGATATTGGGCCTAGAGGGTCACACATATATGGTAGGTGTTGCGATGAGTAGAGGTTCGGATATGAGATATCCATTGGAGCCCCTAACTTATTGGATATCCATTAAACCCCTGAATTATTGGATCCTCAGATGAGATCCAATAATTTTTAATAAGAGATTATTGGGTAGAGACCCACTAATCCAAGAGGCTTGGGTAATTGGATGGAGATCCAATACCCAACAGGGTAAGATCCATTAGGGTTTATAGGGGGCCTCTATAAATAGGAGGGAACCAAAGCTCTATAGGCTGAGAGTTCTCTTGGTAGCCTCTCCTGTTCTCCTCTCCCCAGAGAGGTGCATCGTCGTCGTTTTTGCTGTGTGGATACTGCTAGAGAGGAGGACGCTTGACCTCCTTCATCCTTCATACAAATTTGTAGGGATTTAGGGATATATGATCTCCCTAGGTATTTTCTTTTACACATGCAGTTTTCATGGATTTGTTTTGACACACCGATCTTCATACGACGATGGAACCTTTCTACGAGAAATCTGGGGTATTTTCTTTTTATTTTTCCACTATGCATGAGATGTCGCTTCCTAGAAGGATTTCCTAATAGTGGTATCAGAGCCAGGTTGTTCGTGCGAATATCGGATCTTAAACTACATATGTTATGATCTAGAATAGGTCTTGTCGTCAAAATCGTTGACGCAAAAGGCTAGGAAGGGCAGCAATTGTTGTTGCCCTTATTGCGCTCGTAGAACGGTCATGGCCAAGGCTGCTTGCAACCATGGCCGTGTGCACGGCGGCAGCCAGCAACAGGCGGCCTGCATGCAGGCGATAGCCAGCCGACGAGTTGCGGGCCACAAGCAGGCAGCACTTGCAGGCTGCTTGCGCCGACGGCCTGCGGCATGCCCGCATGGGTGGGGGCGCCGGCAGGCGCTGCACCCGCCGGGGCAACGCTAGCCCACTGTGGGCGCTGCAGAGGGGTAGCGCCTGCAGGTGCTACCCTATGGGTGGCACTTGCGCGAGCAGCGCCCACCCGTAATAGGGGCAGCGCTTGTGGACGCTGTGCCCGCTTGTTGCGGCCGAGCCGCCCATGGCGTTGCCGCCGGCAAGGTGGCGGCGGCTGCACCGCAATGCAGTAGCAAGAGAGGGGTTATTTTTTAGCAAAAGATAGTATTGCCCCTCAGAATTTTAGAAATTTCGATTTCTATCCCTTTTGATAGAATGACCAAAATTCCCTTGGGAATTCAGAAAATTCCCTTTATATCCCTGATGTCAGAAAAATATATATGTTAATTAAATAATTTAATTAACTATTATTTTTATCTAGTAGTCCTATAAAATAACATGTATATATGATGTATGATGTGGACAGATGATCATGGACCTCTGATATGATGTGTGTACATGTGATTATTATTATTGGGGCCTGCGAGCCTCTATTTTTCTTGTTTATTGTCGGGCCTGCATACGTATAATTATGTTGTAATTATATGAGGAGGCGCAGTGGTAGTAGGACCCACGAGGCACGAATGATCCGACGCACGGAGATGTGTTGAGATACCGACAAAATCAACGAAGCGAGAAGGACGATCACAGGGCATGGAGATGCACCTAAGCACACATAGATCTTGATGTGAGTGATTGAGCCCACTGTCTCGGGCCTGATCATATTAGGATGTGGTCCATGATCATCTGGTGTGATTACTCATGTGATGTATGATTGGTTATACACCTACTAGATATATATATATATATATATGTATATATATATATATTTACATGCGATGTAGATATATATATATATATTAAATATGTATATGTGTGACATATTATGTTCGAAAACCAAATAAAAAATCCTCTCTATTAATAATATTAAGTCAGTAAACGTTAGGTAATTAGATTGACCCACATGGCCTTCCATCGTTATAGGTAAGAACCGATTCCCGGTGTAGGTTGAGTTGGTCGAGTCCCTCGAGACTCACCTATATCACGTTTTGCTATCTTATCTACGACATAGAGATGTCACCGATGACCTAAGGACATGGTATGCTTAGTCGAGTCCCTCGAGAGTATATTATCGAATCAAACTCATCTTATAATGATGGTGATGGCTTAACCGAACATCATGGTTGGTCGAGTCCCTCGAGGCCATGGTGGTTCGAAGACCGAACAGGACGGAAATCACAAGGAGTTGTGATTGGCAAGAGTTTCCTACCGTTACGAGCTTAATGTGATTGGTCGAGTCCCTCAAGGTTACGTTAAGACGTCGATTGGATCCCGATCCCCACTAGAGATCTGCCGGGGGTCTCCGATTCACATACCGGAGGGTGTTGTGTGTCTCGTGAAAAATTAGTGGGAATATATTAAGATAGAAGTCCTTATCTTAACTGTTTAATTTTTGTAAAGTCTGCATGTTATTTATTTCTGCTATATCTTTAATTTCAGAAAAATATCGCTTTCAAATCCTTTACATGGCATACTTGGTGCCAACTGCCTCACTGGTCCAAATTATACGGATTGGCTTCGCAATCTGAGAATCATTCTCATGGCAGAGAAAATTGCATATGCCCTTGATACACTGATCCTTACACTCGATGAAGGGGTAAGCGAGGATGAGATCGCTCGTTATGTATAGTACATAGATGATTTCGCTCTTGCTCAGTGTTATATGTTGGCCTCTATGACTACTGAGTTATAGAGACAACATGACAATATGGATGCTAATTCCATACTTCTACATCTCCGCAAACTATTTGAGGAACAGGGAAGAACTCAGCAATATGAGATATCAAAGAGTCATTTTCGTGCTAGGATGACTGAGGGGACACCAGTTCAGAACCATGTCCTTAAGATAATTGAGTGGGTCGAGAAACTCACAGGTCTAGGAATGGTCCTAGAGGATAACCTGTGTGTGGATCATGTGCTTTAGTCTCTACCAGATTCTTTTTCTTAGTTCATAATGAATTTTAATATGAACAAACTTGAGGTGACCCTCCCAGTGCTCCTCAATATGTTGAGAGAAGCAGAGAGCACTATCAAGAAAGAGAAGCCGGTTCTCTATGCTGGTGAGACCAGAAAGAAAAGGAAGGCTGAGAAAACTCTTAAGAAGGGCAAGGGCAAGGGCAAAATGGGTAAGGCAAAGATTGCTAAGAAAGACCCAACAAAAGACAAAGGCCAGTGCTTCCACTATGGCAAAGATGGGCACTAGAAGAGGAACTACAAAGAGTCCCTTTCGGAGAAGGTGAAACAAAAGCTTAGAGAAGTTTTAGGTACATTCATGATCAGTCTCCATTTGTCAGAATCTTATGATAACACATGGGTATTGGATATCGGGAGTGCTTATTATATCTACAATTCATTGCAGGTTCTGGCAGGACCTAGGAGATTGAACAAAGGCGAGTTGAACCTTAAGATGGGCAATGGAGCAAAGGTTACTACAGTGGCTGTTGGCAAGGTCAACTTACATCTACCTGGTGGTGCTATTATTACATTTGATGCATACTATTATGTTCTTTTTATTATCAAAAATATTATTTCCATTTCATGTTTGACAGTTAGTGGATATAAATTAGTTTTAGAGAATAACGGTTGTTCAATAATATTAGATGATGAGATCATCATGTGTGGAACATTGCATAATGGTTTATTTATGCTAGATAAAGCTCCACATATCATGACTGTAAGTGAATTTAAGAGGAAACGAGAAGAGGTGAACAATGCATATCTTTGGCATTGTAGGCTAGGTCACATCCATGAGGGAAGGATTCAAAAGTTATTGAAGAATGGATATCTAGATCCATTTGACTATGAGTCATATACGACATATGAATCTTGCCTTCGGGGAAAGATGACCAAATCTCTATTTAGTAGAATTGGAGAGAGAGCTATTGAGTTATTGGAACTCATACATGGTGATATATGCGGTCCTATGTCGACTCATACCATAGGTGGTTACTCCTACTTCATTACTTTCACTGATGATTTCTCAAGATACGGACATGTGTACTTGATGAAGTACAAGTTTGAGACTTTTGAGAAATTCAGGGAATATAAAAATGAAGTGAAAAACTAGACAAGAAAGAGTATTAAAACCCTTCGATCAGATTGAGGAGGTGAGTACTTGAGTACAGAGTTCATCCAGTCCCTTAAAGACCATGAGATTTTATCCCAATAGACACCTCCTTATACACCGTAGCTTAATGGTGTATCAGAAAGGAGGAATCATACTCTATTAGACATTGTGCGTTCCATGATGAGTTTCGCCGACCTACCCATCTTATTCTGGGGATATCCCCTAGAGATCGTAGCTTACTTTCTGAACAGAATTCCAACTAAGTCAGTAATGTCTACTCCATATGAGATATGGAATGGGAAGAAGCCCGATTCTTAAGGTTGTTAAGATTTGGGGTTGCCCTACCCACGTCAAGAGACACAACCTCAACAAGTGAGAATCTAGGACAGAACAGTGCAAGTTCGTGGGATACCTCAAAGATGTTAGGGATCGAGCGGCACTAAGAGGGGGGGGTGAATTAGTGCAGCGGTAAGGAATGATAAATTTTTCAACGATTAAAACAAGTTCGAAAACTTCATACGAATGAATGCAACATTTCGTTTGAACCCGGAAAGATTGCGTTTTAACTTTAAAACATATGTAAGAAGATGAAGAGGAAGTTGAGTAAATAAGGCAGCAAATGAAGAGGGTTTGCAGCAAAGTAAATAGCAAGAACGTAAATGCAAACCAGATTTTTATTATGGTTCGGTCATCCGACCTACGTCCACTCCCGATTCCTCTTGCTTGAGGCCACCGGCTTTCCACTAGCTATCCTCCTTCCAACAGGCGAGGATGAACTCCCTCACAGCACCTCTCCTTTTGATGGGCTTAGGAGATAATCCTTACAAAGCACTCTTACCCCTCTCTTGGACTAGAACACTCTTAAGACTTAGAGGGAAGATTTGACACACTTTCAAGAGAGTTTCCCCCTTCTTTTTTTTAGTTCTAGACACCCTTCATCCAAGAATGTGAGGGGTATTTATAGGCCTTAAAGTGATTCAAATTTAGGCTCCAAATTTGAATTTTTTTGAGTTTCCCGGTGTCGAGCGGTGCTACCGCCTATCAGAGGCGGTTCTATCGCCTGTCAGTCTGGAAAACTGACACAACAGGTGCTGGGCGGTGCTACCGCCTACTTGGGGCGGTTCCACCACCCAGGTCTCGGCCTCTGGGTGGTGCCACCACCCAGCCTGGGGCGGTGCTACCGCCCAGGTCATTTTTTTCAACATAGTGGTTTCGGTCGAAAACTCGACCGAAACCAGTCCAAACGAAGTCCGAATTGGCTCAAATTTGGTTTATAGGATTAACACCTAATCTTAAACTAAATTATGTGCTAACTACAAATTTTAAAGATATTTTTTAAGCTATTTCAAAGTCCATAAGACAAGACTTCTTTTGGTAAGCTTTCGGTGAATTGTCGGCGGTCTTCCAACGAACCCTCGGAAACCATTCTGTGGACTCCTGGCAAGCTCCCGGACTTTATGATGATCTTGGCGAGTTCCATCGAGCTTCTTTGGCAAGCTCCGATCTTTCTTGGCAAGCTCCATGAACTTCCGATGAACCTTTCGGTGAACTTCCGAAAACCCTTCGGCAAGCTCCCTACTCGTTCTCGGTCGGTTCCGGCAACTACACCCAACGAATCTTCGGACTTCCATCGAACTCTCGAACTCCCAATGATCCATCCCACTTGTCTTTTGACACTTTGTTTCACTTTACGTCTTTATCTTCATCGTAGTTAATCCTGCACACAAATAAACAAACACTCTACTTTGATCTAGACAGTTATTACAACACGAATTGACATTCAGTTGTCCGGCACATCATTGGTCGGCGCTTCGTCTGATCCTTCGGCACATCATCCTCTTTTGTAGTCCATTGCCCAATTGGTGGATGACCTCTGCAACCCTGATATCCTTGGCGCAACATGCATCTTGGCCCGATGCCCGACGTACGAAGCCTTCTGCCGATTGTCGACCGAACCTCCGGCTCGACATCCAATATCCTGACGTGATCACCTTCGGCACAACGTCAATTCATCCAACATCAACTGTCTAATCCTGATCGATAGTAGACCTACGTAACTTAAAACGCAGTTAAATAATAAATCATAATCAATTAGTTTCATCATCGAAATCCGAGATTCAACAAAGGAAACTTGTGGGTATTATTTCTATCATCCTGAGGATCAAAAGGTCTTTATAGCCAAGAGAGCACTATTCCTTGAGAAGGAACACATTCTTGGTAGAGACAACGGAAGCATGTTAGAGTTGAGTGAGGTTGTAGAACCTAGCTCAAGTATCATTCCATAGCCAGAATCTGTTCAGATACCTAGCACACAAGTTCCAACTTTACGTAGGTCCGGTAGAGTATCCCATCCTCCTAATAGATATGTGGGACATATCAGAGGAGAGGATGTTGAGGATATTGATCCTCAGACCTATGAGGAGGCTATTATGAGTATAGACTCCAAGAAATGGCAAGAAGCCATGAATTCAGAAATGGATTCCATGTACTCCAACAAGGTTTGGAACCTAGTTGATGCACCTGAGGGTATTGTACCCATTGGCTACAAGTGGATCTTCAAAAAGAAGGTTGGAGTAGATGGAAAGGTAGAGACCTATAAAGCAAGGCTAGTGGCTACAGGGTATCGCCAGAGGCAAGGTGTTGACTATAACGAAACTTTCTCACCTATAGCCATGCTAAAATCCATTCAAATTCTATTGGCTATTGCAACACACTATGATTATGAGATCTGGCAAATAAACGTCAAAACCACATTCCTCAATGACAACCTTGAGGAGGAGCTGTATATAATACAACCTGAGGGATTCGTGTCCAGGGATAACCCAGATAAGGTGTGCAGGTTGCTTAGGTCTATTTATGGACTGAAGCAAACTTCTCGAAGTTGGAATATAAGATTTGATAAGGCGATCAGATCTTAAGACTTCGTTAAGAACGAAGATGAGCTTTGTGTATACAGGAAAGTAAGTGGAAGCACTATCACCTTTTTTGTATTTTATGTGGATGACATCCTGATCATTAGGAATGATGCAGGAATGCTCTCCACAGTAAAGACTTATTTATCTAGGCACTTCTCCATGAAGGACTTAGGGGAAGCATCCTGTATATTGGGGATATGGATCTATAGAGATAGATCTAAGAGGATGCTTGGCTTGTCCCAGTCCAAGTAAATAGACACCATTGTTAAAAGGTTTGGCATAGAAAATTCCAAGAGAGGTCTTATTCTAATGAGACATGAAATATCACTTTCTAGGAGCATTTCCTCAAAGACTACTAAAGAAAGGGCACACATGGATATGATACCATTGCCTCCACAATAGGATCTATCATGTTTGCTATGCTATATACCAGGCCTGATATAGCGTATGCTCTGAGTGTCATGAGCAGATATCAGGCAAATCCAAGCTTGGAGCACTAGAAAGCAATAAAATATATCCCTAAGTACTTGAGAAGGACTAAGGATCTTTTACTGGTATATGGAGGTAGTAGCCTCAGGGATGAGGGCTGCACGGACTCGAGCTTCCAGTCCGATGTCGATGATTGTAAGTCTAATTCACGGTATGTGTTCACCTTGAATGAAGGAGCAATATGCTGGAAGAGTTCCAAGCAAGACACTACTGCTGACTTGACCATAGAGGCGAAATACATTACTGCGGCAGAGGCAGCAAAGGAGAGAGTCTGGATGAACAAGTTCATCATAGATCAAGGAATTGCCCAAAGCAGTGAGGAGCTGATTCCCTTAAATTACGACAACTATAGGGTGATTACTCAAATAAGGGAACCTGGGTCTCATCAGAAGTATTCTAAGGAGGATCTAGCTTATTAAAGAGATCATGGCCCGAAGAAATGTAGTAGTGGAAAGAATTCTATCCGAAGATAACATTGCAGATCCATTGACAAAGCCATTGACTCATATTATCTTTGAGTATCACAAAGGTCTGATGGGGATTAAACATGTTGGTGATTGACTTTAGATCAAGTGGAAGATTGCTAGTCATATGTGCTCTACAAGCCAATCACATGAGTGATGGCACTTGTGACTTGATATGCACTTTTTTTCTTTGCTTATTATTAGGTGTTTTATTACTTTATCTTACATGTTGTATATATTGTAATGTCCTTGGATCTGTGCAATGGGAATCAGATCGTGATAGATCACAATAATGAGACCGATTCACCTTTAAACACAAACCCTAAATAATCCTAGTCATAGGTTACTCAAGAGGGACATCGAGATAACCGGATAGACTAGTGTGCTATATATCTATCCATATGATGGAGGTGGCTGGTCTCATAGTTATTCATGTGGGGACACTAAGGGTACAGTGCAGGTGCTCATTGAGGAATGAGTTCACTGATTGATCCGCCTAGGGAATGCTGGATGGTTATTGACACCTCACATCAGATAGTGATTTCGTCCCAATAGTGTATCTAGTCCTTAGACTTAAGATACCAAGGATGTCCTATATGAGTACTCCACTCTTTGATATCGGACTTATAGGTTTGGAAAGTTTCAGATCTAGTACAGTCGGTTATTGGGAGTGGTAGCCAACCTTACGAGGGCTATTGAGTGTCAATAGAGGATCATCCGCTCTCGGTATCATGAGAGGAATATCCCATATATTCTTGCTCGAATAAATCCTTAGCCAAGGTTATTCGGATTGAGAGAGAAAGAGTTCTCTGGGAGAATCCGACAAGAGCAAGACTCGAGGAGAGATCGTATGGGCCTGACAACACCATGCCTGATATAGGGTCTCTAGAATATTAGATGGATGAGGGACTATAGATACATAGTAACTGAGGATAGATAGGTCTAAAGGATTGGATTCCCCTGTATTGTCTGGGGCTACGGCATAGTGGCCTAGTACGTCCGTAGTCGATGAGTTGGGTGAATTGTTATAGAGATAATAATTCACTAAGTTAGAAGGAGTTCTGACAAGTATGACTCACAGCCAGCTCGATATTGGGCCTAGAGGGTCACACACATATGGTAAGTGTTGCGACGAGTAGAAGTTCGAATATGAGATATCCACTAGAGCCCTTAACTTATTGGATATCCATTAAGCCCCTAAATCATTGGATCCTCTTATGAGATCCGATAATTGCTAATAAGAGATTATTGGGTAGAGACTCACTAATCCAAGAGGTTTAGGCAATTGGATGGAGATCCAATACCCAACAAGGCAAGATCCATTAGGGTTTACAGGGGGCCTCTATAAATAGGAAGAAACCAAAGCTCTATAGGCTGAGAGTTCTCTTGGTAGCCACCTCCTGTTCTCCTCTCCCCAGAGAGGTACATCATCGTTGTCTCTGCCGTGTGGATACCACTAAAGAGGAGGACGCTTGACCTCCTTCATCCTTTCTATAGATCTATAGGGATTCAGGAAAATACGATCTCCCCAGGTATTTTCTTTTACACATGCAGTTTTCGTGGATTTATTTTGATGCACCGATCTTTGCATGACGACGGAACCTTTCTACGAGAAATCTAGGGTATTTTGTTTTTATTCTTCCGCTGTGCATGAGATGTCGCTCCCTAGAAGGATTTCCCAATAGGAACCTTATTGGAGAAGCTTTCGGAAGTGGATGTAGGTCATTTGACTGAATTACTATACATCGCTGCATACTTCTATTGATATGTGAGGTTTTAAATTGCTACATTTCAATCTTTATTTAGCTGCAATCTCTTGATCTCCTCCTCTCTACTTTCTGTCGTATTCACTCGAATCACTTTATTGAAATCATTTTCATCGAATCGAAACTTCTCAATGCACAACTCTTTTCGTAATCATTTTGAATTTATGGTTTTTATCTGCTGTACTAATTCACCCCCCCTCTTAGTGCCGCTCTAGATCCTAATAATTGGTATCAGAGTAATGTCACTCTTATTTAATTTAAAACCCAAGAGAGATGGTATGTTTCGGTATACAAGAGGGTCATTCAATTACACATCCACCTATGTTCAATGGGTCGGATTACACATATTGGAAGACCCGTATGAAGATTTTTCTTATTTTCATGGATTTTAAACTTTGGAATATTATTGAAAATGATTTTCAAAATTCTTCTCTTTCGATGAACGAATGGAATGAATTGGAGAAGAGGGTTTTTGCTCTTAATGCAAAGGCTGTGAATGCCTTATTTTGCGTTTTTGATAAAAATGAGTTTAATCATGTTTTGATTTGTGAATCAACTTTTGATATTTGGCATACTCTTGAAATCACTCATGAAGGTACTAACCGAGTAAAAGAGTCCAAAATCAACCTTTAGATGCATTCTTACAAATTATTTTGGATGAAACCAAGTGAGTCTATCGGAGACATGTACACCCATTTCACAGATGTTGTCAATGGACTCAAAGCACTTGAAAATATTTTTCTAATTTTGAACTTGTAACTAAAATTTTAAGAACCCTTCCAAAGAGTTGGAATCCAAAAGTTATGACCATTCAAGAGGCCAAGGACCTAAAAAATTTTCCTCTTGAAGAACTCATTGTTGAATCTCTGATTTTGATGATGAAGTCAATTAATGTGTTATTTGATCTAATCCATATTATTGAGATAAGTGTGTACGATTAACTACGATAGCTTGAAGACATAAAGCAAATTACTGGAGTCAAGCAGTTAGGAGTTCGAGAGTCCACCGGAAGTCCGAAAGATCGTCGGTAATATTGTCGAAACCAACCAAGAAAGAATCGAGGACTTGTCGAAGGTTTCAAAAGTTCGCCGGAAAGATCATCGGAGGTTCACGGAGATCACCGAGAAGATTCGAAAGCTTGCCAAAGATTCATCAACTCGTCACAAGTCTAGGAGTCTGCTGGGAATTCACCGGAAGAAATCCGAGGGTGTGTCGAAAGTTCATCGAAAAGCTCACCAGAAGAAGACTCGACATTGTCGATTGTTAATTTGCTTAGAATTATGTTTCAATTCTGTAGTTAGTATATAATTAAGGTTAGGATTAGATAATAATCCTATTTAACCTTTGTAGGGGCCAATTGAGCCTTATTTGGGTTGATTTGGGCTGATGTTAGGGCCTATTCAGCCTTGCTGGAATAGTCTGGCGGTGGCACTGCCAGACCCAGGCAATGGCACCCACTAGGGATCGAAATCCCAAGTGTTCTGGGTGGTGGCATTGCCCAAGTCAGCGATGGTACCACTGACTTTTATACATGGCAAGCGATGGTACCGCCTGGCAGGCGATGGTACCATCAGACCACAAAGCCCGAGGACTCTGTCAGGCAGTGGTACTGCCAGTGTCAGGCAGTGGTACCACCAGTAGCCTGAAAAATCGAGAAGATTCAAATTTAGGCTTCAAATTTGAATTCTCTTAGAGCCTATAAAAACTCCTCTCAACCCTAGGTTGTACCATATAAGCACATATAATTTGAAAGCTAGAAAACGTTGTTCAAATCTCTCTAAAAATCTCTCCTTTAGTTTTCTTTTGTATTCGATTCTAAAGAAAGGAGAGAGTGCTTGTAAGAGTTGTCTCCTAAGCCCATCAAAAGGAGAAGGCACTATAAAAGAGAATTGGTCTTCACCCTTGGAAGGAAGACACCTAGTGGAAAGCCGATGGCCTCAAGAGAAGAGGAATCAAGAGTGGACGTAGGTCGTATGGCTGAACCACTATAAAATTGGTTTGCCTTTACTTATTGTTCTTTAAATTTCTGCAAACCTGTTTATTTTACTTACTCCACTTCCTCCTCACTTTCTTATGAATCATTTTAAGTTTATACACAATCGAAACTGAATTTCATTGAAATGTATTTTTGTCACACAGTTTTTGAAGTTGTTTTAAATCACCAAAAAGTTATCATTATTAACCACTGCACTAATTCACCCCCCCTCTTAGAGCCGCTCGATCCTTAACAATTGGTATCAGAGCTTGGTCACTCTCATCTGGTTTAAAACCCAAGAGAGATGGCTTATTCTGACATGCAAGAGGGTCATTCAATTACACGTCTACCCATGTTCAATGGGTCAGATTACACATATTGGAAGACTCGTATAAGGATCTTTCTTATTTCCATGGACTTCGAATTTTAGAATATCGTTGAAAATGGATTTCAAAAATCTTCTTTTTCGATGAGCGAATGGAATGAATCGGAGAAGAAGGTTTTTGCTTTAAATGCAAAGGCTATGAACGCCTTATTTTATGCACTTGATAAAAATGAGTTTAATCGCGTTTCGATTTGTGAATCGGCTTTTGATATTTGGCGTACTCTTGAAATCATTCATGAAGGCACTAGCCAAGTGAAAGAGTCCAAAATCAACATTCTCATGCATTCTTATGAGCTTTTTTGGATGAAACCAAGTGAGTCTATTGGAGATATGTACACTTGTTTCAGGGATGACGTCAATGGACTCAAAGCACTAACTAAAGGTTTTTCTAATTTTGAACTTGTAACTAAAATTTTAAGATCCCTTCCATAGAGTTGAGATTCAAAAGTTACAGTCATTCAAGAGGCCAAGGACCTTAAAACTTTTCCTCTTGAAGAACTTATTGGGTCTTTAATGACCTACGAAATGACATATCATGCTCATGAAGAGCTCGAGAATCCCCTTCCTAAGAACAGGAAGGATATGATATTAAGAACACAAGAAGACCACTTGAAAGGAACATCAAGTGATGAGGATAGTGACGATGACATTGCACTCTTGACTCGAAAATTTAAAAAATTCATAAGAAGGAATAAATTTAAAAATGATACTAAAAATAAACTTGAACTCAGAAAGGACCAAGTCATATGTTACGAATGCAAGAAGCCGGGGCACTTCAAAATTGAATGCCCCCAAGCTAAGAAGAAGCAACCGAAGAAGATAAAAGCTTTAAAGGCGACGTGGGATGACTCAAGTGACTCCGAGAATGAAGAAGTAAGCAACAAAGAGGAGGCCAACTTTGCGCTAATGGCTATAGGAGAAGAGGTATGTGATTTAATTAATGAAGATTTATCTTTCAACGAACTTTCTATCGCGTTTCATGAATTATTTAAAGAGTGTAGAACTATTAGTAAGAAGTTCAATTTACTAAAGAAGGAGCATGCTTTATTACTAGAACACTTCAAATGAGACTCGAGTTCGTGGCCCGAAGAGATGTAGTAGCGGAAAGAGTTCCATCCGAAAATAACATTGTAGATCTATTCATAAAGCTATTGACTTAGATTGTCTTTGAGTGTCACAGAGATCTGATAGGGATCAGACACATAGGTGATTGGCTTTAGGTCAAGTAGGAGAATGCTAGTTATAGGTGCCCTGCAAGCCAATCAAATGAGTGATGGCACTTATGACTAGACATGCACTCTTTCTTTTGCTTATTATTAGGCATTTTATCACTTTATCTTGCGTGTTACATATATTGTGATGTCTTTGGATCTATGCAATAAGAATCAGATCATGATGAGATCACGATAATGAGACCGATTCACCTTTAAATACATACCCTAAATAATCCCAGTCATAGGTTGCTCGAAAGGGGCATCGAGATAACCGAATAGACTGGTGTGCTGTATACCTGTCCATATGATGAAGGTGGCTGGTCTCATAGCTACTCATGTGGAGAAACTAAGGATATAGTACAGGTGCTTATTGGAGAATGAGTTTACCGATTGATCTGCTTACAGAATGCTGGATGGTTATTGATACCTCACGTCAAATAATGATTATGTAGTCCTAGTAGTATATCTGGTCCTTAGACTTGAGACACCAAGGATGTCCTGTATGAGTACTCCACTCTTTGATACTGGACTTATAGGTTTGGAAGTTCCAGATCTAGTATAGTTAGTTATTGGGAGTGGTAGCCAATCTTACGAGAGCTATTAAGTGTCAATAGAGGATCATCCGCTCTCGGTATCATGAAAGGAATATCCCATGTATTCTTGCTCGAGCAAATCCTTAGCAAAGGTTATTCAGATTGAGAGAGAAAGAGTTCTTAGGGAGAATCCAATAAGAGTGAGACTCGAGGAGAGACCGTATGGGCCTAACAACACCATGCCTGGTATAGGGTCTTTGAGATATTAGATGGATGAGGGACTATAGATACATGGTAACTGAGGACAGATAGGACTAAAGAATTGGATTCCCTTGTAATGTTTGGGGACTACGATATAGTGGCCTAGTACATTCGCAATTGATGAGTCAGGTGAATTATTATGGAGATAATAATTCACTAAGTCAGAAGGAGTTCTGACAAGTATGACTCACGGCCAACTCGATATTGGACTTAAAGGGTCACACACATATGGTAGGTGTTACGACGAGTAGAGGTTCGGATATGAGATATCCGTCGGAGCCCCTATCTTATTGAATATCTAATAAGCCTCTAAATTATTGGATCCTAAGATGAGATCCAATAAGGGCTAATAAGAGATTATTGGGTAGAGACTCATTAATCTAAGAGGCTTGGGTAATTGGATAGAGATCCAATACCCAAGAGAGTAGGATCCATTAGGGTTTACAATGAGCCTCTTTAAATATGAGAGAATTTAAGACCCATAGGCTGGGATTCTCTCAGTAGCCACCTTTTATTCTCCTTTGCTCAAGAGAGGAGCATCGTCGTAGTCCTTGTCGTGTGGATAGCGTTAGAGAGGAGGATGCTTGACCTTCTTCATCCTCTCCTATAGATCTATAGGGATTCAGGGATATATGATCTCCCTAGGTACTTTCTTTTATACATGCAGTGTTCACGGATTTCTTTTTAACGCACCGATCTTCATAGGATGACGGAACCCTTCATGAAAATCCAAGGTTTTTGTTTTCTGTTCTTCTATTGTGTATGAGATGTCACCCCCCTGGATTTTCCAATAATGCGGCATTGAGCCCTTAGGCACCGCTCGTGCGGGCGATCGCCCGCGACCGACGCCAACCATGCAGGCGCTTCTGCCCACGGGTGCAACGCCCGCGTGTGGCGTCAGCCCTTGCGAATAGACTGCCTGCATGCGGGCGCCGCCTGCCCCTTGCAGGCAGGCCACAAGTAGGCCGCAAGCAGTCTACAGGCGCTGCCTGCTTGCAGCCTACAACCTTCCGGCCGATTGCCGTTGCAGGCAGCAAGGTTGCAAGTAGCCTTGCGGTCATTGTGCGAGCGCAGCAAGGGCAGCAATAGTTGCTGCCCTTCCTCACCACTTTTCACAAACAATTTTGATGACAAAAGCTGTTCTAAATCACAACACACGCAGTTTAAAATCTGATCTTCGCACAAACAACCTGGCTCTGATGCCACTGTTGGAAAATCCAAGGGGGCAACATCTCATGCACAGCGGAAGAACAGAAAACAAAACACCCTAGATTTCCATAAAAGGTTCCATCATTATTCGTAGATCGGTGCCTCAAAAATAAATCCTCGAATCCAAAAACTACGTGTATGAAAAGAACGATAGTACCTAGGGAGATCGTATATCCCTGAGTTTCTGTAGATCCATGGGGGAGGATGAAGGAGGTCAAGCATCCTCCTCTCTAGCGGTATCCACATGACAAGGACTACAATGATGCTCCTCTCTTGGGGAGAGGAGAATAGAAGGTGGCTACCAAGGAAAACCCCAACCTATGAGCCTTTGGTTCCCTCCTATTTATAGAGGCCCCCTGTCAACCCTAATGGATCTAGTCCTATTGGGTATTGAATCTTTATCCAATTACCCAAGCCTCTTAGATCAATGGGTCTCTACCCAATAATCTAACTCTTATTGGATCTCATTCATGGGATCCAATAATATATGGGTTTATTGGATATCCAATAAAATAGGGGCTCCGGCGGATATCTCATATCCGAACCTTTACTTACCGCAACACCTACCATATGTGTGTGACTCTCTAGGCCTAATATCGAGCTAGCCATAAATCATACCTATCAGAACTCCTTCTGACTCAATGAATTATTATCTCTATAATCATTCACTCGACTCATCGACTACGGACGTACTTAGCCACTACGTCGCAGTCCCTAGATGATACAGGGGAATCCAATCCTTTGGTCCTATCTGTCCACAGTTACCATGTACCTATAGTCTCTTATCCATCTAATATCCCAGAGACTGTATATCAAGCATGGTGCTATCAGGCCCATACGGTTTCCGCTTGAGTCTCGCTCTAATTGGATTCTCCCATAGAACTCTTTCTCTCTCAATCCAAATGACCCTGGCCAGGGATTTGCCTAAGTAAGAATATATGGGATATTCCTCTCATGATACCGAGTGCGGATGATCCTTTATTGATACTCAGTTGCCCTCGTAAGGTTGGCTGCCACTCCCATAATCGGCTATACTAAATCTGGAACTTCAAAACATATAAGTTTGGTATCAAATAGTGGAGTACTCAAACAGGACATCCTTGGTGTCTCAAGTCTAAGGACCAGATATACTATTGGGACTACGAAATCGCTGTTTGACGTGAGGTATCAATAACCATCTAGCACTCCGTAAGCAGATCAATTAGTGAACTCATTCTCCAATGAGCACCTGCACTGTATCCTTAGTGTCCCCACATAAGTAGCTATAAGACTAGCCACCTCTATCATATGGACAGGTATACAGTACACCAGTCTATCCGGTTATCTCGATGTTCCTCTCGAGTAACCTATGATCGAGATTTTTTAGGGTCTGTGTTTAAAGGTGAATCGGTCTCATTATCATAATCTCATCATGATCTGATTCCCATTGCACAGATCCAAGGACATCACAATATACATCCAAATAATGTAAGAAAATGCCAAGAATCATAAGCAAAGAGATTGACGCAATGTGTTACAAGTGCCATCACTCACGTGATTGGCTTGTAGGGCACCTATACTAGCATAACTACCTTCTTACAGCCCTCTTCACCTTTTCTCAGATTTAGGAGACAACCTTTACAAGTACTCACTCCTCTCTAAATAGAATTCTAAACTAGAATAAGAGAGGATCTCTCAAGTGATTAAAATAGTGTTTTCTCACTATTATATTGTCAGTGCTTATTTTCGCTAACCAGGGATGAGAGAGATATTTGTAGGCCCCAAATGGATTTAAATTTGGAGCCAAAAAGGGTCTCATCCCGGGTCTTTTGGTACTAGCAGTATCATTGCTTGTGTTGGACGGTACCACTACTTACAGCATTGACACTAGGTGGTACCACCGCCCAGTTTGATGATATCACCGCCTGACATGATCTGGGAGACTATGTCTAGGTGGTACCACTGCCCAGTCTGGTAGTACCACCGCTTGACACTGGATGGTACCATCGCTCAAACTCAGCTTGGGAGGTTGAGCCTTTAGGCAGTTCCACCACCAACGTTGGTTATGCCACCACTTGATATGGCTCGAGGTCATTGTTTGGGCCTTCCATCCGACCCAACACAACCCTGATTTGGGCCCGGTTGGCCCCTAATTAAGTTGACCCAATTCCAACCCAATTACACCTAAAACTACTTCAATCTAGATAATTATTACGAAGCATTAATTAAAAATTATCCAGCATGTCATTTGTTTATTCGACACTTTGTCCAACTCTTCGGCACATCATCCTCTCTTGTGATGTATCGTCTAATCGGCATGTTGACCTCCGCAACTCCGATCTTCTTGGTGTAATTTTTGCTCTTCTTGGCCCGATGCTTGAACTCATGGCATGAAACCTTTTGTCGATACGTCGACAGATCCTCCAATTTGATGTCCAATCTTCTAACATATTCCACTCTGGCTCAACATTGATTCTTCCTACTTTAATTATCTCTCCTTGATCGAAGCTATTTCTGCATCATTCAAAATATATATTAGATCTCAAACCCTATCAATTTGTTTCATCATCAAAATCTGAGATTCAATAATCTTTCCCTTTTTTATGATGACAACCAATTAATGATGGAGTTTAAACCAAACTCACCCTATCAATATGTTATATTTATAGAAATTTTAAATTCAAAAAATTATGAAAATTTCATACATAATCATTATGATTTTAAATCATCAAAGTACATCATGCATATTTTAACATCATCATCATACTTCTCCCCCTTTGTCATCAACAAAAAGGAGAAGTGCATCTAGCAAGTTTTTAAGATATGTAAGTTTTACAACATACAAACTAGCAACAATTATGAGTTTTGCATCTTGAGATGGGCAAGATAGCACTTTTGTTTCTCTTGAGATTTCAAGCTAGCAATTCTTGGTGATGTTCAAGATGGCAAGTTCTTTCTTCTCTTTTAAGAAGTGCAAGCTTAGCAAATTTTGCTTCCTTTGCAATGATCGAGCTAGCAATTTTTCTATTATAAAACGTATAAGCTAGCAATTTTGCTTTCTTTTGTGATGCACAAGCTAGCAAACTATCTCCCCCTTTGTCTTTGTCAAAAAGAAGGGGAGGATAGAGTGGCTCAAAATATTTCAATCATTACATGACGCATTCAAGCCATAAATATAAAGGAATCATGTCAAGAAAGATATTAATATCAAATCACAAATACCAAAAAAAACATGAATCATTTTGACAAATCTTCTCTTA
Source organism: Musa beccarii (assembly GCA_024322285.1). Lineage (NCBI taxonomy): Eukaryota > Viridiplantae > Streptophyta > Magnoliopsida > Zingiberales > Musaceae > Musa > Musa beccarii. Next base: position 42,467,257 of record CM044400.1, on the reverse strand, counting down.
AATAAAAAATAATCTTGATTCATTCAAAGAAAATTCAAGTTATAATTGCGATAAATCAAGATCATAATTTCAATAATGCTTCTCTTTAATACATAGTAAGTAGAATCATAGGAGAACAAAGAAGAGATCTCGATTCATGCATAATATATCTCAATTCATCATGAATCATAAGAAATTTAAGTTATGATTCCGAAAAATTCATGATTCATTTAGAAAATTCTCCTTTCTAGTAAATAACAAGAAGAAATATAGGAGAAATTGGTTCATGCATAAGAAATATCGAGTCATCAAGATCATAAAAATATTTTGAGTATCAAGTGAAGGAATCATGATTCGTGTAACAAAAAGGTTGTTACATGCATAAAATGTAAAATCATCATTACTTCAACTCATCATGCATAAAATGTAAAATCATCAATCATGATACAAACATTTATTTTTAGAACATTCATCATTATTTTTAACTCTTTCAATTTGACAAATCATCAAAATCACTTTCAAGAGATTCATAAATAACAAATATAGATTTATCATTAAGGATCTCTATGATGAAAATTCAATAAGATAGAGATTGAGAAAATGCATTCCCTTTTTATGTGTTTTAATTTAAGTGATGTATTTCATACAAGCATGCCTTTATCTTTTATGCCAAATAAAAACATGTATCAACATTTAAGACTGAAAAATAATTTTCATTAAAAAAGTCATCAAGATACACATTAATGCTTCTTAAAACATACATAGGATTAATCTTATTAGGTATACAAGCGTTATCATAAAACATGCAATTGTCATAATATATATATTTTTAACTAATTTAAATTTATCATGAAAAGTACTAAGTAATTTCATGGCAAGGTAAAAACATTTCATGTGAGTTACTTACCTCATTGTCGAAAGCCACCAAAGCATAGTTCATCACCTCGCCTTCAGATGCACTCGATTTATCCTCGAGTGCTTTCTTCTTCTTATGTGCGAGTACCTTCTTCTTCACTTTTGTACACTTATCTTTGAAGTACCCTGGTTTCTTGTGTTCATAGCAAGTGATTGTGTCTAGATAAAGTTCATTTTTATTCTTTAATTCTTGTTTTATAAACTTTTTAAAATTTATTGGTAGGAGTTCAAAATCATCATCGTCGTCATCATCATCATCATCATCATCATCATTATCATCATCATCATCATCACTCGAGTTATCACTCAAGTGGTATTCTATTGTTCGAAGTCCTAAATCTTTCATATTCTTTGGAAGATTATTTTCATGTTTATCATGTGCCAAGAAAGTCATTTCATATGTCATCATTGAGTCGATGAGTTCTTCAAGAAGTAAAAGGTTCAAGTCCTTTGACTCTTGTATAGCCATTACTTTTGGGTCCCAACTTTTTGGAAAAAATTTTAGAATCTTGCTAATAAGTTCAAAATTAGAAAAATATTTATCAAGACTTTTTAAATTATTGACGATATCCGTAAAATGGGTGTAGATGTCACCAATAATTTCTCTTGGTTCTATTCAAAATAATTCAAAATCATGCATCAAAAAATTAATTTTTGAATATTTAACTCTACTAGTGCCTTTGTGTGTGATTTCAAGTGTGTGTTAAATGTCATGTGCAGTTTGATAAATAGAAACCTGATTAAATTCATTTTTGTCCAAGGCATAAAACAAAGCATTCATAGCTTTTGCATTCAAATAAAAAGCTTTCTTTTCCAAATCATTCTATTCATTCATTGGTTTGAAAGGTTTTTGAAAAATATTTTTGATAATATTCCATAAGTTCAAATCCAAAAAAAGCAAGAAAACTCTCATTCGAGTTTTTCAATATGTGTAGTCCGTCCTATTAAACATAGGAGGATGAACGATAGAGTGACCCTCTTGAAAGTTAAAAAAAGTCATTTCTCTTGGGTATTAAACCAAATGAGAAATAACATGACTTAGATACCAACTGTTAGAATTATAGTCTGCACTAAGAGAGGGGGGGTGGTGAATTAGTATAGTGATAAAATGATTTATTGATTCAGAAAACTCATTCGGTAAAAACTTTCAATGATTAAGTCCATATCAAAAATGATATTGACTTTGAGTGAATGTAAAATGAAGAGAGCAGCTAAGTAATAAAAATAAGTAGCAAAGAAAGAATACACCGGATTTATAGTGGTTCGGTCATCTGACTTACGTCCACTCTCGATTGCTCCTTCGTCGAGGTCACCAACATCTACTAACAGTCTTCCTTCAATGGGTGAAAATCAACTATTCTCTTACAACCCTCTTCTCCTTTTCTTAGGTTTAGGAGACAACCTTTACAAGCACTCACTCCTCTATAAATAGAATTCTAAACTAGAATAAGTGGAGGGGAACTCTTAAGTGATTACAATAATGTTTCCCACTATTATATTCTTAGTGCTTGTGTGTGCTAACCAAGGATGAGAGGGGTATTTATAAGCTCCAAATGGATTTAAATTTAGAGCCAAAAAGGGTCTCATCCCGGGTCTTCCGGTATTAGTGGTACCACCACCTACAGCATTGACATTTGGCGGTATCATTATTGAGTCTAGTGGTACCATCGCCTGACACAGTCTGGGAGACTATGTCTAGGGGGTACCACCGCTTAACACTGGGTAGTACCACCACCCAAACTTAGCCTGGGAGGCCGAGCCATCAAGTGGTTCTACCACCAACCTTAGTGATGCTACCACCTGATGTGGTTCCAGGTTTCTATTTGGGTCTTCCATCTAGCCCAACACAGTCCTGATTCAAGCCCAATTGGCCCCTAATTGAGTTGACCCAATTTTAATCCAATTATACCTAAAATTACTTTAATCTAGATAATTATTATAAGGCATTAATCAAATGTTATTCAGCATGTCATTGATTCATCCGACGCTTCGTCCGACTCTTCGGCGCATCATCCTCTTCTGCAGTATATTGCACAATCGACATGTCGACCTCTACAACTTCGATCTCTTTGGCGCAATTTATGTGCTTCTAGACCCGATGCCTGAACTCATGACATGAAGCCTTCTGCCGATACATCGATTGATCCTCCGGCTTGACGTCCAATCTTCTAACATGTTCCACTCTGGCCTAACATTGATTCTTCCTACTTTAATTATCTCTTCTTGATCGAAGCTAATCTTACATCACTTAAAATGCAGATTATATCACAAACCCTATTAATGGGTTTCATCATCCAAATTTGAGATTCAACAGAAAGAACTAAGCCTCTCAAACTAAATCTTTGGGGCTTGTTTCAATCCATAGAGAGTTTTAGATAACTTAAACACATGATTAGGAAAAAGAGCAATCTCAAATCCAGGTGGTTGTTCAACATAAATTTCTTTAGAAAATCTGATGAAAGTAATGTAGATATTTTCTTATATGATTAAAAATAGCTAATACTAGTATGCTTTAGTATTCCATACAAACACCATGCATCATCATTTAAGATAATGCACAAGCGATCTTAAGTCAAAAAGTTTATCATAACAAAAATCAATAAGTTTCAATCATTTTGATTCAAATGATCTTTCCTTATTATTGTTGATTTAGCTAGTGAGCTTAGGGAAATGAGTTGGATCTTTGGTCATGTGCCTTGAGTATCCACTATCAAGGTACTATCTCTTGCTCCTAGCTTGTGATTGTAAACATATTTATAGGAAATGAGGTTTTCTTTTAAGTACCCATTTAACATTGGGTGCCTCATTAATCGATCTATCTATTAATAGTTCCTTATAGTTCCTTTAAGAACTATAAGGAACCCAAATTAATTTGTGTGGACTATACCTTTTAAATGGATATTTATAAGTAGAATGTCTACATTTATAATAAAAGTTACATTTGTTTGGGGTGAAACATATAAAGTTGGGCCTTTAATGAAGATGGTTGGCTTTTGATGAGTATTACTCACAAAGCCAATTATATCCTTTCTATGAACATGACCCTTATTAGCATAGATCGTGTTTAAGGATTTGCTTCTAATTTTAAATTTTCTATAGTTTATTGTAATAATAAAATTTTCTTTTTAAATGACTCTAATTCTTCACATTTAGTGCAAGGAGGTAACATCTTATTATCATACTCAATTTTTAATCTATCAAATTTACTAATAAGAGTGGTATGCTCCATTTTTAACAATTTATACTTTTTACTAATTAATTTGCATTTATCAAACAAATCATGAAAAACATTCAATAATTCATCATAAGATAAATGAGCTTCGATTGAGTCATTTACCTCATTGCCAAATTCTATTAGCTTGTAATTTGTAACTTTTTCTTTGTTGGTAGGCTTCTTATCTTCGGATATGCTTGAGTCATCCTAAGTAGCTTTGAGCGCCTTCTTTTTCTTTGGGAGCTTCTTCTTCATTTGGGGATATTCATTTTTGAAATATCCTAGCTTCTTGCTCTAATAGCATATTATTGAGTCATTTTTTAGTTCACTTTTTTTTTAGTATTTTCTTTAGTTTTATTTTTTTTAATGAATTTTTTAAATTTTATTATAAGAAGTGTGAAGTCATCATCATCATTATCATCGTCACTTGAGTTTTCTCCCAAGTGGTCTTCTTTGGTTCTAAATGCCAAATCCTTCATGTTCTTTGGAAGGTTATTCTCAAGTTCATTATATGCAATATATGTCATTTCATAGGTCATCAAAGACCCGATAAGTTATTCGAGTAGAAAGTTGTTCAAGTCCTTTGCTTTTTGTATTGCCATTACTTTAGAATCCTAACTTTTAGAAAGGGATCTTAGTATTTTATTAACAAGCTCAAAGTTAGAAAAATTTTTACCAAGTGCTTTTAGACCATTGATGACATCCGTAAATCAGATGTATATGTCTCCAATGGTCTCACTTGGTTTCATATGAAATAATTCATAGTTATAAACCAAAAGAATAATTTTTGACTCTTTAACCCTACTTGTGCATTCATGTATGACTTCGAGTGTATGCTAAATCTCATGTACAGTTTCATATATAGAAACTCGATTAACTTCATTTTTATCTAAAGCAAAAAAATAAAGCATTCATCGCTTTAGCATTCAAAGAGAAGGTCTTTTTCTCCAAATCATTACATTTGTTCATTGGATTAGAAGACTTTTGAAATCCATTTTCAACAATATTCTACAACTTGAAATCTATAAAAAGCAAAAAGATTCTCATTCTAGTTTTCCAATATATGTAGTCCATCCTCATTGAACATAGGGGATGAGTGATAGAAAATCCCTCTAGATTGTCGGTAAAAGTCATTTCTCTTGGGTGTTAAACGAAACAAAAAATAATATGGCTCTGATACCAACTATTAAGATCGAAATTAACACTAAGAGGGTGGGGGGTGGTGAATTAGTGTTTTAATAAAACGATTCGATTCAAAAATCTTCGCTTTAATAAAAAGCTTCGTTCAATGAAAACTGATATCGAGTGTGTATTAACTTAAAAAGATTTATAAGTGAGTGAGGGTAGTGATAAAAAGTATAAAATAGAAATTATAAGTAGTAGAATAGAAAGGAGTACACCGGATTTATAGTAGTTCCGTCATCATGACCTATATCCACTTCCTGATTCCTCTTCAATTGAGGCAATCGACATCCACTAATAGTCTTCTTTCAATAGGTGATGACTAACTACCCTCTTACAATCTTTTTCTCCTATTCACAAGTTTAGGAGACAAGTTTTATAGTTTTCTAACCTTTCTCTCAAACTAAAATCAAGATTAAAAACTAGAGAAAGGGAACTCTTCAAGGATTTATACAAAGTTTTCTTACAAGTTTTTGCTTAAGATCCTATGTGGCTGAACTAGGATGAGAGTGGTATTTATAGATCCCAAATGGCTTTAAAAATGAAGCCAAAAAGTGTCTCATTCTAGTTTCTCGGGGTACTAGCAGTACCATCGTCAGTCCTAGGTGGTACTATTGCCATTGCTCTTTGATACTAAGTGGTACCACTGCCCAGTCTAGCACTGCCACCACCTGATATGGCTCTAGGTCACTATTTGGGTCGTCAGTCTAGCCCAAACTAGCCCTAATTCGAGCACAATTGGCCTCTAACTTAGTTGGATTACCTCCCAATCCTAACTCAAGTTAAGTCCTAACTATGATAATTAAATCATTTACTAAGCAATCTTAGTTGTCCAGTATATCAATTATTCTTTTGGCGAAATCTTGATAAACTTTTGGCGATCTTTCGGCGGGCTTTCGGCAAACTCTTAGCAAGCTTTTGGTGAAATCCTGATGAACTCTTAGCGAACGCCTGACAAACTTTTTGGTGAACTCCCGACGAACTCTTAGCGAGCTTCTAACAAACTCTTGGTGAGCATCCGACACATCGTCCGAACCTTCAACGTATTGCCCGATCTTCGATGCTAGCCCAAAATCTGATTTTTCTGCTTTATGCCTTTTTCATGATCGTAGTTAATCCTGCATCACTTTTCTCAACACATAAATTAGATCAATAATTTATCAATTAATTTTATCATCAAAATCTGAGATTCAACATTCTCACCCTTTTTTATGATGAGAACCAATTAATGACATAGTTAACCTTAACTCCTCCTATCTATATGCCATATTTGAGATTGTTGAATCTCAAATTTTGATGATGACACAGTTGAATCTCGGATTTTGATGATGAAACTAATTGATTGTATTTTGTTGTTTAACTGCGTGTTGAGTTACGCAGGTCTACTATCGATCAGGATTAGACAGTTGACGCTGGAGGAATTGACGTTGCGCCGGAGGTGATCACATCAGGATATTGGATGTCGAGCCGGAGGTTCGGTCGATAATCGGCTGAAGGCTTCATACGTCGGGCATCGGGCCAAGAAGAGCGTGTTGCGCCAAGGATATCGGAGTTGCGGAGGTCAATCGCCGATTGGGCAACGGACCGCAAGAGAGGATGATGTGCCGAAGGATCGGACGAAGCATCGACCAATGATATGCCGGGCAACTGAATGTCAATTCGTGTTGTAATAATTGTCTAAATCGAAGTAGGGTGTTTGTTTGTGCAGGAGTAACTATGATAAGGATGAAGATGTAAAGTGAAATAAAGGGTCGAAGTCAAGTGCGATGGATCGTTGGGAGTTCGAGTGTTCGATGGAAGTCCGAAGATTCGTTGGGAGTGCTGCCGGAATTGGCCGAGAATGAGTAGGGAACTTGCGGAAGGGTTTTCAGAAGTTCACCGGAAGGTTCATCGAAAGTTCGTGGAGCTTGCCAAGAAAGATCGGAGCTTGCCAAAGAAGCTCGGGGGAACTCACCAAAATCATCGTGGAGTTCGAGAGCTTGCCGGGAGTCCGCAGGATGGTTTCCGAGGGATCGTCGGATGACTGTCGGAAGTTTGCCGGAAGCTCGCCGGAAGAAGACTTGACTTGCGGACTTTGTAATAGCTTAGGAATATCTTTAAATTCGTAGTTAGCATATTAATTTGGGTTAGGATTATGTGTTAATCCTATAAACCCAAAGTAGGGGCCATTGGGCCTTGATTTGAACTAGTTTGGGCCAAAGTTTTTGGCCCAAACCGAACTAGCAGCTTGCTTGGGTCAGAGTATATGCACGCCGCGTCTTTGGGCAGAGCACCGCCAAGTGACCAGCGTCTTGGGGTGTAGCACCGCCAAGATTGAAAGCCAGCGGTAGCACCGCTCGGGTGAAGCGGTAGCACCGCCCCGCTGTGTCTGGCTGGGTGGTAGTACGCCCGCCAGTTTGTGTCGGGTCTGCCCAGATCGACGCGTGTAGCACCGCCTCTGACAGGCGGTAGCACTGCCCCAACACCGGGAAACTGAAATTAAGTTCAAATTTGGAGCCTAAATTTGAACCTCTTTGAGTCTATAAATACCCCTCCTTTCTCAGCTAAAAAAAAACTTTGAGAGTTAGATTTTAAGCAAATAAGTCTTGGGAAAGTCTTGTTCTTCATTTGCTTAAGTGTTTACCTCATTTCCTTCTCTTTGTGAAAACTTGTAAGAGTGTGAACCTCTTGTAAAAGGGTTGTAAGAGGAGTATTTGGTCCTTCCCCTTCAAAAGGATTTGCTAGTGGAAGTTAGGAGCCTCATCGAAGAAGGCTTCGGAAGTGGATGTAGGTCGGATGACCGAACCACTATAAATCGACTTGTATTTACTTCCTCGTAACTTACCTTACTACAAACCATTTTCATATGTTGCCTTATTTACTCAACTTCATCTTCATCTTCTTACGTATGCTTTAAAGTTAAAACACAATCTTTCCGGGTTCAAACGAAACGCTGCATTCATTCATACGAAGTTTCTGAATTTGTTTTAATCGCTGTAAAATCTATTGTTCTTTACCACTGCACTAATTCACCCCCCCTCCCCTCTTAGTGCCACTCAATCCCTAACAATTGGTATCAGAGCCACGTTCTTTCCCTTTCGGATTTACACCCGTGAGAAATTGCTCTAAATGGTTTTCAAGAGGGCTTTTTGATTTTTCATCCACCATTCTTTAACGGTTCAGACTACACATATTGGAAAACTCGAATGAGAGTTTTCATACTTTCAATGGATTTGGATTTGTGGAACATCATCGAAAATGGCATTCAACCTTCCTCTGAACAGACCAACGAATGGTCGGATTTGGAGAAAATGTCGTTTTCTTTAAACACAAAGGCTATGAATGCCTTATTTTACGCTTTAGATAAGAACGAGTTCAATTGGATTTCAATATGCGAAACGGCTTTCAATATTTGGCGAACACTTGAAATCACGCACAAGGGAACTAGTAGAGTTAAAGACTTGAAAGTAAACCTCTTATTGCATGATTTTGAGCTCTTCCGAATGACACTAAGCGAAACTATCGGCGATATGTACACCCGCTTCACGGATGTTGTCAATAGCTTGAAAAGTCTTAGTAAATATTTTTCGAACTTTGAACTCACTAACAAGATTTTAAGATCCCTCCCAAAGAGTTGGGATCCAAAAGTAACCGCAATACAAGAGACTAAAAATTTAAATGATTTTTCATTGGAAGAACTAAGCGATTCACTAGTGATATATGAAATGAGTTTCTTCGAACATTTGGAATATGATGAACATATGAACCACCTTCTAAAGAACAAGAAGGATTTGGAACATCAGACAAATAAATGCCACTTGAGTGATGACTCAAGTGATGAGGACAATGAGGACATTGAACACATAACAATGAATGTTAACAAGGTCATTAAATAAAAATTAAAAAGCATAAATGAACTTGAACGGAGAAAAGGCCAAAGAAGAAGAAGAAGGGTTGCAAAGAAGAATCAAGTAAAGAAGAGGTGAAATGGGCTTTGACGGTTTTCGACAATGAGGTAAGAAACTCACCCAAAGTGTTCTTACCTTACTTTGAAATTACATGATCCTTTCATGAGTTGCTTGAAATAGTTTGTAGGATTTTTTTATGCTTTTTCCTTCCTAGTATTTTTGAAAAGTAAAATTTTTTTGATGAATGATGTATGATGATTTGTGATAATGATTATACACCTATTATGATTAATCCACGCATGTGTATCTTAATGTGTTTATTGCTTTTCATGATGCTTGATGATTTTATATCATGCATGAGCTTTTGAAGTAATAAAGTGTCATATTGTGATGATGAAACTTATTTTTTGAATTTATAAATTGATGCATGATTTTGACAAAAATGTGAACATGGCCTTTTAACATAAAAATTGAAAGTGTGTTATCATTTTTATGTATTTGGTCTTGATGGTTTTATAACTAAGCTTGTGTTTTATTTTGATACATGTTTTCATAAAAATTTTGAATATGCTCACATCAAATTGCTTAAAATGAAAATGTATTTTCTCATTCTATTGAGATGAATGAATTCATGTTATGAGTCTTGTGAATCTCATGAAAATAAACATGATGAATATTTTAAAAAATGTGCCTCATGTTTTTGGTATTAATAATTTCTCTTGAAACTTGCTCTTTGGACCTATATGAAAAACATGAGTATACTCATATGAACGTCAAATCACTTGAAATGGAACACATAAAAAAATGAGAAATTGTACTATCATGATGCTTTACGTGTAATGCTTTTGATCTTAATGGGCTAAATGACAATTTGTATTTCAAAGTAATACAATGATGACTTTCATATAAATAATTGGACATACCTTATGTAATCATCATTGATAATGATAGTTGGTTATCATGCTTAATGATTTTATGATATCATGAGTATTTTAAGGCATTATATCTTGATGACAACCTCATATTTTGGTCTTAAATTTGATACTCATTTTAGAAATATGAGCACACTTGTATGAAACAAACAACTTAAAAAGAAGATATTTTTCCTATCTTATCGAGATTAATGATTTCATGATATTTTGTGAATCTCGAAATTGATTTTGATGATTCGATTATGAGTTCCAAGTTAATAATTTGATTTGAATGAGCTTAAACTACATTGTGATCTTGATAACTTGAGTCTTTCAAGATCTCTCACTTCATACCATGATTCTCCCATATTATTGAAGAAAAAAATCCAAATGAATCATAAATTATTTTCTCTTAACTTATTGATACTCAACTTGAGAAAATATGTTTTGAAGATTGAAACATTGCATGCACAATTTGATTTTTCTCCTATGTTTCATTACACATGACTTGATGATTGAAATATTAATGCAAACACTTAAAATATCACTTGTCATGATTTGAATATTGATTTAAAAAAAATTTTGCTTGACTTGATATCTTTTATGAATTTGAATAAGACTTATTAAAGATTCTTGATTCATCTCTTGATCTCTTAAAATCATGACCTTGAATTCTTGACTTGAGATATTTTTAGGAATCAAAATATTCTCCTCCTTAATTGCTTCTTTTTATCATTGCTATTATACCTCCCATGATTTATGCTGTAGAGAAAGAATTTATAAATCATGATGCAATGAGATCTCTTATACAATAATGAAATGCTTATGTGATTCTTTGCTAAACAAAATATCTTGATTCTTATAAAATGTGATCTTGATGAAAATTCCTATACATGAATCAAGTTACTCTTTGTGCTATATCTTTTCAAATGAATCATGAGCCTTGATGTCATATATTTGATGATCCTAGAAGTGACATGATTTCTTTATCTTGTGTGGTAAATTAAATATTTGATAAATGAAATTTACTTTATGATGAAGAATCATTGAATCATGACTTGATCTATGAGAATGCTATGTTCTTTATGTATCATGATTCTAGATTGTATATCCTTTATCATGAATTGAAACTTGATGCTAAAGAAAATATTTATGAATTATGATTTTGATTTCTTGGAACTATATGCTTAGAATTTGTTTTACAATCATGATCTTGATCTTGCTAAAATGAAAAGTTATGAATCATGGATGATATCTTTTGGTTTTGATTCTTGTTGAATTTACATATTGATATCCTTCATGACATGATTTCTCATATTTCAATACCATCTTGTATGCATCATGTGATGATTGATATATTGATTGATGCAAATTTCATTGGTTCCTCCCTTCTTTTCGATAATGATAAAGAGGGAGTTAAATTGCTAACTTGTGTATCAAAAGAGAAAAATTTGCTAGCTTAAACATTGAGAAGTAAAATGTTGCTATCTCAAGAAAGGCAAAAATCTTGCTCAACTTCACTTTTTTCAACAAAATTACTTGCATCTTTGTTACAAATTATTGTTGAATCTCATGCAAGATTATTTGTAGTATTAATCCTCCCTTTCTTTTTGACATTGATAAAGGGGGAGAAGGCTTTTGCTAGATTGCATATTACAAATGAATGCAAAAGTCCTAGCATGAAAGAAAGCAAAACTTGCAAGCTTGCTCTTCTCAAAAGAGAAGAAAGAAATTACAAAATTGCATGCATATCGTAAAAGAAGTAAAAAAAATGCACATCTTTGAATACAATTTGCTTGCACTTCTCAAAGGAACATAGAAAAACTTGCTATCATCACGACAAGTGCTATCTTGCCTATCATGATAAACTTGCGATGCCTAAATGTTATATGATATGATTAATAGCTAGTATGTTTGTAATATTTGCATATCCTTGAAAACTAGCTATGATGTTACTTCTCCTTTTTGTTAATGATATAGGGGGAGAAGTAGATTGATTACTTCATGCAATGAAATGATGCTTGAATATTTTAGATATTTGCATGATGGATTTATATTTCTCAATACATGAATGATACATGTTACTTGGATTTGGGATAATCCAAGGGTTCTATCAATTGCATATTGATAGGGAGAGTTTGGTTAAACTCCGGGGAGTTAAGGTTAACTCCATTAGTCATCAATTAGTTGTCATCATCAAAAAGGGGGAGATTGTTGAATCTCAGATTTTGATGATGAAACTAATTGATTGTGTTTTGTTGTTTAATTGCGTGTTGAGTTACGTAGGTCTACTATCGATCAGGATTAGACAATTGACGTTGGAGGAATTGACGTTGCGCAAGAGGTGATCACGTCAGGATATTGGATGTCGAGCCGGAGGTTCGGTCGATAATCGGCTGAAGGCTTCGTACGTCGAGCATCGGGCCAAGAAGAGCATGTTGCGCCAAGGATATCGAGGTTGCGGAGGTCAATCGCTGATTGGGCAACAGACCGCAAGAGAGGACGATGTGCCGAAGGATTGGACGAAGCGTCGACCAATGATGTGCCGGGCAACTGAATGTCAATTCGCGTTGTAATAATTGTCTAAATCGAAGTAGGGTGTTTGTTTGTGTAGGAGTAACTACGATAAGGATGAAGATGTAAAGTGAAACAAAGGGTCGAAGTCAAGTGCGATAGATCGTTGGGAGTTCGAGTGTTCGATGGAAGTCTGAAGATTCATTGGGAGTGCTACCGGAACCGGCCGAGAACGAGTAGGGAGCTTGCTAAAGGGTTTTCGGAAGTTCGCCGGAAGGTTCATCGGAAGTTCGCGGAGCTTGCCAAGAAAGATCGGAGCTTGCCACAGAAGCTCGGGGGGAACTCGCCAAAATCATCGTGGAGTCCGAGAGCTTGCCGGGAGTCCACAGGATGGTTTTCGAGGGATCGTCGGAAGACCACCGGAAGTTCGCCGGAAGCTCGTCGGAAGAAGACTTGACTTGCGGACTTTGTAATAGCTTAGGAATATCTTTAAATTCGTAGTTAGCATATTAATTTAGGTTAGGATTAGGTGTTAATCCTATAAACCCAAAGTAGGGGCCATTGGGCCTTGATTTGGACTAGTTTGGGCTAAAGTTTTTGGCCCAAACCGAACCAAGATAATCAAGCGTAGCACCGCCAAAGATTTTGAAAGCCAGCAGAGCAGCACCGCTTTGGTTGGGGCGGTAGCACCGCCCCTGCTGTGTCTAGCTGGGGCGGTAGTACCGCCCCTATTTGTGTCGATCTGCCAGTTGACAGTGGTAGCACCGCCCAAAGACCGGAAATCGAAATTGAGTTCAAATTTAGAGCCCAAATTTGAACCTCTTTGAGTCTATAAATACCCCTCATTTCTCAGCTGAAAAAAAACCCTTGAGAGTTAGATTTTGAGCAAATAAGTCTTGGGAAAGTTTTGTTCTTCATTTGCTTAAGTGTTCACCTCATTTCCTTCTCTTTGTGAAAACTTATAAGAGTGTGAACCTCTTGTAAAAGGGTTGTAAGAGGGGTATTTGGTCCTTCCCCTTCAAAAAGATTTGCTAGTGGAAGTTGGGAGCCTCATCGAAGAAGGCTTTGGAAGTGGATGTAAGTCGGATGACCGAACCACTATAAATCGGTTTGCATTTACTTTCTCGCAACTTACCTTGCTGCAAACCATTTTCATATGTTGCCTTATTTATTCAACTTCATCTTCATCTTCTTACATATGCTTTAAAGTTAAAACACAATCTTTCTAGGTTCAAACGAAATGCTACATTCATTTGTACGAAGTTTCCGAACTTGTGTTAATCGCTGAAAAATCTATCGTTCTTTACCGCTACACTAATTCATCCCCCCTCTTAGTGCCACTCAATCCCAAACAGACACCAATTGATAAAGTTTATAATCTAATCTATGTTTTAAGTGATGTAGGACTAGCTTCGATCATGGATAGACAATTAAAGTAGGAAGAATCAATGTTAGACCATAATGGAACATGTTAGAAGATTGGACGTCGAGTTGCAGAAACGGTCGGCGTATTGAAAGAAGGCTTCGTGCCATGAATTCAGATATTGGGCTAAGACGAGTGGATATTATACCAAGGAGATCAAAGTTACAGAGGTCAATATGCCGATTGGGTAATACACCACAAGAGAAGATGATGTATCGAAGGGACGGACGAAGCTCCGGATGAACTAATGACATGCCAGATAATATTTAATTAATGCTTTGTAATAATTATCTAGATCGAAGTAGTTTTAAGTTATAATTAGATTGGACTTAGGTCAACTCAATTAGGGGCTAATTGGGCCTGAATTAGGGCTAATTTGGGCTGAATGGATGGCCCAATCAATGACTTGGAGCCACGTCAAGCGGTGGCACCACTAGGGTTGGTGGTGGAACCACTTGAGGCTCAGCCTCCTAGGCTAAGTCTAGGTAATGGTACCACCCAGTGTAAAGTGATGGTATCGCCAGACTGAGCAGTGGTATCGCCTAGTGTTAATGCTGCAGGCGGTGATACCACCAGTACCCCAAAATTTCGGGGATTTGAATTTTGCTCCAATTTTTGAAGCCATTTGGGGTCTATAAATACCCCTATACTTTCCTACTTAGAAAAGCAAGAAATTAGAAAAAAAACTTTGTGATTCTAAAGCTGTAAACCTTGTTAGAAAAGTTGAGTTCCCTCCTCCATATAATAAGATGTTATTTTAAGGGAGAGTGCGAGAAAACACTTATAAAAGGGGTTGCAAAGGTTCTCTCCTGAGTTTGTCAAAAGGAGAATAGAGTTGTAAGGGTAGTTGATCTTCGCTCATTGAAAGATCGGTTAGTGTAAGCCGGTGGCCTCGAGTGAAGAGGAATTAGGAGTGGACATAGGTCGGGACAACCGAACCACTATAAAATCCAGTTTGTATTACTTTATGCTTTTCATTCATACTAAAAATTGATTTACTTACTCACTACGCTTATGAACATTTTCAAGTTAAACTCATTTCCGATACAGGCTTTTTTGAGTCATCAAAGGTTTTAATCAAAATGAAAGTTTTCAAACAGACATTTTTATCGTAAGCACTAATTCAAACCCCCCTCTTAGTGCTGACTCGGTCTTAACAGTTGGTATCAGAGCTATGTTTTTCTCATTTGGTATAAAACCCAAAGAAAAATAATTTTTTTTACTTTCAAGAGGGTCACTCTATCATTCGTCCTCCTATGTTCAATAGGACAGACTACATATATTAGAAAACTCGAATGAGAGTTTTCTTGTTTTCTTTAGATTTAAATTTATGAAATATTATCGAAAATAATTTTTAAAAGTATTCTAAACTAATGAACTTATGGAATAATTTGGAAAAGAAGACTTTCTCTTTAAATGCCAAAGCGATGAATGGTTTATTTTGTACCTTGGACAAAAATGAATTTAATCGGATTTTGATTTGTGAAACTACACATAAGATTTGACACACTCTTGAAATCACAAAGGCACAAGTAGAGTAAAAGATTCAAAAATTAATCGTTTGATGCACGATTTTGTATTGTTTTATATGAAATCAAGTGAAACCATTGGAGATATATACATATAGTTTATAGATGTCATTAATGGTTTGAAAGCACTTGGTAAAAGTTTTTCGAATCTTAAACTTGTTAATAAAATTTTACGTTCTCTCCCTAAAAATTAGGATCCTAAAATAATTATTATTTATGAAGCAAAGAATCTAAATAACTTTCCTATTGAAGAATTTATCGAGTCATTAATGACTTATGAGATGACATTTATAGTACATGACGAACATAAGAATAATCTTTCAAATAATAGGAAGGATTTGGTACTTCGAACAATAGAATATCACTTGAGTAATAACTCAAGTGATGATGATGACGATGATGACCTTGAACTTCTCACTATAAAATTTAAAAAGTTCATAAAACAAGAAACTAAGAACAAAAATAAACTTAAAAAGAAGAAGCTACCAAAGAAGAAGAAAGCACTCAAGGATGAATCGAGTACATCCGAAGACGAGACTACAAATTATGCTTTGACAACCTTCTACAATGAGGTAAGCAACTCAACCAAAATCCCTTTACTTTATTACGAAATTACTTGATGCTTTTCATGAGTTGCTTAATGATTTTAATTTAGTTAGCAAGAAATATATAAAAAAATTGATCATGCTTTTCTTTCTAGTGATTTTGAAATTAAAAAAAATGAGCATGACTATTGCATATTAATTCATTGCACCAAGTATAAAGAGTTAGACTCACTTAAGAAGGAAAATATATTATCATTATAATTAAAATGACAAATTGAATCTTTTGTTTGAAGATGTCTTATGTTTAATGTGTTATATTTTTGGTCTGGATGATTTTTATGACAAAATTTATTTTTCGATCTTAAACATTGATGCATGTTTTTATTTGGTATAAAAGACAAAGGCATGCTTGTATGAAATAAATCACATAAATTGAAATACATAAAAATGGAATACATTTTCTATCTCTATCTTATCAATCTTTTCAATAAGAGATTAATAAATCTATTTATGTCATTTTGAATCTCTTGAAAGTGATTTTGATGATTTGACAAATTAAATGTTTGAAAATAAATGCTTATATCATGTTTGATGATTTTACATTTTGAAATTATGCATGATGAGTTGAAGTAATGATGGTTTGAAAAATATTTATTCAAATGCATGAATCGACAACCTTTTTGTCACACGAATCATGATTCCTTCACTTGATCCTCAAAATTTTTTTCATAATCTTGATGACTCAATATTTTTAAATGCATGAACTAAGTTCTTCTATGTTTCTTCTTGTCATTTATTAAGGAGGAGAATTTTCTAAATGAATCATGATTTTTCATAATCATAACTTAAATTTCTTATGATTCATGATGAATTGAGATATATTATATATGAATCAAGCTCCCTTCTTTGTTCTCCTATTATTCTACTTGTTATGTATTAAAGAGAAGTATTATTGAAATCATGATCAAGGATCGCTTTCTATTTAAGAGGAGATTTGTCAAAATGAATCATGTTTTTTTTGTATTCACGATTCGATATTTGTCAGGATCGAGTACAGCACTAAGAGGGGGGGTGGGCGGGTGGAGGGGGGTTGGGTTGTGAATTAGTGTAGTGGTAAAGATTACATCAATTTCAAAAATCCTCGGTTCGATTCAAAATACGTTTCGACGATTAAGTCCATTTCGATGAAATCATATCAAAAATACTCTAACTTGAAAACATTCATAATGAGTAGAGAGCAGTATGCAAGGAAGGCAATTTACAATATAAATAAGAGCAAAACAAAAATTGTACAGTAATAAAAGCATACACCGATTTATAGTGGTTTAATTATCCGACCTACGTCCACTTCTGATTCCTCCTTCGTCGAGGCCATTAGCTTTCACTAGCAGTCTTCTTTCAAACGGGCTAAGACAAACTACCCGTAAACTCTTTCTTTTACAAGTCTTCCCTCACACACCTCTCTTATAAACTAACTTGAAGATCTAGGAGGAGGGATTTCTACACTTAGAATCAGAGTTTTCCCTTTATTTTCTTGCTCAATTCTTGCTATCCTAAGTAATAATGGCTTGGGTATTTATAGACCCCAAGTGGCTTCAAATCTTGGAGCTAAAATTCAAACACCCTAAAATTTCAGGGTACTAGCAGTACCACCGCCAATGCAGGATGGTACCACCACCCAGTCTTTCTAACACTCGATAGTACCATCGCCCAATCTGACAATACCATTGCCTGACATAGTCTTGGAGATTGTGTCTCGGAGACTGAGCCACTAGCAATTGCATTGCTTGTTCTAGCGGTGTCACAACCTGACCCACCTCTTGGGTCACTTTTTTGATCTTTCACTTGGCCCAACATAGCCCACACTTAGGCCTAATTGGCTCCTAATTGAGTTGACCCAATTTCAACTCAATTAGTCCTAAAATCTACTTTGATCTAGATAATTATTATAAAGCATGAATCAATTTGTCCGGCATATCATTGGTCCATCGGCGCTTCATTCGATTCTTCAACACATCGTCCTCTCTTGTGGCCTATTACCCAATCAGTAGTTGTCCTCCGTAACTCTGATCTTCTTGGCGTAATTTTACTCTTTTTGGCCCGATGCCCAAATCCATCGTCCGGAGCCTTCCACCGATACATTGACCAATCCTACGGCTCAATGTCTAATCTTTTGACATATTCTCCTCTGGCCCAACATCTGATTCTTCCTGCTTCAATTGTCTATTCCTAATCGAAGGTAGTCCTGCGTCACTCAAAACGCAGTTAGATCACAAATACAATTAATTGGTTTAATCATCAAAATCCTATTGATGATGACAACTAATTGATAATGGACTTAACCTTAACTCTCCCTATCAATATGCCATATTAATAAACAATTCAAACTTCAAAAAATTTGAATAAATTATACAATAATCAAAATATTCAATACATCATTCAATGCATTAAATCATCAATATGCTTCTCTCCTTTTATCGTTAACAAAAAGGAGAAGTGCATCTAGCTAGTTTTAAGGATATGCAAGTTTTACAACATACTAGCAAGATTTATGTCACTTTACAATATTCAATCATAGCAAGTTTTAAAATCATACAATCATAGCAATTTATCACTTGCTTCTTGAAATGTGCAAGTTTGCACTTTTACTTCATAAGATAGGCAAGATTACACTTTGCTTCTCTTAATATTACAAGCTTGCAATTTTTGGTGGTGTTTATGATAACAAGTTCTTTCTTCTCTTTTGCGAAGTGCAAGCTAGCAAGTTTTGCCTTTCTAGCAATTTTACTTTTCAAGCTAGCAATTTTGGTTCCTTTGCAATGTTTTAGCTAGCAATCTTTCTTTCTTTTGTGATGCACAAGCTAGCAAACCAACTCCCCCTTTATCTTTGTCAAAAAGAATGGAGGAATAAAATGATATAATTTCTTTTTACAATAATTTTTAAATCAAGAAAGATATCAAGAAAAACTAATTTCTTAATGAGATATACAATGAAAGAAAAATCAATGTTCCAAACATCACATAAGATATACAATCATCAATACAAGAGAGTGATATGAGAATCATGACATAAAAGATATCAAAAGATTATGAGGTATTAAGTCATGATTCATTTTGATATGTTTCTTCTTCGTAAATAGCACAAGAAACTCAAGAGATCAAATAGGATATCTTGATTCACAAGAAAAAATCTCAAGTATCAAATATTAATAAATCAAGATCATGATTATGATAAAAACTTCTCTACAGCGAAGAGTCATGGAAGAACAAATAAAGGATCTCGATTCATGTATAATATGTCTCAATTTATCATGAATCATAAAAAAAATTATATTTTTTAAAAAAATCATGATTCATTTAGTAGCAAATAGCAAAAAGAATAACTTGATTAATGCATAAGAAATCTCAATTCTCAATTCTCCATGATTCATAAAAAAATAGGTCATGATTCCGAAAGATCAAGAGAAAAGTCATGAGTTATTTAAAAATAATAATTCAAATTCAATTCATCAACTCCAAGCTTATCATCAAAATTATTTTCAAAGATTCATAACATGAATAGATTTAGGATAAACTCATCATCACATCATCAAAATCTCTTTCATAATTCAAGATATTCACAAAAGATAATCTACATGGATTCATTAATCTTTTATTCAAAAATTGAATAGCTTTAAAGATAGAAATTTTTTTTTACGGAAAACGAATGCATTCCTCTTTTAGTGATTTATTTCATATAATCATGCCTTTATCTTTTTATGCCAAATAAAATCATGCATCAATGTTTAGGACCAATAAACAAATTTCATCATAAAAAACATCAAGTCCAAAAATATAACACATTACACATAAGGCATCTTCAAAAGATTCAATTTATCATGATAATGTGTTTTATTTTAAGTTGTTTATTTCATATAAGTATGCTCAAGTTTTAAAACACATGCATTATGTTTAAAACTGAAACATAAGTTTCGTCAAAAAAAATATAACACCTTATTTCAAAACATAAGATCATTACTTCAAATCCTCATGCATAATACAAAATCATCAAGCATGATACCATAAAGCATCTTTACAATCATTTTAATTCCAAAGATCTTTCTTTTTATTATTGTTGATTGTAACAAGACATTTTCTTTCTTAAATAAATTTAACTTTTTATGCATAGTGTAAGAAATCAATATGCAATAGTCATGCTCCAATTTTCAAAATGACTAGAAAGAAAACCATGATATATTTTTATATTTTTTTATTTCTTACAACCTAAATCATGCAACTCATGAAAAGATCAAGTAATTTCATAATAAGGTAAAAACATTTCAGGTGAGTCATATAACTTATTATCGAAAGCCGTTAAGGCACAGTTCGCCATCTCGCCTTTGGATGCGCTTAATTCTTTTTGGAGTGTTTTCTTCTTCATAGGTATCTTCTTCTTTTTAAATTCATTTTTCTTCTTAGTTTCTTGTTTTATGATTTTTTTAAATTTTATAGTCAAAAGTTCAAGGTCATCATCCTCATCATCATCATCACTTGAGTCATCACACAAGTGGTATTCTATTGTTCGAAGTTCCAAATCCTTCTTGTTCTTTGAAAAGTGGTTCTCAAGTTCATCATATCCCATAAGTGTCATTTCATAGGTTATCAAAGACCCGATGAGTTCTTCCAATGAAAAATTGTTTAAATCTTTTGCCTTTTGAATAGCGGTTACTTTCGGATCCCAACTTTTTGGAAGGGATCTTAAAATCTTTTTTACAAGTTCAAAATTAGAAAAATATTTACCAAGACTTTTTAAACTATTGACGACATCCATAAAATGGGTGTATATGTCACAAATAGTTTCGATTGGTGCCATTCAAAAAAGTTTAAAGTCATGCATCAAAATATTTATTTTCGAGTCTTTGACTCTATTAGTGCCTTTATGTGTGATCTCAAGTGTATGCCAAATGTCATAAGCCATTTCGCAAATAGAAATCTGATTAAATTCGTATTTGTCCAAGGCACAAAACAATGCATTCAAAGCTTTTGCATTCAAGGAAAATGATTTTTTCTCAAAATACATCCATTCATTTATAGGTTTAGAGGGTTGTTGAAAACCATATTCGACAATCATAAATTAAGATTAAAAAAAAGTAAGAAAACTATTATTCGAGTTTTTCAATATGTCTAGTCCGTCCCATTGAACAAGGGAGGACGAATAGAATAACCCTGTTGAAAGCTAAAAAGAACCATTTCTCTTAGGTGTTAATCTAAATAAGAAATAATGAGACTCTAATACTAATTATTAGGATCGAGTCTAGCACTAAGTGTTAGGGATCGAGCGGCACTAAGAGGGGTGGGGGGGGTGAATCAGTGCAGCGGTATAGAACGATAGATTTTCGATGATTAAAACAAGTTTGGAAACTTCGTATGAGTGAATGTAACATTTTATTTGAAATTGTTTCGATTGCGTTTTAACTTTAAAGCATACGTAAGAAGATGAAGAGGAAGTTGAGTAAGTAAGGCAGCAAATGAAGATGGTTTGTAGCAAAGTAAGTTGCGAGAACGTAAATGCAAACCGATTTATAATGGTTCGGTCATCCGACCTACATCCACTCCCAATTCCTCTTCACTTGAGGCCATCGGCTTCTCCACTAGCTATCATCCTTCCAACGGGCGAGGATGAACTCCCTTACAGTACTTCTCCTTTTGATGGGCTTAGGGGATAACCCTTATAAGACCTTTCACCCTCTCTTGGACTAGAACACACTTCAAACTAAGAGGGAAGACTTTGACACACTTTCAAGAGTGTTTCCCCCTTCTTTTTTTCAGTTCTAGACGCTCTCTAAACTCTGAATGAGTGGGGTATTTATAGGCCTCAAGAGAATTCAAATTTGGAGCCCAAATTTGAAGTGCCTCGATTTTCCCGATTTTGGCGGTACCGGGTGATGCCACCGTCCATCCAGCGGTGCCACCGTTGGTGCCCTCGAGTGTTGGGCGGTGCCACTGCTAGCCTAGGGTGGTTCCACCACCCAAGGTTCGGCCACTAGGTGGTGCCACCGCCCAAGTCATTTCAGCACAGTGGTTTGGGCCGAAAACTCGACCGAAACCAGTCCAAATAAAGTCCGAATTGGCCCAAATTTGGTTTATAGGATTAACACCTAATCTTAAACCAAATTATGTACTAACTATGAATTTTAAAGATATTTTTTAAGCTATTACAAAGTCCATAAGATAAGACTTCTTTCGGCAAGCTTTCGACGAACTTCCGGCGGTCTTCCGACGAACCCTCGGAAACCATTCTACGGACTCCCGGCAAGCTCTCGAACTACACGATGATCTTGGCGAGTTCCAACGAGCTTCATTGGCAAGCTTTGATCTTTCTTAGCAAGCTTCGCGAACTTTCGACAAACCTTCCGGCGAACTTTCGAAAACCCTTCGGTAAGCTCCCTACTCATTCTCGGCCAGTTCCGGCAACACTCCCAATGAATCTTCGAACTTTCATCGAACTCTCGAACTCCTAAAGATTCATCCCACTTGTCTTCCGACACTTTGTTTCACTTTACGTCTTCATCGTCATCGTAGTTAATCCTGCACACATAAACCAAAACACTACTTCGATCTAGATAATTATTACAACGCGAATTGACATTCAGTTGCCCGGCACATCATTGGCTTATCGACGCTTCGTCTGATTCTTCGGCACATCGTCCTCTCTAACGATCCGTTGCCCAATCGGTGGTTGACCTCCGCAACCTCGATATCCTTAGTGCAATACACTCTTCTTGTCTCGATGCCCAATGTACGAAGCCTTCCGTCGATTGTTGACCGAACCTCTGGCTCGACATCTAATATCCATATGTGATCACCTGGCGCAACGTCAATTCCTCTAACGTTAACTGTCTAATCCTAATCAATAGTAGACCTACGTAACTCAAAAATGTAGTTAAATAATAAACCATAATCAATTAGTTTCATCATCAAAATCTGAGATTCAACACTAAGAGGGGGTGAATTAGTGCAGCGTAAAGATTACATCAATTTTCGAAAACCTCAGTTCGATTCAAAATATATTTTGACGATTAAGTCCATTTTGATGAAATCATATAAAAAATACTCTAACTTGAAAACGTTCATAATAAGTAGGGAGTAGTGTGTAAGAAAGGTAATTTGTAATATAAATAAGAGTAGAATAGAAATTGCATAGCAAGGAAAACACACACTGAATTATAGTGGTTCGATCATTGGACCTACATCTATTCCCGATTTCTCCTTCGTCGAGGCCACCGGCTTTCACTAGCAGTCTTCTTTCAAATGGGTGAAGACTAACTACCATTATAAACTCTTTCTTTTATAAGTCTTCCCTCACATACCTCTCTTAGAAACTAACTTTAAGATCTAGGAGAAGGGATTTCTAAACTTAGATTCATAGAGTTTTCCCTTTGTTTTCTTGCTCAATTATTACTATCTCAAGCAATAATAGCTAGGGTATTTATAGACTCAAAGTGACTTCAAATCTTGGAGCCAAAATTCAAACATCCCGAAATTTTAGGATATTGGCGGTACCATCACCTGGCATTGGGCGGTACCATCGCTTGACACAATTATAGAGATAGTGTCTCGAAAACTGAGCACTTGCAAAGAAAGGCAAAACTTGCTAGCTTGCACTTCTTAAAAGAGAAGAAAGAATTTGCTAACTTGAACATCATAAAGAAAAGTAAAATATTGCTATCTCAAGAATAGCAAAAATTTTGCTTAACTTTCACATCTCTAAAACTTGCTAGCTTGCATGTTCTAAAGTTATGTAAAACTTGCTAGTTGCATTTCTCCTTTTAGTTGATGACAAAGGGGGAGAAGTTATGATGATAATTATGCATGGAATGATGTATTAAAATTTTGATTATGTATGATCTTATGATGACATGTTGTTTGGATTCATGATTTTCTGAATTCAAAGTTTCTTTTTCATTTCTATCAATATGGCATATTGATAGGGGGAGTTTAGTTCAAACTCCATCATCAATTGGTTGTCATTATCAAAAATGGGGAGATTGTTGAATCTCAGAATTTGATGATAAAACCAATCATGTGATCTAATATGCATTTTGAGTGATGCAGGACTAGTTTCAATTATAGAGAGACAATTAAAGTAGAAAGAATCAATGTTAGGCCAAAGTGGAATATGTTAGAAGATTGGATATCGAGCCGGAGAAACGGTCGATGTATCAGCAGAAGGCTTCATGCCATGAATTCGAGCATCGAGCCAAGAAAAGTGGACATTATGCCAAGGAGATTGGAATTGCATAGGTCAACATGCTAATTGAGCAATACGCTGCAAGAGAGGATGATGCACCAAAGGGACGGACGAAGCGCCGGATGAACCAATAACATATCGGATAATATTTAATTAATACTTTGTAATAATTATCTAGATCGAGGTAGTTTTAAGTTGTAATTGGGTTAGAATTAGGCCAACTCAATTAGGGGCTAACTAGGCTGGAATCAAGGCTAATTTGGGCCAAATGGATGGCCCAATCAGTGACTTGGAGCCATGTCAAGCGATGGCACTACCAGGGTTGGCGATGGAACCGCCTAAAGCTCAGCCTCCCAGGCTAAGTCTGGGTGGTAGTACCACCTAGATATAGTCTCCCAAATTGTGTCAAGCGGTGGTATCGCCTAGTGTCTGTGTTGTAGGCGATGGTATTGCCTAGTACAAGCGATGGTACTGCTAGTACCCCGAAATCTTATAGTGTTTAAATTTTAGCTCTAATTCTTGAAGTCATTTTGGGTCTATAAATACCCCAGCTATTCTTGCTTGGTATAGCAAGAATTGAGCAAGAAAAGAAAACGAAAACTCTGTGATTCTAAGTGTAGAAGTCCCTTCTCTTAGAACTTAAAGTTAGTCTTAAGAGAGGTGTGTGAGGAAACAGTTGTAAAAAAAATAGTTGTAAAAGGGTAGTTAGTCTTCGCCAATTGAAAGAAGACCGTTAGTGGATATCAATGGCCTCGATGAAGGAGAAATCAAGAGTGGATATAGGTCGGATGACCAAACAATTATAAAATCGGTTTGCTACCTTTCATTATTGTTTACTTTTACTACAAATAATTTTACTTACTACTCTCACAAGTTAAAAACATTTTCGATATGGACTTAATCATCGAAAGTTTTGATTGAATAAAGTTTTTTAAAATCGAACATTTTTATCGATAGCACTAATTCACCCCCACCCCCTCTTAGTGCCGACTCGGTCCTAACACCCTCATCTATCAAATATCCCAAACACCGTATATTGGGCATGATGCTGTCATGCCTATACGGTTTTCACTCGAGTCTCGCTCTAATCGAATTCTCCCAGAGAACTCTTTCTCTCTCAATCCGAATGACCTTGGTTAAGGATTTGATTGAGCAAGTGTTGGGATCTAGAGTGGCACTAAGAGGGGGGGCGGGTGAATTAATGCAGTGGTTAAGAATGATAATTTTCAGTGATTTAAAAATGCTTTCAGAAACTTTATAGGATTAAAATATATTTCGATAAATGCTGATTAGAAACGTATTGAACTTGAAAGCATTTAAAGAAGATGATGAGGAATTCAAGCAAGTAAAGAAGGTTTTCTGAAATGTAAATTGTGATAAAGTAAATACAAATCGATTTTATAGTGGTTCAGTCATACGACCTATGTCCACTCCCAATTCCTCTTCTATTGAGGCTACCGACTTACCACTAGCTATCCTCCTTTCAACGGGCAAGGACAAGTTCCCTTATAACACTCTCTCCTTTTGACAGGCTTAGGAGGAAACCCTTATAAGCACTCACTCCTCTTTAAGCTAAAAACTAATGAGAGCTAGAGGAGGGATTTCTAAAGAGAATTCTATAGTGTTTTCTCTCTTTTAAGTTCAGTGTACTTGTCTGTTCTAACTAGGGATGGGAGGGGATTTTATAGACTCTAATTTGATTCAAACTTGGAGCCAAAAAACTTCTTATCTTAATTTTTCAGGGTACTAGCAGTACCATTGCTAGTCTGACTTTGACACTGGGCAGTACCACCGCCCAGTCTAGCATTACTACCATCTGACATACTGACATGGTCAATGTACTGGGTAGTACCACTGCCTAGCCAACGATGCCATCGCCCAGGCACTCTGCCCTAGGGCGGTACCACCGCCCAGACCACTTGGAAGACTAAACCAAGGTGGTACCACCGCCCCAGTCTAGCGATGCCATCGCCCCAGTCTAGCGATGCCATCGCCCCAGTCTAGTGGTGCCACCGCCAGATAGGGTTCAGCAACCCTGTTTGGGCCTTGAGTCCTGCCCAAACTTGCCCGGGTATGGGCCCAGTTGACTCCTACTTGGGTTAGCACAATTATAACCCAATTAGTCCTTAATCCTACTTCGATCTAGACAATTATTACAACACTTAATCGAAATGTCACCCGGCACGTTATTGGCATATCAGCACTTCGTCCGTTCCTTCGGCACATCATCATCTCTTATGGCCTGTTGCCCAATTAATAGTTGACACTTGCAACCCAGATCTTCTTGTCATAAATTTGATCTTCTTGGCCAAATGTGTCGGTCCGAAGCCTTCTGCCGATTATCGACCGGACCTCTGACTCGACGTCCAATTTCCTGACATGTTTTCCTCCAACGCAACATCGATTCTTCCTACGTCAATTGTCTAAGCCTGATCGAGAGTAGACCTACGTGACTCAAAATGCAGTTAGATCATAAATCACTCTCAATTAGTTTCATCATCAAAATTCGAGATTCAATAATCTCTCCCTTTTTGAGGATGACAATTAATTGATGACGGAGTTAACCTTAACTCCTAGAGTTTAACCAAACTCCCCCTATCAATATGCCATTGATAGAACACCTGGATTATTCCAAATCCAAGCAATATTCATCACATGTTATGAGAACATCAAAACATCATGCAAATATTTAAAATCTACAATTCAATGCATAAAATCATCAATCTACTTCTCCCCCTTTGTCATCAACAAAAAGGAGAAGTTGCATCTTAGCTATTTTTAAGGATGTCCAAATTTTACAACTCACTAACAAGATTCAATCATAACAAGTTTATATGATTAAGCATGGCAATTTTTACTTGCTTCTTGAGACATGCAAGTTTGCACTTAGTTTCTCATGATAGGCAAGATGACACTTTGCTTCCTCTTAGAAATATGCAATAAAAATGCAAGTTAAATTTTCATTACAACATACAAGCATAGCAAGTGTGAGATTGCAAATTTTCTAAGTTTTGCATTTTTGCTTCTTTTGAGATAGCAATTTTTGCTTCTCTTTAGATTATAAGATTGCAATTGTTGATAGTGTTCATGATAGCAAGTCTTTGATTTAAGTGTGCAAGCTAGCAATTCTTGCTCCCCCTTTATCATTGTAAAAAAGAAGTGGAGTACAAATAGTCTTTTTCATTAATGCTTTGATCATGACAAAATAATAAATTTGCATTATGAATTTTTAACATATCAAGTCATGAATTCAAGGGAGTCATAAATCTTGATATGAGTGAAATTGATGATAAGCAAGCAAGTAATAATGATAAGCTAGCATACTTTACAATACACAAGCTAGCTCCCTTTTTTTTTCATGTGATGCACATGCTAGCAATCTTACTCCCCCTTAGTTATTGTCAAAATAAAGTGGAGGATCCAATGATATAGACTTTTACATCAATTATAAATTTACATTAATAAGAGTTTACAATATTCTTTCAATCATCACATGATGCATTCAAACCATAGATGCAGAGAATTCATATCATGAAAGATTATGATGTCAAGGCTCATGATTCATTTGAAAAATAGATAGCACGAAGAGGAACTTGATTCATGCATAGGAATTCTCATCAAGATCTCATTTAGAAATTCAAGTATCAAGATATCACGATGAACAAAATTTCTTTTACTTTGATATTCAAACCATGACAAGTGATATATCCATGTTTGCATTAATATTTCAATCATCAAGTCATGTGTAGAAATAAGTATTGAAACGAAGGAGAAAAAATCAAATTATGCATGTAATGTTTCAATCATCAAAGCACATTTTCTTAAGTTGAGTATCGAAAAGTCAAGAGAAAATAATTTTTGATTCATTTGTATTTTTCTTCAATAACATGGGAGAATCATAAAAGAGTATGGAGTAAGAGATCTTGAAAAACTCAAGTTATCAAGATCACGATATAGATAAGACTCATTCTAGTTCAATTCATCAACTCCGAGCTCAAACAAATCATCAAAATCACTTTCATAATTTATGAGATTCATAAGATATCATAAAATCATTAATCTCGATAAGATGGGAAAAGCATTTTCTTTTTAAGTGATTCTTTTAACACATCATCAAAATCTCATTCATAATTCAAGTGATTCACAAAATATCATAAATGAATTCATCACTTGTCTTTTATGGAAAAATTGAAAAACTCTAGAGAGAGATTTCAAGAAATATACATTTCCATTTTATGATTTATTTTATATGAGCATGCTTTTGTCTTTTAATATCAAATAGAGATAAGCACAAAAGTTTAAGACGTAAATGTAAAAACTATCATTAAGATTTTTAAAGTCGAAAGATATAACACGTCGTATAAAAATTCATTGTAAAAACAATTAAGACCAAATACACATTAGTTCAAAACGTGAGAGTCACTCATCATACATAATATGTTTTATTTTAAATTGTTTGTTTCATATAAGTGTGCTCATGTTTTAAAAGATGAGTATCAAGTTTAAATCCAAAACATGAGTATTATCATTAAACCCATTGAGATCAAATGCATCACACATAAATCATTATGATAGTGCATTTTCTCATTTTTATATATTTTATTTTAGTGATTTGATCTTTTATAAGAATGTTCAATTTTTTCATATGAAAATGTCATGTATCATATTTAAAAACCGAAAGCATTATCAAAACCATTAAGATTCATGAATTCATCATACACATTATTTCAAAATATGAGATTTCAAGTCATCATGCATGATACAATCTTTAAGCATGGTTTCATAATGAATCATCAAAATCATTTTAATTCTTTCTTTTATTAGTTATAACAAGATGATCAATGCTCAAATTTTTACTAAAATCATGCATTACTTTATAAATATAAAAAATAATTTTTGTCATAAAAACCATCAAGTCCAAAAACACATTATTCTAAACTGTAGGATTTCAATTTTCATTCTTCAATTCCTCAATAAGCATGATACAAAAACTTTAAAGATCAAGCATAATACCATAAAGCATCTTCAAAATTTTTATATGAAAGCTAAGCATTAACACATAAGATTCGCTCATCATGCATAGTTTTAAAATGTGAAGTCATCAAGATACATGTTCATTGAATTTATCTTGTTAGGTATACAAGCATGAGATGCAATTATCATTAAAACACTTTCAAGAATAACATACATAGATATGTATTTGATGTACTATCGTTACTACAAATCATTTAATCATCATTCATAATGTTGCATACTTCATTCAAAATTTTGAATCATAACATGCATGAAACAATATAATTTTCATGATCAATTTTTTTTATTTTACAAAAACGCTAAAAAGAGAGGCATATAATTTTTTTAAAATAGTTTTTTTTATTTCCTACTATTTAAATTAAGCACTTATGAAAAACATTATGTAATTTCAAAATAAGGTAAAAGCATAATGGGTGAGTTACTTACCTCATTGACAAAATTCGTCAAAGCCCAATTTGCCTCTTCTTTACTTGATTTGCCCTTGGGTGCCTTCCTCTTCTTTGGCCTCTTCATCCATTCAAGTTCATTTTTGATTTATGATTTTTGTTTAATGAACTTATTAAAATTCATTGTTATGTGTTCAATGTCCTCATCACTTGAGTCATCACTCAAGTGGCATTCTCTTATTTGAAGTGTCAAATCCTTCCTATTCTTTGGAATGTGGTTCTCATGTTCATCAAGTTCAAGAGCTATTTCATAGGTCATTAAAGACTTGATTAGTTCTTCAAGTGAATAAACATTCAAGTCTTTATACTCTTGAATAGCAGTTATTTTTGGATCCCAACTCTTTGAAAGGGATCTTAAAATCTTGTTAATGATATCAAAACTCAAAAAAGATTTACCAAGACTTTTCAAACTATTGACGACATTCGTGAAACGGGTGTACATGTCGTCGATAGTTTTGCTTGGTTTTATTTGAAAAAGCTCAAAATCGTGCATCAAAATATTAACTTTTGAGTCTTTGAATCTACTTGTTCCTTCGTGTATGATTTCAAGAGTGTGCCAAATATCGAAAGTCATTTCACACGTAGAAATCTGATTAAACTCAATTTTATCTAGAGCGCAAAATAAGGCATTCATAGCCTTTGCATTTAATGAAAAAGATTTTCTCCCTAAGTCCGATCATTCGTTCATCGGTTTAGTGGGAAGTTGTAAACTGTTTTCAATGATATTCCATAATTTTAAATCCAAAAAAATCAAGAAAACACTTATTCAAGTTTTTTAATATGTGTAGTCTGAACTGTTAAACAACGGAGGATGAATAATAAAAAAACCCTCTTGAAAGCCGTGAAGAGTCATTTCTCACGGATGTGAATCCAAATGAGAAATAATGAGGCTCTAATACCAATTGTTGGGATCTAGAGTGGTACTAAGAGGGGGGGTGAATTAGTGTAACGGTTAAGAGCGATAATTTTTGGTGATTTAAAAATACTTTCGGAAACTTCATAGGATTAAAATATATTTCGATGAAAGCCGATTAGAAACGTATTAAACTTGAAAGCATTTAAAGAAGATGATGAGGAAGTCAAGCAAGTAAAGAAGGACTGTTGAAATGTAAATTGTGATAAAGTAAATGCAAACTAATTTTATAGCGGTTCAGTCATACAACCTAAGTCCACTCTCGATTCCTCTTCTCTTGAGGCCACCAGCTTTCCACTAGCTATCCTCCTTCTAACGGGCAAGGACAAGTTCCCTTAAAATGCTCTCTCCTTTTGACGGGCTTAGGAGGAAACCCTTATAAGCACTTACTCCTTTTCAGGCTAAAAACTATTGAGATCTAGAGGAGGGATTTCTAAAGAGAATTCTATAGCGTTTTCTCTCTTTTAAGTTCAATGTGCTTGTCTGTTCTAACTAGGGATGGGAGGGGTTTTTATAGGCTCTAATTTGATTCAAACTTGGAGCCAAAAAACTTTCGATCTCGATTTTTTAAGGTACTAGCGGTACCATCGCCTATCATTGGCGGTACCATTGCCAGTCTGACTCTGACATTGAGTGGTACTACTACTTGACACACTGATACGGTCAATGTACTAGGCGGTACCATCGCCCAGCCAACGGTGCCACTGCCCAAGCACTTTGCCCTAGGGCAGTACCACCACCCAGACCACCTGGAAAACTGAACCCAGGCGGTACCACCACCCCAGTCTAGCGGTGCCACCGCTAGACAGGGTTCAGCAACCCTGTTTGGGCCTTGAGTCTAGCCCAAACTTGTTCAGGTATAGGCCCTATTGGCCCCTAATTAGGTTGGCCCAATTACAACCCAATTAGTCTTTAATCCTATTTTGATCTAGATAATTATTACAATGCTTAATCAAAATATCGCCCGGCACATCATTAGCATATCGGCGCTTTGTTCGTTCCTTCGATGCATTGTCCTCTCTTACGGCATGTTGCCTAATCAACAGTTGGCACCTGCAAGCTTGATCTTCTTGGCTCAAATCTACTCTTCTTGGCTTAATGCTCAACGTCCGAAGCCTTCTACCGATTATCAACTAGACCTCCGGCTCGACGTCTAATCTCCTGACGTGTTTTCCTCCAACGCAACGTTGATTCTTCCTATGTCAATTGTCTAAGCCTGATTGAGAGTAGACCTACGTAACTCAGAACACAATTAGATCATAATTCACTCTCAATTAGTTTCATCATCAAAATTTGAGATTCAACAGCAAGAACACATGAGATATTCCTCTCATGATATTGAGAGTAGATGATCCTCTATTGACACTCAATTGCCTTTGTAAGATTGGTTACTATTCTCGAGAACCGATTGTACTAGATCTGAAACTTCCAAACCTATATGTCCGACATCAAAGAAAGGAGTACTCATACAAAGCATCTTTGGTATCTCAAGTTTAAGGATCCAACACACAACTTAGACTACATAATCGCTATCTGACGCCAAGTATCATTAACTATCCAACATTCTATAAGCAGATCAATTTGTGAATTCATTCTCCAATGAGCACCTACACTATATCCTTAGTGTCCCCACACAAGTAGCTATGAGACGTGCCACCTCCATCATATAGACAGGTATACAGCACACCAATCTATCTGATTATCTTGATATCTCTCTTGAGTAACCTATGATCGAGATTATTTAGGGTCTGTGTTTAAAGGTGAATTAGTCTCATTATCATAATCTCATCATGATCTATTCTCATTGCACAGATCCAAGGACATCATAATATACATCTAGATAATGTGAGAAAATATTAGTAATCTATTAAGACCCTTTAGAGTTTTAATGTAGAAAAGAGAAAGAAGTGGAAGAAAAGGGGAGAAAAAGAGTTTGATCATATCGAGGGGATCGACCTCCTAGGGTTAATCAAGAGACTGAATAATATTTCATTGCCTAAAGAAAATAAATAGATACATCCCCATTTATAGAGTTCCACCTAGAATCCACAAGAACTTGGACTCTTAATAATAAATAAATATTAAATAAACTCCTATTCGACTCTTATGGTACTAAATAAACTCAATAGATATTATTTAAAAATTTAAAAAATAAAAGGATTCTAATAATTCCTCATCCTTCAAATCAGCCTTGTCCTCAAGGCTGAGTGACATCAAATTCGAGGAGCTTCTCTTTTAGTACTTCAGTCACAAGGTATCTGCGGTGCATCACAACTCATTGATTAAGTAGGTACAGTCTCCACTTTTTGATAGTATGAGCAATAAGTCTGCCTTTTAGTGTAGTAGTCATTGTAGTCTTCTGAAGAACCCTCTCCATTCGATGGCTAGTGGCAGCGGTAACCTTACATCTTCATCTTCCCTTTAGGATCACTTGCTTTCCATTAATAAAAAAACTTCATGATTAGTTTAGAAAAATTCCAAGAAACATCACCCAAGATTAATAGCCATTCAATTCTAAGCACCACTTCGAAGTCTTCCAAGGGTAACAAGAAGAAATCCATCAGTAATTTTTGGCCCTATATAATCAGCTTTATCTTTAAACATTTGTTGTCACAAGTTCAAATTTGTCCATCAATGACCTTTACTTTGAATTTGTCATAGTCTTCAATATGGTAGGCCAATCGGTCAGCAACCTTACTATCTATAAAATTATTAGTGCTACCAGTATCAATCAGAACTATAATAAGTTGATGTTCTAAAAATTTCTTCAACTTTCATAGTTTGTAGGTTAGAATAGCCAGCTAATGCATGCACTGTATCTATGATAGGTCCAACATCTTCATCAGAATTCATACCTTCATGATCGGAGTCAATGTTGTCAACTTTCGATTCCTCCCCAATTGGTTCAATCACCAAAAGTTGCCCTTGTTTACATCGATGCTCCTTACTCTACTTTTCATCACAATGCCAGCACAAATCCTTCACTGATATTCTCTTGAGCTCTTCTCGGGTTAGTCTTCAGGTGTTAAGGTTTTGGTTGGGAATAAATGGGGCTAGTGGCTTGTTGATCATTTGTTTATTGTCACTTTTGTTTCGACTAATTTTTCAACTAATTTTTTCTTCATGCAAATGTACAAATGAGATTACAGCTATCATAGTGCGGGGTTGGCGAGCTTTAACTTCACACCTGATATCTGGATTAAGTCCTTTGATAAATATTCCCACCAGTTGTCATTTGAATCAATCTCTAGCTTGATTTGATAATCGTTCAAATCTGCTCTGATATTCTAGCACTATAGATGTTTGAAGAATCTTAGCATGCTGCCCATTATATTTTGATGGTCCAAAGTGAACAAGAAGCCCTCTCTTAAATTCTCCCATGAAGGAACTCCATGGCAAGTTTTGTACTAATTGTACCACTGGATTGCATCGTCATCTAGCTGGATTGAGGCTATTTCCACCTTAGATTCTTTTAGAGTTCTGTGAAAATGAAAAAAAAATTCTGCCCTAGAAATTCAATTGGTCGGATCTCCATCTTCCCATCTTGGAAATTCCATCTTCATGAATGGATAGCTTGTGTTCTTTTCTTGGTTCCTTTTACCCATGTCTCCAGATCTGTTTAATTTAAGGCTTGAACTTTCATCTTGTTAAAACTTGCTGAAGGTTTCCAATAGACTTCTTTTGAAATCATTAAAAGTTTTTTGCAGTCGGTTATCAATTCTAGTTTCTATGCTTCAATTTGAGCCTTGCATAAGACTAAATCTATAATTCACAGTTCTTGTTTCTGATTTCTAATCAAGGGCATCAGCACTATCGATGTGAAACTATGGCAAGTGCAATATTAGGCTTGATGTGATCACTGCGATGAAGAAAATTTACTACCCTATTGTTGCGTGGGGTGAGAGCGTCGGGGCTGGAAGGTGGTGGCGTTGGTGTGACTGCAGTTGCTATGACTCAAGGGAGTGATCGTCGAGCAACTAGGGTTGAGGCTGCAATGGTGCAGTTGGGAGGACAAGGCTGCCACAGTGGTTGAGGAAGCAGTGGTGGCTGCGGGTGGTCGAGGAAGCAGTTGTGACTACGACGGTAAAGGGCAAGGGCTGCGGGCTATTGAGGGCAAGGGCTACAGATGGTGGCTGTGGGCAGATGAGGAAGCAACAATGGTTATGGCAGTAGAGAATAAGGCTACAGTAGTTGTGATAGTAGAGGGCAAGGACTATGGGCAATTGAGGGCAAGGGCCGCAGATGGTAGTGTTGAATCTCGGATTTTGATGATGAAACTAATTGAGTGTATTTTATTGTTTAACTGCATGTTGAGTTACGCAGGTCTACTATCGATCAGGATTAGACAGTTGACACTAGAGGAATTGACGTTGCATCGGAGGTGATCATGTCAGGATATTGGATGTCGAGCCGCAGGTTCGATCGACTATCGGCAGGAGGCTTCGGACGTCGGGCATCGGGCCAAGAAGTGCGGAGTTGTACCATAGATATCGGGGTTATGGAGGTCAACCGTCGATTGGGCAACAAGCCGCAAGAGAGGGCGATGTGCCGAAGGATCGAACGAAGCACCGACCAATGACGTGCCGAGCAATTGAATGTCAATTTGTGTTGTAGTAATTGTCTAGATCGAAGTAGGGTGTTTGGTGTTTGTTTGTGCAGGAGTAACTACGATAAGGATGAAGACGTAAAGCGAAATAAAGGGCCGAAGTCAAGTGCGATGGATCATTAGGAGTTCGAGTGTTCGATGGAAGTCCGAAGATTAGTTAGGAGTGCTGTCGGAACCGGCCGAGAACGAGTAGGGAGCTTGCTGAAGGGTTTTCGAAAGTTCGTCGGAAGTTCGCGGAGCTTGCCAAGAAAGATCGGAGCTTGCCAAAGAAGCTCGGGGGAACTCGCCAAAATCATCGTAGAGTCCGAGAGTTTACCGGGAGTCCGCAGGATGGTTTCCGAGGGATCGTCGGAAGACTGCTGAAAGTTCGTCGGAAGCTCACCGGAAGAAGACTTGACTTGCGAACTTTGTAATAGCTTAGGAATGTCTTTAATTTCAGAGTTAGCACATTAATTTGGGTTAGAATTAGGTGTTAATCCTTTAACCTAAGTATGGGCCCATTGGGCCTTGTTTGGAACCGGTTTGGGTCGAGTTTTCGGCCCAAACCTGAAGTTGATATGTGTTGGGTGGTGGCACCGCCAAAGAGCTAATGTCTTGGCGGTGGCACCGCCAAGAGCAGCTTACATGTCTTTGGCAAGAGCACCGCCAACAGTGAAGAGGCCAGGCGGTAGCACCGCCTGGCTAGGGCGGTAGCACCACCTGGCTAGGGCTATAGTACCGCCCCTGCCAGAATGGTCAGCGGTAGTACGCTTCATCGTGTCGATCCGCCAGATCGACAGTGGTAGCACCGCCTCGACAAAGCGGTAGCACCGCCAAAGACCGAACTCCAATTTGATTTCAAATTTGGAGCCCAAATTTGATTTCAAATTTGGAGCTCAAATTTGAATCCATTTTGGATTTATAAATACCCCCCTTTTCTCAACTAAGAGTGAACCCTTGGAGAGTTAGATTTTGAAAATAAGTCTTGGGAAAGTCTTGTTCTTCATTTGCTTAAGTATTCACCTCATTTCCTTCTCTTAGTGAAAACTTGTAAGAGTGTGAACCTCTTGTAAAAGGGTTGTAAGAGAGGTATTTGGTCCTTCCCCTACAAAAGGATTTGCTAGTGGAAGTTGAGAGCCTCATCGGAGAAGGCTTCGGAAGTGGATGTAGGTCGGATGACCGAACCACTATAAATCGGTTTGCATTTACTTTCTCGCAACTTACTTTACTGCAAACCATTTTTATATGCTGCCTTATTTACTCAACCATTTTTAAAGTTAAAACGCAATCTTTCCGGGTTCAAACGAAACGTTGCATTCATTCGTACGAAGTTTCCGAACTTGTGTTAATCGCTGAAAAATCTATCGTTCTTTACCGCTGCACTAATTCACCCCCCCCCCCTCTTAGTGCCACTCGATCCCTAACAGGTAGCTGTAGGCAGTTGAGTGCAAGGGCCGCAGACGGTGGCTGTGGGCAGTTATTGTCACAGTCGACAGTGAAAAGGGGAGGAAACGATGGCTGTGGTTGCTGCGGTTGTAAAAAGGATGGAAGACAACATTCTACAACAGAGGACGTAGAGCAGGGGTGGTTGGAAGGCAATGAAGTCGTGGGGAGTTAGCAACATTTGTGGACGGTTGTGAGAAGAGTGCTAGCCAGAGGCTATGACGATGATTGTCGCAGGTTGGGGGGGGGGCGAGAGCAATGGTGGTTGTTGGCCGGAGAGCAACAGGGGTGCAATTCCTCCTTTTGAATACATAATTTAGATGGGTTGTATAAGGAGGTGCTCACTATGATAGAATCTCATGGTCCTTGAGGAACTGAGTGAACTCTATACTTAAGTACTCATTGTTGAATCTCGGATTTTGATGATGAAGTCAATTTATGGGTTATTTGATCGAATCCATATTATTGAGATAAGTGTGTAGGATTAACTACAATAGCTTGAAGACATAAAATGAATTATCGAAGTCAGGTAGTCGGGAGTTCGAGAGTCCATCGAAAGTCCGAAGGATCGTCGGAAGTGCTACCGAAACTAACCGAGAAAGAATCGAGGACTTGTCGAAGGTTTCAAAAGATCGCCAGAAAGATCGTCGGAGGTTCGTAGAGCTCACCGAGAAAGTTTGGAAGCTTACCCAAGATTCATCAAACTCACCACAAGTCTGGGAGCCTATTGGGAGTCCACCGGAAGAAATCTAAGGGTGCGTCGGAAGTTTGCCAGAAGTTCGTCGGAAAGCTCACCGGAAGAAGACTCGACATTACCGGTTGTTAATTTACTTAGGATTATGTTTCAATTTTGTAATTAGTATGTAATTAGGGTAAGGATTAGGAAATAATCCTGTTTACCCTTGTAGGGGCCAATTGGGCCTTATTTGGACTGATTTATGCCGAAGTTAGGGCCTATTCAACCTTGCTGGTATAGTCTGACGGTGGCACCGCCAGACCCAGGTGGTGGCACCACCCCAAGTCAGCGGTGGTACTATAGACTTTAATACCTGGCAGGCAGTGGTACCGCCCTAGGTCAGCGATAGTACTGTTAGCAGTTATTATCTGCCAGCGGTGGTACCGCTAGACCACAGAGCCCGAGGACTCTATCAGGTGGTTTTACCGCCAGTGCCAGGCGGTAATACCGCTAGTAACCTAAAACACACAATGTGATTCTTTTGTGCTCCAATTTTGAAACCAGATTGAGTCTATAAATACCCCTCTTTTCTCAAATGAGAAAATACCTTTTTGAGAAGTTAGAAATTGAGTCAAAGCTATAGCAAAGCAAAGTCTTATTTTTGATAGCTGAGTGTTCACCTCCCTCTTTCCCTTTACGAAAAAAAATCTATAAGACTGTGAACCACTTATAAAAGGTTGTAAAAGGGGTATTTGGCCCTTTTCCTTCAAAACAGTTTGATAGTGGAAGTTGGGAGCCTCATCGAAGAAGGCTTCGGAAGTGGACGTAGGTCATTTGACCGAACCACTATACGTCGCTGCGTACTTTGGATGTGTGAGTTCTAAATTTCTACATCTTACTTTTACTTGCTACAAATTGTCCGGTCTTCTTCTCCCTATTCTCAATTGCATTCGCTCGAACTACTTTAGCTAAAAATCTCTCTCGTCGAATCAAAATTTAGTTACGAACAAACTATCTTCGAAAATCAGTTTCAAGTTTACGAGTTTTAATCCGCTGCACTAATTCATCCCCCCTCTTAGTGCCGCTCTGATCCTAACAATTGGTATCAGAGCTTGGTCACTCTCATCTGGTTTAAAACCCAAGAGAGATGACTTATTTCGATATACAAGAGGGTCATTCTATTACACATCCACCTATGTTTAATGGGTCGGATTATACTTATTGGAAGACTCATATGAGGATTTTTCTGATCTCCATGGATTTTGAGCTTTGAAATATTGTTGAAAATAGATTTAAAAAATCTTCTCTTCTGATGAGCAAATGGAATGAATCGAAGAAGAAGGTTTTTTCTTTAAATGCAAATGCTATGAATGCCTTATTTTGTGCACTCGATAAAAATGAATTTAATCGTGTTTCGATTTGTGAATCGGCTTTTGATATTTGGCGTACTCTTGAGATCACTCATGAAGGCACTAGCCAAGTGAAAGAGTTTAAAATCAACATTCTTGTACATTCTTACAAACTTTTTCGAATGAAACTAAGTAAGTCCATCAGAGACATGTACACCCACTTCACGGATGTCATCAAAGGACTCAAAGTACTTGGTAAAGGTGTTTTTAATTTTGAACTTGTAACTAAAATTTTAAGATCTCTTCCAAAGAGTTGGGATCCAAAAGTTATGGTCATTCAAGAGGCCAAGGACCTTAAAACATTTCCTCTCAAAGAACTCATTGGGTCTCTAATGACTTACGAAATAACATACCATGCTTATGAAGAGCTCGAGAACCCCCTTCCAAAGAACAAGAAGGATATGACATTAAGAACACAAGAAGACCACTTGAAAGGAACATCAAGAGATGATGACATTGCACTCTTGACTCGAAAATTTAAAAATTTCATAAGAAGGAATAAATTTAAAAATGACACTAAAAACAAATTTGAACCAAAAAAGGATCAAATCATATGTTACAAATACAAGAAGCTAGGGCACTTCAAAAATGAATGCCCCCAAGCCAAGAAGAAGCAACTGAAGAGGAAGAAAGCTTTAAAGGTGACATGGGACGACTCAAGTGACTCCGAGAATGAAGAAGCAAGTAACAAAGAGGAGGCCAACTTCGTGCTAATGGCCTTAGGAGAAGAGGTATGTGATTTAATTAATGAAGATTTATCTTTCGATAAACTTTCTATCACTTTTCATGAATTATTTGATGAATATAGAACTATTACTAAAAATTTTCATTTATTAAAAAAGGAACATGCTTTCTTATTAGATAAACTTGAATGTCTTAAACTTAATACTCCTTCCTTACCCACATGCTCTAAGTGTGAACACTTAGAAGCAATGAAAAATGAGAACTTACTACTCAAGGAGATCATAAATAAGTTTAACGTCAGTAACAAGGGCTTGGACATAATCCTTGTAAATAACGGTCATGTCGAAAAAAGATGTGGAATTAGATTTGTGAGTGGGTCTCACCAAAATCCTACCACCTTCATTAAAGGACCCACATTACATATATCACCTCGTTTGATATGCAATTTTTGTTGTAAATCTGGACATGTTGTTTACAAATGTCCATTTAAGAAAATTAGTCCACAAAAATTGTTATGGGTTCCTAAAGGAACCATAAATAATTCAATGCTAAATGACAAAGTTAGTAGATCAATTTTTGAGGCACCCAAAATCAAATGGGTACCTAAAAACCATCCTCTTTTGTAGACACACTCACCATCACAAGCTAGGAGCAAGGGATGGTATCTTGATAGTGGATGCTCAAGGCACATGACTGGAGATCCATCTCAATTCTCTATGCTCACTAGCAAAGAAGAAGGGTGTGTCACCTTCGGAGATAACAACAAGAGTAAAATCATTGGCAAGGGAACCATAGGTAACAAATCAAGTTTTTTAATTGATAATGTGTTACTAGTTGATGGATTAAAACATAATCTTTTGAGCATTTGTCAATTATGCGATAAAGGTTACATCGTTAGATTTAAATCTAATGCTTACATCATTGAAAAACCAAACAACAACATATCCATGATTACATTAAAACAAAATAATATCTACACCATTAACATTGAAGAACTTAGTAATGAGATGTGCTTTTCCATTTTAAATGATGATGCTTAGCTTTGGCATAGGAGATTAGGCCATGCATGTATGAAACTAATATCTAAAATTTCATCTAGAGAACTAGTACGAGGAATTCCTAATATCAAGTTTGTCAAGGACAAAGTATGTGATGCATATCAACTAGAAAAATAAATAAAAACTAGCTTTAAATCAAAAAATCAAATAAGCAACTCTAGGCCATTACAATTGATCCATATGAATTTATTTAGACTAATTGACACAACAAGTTTAGGAGGTAGCAAATATGCATTTGTCATTGTAGATGACTATAGTAGATACACTTGGACCTATTTTTTATCTTGCAAAAGTGATTGCTTTAAATGTTTTTCTAAATTTTGTAAACTTACTCATAACGAAAAGGCTTTCATGATTTTATCGATTCAGAGTGATCATGATGGAGAATTCCAAAACCATGACTTCCAAACTTTTTATGACTCTAATGGATCTAACCACAACTTCTCTACTCCGAGGAATCCTCAATAAAATGGAGTAGTAGAAAGAAAGAATAGAAATTTACAAGAAATGATAAGAAACATGTTAAATAAACATAGTTTATCCAAATTCTTTTGGGCTGAAGCCGTTAATACAACTTTTTATGTCATGAATAGGGTTCTAGTAAGAATATCTCTATCCAAAACCCCTTATGAATTATGGAATAACAAAAAATCAAATGTTTCTTATTTTAAAGTTTTTTGTTGCAAATGCTTTATCTTGAATTAAAATGATGCCTTAGGAAAATTTGATGCAAAATCCGATGAAGGCATCTTTCTTGATTACACTTTCATTTCTAAAGTCTTTCGTGTTTTTAACATAAGAACCTTGATTATTGAAGAGTCTATTCATGTAGTTTTTAATGAAATTTCCAAAGTTAAGAAAATTGATTTTGATGATGATCTTGTTTTTGATGGTTTAAATTTGAATGAACCCTCTCCTCAAAATAGCACCTTGGATGCATTTTCTTCCAAAATTTCATTATCTAAGGAATGGAAGTATGTAGATGCACATCCTAAGGAGCTAATTATAGGCGACACATCAAAAGGAGTTCAAACTCGTTCCTCTTTTAAAAATTTTTATGCTCATACCGCTTTTCTTTCTCAAATTAAACCTAAGTGCATTGACGATACCTTGAAAGATGATTCTTGGGTTATCGCAATGTAAAAAGAGTTGAATCAATTTGAGAGGAATAAGGTGTGGAAGCTTATTCCTAGACCTAGTGACCATTTAGTTATTAGTACTAAATGGGTCTTTAGAAATAAGCAAGATGAATGTGGTATCGTGGTTAGAAATAAGGCTAGATTAGTGGCCAAAGGTTTCAACTAAGAAGAAGGTATCGATTACGAAGAAACTTTCACTCCTGTGGCGAGATTAGAAGCTATTAGGATGCTCCTTGCCTATGCTAGTAGTAATAACTTTAAGCTTTTTCAAATGGATGTCAAAAGTGCTTTCTTAAATGGCTTTATTTTCGAAGAAGTGTATGTTGAACAACCACCCGGATTTGAAAATTCTCTTCTTCCCAATCATGTATTTAAACTAACTAAGGCTCTCTATGGATTAAAACAAGCCCCTAGAGTTGGTATGAGAGGTTTAGTTCCTTTCTCATTTTAAATAATTTTACTAAAGGCAAGGTTGGTATTATATTGTTTATTAAATATTTTGAAAATAACTTTCTTATTGTTCAAATCTGTGTTGATGATATTATTTTTGGTTCTTCGAATGAATCACTTGTTAGGATCGGACAAGCACTAAGAGGGGGGGGGTGAATTAGTGTAATGGATTAAAATCGTAAACTTGGAACCGATTTCAGTAAAAGGCTAGTTCGTATGAAAACTTCGATCCGACGAAAGATGACTTGGTAGAAGTTGCTTGAGTAAAAGTAATGTCAAACTGAATGGTTTGCAGCCAAGTAAAGAGATGAAACAGAAATTTAAACACTCACACATTCAAGATGCAGCGATGTATAGTAGTTCGGTCAAAGTGACCTACATCCACTTCCAAAGCCTTCTCCGATGAGGCTCCAACTTCCACTAGCAAATCTTTTTGAAGGGGAAGGACCAATCACCCCTCTTACAACCCTTTACAAGAAGTTCACACTTTTATAGATTTTTCAAAGAGAAAGAATGAGGTGAACACAAACTACTGAAAACAAGACTTTTGCAAGACTTTAGCTTGATTTCTAACTCTCAAAAGGGTACCCTTTCAGTTGAGAAAGGGGGGGTATTTATAGATCCAAAATGGATTCAAATTTAGGCTCCAAATTTGAAATCAAATTGGAGTTCCTAGTGTTGGCAGTGCTACTGCCTATTAGAGGAGGTGCTACCGCCTGTCAGTCGTCAGACTGACAGTGCACAAGCGGTACTACCGCTTGGAGCAAGCGGTACTACCGCCACTCTTCACTGTAGCCGGGCGGTACTACCACCCCAGGCTGGGCGATAGCACCGCCCAACACATGGCTGCCAGGCGGTGCTACCGCCTGGCACAAGCGGTTCTACCGCCTGGCACAAGCGGTTCTACCGCCTAACCTATTCAGCAAAGCTGAATGGGCCTTGTTCAAGGCCCAAAAGGCCTAGTAAGGGCCCGGTTGGCCCCTACCAATTTAGAGCAGGATTAATTTGAAATCCTTGCCCTAAGTACGTGCCAACTATGAAATTAAAACATAATTAACAGTGATTTAAACTGACATTCTTCAAGTCTTATTCCGGCGAGCTTTACGATGAGACTTCGGCGGTCCTCCGATACTTCCCTCGGATTTCTTCCGGCGGATTCCCAGCATGCTCCCGGCTTATATGGCACGCTCAACGAGTCTTCGACAAGCTTTCGAACCTTCTCGACAAAGTTCCGCGAACCTTCGACGATCTTTGCGACGAACTTCCGAAAACTTCAACAAGTCCCTGATTCGATCTTGGTTGGTTCCGGCAACACTTCCGACTATCCTTCGGACTTCCGATGAACTCTTGAACACTCGACGGACTTGACCTCAGCAAATCACTTTATGTTTCTGACCCATCGTAGTTAATCCTGCACACTTATCTTTGACAATATAGATTAGAATAAATATTTCACCAATTGATTTTATCATCAAAATCTGAGATTCAA
The DNA here is from genome assembly GCA_024322285.1 of Musa beccarii. Classification (NCBI taxonomy): domain Eukaryota; kingdom Viridiplantae; phylum Streptophyta; class Magnoliopsida; order Zingiberales; family Musaceae; genus Musa; species Musa beccarii. The sequence continues at coordinate 42,423,602 of CM044400.1, read as the reverse complement.
CAATCTCCCCCTTTTTGATGATGATAATCAATTGATGATGGAGTTAAACTCAACTCCCCATATCTATATGCCATATCATTAGAAGGTAAAAAGCACATGAATTCAATCTTTTGAATTTAAGTCAAATTGAATAGATTTCATTCAACATAAAGCTTAATAAACAAGCTTAGGCATAAATACTAAAAATAATATATTTTAAACAATGTCAAAGTATTTACACCTATAATAGCCAGAAATATTAATTCAAACATGATAAAGATCAAGTGATATTCAAAAGAGTGTTTTAATATCAAGACATGATATCAAATGAAAAAAGTAGCTTATCTCAAGAATAAGAGTTCTTAAGCATTTACAATGCCATACAATTGATTCATTTTTCACTTTAAGCATTTTATTCCAACATAGCAAAAATTACTCCATCATAGCAATTTACATTTTTCTCCCCATTTGTCATCAACAAAAATGATGAAGGTGAAGAAACCATTCATTGTCAACAAGTGAGCCATGGAGAGAGCAAGAAACCATTCGAGGAAGGTATCAAGTCATAAAATAATATAAAAGTGTCATCTATAGTAGTGTTGGGAAAAACCTGTTAATGCAGAATAATACTTTTCCCTCTTTGTGTATCAAAATGGGTTCCTCATCAAAAATACCAACTTGATATTAAAAGCAAGTATTAACCAGAACAATATTAATAGCAGAATAACTGATCAATCACAGGTGAGACCGAATTTTTAATGTGGAAAACCCAATGTGGGAAAAATCACAGGACCGTAGTCCACTTCAAACTTCCACTATCACCAATAATGATAACAGGTTTACAATATGTCTTCTCTAAAATAATAAGAGGATCATAATAATATCAAGATCAGATATCTTGGCTCAGTAATGGTGCATCATCATCAAATAGGATCTCATCTAAGAAAAACTTTAGATCTCACCAAGTAGGCATGGCAGGAAAGCACCTTAAAAAGTATTATTCCATATTAACAGGTGTTTTCCCAATAAGTAGTCACAAGAAGGAAGGTTTCTGGCTTCTCAACATTATCATCATTAACATTCTCACCACATTCTTCTTCTTCATCACTCTCATGATCATCATGAACTATAGGTGGAGGAACTGAACCCAAACTCCAAGAAATATAAACAGAGGTTTCTGGCTTCTCAACATTATCATCATTATCAAATAATTGGTCTTCAAGAAACACAACATCCCTGCTTCTAATAATCTTCTTGTTCACTGGATCTCATAATCTGTACCCAAACTCTTCATGACCATATCCCAAGAAAATACATGCCTTTGCCTTATTATCAAGCTTGGATCTCTCATCTTTGGGAATATATACAAATGCTTTGCACCCAAAGACTCTCAAATGATCATAAGATACATCTTTCCCTTTCCATACTCTCTCTGGAACATCACCTTTTAGGAGAACTGATGGAGAAAGATTTATCAGGTCAACTGTACTTCTCATAGCCTCCCCCCAAAATGACTTAGATAACTTGGTGTGAGAAAGCATACACCTAATCCTTTCTTCAATGGTTCTGTTCATCCTTTCTGTCACACCGTTTTGCTGAAGATTTTTTGGAACTGTTTTCTCAAGCCTAATACCATGAAACCTATAGTAATTCTCAAAAGGACCCCTGTACTCGCCACCATTATCTGGTCGAACACTCTTTAGCTTTCTGCCAGTTTCTCTTTCAACACTGACATGAAATTCTTTGAAGACATCGAGTACCTGGTCTTTAGATTTCTAAGCAAAAGCTCAAACTTTTCTAGAATGATCATCAATAAAAGTAACAAAATAAAGAGCACCTCCAAGAGTTCTAGTTTGCATAGTACAGACATCAGTATGAACTAAATCAATAATATTTGATCTTCTAGATGGCGGATTTGTATGAAATGCAACTCTATGTGTTTTTCCAACTAAGCAATGATCACAAGATTTAAGAGATGTACCTTGCAACTCTGGTAAGAACTATTTTCTAGCAAGAGTTTGAAGTCCCTTCTCGCTGATATGACCAAGCCTCTTATGCCAAAGATCTATGCTTTCACCCTCTCATGATCATCATGAACTATAGGTGGAGGAACTGAACCCAAACTCCAAGAAATATAAACAGAGGTTTCTGGCTTCTCAACATTATCATCATTATCAAATAATTGGTCTTCAAGAAACACAACATCCCTGCTTCTAACAATCTTCTTGTTCACTGGATCTCATAATCTGTACCCAAACTCTTCATGACCATATCCCAAGAAAATACATGCCTTTGCCTTATTATCAAGCTTGGATCTCTCATCTTTGGGAATATATACAAATGCTTTGCACCCAAACAAATGATCATAAGATACATCTTTCCCTTTCCATACTCTCTCTGGAACATCACCTTTCAGGAGAACTGATGGAGAAAGATTTATCAGGTCAACTGTACTTCTCATAGCCTCCCCCCAAAATGACTTAGATAACTTGGCGTGAGAAAGCATACACCTAATCCTTTCTTCAATGGTTCTATTCATCCTTTCTGCCACACCGTTTTGCTGAAGAGTTTTTGGAACTGTTTTCTCAACCTAATACCATGAAACCTACAGTAATTCTCAAAAGGACCCCTGTACTCGCCACCATTATCTGCTCGAACACTCTTTAGCTTTCGCGCGGTTTCTCTTTCAACACTGACATGAAATTCTTTGAAGACATCGAGTACCTGGTCTTTAGATTTCTAAGCAAAAGCTCAAACTTTTCTAGAATGATCATCAATAAAAGTAACAAAATAAAGAGCACCTCCAAGAGTTCTAGTTTGCATAGTACAGACATCAGTATGAACTAAATCAATAATATTTGATCTTCTAGATGGCGGATTTGTATAAAATGCAACTCTATGTGTTTTTCCAACTAAGCAATGATCACAAGATTTAAGAGATGTACCTTGCAACTCTGGTAAGAACTATTTTCTAGCAAGAGTTTGAAGTCCCTTCTCGCTGATATGACCAAGCCTCTTATGCCAAAGATCTATGCTTTCACCCTTTTGAATTACATTAATCTCTCCTTTGTGTAGCTTAGCTTCCATAATATAAAAAGAGTTCAACTTTTTTCCTCTCGCCACAACTAGAGAACCTTTATTGAGCTTCCATTTGCTTTCACCAAAGTAATGTGTAAATCCCTCATCATCAAGTCTGCCTGTAGATATCAAATTCAGACGAATATCTGAAACATGTCTAACATCTTTGAGTATCAATTTGCTCCCAGTACTGGTCTCTAAGCAAATATCTCCAATACCCACAATCTTAGATGTACCATTGTTTCCCATTCTAACATTGCCAAAATCACCAGTAGTATAGGATCTGAAGAAATCACCATGAGAAGTAACATGGAATGAAGCACTAGAGTCAATTACCCAGTTATTGTCCTGAGCTACAAGACTAACACATCCATCATCACAAACAGTAATGATATCACCTTCAACAGCAACTGTATTGGTCTCTTTCTCATTTTTCTTCCTTTCATTCTGTTCTCACTTCCAAAATATACACTCTTTCTTTATATGACCTGGCCTGTTGCAATGGAAACACCTGATATCTCTTCTAGACTTGGATCTTCCTCTATAGCCATGTGGATTTCTACTATGACTTCTTCCATGTCTTTCTTGCTTTTCAGTAACAAGTGCACCAGAAGAAGATTCTCCCTATTCTTTCCTTCTGGCATCTTCATTCAGTAAACTATCTTTAACTATGTCTATAGTTAGAGTTCCCTCTGGCGTGGAGTTACAAATTGTCACCACAAACATTTCCCAACTTTCTGGTAAAGAGCTGAGAAGTAGCAATCCCTGCATTTCATGATCTATATTCATTTTCATAGCAACCAACTTGTTTGCAAGACTCTGAAATAGGCTTATGTGCTCAACAATGTTGTCGTCATCTTTATACTTCAAATTAACAAGCCTTCTAAGGAGAGAAATTCTATTTCCCACTGTCTTTTTCGCAAACAGATTTTCTAGCCTTTGCCAAACAATATCAGCTCTGGTTTCATCAGAAATATGCTCATGCAGATTTATATCCATCCATCTTCTAATATAAGCAATAGCTTTCCTGTGTTGGACCTCCCATTCCTCCTCTTCCATAGTAGAGGGTTTTTCATTAACTTTGATGGGCTTATACAAATCTTTGCAATCGAGCAAGTCTTCCATCACATGTCTCCAAGTGGAATTATTTGATGAGTTCAATTTAATCATACCATCTGATTCTCCCATTTCAATCACACAAGAAAACACTAGTAGCAAATAACAACCTGCTGCTCTGATACCACTTGTTGGGAAAAACCTGTTAATGCGAAATAATACTTTTCCCTCTTTGTGTATCAAAATGGGTTCCTCATCAAAAATACCAACTTGATATTAAAAGCAAGTATTAACCAGAACAATATTAATAGCAGAATAACTGATCAATCATAGGTGAGACCGAATTTTTAACGTGGAAAACCCAATGTGGGAAAAACCACGGGACCGTAGTCCACTTCAAACTTCCACTATCACCAATAATGATAACAGGTTTACAATATGTCTTCTCTAAAATAATAAGAGGATCATAGTAACATCAAGATCAGATATCTTGGCTCAGTAATGGTGCATCATCATCAAATAGGATCTCATCTAAGAAAAACTTTAGATCTCACCAAGTAGGCATGGCAGGAAAGCACCTTAAAAAGTATTATTCTATATTAACAGGTGTTTTCCCAATAAGTAGTCACAAGAAGGAAGGTTTCAAGTCAAAATTATGATCAAATCGAAAAAAAAGTTCATTCAAAAGCTGAGTAGATGAAATGAAAATAACAACACACAACATCATCCATAGTAGTCATAAGCATAACAGGACAAGTGTTTAAAAAGAAAACAACAGCTATTCCGGAGGGGGAATGCCAAAATGCCTATACAAGTGATCTATTTTGCGGTTCATTTGTTGCAATTCCTTCAAAATTTTAGTTTGTTGTGATGTGATTTGATTTAAGGCAAGCATGATCGGATCTTCAGTAGATGGAGCAAGAGCTGGCTCAGACGGTGCTGGATCAACGGGACTAGGCGGAGGAGATTCATTTCCCCTAAAAATTGGTGTTTTAGGTTGCTCTACTAGTGGAGGAACTATATCAACCCTTCTAGGTTGCCTAATCCATATGTCATTTCTAAAGGTGCATCTAAGCCACTTCAGGAGACTTCTATTAATTGTGTTATATCTATCAACCTTCATTACTTCCTCGTTGGGTGACACACAAATGTTATGGGCAAAAATAAGTCTAGTGATCAACCCACCATATGACAACATCGAGTCTCTAGAGAAAATTTCTATCATGTATTGTCTAATCAAATAACCAAAGCAATTGTTTTGTCTAGTCATAATCCAATACATCGTACTCAGTTCTAACATACTCATTTCATCAGGATGAAACTGCTTCGGAAGTAGAATGCTTATCATAATGTGATAAAGTAATTTCGAGTTAAAAGGTAATAAGTGCTCGTAACTTTTAGGGATGATGCCTAGGTTAGGATTAGCAAAAATCATTTCTAAGGCTTCGGAGTGGGTTGCTCCGATTGCATCCATATCCCATTGCCCTCTAAAATAACATCCTTTATTCTTTTCTTCAATTCCAAATAACTCACATATGATACGAGCAGAAATCTGAATTGTGGTTCCTAACACAGGTGGACAAAACATCATCTTTAATAATCATGTTAGCATAAAATAGCTTAACCAACCTAGGGTAGATTGGTTCATTAATTTGCAAGATAGGTAGAGCATTTAGATTAGCAAACCATCTAACAGGTTCTAGGTTTCCTAGTTCACCTAGATCAACATGTTTACCCTTATGTATGGTTTTACAATCAAAATTTGGGTATCTTAAGGCTACCTCATTAGATCTAAAAAGGGTTGGGTCAAATGAATCTCCTTCTAACCTTTTCCCTTTGCCTCTTGTTGATTTCTTAGGAGCCATGTCTATATCTATTCATGATGAACAAACAAAAGGAAATAATAAGGAAAAGACAAGCAATTGTGAGTAGAAGAGAAAATTTTATCTATTACCTTGTTTGTGTTTCCTAGAGAGGTGAGGAGCTTGGATCACAAAAATGCCTTTGATTGCCCTTTAGGAGGAGGAAGAATGGAGAGGAGAAGGCTTAGAGGAGCTTAGGAGGAAGAAGGATGAAAGGGAGATTGTTTCGGTCGGTTCTACCGCCGACCCTAACACCCCCTTTAATATAGAGGTGTTCGGGCGATACTACCGCCAACCAGGCGGTGCTACTGCCTGGGAGCAGAGTACCCATGCGGTACTACCGCCGGTTCAGGCGGTGCTACCGTTGGCCCCACAAATTTTTTTTTTTAATTTCAAATTTGTTTGCTAGTGTTGAAATGAGATGATATATAATCATAGATCACTCCTTAAGATATAGAATTAAAATGAGGGAGGAAAATTTGCAAGAGCCGAGTTTTCGTAAAAACCATGAAAGCCGAAAGAAACTAAATATAATGCTGCTCATTCACAAGGACAATTTAACATGCCTATTTCCCTCCTAATGAAGTCAAATTATTCTTCATTTAAAGGTTTCGTAAAGATGTCCGCTAATTGATGTTTTGTATCGATAAATTCAAGAGTGACATCGTTACTGTTAACATGATCTCGTATAAAGTGATGTCTTATGTCAATGTGTTTAGTTCTAGAGTGTTGAATAGGATTTTTTGTTAAACAAATAGCACTTGTATTATCACATTTTATAGGAATGTTATTTAAATGAATTCCATAATCTTCTAGTGTATTTTTCATCCAAATGACTTGAGCACAACATGCACTTGCGGCTATGTATTCGGCTTCCACCGTAGATAGTGCAATCGAATTTTGTTTCTTGGAAGTCCAAGAAACAAGTGCATGTCCTAAAAATTGGCATGTTCCGGACGTGCTCTTTCTATCTATTCTACATCCACCAAAATTCACATCTGCATAGGCTTTCAAATCAAAGTTATTAGATTTTGGATACCATAATCCTAGATTAGGAGTACCTTTAAGATATCTAAGAATTCTTTTAATTGCTTTAAGGTGAGACAACTTAGGATTAGCTTGAAATCTCGCACAAAGTCCTACACTAAACATGATATCGGGTCTAGTTGCAGTAAGATAGAGCAAGCTACCTATCATCCCCCTATATGTCTTTTGATCAAAATTTTCTCCACTTTCATCCAAGTCTAACTTGGTGGAAGTACTCATTGGAGTGTGGATGGCTTTTGAACTATCCATATTAAATCATTTTAACAATTCTAATGTATATTTAGATTGATTAAGGAATATGCCATTACTAAGTTATTTAATTTATAATCCAAGAAAGAAGGTTAATTCTCCCATTAGACTCATCTCAAATTCATGACTCATACACTTGGCAAAAGATTTACATGGTGATTCATCCGAAGAACCAAAAATAATATTATCAACATAAATTTGAACAATAAGAAAATTATTTTTAAAATGTTTAATAAACAATGTAGTATTTACCTTGCCTTTAGTAAAATTATTTAAAATTAAGAAGGAACTAAGCCTCTCATACCAAGCCCTAGGGGCTTGTTTTAATCCATAGAGAGTCTTAGTTAATTTAAACACAAGATTAGGAAGAAGAGAATTTTTGAATCCGGGTGATTGTTCAATATATACTTCTTCGGAAATAAAGTCATTTAAAAAAGCACTTTTGACATCCATTTGAAATAGTTTAAAATCATTACTACTAGCATAGGCAAGGAGCATCCTGATGGCTTCTAATCTTGCCACAGGAGCGAAGGTCTCTTCATAATCAATACCTTCTTCTTAGTTGAAACCTTTGGCCACTAATCTAGCCTTGTTTCTAACCATAATACCGTATTCATCTTGCTTGTTTCTAAAGACCCATTTAGTACCAATAACCAAATGGTCATTAGGTCTAGGAACAAGCATCCATACCTCATTCCTCTCAAATTGATTTAACTCTTCTTGTATTGCGATGACCCAAGAATCATCTTTCAATGCATCATCAATATATTTTGGTTCAACTTGAGAAAGAAAAGCGGCATGGGCACAAAAATCTTTGAAAGAAGAGCTAGTTTGAACCCCTTTCGATGCATCTCCTATAATTAACTCCTTGGGATGAGCATCTATATACTTCCATTCCTTGGGTAATGAAGTTTGGGAAGAAGATGCATCCAAGTTATCATTTTGTGGAGAGGGTTCATTCAAATTTAAATTATCAAATCCAAAATCATCATCAAAATCTTTTTTCTTAAATTCAAAAATTTCATTGAAAACCACATGAATAGATTCTTCTATAACTAAGGTTCTTTTGTTGAAAATATGAAAAGCCTTAGAAACAGAAGAATAACCAAGAAATATGCCTTCATTGGATTTTGCATCGAATTTTCCTAAGGCATCCTTTTCATTTAAGATAAAGCATTTACAACCAAAAACTTTAAAATAAGAAACATTGGGTTTTTTATTATTCCATAATTCATATGGAGTTTTAGATAGGGATGGTCTCACTAGAGCTCTATTCATAACATAGCAAGCCGTATTCACGGCTTCGGCCCAAAAATACTTTGGTAAATTATATTCATTTAACATAGTTCTAGCCATTTCTTGCAAACTTCTATTTTTCTTTTCCACTACTCCATTTTGTTGAGGATTTCTTGGAGTAGAGAAGTTATGGTTATATCCGTTTATTTCACAAAAATTTTGGAAGTCGTGATTTTGAAATTCACCTCCGTGATCACTTCGAATTGATGAAATCATAAAACTTTTTTCATTTTGAGTGAGTTTACAAAATTTAGATAAACATTTGAAACAATCACTTTTGTGAGCCAAGAAATAGGTCCAAGTGTATCTACTATAGTCATCCACAATTACAAAGGCATATTTGCTACCTCCTAGGCTTGTTATGTCAATTGGTCCAAATAAATCCAAATGGATCAATTGCAATGGTCTAATGGTGCTAATTTGATTTTTTGATTTGAAACTAGTTTTTATTTGTTTTCCTAGTTAACATGCATCACATACCTTATCCTTGACAAATTTTATGTTTGGGATACCTCTTACTAACTCTCTAGATGAAATCTTAGAAATTAGTTTCATGCTTGCATGGCCTAATCTCCTATGCCAAAGCCAAGCATCATCATTCAAAACCAAAAAATACATTTCATTACTTAATTCATCAATATTTATGGTGTAGACATTGTTTTGTTTTAAAGCAATCATGGATATGTCATTGTTTGGTTTTTCAATGATGCAAACATTAGATTCAAATCTAACAACATAACCTTTATCGTATAATTGACTAATGCTTAAAAGATTATGTTTTAAACCATCAATTAGTAACACATCATCAATTGAAAAACTTGATTTGTTACCTATGGTTCCCTTGCCAATGATTTTACCCTTGTTGTTGTCTCCGAAGGTGACATACCATTCTTCTTTGCTAGTGAGCATAGAGAAATGAGATGGATCTCTGGTTATGTGCCTTGAGCATCTACTATCAAGATACCATTTCTTGCTCCTAGCTTGTGAGTTTGTCTATAAAAGAGGATGGTTTTTAGGTACCCATTTGATTTTGGGTGCCTTACAAATTGATCTACTTAATTTGTAATTCAACATTGAATTGTTTTTGGTTTCTTTAGGAACCCATATCAATTTTTATGGACTAAATTTCTTGAATGGACATTTGTAAACAACATGTCCCATTTTACCACAAAAATTACATTTCAAATGGGGTGATACATGCAATGTGGGTCCTTTAATGAAGGTGGTAAAATTTTGGTGAGATCCACTCACAAATCCGATTCCACTCCTATTTCCGACGTGACCCTTGTTAGTAAGGATCATGTCTAAGCCCTTGCTACTGACCTTAAACTTGTTTAGGGTCTCTTTGAGTAGCAAGTTCTCCCTTTTTTTTGCTTCTAAGTGTTCACACTTAGAGCATGGGGGTAGAGAAGGGGTTTGGAGACTATTGAACTTATTTTGTAATAAAGCATGCTCTTTCTTAAGTAAATTGAACTTCTTACTAAGAGTTCTACATTCATCAAATAACTCATGAAAAGCGATAGAAAATTCATCGAAAGATAACTCTTCATTAAAAAACTCACTAACCTCTTCTCCTAATGCCATTAGCGCGAAGTTGGCCTCCTCTTTGTTGCTAGCTTCTTCAACCTCGGAGTCACTTGAATTATCCCACGTGGCCTTCAAAGCTTTCTTCTTCTTGAATTGCTTCTTCTTGGCTTGAGGGCATAAATTCTTGAAGTGTCCCGGCTTCTTGCATTCGTAGCAAATAACTTGATCCTTTTTGTGTTCAAATTTATTTTTTGTGTCATTTTTAAATTTATTCTTTCTTATAAATTTCTTAAACTTTTGAATTAAAAGTGCAATGTCATTGTCACTGTCCTCATCACTTGATGTTCCTTTCAAGTGATCTTCTTGTGTTCTAAGTGTCATATCCTTCATGTTCTTTGGAAGGGGGTTCTCAAGCTCTTCATGAGTATGGCACGTCATCTCGTAGGTCATTAGAGACCCAATAAGTTCTTCAAGCGAAAATATTTTAAGATCCTTGGCCTCTTGAATGGTCGTAACCTTTGGATCCCAACTCTTTGGAAGGGATCTTAAAATTTTAGTTACCAACTCAAAATTAGAAAAACCTTTACCAAGAGCTTTAAGTCCATTGATGACATCCGTAAAGCGGGTGTACATGTCTCCAATGGACTCATTTGGTTTCATCCGAAAAAGTTCATAAGAATGCACAAGAATGTTGATTTTGGACTCTTTCACTTGGCTAGTGCCTTCATGAGTGATTTCAAGAGTGCGCCAAATATCAAATGCCGATTCACAAATAGAAACCCGATTAAACTCATTCTTATCAAGCGCACAAAATAAGGTATTCATAGCCTTTGCATTGAGAGCAAAAATCTTCCTTTCTGACTCATTCCACTCACTCATCGGAAGAGAAGATTTTGCAAAGCCATTTTCAACAATGTTTCAAAGTTCGAAGTCCATAGAAATGAGAAAAATCTTCATACGAGTCTTCCAATATATATAATCCGACCCATTAAACATAGGTGGACGAGTAATGGAGTGACCCTCTTGCATACCGAAGTAGGCCATCTCTCTTAGGATTTAAACCAATATGAGAGTAAACCTTGCTCTGATACCAATTGTTAGGATCGGACAAGCACTAAGAGGGGGGGAGGTGAATTAGTGCAGTGGATTAAAATCGTAAACTTAGAACCGATTTCGGTAAAAGGCTAGTTCGTATGAAAACTTCGATTCGACGAAAGATGACTTGGTAGAAGTTGCTTGAGTAAAAGTAATGTCAAACTGAATGGTTTGCAGCCAAGTAAAGAGATGAAATAGAAATTTAAACACTCACACATTCAAGATGCAGCGATGTATAGTGGTTCAGTCAAAGTGACCTATATCCACTTCCGAAGCCTTCTCTGATGAGGCTCCCAACTTCCACTAGCAAATCTTTTTGAAGGGGAAGGATCAATCACCCCTCTTACAACCCTTTACAAGAAGTTCACACTCTTACAGATTTTCCAAAGAGAAAGAATGAGGTGAACACAAACTACTGAAAATAAGACTTTTGCAAGACTTTAGCTTGATTTTTAACTCTCAAAAGGGTACCCTTTCAACTGAGAAAGGGGGGGGGGTATTTATAGATCTAAAATTGATTCAAATTTGGGCTCCAAATTTAAAATCAAATTGAGTTCCTGGGGGCAGCATGCTACCACTTTGTAAGAGGCGAGCTACGCCATCGATCCATCGACCGACAATGCACAGGTGGTACTACCGCTTGGAGCAGGCGGTACCAGCACACGGCTACTAGGTAGTGCTACCGCCTGGCACAGGCGGTTCTATAGCTTGACCCATTCAGCTTTGCACATGGCTACTAGGCGGTGCTACCGCCTGGCACAGGCGGTTCTATCGCTTGACCCATTCAGCAAAGCTGAATGGGCCTTGTTCAAGGCCCAAAAGGCCCAGTAAGGGCCCGGTTGGTCCCTACCAATTTAGAGCAGGATTAATTCGAAATCCTTGCCCTAAGTACGTGCCAACTATGAAATTAAAACATAATTAACAATGATTTAAACTGACATTCTTCAAGTCTTATTCCGATGAGCTTTACGATGAGACTTCAGCGGTCCTCCGATACTTCCCTCGGATTTCTTCTGGCGGATTCCTAGCATGCTCCCAGCTTGTATGGAACGCTCAACGAGTCTTCGACAAGCTTCCGAACCTTCTCGATAAAGTTCTGTGAACCTTCGATGATCTTTGCGACGAACTTCCGAAAACTTCGGCAAGTCCCTGATTCGATCTTGGTTAGTTTCGGCAACACTTCCAACTATCTTTCGGACTTCCGATGAACTCTTGAACACCCGATGGACTTGACCTCGGCAAATCACTTTATGTTTCTGACCCATCGTAGTTAATCCTGCACACTTATCTTTGACAATATAGATTAGAATAAATATTTCACCAATTGATTTTATCATCAAAATTCGAGATTCAACATCACTATGTGAATCATTTGCCAAGTGTATGAGTCATAAATTTGAAATGAGTCTAATGGGTGAATTAACTTTCTTTTCAGGATTGCAAATTAAACAACTTAGTGATGGTATATTTTTTAATCAAACAAAGTATACATTAGAATTGTTCAAAAGCCATCAACACTCCTATGAGCACTTCCACTAAGTTAGATTTAGATAAAAGTGGAGAAAATTTTGATCAAAAAATATATAGGGGAATGATAGGTAACTTACTTTACCTCACCGCAACTATACCAGATATCATGTTTAGTGTAGGTCTATGTGCAAGATTCTAAGCTAATCCCAAGTTATCTCACCTTAAAGCCGTTAAAAGAATCCTTAGATATCTTAAAGGAACTTCTAACCTCGGATTATGGTATCCAAAATCTGATAACTTTGATTTAAAAGCCTATGCGGATGCGGATTTTGGCGGATATAGAATAGATAGAAAAAGTACATCCAGAACATGCCAATTTGTAGGACATGTACTTATTTCTTGGACTTCTAAGAAATAAAATTCGGTTACACTATCTATGGCGAAAGACGAATACATAACTGTAAGTGCATATTGTGCACAAGTTGTTTGGATGAAAAATACATCAAAAGACTATGGAATTCATTTAAAGAACATTCCCATAAAATGTGATAACACAAGTACTATTTGTCTAACCAAAAATCCAATTCAATACTCTAGATCTAAGCATATCGACATTAGGCATCACTTTATACAAGATCATGTCAATAATAATGATGTCACTCTAGAATTTATTAATACAAAACACCAATTAGCAGACAACTTCACAAAACCCCTAAATGAAGAACAATTTGACTTCATTAGAATAGAATTAGGCATGCTAAATTGTTCTAATACATGATGTTGTTTCTTTTCCAAAAATTTTTAACTTCGGCTTTCATTGTCTTATCTTGATATTTTCTCTTTGTTTTTGGATGACATCTTTACAATATCATATTTTGAATGGAGTTCTCATCGTAGAATTTTTTATTCTCCTCTTCGATTGATGAATTTTTGAGTTATGTCATGCCTTTTGATGAAATGATTAAAATTTCAGTTTTGATAGTCTCACCTTGATATTATATTTTTGGACTTTGATGACATCTTTATATCATGGAGCTCTCATTTTTATCTTTTGATCGTAATCTTGATGAAAGCTATCATGATGTTGTTTTCCTCTTTCTTCAAATAATGGATAGTAATGAGGTAGTAAAAACTGATCTTATACCCTCCTTTAAGTATGACTAAAGAAATTTCATGACTTGCATTTTATATTAAGCTTAACATATGCATAAATTAATGTCATAAATTATGCAAAAAATTAAGCTCTTAAATGTTCATTTTCGATTTTTATTCTTGTGCTAATCGCTATGATTCAAGGTTTTATGACTTCCTCCTCATGAATCACTACAAGAATGCCAGTTTTATGAATTTTGACATCTCTTTCTCATGAATTTTATCTTAAAATTGATATGAGATGTTTGATGAATGATCTATCCTTCCACTTTATTATTTTATTCTTGAATTTTCAAAATCGCATCTTAAGCCTTACATCCTCTTTTATGAATGAATCTTTGATGATTTATCTTTTTTCGGATTTCATCAACATGAACAAAAATGATCAAAACATTTTTTGGATTTATCCATCCAGAATTACATATCTTACATTTTGTTCAAATCGATTTTAAGCAAATATTAACCTCATGTATCATATGTGTATGATAAATGACTACTCTTACAATTTTCTTTATATGGTTGATGTGCATTATAATACCTTATGATGACCATTTTTTTTTACCTTCTTTTTATTGATGACAAAGGGGGAGAAGAATGTGCAAATTGATGAAATAGAAGAATATGCAAATAAATTGATGACATAGAAGAATATGCAAATAACTTGATAAAATGTCTTGCATGCATAGTATTGCGAAGAATATGACTTATATGTTGTGTATTGCAATATAATGGAATAAAAATATCTTATATGTTTTATATTGTAATTTAATTGCTTTTGCCATGCTTTATAATTGAAAATTGGTGATATCTTTAAAAGCATCGCAATAAAATTTGGGTCGTATTATAATGTATCACGTGTATCTCAAATACTTAAAATATAAATTTTTGAGAGATCGATATCATATCATGTTTAAAAATTGGGTTCTTTTTATTGATATGATAAACTGTTATTTCATTTGATATCATGCCTTGATTTTGTGCACTTTATTGATATCATTTCATACATGTTATATTTCAAATTATAATTGGTATCTCTTGTCGAAATAATAAATGTCTATCATTCGACTTGAAAAATATGAAGTTTTGTATTTGTGGATGAAAAATCGTGCTTGTTGAGGATGATGATAAGTTTAACGGATGAAACTTATCGGTTTTAGTTTGAATTCAAAGAGATTGAATTCAAGTGTTTTCTTTCTCATAATATGACATATAGATAGTGGGAGTTAAGATTAACCCCATCATCAATTGATTGTCATCATCAAAAAGGGGGAGATTATTGAATCTTAAATTTTGATGATAAAGTCAATTGATGGGTTATTTGATCTAATCCATATTATTGAGATAAGTGTGCAGGATTAACTATGATAGCTTGAAGACATAAAATGAATTACCGGAGTCTAGTAGCCGAGAGTTCGAGAGTCCACCAAAAGTCCGAAGGATCGTCGAAAGTGCTGTTGGAACCAACCAAGAAAGAATCGGGGACTTGCTGAAGGTTTCAAAAATTCATCAGAAAGATCGTCGAAGGTTTGCTAAGCTCACTGAGAAAGTTTGGAAGCTTACCCAAGATTCATCAAACTCACCACAAGTCCGGGAACTTGCCGGGAGTCCGCCGGAAGAAATCCGAGGGTGTGTCGGAAGTCCGCTGAAAAGCTCGCCGGAAGAAGACTTGACATTGGCAATTGTTAATTTGCTTAGGATTATATTTTAATTTCATAGTTAGCACATAATTAGGGTAAGGATTAAGTAATAATCCTATTTAACCCTTGTAGGGGCCAACTAGGCCTTGTTTGGGCTGATTTGGGCCGAAGTTAGGGCCCATTCAACCTTGCTGGTATAGTCTGGCGGTGGCACCACCCCAGGTCAGTGGTGGTACTGTAGACTTTAATACCTGGCAGGCGGTGGTACAGCCCTAGGTCCGTGGTAGTACCGCTAGTAGTTATTACCTGCTAGTAGTGGTACCGCCTGGCAGGCGATGGTACCGCCAGACCACAGAGCCCGAGGACTCTGTCAGGCGGTAGTATCGCTAGTGCCAGGCGGTGGTACCACCAGTAACCCGAAACATGCAATGTGACTCTTTTTAGCTCTAATTTTGAAACCAAATTGAGTCTATAAATACCCCTCTTTTCTCAATTGAGAAAACATCATTTTGAGAAGTTAGAAATTGAGTCAAAGCTATAGTAAAGTCTTGTTTTTGATAGCTAAGTGTTCACCTCCCTCTTTCCCTTTACGAAAAAAATCTGTAAGAGTGTGAACCACTTATAAAAGATTGTAAGAGGGGTATTTGGTCCTTCCCCTTCAAAAAAGTTTGATAGTAGAAGTTGGGAGCCTCATCGAAGAAGGCTTCGGAAGTGGACGTAGGTCATTTGACTAAACCACTATACATCGCTACGTACTTTGGATGTGTAAGTTCTAAATTTTTGCATCTTACTCTTACTTGCTGCAAATCATTTGGTCTTCTTCTCCCTATTCTCAATTGCATTCGTTCGAACTACTTTAGCTAAAAATCTCTCTTATCAAATTGAAATTTACTTACGAACGAACTATCTTCAAAATCGATTTCAAGTTTACGAATTTTAATCCACTACACTAATTCACCCCCCCTCCTAGTGTCGTTCCGATCCTAACACTCATATCCTCAATCTGATCGAAGAGTCTTGATACTCTTTCCAATCTGGTTCTCTAACTTATTCTTATATTCCCTGAATTTCTCGAAGGCTTCGAACTTATACTTATCAAGTACACATGCCCGTATCTAGAGAAATCGTTAGTGAAAGTAATGAAATAGGAGTAACCACCTATAGCCTAGTTTGACATGGGACCACATACATCACTATGTATGAGTTCTAGCAACTCAGTGACCCTCTCTCCAATTCCACTAAATGGAGAGTTGGTCATCTTTCCACAAAGGCAAGTCGAATGGATCTAGGTATTCATCCTTTAGTATCTTTTAAATCCTTTCCTTATGGATATAAACTAGCCTATAATACTATAGGTATGCACTATTTATCTCATCTCGTTTCCTCTTAGACACACATTCATGATATGTGAACCAGTGTCTAGCATAAATAAGCCATTATATAATGTTCCTCTAGTGATGATCTTATCATATAATATTACTTAACAACCATTATTTTTAAAAATTAATTTATATATACTAATTGTCAAACATGAAATAGAAATAATATTTTTGATAATAAAGGGAATAAAATAGCATGCATCCAATATAATAGTAGCTCTACCTAGTAATTATAGGGTGACCTCGCAAATAGCTACTATAGCAACTTTTGCTTCATTGCCCATCTTGAGGTTTATCTCAACTCTCTCCAATCTCCTAGGTCTTACCAAAACTTGTAATGAATTGTAGATGTGATAAGCACTGTTAATATCCAATACCCATGTGTTATCATATAAGTATGATAAATGGAGACTGAACATGAATGTACCTGAAGATTCTCCAAGCTTCGGTCTCTTCTTTTCTACAAGGTACTCTTTGTAGTTCCTCTTCCAATTTCCATCTTTGTCGTAGTAGAAGTACTAGCCTTCATCCTTTACTAGGTTCTTCTTAGCAACCTTTGTTTTACCCGATCTGCCCTTGTCTTTGCTCTTCTTAAGGGACTTCTCTACCTTCCTTTTCTTTTTGGTCTCACCATCATAGAGAACTGGCTTCTCTTTCTTGATGGTGCTCTTTACTTCCCTCAATATATTGAGGAGCTCAGGAAGAGTCACCTCAAGCTTGTTCATATTAAAATTTATAATGAATTATGAAAAGGAATCTGATGGGGAGGGACTTAAGTATAAGATCCACACATATGTTATCCTCTAGGACCATTCCTAGACGTGTGAGTTTCTCTATCCACTTAATCATCTTAAGAACATGGTTCTAAACTAGTGTTCCCTTAATCATCCTAGCACGGAAGAGAGTCTTCGATATCTCATATCGTTGAGTTCTTCCCTGTTCCTCAAACAATTTACGAAGATGCAGGAGTATGGATCTGGCATCCATATTTTTATGCTGTCTTTGTAACTCAAGAGTCATGGAGTCCAACATGTAACACTGAGCAAGAGTGGAGTCATCTATGTACTTTATATAGTGAGCGATCTCATCCTCGCTTGCCCTTTCCTCGGGCATAGGCATCACTATATCAAGAATGTACGTAATTTTCTCTATCATGAGAATGATTCTCAGGTTGCGAAGCCAATCCATGTAATTGGACTAGTGAGTGAGGTGATTGACATCAAGAATGCCACGTAAGGGATTTGAAAGTGATATTTTCTGAAAATATAGATGTAGCAAAAATAAATAATATGCAGATTTTATAAAATAAATAAATAATTAAGATAAGGACTTCTATCTTAATCTACTCCCACTATTTTCTCGTGAAACATAAGACTCCCTCTAGCATGTAAATTGAAGACCCCCAATGGATCTCTAATGGGGATTGAGATCCAATTGGTATCTTAATATAACCTCAAGGGAGTGGACCAATCATGCTTAGCCTGGAAAGGTAGGCAACTCTTGTCGATCATAACTCCTTGTGATTTTCATCCTATTCGACCTCGAAACTATGATGGTCTCGAGGGACTTGACCAACCATGATGTTCGGTTAAGTAATCACTATTGTTACAAAATGAGTCTGATTTGATGATATGCTCTCGAGGGACTCGACCAAGCATACCACGTCCTTAGGCCACCGATAACATCTCTATGTCATAAGTAAGATATCAAATCATGATATAAATGAGTCTCGAGGGACTCGACTAAACCTATATCGAGAATCGATTCCTACTTATAACGATGGAAGGCCACATGACTCAATCTAATTGCTCACATTTACCGACTTAATATTATTGAGAGAGTGGATTTTCATTTGGTCTCTTAATATGAGATGTCACACATATACATATTTAATATATATCTACATCGCATATAAATATAAATATATATATATATATATCTAGTAGGTGTATAAGTAATCACACATCACATGAGAAATCACATCATATGATCATGGACCACATCCTAATAGTGATCAATTTAACCCTAATTGATCATGCCATATTGGTTACTGGATCTCTATCCAATTATCCAAGCCTCTTAGATTAGTGAGCCTCTACCTAATAGTCTATTATTAGCTTTTATTGAATCTCATCCATGGGATCTGATAATTCAAGAGCTTATTAAATATCCAATAAGATAGGGGCTCCGACGGATATCTCATATCTGAACCTCTACTCATCGCAGCATCTACCAAATGTGTGTGACCTTCTAGGCCCAATATCGAGCTGACCATGAGTCATACCTATCAGAACTCCTTATGGCTCAGTGAATTATTATTTTCATAATAATTCACTCGACTTATCAACTACAGATGTACTAGGCCACTACACCGCAATCCCCAGATAATACATGAGAGTTCAATCCTTTGGACCTATCTATCTTTAGTTACTATATACCTATAGTCCCTCATCCATCTAATATCTTAGAGATTGTATATCGGGCATGGTGCTGTTAAGCCCATACGGTTTCTACTCGAGTCTCGCTCTAATCGAATTCTCTCGAAGAACTCTTTTTTTCTTAACCCGAATAATCCTAGCCAGGGATTTACTTAAGCAAGAATACATGAGATGTTTCTCTCATGATACTGAGAGCAGATGATCCTCTATCGATACTCAATTACTCTTATAAGATTGGCTATTACTCTCAATGACCGATTGTGCTAGATCTAGAACTTCCAAACCTATAAGTCCGGTATTAAGAGTGGAGTACTCATTGAGGACATCCTTGGTGTCTTAGGTCTAAGGACCAGATATACTACTAGGACTATAAAATTATTGTCTAACAATAAAGTATCATCAACTATCCAATATTTCATAAGCAGATCAATTAGTAAACCCATTCTCTAATGAGCACTTCCACTGTATCTTTAGTATCCCCACACGAGTAGCTATGAGACTAGCTACCACCATCATATCGATGAGTATACAGCACACTAATCTGTCTGATTATCTCGATATCCCTCTCGAGTAACTTATGACCGAGATTATTTAGGATTTGTGTTTAAAGGTGAATCAGTCTCATTATCATAATCTCATCACGATCCGATTCCCATTGCACAGATCCATAGACATCACAATATATGCAACATGCAAGATAAAATAACAAAATGATAATAAATAATAAGCAAAAAAAATACGTATGATATCACACGTGTCATTATTCACGTGATTGACTTGTAGGGCACTTGTGACTAGCATGAATTACCAACCAAGGGGGCACTTCATTCCTCGATAATGGTGTTAGGATCATAGTGGCACAAAAAGAGGGGATTTGGATTAGTGCTTTTGAAAAGTTACATCATTTCAAAAAGTTCATTCGATCAAACCCGTATCGGAAGTACATTAAACTTGGAATATGAGTATTATTGAATCTTGAATTTTGATGATGAAACTAATTGATTATATTTTGGTTATCTAATTATATTTTGAGTCACACAGGTCTACTCTCGATCAGAATTAGATAATTAACATAGGATGAATTAGCATTGCACTGGAGGAAATCACGTTAGGAAATTAGGCGTCGAGCCAAAGGTCCAGTCAACAATCGACAGAAGGCTTCAAACAAAGATATCGAGCATCGGGCCAAAAAGAGCGGAGTTGTACCAAGGATTTCAAGGTTATAGAAGTCAATCGCCGATTAGGCAACAGGCCACAAGAGAGGATGATGCGTCGAAGAACTAGACGAAGCACGGACCAATGACGTGCCAGGCAACAGGATGATGATTCATGTTATAATTGTCTAGATCAAAGTAGGGTTAAGACTCAATTAGTGTGCAGGATTAACTATGATAGCAATGAAGGCATAAAGCAAAATGAAGTACCGGAGTCAAGTACGATCGAATCGTTGGAAGTTCGAGAGTTAGTCAGAAGTCTGAAGGTTCATCGGAAGTGCTATCGGAATTAGTCAAGAATGAACTAGGGCCTTGCCGAAGGGTTGCCGAAAGCTCGCCAAAAGAAGATTTGATGTGTTGGACTTTATTTTACTTAGAAAATATCTTTAAATTCATAGTTAGCATGTAATTAGGGTTAAGATTTGGAGGTAATTCCATTAACCCTGGTAGGGGCCAACTGGCCCTAATTAGGACTGTGTTGGGCCAAACGAAAGACCCAAATAGTGCCCAAGTGCCACGTCAAGTTGTGGCACTACTAGTTGGGCGGTGGAATCGCCTGAAAGCTTAGTATTCAAGACTAAGTCTGAGCAATGGTACCGCCCAGTGACAGTATGTCTAGGCGATGGTATGATACCGCCCAGTGACAGTATGTCTGGGCGATGGTGCCGCCTAGTGACAGACTGCTCTGGTGGTAGTACCGCTAGATTGGGTGGTGGTATCGTCCAATATTAGAACATCCTAGTGGTGGTATCGCCAGTACTTGGAAAACCCAAGATGAGAAGGTTTTTAGCTCTATGTTTGAATCAAATTAGAGCTTATAAATACCCCTCTCATCCCTGGGTTGAACACACAAGCACACAAACTTTAAAAGGAAGAAAACACTGTAAAAATCCCTTTAGAAATCTCTCCTCTAGCTTTCATTTGTTTTTAGCAAAAAGAGAGGAGTGTGTGAGTGCTTGTAAGGGTAATCTCCTGAGCCCGTCAAAAGAAGAAGGTGTTGTAAGAGAGTCGGTCCTTGCCTGTTGGAAAGTGGACAACTAGTGAAAAGCCGATGGCCTCAAGTGAAGAAGAATCGGGAGTGGACGTAGGTCGGATGACCGAACCACTATAAAATTGGGTTTGTATTTCTATTCTTGTTTATCTTTGCTACAAGCCTTTACCTTACTATAATTGCTCGAAGCCCTTTCATTACGAATCACTTTCAGGCTTAACATGTTTTCTATATGGTTTTCATCGAATGATTTTTATCGTACGAAGTTTTCTGAAATCTCCCAAAATCGTCAAATTTATCATAATCTTACCGCTGCACTAATTCACCCCCTCCCCCCCTCTTAGTATCGAATTGATCCTAACAGTTAGTATCAGAGCCATGTTATTGCTCTTTTGGATCCACACCTATGAGAAACGACTCTTCATGACTTTCAAGAGGGTTTTTCGATCGTTCGTCCTCCATTCTTTAACGAGTTGGACTATAGTTATTAGAAAACTCGAATAAGAGTTTTCTTGCTTCCTATGAATTTGGATTTATGGAATGTCATCGAAAATCATTTTCAAACTCCCTCTAAACTGATGAACGAATGGTCAGATTTAGAGAAAAAATCTTTTTTGTTAAATACAAAGGCTATGATTTAGAGAAAACAAATTCAATCGGATTTCTTCTTGTGAAATGGTTTTCGATATTTAGCACACTCTTGAAATCACACACAAGCGTACTAGTAGAGTCAAAGACTCGAAAGTAAACCTCTTAATGCATGATTTTGAGCTTTTTCGAATGGCACCAAGCGAGACTATCGACAGAATATACACCCACTTCACGGATGTTATCAATAGTTTAAAAAGTCTTGATAAATATTTTTTAAATTTTCAACACACTAACAAGATCTTAAGATCCCTTCTAAAAAGGTGAGATCCTAAAGTAATGACAATACAAGAAACTAAAGATCTAAATGAATTTCCATTGGAAGAACTAATTAGCTCATTGATGACGTATGAAATGAGCTTTTTGGAACTCGATGAATACATGAACCACCTTCCAAAGAACATAAAAGATTTGGCATTTCGAACAAGAGAGTGCCACTTTAGTGATGACTCAAGTGATGATGACAATATTGAGGACCTTGAACTTTTGACATTAAAATTTAAAAGGTTCATAAAATAAAAATTAAAAAATATAAATGAACCTAAAAAGAACACCAACTCTTGCTATGAACGCAAGAAGCCGAAATACTCCAAAGACAAGTGCACTGAAGTAAAGAAGAGGAAAGCAAGCAAAGAAGAATCAAGTAACAAAGAGGCAAAATGCATTTTGACAGCCTTCGACTACAAGGTAAGCTACTCAACCAAAACCCCCTTGCTTTATGAAATTACTTGAAGTTTTTTATGAATTGCTTAACTTAGTGTGTAGGAAATAAAAAAATTATTTTCAAAAATTATATCATACTTTTCTTTCTAGTATTTTTGAAAATTAAGATGATGATTGCTTAATTTGTGATAATTCATGTACACCTAACAAGATCAATTCTATGTATGTTGATGATTTCAATTTCACTTTTGAAATGATGCATGATTTTGGCAAAAACTTGAGCATGACTCTTGATTTTTTTTTAACACTAAGCTAGAATTATGTAAGAAAGAAAAAAACCTTGTTAGAACTAATAACAATGAAAGAAAGAATGTTAGAGTTAAAATAATTTTGAAGATGCTTTATGAAATCATGCTTGATAAGTTAATGATAATGTTTGTATCATGCTTGATTTTATAATTTGAAATCCTATGTTTTGGAATGATGTGTTTTTCGTCTTGATGGTTTTGATGAAACTTTATTTTGGATTTATATGATGATACTTGGCTTTCATATAAAATAAATAAATAAATAATTTTTGAACATTCCTATGAAAGATCAAATCACTTAAATTGAAACATATAAAAATGAGAAAATGCACTATCATGATGTTTTATGTTTGATGCATTTGATCTTAATGGCTTTAATGCCAAAACCTATATTTTAAATTTATACGATGATGACTTTCGTATAAATATTTGAACATATGAAATCATCATTGATAATGATGAAATAAAAATATTAAAAGTTTGTTATCATGATTAATGATTTTATGATATCATGCATGAGGATTTGAAGGTGTTATATCTTGATGACAAAACTTATGTTTTGGTTTTAAACATGATACTCATCTTTTAAAATATGAGCATACTTATATGAAACAAACAACTTAAAATAAAACACATTATGCATGATGAGTGAATCTTACATTTTGAACTAATGTGTTTTTGGTCTTAATCATTTTTATGATGAATTTTTATATGACATGTTATATTTTTTGACTTTAAAAAACTTGATGACAGATTTTGCCTTTACGTCTTAAATTTTCATGCTTATCTTTATTTGACATTAAAAGACAAAGGCATGCTTATATGAAATAAAAAGGAAATACATGATTCTTAAAATTTGTCTATCTCTCGAGTTTTTGATTTTTTGATAAAAGATAAATGATTAATCTATATATATTATGTTCATATAAATCTCTTGAATCTCGAAAATGATTTTGATGATTTGATTATGAGTTTCGAGGTGACAAATTGAGTTTGAATGATTTTATGACTCTTCTCTTGATTTCTTAAAATCATGATTTCGATTTCTCAAACTCTTGACTTGAGATACTCTTTTATGGAAATCGAAATCTTTTTCTCTATAATTACTTCTTTTTACTACTTACTAAAGAGGAAAACAATCCAAGTCATGATCTTGATATCTTGATAATTGAACTTCTTATAATGTGATCTTGATATCTCGATACTTGGAATTTGTTTTTATGAAATCTTGCTGAAAATTCTTATACATAAATTAAGTTGCTCTTTTTGTGTTTTATTACCAAGTGAATCTCGATCTTTATATTTAATGCCTATGATTATTTAAGTTTATTTATCTCCTAAGAATTTGATAGAACCCTAGAGGAATTCTATGTAGATTGATCTTTGAGGGGGATCAATCCTTGGAATACTATAGGGGTTCCACCCTCCTTGGTAGTCAGCTAGATAGCTACAATTGGAGATTGATCTTTCTTACTCAAAAGAGGTGGAGGCTACATGCTTATATAGGATTCCAAACCCTAGCCCTAGTGGCTGCTTCTTAAGTAAATTATCCCTTTTATCCTCAACCCTAACTGACCTACCCAGCAAAGTAGGGCGGTAGCTAGGAAACCCTGTGGCCCCAAATATAAACCCTAGCCACTCTTCTTTATAAGAAAGAGGCGGCTAGGTGGGGTTTATTATAATCTCATAGGGTTTTTATTAGTTGTTATTTGGTTGAGTAGGACCCAACCCTGCTAGGGTCCTATCAAGCCCGCCCTCTTCAACTCAGCCTTGTTCTCAAGGCTGAAGTTCCATGAACTCAGGGAACCGGGTCTTCAACCTCTCATATGATTCTCATGTGGCATCTTCAAGTGATAAATTATTCTAATGCATGAGTACTTAAGTAAAGAGACGTCGACGACACATCCCGATTCTGTGATCGAGGATGGCTTATGGTTGGGCTTGAATATCTCCATCATTAGTGATGTTGGGTAGTTAAATTTGGGGTGACTCGTGTTCTCCCAACTTGGGCTTCGAGCATGACATATGAAGACAAGGTGAATTTTGGCATCCTCAAGCAATTTAAGTCTGTACATCACGGCTCTAATATGCTCTATGATCTGATGGAGCCCATAAAAATGTGGGGATAGCTTCATGGAAGCTTATGTGTTGATGGATAGTTGCTTGTATGACTGTAGGTAAAGATAAACCCAATCTCCTATTGAAAATTCTCTTTCGCTTCATCGTGTGTCGACTTGCTGCTTCATTCTGGCTTAAGCGATAGAGAGATTATCCTTTAGCAACTATAGGAGTTTGTCCTTATTAATTAAATCTTGGTCAACCTGATCTACCTTAGCTGAGCCAATTATATACTTTGGAATCATAGGGGCCGGTCGACTATATAATGCTTCATATGGGTTACATTTTATAGATGAATGATACATAGTATTATATCACCATTCGGCCTAGGGGAGTTATTTTGTCCACTCCTTTGGCTAGTCACTAGCGAAACACTAAGGGAATGTCTCTGAACACCTATTCACCACCTCTATTTAGCCGTCAGTTTGTGGATGATATGTTGTGCTCATCTTGAGTTTGGTGCCCTGCAATTATAATAACTCAGTTTAAAATTTACTACTAAAGACCTTGTCACAATCACTTATAATGGAGTGTGACATCCCATGTAGTTTAATAATATTTTTTATAAAAATCTTGAGTAATATTTGCAGTAGTGTAGGGATTTCGCATAGCACAAAAATAAGCATATTTCGTAAGTTGATTAACCACCACGAGGATTATGCTTTTACCTTTCGAAGGTGGTAGCCCCTCGATGAAGTCTATGGAGATGTCAGTCCACACCGAGTCTGCTATGGATAGTGGTTGTAGTTTCCCTAGACTCACCACTGTTTCACCCTTTTGCAGTTGATATACATTACATTGTGCCATGTATTCAAAAATAATTTTTTTCATCCCTCTCCAATAAAAATTTTGCTTCACTCTTTTGTAGGTCCTCAGAAATTCGGAGTGCCCTATTGAAGGTGTGGAGTGCATTTTGTGTAGGATGATTTTGATGCAAGGGGAGTCGGGTATAAGCGCAATGCGACCTTTATAGCGTAGATCCCTCGAATCCCAAGTGTAGTGCACTATTGCGCTTGGATCCTCCTCCAATTTTTTTATGATGTTGTTGGTCTCTGGATCCTTCTTCCATTCCTCTCTAATGTCCTCGAGGAAGTCGGTGGTAGGAAGGGAGATGGCTAAAAAATTAGCTTGCTCGGGTAGTAGTGAGAGTGCATCTGCAACAACATTTTTTTCCCCTTTTTGTAAATAATTTCATAATCAAATCCTAGAAGTTTGGTTATCTATTTTTGCTACTTAGGGGATAATATCTTATGCTCTAAAAAGTACTTGATATAAATGATTTTAATTTGAAATCACTGGCCGATAAAGTAGGGTCTCCACTTCGTTACTACGTGCACAATGGCTAGCATCTCCTTATCATAGATTGATATTTTTTTATGCGAGGGAGATAATGTCTTGCTAGTGTATGCTAGTGGTCAACCACCTTGCATGAGAACAGCTATAATTCCAACTCCAGATGCATTGGCCTCAATGATAAAGGGTTAGTTGAAATCCGGTAGCGCTAGTACCGGCATCGTCGTCATGACTGCCTTAAGTTTATTGAAGGCAGCAGAGGCTTCATCCGACTATTGGAAGGTATCTTTTTTTAGTAGAGAAGTGAGAGGTGCACTGATCTTCCCATAGTCCTTCACAAATTTTTGATAGTAGCCCGTTAGTCTAAGGAACTCACGTAGTAATCACGTTTATAGGTTTCGGCCGACCCTACATTGCTTTAATTTTTGTTGGGTCTACCACCACTCCTTCTTCTGATATTATGTGCTCAAGATACTCTACTTTTTGCTAGAGAAAGCTACACTTTGATAGCTTAACAAAAAGAGTATTCTCTCGACCGATCTATCAAGGATAAATTATAAATGGCTTGTTCGATATAATGCTTATGCATGTCCATATCCTTTTCGGTTTGTTCTAGCTTGTAAAGCTTGTAAAGGGCTTGCCAAAGGCTAATGCCCCATTTGAGTGAGTTTGGTAGCCATTGTCAGCTTGTACATAAAGTTTGCTTTAGGTAGATATTTGTACTATATTTCAGTCTATAGTAGACCAATTTTATACCTTTGTTGTGCAACCATTCTGAGCTTGTGATATCCATGGTTGGAATTTGCATTGGCTATAAAGTGTTTGCTGAAAGGTTTGCTTGTGGATCCCGTATGAAACGCTTTCTTTGTCCTGTCTTCTCTTTTGTAGGTCCTATGGGATCGTAGGAGATTTCGGGGAGGCTGACCTTTGCAAACTAACACGCAATGGTGCCTCATGACTTAGGCAAAACCAGCTAAGTCCGTGACAGATGATATCAGAACGGGACAAGCCCACTTAGAAACACTTAGCATGCAAACGTGGGGGACCTAGCGGGGCTACGTTGAGGGCAGCTAACATATGCGACCATTTGAGAAACAGACATGGAGTTGTAGGGGAAGGAGTCACTCAGAGGAGCAGGCATCTGAGAATGGCATTCAGAAGAATGGCCAACCCTTCGCGCAAGAGGCATCACGAGGATAAACAAGCTAAGAAGAATTGCACAGCACACAAAGGTTGAGATGGCTGAGTTTGAGTAGTGGCTCGACGTTGGTACCCAAACTTGATGGTGCTCGAGGCAAGCGGGGTGCTTGACAAAGGATGAGATCATGCAAGGTGGAGTGGGTTGTTCAACGATCGAAAGAGTTGTGCAAAGCTCATAGAGGTGAGGGGAGTTGCAAACTCAAGGAATTCGATACTCATGCAAGGGTTTGCATGTGGATGATGGACTGTCTATGGCCATCCCAAGGCGACCGAAGGTCGGCACCATGGAGCATTGAAACTTTTTCTTCGACATGTGCAGGATACTTTCGTAAGAAGCTAAAGTGTGCAGTAGGTTTAGCATATTGCTAGACCCAGAGGGGTATAGTGGGAGTTGTATTGGCGAAGAGTCATAATCTAACAGGTGCGTTTGCAGAGGCAGAATAGTGCACAGTTTGTTCAGCAAAGGCGGAGTGGTCCAAGGGGATAGTGGTCTCCAAAACATCCAGAGGGAAGGAGAGGAAGAGAGAAGTTGCTCCAATGGGGTAAATATCTAGGAGGGATAAGTCTCGATTCTCTAGAGGGAGAATTATGTGTAATGAACTACACTAGTTGAGGAGTACCTTAAGACAAAGCTCGATGGATTGAGAAAGCGATGAGGAGTCGTTGCATGATCTCACAAGTGGCAATGCGTTGGTTGATGCATAGCGAGATCAAGTGGGGGAGCGACCCAAGGCAACACAAAGTGAAGGTACACTTGGAGCCGATAGGGAGATCGGACTCAACAGAGGGCTGACCCGTGGAATGGTGGGCATGAGGGCCACCATTAACGCAATACAAATCGAGAAGTGGAGTAACTTGGGGGTAACTTGGTGATGTACCCAAGCCGCATGAAGAGAGTTGGCATAGAAGATAGAACATAGAGCGGAGGCTTGGAGCTTTCCTTAGATAGAGTTTAAGGGCATGGACTCTTGCAAAGACAAGAGTAGGATCATGTCATTCCATGGGTTCTTTATTCTGATGGAACAGACTCATCTTGTATGGTGCCAAAGACGAAGGGAGCTTTGAGGCACATGCACTTGATCTCGGTGAAGCATTTGACGGAGGAACTAAGGCGACATAATTTGCAGAGGCAAAGTAGTTGTTAGAAGGCCTTGGCATAGGGCAAGAGGATATAGAGGCAGATTCTCTTAAAGAATATACCACAGTGTTGCTATTCGAGTTGCCATGAGGAAAATGGTACGCAGTGGAGATTGTGCTGGTAGGGGCAGTGTCCCAGTATCCAGACAATGTTGCACCAATTTCAGCGAAGTCAAGGGACTTCAGAGGAGCTACTAGGTGACAGACTACCCTAGAGTTATGCTTCATTCGAGTGTGACTCGAGAGCGGGTGGACGAAGGTCGATTGCCAAAGGAGCGAACAAAATCGAAGGTGGCAAAGCCCTTGTGATGTGTTGATGGAGTCCACACATGGAGAGATCGCAGTTCAAGTTCATACCACAAGGATCAGAATGCAAGGAGATATCACCAGAAGGCAACATGATGCAGCGGATCATGGTGGAATGATTCGTGGCAATGTGACACACATAGTGAGTCCCATGGGGGGACTGGATCATGTAGAGGTATGATCGGGAGCGTGACTGGGAGCTCCACTTCGGTGAACAATATGACAGCAAGAAGGGCTATGGATTCAAGCAGGAAATGCCATGGTACCATAGAGGCGAGTCTTCCACGCATGCATCGAATGCTGCATTGAATGAAAGCCTTGGGCATTAGCTTATGGGGGCTGTGCACTATCGAAGAAGAAGTTCAGATGTAAGTACCAGTGAGTCCCATGGGGGGACTGGATCATGCAGAGGTATGATCGGAGCGGCTGAAGAGTTGGACTACTTCAGAGCTCACATTCGCTTAAGGGAGCCAGCAAGTCAGAGGATAAGACCGAGTAAGCGAACATTGCGACCAATGAAGCTAAGGAGAATAGAAGCGGTGCAAGCCCTGCAACATGATAGTGGTGGCTATATATGGGAGTTAGAGTTTGTCTTTCCATCGACCAAGAGGAACTGCTTAGAGAACATAGAGGTATTGAAGCAGGTGGTCGAAAAAGGGGCGAGGAAGCAATGATGAGTCCAGAGAGACTCAGCTACCCAAAATCGAGTATCGGTTAGAATGGAGGTGGACTCAGAGAAGTGTCATAGTGCCACAGAGGTGGATCTACCGATCACGAAGAAGGGGCACAGATGCGAGACAACGAATAGTAGTGCCATGGGTATGGCAACGCCATGGTACCATAGAGGCGGGACTTCCGTGGAGTCATCGATCCCTTGCTCTCATAGAGGAAGAGCACTTAGTCATGATATGGGCCATGGAGGAGGAGAATGTAATGACAAACTCCATGTACCATGATAAGGCTGAAGGGCAGAGGCTAGGAAACTTCGTAAGACCAGTGTCAATGGACTTCTCATCAAGAGCCCCGTAAGTGAAGGATTTCAGGTCGATGTAGGAGTGCAAGACCAAGGAACGAAGTAGGCAGTACGCAGTGCTGTACCTTTGCTACTCAGAGGAGTAGGCGGCAGAAATGATGGAGAAGGTAGTACAATCCCAAAGGTGACCAAATCTATTGGAGACTTACTCCAAGAGGAGTTATAACTTCTTGCATTCTAGAAGTTCAATGGCATTGAGAAGGTGAATCATAGTAGCTGACTCAATACAAGGATTGCAAACACTTCAAGTGCTTCGGAAGTATGAGCCAAGAGCAGGCGAAGTCTAGTAACTAGCTCAATGCATGGAGAACAAACCTCGAGGAGGCGGGCGAAGTCAAGTAACCTTTGCCTTCTCAACTCTCAAGAGAATAGGTGAAATAGAGTACCCCATCTCTCTTAATTATCTAGTAGAGGAGCTCTGCACAAATTTGAAGACCCTTCGAAGAGACAAATGAAAGATAACAATTGTCAAGTCTTCACCAATGGTGATCAGTGCTATTGAGAGTAGATTATCAGCTTCATTTCCCAATTGAAGGCCAATCGAAAGCAAAAGTGATGCGAACCTACTTGGATGAGACAACTAAGTGAAAGTAGATTCGATGGGAAAATTTTGTGGAGGAAGGACCTGAAAACTTCAAAGGTTGCGAGGCGATGCTCATTAAAGCTCCAATAAGCATCTATCAAGTTCAAGAGATAAGAAGAATTTGAAGACTGGCATATATTAAAGATGGTCTTTTCCTTCATCAGATGAATCTGTAAGAACCAACAAAGATCAGCACAACTTTGTCAGCCCCACACCAGAGTCAGAGTCATTGGCGAGTTGAAGCAGCATGGCGGATTAAAGTTTGATGACTCAACAACAAGCGGAGAACAATTGGGAGTCAAGGGTTGCATCACAGCAGGAGCAGAAGATTGAAGATCTAGCAAAGGCAATGAGTTGCAGCGTCAACGAAGGCTTCGATGAGGACGTCGAAGAAATAAGTGGGGTAGAATGTCACGGACAAATTGTAAATGACTTGTTCGGTGTAATGCTTATGCATATTCGTATCCTTTTCGGTTTGTTCTAACTTGTAAAGCTTGTAAAGGGCTTGCCAAAGGCTAAATGCCCCATTTGAGTGAGTTTGGTAGTCATTGTCAGCTTGTACATAAAGTTTGCATCAGGTAGACATTTGTACTATATTTCAGTCTGTAGTGGACCAATTTTATACCTTTATTGTGCAACCATTCTAAGCTTGTGATATCCATGGTTGGAATTTGCATTGGCTATAAAGTGTTTGTTGAAAGGTTTGCTTGTGGATCCCGTGTGAAGCACTTTCTCTGTCCTATCTTCTCTTTTGTAGGTCCTAAGGAATCGTAGGAGATTTCGGGGAGGTTGACCTTTGCGGACTAACACGCAATGGTGCTACACGGCTTAGGCAAAACCAGCTAAGTCCATGACAGATCGTCAAAATAAATCGCAAGTGTTGAAAGTGAGTCTCATGAGAAGGGCTATAAATGAGGATATCATCAAAAAATACCAACATAAATTTGTGAAGAAAGCTCCAAAAAATATCGTTCATGAGACTTTGGAAGGTTGAAGGAGCATTAGTGAGTCCAAAATATATTACCAAGAATTCATAATGGCTGTTATGTGTGTGGAATGTAGTTTTTGGAATATCGTCTTTACATACCCGAATTTGGTGGTAACCGGATCGGAGGTCCAGCTTCGTGAAGACTCGAGCTCCTTTTAACTCATCAAGAAGTTCATCCACCACTAGTATTGGGTATTTGTCATTGACAGTGATGCCATTTAAAGCTCAATAGTCAATGCACATCTTCTAAGTTCTATCATTGCGTACAAGTAGCACCGATGAGGAATAGGGGCTGTAGCTTGGCCGAATCACTCATGTTTCAAGCATCTCCTTTATAATATTTTTAATTTCATCCTTCTGGAGGTGAGGATAGTGGTACAGCCAAATGTTCACTAGTGGTTTGCCCAAAAGAATTGGAATCCGGTGGTCATGTTGCCGAGTAGGAGGAAGATCGCTCGGTTTAGCAAAAACGTCATCAAATTCAGCAAGCAATTGGGCGAGATTTTGAACTTCAATTTTTATTTTTTTTTCCCTCTAGTTACTGCTAGAGATGCATAAAAAAGCCACTATTTACCTTAAGTAAAACTTTTTCCATTCGTTGGGTTGAAACGGTGGTTATGTTGCTTTCGCGCTTCTTGCATAGGATGACCTATTTGCATTTGTAATAGAATTTTATAATTAATTTTGGAAAAGTTTCAAGAGACGTCACCAAGCATCATTAGTCATTCTATGCCAAATATGACCTCATAATCATGAATTGATAGGAGGAAGAAGTCGACGATAATTTCTTGGTCTTGCAATAATAGTTTCACCTACGAGCATCTTTGGTCGCACTTTAGGATTCAGCCATCGGCGACCTTTACATCGAACTTGCTACAACCTTCAACATGGAGCACCATCCGAGTAGCAACCTTACTATTTAGGAAGTTATTAGTGCTGCCCTTGTCGATGAGAACAGTGATTGGTTGTTATTTGAGAAGGCCTCCAACTTTCATTATTTACGGATTTGAGTAGCCGGCTAGTGCGTGTACCATAAAATCGATCGGTTGTGGCTCTTCTTCTGCATCTTCTTCTTCATGTTCAAGGCTCTCTTATAGCTATTCAATGACCTCTTCATCCACTAGTTCAATCATAAGAAGTCTCTCTTTTTTACAGCGATGCTCATGGCTCCACGGCTCGTCGCAATGCCAACATAACCCCTTTGCATATCGCTCCCGAAGCTCTTCTCTTATCAACTTTTTTGGTGCAAAGGCTTGACTGATATAAGCGTGTACTGAGGGCTTCAGTATTGCTGTTCAGGGAGCAACCCTAGTCCTCTAGGCTTCATGGTTCAATCTCTCCTCTTGAACTCATGCGAAAGAGATGACTGCTATAAGCGTGTACGGTTGTCGCACTTTAACTTCTCCCCGGATCTCTAGCTTCAAGCCCTTAATAAAGATCCCCAATAATTATTTTTTAGACTAATCATGATTTTAATTAGATAACTTTTCAAACCTAGTTTGATACTCTTGAATAGTGGAGGTTTGTCGGATCTTTGCTAGTTGTCCGTCAATGTTCTCGTAATTGGTTGGTCTGAAGCGGATCAGTAGTCCTTCTTTGAATTGTCACCATGAGAGGAATCCATGAGTGTGTTCAAACCAATCAAACCACTATATGACATCTCATTCGAAATGTATAGTCATAATTTCTATCATAGATGCGTCCACGATTTTGTGGTATCGAAAATATCACTCTGCACGCCAGATCCAACCAATCGGGTCTCCTTCTTCCCATCTAGGGAAGTCCACCCTCATGCATGGATAGTAGGGATCGGTCAGAGAGCCTCCTCTCTCCTGCAATTCATCTCTTTGATTAGAACTCTCTCCTTGATGTGATTTCTTTGGGCTCAATGGTCGGTCCAAACTGAGTTCGACAAAGAGAGTCTGAATCTTATTCTCCATTTGCATCTCAAAGGTTTCGAATTTAGCATTAATTACCTCCTCAGATACCATAGTATATGCTTTCAAATCTGTAATATTAAGATCTCTCTTTTGTTGTCGAGTTAAAAGTATATATCAGTTAAGAGAAGTGGTGGCCGAAAGGGTTAGTGGATTGGTGGATGTAGGCTACGGTTTAGGCTTGTTTTGTGACTATTTTGGGTGCGATTTGGTAGAGTTTTAGGGCTGTGATGGTAGTGGATGAAGGTTAGAGAAAAGAGTTTTATATTTATGGTAGATGGCAGCAAAGTTTTGATTGAAATCGGTGGAAGTTACTGCAGATAGGTGCTATCTTGTAAGAGCAGAATTGTCATCAAAGAAACAATGATTTCTCAAAAAAATTTCTAGCAAAAACTAAGAGATTTGAGGAGAGGATTTGACAGCAAAATTCAGTTTAGAGAATAGCAATGATGACAAATTTGATCAAGGAAAATTCGGCAGCATAACAGCAAGGAAATCGGTGCAAGTTGCGATTGCAGAATTCTTGTCGAAATATTTCAACAGTTTGCGATGAAAATTTGCATCAATACAAGAACATTTCATAGATGAATTCTACAATAGATCAATCATAAATGAAAGCCAAGATGATCTATGAAGCGTATAAGATATTTTGTTGAAAAAAATAGAAAATAGATCGATTTAAAGGCAACAATATGCGGTTGAAATTTTCTGTAGCAATCCTTCATTCGCAAAAATGATAACTTTTACGACAAAAGGAATTCATAGCAAGGGATAGATAGAAGGACTTCATTTTGATATTTTGAATAAAAAATTATAGCAGCAAAAAGTATTGGTGATAGGAGAATACTATATCTCTGATGCAATTGGAGATGGCGACAACAAACTAATTTGATCTATGGTAAAAGATGACAGTGGTGGCTACGACGTCAAGAGCAATTATGGGAATTGCTTCACTGATGGTGGGCGGCAAGGGTGGCAACAAAAGCAACAAGATCGCTATTCTAATACCAGATGATAGAATCCCAGAGGAATTCTATGTAAATTGATCTTTGAGGGAGATCAATCTTTGGAACGCTATATGGGTTGCACCCTCCTTAGTAATCAGCCAGATGGCTACAATTGGAGATTGATCTTTCTTATTCAAAAGAGGTGGAGGCTACATGCTTATATAGGATTCCAAACCCTAGCCCTAGTGGTTGTTTCCTAAGTAAATTATCCCTTTTGCCCTCAACCCTAGTCAACCTATCTAGTAAAGGGGGCGACGGCTAGGAAACCCTAAGGCCCTAAATATAAACCATAGCCACTATTCTTTATAAGATAGAGGCGGCTAGGTGGCGTTTATTACAATCTCACAGGGTTTTTGTTAGTTGCTACTTGGTTGAGTATGACCCAACCCTATTAGGGTCCTATTAGAATTCTTTACGTTACTTGCTAAAAAGGAGATTTATTGAAATAATTCATTAACTTCTTGGATTTATAACTTTTGGTATTCATGATATGATTTCATTTATGGCTTGTATGCCTTATGTGATGATTGAAAATTGATGAAATTTGCTTTATAAAGAATCATTGAATCATGATCTTGATACTTCCTAAAAGGAATATTTATGAACCATGAATGATATCTTTTGGTATTGATCCTTATTGATTTTTTATATTGATATCTTTCATTATATGAATTCTTTGTATCTATGGCTTGTATGCATCATGTGATGATTGAAAGATTGATGTATATTTATTGATGCAAATTTATAATTGATATGAAAAGTTGATAAAAAAATCTTGCAAATATTGTATTACTCCACTTCATTTTGACAATAGCAAACGGGGAGAAAAAGTTGCAAGCTTGCATACTTCAAAATGGAAGTAAAAAAAAGGGGGAAGCCATTTACTAGCGTATCATTAAAACATTGTAAAGGAACCAAAATTGAGGCAGAGCTTGCACTTCTCAAAAGAGAAGAAAGAAATTACAAAATTTGTACATTTTTCTTTAACTTGTTAGCTTGCATGTTTAAAGTGATGTAAATTTTACAAAATTGCTAACAAAATTTTGCTAGCTTAGGCAAAACTTGTTTACACTTCTCAAAGAAGAAGAAAGATCTAGCTATCATGAACACCACCAAAAAGATTGTAAGCTTACAATCTCAAGAGAAGAAAAATTTGCTATCTTGCCTACCTTTAGAAGAAAAAGTACAAATTTGCACATCTCATGAAGCAAGTGAAAAATTGCTATACTTGCATTAATTTTAAACTTGCTATGATTGAATATTGTAAATTTTGCTAGTATGATTGTAAAAATTTATATATCTTTTAAACTAGCTTGATGCAACTTCTCCTTTTTGTTGATAATAAAGGGGAAGAAGTATATTGATGATTTCATGTAATGAATGAAGTATTTAATATTTTATATATTTGCATGATGGTTTGATATTTTTCATAACATGTTGCTTGGATTTGGCATAATCCAAGTGTTCTATCAATATGGCATATTAATAGAGGGAGTTTGGGTAAACTTCGAGAGTTAAGGTTAACTCCGTCATCAATTAGTTGTCATCATCAAAAAGGGAGAGATTGTTGAATTTTGGATTTTGATGGTGAAACTAATTTATTGTGTTTTGGTTATCTAACTACGTTTTAAGTCACACAGGTCTACTCTCGATTAGGATTAGATAATTAACACAGGATGAATCAACATTGCACTAGAGAAAATCACGTCAGGAAATTGGGTGTCGAGCCAGAGGTCTGGTCAACAATTAGCAAAAGGCTTCGGACAAAGATATCGGGCATCGAGCCAAGGAGAGCGGAGTTACGCTAAGGAGATCGGGGTTAAGGAGATCAACCGCCGATTGGGCAATAGGCTGCAAGAGAGGACGATGTGCTCAAGAACCAGACGAAGCATCGACCAATGACGTGCCGGGCAATAGGATGTTGATTCATGTTGTAATTGTCTAGATCGAAGTAGTGTTAAGACTTAATTAGTGTGCAAGATTAATTACGATAGCAATGAAGGCATAAAGCGAAATGAAGTGTCAGAGTCAAGTACGATCGAATCGTTGGAAGTTCGAGAGTCCACTGGAAGTCCGAAGGTTCATCGGAAGTGCTGCCAGAATTGGCTAAGAATAAATCAGGAGCTTGCCGAAGGGTTGCCGAAAGCTCGCTAGAAAAAGACTTGACGTGCCGGACTTTGTTATACATAGACAATGTCTTTAAATTTGTAGTTGTTGAATCTTGGATTTTGATGATAAAATTAATTAATAAGTTTGTTATCTAATCTATGCTTTGAGAAAAGTGATGCAGGACTAATCTTGATCAAAAGAGGTAAAATAATTAAAGCAAGAAGAATCAAGTATTGGGCCGGAGTTAAAGTTTGGGCATCGAATCAGAAGAATCAAACAATGCGCTAAGAACGGATATTATAGGAGTCAACATGTCGGTGGATCGAGCACTACATCGAAGGTTCAGACGATGCACTAGAAGTTCACCGGAAGATCACCGGAAGGTCGTCAGAAGTTCATCGGGAGAACCAATGACATGTCGGATAACTTAGATTCATAGATTGTAGTTGTTTATGTCTTAATGGTCGAAGGTTAGGTCAAAATTGAGTTGGTTTTGAGTGAAATCATACCAACTCAATTAGGGACCAATTGGGCCTAAATTAGGACTGATTTAGGCTCATTAAGAGGCCCATTCAGTGGTCCAAATGTTGCTAAAGGTGGTGGCATCGCCAAACTAGCGGTAGAACTGCCTATGAACTCGAAAAGTGAAAAAGCGTACTTTTCCAAGCTATAGACGATGGTACCGCCTAGTCTGGGCGATGATACCACCCAGCAATAAAGTTGCAGTGGTGGTACTACTCCAGGCTAGTAGTAGAACTACCAGAACCTTTGTTTTCGAGGTTATACGGGCGATAGCACCGCCCAATATAAGCGATAATACCGCCTATACTTGGAAGACCCAAAAATTTAAATTTTGGCTTTATTTTTGGAGCCATTTGGGGCCTATAAATACCCCACTCATCCCTGCAAGGAATACAGTAGAAAAAGTAAGCTAAAACTCTAGTGAATTAAGTTGTAATCTTGAAAAAGTCTTGAGTGTTCCCTCCCTCTTCTTGAAAAGTTTAGAAGTTTGTCTAAGAGAGGTGTGAGACTTATAGAGGTTGTTTCCTAAACTTTTAAAAAGGAGAAAGAGTTGTAAAAGGGTGGTTGATCTTCGCCCATTGAAAAAAAGATCATTAGTGAAAGCCGGTGACCTCAACAGAGAAGGAATCGGGAGTGGACGTAGGTCGGAGGACCGAACCACTATAAAATCAATTTGTGTTTCTTTTCTTGCAATTTATATTTCTACAAATCCTTTACCTTATTGCAATCACTCGAATCCTTCTCTTTCACTTACGAATCTCTTTAAGTTAAAATGCAATCAAAATTGGTTTTCGTCGAAACGTGATTTTTTACAAACGAAGTTTTTTGAAATCACACAAATAAATGTTTTTAACCACTGCACTAATTCAACCCCCCCCCCTCCCCTCTTAGTGCCGCTCTAGATCCTAACAGTAGCTAGTATATAATTAGGGTTAAGATTAGGAGGTAATCCCATTAACCTTAGTAAGGGCCAATTAGGCCCTAATTAGGGCTATGTTTGGCTGGATGAAATGCCCAAATAGTGCCCAAGAGCCATGTCAGGCAGTGGCATCGCCAGTTAGGCGGTGGAACCGCTTGAAGTCTTAGTCTTCAAGCTTCAGTTTGGGCGGTGATACTGCCCAATAATAGTATGTCTGGGCAATGGTACCGTCCAGTGTTAGACTGCTCTAGCGGTAGTACCATCAGACTGGATGGTGGTACCGCCTAGTGTCAGAAACTTCTAGCGATGGTACCGCCAGCACTGGCAGTGATACCGCCAGTACTCGAAAAACCCGGAATGAGAAGGTTTTTGGTTCCAAGTTTGAATCAAATTGAAGTCTATAAATGCCTCTCTCATCCCTAGGTTGAACACACAAGCACACAAACTTTAAAAGGAAGAAAACATTATAAAAATCCCTTTCGAAATCTCTCCTCTAGCTTTCATTTATTTTCAGCAAAAAGAGAGGTGTGTGAGTGCTTGTAAGGGTTACCTCCTGAGCCCGTCAAAAGGAGAAGGTGCTATAAGGGAGTCAGTCCTCGCCTGTTGGAAGGAGGACAACTAGTGGAAAGCCGGTGGACTCAAGTAAAGAGGAATCGGGAGTGGACGTAGGTCGGATGACCAAACCATATAAAATCGAGTTTGTATTTCTATTCTTGTTTATCTTTGCTGCAAGCCTTTACCTTACTACAATTACTCAAATCCCTCTCATTATGAATCACTTTCAAGCTTAACACATTTCCGATACGGCTTTCATCGAAATGATTTTTATCGTATGAAGTTTTTTGAAATCTCCCAAAATTATCGAATTTATCATAATCTTACTGCTCCACTAATTCACCCCACCACCCCCTCCCCCTGTCTTATTGCCGAACTGATCCTAACAAATAAAACAAGTGAGCAACTAAAATAGTAAGTAATAAAAATGAAAAGTATAAAGGAAATGCACACCAGATTTATAGTGGCTTGGTTCTCCGACCTACGTCCACTCCTAGTTCTGTTAGGATCAGAGAGGCACTAAGAGGGGGGTGAATTAGTGCAACGGATTAAAACGTAAGTTAAAAAAAATGATTTCGTGAATGGCTAGTTTGTATAAAAACTTCGATGCGATAAAAAATGACTTGATTGAAGTTGCTTAAGTAAAGGTGCTGAAAAACTGAATGATTTGCAGCCAAGTAAAGTAATGATTCAGAACTTTAAACACTCACACATTCAAGAATGCCACGATGTATAGTGGTTCGGTCAAGTGACCTACATCCACTTCCGAAGCCTTCTCTGATGAGGCTCCCAACTTCCACTAGCAAATCCTTTTAAAGGGGAAGGACCAGACACCCCTCTTACAACCCTTTTACAAGAAGTTCACACTCTTACAAATTTTTCAAAGAGAAAGGAGGTGAACACAAGCTATTGAAAACAAGGCTTTTCCAAGACTTAGGCTCAATTTCTAACTCACAAAAGGGTACCCTTTCAGTTGAGAAAGGGGGGGGAGTATTTATAAATCCAAAGAGGATTCAAATTTGAGCTCCAAATTTGAATTCAGTTTGTGTTTCGGTCTTTGGCGGTGCTCTATCACGCTGTCGAGCGATGCCACCGCCTATCGATCGTCAGGCCCGACGATTACACTGGCGGTACCACCGCCCAAGGCAGGTGGTGCTACCACCTGTGCCTTCAGGCGCTGGGTGTTACTACCGCCCCAGGCTGGGCGGTACCACCGCCTAGCACTTGGCTGCCAGGTGGTTCCACCACCTAGCACAGGCAGTTCTACCGCTTGGCCCATTCACCTAAAGTTGAATGGGCCCTGTTTTAGGCCCAAATTGACCCAATAAGAGCCCGGTTGGCCCCTACTAGGTTTGAGCAGGATTAATTCGAAATCCTTGCCCTAATTACGTGCCAACTATGAAATTAAAATATAATTAATAGTGATTTGAACCGACATTCTTTAAGTCTTATTCTAGCGAGCTTTACGATGAGATTCCGGCGGTCTTCTGATACTTCCTTCGGATTTCTTCCAACGGATTCTCAGCATGCTCCCGGATTGTATGGCGAGCTCAACAAGTCTTCGACAAGCTTCCGAACCTTCTCAGCAAACTCCACGAACCTTCGACGATCTTTACGGTGAAATTTCAAAAACTTCGGTAAGTCCCTGATTCGACCTCGGTTGGTTCCGGCAACACTTCCGACGATCCTTCGAACTTCCGATGAACTCTTGAACACCCGACGGACTTGACCTTGATAAATCGCTTTTATATTTCTATGCCATCATAGTTAATCTCGCACACTTATCTTGATAATATAGATTAGAACAAATATTTCACCAATTGATTTCATCATCAAAATCCGAGATTCAACAATCTCCCCCTTTTTGATGATGATAATCAATTGATGATGGAGTTACTCTTAACGCCCCCTATCTATATGCCATATCATGAGAAGGTAAAAACACTTGAATTCAATCTTTTGAAATCAAGCCAAATCCGATAGATTTCATAAAGCTTAATAAACAAGCTTAAGCATAAATATGAAAACTTCATATTTTAAACAATGTCAAGGTATTACACCTATAATGATAAGAAATATTAATTTAAACATGATAAGGATTAAGTGATATCCAAAAGAGTGTTCAATATTAAGGCATGATATCAAATGAAGAAACCGCTTATCAAGAAGATTTACATTTTGAGCATTTGTGATGCGATACGATTGATTTCACTTTAAGTATTTACTCCATCATAGCAATAATTACTCCATCATAGCAATTTACATTTTTCTCCCCCTTTATCAACAACAAAAATAATGGAGGTGGAGAAATCATTCATTACTTCGAAGAAAAAAAATCCTCATTTATCAAGCCATGAGAGGGAGATTACAAAATTCAATCAATTATTGAGCCATGGAGGGAGCATGAAATCATTCGAGGAAGATATCAAGTCATAAAGTAATATGAAAGTGTCATCCAAAAAATTACGACCGAAACAAAAAATTCATTCAAAAGTCGAGTAGATGAAATGAAAATAACATCATACAACATCATCCATAGTAGTCATAAGCATAACAGGACAAGTGTTTAAAAAAAAGCTATTCTGGAGGGAGAACTCCAAAATGCCTATACAAGTGATCTATTTTGCAGTTCATCTATTGCACTTCCTTCAAAATTTCAACTTGCTGCATGTTGATTTGAGTTTGTTGTGATGTGATTTGATTTAAAGCAAGCATGATTGGATCTTCAGTAGATAGAGCCGAAGCTGGCTCAAATGGTGCTGGATCAAAGGGACTAGGAGGAGGAGATTCACTTCCCCTAAAAATCGGTGTTTCAGGTCGTTCTACTGGTGGGGGTACTAGATCAATCCTTCTAGGTTGCCTAATCCATAGGTCATCTCTAAAGGTGCATCTAAGTCGCTTTAGGAGACTTCTGTTTATTGTGTTATATCTATCAACCTGCATTATTTTCTCATCGGGTGACACACAAATGTCATGGGTAATAATTAATCTAGTGATCAACCTGCCATATGACAACATTAAGTCTCTAGAGAAAATTTCTATCATGTGTTGTCTAATCAAATAACCAAAGCAGTTGTTTTGTCTAGTCATTATCCAATACATTGTACTTAGTTCTAACATACTAATCTCATCAAGGTGAAACTGTTTCGGAAGTAGAATGCTTATAATGATGTGATGAAGTAATTTCGAATTAAAAAGTAATAAATGCTCGCAGCTTTTAGGAATGATGCCTAGGTTAGGATTAGCAAAGATCGTCTCTAAGGCTTCGGAGTGGGTTGCTCCGATTGCATCCATGTCCCATTGGCCTTTGAAATAATATTCTCTATTCTTTTCTTCAATTCCAAGCAGCTCACATATGGTACGATCAGAAATTTGAATTGTGGTTCCCAAAATATAGGTAGTCAAAACATCATCTTCAATACTCATGTTAGCATAAAATAGCTTAACCAACCTAGGGTAGATTGGTTCATTAATTTGCAAGATAAGTAAAATATTTAGATCGGCAAACCATCTAATGGGTTCTAGGTTTCTTAGTTCACCTAGATCAACATGTTTTCCCTTATGTATGACTTTAGAATCAAAATTTGGGTATCTTAAAGCTACCTCATTAGATCTAAAGAGGATTGGGTCAAATGAATCTCCTTCCAACCTTTTCCCTTTGCCTCTTAATGATTTTTTAGGAGCCATATCTATTCATGATGAAGAAAACAAAAGGAAACAATAAGGAAAAGACAAGTAACTGTGAAGAGAAGAGAAAATTATAGATTTTACCTTCTTTGAGTTTCCTAGGGAGGTGAGGAGCTTGAATCAAGAGAAAGCCTTTGTTAGCCCTTTTGGAGGAAGAGGAAATGGAGAGGAGAGACTTGGAGGGGTTGGAGGAGGAAGAGGGGCTGAAAAAAAAGGGTTGGGGTCGGTTCTACCGCCGACCCTAACACCTCCTTAAGTATGGGGGTATTCGGGCAGTACTACCGCCAACCAAGCGGTGCTACCGCCTGGAAGTCGACTACCTAGGCGGTACTACCGTTGGTTCTGGCGATGCCACCATTGGCACACTATTTTTTTTATTTTAAATTCATATTTTTTGTTTTCATGAGTTGAATTGAGATAAGATGTTAACTTAGACCACTCTTTGAAATAGAAAATTAGAATGAGGGAGGCAAATCCGTGAAACCCAAATTTTTGTAAAATCCACGCAAGCTGAAAGAAAATATATATAATGCTGCTCATTCACAAGGACAATTTAACATGCCTATTTCCCTCCTAATGAAGTCAAATTGTTCTTCATTTAAGGGTTTCATAAAAATATCCACTAATTGATGTTTGTATCAATAAATTCAAGAGTGACTTCGTTACTATTAACATGATCTCGTATAAAGTGATGTCTTATGTCAATATACTTAGTTCTAGAGTGTTAAATATGATTTTTGATTAGACAAATAGTACTTGTATTATCACATTTTAAGGGAATGTTATTTAAATGAATTCCATAATCTTCTAATGTATTTTTCATCTAAATGACTTGAGCACAATATGCACTTGCAGCTATGTATTCAGCTTCGGCTATAGATAAAGCAACCAAATTTTGTTTCTTGGAAGTCCAAGAAACAAGTGCATGTCCTAAAAATTGGCATGTTCCGGATGTGCTATTTCTATCTATTCTACATCCACCAAAATCAAAGTTATCAGATTTTGGATACCATAATCCTAGATTAGTAGTTCCTTTAAGATACCTAAGGATTCTTTTAATAGCTTTAAGATGAGATAACTTAGGATTAGCTTGGAATCTTGCACATTGACCTACACTAAATATGATATTTGGTCTAGTTGTTGTAAGGTAAAGTAAGCTACCTATCATTCCCCTATATGTTTTTTAATCAAAATTTTCTCCACTTTCATCCAAGTCTAACTTGGTGGAAGTACTCGTCGGAGTGTTGATGGCTTTTGAGCCATCCATGTTAAATCGTTTTAACAAATCTAATGTATACTTTGTTTGATTAAGAAATATACCATCACTAAGTTGTTTAACTTGTAATCCTAAGAAGAAAGTTAATTCTCCCATTAGGCTCATTTCAAATTCATGACTCATACTCTTAGCAAATGATTCACATAGTGATTCGTTCGAAGAACCGAAAATAATATCATCAACATAAATTTGAACAATAAGAAAATTATTTTCAAAATATCAACCTTGCCTTTAGTAAAATTATTTGAAATTAAGAAAGAACTAAGCCTCTCATACCAAGACCTAGG
Organism: Musa beccarii; assembly: GCA_024322285.1. Taxonomy (NCBI): domain Eukaryota; kingdom Viridiplantae; phylum Streptophyta; class Magnoliopsida; order Zingiberales; family Musaceae; genus Musa; species Musa beccarii. Next base: position 42,379,556 of record CM044400.1, on the reverse strand, counting down.
GGCTTGTTTTAATCCATAGAGAGCCTTAGTTGGTTTAAACACATGATTGGGAAGAAGAGAATTTTCAAATCTGGGTGGTTGTTCAACATACACTTCTTTGGAAATAAAACCATTTTAAAAAGCACTTTTGACATCTATTTGAAAAAGCTTAAAATTATTACTACTAGCATAGGCAAGGAGTATCCTAATGGCTTCCAATCTTGCCACAGGAGCGAAGGTCTCTTCGTAATCGATACCTTCTTCTTGGTTGAAACCTTTGGCCACTAGTCTAACCTTATTTCTAACCATGATACCGCATTCATCTTGCTTGTTTCTAAAGACCCATTTAGTACCAATAACTAAATGGTCACTAGGTCTAGGAACAAGCTTCCATACCTCATTCCTCTCAAATTGATTTAACTCTTCTTGCATTGCGATGACCTAAGAATCATCTTTCAAGGTATCATCAATGCATTTTGGTTCAACTTGAGAAAGAAAAGCGGTATGTGCATAAAAATTTTTAAATGAAGAATGAGTTTGAATCCCTTTAAATGTATCTCCTATAATTAACTCCTTGGGATGGGCATCTACATACTTTCATTCCTTGGGTAAGGAAATTTGGGAAGAAGATGCATCCAAGTTATCATTTTGAGGAGAGGGTTCATTCAAATTCAAATCATCAAAACCGAGATCATCATCAAAATCTTTTTTCTTAAATTTAAAAAATTTATTAAAAACAATATGAATAGATTCTTCTATTACTAAAGTTCTTCTGTTTAAAACCCGAAAAGCTTTAGAAATAGAAGAGTAACTAAGAAAGATGCCTTCATCGGATTTAGGATCGAATTTTCCTAAGGCATCCTTTTCATTCAAAATAAAGCATTTACAATCGAAAACTTTAAAGCAAGAGATATTGGGTTTTTTATTATTCTATAATTCATATGGAGTCTTAGATAGAGATGGTCTTACTAGAACTCTATTCATGACATAGCAAGCCGTGTTCACGGCTTCGACCCAAAAATATTTGGGTAAATTATATTCATTTAACATGGTTCTAGCCATTTCTTACAAATTTCTATTTTTCCTTTCCACTACTCCATTTTGTTGAGGATTCCTCGGAGTAGAGAAGTTATGGTTATATCCGTTTTTTCACAAAAATTTTGAAATTCATGGTTTTAAAATTCACCACCGTGATCACTTCGAATTGATGAAATCATGAAACCTTTTTCATTTTGAGTGAGTTTACAAAATTTAGAGAAACATTTAAAACAATCACTTTTGTGAGCCAAGAAATAGGTCCAAGTGTATCTACTATAGTCATCCACAATTACGAAAGTATATTTGCTACCTCCTAGGCTTGTTATGTCAATTGGTCCAAATAAGTCCAAATGGATCAATTGTAATTGTCTAGTGATGCTAATTTGATTTTTTGATTTGAAACTAATTTTTATTTATTTTCCTAGTTGACATGCATCACATACTTTATCCTTGACAAACTTCATATTGGGGATTCCTCGTACTAACTCTCTAGATGAAATCTTAGATATTAGTTTCATGCTTGCATGGCCTAATCTCCTATGCCAAAGCCAAGCATCATCATTCAAAATCGAAAAATATATTTCATTACTTAGTTCATCAATACTAATGGTGTAGACATTGTTTTGTTTTAAAGCAATCATCGATATGTTGTTGTTTAGTTTTTCAATGATGCAAGCATTAGATTCAAATCTCACGATATAACCTTTATCACATAATTGACTAATGCTCAAGAGATTATGTTTTAGTCCATCAACTAACAACACATCATCTATCGCAAAACTTGATTTGTTACCTATGGTTACTTTGCCAATGATTTTACCCTTGTTGTTGTCTCCGAAGGTGGCATACCCTTCTTCTTTACTAGTGAGCATAGAAAATTGAGATGGATCTCCGATCATGTGCCTTGAGCATCCACTATCAAGATACCATCTCTTGCTCCTAGCTTGTGATGGTGAATGTGTCTACAAAAGAAAATGATTTTAGGTACACATTTAATTTTGGGTGCCTCAAATATTGATCTACTAACTTTGTCATTTAGCATTAAATTATTTATGGTTCTTTTAGGAACCCATATCAATTTGTGTGTTCTAATTTTCTTAAACAGACATTTGTAAACATGTCCGGATTTGTAACGAAAATTACATTTCAAATGAGAGGATACATGTAATGTTGGCGCTTTAATGAAGGTGGTTTGAGTTCGGTGAGATTGACTCACGAATCCAATTCCACATTTATTTCCGATGTGACCCTTGTTTGCAAGGATCATGTCTAAGCTCTTACTACCGACCTTAAATTTGTTTAAGGTCTCTTTGAGTAGTAAGTTCTCCTTTTCAATTGCTTCTAAGTGATTACACTTAGAGCATGGGAGTAGAAGAAGAGAATCATACTTAAGACTTTTAAATTTTTCTAGCAATAAAGCGTGTTCTTTTTTTAGTAAATTAAACTTTTTACTAATAGTTTTACATTCATCAAATAACTCATGAAAAGTGATAGAAAGTTCATCGAAAGATAATTCTTCATTAAATAACTCACTAACCTCTTCTCATAAGGCCATTAGCGTGAAGTTAGCCTCTTCTTTGTTACTTGCTTCTTCAACCTCGGAGTCACTTGAATCATCCCATGTAGCCTTCAATACTTTCTTCTTCTTTAGTTGATTCTTCTTGGCTTGGGGGAATTCATATTTGAAGTACCCCGGCTTCTTGCACTTGTAGCAAATGACTTGGTCCTTCTTAAGTTCAAGTTTATTTTTTGTGTCATTTTTAAATTTGTTCTTTCTTATAAATTTTTTAAATTTTCGAGTTAAAAGTGCAATGTCATTGTCACTGTCCTCATCACTTGATGTTCCTTTCAAGTGGTCTTCTTGTGTTCTTAGTGCCATATTCTTCCTATTCTTTGGAAGGGGGTTCTCAAGCTCTTCATGAGCATGACACGTCATTTCGTAGGTCATTAGAGACCCAATAAATTCTTCGAGAGGAAAGGTCTTAAGGTCTTTGGCCTCTTGAATGGTCGTAACTTTTGAATCCCAACTCTTTGGAAGGGATCCTAAAATCTTAGTTATAAGTTCAAAGTTAGAAAAACCTTTACCAAGTGCTTTGAGTCCATTGATGACATCCATAAAGCGGGTGTACATGTCTCCGATGGACTCACTTGGTTTCATTCGGAAAAGTTCGTAAGAATGTACAAGAATATTGATTTTGGATTCTTTCACTCAGCTAGTGCCTTCATGAGTGATCTCAAGAGTACGCCAAATATCAAAAGCCGATTCATAAATCGATACGTAATTAAATTCGTTTTTATCTAGTGCACAAAACAAGGCATTCATAGCCTTTACGTTTAAAGCAAAAACCTTCTTCTCTGACTTATTCCATTCACTCCTTGGAGGAGAAGATTTTTGAAAACTATTCTCAATGATATTCCAAAGCTCAAAATCCATAGAAATAAGAAAGATCCTCATACGAGTCTTCCAATACGTATAATCTGACCCATTAAATATAGGTGGATGAGTAATGGAGTGACCCTCTTGCATGTCGGAATAGGCCATCTCTCTTGGGTTTTAAACCAAATATGAGAGTGAACCTTGTTCTGATACCAACTGTTAGGATCGGAGAGGCACTAAGAGGGGGGGTGAATTAGTGCAGCGGATTAAAACGTAAGTTAAAAAAAAATGATTTCGTGAATGGCTAGTTCGTATGAAAACTTTGATGCGATGAAAGATGACTTGATTGAAATTGCTTGAGTAAAAGTGCTGAAAAACTGAATGATTTACAGCCAAGTAAAGGATTGATTCAGAACTTTAAACACTTGCACATTTAAGAACGCCACGATGTATAGTAGTTTGGCCAAGTGACCTACATCCACTTCCGAAGCCTTCTCTGATGAGGCTCCCAACTTCCACTAGTAAATTCTTTTGAAGGGAAAGGACCAAACACCCCTCTTACAACCCTTTTACAAGAAGTTCACACTCTTATAAATTTTTTAAAGAGAAAGAAGGAGGTGAACACAAGCTATTGAAAACAAAGCTTTTCCAAGACTTAGGCTCAATTTTTAACTCACAAAAGGGTACCCTTTCAGCTGAGAAAGGGGGGGAGTATTTATAGATCCAAAGAGGATTCAAATTTGAGCTCCAAATTTGAATTCAGTTTGGGTTTTCCGATGCTGGCGGTGCTACTGCCTGTTAGAGGCGGTGCCACCGCCTATCAGTCGTCAGACTGACAGTGCACAAGCGGTACCACCGCCCAAGGCAGGTGGTGCTACCGCCTGTGCCTTCAGGCGCTGGGTGTTACTATCGCCCCAGGCTGGGCGGTACCACCGCCTAGCACTTGGCTGCCAGGTGATTCCACCACCTAGCACAGGCGGTTCTACCACTTGGCCCATTCACCCAAAGTTGAATGGGCCTTGTTTTAGGCCCAAATTGACCCAATAAGAGCCCGGTTGGCCCCTACTAGGTTTGAGCAGGATTAATTCGAAATCCTTGCCCTAATTACATGTCAACTACTAAATTAAAACATAATTAATAGTGATTTAAACCGACATTCTTCAAGTCTTATTCCAGTGAGCTTTACGATGAGATGGTCTTTCGATACTTCCCTCAAATTTCTTCCGGCGGATTCTCAACATGCTCCCAGATTGTATGGCGAGCTCAACGAGTCTTCGGCAAGCTTCTGAACCTTCTCGGCAAACTCTGTGAACCTTCAACGATCTTTGCGGCGAACTTCCAAAAACTTTGGTAAGTCCCTGATTCGATCTCAGTTGGTTCCGGTAACACTTCCGACGATCCTTCGGACTTCCGATGAACTCTTGAACACCCGACGAACTTGACCTCGGTAAATCGCTTTTATATTTCTATCCCATTATAGTTAATCCTGCACACTTATCTCAACAATATAGATCAGAACAAATATTTCACTAATTGATTTCATCATCAAAATCCGAGATTCAACAGATTCCTCTTCACTCAAGGCCACTGACTTTCATTATCGATCTTCTTTCCAATAAGTGAAGATCAACTACTCTTATTATAACTCTTTCTTCTTTTCATAGGCTCAAAAGAAAGCCTTTACCCCCCTCTTTTATAGGATAATCCTTACAACCTCTCTTAGAATAATCTCTAAACTCAAGGAGGAGGGAACTCAAATTTCTAATAGGGTTTTTACACTACAAATCATAAGTTTTCATTCTCTTTTCTTGTTATCTCAAGCAAGAAAGAGTGGGGTATTTATAGGCCTCAAATAGTTTCAAAAATGGAGCTAAAAATTTAAATCCTCGGGTTTTCGAGGTATTGGTAATACCATCACCTATACTGGGTGGTACCACCACTTAACATAGTCTCGAAGACTGTATTCTAACAATAATACTACCAGTCTGGGTGGTACTATTGCCTGACATTGGGCGGTACCACCATTGACCCTAGCGATACTACGATCAGATTTTTTAGAAATGTATATTTCGTACTTTCTAGTTCATTGGTGGTACCACCGCCTACTCTGGCAGTGGCACCGCTTGAATTAACCTCAAGTCACCTAATTGGCCTTTCAATAGGCCCAATTCTACCTTAATTCAAGCCCAATGGGCCCCTAATTGAGTTACCTGATTACACTCAAAATCAACTCAATTAAAACCTAAACTACTTTGATTAATACACTAACTATTACAAACATAAATCCTATGCTATCTGGCATGTCATTGGTTCATCCAGCACTTTATCCTTCAACGTATCATCTATTCTTTCAGTGTATTGTCTGACCTATTGGCATGTTAACCTTCCCCAGCAGTCAACCTTCTTGGCGCAATACCCGATCTGTCCGGCCTGATGCCCGAACTCATGGAACGAAATCCATCCTCCGGCATGTTAACTAATTTTCTAGCCTAATGTCCAATCTCTGATATGATCCACTTCGGCCCAACATTTGATTCACCTGCTTCAATTAATTTGTCTTTCCCTTATCGAAGTTAGTCTTGCATCACTCAAATGCTCATTATATCATAAACTCATCATTGATTTCATCATCAAAATTTGAGATTTAATAATCTTCTCCTTTTTAATGATGACAATCAATTGATGATGGAGTTTTAACCAAACTCCCCATGTCTATATGTCATGTTGAACTAATCTCAAATTTAGAAAATAATAACATTTCAACAAGTTGAAATAATAGTGCACACTTCATATGCAATACATCAAAGCAATCATAATTTCAAATTATTATGCATAATCATCAAATTTTCAAATCATCAACTTTAAGCATATCTTCAAATCATCAAGGTGCATCATGATTCCAAAGCATTAAAATCATCATAACTTCTCCTCTTTTATCATCAATAAAAAGAAGAAAAATATAAGTGTTTTACTTCTCTTGAAGGTATCTAAGTAAGTTTTTGCTTCTTTTTGAAGTGTGCAAGCTACCAAGTTTTTGCTTCTTTTTACAATGTGCAAATTAACAAGTTTTTATTTTTCTTTAAAATATGCAAGCTAGTAATGCTCTCTCCTTGAAATGTACAAACTAGTAATTTTTCTCTCCCCCTTTACTATCAAAAAGAAGGAAAGAATATAATGGTGTAATTTTTTTTACTTTACATCAATATTCCAATCATAACATAAAATATACAAGCCATAAATATAAAAAAATTATACATAATAAAACTCAAGTTGTAAACATCAAAAAGTCAAGTGACATCTCATAGTTTATTTAAATGAATCTTCTTTTAGTAAAAAAAAATCATAAAAAATTTTAATTTATATAAATCTCAAGTTATAAATATTAATTAAAAATTTTGTTTGAATAAATCTCATTCAAATTTAAAATCTAAAATTATAATCAAAATTATTATTTTATATTCAAAAATTTAATTAAAATAATCTAAATTAATTTTTATAAAATTAAAAATAATTTAAGTCCTTTAGTTCCACTTTGTTTATTCTACATGGCAAGATAGCTCCTGTTGGTATCTGCAGGAGGCCTCTTTTTATAGTGCTTAGACCACTTTATAGTTGTAGAAGATTCCCCTTATCCAGACAGTTAACAGAATATTCACCGTCTCGATTTATTGCTGATGTTGCGGATGAGCTGGCCGGCATCAGTGGAATTTGGACTTTTCCGGTTCAACATGTGGTGACATGATTCCCCATGTCAATAAATGAAGTCACTTTGCACATGGGAGCAGTAGTTTGATTGCAATAATAGTCAGCTGTGCTACTGCTTTATCTTATTTCTGTTTTTTCATAAAAGTGCTTTTGCTTTGAGTAGCGCAAGTCTTATTATTTGTCGTTGTTTTTTCATTTGCCAATGAGCAAATTAATCACATGGTTGTTTTTTCCTTCTGTTTGTTAATCTTTTCATTCATGTATCACATACTCCTTGCTTTTGTTTTGAAAATTTACTGTTTATTTTGTTTGATAATGCTCAATCCATTAATTTTAATGTTTGGACTTGATAATTTTTGAAATTAAAGGTTTGTTGAGTATAAAAGGTAAGTCAATTGTGTCCATCAGTGTATATAAAATTGATTACCTGCACATTGTGGATGAGAATGAAATATGCGTCAGTTTTAAGTTAACACTCACTAATGCAAAAGTTAATGATAAATATATGATAATTTTATATAGATTGATCTTTGAGGGATCAATCCTTTGAACGCTACAAGAGTTTTACCCTCCTTGCTAGTCGATCAGATGATTACAATTAGAGATTGATCTTTCTTATTCAAAAGAGATGGAGGCTACATAGATTTCAAACCCTAGCCCTAGTGGCTACTTCCTAAGTAAATTATCTCTTTTGCCCTTAATCCTAACTGATCTACTAAGTAAAGGGGGGTGATGACTAAGAAACCCTAAGGCCCTAAATATATACCCTAGCCACTGTTCTTTATAGGATAGAGGCGACTAGGTAGAGTTTATTACAATCTCACAGGGTTTTTATTAGTTGCTACTTGATTGAGTAGGACCCAACCCTGTTAGGGTTCTATCAAGCCCGCCCTCTTTAAATCAGTCTTGTCCTCAAGGTTGAAGTTCCATAAACTCAGGGAATCGAGTCTTCAGCTCCTTATATGATTTCCATATGACATCTTCAAGTGGTAAATTATTCCAATGCACTAGTACTTTAGTAGAGGGACGTCGATGATCCATCATGATTCTACGATTGAGGATGACTTATGGTTGGGCTTGAATATCTCCATTATCAGTGGTGTTAGGCAGTTGAATCTAGGGTGACTCGTGTTCTCCCAACTTGGGATTCGGGCATGACATGTAAAAGATGATGAATTTTGGCATCCTTAGGCAATTTAAGTCTATACGCCATGGCTCCAATACACTCTGTGATTTGATAGGGCCCATAAAAATATGGGAATAGCTTCATTGAGGCTCATGTGTTGATAGATAGTTACTTGTATGGCTATATGCGAAGATAAACATAATCTCCTACTGAAAATTCTTTTTCACTTTGTCATGTGTCGGCTTGCTGCTTCATTCTGGCTTGAGCGGTAGAGAAATTATCCTTTAGCGACTGTAGGAGTTTGTCCTTATCAATTAAATCTTGGTCGACCTGATCTACCTTGGCCGAGCCGATTATATACTTTAGAATCACAAGGGCCAGTTGACCATATAGTGCTTCATATGTGGTACATTTTGTAGATGAATGATACATAATATTATACCACCATTTGGCCCAAGGGAGCCATTTTGACTACTCCTTTAGTCAATCATTGGTGAAACACAGAAGGTTCATCTCTAAACACCTATTCACCACCTTTGTTTGGCCTTGAGTTTATAGATAATATATTGTACTCATCTTAAGTTTGGTGCCCTGCAATTAAAATAACTCGGTCCAAAATTTATTAGTGAAGATCCTGTCATGATCACTTATAATGGACCTTGGCATCCCATATAGTTTAACAATATTTTCTATGAAAATTTGAGCAATACTAGTAATAGTGTAGGGATTTTGCACAGCACAAAAATAAGCATATTTCGTAAGTCGATCAATCACCATGAGGATTTTGCTTTTACCTTTGAAAGGTGGCAACCCTTCGATGAAGTTCATGGAGATGTTAGTCCACATGGAGTTCGGTATGGGTAGTGATTGTAGTTTCCTTGGACTCACTATTGTTTCACCCTTTTGTTGTTGACATACATCATATTGTGCCATGTATCCAGAAATAATTTCTTTCATCCCTCTCCAATAAAATTTTTGCTTCACTCTTTTATAAGTTCTTAGAAATCTAGAGTGCCCTACTGAAGGTATGGAGTGCATTTCATACTGGATGATTTTGATGTAAGGGGAGTCGGGTATAAGCATAATGCAACTTTTATAGTGTAGATCCCTTGAATCTCAAGTGTAGTGAGCTATTGCACTTAGATCATCCTCTAATTTTTTTAATGATGTTGTTGGCCTCTGGATCCTTCTTCCATTTCTCCCTAATGTCCTCGAGGAAGCCGATGGTAGGAAGGGAGATAGCTAAAAATTTAGCTTACTCGTGTAGCCATAAGAGTGCATTTGCAATAACGTTTTCTTTCCCATTTTTGTAAATAATTACATAATCAAATCCTAGAAGTTTGGTTACCCATTTTTGCTGCTCAAGGATAATCTTCTACTCTAAAGAGTACTTGAGGCTTCTATGGTTAGTTTTAAATTGAAATCGTCGGCCGATCAGGTAGGGTCTCCACTTCATTATTGCATGAACAATGGTGAGCATCTCCTTATCATAGATTGATATTTTTTATGGGAGGGAGACAACACCTTACTGGTGTATGCAAGTGGTCGACCATCTTACATAAGAATGACTCCAATTGTGACTCTAAATGCGTCGGCCTTAATGATGAAGGGTCGACTGAAATCTAGTAGCGCTAGCACCGGCGTCATCGTCATGGTTACCTTAAGTTTATCGAAGATAGCGGAGGCTTCGTCCAACCATTAGAAGGCATCTTTTTTTAGGAGAGAAATGAGGGGTGCATTGATCTTCCCATAGTCCTTCGTAAATTTTTGGTAGTAGCCTATTAGTCCAAGGAACCCATGCAGCAATTTTACGTTTGTAGGTTTCGGCTAGCACTGCATTGCTTCAATTTTTATTGGGTCTACCGCCACTCCTTCTTACCCAAGGTACTCTACTTTTTGTTGGAGAAAGCTGTACTTTGATAGCTTAACAAAAAGAGTATTTTCCGAAGGATCGTCAAAATAAACCGCAAGTGCTGAAAGTGAGGTTTAAGAGATGGGCTGTAAATGAGGATATCATCTAAAAATATCAGAATAAATTTACGAAGAAAGCTCCAAAAAATATCGTTCATGAGACTTTGGAAAGTTGAAGGAGCATTAGTGAGTCCAAAAGGTATTACCAAGAATTCATAATGGTCGTTATGTGTCCGAAATACAGTTTTTGGAATATCATCTTCACATACCCGAATTTGGTAATAACCAGATCGGAGGTTCAGCTTCGTGAAGACTCGAGCTCCTTTTAACTCATCAAGAAGTTCATTTACCATTGGTATTGGGTACTTATCCTTGATGGTGATGCTATTTAAAGCTCGGTAGTTGATGCACATCCGCCAAGTTCCGTCCTTCTTGCACACAAGTAGCACCAATGAGAAATAATGGTTATAGCTTGGCCGAATCACCACTGTTTCAAGCATCTCCTTTATAATCTTTTCAATTTCATCCTTCTGCAGGTGAGGATAGTTGTATGGCCATGTGTTCATTAGTGGTTTGCCCAGAAAAATTAGAATTCAGTGGTCATGTTGCCAAGTAGGAGGAAGACTGCGTGGTTCAGCAAAAATATCGTCAAATTTAGCAACAATTTGGGCAAGATTTTAATCTTCAATTTTGATTTTCTTCCCCTCTAGTTGCTGCTAGAGATGCATCAAAAAACCACCATTTACCTTGTATAAATCTTTCTTCATTCATTGATGTAAGAGTTGAAAGGGAGACAGAAAGATAATTAAAATGCATAAGATCAGATAATGGTGGTGAGTATACATGATTGTTTAATGATTATTATAGGTCACATGGCATTCAACATGAGATGATAGTTCCTGGTACACCTCAGCATAATGCAATTGCAGAGAGGATGAACCGCACCATCATGGAAAAGATAAGATATATGCTTTCACAGGCAAAGCTACCCAAAAGGTTTTGGGATGAGGCTTTAAGGACTACAGTTGATGTGATCAACTTATCTCCCTGTATAGCCCTAGATGCTGATGTTGCAGAGCATGTATGGCTAGGGAAAGATGTTTCCTATGGGTATTTAAGAGTATTTGGTTGTCGTACATTTGCACATATTCCAGACAATGAAAGGTCCAAGTTAGATGGTAAGATAAAAGAATGTATTTTTCTTGGCTACTCACATGATCAATTTGGTTATAGGCTTTAGGATCCAGAAAAGCAGAATATATTTAGAAGCAGAGATGTGGTCTTCTTTGAGGATCAAACCCTTGAGGATTTGAAGAAGGAGGCACCAACCAAGACTTCTGTAGAAGGATTAGCAGATTATGGCCCAGTTATTCCTCCAGTATATCAGGGTGATAGAGAAGATGTGCAGGAAGATGGTGTAGAACCAGATGTTAATCTACCTGCAGGACATGTTGAGCAAGAAGAAGCTGAGGAGCAGCTTCTCGTAGAACCTCAGTTGAGAAGATCTTCTAGACAATGTCAGCCTTCCAGAAGATACTTTGCAGATGAGTATGTGATGCTTACTGATGCAAGTGAATAAGAGAGTTACCAGGAAGCAGTTGAAAGTGAGAAGAAAAAGAAGTGGCTAGTTGCTATGCAGGAAGAGATGGATGCTCTACAGAAGAATCATACATATGATTTGGTGAAACTTCTACAGGGAATGAAGGCCTTGAAGAACAAGTGAGTTTTCAGGTTGAAGACTCAAGAATATTGTTCTCAACCAAAGTACAAAGCTAGATTGGTTGTGAAAGGCTTTGGTCAAAAGAAAGGTATTGACTTTGAAGAGATTTTTTCTCCTGTTGTTAAAATGTCTTCTATTCGTGTTGCTCTAGGTATTGCTGCTAGCCAGGACTTAAAGGTGGAGCAGTTAGATGTGAAGACAGCTTTCCTTCATGGTGATTTGGAGGAGGAAATTTATATGGAGCAACTAGAAGGTTTCAAAGTCAAAGGTAAAAAAAATTTTGTCTGCAAGTTAAGAAAGAGTTTGTATGGATTAAAGCAAGCTCCAAGATAGTGCTACAGAAAGTTTGATTCATTTATGACTGAAAATGGATACAAAAGAATGGCTTCAGATCATTGTGTGTACATCAAACGGTTTGGTGAGGATTTTATTATTCTCTTACTTTATATTGATGATATGCTTATCCTTGAGAAAGATATGTGTACAATTGACAGGTTGAAGAAGGAACTGAGTGAGTCCTTTGCAATGAAGGACATGGGGCCAAAGAAAGCAAATCTCGGGCATGCAGATTTCTCGTGATAGGAAAAACAAGAAGATTTGGTTGTCACAGGAGAAATACATCGAGAAAGTATTAGAAAGGTTCAGTATGAGCAATGCAAAGCCAATTAGTTCTCCTCTTTCAGGTCACTTCAAGTTGTGCTCAGAACAGAGTCCGTCAAATGATGAGGAGAAGGAGAAAATGCAAAATGTTCCTTATGCTTCAACAGTTGGAAGTTTAATGTACGTAATGGTATATATGAGGCCGGACATTGTATATGTAGTGGGTGTTACTAGTAATTTCTTACAAATCCAAGCAAAGAGCACTGGGCAGTAGTGAAGTGGATCTTGAGATATCTCAAAGGAAGCTCTAAGGTTTGTTTAAGCTTTGGAGGTGGACCACTTGTGCTAACGGGTTACACAAATGCAGATATGGCTAGAGATATCAATACAAGGAAATCCACATCAGGTTTTGTACTTACTTTTATAGGAGGAGCTGCGTCATGGCAATCCAGATTGTAAAGGTGTATTGCTATCTCCACCACGGAGGCAGAATATATTACTGCTACAGAGGTTTGCAAAGAAATATTATGGATGAAAGAATTCTTACAAGAATTGGGGCTGAAACAAGAAAACTATGTGGTGCATTGTGATAGCCAGAGTGCCATTCATTTATGTAAGAACCCAACTTTTCATTCCAAGTCAAAATATATAGATGTCAGATATCACTGGATTCAAAATGTACTTAAAGAAAAGCAGTTACAACTTCAGAAAATTCATACAGATGATAATGGAGCAGACATGTTGAAAAAGACCTTACCAAAAGAGAGACAAGAGATGTGCCGATAGTTGGTCGGCATTGATTTACATTGAGGAGCAAAAGGGACAGCCTCCCTTATGGGCTGGGGGGGAGGGGTTGTTGGGCTAACAGCCAATTCAGCCCATAGCCCATTTTTCTCTTTTAAACCCTAACTTAATCTAAACCCTAGACTTAAATAGGGTCTAATGGTGGCTGCAAAAAAGAGATTAAAAAAATCCCAACAAAAGGGTAGAAACTTTACAACAGCAAATGAGATTCAAAGAGAGGAGAAAAGGGCAGAAAAATAAGAAAAAAAGAAAGGGAAGAAGATAAGGAACACTCAAAGATTGTTCTCATTCATCCAAACAGTTTCTCATCTCAGGTTAGATCAAATTTATAGTGAATTTTTACTGTGATTGCTTGGGGAGGTTTTGGATATTGTGTATAGTGACGTGATCCTTGTATCACAGTTATTCTCTTGTGATTGTTGCTTAGGTTTTGGGCAAGAGACTTTGAGAATTATACATTCATTATCTCTATAGTTAATTTTCTCTGGTTTGCTCCGTGATTTTTACCCTTCACGTTGAAAGGGTTTTCTACGTAAATTCTTGGTGTTTTATTGGATTATGATTTTCGTTTAATTTCGCTGTGTGTTACGATCTACTAGTATTTATTCTTATACAAAAATTATTTTTTATTTATTATCCTTTTTATCCGATCAAGTACAAGATATTATTTATAATAAATAATGGGCACTGTCAAGGCATTTCCCTCTCATGCGGGCGTTATTGGGTGAGCTAGACGTGAATGATGTAATGCAAGAAAAATCCGTTCGTTATTGGATGGACTTCGTTTTTCTTTTCTTTCCTAGCTTTCTTTTAAGTTAAATATGTGAGATCTGTCTGCTTTCACCTTTTGCCGTAGAAAGAGTGAAAACCACTTGAAAGTAGAAAAGTGAGTAGGCATAGTACCGGAAAGTTTAAGGATTCGGGTCCCTCAATCAAGCACTACTTTCAAGTCAAATGATCTCGTATATATGAGCGAGTTTCTCTTTTCATTGGCGTGTTGTGCCTTTTCCTCGATGCCCTCGAATACATCAGATCGGATAAGGTGGGTGAGAACACATGTCATGACTTCTTGAACGTCTTCCCACCCTTCCCTTGCAGGAATAAGCCGGCCTTCCAAGTTTCAGTCCCGTCGTTGATGCAGCTGCGGCCCTTTCCAAATCCCTTTCTTTCTTAATAGGTTTAGGTTAAGGGACCTCCGATCTTCTCCCTCTCAATCGGCTGTTCCATTCCGTTTGGCCCTTAGGTTTATATCCCAATTAGCCTATGTTCAGATGTCTACAGGCTAGTTTCATAAAAATCAGAATGCCGTGCTGTTCAACAAACTCCCTATCTTACCTACACCTTAGTTTAGGCTGCTCCTGAAGTGAAGCTGCGAGTGCTGAGAATCATTTGCCTAGTAACGAAAGTTCGAAGATGCTGCTTACCCATGAGGGGTGCTGTTCTCTCATGCCGGCTGCCTTTACAACCCAAAAACAGCAGACAGCCGTGAGATAACTAATCAATGAGAGAATGTTTCAAATACATCTCTCTACGCTTCACTATGCTTTCAATCGTTGACTTTTCATTTTCAATCGTTTACTTTGATCTCTAATCCATTAAAGGGTATGTCGGTGCCATTCAAAGAATCCCTAGGGTTTGCTTGACTTTAGGCTCTATCTGAGTGAAACCGCCGTTCCGTTCCGCCGAGTTTCTTTCACTCACGGGTATAGTACATCTACCGTTTTATTGTTGCTTAGCAGCTCAATTCATAGCTTTCCATATAAGAGGATCAGTTATGTTATGTCTTCTCATTTTTGGCCCTCCTAGAATGAATTTTAGCCCATTCCATTACCTTTTGGTATACGGATCCCTTACTCGTAAATGCTATCAGTTTGCTTCTCAAGTAATACACAGAGCTTTTCTTTCTTTCTAAGAAGGGTCACTTCCTTCCCATTCCCAACCCCATAAGAAGCTTGACTACTTTCGCAAGAATCGAAGGCTCCGCGGAACCTATTGCCTTAATTCGACTCTTTGCTCTGAAAACAATTGTTGGTTGGTGGCTTCCTGAGCAGCTGGTAAAAAGAAAGATATGTCAACAAGCTCTCCTGTTGTAACTAAAGACTGAGTTTGATCAATCAACGGAGATTCCCGCATATAGAAATCCACTTTTATAGCAAAGAAGGTATGTAGATAAATTGGATCCAAGATACTTATGTTTCTAATCTTTGTAGCACCAAGTGATTAGCCCATGCGAATGCGGGGAGCCACTCAATCAAACAAACTGCTATTGAACTCTTTTAGCTAAATTCCTTTTACCCCCTGCAACAAATAGAGAATAAACAAAGCGGGAAGATCAGAACATTGTCATTAATGGTTGAAACTATGATTCTATCTCTTGGCACTTACATAGTCCCTTTCGCTGTATGGTATTTCTATGAAAAACGAAAAGGTAACTCAGAAAGGCAGGTGAGTTATGATAAACTTCTCTCTAAGTCTGATAGCGCTATGAAGGAAACGGAAGGTTTGTTTATTGTGATCGAGTTATGCCACAGATCTTGCTCTGACTGAGCCTACCGAGACACTGCACTGACGCGACACGTGCTGTTTTTCGCTCTGTCCCTATGGTTTGATCTGATCGCCATGGCGTCACAGGTCGAAGTGAACAATCGCTCGTTGTTGACGTTAGTTTGCTATATTGCTGGCGGGGGCAACTCGGCGGCTTGACTTATTCTTTCTTAAGATTCAGATCGCTACTATAGACAGTGAGAGAGATTTTAGACATAGCTAGATAGGAGAGAGTGAGGGCATTGTGAAGTCTTAGCTGAGCAATTCGATCCCATTTCTTCTAGGTTGTTAGCAGCGCTCCTTCTCTAGTTGAAGACTTTAGTGTGATTCCTTGAACCAATGGATTTTCTGGGAATTCCGGATCGAAGAAGAACACTTGGCTGCTGTTTTAGCATCTCTTGGCTCTAAGCTCCTTTAGAAGAGGTATTTTGGGGGCATATCGCATCTCGGCAAAACCAATAGACTGAGATTGATAGTCAGATGCCCGTAAGATTGACACTAAGATTAGGAGTTATATTGATTACTTCCTCTATTCCTAGCTTTGCAAGTATGCTCACTATACTTCTAATATCTCTTGCTAGTATGCTCACTATACTTCTAACTCTTATATAAATAATGACTTCTTTTATGTGAGGCCAAGGTTACACTTTAGTCGGGAGGTTTGGCTTCCCCGAGCCCTCCGTCTTTCGCTCATATTGGGGTTTTTGCTTGGCAGGTTGTGATATTCGTCTTCGACTTTATTTGACTTTCCCATTCCTCTTATCTTGTTGAAATACTGTGTAATAATATAGGTTCTATCTGGTCTCTAATTTCAGTAACCGAGGAATCCAATCTAATATCAGGAAGGAATAAGAGAAGGCCGTGGAGAACACCTATCTCTGGATTGACAATGGATGAAGACTCTTCTTCCGCATAGAGAATAGCTCATCTTGGAATTCCTTTTACCTAATAGCTTTTATTGTCTTTCAGCTGATAGCAGCTCAAGAGTGAAACCTAAACCACTTTAACTTGGCCGCTACAAATCACAGAAAAGTATTATGCGAGTGATACCAATCGTACCAAAGCGACCGAAACTATGAATCTTTGCTTAGCTGTTTTCTTCTCAAAGGTTGGTTTCAATACTTACAAAATAGGGAAGGAGGGACGGGGACGACGTTTCAAAGCAGTAAAGCAAAGAATGTTTGCCGCAGAGGGTTACTATGACCGCTTCAGATCTACTGTGATAACTCCGCAGCCCTTGCCTTCTCGTATAAAGAATGTAGCCTTCCAGCGTGACCACACCCATTGCATGATGTTTTCAGATCGGTCGTAGCATGGTTATAGCATGGCGTTCCAAGACCCAATCATCTGTGTTTTCTTCTGTTATATTGTTAACCACAAAATAAGGAAAAAGGAGATCCAAAGCCATTATAAGAGCAAATGGGCCAACTGTTATATTCATAGGTGGCCGTGATCGATCAAAGGGGTGCGCCGCCATAGCTTTTTATATTCTAATTCGCTTTATATATTCTAATTCGTGGAATCTTATCAAACTGGGAAGATCTTGATTATGCTTTTGATCCTAATTCAGATACAACTGCTTCTGATCTGGTAGACTTAACTGAGTCACTTTCATAACCGACAAGTCAATCACCGACAGATGACACTTGAACTGCTTCACCATCGGCTGATGATCTTGCTTCCTCAAAGAGCGTTGGGGCCTACGAGTGGTTTACAGCATTAAGGTAAAGTATTTAAGAGTATAAAGAGGTTATTGTGTTGCAGGAGAAGGAGAAGTCCGCAAGCAAAGGTTAGTTTACCACCCGGAGACATACAAAGTAGGCAAGCAAAGGAGTATCCTGTTTGTTAGTGAAATATATAATTGGAGGGCACACTAAATGCTTAATGATTTAAGCAAGGAAGGGTTGGTTGCAATAACAAGTATAAAGAAAAAAGTAAGCTGCCCCTGCATCCCCTCCTGAGACTCTAAAGAAAGAGAAAGTAGGCAGCTGAGAACTCGCGTACGCACAACATTCGACTAAGCTTGTTCGGTATCTGATAGCTTAAGAAGCCAAAGATGTAGCAAGATCTGCAAGCAGTGGTGCAAGTGCTTCCTCAAGTTCAGGGGATAACAAGCAGAGCAGCAATTACATTAAGTTTGACTTTAATCCGTGTAGGCGACAAAAGATGGAGATGAAATCAATTCAGTATGGACTTGCGAGTTAGGGAACGCAGTTTATATTCCTACGAGTGACTAAGTTGAAGCGTGATCCATTTCAGTTTCGTGTAGAGTCAAATTGATTGTTGAATCCTATTTAGAAACAGTTCTCTCAAGTCAGCAGCAACCGCAGGAAGGAACGGCACTTTAAGTGAAAGTATTGTTTTCGACGATAGAGATAGAGAATCCGCTGTATCAAATGGAGTCAGAATTGAATCGTATCTAGAAGCAGTGCGCAAGTCGTCAGCAGCAAGCCGAACAAGAACAAGTGAATCAGCGGTGCGATTTAAGGCGCCAGGTCATCAGCTATCTTAGAAGCGGTTCTTCAGTGAGTTCGACATAAAAGATACATAATTGAAGAACTGAATGCTTAAGAAGGCGGTCAGCGGGTTAAGAAAGGACTCGCTCAGGAGGGTTGACAACTTTACCGAGTAGGTGGAGAGAGGTTGGTGCTTGATCAAATTCCTCTCTTATAAGTGCAAGAGAGTAAGCATCAGCAACAGCGCCAGGTAGATCACCATCAGCAATAGGTGTTGGGTATACAAAGTGGTTCTATTCCTCTGATTTTATGGATATAGACTCCGTAGACTCTTGTACTCGATAGATTAAATTCGACAAGCAAGGGAAGAAACAAACTTATTCTTGGAGTTGCAGAGTGCGCCTATGATATGAGTTTTGGAAGCAAAAGCGAAGCCGTTAGTTAGTTAGTTAGTTTTAGGGGAGGAAAGCAACCGCCCTAAAGTTAGAAAGCCCTATTGCTTAAGTTATAAAGACAGAGACAGGGTGTGATGGGATATAAATTAATCTATTACTGTGCCCCGAGTTATATAAGCTTTAAGTTGAATTTTGGTTACTCTATATATAAGATGTTGATTATAATTCCATTGAGGTGTTTTGTTACTTGCTAATATCATATGTGTGCACTATGTTTACCTTTACTGAATTGAATTGAGGCAGATGGCTCCTATGAACAAAATGCTTCTTCTCTTATTCTATGTGTCACACACGCTAGAGTAGTCCATTTGCCCTTGTGCGTTGAGTAAGTTGTAATAGGTTAGCTTGGGAGGAAAGGAGTTATAGGTTCCCGCACCCGCTCAAGTAAGTAGTTAGTTTCCGTGTTGTTATGTTATTTGATAATATGTCACGCTAGATTCCATTCCGTATTGGCAAGGGCAAGAATATGGGACTTACTATGAAAGCAGGAAGCTGTTTTGTTAGGGAAAGCATGGATAACAAGCCTATAGCGTTGTTCATTCGGTAGCTATGAGCGCTGGCCCGGCCTAGACTTATTAATGGGGTTTGCGATAGCAGTATAAAGTTTAGTAGCCTGGTTAAGGTAGAAAGAAGGGAGTCTCATCTCGGTAATGCTATTCCATTCTATGAGATTTGAACTCTCCTCACAATCAGCAAGCAACGGAAAGATATAATGTAGTACTTGTTGAGTCTAGGGTGGTTCGGATCAATAAGCTAGTAGAGGAGAAGCTGATGCCCCGATATTCAATTATGAAGAAGGGAACAGGGTAGGATGTTTACGTTCCCCTATCATATGCGACTAATAGGATTTGAAATTAAGATGAAACAAGTGTACGAGAAAAACAAAGAGCAAGGATGTTTACTATCTTCTATCATATGCAACTAATCTTCTTTGAAATTAAGATGAAACAAGTGTACGATAAAAACCAAGCGCAGGGCTTTGCTTGAGTGCTAATGTGAGTTTTTGGCATAAGTGGGATTTTCTAAATTCCATATTGGGCGGGTAGTGTGACTAAACAGAATAGAATCCCTTCGAGCTCTCATTGCCCAGGTAGTAAATGTCGTCGAGAGTGCTTTTAATCAATTATATATTCTCTAAGGCTTATTGAGTGGAGAGTGAGTGCTGGAATAGGATAGAGAAAGGAGTGCCTTTTTCAAAGATAGAATTGAGTGCTTTTTGATTGAAGTAAACGAGGGGATGATTCAAACACGATCTGGAGTGACATAATCTGGTTTTCTAACTTTTAGAAGAATTATATATTATTTATATTATTATTCTTATTGAAAACTCCTCAGCGCCCAGAACAGTAAAGCTAAGTTTCCTCAGACTTACTCTCAAAGATGTGTATGGCCGGTTTCCTCTCAAAAATGTGTATGGTCGGTTTCGTTATGAGCCAATCTTAGGACCTTGGAATAATCAGGTGCCATAAACATAAATGCCTTCTTTTAGTCCGTTCTTCCTCGTAAGGATCCAATGTATTTCTTTTCCAGTTGAGCAGATGCATAGGGGTTCTTTAGCTACCCTGTGGGCCAAGTCAAAGTCGTCAACTGATTGTCCTCTCTTATGAAGCGGAACCTCTAACTTTACCAAAACCTTAATCCTTACTTTCTTTAGGAAAGAGATTAGACTTAAACTATAGTTAGTGAGAATCTGCTCTTGCTGCTTGTTTGTTGCGCTTAGGGAGAGTTCGAGTCGTTGAACATAGGTTACACAGAGCTAATGTCTATAATCTATCATTGAATACCCCGGAACTCCTGACGCTGAAAAACTATACTACTTATACTGAAAGAGACTGTAGCCAACACCTTCCTTCCCTTCATTCAACAACTTTACCGTTAACACTTGTTCTTGTTGGACGTGGCAATACTTCTGCTGACTTTGGACACCTAAGATTCCTCTCTCTACGACAACACTCAAACTTTACACTCTACTTGTCAGAGCTAGTCCCAGAAAATTACCACACGGTAATTTGGCAACGCAACAAAGACAATAAACAGAAAAATAAAAGAGGAGACAAGGACACCAGAATTTACGTGGTTCGGTCAATTGACCTACGTCCACGGACAAAAGAAGGAGCAAATCTCTACTAACAATGAGACAATTACAAATGCCTTAGGAAATTGTTCCTAGGCCAAAAACACCTGAAACGACTAAACAAGAAAAGCCCAAAAGTTTAATATGGACTTAATAGAGATTAAATCCAAAGCGACTTTTCTTGTGGTGCCTGTGGTGCATCTGGTTAGAAAGCTTAGACCCCTTTTTATAGCATCAATAAGGGATAGAAATTCTGGTTTTCCCGATGTGGGACTAAAGGACTTGCCAAACTAACAAATCTCCACCTTGGCATGTCCCAACAAAATTTGCTCCACCTTCTTCATAAAAGCCCCAACGGGCAATCATCATCAATGAATACCAATCAAGTCCAAGCACTGCTTGAACTTGTATACTGGAAGAGACTTCGTAAGCATATCAGCTGGATTGTCCTTCGTATGAATTTTCTGAACAAGGACCTTTCTCTCGGCAATGGTATCCCGAATAAAATGAAACTTCACATCGATGTGTTTCGTCCTCTCATGATACATCTGGTCTTTAGTCAAATGAATAGCACTTTGACTGTCACAATAAATTATAGTAACACCTTGATGCTGACATAATTCACTAAACAAACCTCTTAACCATAAAACTTCTTTGATCGCCTCATATCGCCATATATTCTGCCTCCGTAGTAGTAGATAAAGCCACGACAGTTGTAAAGAAGCTTTCCAACTAATCGCACAACCGCCAACGCAAAATACATAGCCTGTCCGAGAGATCTTCGCTTTATCAAGATCTGCAGATAATCGAGTCGACGAAACCAATCAAAGTGTTAGAATTTTTCCAAACTCCAAACAAGCATCCAAGTCCATTGCAAGTATCTCGAGAATCCACTTCACACTTGCCAATGTGTTTTACCTGACAAGACATATATCTACTAACCACACTAACTGCTTGTGAAATATCTGGACGAGTACATACCATTGCATACATAATACTTGATAGCACTGGAATATGGAACTTTCACCATATATTCTTCCTCTTCAATTGATTTTGGTGATCGAGCAAAGAATAGCCGAAAATGGCTAGCAAGAGGAGTACTCACTGGCTTGGCGTTTTTCATGCCAAACCTCTCCAAGACCTTTTTGAGGTAATTTTTCTGGGTCAGAAATAATTTTCCAACTCCTCGATCTCTTTTGATCTCCATACCAAGAATCTTCTTAGCTGCTCCCAAATCTTTCATTTCAAATTCACTATTCAGTTGCATTTTCAAAGTGTGAATTTCTGACAAATTCTTAGCTACAATAAGCATGTCATCAACATAAAGTAACAAATACACAAAAGAGCCATCATTTAACTTCCGGAAGTAGACACAACTATCATACATGCTCCTTGTGTAACCATGACCCAACATAAATGAATCAAACCTCTTATACCACTGTCTTGGAGACTGCTTCAATCCATACAAGGATTTCTTTAATAAGCAAACATGGTCTTCCTACACCAACTTCAAATCCATGAGGTTGCTCCATGTAAATTTGCTCTTCAAGTTCACCATGTAAGAAAGTGTCTTGACATCAAGTTGCTCTAATTCCAAATCATACATGGCAACTAAAGCAAGCAAAACACGAATAGAGCTATGTTTAACAACAGGTGAAAATACGTCATTAAAATCAATACCATGTACTGACTATAGCCCTTTGCAACCAATCGTGCTTTGTACCTTGCATCTTCAACCCCGGAATACCTTCCTTCCTTTTGAAGACCCATTTGCATCCAATAATTTTCTTACCCGAAGGCGGCTTCACAAGGTCCCAAGTTTTATTCGATGGAGAGATTCAATTTCTTCATTCATCGCAATCAACCACTTAGCGAATCATCACAAGAAATCAGCATCTCGAGTAGGTAGTAGGCTCACCAACTCCACCTATTTCTTCTGCAGAATGACAAAGCATATGCAACCAAATTTGCATATCTTTGTGGTGGTCGAATATTTCTCCGTGGTCTATCCTTGGCTATGGAATATTGCTCTTCCTCTGGATTATCTTCGTCAAGTGACTCGGACCATCTACTGGCATTCTTTGAGTAGAAGAGTTTGATGAAGAGATTCGAACTACCAATCTCAAGCTCCACCTCGCTTCGCACACTATCATTTGTACAACTAGTAGATTCCTCTTTAGAAGATAACATAGATAATTCATCAAAAGTAACATCTCTACTGATTATAAATTTTGGGGATTTGGGATCGGACACCATAATCTCGTATCCTTTCACCCCGGAAGCATACCCAAGGAAAATGCACTTTTTAGCTCGAGGTTCTAATTTTCCTTCATTTACATGCATGTATGCTTTGGACACCCAAAGATTTTAAAATCAGAATAATCAGTAGGAGTACCGACCAAACTTCCTCGGAGTTTTAAAATTAAGTGCTCTGAAGAAGAGCACGGTTGACAACGTAATCGCCATATTAATCGCCTCGCCCAAAAGTCTTTTGTCAATCCTGCATTTGAGATCATACACCTTGCTCTTTCTAAGAGTGTTCTATTCATACGTTCGCCACACCGTTTTGCTTTGAGGCGTCATCCTAACAAAGGCGATGCCGAACAATTCCTTCATTTTTGCAGAATTCATCAAAGTCACCTTCACAAAATTCCATGCCATTATCTGTTCGAAGCCGCTTAATCTATTTACCTATTTGCTTCTCAATCAAAGCCTTCCATTGTTTAAAGGTTAGAAAAACATCATTTTTATGCTTCAGAAAATAAATCCAAACTTTTTGGAATAATCATCAATGAAAGTCAACATATACCTGCACCACCTTTAGACTGAACACGAGCTGGACCCCAAAGGTCTGAATGAATATAGTCAAGAGTACCTTTTGTTTTGTGAACTGCCGGAGAATTGAAGCTGACTCTTTTCTGCTTCCCAAAAATGCAATGTTCACAAAAGTCTAGTGGCCCAGTACTCTGTCCACAAAGAAGACCTCTTTTGCTCAATATACTCAAACCTTTTTCGCTTTCATATGACCCAAACGTATATGCCATAATTTGGTGATGTCGAATCGACAATGATGATGATGAGATCGCAGAATCGATCTGTGATGAGAGTTCCTGCAAAATATACAAGCTACCGGACCTCTACAAGCTTTCATAACAACAAGGGCATTTCTAGAAACTTTCATAACTCCACCTTCAATTTGTATTTACACCCAAGAGCCTCTAGGGTGCCTAAAGAGATGAGATTCTTTTAAATCGAGAACATGTCTAACATTAGTGAGCGTCCTCACAATACCATCATGCATTTTAATTCGGATTGTGCCTCTACCAATAACATCACATGCGGCATTATTGCCCATCAAAACAATTCCACCATTACAAGATTCATATGTGGAAAACAAATCCCTACTGGGACACATGTGATAAGAACAACCCGAATCTAAAATCCATTCATTTTTAGACCTTGTCCTGTCATCAGTAGCAAAGAAAATATTTCCAAAATTCTCATCACCGCAACACACTAGCTTCAAATGACTCAGAGTTTTCTCGACAATTTTTTCCTTTTGCTTTAATTTATTTTTCAATTTAAAGCAATCAGCCTTAATATGCCCCATTTTATGACAATATCTGCACTCCAAATTTTTATGTCTGGATTTAGATCTAGATTTAGATCTACTACTGTCAAATTCTCTTTTATCAGTTCTACCCCTGACAACCAGACTCTCGGCCTGATTTCCTCTATTCTCCCCAGTGATATCCCTATCAATCTGCTCCTTAGATTTTAATGCAGATTTAATTTCCTGATACGAAATTATTTCTTTTCCATAAATTATTGTATCACGAAAATACTTAAAAGATTGGGGGAGAGAACACAAAAGTAATAGGGCCTTATCCTCATCATCAATCTTTGCATCTATATTCTCCAAATCCATAACTAAGGAATCAAATCTATCAAGATGTGAGATTATAGATGTACCTTCAATCATCCGAAGCATATACAAACTCTGTTTCAAGTAGAGATGGTTCTCCACTGTCCTCTTCATATACAAGGCTTTAAGCTTGTCTCACATGCTCTTAGCCGTAGTCTCTGTAGCTACCTCCCGTAAAACCTCATCAGAAAGATTTAGAATAATACTAGATCGGGCCTTCTTATCCATACCTGCAAAATCTTCCTCTGACATATCATCTGGAATTTTCTCAGCTCCCTGTAGTGCCAAATCAACTCCGTCTTGAACCAGAATGGCCTCCATCTTGAGTTGCCACATGCCGAAGTTGATATTTCTATCGAATTTCTCGACAACAATCTTTGTTATTGTCATTGTTGCCAAAAGATCCCAAAACCAAGCTCTGATACCAGTTTGTTAGAGCTAGCCCCAGGAAATTACCACACGGTAATTTGGCAACGCAACAAAGACAATAAACAGAAAAATAAAAGAGGAGACAAGGACACTGAATTTACGTGGTTCGGTCAATTGACCTACGCCCACGACAAAAGAAGGAGCAAATCTCTACTAACAATGAGACAATTACAAATGCCTTAGGAAATTGTTCCTAGGCCAAAAACACCTGAAACGACTAAACAAGAAAAGCCCAAAAGTTTAATATGGACTTAATAGAGATTAAATCCAAAGCGGCTTTTCTTGTGGTACCTGTGGTGCATCTGATTAGAAAGCTTAGACCCCTTTTTATAGCATCAATAGGGGATAGAAATTCTGATTTTCCCGATGTGGGACTAAAGGACTTGCCAAACTAACACTACCTGACGCTGATGATCCCGTATCCGATCCTGCTGATGATACTTATCTTGCAGAAAAACAATAACAGCACATTCTCTTGTCGACTTCCCACTTGCTGCTTCAGATCTAAACTCTAAAGTATGAATTGAATATCTCTCCTATCTTGTATGAGCACTACCGATAGAATACCACAGTGACCTATCTGCTGAAGATCTTTATTTAGATCCCAATCCAATAACAAAGTTCTTACAATTCCCGTTTTTGGTATTAATGGCGGCAGGGTCGCTATGATTCGAACTAATGAACCTCTATCCTATCCTTTTGCCGACCTAACCTGTCTTGCAGACAATGCTTTAACTCTATTTTCCGAACCGATTGCTGATGCTGATCTTGTGTCTAGTCTAACACCGAAATAATCACTTTGCGCTAAAGAAGTACAAACAATAAGTTGAACACCAATTTCCGACTCTATGCTGTGGATGCTAACTCTCTTTGGATGCTTAACTATACTGATCTACCGTTTGAAGCTTCCTTTCCCGACTCCTTACTTGAAATTTGTTGTTGCTGTGTTTTGTTACCTACTTCCATATATGTATCGAAAGAATACCTTCTTTCTTGTTTGATTTCCGCGATCGGGCAGCTCACTCGATACTTGACCCTAACCCTGTAGTGGTTTATACTTTACCCTTACTTTCTACTTACCTTAGGCAGGATAAAAGTCGACAAACGGCGTAGAGGCGTCATCAACACTTTCCACTTGACTTCTCGCTTCCCTTTCTTATGAATCTTATCGGCTTGCAGAACCACTTGCTGTCCAACCACCTTTCGACTTAACTCGCACCAACACTTGAACAGGAATCATATGCTCTTAGCACAAGCACCAAAAGATACAATACAGAAGGAATATGCGCTGAAGAGGGTAAGGAACAAGGAGCTACAGCCTACAACACGGTCACGTCGGCCAACACTGCGAATTTCTCCTCAAAATGATGATTGTTCACTTGATTATTCCCTTGCATGTTCAGAAGATCTGATTGCCCTTACTTGCCCTTACTCGACTTTCAGAACAGCGTAGTGGGGGCTATCCGAACAATACTTTCCGATTGCTCTGCTTAGATGAACTCAACCTTTCAAAGTTTCTTCTGCTGACGACAATACCACTGAGTCTGGGCCTTATCCCACTGATGGTCCATCCTCTGATCAAGATCGTTAATCTACTGATTACTCTAATTATGCTCTATCTGCCCAACACACTTGTTGAACGTATTGCTCCCTTGCTTCCTGACTGCTTGAGCCACTAAGTAGGAAAGGTTCTGTTCGAGGTGAATCGACAACTTAAGATGCTGTTTCACGAAAAGAAGCTGTGTTTTTATCTGGTGTTGGTGAAAGAAAGGAAGCTATTATCCAAGTTCGGGCAAGACTATTATATATATAGGGCTCGATAATAGAGTTCAAACTTCTTATTACCGTATTGAATTTCTATTCAAAATCAACTCTAACTCGCTAACACCGTACTGAGTCTTATTGCTTAGAGCCGAAATAAGCACTTTAGTTAGCTTCTATAATTCTTCTTTCATCGTGGTCTTTGATTAAGGATCTAGTTTTCTATAAGTTTTTCTGAATGACTCGTAGAGAAAATGAAAGAAATATAAATTTAGCATGCAAATTTAGGAATCTATTTACAATCTTAAACAAGCTTCTAGACAATGATATATATAAAGTTTGTTAATTTCATTTATTTCTTTAGATTTAAGAAAAATTCTGTTAATCGGTATTTATATCTAAAGATCAGTGGGAGCAAGTTTATTATATTGATCATATATGTGGATAATATTTTACATTGCCAATAGTAACTTGGTTTATTATACTAAACTAAGAAATTATCACTAAGAATTTAAGATGGTTGATATGAATGAGACATCTTATATTATTAGTATTGAAATACTCAGGGATATATCTCAATGATTATTAAGATTGTCTCAGAAAGGATATATTAACCGAGTCTTGAGATGATTTAATATACAACTTTGTTCAACAAATTATAAAAGTAAAATTTTAGTCAAAAGTGAGTGCTTTAAAATGACTTGAAAAGAATCAAACAAAGAAAATATTCTTTATATATGCGCAGTTGAAAGTCTATGCTCAAGCCTATGTCAGAATAGATATCAGTTTTTATAGTTAGAATACTGGGTAAATATTTGAGTTATCCAGAAGTGAAAAATATTAAAGAACTGTAAAGAAAAGTAATAAGATATCTGGAAGGGACGAAGGATTATATGCTCACATGTATGAAATTATATCAGCTTGAAATAATAGTATTTTTCAAATGCTGATTGTATAAATTACCTCAATAATAGGAAGTTCACTTTATGGTTAATATCTATATCAATTAGAGGGGTAATTTATTATTATATTATTATTAATAATGAAAATTGATTTTGTGGTATGCTTTGAGGCCACTAATCAAACTTTATAACTGCAAAATTTTATCTTAGGACTTGGTGTAGTCAGACTCAATTGTCAAGTCGTTGAAGATATTTTATGATATCGCAGTAGTTTTCTTATCTAAGAATGACAAGTACTATTGCATTTCTATGCATTATAGTAGAAAGTACTTGATGGTTAGAGAAGACGAGTCCAGAAACATCTAATGTCAATTAATTACTTGAGTTCCACTATATTGATTGTTGATCCATTTACTTAGAATTTACAACCTAAAGTATTTTGAAAGAACATATTCTTATGATTGGGTTTGTGAGCAACCCATAAAGTGTTGGGCTGATAAAGCCAAATTCAGCCCATATGGGCTTTTTAAGCCCATAGCCCATCTTTCTCTTAACCCTAACCTAACCTAAACCTAATTATATATAGGGGCTAATGGTGGTTACGAAATTAGTAGATTAAATATCGCATCAAAGGATAGAATCTTCGCAGCGACATTAGGGATTCAAAGAGAGGAGAAAAGGGCAGAAAAACAAGAGAAAAAGAAAGGGAAGAAGACAAGGAAAACACAGAAATTGTTCTCACTCATCCAAACAGTTTCTCATCTCAGGTTAGATCAGATCTTCAGTGAATTTTTTTGTGATTGCTTGAGGAGGTTTTGGATATTATGCACAGTGACGTGATCCTTGTATCCCAGTTATTCTCTTGTGATTGTTGCTTGAGTTTTGGGCAAGAGATTCGAGAATTGTACATTCATTATTTCTATAGTGGATTTTCTCTGGTTTGCCCTGTGGTTTTTACCCTTCACGTTGAAGGGGTTTTCCACGTAAATCTTGGTGTTCTATTTGATTGTGATTTCTGTTTAATTCCGCTATGTGTTACAGCCTGCTAGTATTTGTTCATATACAAAAGTTATTGTTTATTGCCTATCCTTTTTTATTTCACCCATCAACTGGTATCAGAGCAAGGTTTTGGTGATTTAATTTTTATATTTGAACATGGAGGCTGGTAATGTTTCTCGCATGATTAGTTTGAACGGAAATAATTGGATGATATGGAAACCAAGAATGGAAGATCTCTTATATTGCAAAGATTTGTATGGACCTTTGCAAGGGGATAGTGAAAAACCCACAACTATGACAGATGATGAGTGGAAGAGATTAGATCGAAAAACGGTTGGGTTTATTTGACAGTGGCTCGATGATAGTGTCTTTCACCATGTTTCTACTGAAAGTTCTGCATATTCTCTTTGGAAAAAGTTAAAAGGTCTCTATGAAAGAAAAACCGCTGGCAACAAAGCTTTTTTGATCAAAAAACTTGTGAACCTAAAATATAAAGAGGGTGCTTCTATTGCTGAGCATTTGAATGAAATACAGAGTATTACTAACTAGTTATCTTCTATGAAAATGTCTCTTGATGATGAGTTGCAGACATTGTTACTTTTCAGTTCATTGCTAGAAAGTTGGGAGACACTGGTGGTTTCCCTTAATAATTCTACGCCAGATGGTATTGTTACAATGAGTCAAGTAACAAGTAGTTTGTTGAATGAGGAGTTGAGAAGAAAGAACTCAACAGTATCTCAGATTGATTCACAGGCACTTATCTTAGAGAACAGAGGAAGGTCAAAGTCTAAAGATAGAAGCAGTTCACGTATAGGTAGAAGCAAGTCAAGATCAAGAAAAGATATTGTTTGCTATAACTATGGTGAGAAAGGATATTATAAGAATCAGTGTAAGCAACCTAAGAAGAGCAAGAAAAAGGAAAAAGAAGTGGAGTCTACAGAGTCAAAAGAGAATATCACAGCTATAGTGCAGGTTGGTAATTATTTGATTTTGTCTCCTTCTGATGATATTTTTTCTTGTGTGTCAGGATCTCGAATGGATAATTGACATAGGAGCTTCGTATCATGCTATACCACGGAGAGAGTTTTTTGCTATGTATAGGTCTGAAAATTTTGGTGTTGTCAAGATGGGTAACCATGGCACAACAGACATTATTGGCATGGGTGATATCCACATAAAGACCAATCTTGGATGCAAGTTGGTGCTTAAGGATATGAGGCATGTGGTTGACTTGAGACTGAATCTAATTTCAGTTGGAAGATTAGATGATGAAGACTATGATAGCAGGTTTTACAGAGGGCAATGGAAACTCAGTAAGGGTTCTCTTGTTATAGCTAATGGAAAGAAATGTCACACTTTGTACAGGTTGCAGGCCAAAGCTTGTGGTGAACAGTTAAATGCTATAGAGAAAGACTTCAGCATGGAGTTGTAGCATAGGAGATTGGGACACATGAGCGAGAAGGGACTGCAAGCTCTTTCTAAGAGAGAGGTATTGCCTGACCTCGGAGGTATACGTTCGAACCATTGTATTGATTGTTTAGCTGGTAAATTCCTAATGGTTCTACAAATGTTCCTAGCATCAGTGGTGCACTTTACTTTGTTACTTTTATAGATGACTTTTCCAGGAAAGTTTAGACTTATGCTTTGAAGACCAAGGATCATGTTATTGGTATCTTCAAAGAGTTTCATGCGAGAGTTGAAAGGGAGACAGAAAGACAGTTGAAATACATAAGATCAGACAATGGTGGTGAGTATATAGGATTGTTTGATGATTATTGCAGGTCACATGGCATCCAGCATGAGATGACAGTTCCTAGTACACCTCAGCATAATACAATTGCAGAGAGGATGAACCACACCATCATGGAAAAGATCAGATGTATGCTTTCACAAGCAAAGCTATCCAAAAGGTTTTGGGATGAGGCTTTGAGGACTGTAGTTGATGTGATCAACTTATCTCCCTGTACAGCCCTAGATGCTGATGTTGAAGAGCATGTTTGGTCAGGGAAAAATGTTTCCTATAAGCATTTGAGAGTATTTGGTTGTCGTGCATTTGCACATATTCCAGATAATAAAAGGTCTAAGCTAGATGGTAAGACAAAAGAATATATTTTTCTTGGCTACTCACATGATCAATTTGGTTACAGGCTTTGGGATCCAGTAAAGTAGAAGGTGTTTAGAAGTAGAGATGTGGTCTTCTTTGAGGATCAAACCCTTGAGGATTTGAAGAAGGAGGCACCAGCCAATACTTCTGCAAAAGGATTAGCAGATTGTGACCCGTTGTTCCTCCTCCAGATATCAGGGTGATGGGGGAGATGTGCAGGAAGATGGTGTAGAGCCAGATATTAATCTACTTGCAGGACATGTTGAGCAAGAAGAAGTTGAGGAGCAGCTTCCCGCAGAACCTCAATTGAGAAGATCTTCTAGACAACGTCCCCTTCCGAAGATACTCTACTGAGATGAGTATGTGATGCTTAACGATGCAGTGAACCAGAGAGTTACTAGAAGCGCGTTGAAAGTGAGCGAGAATAAAATGTGGCTAGTTGCTATGCAGGAAGAGATGGATGCTCTATAGATGAATCATACATATGATTTGGTGCAACTTCCACAGGGAATGAAGGCCTTGAAGAACAAGTGGGTTTTCAGGTTGAAGACTCAAGAATATTGTTCTCAACAAAGTACAAAGCCAGATTAGTTATGAAAGGCTTTGGTCAAAAGAAAGGTATTACTGCTAGCCAGGACTTGGAGGTGGAGCAGGTAGATGTGAAGACAGCTTTCCCTCATGGTGATTTGGAGGAGGAAATTTATATGGAGCAACCAGAAGGTTTCAAAGTCAAAGGTAACGAAAATTTTGTATGCAAGTTAAGAAAGAGTTTGTATGGATTGAAGCAAGCTCCAAGACAGTGGTACAGAAAGTTTGATTCATTTATGACTGAAAATGGATACAAAAGAATGGCTTCAGATCATTGTGTGTACATCAAACGGTTTGGTGAGGATTTTATTATTCTCTTACTTTATATTGATGATATGCTTATCCTTGAGAAAGATATGTGTACAATTGACAGGTTGAAGAAGGAACTGAGTGAGTCCTTTGCAATGAAGGACATGGGGCCAGCAAAGCAAATACTGGGCATGCAGATTTCTCGTGATAGGAAAAACAAGAAGATTTGGTTGTCACAGGAGAAATACATCGAGAAAGTATTAGAAAGGTTCAGTATGAGCAATGCAAAGCCAGTTGGTTCTCCTCTTTCAGGTCACTTCAAGTTGTGCTCAGAATAGAGTCCGTCAAGTGATGAGGAGAAGGAGAAAATGCAAAAGGTTCCTTATGCTTCAGCAGTTGGAAGTTTAATGTATGCAATGGTATGTACGAGGCTGGACATCGCATATGCAGTGGGTGTTACTAGCAGATTTCTTGCAAATCCAAGCAAAGAGCACTGGGCAGTAGTGAAGTGGATCTTGACATATCTCAGAGGAAGCTCTAAGGTTTGTTTAAGCTTTTGGAGGTGGACCACCTGTGCTAGTGGGATACACAGATACAGATATGGCCAGAGATATTGATACAAGGAAATCTACATCAGGTTTTGTACTTACTTTTGCAAGGGGAGCTGTGTCATAGCAATCCAGATTGCAAAGGTGTATTGCTCTCTCCACCATAGAGGCGAGAATATATTCTTTGCTCTGAGGGTTTGCAAAGAAATATTATGGATGAAAGAATTCTTACAAGAATTGGGGTTGAAACAGGAAAACTATGTGGTGTATTGTGATAGCCAGAGTGCCATCTATTTATGTAAGAACCCAGTTTTTCATTCCAAGTCAAAGCATATAGATGTCAGATATCACTGGATTCGAAATATACTTGAAGAGAAGCAGTTCCAACTTCAGAAAATTCATACAGATGATAATGGAGCAGACATGTTGACAAAGACCTTACCAAAAGAGAGGCAGGAGATGTGTCGATAGTTGGTCGGCATGGATTTACACTGAGTCATGGGACAGCCTCCCTTATGGGCTGAAGGGGGAGGTTGTTAGGCTGATAAAGCCAAATTCAACCCATATGGGCTTTTTAAACCCATAGCCCATCTTTCTCTTAACCCTAACCTAACCTAAACCTAATTATATATAGGGGCTAATGGTGGTTACGAAATTAGTAGATTAAATATCGCATTAAAGGACAGAATCTTCGCAACGACATTAGGGATTCAAAGAGAGAGAAAAGGGCAGAAAAACAAGAGAAAAAGAAAGGGAAGAAGACAAGGAAAACACAGAAATTGTTCTCACTCATCCAAACAGTTTCTCATCTCAGGTTAGATCAGATCTTCAGTGAATTCTTTTGTGATTGCTTGAGGAGGTTTTTGATATTGTGCACAGTGACGTGATCCTTGTATCCCAGTTATTCTCTTGTGATTGTTTCTTGGGTTTTGGGCAAGAGATTCGAGAATTGTACATTCATTATTTCTATAGTGGATTTTCTCTAGTTTGCCCCATGGTTTTTACCCTTCACGTTGAAGGGGTTTTCCACGTAAATCTTGGTGTTCTATTTAATTGTGATTTCTATTTAATTCCACTGTATTACAGCCTGCTAGTATTTGTTCATATACAAAAGTTATTGTTTATTGCCTATCCTTTTTTATTTCACCCATCAACTAGTATTAGAGCAAGATTTTGGTGATTTAATTTTTGTATTTGAACATGGAGGCTGGTAATGTTTCTCGCATTATTAGTTTGAACGGAAATAATTGGATGATATGGAAATCAAGAATGGAAGATCTCTTGTATTGCAAAGAGATAAAGGATATGGTTTGTGAGCAACCCATAAAGGATATGGTGATGCATATTTGAGTGGATATTATAATTGATATTTTTACTTACGTACTTAAAGTTATTTGATTCTGCTATCCTGTTCATAGTTATGTATGTACATATTATGGTTGAATGTGATAACGGGATTGTCTTGACAAGATAAATTATTATTATGGACTATATTAGGAAAAACTAACAATGTTGTAGTACATAGAAGGGAATATAACATTGATGATATACAATCGCTATGACTTATATTGATGGTTGGACTTAATATAGTATTATTATGTTTATTGGACTTATTGACTTGTTTTAAAATTCATGGCCATGTATAAAATGCTTTTCAAAATTTTCAGGATCCAATTAGGCAAAATTATTTTCAAACAAATTTTATTTTATTTATTTTTTATTTTAAATATCTTTTATATCTTATCAATTAATGGGCCAAGTGGGAGAATGTTAGATTATGTGGCCCGTTATAATCGGATAAGATATATGATATAACTAATTAGATTCTGATATCAGTATCGGCCAGTAGAAAAGAAGTCCATATTTTGGTATGATACCTTAGGGGATGCCCTTGATGGAAGGAACTCCCCTAATAACTTATCCTATACCCTCTGCTCTCACCTATAAATAGACAAGACCTCAAGGGACTTAGAGAGATAGAAGCAACACAGAAGCATCTAAGAGTTGCGTAAAGATTAGCAACACAGATGCATCTAAGAGTTGCATAAAAGAAAACATTTCATAGATATCGATTGAGAGATTACAGTCTTCCTCTCAATCTTCCTGAGCTATCAATTAAAGTGGTCCTGTGAAAAGATAGGAAGAGAGGAGAAGGAGTCTAGTTCTCCTTGCAGATTGGCAGAGGCATTGGATATAAAGGAAGGTATTCAGATCTTTCTCCTTTCTTTGTGGATGACATCAAAAGGTACACATCGTAAAAACAGATTTATTGTTCTTTGATTTCGATCCTAGAATTAAAGTTTTTTACATCATAGAAGCATGATTAAAGAATTTTTATGCTTACACCCTTAGACAAAAAGCGAATTCTTTTCCTTTAGAGGGTTGTTCAGTCCTTTAGTAGCATAGTCTGTGGGCAGTTAAGTACGCTCTACTGCACAACACAAAGGACTCAAACACAGGACTTGCACATAACTCCTAACGCACGTCTTGCTTCGCAGCCGTTGCTTGTTTAGTTGTAGCTTGGTCGTTGCTTGGTGATGCTGATTAGGGGCAACGTCAACGAGCATACCCCGGGGAACTCTATCCTTGTTCGGCCGTTGGTGCACTCACTAATTCTTTTAGGGTTCATTCACTCAGAGCAGGGCCATATACCTCATGCATCGGAGCAGGACTATATACCTTATTCATTGTTCGACAACAAAACAACGTGCATCGAGCGTCAATTCTTCGCTTGTGGAAAGGCAAGCTCAGTCGACGCTTGTGGAAAGGCATGCTCAATCTCCGGGGAGCATCCGCACGTGCATCGAAGGATAGCGCTGATGGGGGAAATATAAAAAGGATAGGCAATAAACAATAACTTTTGTATATGAACAAATACTAGCAGGCTGTAACACACAGCAGAATTAAATAGAAATCACAATCAAATAGAACACCAAGATTTACGTAGAAAATCCCTTCAACGTGAAGGGTAAAAACTATAGGGCAAACCAGAGAAAATCCACTATAGAAATAATGAATGTACAATTCTCAAATCTCTTGCCCAAAACCCAAGTAACAATCACAAGAGAATAACTGGGATACAAGGATCACGTCACTGTGCACAATATCCAAAACCTCATCAAGCAATCATAAAAAAATTCACTGAAGATCTGATCTAATCTGAGATGAGAAATTGTTTGGATGAGTGAGAATAATTTCTGTGTTTTCCTTGTCTTCTTCCCTCTCTTTTTCTCTTGTTTTTCTGCCCTTTTCTCCTCTCTTTGAATCCCTAATGTCGCTACGAAATTTCTGCCCTTTGCTGCGATGTTTGATCTGCAAATTTCGTAGCCACCATTAGCCCCTATATATAATTAGGTTTAGGTTAGGTTAGGGTTAAGAGAAAGATGAGCTATGGGCTTAAAAAGCCCATATGGGCTGAATTTGGCTTTATCAGCACAACAAGCGCTAATTCTTATATATACTATGTGCCCAATCAGTTCTTATAGTTACTATGTGCCCAATCATTCCCGGTCCCCAAGTTGTTCATTCGGTGGCGCATCGATGGTCCCCTGGCATATAAGCTCGGTCGGTGGTGCGCCCATTCATTCATAGTAAGGCCATTGCTCATTAATAGAAGGTACCTCGTCGGTATGGCACTATGATATGGGATGATATGGTATGATATAATATGGTATGATATAGTATGGTTTCAATCAATAGAGGTAGGTTTGTTGGCGAGCTAGTAAATCAATAGGGGTGGTGTTGAGTGATGAAAGAGATATGTTTTTCTATTCTAAATAAGAGTTAAAGTTATAATCAGTAGAATAGGTATGACAGGTTAGAGTCAATATATATGTTTTATATGAGAAATAATAATTCAAGTAATAATGTCGGTGGTTAGTATTAGATTAAATAAAAGAAATAAGAATAGGTCGAGATTGGGGTCCGAATCCCACTCTAAAGCCAAAGAGTGAAAGAAAGAAGTAAGGATGTTAACACCAACATGGATATAAGTATAAGAGTGAAAACCACTCTGAGTCAGAATTGAGCCATCAACTATAGCACCGAACCTTGCTTTACTGCCTTTCGTTCCCATGCTCAAGTTTAAGTAGGCCGCTACTGGAACCAAACCTTGCTTCACCACCTATTTGCCTGCACTGGCTTTCTCCTAGCCTGCCCTTACAGCTTTTCATTATTCATTTAGGTATTCCGTTATTTAATATAATCTAATATCATGTTTGTTTTCATATGCTATTTATTAGTCGTTTGCTTAGCGTAAAGTGGTCTAAAACCCATAGTGATTTTCTCTTCCCTTGAGAACTGGTTGTTTCGGTGTTCAGTCAACTTCCCTTAAGGCTTTAACTCGACGAGCAACGTGCACGAAGTAAGAGAACTCAACCAGTGCTACAGGACTTTAGCTAAGAAAGAAGGCTTTCACTGCTGACTCAAAGCTTGAACTCGAAACCGGGAATTGAGCTAGTATCTCTAAAACTGGAACTCAAAACAGAGAATCAAAATAGTGCTACCAATACTTTAGCTACTAACTATCAGACAACAACTCTCAACTGGGGTAACTCGGACTTCAATTCGTCAGTAACAGGCTTAACCTAAGAATAGGGAATCGAGGTAGCGCTACCGGGGGTCAACTACAGAATCGAGCTGGGCACCCGGGTCCTATGCTTTTGGTGTTAGCCCTGTCGTTCCCCGCTCATAGGTTTACTTTACTGTATTATAGTATGCCTCTCCCGCCTTTCGTTCTGTAGCTACTACCAGTAAGACCCGCTTGCAACTGACTTTAGAACTAATCTTTCCGAGCACCGTCCCTAGAATGTAGTCAACTTGCCTTGCTCGCCAACAAACACATGATTCAGCGACTCTTTAAAACATCTGCAGTAATAACTACAGTAAGTATATTATATGAGTTCCCTATTACAGTTGCCTTTTAGTAGTTGCTTGGTGGCTTGGACTACTGGCAAGTAAGGCTCGGTCTGCTGAGGACAAATCTGATAGTTTCATTAGTTTGATTCTGATGTAAGAGCTATACCTTTTGAGTAGAGTTCTTTCGCTATGTTTTCATTATTATTAGTATTAGTCGGATTCTTTAACTAACAAATAAGGATTGAGTTAAGCAGTAGCAAACCTCTAAGACATAACAGTAAGTAACAAATACAAAATGAACTATGTGCTGTCAAACTTAACTGTAAAACCAATTTCAAGTATAGGAAGTAAGCCTAAGAGAAAGGAAAGTAAGCTAAGCTAACAAGTCAGATCTGAGAGACAGGAGCAAAAGAGTGAAAAGTACTAGTTGAAGCTTAAGAGCGAGTAGTTGCAGGCTTTGTCACTCGTTTGATTCTTGGAATTTATACGCCTATTTGATTCTTGTTTTCCCGATAAATAAATTAGTTAAACTGAGCTAGAGCATCATTCATTGGGTTTTATAGTCAATCGTTTAAGCCCGGAGCTTAGGTCTGCGACTCTAGTCTTACATTCTTACTACAACTACTACTCTCCAAACCTTATATAGCTCGTATAAGAAGACAGGTATCCTTAGCTGGGTACCCTTATACCCTTCACTTTATGGATTCATTCCACTAAGCAGCTAACGAGTATAAGAATAAAGGTATGGATAGTAAGAATCAGAGACAGGAGATATAGGTAGAGATAAAGGTTGGTTCCAGGGTAGAGAGAATGAGATAGACAGGATATATCGCTAGTGGCTCTTTCTTCTTACTTGTTAGTTGCCTTCTTTACAATAGTCGGTTAAGTGTTATCTGGTAGGTCATAATTATTGTTAGTAGCGCAGTATCGGCCTTGCCAGTACTAGATGAATCCCCATTCTATTGTTTCAGTCGTTAGGCACTAGCTCAAGTCTTGATAGCACTGCACTGGTTCTATTTTGAAATAAGGGAATATAGGATGCAAGACACGATACAGAGAATTCGATAAGGGAGAGGCATACCTAAGGTGTCAATACAGGATACCCGGAAGGGTGGAAGATTAAAAGGACTGAGATAAAGCAATGTCTGTTTTAGATTCAAGAGAGGCAGGCCTATCAACTGTTAGGGCGGGACCGAACGAAAGAATGCAAGGCAGTAGGTTTATTCCAATATTAGGTTAGATGCGCTCTAGTCTATCGTACCAATGAGTTTAAGAAAAAGATATAGTATAGTAAGATTAATATAGGCAAGTAAGGATCAAAGGTGAGATACATAATGCAAGAATGGCCAGTAAGAGTGAAAAGCACCAGTTTTAGTTTAAGTAAAATAAGTAAAGATCCGTATCAGTATCAGTAGTAACAGCCCCAGTTCTGAGTTCAAGTATTTGTTATGGAT
The DNA here is from genome assembly GCA_024322285.1 of Musa beccarii. Lineage (NCBI taxonomy): Eukaryota > Viridiplantae > Streptophyta > Magnoliopsida > Zingiberales > Musaceae > Musa > Musa beccarii. The sequence goes on along the minus strand of CM044400.1, from coordinate 42,340,951 downwards.
CTCCATCTTACCAGGTAGTAGTCAATTCTTTTTATCACTAGTAGTTGTCTTGCATGGAAGGCCTTAGTCCAAGCCCGAGTAGTAGTAATTTCATTCTTATTAACAAGGAAATCTGATTTAGATTCAGTATAGTATCGGAGCGGGAGGCAGGAAAAGCAGACCTCAAACAAAAATAGGTAGAATGAAAGAAACAAGTAAGAATAAAAGAAGGGAAAATAAGATTAGGGTCGGTAGTTGAAGTTCAAGAGGTAGTAGTGAAAGCCTAAGTTCTTTATTCGATTCTTGCTCAGTTGATAGTTGATTCCTTCCTTACTTGCTAGTGAAAGGTCTGATGCTTATTCCTTTGATTCTGACTTTCTGGGAGGAGAGGTAATACTAACTCTGGCTTGGGAACCTATGATTCTCTTACACCCCCCTTCCAAAAATTATGATATATATTACAATTATTCTATTACTTAGCTTTTGTACCAATGATTTTAATTCCTCAAGTAGCACTACGACTTCTGAAAGTAACATAGCTTATTATTAAGGTCACATCACCTATTTTGTGAGTGATAATTCACTCGTTCTGTGAGCGTAACATTAACTCATTTATTTTCATATATTGTGTTGCGTGTCCTCAGTCTGTTAGCGATTATTCCCTCCCTCGGTCTTCGGGCGAAACATCGAATGTCATCGAGTGTCTTCGCTCATTCACCCACGCAACGAAGGTCCCTTGCTTTCTCTTTTTATGCTTATAAAAGTCAGTTCGATTATGTCTCCCCATCCTCAAAGGGTCCCTAACGAGAAAAAGCTTATGCGGAGCATGGTTTAGAATAAAACTAAGTGGTATAAGTTTTCAACAAGCGGATAGAAAAGTGCAATAAGCTACACGGAACGAAACCACCCAACTATATTATTGTTTGTATTAATAGAAAAACGACTACACTATCTTTGGACAGCGCCGATGCTATTCTTGCTTTTGTTTGGCAGTGCTTCTTATAAGATAGTTTACTCAGTGCCAATTCTATTACTGAGCTCTGGAACCTATAGCACGACCTACTATATAATAATAATCTAATAAATGCAAACTCTAAAGTCAGAATCAACTACCACTATTGGAATGGAACTAGGAATTAAGACACCTATAACGAATTAAACGAGTCCTAATAGGAATGAAACAATCGGGCTCAAGGAATGAGCTGACAAGCAACGGACCAAGCTTAGTATAGACAAGCAACGGCTACTATAAGAATCGAACTACTACTGATGAGACTTTAACTACTTCTTATAGGGCTTTCACTCGAAAAGGGGAATCGAACACTGCCCACACCTAGACTATATAAATATAAGACACTTTTCCGGTCTCGTACGTGCTCAAAACGGTCTCGTGCGCTACTGACGCGAACACAAACACATCAGAAGTAATAACTCATATTAAATACAAAAATGAACAAACAAGACTTTTAGGCAATAGCGCGGTAGACTTCAAATGAAGGAGTGACAGACCGAGAGAAGGTATTGGGAGACTAAAACCATCAATCAAAGAAGCAAGGAAGGGAAGTAAGCCGTGTGGTGTAAGTTTAATGCAATGGATGGGGAATGCCGCTAATGAGCAGCAGACCCATAGTTAAGAGTTACAGGCTAATATCGTAGGTGGAGTGGCAGGTTATATACCATTAGTTAAAAAATAAGGATAGATAGTGTCAGTTTTCAGCTAAACCTAAGGAACGCAACCCGGAGGAATAATGAGAGAATGGAACCACTGCTTCCAAGGTTAAAACCAGAGAAAGGGAATCAAACTCAACAGTGGAATAATTGAGTAGAGTACCCAAGCAAAGAATCCAATTCATAAGTAAAAGAATGGAATCCATAGTATAGTAAAAGAGCGGAATCCATCAGTACACGAATAAACGGTGCGTAGGCAACCCTATACTATAATACTTTTTCTGCTAAGCAAGAATCCGATCAATAAGTATCAATAAGTAACAGAATGCAAAACCAATGCTAACAGGAGCGGAACTGGAACCAGGGGATCGAACAACACTAGTACCGAGACCTTCCACTGCTGACTTCAAAGCTGTCCTTGCTCTTACTCTTTTACTACCAACTCCAACTCTTAAACTAGTATATCTAATTCTTGAATCACTCCTCCCTAGTTTGTATTAAACCTTTGATTCGAGATTGGTTCTTGTTAGGCAATGCTCAATTCTTTATTCAGAGTAAAAGCCTTGTTGTATCAGTAGTAGGATTCTGATGGCATCAGTGAAGGTCTTCTATTCGTAGTTGGGTTCCGATGGCATCAGTTGTCGTCTGGGCGGGCTCCTAGGGCATCTTAGTTCCGAGTTCGAGTATCCCTTTTTTCTGTTTTTTATTCTACTTATTGAGTTCAATTCATATAGTAGTTAGTAGTTGGCTTCCCGTTGGTACAGGTCTTGTTAACCGGGGTGATAATTAGCATTTACAGAACAAAGATAAGGAAAGGCAGGTTCTAACTCACAGGCAGGAATGCGACTAACCAGTATAATACTAAAACAGAAAAGTCAGAATCAAAGTAATTAGCTAAACCCGGACCAAACACCAAAAATAGTAGTTGGCTCTCGAGTTCGATTCCTTAAGTAAGGATTTATTCTTGGGCTACTGGGTTCAACTCTTTATTCCCAGTGTAATTCTTTATTAGGAGTTGTTTTCTTACTTAATGGTTTGATTCTATGGGCGACTCACACCCGTTCGATTCTATGCTCTACTACTCATTCTTAATCTATGTGTGCTGGATCATACCTTATTTTGTTTATTCTTAATGTTACTAGATCATCTTATTGTCCTTACCGTGAGGCCTATGCCCTTATTTATCTCAACTCGAATGAAATCTTACTTTGCTGTCTTTAAGGCTTAGTTGCCTAACCTCGAAAAATATAGCTACCTCACTTAAGTCTTACTTCCTCGGGTAATTAACCTGTATATTAGTCTGCCCTTGCGCCTAATCTAAATCTGGAGTTGACCTGTCATTATTACTACCCTTGTTTTCACTCTTGTAGTTGTAGGCTGACTCTCCTTACTTTAGTTGTAGGCTTCCACTTACTTATTGCATTATTGAGTTCCGCCCTCAGGACTTTGCTTACTATCTTTATTTATGGTTGCTCCCTTCACTCCCATGTGCGAGGTCCGCTCTCTCTTATTAAGTAAGTAGTTAAAACTGCCACTCGTAACTATCAAACTAAAGCTCCCATCCCCCATTCTGTATTTGTCCATTACATTCCTATGTGAGGGGTTGGGCCTGCCACTCCCGGATGATTCATATTCTATTTGCAAGGATAAAGGGCTAAGTTCACTACAATCTTCTAGGTATGGGTTTTCCGCATGGATTCTTTTACTTGCTGGGTCGATTCTTGTTCTGACAAAGTAAGTTCAATTCCGGGTTTCCTCGGGTCGGGTGAATTAATGGTAATTGAGATTCTGCTGTGTAAACTTCCCTTTCAATAAATCATTCCACTCTTAAAGCACTACATCTAGCGTACAAACTTTTAGAATAAGTTGCTTGTTCCCTAGTGCTCCTATCCTGCCTTTAAGAAAACAATGCTGACTCTGTAGATGCTGACTTAGCGGTTGCTTCGGTTAAAGCCTTATTGTCTCCCACTGTAGTACTCGCTTGGTGCCTTTAACTTAGATAAATGAGCCTTCTTGCCTTGACTTCTTGACTTGGAAATAAGCCTTTTTCTGAGCCCTGCTTGAACGCCTGAACAAGCATAAGATCTTTTTTCTTTTATAAATCGCAACAAACACTTTCAAGTCCTGTTTATTAGAGGGTTAGATCTCTAAGGTAACTCACTACCCCATATGCTCTTTCTCTAAAGTAACTAACGACCCTTGTGCTAGTGCTAGTGCTAGTTAAACGACTACGGCAAGTAACTGCTACAAACACATAGCAACAAATATATAAATTATGACCCGTTATTCCGGACTCGACAAGCAGCGGCACACAACGCTGCGCGGCAGCAACAGCAATAAATACATATAACTGGTTATAATCAAGTCCTGTGTATTCGAGCGGCGGCCGTTATAACGAAGTTAGAACTATTCCTTTGTTCGGGTGTCGCGGCAGGGCCGCTATGTTCCGAATCCGAATCCACCTCAGGCTACAAATGCTGATGAAACAGGACCACTACTTTAAGGAGCTGGAACTACACTTTCTCCTTGACCGAATTAATAGTCAAGGAAACAAAGAGGAGACTCTAAGCCAACAACAGGACTGGTGTTGGACTTAAACCTTTCTCCACAGGCGCACAAAACTCCTGGATTCTCACTTACTTCTATAGAACAGAATGCCTCTTCCTTGCTCTCTTCCTTCCGATTAACTGGTATCTCCCCTGTCAAAGGTTCTTCCCCAGCTGAAAAGGATTCCTACCCTGTAAAAGGGACAAGCAACAGTTCCGAGACAGCGGTAAGGTAAGTCAACTAATTCGGAAGCTTTCCCCGACACCGCATTCCTAAACTCAGCATTTAGGTACTTGTTTCATTCTTTTAGTCGAGAGAGAGAGTCCTAGGTGGGCGAGAAAGAGGGCAGTCCATTATTACTCCTCAGCAAACCCCATTGAAAAACAGCTAGTTTCATTCTGAGTCTTATACTAGATGTGCTAGATCTAACCTACATACTTAATACCCTGGTGTAGCAGTTAGGGGCAGAAAAGAATCAAGCCAAGGATTGGCCAAAGACCTTGTCACTACAGGTTCTCTACTCTAGTAGCTGCGGCGGGGAGAAGGATTCTCAAACAAACTACCTATGCCTCGCGGAACCCTCTGCCTCTGCAAGTGCAACGTCTGTTTAATATCCCCTCTGCAGAGTATATTGCTTTTGTTGCCAATGCAAGAACTACACTTGAATTTCCTCGATTTGAATAACCGACTAAACTGTAAACTTGAAGTAAATCTGACCTTACAAGCACCTTAACCTTAACTTCTGATTCTTTAATTACCAACCAATATTGATTTCTATACAAGACTCTCTTCCAACAAGTAAAGCAATTCATTTATTTCCCTTCTCGGAACCGATACTGCTGTTAGAGCTAGCCCTAGAAAATTACCACAGGGTAATTTGACAACCTAATAAAGATAATAAAACAGAAAAATAAAAGGAGAGACAAAGACACCAGATTTACGTGGTTCGGTCAATTGACCTACGTCCACGGACGAAAGGAGGAGCAAATCTCTACTAACAATGGGACAATTACAAATGCCTTAGGAAAATGTTCCTAGGCCATAAAACATCTGAAACTACTAAACAAGAAAAGCCCAAATATTTAACTTAATGTGGACTTAATAGAAATTAAATCCAAAGTGATTTTTCTTGTGGTGCGATATGGTGCATCTTGCTTCTGAGATAGAGGCCCATATTTATAGCTGTAATAGGAGATAACCAATCTGATTTTCCCGATGTGGGGCTATATGGGACTTGCCAAACTAACAAATCTCCACCTTGATATGTCCCAACATTAACAATTAGCAAAATTTGCTCCACCTTCTTCACAAAAGCCCCAACGGACAATCACCAACAATGAATACCAATCAAGTCCAAGCACTGCTTGAACTTGTACATTGGAAGAGGCTTCGTAAGCATATCAGTTGGATTATCCTTCATATGAATTTTCTGAATAAAGACCTTTCCTTCAGCAATGGTATCATCACAACAAACTGCATTTGAGTAGGTAGTAGGCTCACCAACTCCATCAGTTTCTTCTGCAACAGACAAAGCATATGCAACTAAATTTGCATATCTTTGTGGTGGTCGAATAACTCTCCGTGGTCTATCATTGGCTATGGAATATTGCTCTTCCTCTGGATCACCTTCGTTAGTAGACTCAGGAGAATTGAAGCTGACTCTTTTCTGCTTTCCAAAAATGCAGTGTTCATAGAAATCCAATGGCCCAGTACTCTGTCTGCAAAGAAGACCCATTTTGCTTAATATGCTCAAACCTTTTTTAGAATTAGACAATGATGATGACGAGACTACAACCGAGCCTGTGACAGTAGTTCCCTACAAAATATATAAGCTACCAGACCTACAAGCTTTCATAATAACAAGGGCACCTCTAGAAACTTTCATAACTCCACCTTCAGCTACGTACTTACACCCAAGAGCCTCTAGGGTGCCTAAAGAGATGAGATTCTTTTTGAAATCAGGAATATGTCTAACATTAGTGAGCGTCCTCACAATACCATCATGCATTTTAATTCGGATTGTGCCTTTACCAACAACATCACACGCGACATTATTGCCCATCAAAATAATTCCATCATTACAAGATTCATATGTGGAAAATAAATCTCTATTGGGACACATGTGATAAGAACAACCCGAATCTAAAATCCATTCATTTTTAGACCTCGTCCTGTCATCAGTAGCAAAGAAAATATTTCCAAAATTCTCATCAGCCGCAACACTAGCTTCAGCGGACTCAGTAGTCTTCTCAACAATTTTTCTCTTTTGCTTTAATTTATTTTTTAATTTAAAGCAATCGATCTTAATGTGTCCCATTTTATGACAATATCTGCATTCCAAATTTCTATGTCTAGATTTAGATCTAGATTTAGATCTACTACTGTCAAATTCCTTTTTATCAGTTCTACCCCTGATAACCAAACCCTCGGCCTGATTCCCTCTACTTTCCCCAATGATATCCCTGTCTATCTGCTCTTTAGATTTTAAAGCAGATTTAATTTCCTGATACGAAATTATTTTTTTTTCATAAATCATAGTATCACAGAAATACTTAAAAGATTGGAGAAGAGTACACAAAAGTAATAGGGCCTTATCCTCATCATCAATTTTTGCATCTATATTCTCCAAATCTATAACTAAGGAATCAAATTTATCAAGATGTAAGAGTATAGATGTACCTTCAGTCATTCGAAGTATATACAAACTCTGCTTTAAGTAGAGACGGTTCTCCACTGTCCTCTTCATATACAAGGCTTTAAGCTTGTTCCACATACTTTTAGCCGTAGTCTCCGTAGCTACCTCCCATAAAACCTCGTCAGAGAGATTTAGAATAATGCTAGATCGGGCCTTCTTATCCATACCTATAAAATCTTCCTCTGACATACCATTTGGAATTTTCTCAGCTCCCTGTAGTTCCAAATCAACTCCGTCTTGAACCAGAATGGCCTCCATCTTAAGTTGCCACATACGGAAGTTGACATTTCTATCGAATTTCTCGATAACGATCTTTGTTACTGTCATTGTTGCCAAAAGATCCCAAGGCCAGGCTCTGATACCAGTTTGTTAGAGCTAGCCCCAGGAAATTACCACATGGTAATTTGACAACCCAATAAAGACAATAAAGCAGAAAAATAAAAGGAGAGACAAGAACACCAGATTTATGTGGTTCGATCAATTGACCTATGTCCACGGACGAAAGAAGGAGCAAATCTCTACTAACAATGAGACAATTACAAATGCCTTAGGAAAATGTTCCTAGGCCATAAAACACCTAAAACTACTAAATAAGAAAAGTCCAAATATTTAACTTAATATGGACTTAATAGAAATTAAATCAAAAGTGGCTTTTCTTGTGGTGCGATGTGGTGCATCTTGTTTCTGAGATGGAGGCCCCTATTTATAGCTGCAATAGGAGATAACCAATCTGATTTTTCCGATGTGGAACTATATGGGACTTGCCAAACTAACAGATGCTTCGTTCGAGTCGGCAACACCCAAACTATTTAGAGCTAGAGTACCGAACCCATCCCCTACCACAAGGAGCAACAGCCCACTTATACTTAAGCTTTTTAACAAGCACCGCTACAGCACTTAGTCTTTTGCTTACATCCTTATCCTATCGTCCGCCCTTATCGCTCTGTGAACCCCACATGAGTCTTGTTCTGCTGCTCTTACGGCAATACTAGAGTAATGAATTCTTTGGTTAGCGAGTCTATACGTTGCTTGTTCCTCTGATTCTCTAATTTCTATGTGATACTTTTTTCTGTTATTTATGGCTTATTCCCCCCTTATTATTACTTATACTTATTTTATTGATTACAGTAGACCGTCTCTTCTAATCTAATAGTAGTAGACACGTGCTATGTTTATTAATCTCTCTCTTATAGAGTAGGCAGGCACATCAAATGAAGAACCCTTTATCTCTCGTCACCAATAAATACGGATTCAACAGGACTACTCTGCTAAAGCTTCTCTGGTTATCCCCAAGTCGAATAAAGAAATCAGGGTGTGTGCCCATAGTGCCTAAGGAGTGAGTTCAATAAAAACAAGACGTTGCTTGGCCGTTAAGCTCTTGTTTTTCTCTGTTTTGGTGAACTTGAAGTCAATGAACTTGATCACGACTCTCTTTCTGACTGAACTGCTTCCCCTTCTTTGGAATCATATTTATCTTCTTTACTTGCTGCTCTACCTGTCTTTACTAGCTACTCTACCGGATTGAGAGTACTAATTATCGGTGTTGGCTGAAGAACACTTCTTTCTCTAAGTTGAAGCTAAGCTAGGGGAAAACTCCCTCTACTCCACTCGACTGAATGAAGTACAATTTGTCTGGGTAAAAACCACTAATAGTTCTATTTATTATAGGAGTTACTGTTAGAGATGCCCCAGAAATTTTACTAAAGGGTAATTTGGTAACTTAATAAAAATAATAAAGCAGAAAGATAAAAGAGAGACAAGGACACCAGATTTATATGGTTCGGTCAATTGACCTACGTTCACGAACGAAGGAGAAGTAAAACTCTTACTATAAAAGGGATAATTACAAATGTCTTAGGAAAATATTCCTAGGTCATAAAGCACCTGAAACTACTAAACAAGAAAAGCCCAAAATATTTGACTTAATGTAGACTTAATGAAAATTAAATCCAAAGCGACTTTTCTCATGATGCATCTATCTTCAAAGCCTAGACCCTTATTTATAGCATCAATAGGAGATAACAAGTTAGAAAATTCAGATGTGGAACTATGTGAAACTTGTCAAACCAACAAATCTCCACCTTGGCATGTCCCAACATTGACAATTTAGCAAAACTTGCTCCACCTTCTTAACAAAAGCCCTAACGGGCAATCACCAATAATGAATACCAACCAAGTCCAAGCACTATTTGAACTTTTAATCCGGAAGAGGCTATGTAAGTATATCAGTTGGATTGTCCTTCGTATGAATTTTCTGAACAAAGATCTTTCTCTCGGCAATGGTATCCTGAATAAAATGAAACTTTACATCGATGTGTTTCATCCTATCATGATACATCTGGTCTTTAGTCAAATGAATAGCACTTTGACTATCATAATAAATTGTAGTAACACCTTGATGTTGACATAATTTGCCGAACAAACCTCTTAACCATAAAACTTCTTTGATCGTCTTTGTCACTGTCATATATTCTACCTCTATAGTAGATAAAGCCATGACAGATTGTAAAGAAGCTTTCCAACTAATTGTACAACCGCCAACGCAAAATACATAGCTTGTCAGAGATCTTTGTTTATCAAGATCCGCAGCATAATCAGAGTCGACGAAATCAATCAAAGTATCATGATTTTTCCCAAACTCCAAACAAGCATCTGAAGTCCCTTGCAAGTATCTGAGAATCCACTTCACAGCCTGCCAATGTGTTTTACCCGGATGAGATATATATCTATTAACCACACTGACTGCTTATGAAATATCTGAACGAGTACAAACCATTGTATATATAATACTATCGATGGCACTGGAATATAGAACTTTCATCATATATTCTTCCTCTTCAACTGACTGTGGTGACTTAGCAACAAATAGCCGAAAATGGCTAGCAAGAGGAGTGCTCACTGGCTTAGCATTTTTCATGCCAAACCTTTCCAAGACTTTCTCGAGGTAATTTTTCTGGGTCAGAAATAATTTTCTAACTCCTCGATCTCTTTTGATCTCCATGCCAAGAATCTTCTTAACTGCTCCCAAATCTTTCATTTCAAATTCACTATTCAGTTGCATTTTCAAAGTGTGAATTTTTGATAAATTCTTAGCTGCAATAAGCATATTATCAACATAAAATAACAAATACATAAAAGAGCCATCATTTAACTTCTAGAAGTAGACACAATTATCATGCATGCTCTTTGTGTAACCATAACCCAACATAAAGGAATCAAACCTCTTATACCATTGTCTTGGAGACTGCTTTAATTCATACAATGATTTCTTTAATAAGCAAACATGGTCTTCCTTACTGTCAACTTCAAATCCATGAGGTTGCTCCATTTAAATTTGCTCTTCAAGTTCACCATGTAAGAAAGCTGTCTTAACATCAAGTTGCTCTAATTCCAAATCATACATGGCAACTAAAGCAAGCAAAACATGAATAGAGATATGTTTAACAACAGGTGAAAATACGTCATTAAAATCAATACCATATACCTGACTATAGCCCTTTGCAACCAATCGTGCTTTGTACCTTGCATCTTCAACCCCTGGAATACCTTCCTTCCTTTTGAAGACCCATTTGCATCCAACAATTTTCTTACCTGAAGGCGACTTCACAAGATCCCAAGTTTTATTCTGATGGCGAGATTTAATTTCTTCATTCATCGCAATCAACCACTTAGCAGAATCATCACAAGAAATTGCATCTGAGTAGGTAGTAAGCATACTAACTCCACCTATTTCTTCTACAACAGACAAAGCATATGCAACCAAATTTGCATATCTTTATGGTAGTCGAATATCTCTTCGTGGTCTACCATTGGCTATGGAATATTGCTCTTCCTCTGGATCATCTTCATCAGTAGACTCGGGACCATCTACTGGCATTCTTTGAGTAGAAGAGTTCGACTGAAGATAATCAGAACTACCAATCTCAAGCTCCACCTACATCTACGTACTATCATTTATACAACTAGTAGATTCCTCTTTGGAAGATAACATAGATAATTCATCAAAAGTAACATCTCTACTGATTATAAATTTTGGGGATTTAGGATCAGGATACCATAATCTGTATCCTTTCACCCCAGAAGCATACCCAAGGAAAATGTACTTTTTAGCTCGAGGCTCTAATTTTCCTTCATTTACATGCATGTATATTGGACATCCAAAGATTTTAAAATCAGAGTAATCAGCAGGAGTACCTGACCAAACTTCCTCTGGAGTTTTAAAATTAAGTGCTACAGAAGGAGCACGGTTGATAACGTAACAGGCCATGTTAATCGTCTCTACCCAAAAGTCCTTTGTCAACCCTACATTTGAGATCATACACCTTGCTCTTTCTAAGAATGTTCTGTTTATACGTTCGGCCCCACCATTTTGCTGAGGAGTCATCCTAACAGTGTGATGCCAAACAATTCCTTCATTTTTGTAAAATTCATCAAAGTCACCTTCACAAAATTCCATGCTATTATCTGTTCGAAGCCGCTTAATCTGTTTATCTGTTTGCTTCTCAATCAAAGCTTTCCATTGTTTGAAGGTTAGAAAAATATCATTTTTATGCTTCAGAAAATAAACCCAAACTTTCCTGAAATAATCATCAATGAAAGTCAACATATACCTGGCACCACCCTTAGATTGAATACGAGTTGGACCCCAAAAGTCTGAATGAATATAGTTAAGAGTACCTTTCATTTTGTGAACTATCAGAGAATTGAATCTGACTCTTTTCTGCTTTTCAAAAATGTAGTGTTCACAAAAATCCAGTGGCCCAGTACTCTATCCGCAAAGAAGACCCCTTTTGCTCAATATGCTCGAGCCTTTTTCGCTCATATGACCTAAACATATATGTCATAATTTGATGATGTTAGAATCAGACAATGATGATGACGAGACTACAACCGAGCTTGTGACAGTAGTTCCCTGTAAAATATATAAACTACCAGACCTACAATCTTTTATAACAATAAGGGCACTTTTAGAAACTTTAATAACTCCACCTTTAGCTGTATATTTACACCCAAGAGCCTCTATGGTGCCTAAAGAGATGAGATTCTTTTTCAAATCAAGAACATGTCGAATATTAGTGAGCGTCCTCACAATACCATTATGCATTTTAATTCGGATTGTGCCTCTACCAACAATATCACACACGGCATTATTACTCATCAAAATAATTCCACCATTACAAGATTTATATGTGGAAAACAAATCCATATTGAGACACATGTGATAAGAACAACCCGAATCTAAAGTCCATTCATTTTTAGACCTCGTCCTGTCATTAGTAGCAAAGAAAATATTTTCACCATTCTCATCAGCTACTACACTAGCTTCAGCGGATTCAGTAATTTTCTCAATAATTTTTCCCTTTTACTTTAATTTATTTTTTAATTTAAAGCAATCAGCCTTAATGTGCCCCATTTTATGACAATATCTGTACTCTAAATTTTTATGTCTAGATTTAGATCTACTACTGTCAAATTCCCTTTTATCCATTCTACCCCTGACAACCAAACTCTCAACCTGATTCCCACTACTTTTCCGAGTGATATCCCTGTCTATCTGCTCCTTAGATTTTAATACAAATTTAATTTCCTGATACAAAATTATTATTTTTTTCATAAATCATAGTATCACGGAAATACTTAAAGGATTGAGGGAGAGGACACAAAAGTAACAAGGCCTTATCCTCATCATTAATTTTCGCATCTATATTCTCCAAATCCATAACTAAGGAATCAAATTTATCAAGATGTGAGAGTATAGATATACCTTCAGTCATCCGAAGCATATATAAACTCTGCTTCAAATAGAGACGGTTCTTCATTGTTCTCTTCATATATAATGCTTTAAGCTTATCTCACATGCTCTTAGCCGTAGTCTCCATAGCTATCTCCCGTAAAACTTCATCATAGAAATTTAGAATAATGCTTGATCGAGTCTTCTTATCCATACTCGCAAAATCTTCCTCTGATGTACTATCTGAAATTTTCTCAACTCTTATAGTGCCAAATCGACTCTGTCTTAAACCAGAATGGCCTCCATCTTGAGCTGTCATATGTCGAAGTTAATATTTCTATCGAATTTCTTAACAACGATCTTTGTTATTGTCATTGTTGCCAAAAGATCCCAAAGGATAATTTGACAACCTAATAAAGATAATAAAACGGAAAGATAAAAGAGAGACAAGTACACTAGATTTACGTAGTTCGATTAATTGACCTACGTCTACGAACGAAGGAGGAGTAAAACTCTTACTATAAAAGGGACAATTACAAATGCCTTAGAAAAAATATTCTTAGGCTATAAAGCACCTAAAACTACTAAACAAGAAAAGTCAAAAATATTTGACTTAATAAAAATTAAATCCAAAGTGACTTTTTTTGTGGTGTATCGATCTTTAAAGCCTAGACCCTTATTTATAGTATCAATAGGAGATAATAAGTTAGAAAATTCAGATGTGAGAGACTACATGGAACTTGCCAAACATACGGAGGTATGTTAACTGCTTCTATTTTATGATACCCAGCTCAATCCCCTTATTTGTAGTAGCTTAGCCAATAGCTGTTTACAACTGCAAGGGAACGAGACTCCTACCGTGACACTTGAACACAGGACAATTTAGTTGACTTAGGTATCAGATCAGAATTCTGGTATCAAAGAAATGGACTTAGTGGATGCAGGGTCCCTCTCGCCACTCGTAGTTTCATTCACTCCTTATAGTTTCATTGCAGAGGAGAGGTCGGGGTTCATTCACTCAACGAGAAGAGCCAGAGCCAGTACTTTCAAGGAAGCACTAACGGGAGTTGTTGACCTTACAGCGATAGATTCAATTACTTCTTATTTGAAGCGGGAAGGAAAGAACCGGCTAGTATAAGTAATAGAAGAATTACCGGAACTGAGTTCGTTCAAAGAGCAAAAGTTTTAGTCGAGATCATACCCTATTCCTAGTCTTATTAGAAGAAGAAAGTACCGGAGACTGTTCGAGGCAGGCATCATCCAATCCTTCTGCTGAAGCTAATATTGAAGATACGTTCCTGTACTGCAAGCACTGTAGGCTAGTATGAGAAGAGACACGAGTTTTCATAAGATATGAGAGATAGTTCAATTCGGAGGAGCGGTAAGTAAGATACCTACTTTCTAGAGGTTCTAAGTGGGAAACCAAAAGAAGAGAGGGTCCTGTACTAAAGAATGTTGAATACCTTGTTTCATCTTCGACTCTTGTTCGGATAGCCCTGGTTGACCCTTATTAAACAAGAACAAGAACGGGACCACTCCACTACAGTTATTACTCTGGACTACGCAGCTTGTTCCCAGGAAACTCATACTTATATTATACTCAATTGGCTCCTTCTTGCGCCCAGCCCACAAAGAATGAAACTGAAGATGCCGATCCCGATCTTGCTTCTATTCCTGCCTCCGATCCCAAAAACAGGTGAACTCAGGACAAAGGCAAAGAGAGGAATTCAACTACTACATAAAGAGCTATCTATGTATGGGTTGGGTCCCCGGAGAGAATCAGAGGTTGGATTGTCAGCTGCTTGTTTCATTCAATTGACTAGGGTAGGTTTGCGAGGGAGAGCTCAATTCTTTTACTTATTTGTTTCATTCTGACTTGCCTGTTTCCGGAGGATAGGTATTATAGTTGCCAGCAGCCTGAGTTAGATGAGTTCAAAGAGCCAGAGTTAATAGATCGGATGCTTGAGCGGTGAGAGGAGAGGTCTGCCAAGTCGATAAGCAATTACTGAAGGTGGATTCCGTTAGCAGAGAGGAGTGGAATACCAAGTTAAAGTTTAATCTGTGTTTGTTGGTTCGGCAAGGGGAGTTCGGGCTAGATCCATTCAAAGCCAATAAGACTTGTATGCCAGGCATGCCTGCTTGGCCCCTTGTTGAATCAGTTATCAAAACCCGGGTTTTTTCGATGCAAAGCCATTTCCGCTAATAGACCGGTCAAATTGAATTCCAATTGGGCGTTTTCCCGGTAAAAATGGACGCACCCTGATTTTCCCTACTGGATCACCTATTTGGAATGAGAATCGGGCGTTTTCCCGGGTTTTTTTAACGTGAAGGTGTTTTCCCTACTGAACCGATATATTTGAATTCCAATTTTTCGTTTTCCCGTGTTCCTTACTTTGAACCTACTACTGGCTCACAACAAATACGGAATTTACATATCTCGCCACCAGGTCAACTCGCTAACATGAAGAACCGAACTCAACTTAACTTGCTGCGCATACTCTGATCCTTATAGTGCAACGTCTGCTCTGCCTCTGTAGTCAATCAGTATAGAGAGGTGAAGGCAAGACTCCGTTTTAAGCATCAGCTAAAGGGAGAGTTGTTGATGGTTCAGTTTCTAGGTAAATGATTCTTCCTCTTCTTCTGGAACTCGTATTATTAAGAAAAAGTAAAGGCATCAAAAGTAAATAAGGGCTTGACCAAGTAGTGGTTGTGTAGCGGTCAGTTCCAGTTCTGTTATAGTGTTGTCGCACCTAGAAGCGCTCAAAGGCTCCTGCTTGATATAGAGTTTCGAACTAACTAGCGCACCCAAAGTCCAATGCATCATCAGGACAGTAAGTTGGAGACTTGGATCACACCTATTAGGAAAGAAAGAGATACCTTAGCCTTTTTTGCGTTGTTTAACATAAGGTTCACTCTTCTTATGGAAAAATCATCATTGAATACCCCTTACTGCTATTCTAGTGCATTGACACGCCTAATCCAAAGTACGTGGCGGTGGCGTGGGCATTCGAAAAGAGATGAGCTTCGGCTTCCGCTGATGATCCTTATTCATATAATGCTTTTGAATCTATTCCATCTTCAGATAAAGATCTTGATTCTAATCCTTCTGTTACGCGCGGGGGCGTGATAATTTCTTTGGGTGCAAAGCGGGTGCAGGTCTGAGAGTTCCCCGAGAGTGTTGTTCGAGGCAGAATCATAGTAAAGGCTTGCTTTGAAGCGAAGAATATCTTACTTGACTGGCTTCTTCAGCGCGTTGTTAATCAGTAGAGATAAGTTCGGGGTCAGGTGAAGTGGTTTAATTCTTTTACTCGGTGTAAGAAACAAGTACATCAGCTAACGAACAAGCTGAGCAAGGGAAGAAAGAAAGAAGCTTAGATAACGCATAAAAGTTATGTTGTTGAGGATGGGGATTAGGATGTGCAGGCGCAAGAATAAGTGGTAGATTCCTAGAAGCAGCTGAGTCTGATCCTGATATTACTGCAACACCAGATGAACTTATTGTGACAGAACAAATAGACAACAAAGGTAAAGCGTAAAGAAAAGAAAGATCAAAAAAGGAAGTCGACCTAGACCTCGCTCGTAGGATACGATGTGTTAAAGTAAAAATATAATCATGAAAAATTAGTACAATATGAGTTATATTTATACAGGTTAGGAGAGAGAATTTTCCTCAACAACCAGGAGGATTTCCCTCAACAAACCAACGGGATTTTCTCATACAATTTGAGAAAATTTTATTCGCTATCATACCCCCGCAAGATGGTACTCCTATCAAGGATACCAATCTTGGATCGTTGTAATGAAAATAGTTTACGGGCAAGAGGCTTCGTGAGTAAGTCTGCTAGTTGATCAGTCGTATGTACGTGAGAGACACGTAGTTGATGTCTGACAACTTGATCTCGCACGAAGTGGAAGTCGATAGCGATGTGTTTCATGAGTGAATGGAATACTGGATTGGCACATAAGTAGGTAGCTCCAATATTATCACGATATATTGTAGGAGGAAGGGTAGAGTTGACGTTGAGTTCCTTAAGGAGATTTGTGACCCAATTGAGTTTAGTAGTAACTGTAGTGATGACACGGTATTCAACTTCAGTTGTAGACCGTGAGACTATCTTTTGCTTCTTAGAACTCCAATTGATAGGATTAGTTCCAAGGAAAACAATATACCCTGACGTAGAAGTTCTATCATCAAAGTTCCCCGCCCAATTAGCATCAACAAAGGCATGGAGATTAAGTGGGGTGTGTTTGCGGAGAAACAGGCCATGATGAAGGAGTACAAGGGTCCACGTGGAGTTATGAAGGAGGGCATCATATTTTTCACACATGGCTTTACGCTAGTGTGGAGATTTTTGGGCTTGAGTAATTGTGGTAAGTTCATTGATCTCAGAAGAGGATTTTGTAGTAGCATGTAGGTCGAGGATTTAATGTGGTTTGAATATACCACTCTTGGAGCGTGTTGTCATTGGATGTTTAGGAGCTATAGCTTGTATTGTTGGTATAGGTAGTGGAGAGACATTGATACGGGTTAGAACAGGCTGAGGTACTTCAGTATCATTGTGTTCAGAAGAGGGTAAAGAATGTTGTGTTTCCAAGGGCATTACGTCAGTAGTAGGAGAAGCTTGTGAAGAAGGGAGAGGAGAAGAAATAGAAGGAGTGAGAAGTTGTTGAACTAGGAGAATAAGAGAGTGCGGATCTTGAGGCAAGGGACTGGATGGTGTCATAGGACATTCGTGGGATGGGATCGAAGGGATACTCCAGTGACGTATGTTTGTCAGAATAGCTTGCACAGTAAAAAATTTATGAAAAGAAAAAGTAGACTCCACAAAAGTAACATGACGTGATATAAAGACTCTTTAAGTTTGGGGTTCATATTATCGAAAACCATTATGTTCCAGAGAATATCCTATAAAGGTGCAAGGCTTGGATCAGGGTGTTAGTTTATGTGAGGTATAAGGCCGTAACCATGGATAACATAAACAGCCAAAGACTTTGAGTTTCTAAAGATTTGGAGGCTTATTGAAAAGTTTTTCAAATGGTGACTGGTATTGTAGGACTGGAGTGAGCATACGATTAATTAGATAGATGACAGTTTAAAAAGCTGCTGGTCAAAAAGTTGGGGGCATGGATGCTTGATGTAGAAGTGAGAGACCGATTTCAACTATATGCCGATATTTGCATTCAGTAGAACCAGCTAATTGGGGAGTATGTGGAGGTGATTTGAGATGTTGTATACCACAAGCTGAGAGACAAGATGTGAGGGCTTGATATTCGCCTCTGCCATCAGAGTAAACCGTTTTAATTGAAGACTGGAAGAAATTCTCGACCAACTTCCGAAAGTTGGTAAAGATTATTGAAATGTCAGATTTGTGATGAAGAGGATATAACTATGTGTACTTGGTGAAATAGTCTACAAAAATGATATAAAATCTAAACTTGTCAAAAGAAGGGGTTGGGGCAGGGCCCCAAACATCTGTATAAATAATTTCAAACGGTTTAGAGCAAGATATAGAGGATGTTCCAAAGGATAGTCGATGACTTTTATTGCTAAGACAAGCATTACAATGCATATTAATGCTACTAGTTTTAAAAGTAGGAAGAGAATAACGAGAAAGTAATTTATGCTGGATAAAGGAGGAGGGGTGACCAAGATGACGATGCCACACATCAACTGGAGCTACAATGGAAGAGTGAGTAGTAGGCTAGGTAAGTTGCGAAGCTGATGGCCACTCATAAATGTTGTCTTTATTCTGGCCTTGGACTGAAGATGCCCCCGTGCTCAAATCCTTGACAAGAAAGGAGTCAGGAAAGAATTCAATGGAGGTATTATTCTATTTACAAAATTGAGAAACGGAAATAAGATTTCATGAAATATGAGGTGCACACAAGACATCATCGAGTGTAAATGTTGTTATAAGTGAATTAAGCGTTGTAGAACCAGTATGAGTAATAGGAACTCTTTTATCGTCACCGATAATGATATCTTCATTGCCACCATAGTTGTTGTGGATGGACAGGTTCTGAAGATCAGACATGATGTGATGAGAGGCTCCAGAATCCATAAGCCAATTAGATTAGCTAGTGGTTGGAGTAGTCATGAGATTCGCCTGAGGCCACCGTAATGGAGCAGGGAGTCTAGGTCGAGACCGGCATACTTTCGCAAAATATCCGACTTTATCACATAGCTGGCAGACAACTCATTGTTGGCTGATGCAATCAGGAAGCCAGGGTTGTTAAGTGTTGAAGTTGACATCTTAAATGCGATGATATGGATGAGAGGGGGTTTGCTTGGGACCCATAGGGTCAGGAGGCAATTGAGCCAGACTTTTGTTAACTTGCGTATTATACTGGTTGCTCTTCCTATTGAATTTTTGACTGACCTGAGCTGTGATAGTTGGTTCGGGCGACTTGTCATGGCACTTTAAATACATCTCATAGTCAGTCAACTTGTCATAGAGTTCTTCAAATGATATTGGTGAGTCGTGTGCCCGAATTGCTACTGCTAGTTCTTTGTACTTGCCTCCTAGGTCATTAAGAGTATGGACTAGAACTTCTTCATCACTCATGGAATGACCTATCAAAGCCAAGTCATCGATAATAACTTTGATATTTTGTAGATAATCAGCAATAGTACTTCCCTCTTGTTTCATTTTCATTAGACTGGATAGAAGTCCGAGCATGCGAGTACGCGAGCGATTTGCTAAGGTAGTTTGCAACTTGTACCATGCTTCTACAGCAGTCGTACATGAAGAAATCAGTGGGGCAACGGACCCAGCAACTGAGACTTGAATAGCTTGAAGAATGAAATGATCTTGACGTATCCATAGCTTATGGGCTGGATTTGGTATTGGATGGGGTTCTACTGTGACATTGATCAATGCGGGTGGATAACAAAAAGAGTTGTCGATGTAGCCTAGTAAATCATATCCAAATAGGATATTAGAAAATTGTGCATGCCACGATGCGTAGTTGCCACCTTTGGATAACTTGAAGGGAATGAGCACTGCAGCATTGATGGTAATAAGACCTGTATGTTGAGAAGTGTTATGGTTCCTTACAGGGATAATAACAGGAGTGTCAGATGTAGATGAGGAAGACATTTTGATGATACACAACTGAGGGAGTTGTCGATTGTTGACAAGGGGTGGAATAGAGTTACGACGTGGAACAGTGCTTCTGTTGGAGGCATTGTAGCTGCAGTTTTGCAGCCGGAGGTGCGCTGAGGTAGAGGAGAGAGGATTCTCGATGTTGATTAAGTGGAACTGATCATTGGATGATCCGATCACTGATCAGAGGCAGCGGTAGAAAACTGCAATGATTCCTGGGTCAACAACGAAGAAAAGAGGCAGATTCCTGGGTCACGTCGAGAGGTTTCTCGGCGTCGGCTCGGCAGAATTAGAGAAGGAGAGAAGTATCGACAGCGGTGGTTGCTGGCAGCTGGTGGAACTCTGAATTCCCTTTGCGTGGCCACCGAAGAGGTGAGTGCAGAGGATGTTGCGTTTGTCTGCATTTGCAGGGAGCGAGTGGCAAGAGGCAGAGGGGAAGAAGCTATCATCGTCCACCAAGGATGTGTTGCGATTGCCAAGAAGGAGGAGGAAGCGAGCAATACCGTCGGAGAAGGAGCAGAACACCGATCGTAGTGGAGGAAAGAAAGACTCCTCGGATGCTACACCTTTCGCCGAGCTTGGAAGATGACACCGATTAATTGCTGTCGTCGGACAGCGAGAAAAAGAGCTTGCTCTTAGGCGAGTGGCTCTGATACCATGTTAAAGTAAAAATATAATCGTGAAAGCTTATTTTGATTAATACAATATGAGTTATATTTATACAGGTTAGGAGAGGAGATTTTCCTCAACAACCAGGAGGATTTCCCTCAACAACCAGGGAGGATTTTCTTCAACAAACCAACGGGATTTCCTCATACAGTTTGAGGAAATCTTATCCGTTATCATGATGCCCTTAAGCGCGTCGTTCCGTTAGATGGGCATTCAATTCAAGATTTTGCATATATATCAGATACAACGGATTCTCTTGTTCCTATTCCTACTCTGACTTATTCTACGGATATGGATGGCTAAAGCTTCTGATTGAGTTCCTACTGAATATATAGCTTCCGCTCTTACTCCCGAAACTGCACTTGATAGTTCCTACTCAGGATAGGATATATATAGCTACAGCAACCGATATGGTTTCTTCTCCGAACAAAACTCCCATATCTGATCTTGTTCCCTATTCTTATCGAGTATACACTTTATTGGCACTGAACTCAGCCTATCTTTGCACAACTGATTCTCTTGTTTACTTTCCCTACTCCGGGTTCGACCTTTGCTTCAAAACTCACTCTTTATCTTTATGAAAAAATCATCATTGAATACCCCTTACGGAATCCTTCTTAGCGCTTGTTGCTTCCTTGTGTTGGGCTGAGAGCCCAGTTCAGCCCATATGGGCTTTAGCAGCCCATAGTCCTTCTCTTTATTAATCTTAAACCCTAATTCACCTAATCACTAATTATATATAGGGGCTATGGTGGCTGCGAAATTAGGAGATTAAACATCGCAGCAAGGGGCAGAAATTTGCAGCAACATTAGGGATTCAAAGAGAGGAGAAAATGTCAGAAAAACAAGAGAAAAAAGAAAGAGAAGAAGACAAGAAAAACTCAGAAATTGTTCTCACTCATCCAAACAGTTTCTCATCTCAGGTTAGATCAGATCTACAGTGAGTTTTTCTGTGATTGCTTGAGTGAGGTTTTGGATATTGTGCACAGTGACGTGATCCTTGTATCCCAGTTATTCTCTTGTGATTGTTGCTTGGGTTTTGGGCAAGAGATTCGAGAATTATACATTTATTATTTCTATAGTGGATTTTCTCTAGTTTGCCCCGTGGTTTTTACCCTTCACGTTGAAGGGGTTTTCCACATAAATCTTGGTGTTCTATTTGATTGTGATTTCTGTTTAATTCCGTTGTGTTATGGCCTGCCAGTATTTATTCATAAACAAAAGTTATTGTTTATTACCTATCCTTTTATTTTCTCCCATCAACTGGTATCAGAGCAAGGTTTTGGTGATTTAATTTTTATGTTTGAACATAGAGGCAGGTAATGTTTCTCGCATGATTAGTTTGAATGGAAATAATTAGATGATATGGAAACCAAGAATGGAAGATCTCTTGTATTGCAAAGATTTGTATCGACCTTTGCAAGGGGATAGTGAAAAACCCATAACTATGACAGATGATGAGTGGAAGAGATTAGATCGAAAAACGATTGGGTTTATTCGAAAGTGGCTCGATGATAGTGTCTTTCACCATTTTTCTACTGAAAGTTCTGCATATTCTCTTTGGAAAAAGTTTGAAGGTCTCTATGAAAGAAAAACAACGGGCAACAAAGCTTTTTTGATCAGAAAACTTATGAACCTAAAATATAAAGAGGGTGCTTCTATTGCTGAGCATTTGAATAAAATTCAGAGTATTACTAATCAGTTATCTTCTATGAAAATGTCTCTTGATGATGAGTTGCAGGCATTGTTACTTCTCAGTTCATTGCCGAAAGTTGGGAGACACCGGTGGTTTCCCTTAGTAATTCTACGCCGATGGTATTGTTACCATGAATCAAGTAACAAGCGATTTGTTGAATGAGGAGTTGAGAAGAAAGACCTCAAAGATATCTCGATTGATTCACGTGCACTTATCTCGAGAACAGAGGAAGGTCAAGGTCTAAAAATAGAAGCAGTTCACGCATAGGTAGAAGCAAGTCAAGATCAAGGAAAGATATTGTTTGCTATAACTGTGGTGAGAAAGGACATTATAAGAATCAGTGTAAGCAGCCTAAGAAGAGCAAGAAAAAGGGAAAAGAAGTGGAGTCTACAGAGTCAAAATAAAATACCACAGCTATAGTGTAGGTTGGTGATTATTTGATTTTGTCTCCATCTGATGATATTTTTTCTTGTGTGTGTCAGGATCTCGAGTGGATAATTGACACAGGAGCTTCTTATCATGCTACACCATGGAGGGAGATTTTTACTACGTACAGGTCTGAAAATTTTGGTGTTGTCAAGATGGGCAACCATGGCACAACAGACATCATTGGCATGGGTGACATCCATATAAAGACCAATCTTGGATGCAAATTGGTGCTTAAGGATGTGAGGCATGTGGTTGACTTGAGGTTGAATCTAATTTCAGTTGGAAGATTAGATGATGAAGACTATGATAGCAGGTTTCACAGAGGGCAGTGGAAACACAGTAAGGGTTCTCTTGTTATAGCTAATGGAAAGAAATGTCACACTTTGTACATGAGCGAGAAAGGACTGCAAGCTCTTTCCAAGAGAGAGGTATTGCCTGACCTCAGAGGTATACGTTTGAACCCTTGTATCGATTGTTTAGCTGGTAAACAACATAGAGTTTCATTTGCTAGTCCTGCTTTGTCTAGAAAAATGCATGCCTTGGACCGTGTTTATATAGATGTATGTGGTCCTTTGAGGACAAAAATTCCTAATAGTTCTACTAATGTTCCTAGCATCAGTGGTGCACTTTACTTTGTTACTTTTATAGATGACTATTCCAGGAAAGTTTGGGCTTATGCTTTGAAGACCAAGGATCAGGTTATTGGTGTCTTCAAAGAGTTTCATGCCAGAGTTGAAAGGGAGACAGAAAGACAGTTAAAATACATAAGATCAGATAATGGTGGTGAGTATACAGGATTGTTTGATAATTATTGTAGGTCACATGGCATCCAGCATGAGATGAAAGTTCCTGGTACACCTCAGCATAATGCAATTGCAGAGAGAATGAACCATACCATCATGGAAAAGATCAGATGTATGCTTTCACAGGCACAGCTACCCAAAAGGTTTTGGGATGAAGCTTTGAGGACTGCAGTTGATGTGATCAACTTATCTCCCTATACAAACCCTAGATCTTTGATGTTGCAGAGCATGTTTGGTCGAGGAAAGATGTTTCCTATAAGCATTTGAGAGTATTTGGTTGTCGTGCATTTGCACATATTCCAGATAATGAAAGGTCCAAGATGGATAGTAAGACAAAAGAATGTATTTTTTTTGGCTACTCACATGATCAATTTGGTTACAGGCTTTGGGATCTAGAAAAGCAGAAGGTGTTTAGAAGCAGAGATGTGGTCTTCTTTGAGGATCAAACCCTTGAGGATTTGAAGAAGAAGGCACCAGCCAAGACTTCTGCAGAAGGATTAGCAGATTGTGACCCAGTTGTTCCTCCAGTATATCAGGGTGATGGGGGAGATGTGCAGGAAGATGGTGTAGAGCCAGATATTAATCTACCTGTAGGACATGTTGAGCAAGAAGAAGTTGAGGAGCAGCTTCCCGCAGAACCTCAATTGAGAAGATCTTCAAGACAACGTCAGCCTTCTAGGAGATACTCTACAAATGAGTATGTTATGCTTACTGATGCAAGTGAACCAGAGAGTTACCAGGAAGCAGTTGAAAGTGAGCAGAAAAAATGTGGCTAGTTGCTATGCAGGAAGAGATGGATGCTCTACAGATGAATCATACATATGATTTGGTGCAACTTCCACAGGGAATGAAGTCCTTGAAGAACAAGTGGGTTTTCAAGTTGAAGACTCAAGAATATTGTTCTCAACCAAAGTACAAAGCCAGATTGGCTGTGAAAGGCTTTGGTCAAAAGAAAGGTATTGACTTTGAAGAGATTTTTTCTCCTGTTGTTAAAATGTCTTCTATTCGTGTTGCTCTAGGTATTGCTTTGCTAGCCTGGACTTGGAGGTGGAGCAGCGTTAGATGTGAAGACAACTTTCCTTCATGGTGATTTGGAGGAGGAAATTTATATGGAGCAACCGAGAGGTTTTAAAGTCAAAGGTAAAGAAAATTTTGTCTGCAAGTTAAGAAAGAGTTTGTATGGATTGAAGCAAGCTCCAAGACAGTGGTACAGAAAGTTTGATTCATTTATGATTAAAAATGGATATAAAAGAACGGCTTCAGATCATTGTGTGTACATCAAACGGTTTGGTGAGGATTTTATTATTCTCTTACTTTATGTTGATGATATGCTTATCCTTGGGAAAGATATGTGTATAATTGACAGGTTGAAGAAGGAACTGAGTGAGTCCTTTGCAATGAAGGACATGGGGCCAGCAAAGCAAATACTGGGCATGCAGATTTCTCATGACAGGAAAAACAAGAAGATTTGGTTGTCACAAGAGAAATACATCGAGAAGGTATTAGAAAGGTTTAGTATGAGCAATGCAAAGCCAGTTGGTTCTCCTCTTCGTGTCACTTCAAGTTGTGCTCGAATGAGTCCGTCAAGTGATGAAGAGAATGAGAAAATGTAAAAGGTTCCTTATGCTTGGCGATTGAAGTTTAATGTATGCAATGGTATGTACGAGGCCGGACATCGCATATGCAGTGGGTGTTACTAGCAGATTTCTTACAAATCCAGGGAAAGAGCACTAGGCAGCAGTGAAGTGGATATTGAGATATCTCAAAGGAAGCTCTAAGGTTTGTTTAAGCTTTGGAGTTGGACCACCTGTGTTAGTGAGTTACACAGATGCAGATATGGCCAGAGATATTGATACAAGGAAATCTACATCAGGTTTTGTACTTACTTTTGCAGGGGGAGCTGTGTCATGGCAATCCAGATTGCAAAGGTATATTGTTCTCTCCACCACAGAGGCAGAATATATTGCTGCTACAGAGGTTTGTAAAGAAATATTATGGATGAAAGAATTCTTACAAGAATTAGGGCTGAAACAAAAAAATTATGTGGTGTATTGTGATAGCCAAAGTGTCATCCATTTATGTAATAACCCAGTTTTTCATTCTAAGTCAAAGCATATAGATGTCAGATATCACTGGATTCGAAATGTACTTGAAGAGAAGCAATTGCAACTTCAGAAAATTCATACAGATGATAATGGAGCAGATATGTTAACAAAGACTTTACCAAAAGAGAGACAGGAGATATGCCGACAGTTGGTCGGCATGGATTTACACTGAGTCATGGGATAGCCTCCCTTATGGGCCGAATGGGGAGGTTGTTGGGCTGAGAGCCCAGTTCAGCCCATATGGGCTTTAGCAGCCCATAGCCCTTCTCTTTATTAACCTTAAACCCTAATTCACCTAATCTCTAATTATATATAGGGGCTATGGTGGCTGCAAAATTAGGAGATTAACATCGCAGCAAGGGGCAGAAAGTTGCAGCAACATTAGGGATTCAAAGAGAGGAGAAAAGGGTAGAAAAACAAGAGGAAAAAGAAAGGGAAGAAGACAAGGAAAACTCAGAAATTGTTCTCACTCATCCAAATAGTTTCTCATCTCAGGTTAGATCAGATCTACAGTGAGTTTTTCTGTGATTGCTTGAGCGAGGTTTTGGATATTGTGCACAGTGACGTGATCCTTGTATCTCAGTTATTCTCTTGTGATTGTTGCTTGGGTTTTGGGCAAGAGATTCGAGAATTATACATTCATTATTTCTATAGTAGATTTTCTCTGGTTTGCCCCGTGATTTTTACCCTTCACGTTGAAGGGGTTTTCCACGTAAATCTTGGTGTTCTATTTGATTGTGATTTCTGTTTAATTTCGTTGTGTTACGGCCTGTTAGTATTTATTCATAGACAAAAGTTATTATTTATTATCTATCTTTTTTTTCTCCCATCACCTTGCGCACTGCTTCTACTGTGGAATCTTATCTTTTATACTTAACTCGCACTGCTTTTATATACGAGAACTATGGTCAAGCCAAGCATGCAAAGCAAAGGGATGGGAAAGCAAAGAAATCACTTAGTTCGTAGACAGGGAAGGTTCTACAGGGGAACAATCCGTTTCATTACCAACCGTAGGAGCTGATCTCTATTCTTAACCTCGAACAGAAACAGAATGGAATTGCACTGTAGATTCTCTTGGCGACAAGGAGGCAGGAAAAGCAGACCATTAACTTATCGCTTAACCTATATCTTATATAATAGAGTACTCTTACAGCTCTGCTATACCTTAACTCAGTGCTAATGCGAGTTCTGCTAGCATTTGTTTGTATCTTTTACTTGCGCGCTAGGGGCTGCGGATTCTCGGCTTCTATCCTATTCTAGTATATGACAAAACCAGAACTACACTTGATAAACTGCTTGCTCCTAGATACAACACCCAACGCTCCGTAGGCGTTCAAATAAGGCAGGTTCTTATTCTTTTGACAACATAGTTTATTAATAGGTTCTCTCGGTCCTCATTTTGGTGCCCTTAATAAATGGGCTAAAGTAACTATACTGATTGACTTTATACAGCTGATGATACTGCACTTTATACGCTTAACCTAACTTTCAACCGTATTCCATCACACAACACTTTCAACCATAGTCTTGCCCGAGTCAAGTCAAACAAGGAATTTCATCATAGATCTCCAATTACTTTTTTGATATAAAATAAACCCTTGATTATCTTATTCTCGCGTTAGTCATTGCAACTGGTTACTTGTTCCCCGAGAGCTCTAATGAGAAAGATGCCCCTCCGCTTATATATTCCCTTTGGCCTGGCACCCTTGCTTTAAGAGAATCTACTTGTGCTTTGAGCGGGCTGCGGAGATTCCTTTAGCGCTTACTTTAGCCTTATTAACCTTTACTTTATACTGGACCTCGAGTTGAAGACGAAAACTCAACAACTAGAACAGGACTTGCTTAGCGCCCAACCTATACTTTTAGTTTTGAGAACACTTTACTTAAAGACACAAGCAACACAGTCATGTCAACCATACGAAAACCAGCTAGCAAACAGAGGAGAGGGTGAGCATCTCTTTTAAGAGCAAACTCAATTCATTCTTAATTTCAAACTTTGTTACCTCAATTTGTACTTTCAATGAATCACCTATCTCTTACTCTGACTTATTACATAAATGAATTCTATGCAAGACTCAAACGTAAGCAAGCAGCTTACTTATGATGGGAGAAAATAAAAGGATAGGTAACAAACAATAACTTTTGTCTATGAACAAATACTGACAGGCCATAACACAACAGAATTAAACAGAAATCACAATCAAATAGAACACCAAGATTTACGTGGAAAAACCCTTCAACGTGAAGGGTAAAAACCACGGGGCAAACTAGAGAAAATCCACTATAGAAATAATGAATGTACAATTCTCGAATCTCTTGTCCAAAACCCAAGCAACAATCACAAGAGAATAACTGGGATACAAGGATCACGTCACTGTGTACAATATCCAAAACCTCGCTCAAGCAATCACAGAAAAACTCACTGTAGATCTGATCTAACCTGAGATGAGAAACTGTTTGGATGAGTGAGAATAATTTTTGAGTTTTCCTTGTCTTCTTCCCTTTCTTTTTCTCTTATTTTTCTGCCCTTTTCTCCTCTCTTTGAATCCCTAATGTTGCTGCAAATTTC
This sequence comes from Musa beccarii, assembly GCA_024322285.1. Taxonomy (NCBI): domain Eukaryota; kingdom Viridiplantae; phylum Streptophyta; class Magnoliopsida; order Zingiberales; family Musaceae; genus Musa; species Musa beccarii. Next base: position 42,312,954 of record CM044400.1, on the reverse strand, counting down.
TGCCCCTTGCTGCGATGTTTTGATCTCCTAATTTCGCAGCCACCATAGCCCCTATATATAATTAGAGTTTCAGGTTAGGGTTAGGGTTAATAAGAGAAGGGCTATGGGCTGCTAAAGCCCATATAGGCTGAATTGGGCTCTCAGCCCAACAATCTCCCCCTTCAGCCCATAAGGGAGGCTATCCCATGACTTAGTGTAAATCCATGCCGACCAACTGTCGGCACATCTCCTATCTCTCTTTTGGTAAAGTCTTTGTTAACATATCTGCTCCATTATCATCTGTATAAATTTTTTGAAGTTGCAACTGCTTCTCTTCAAGTACATTTCGAATCCAGTGATATCTGACATCTATATGCTTTGACTTAGAATGAAAAACTGGGTTCTTATATAAATGGATGACACTCTGGCTATCACAATATACCACATAATTTTCCTATTTCAGCCCCAATTCTTGTAAGAATTCTTTCATCCATAACATTTCTTTACAAACCTCTGTAGCAGCAATATATTCTGCCTCTGTGGTGGAGAGAGCAATACACCTTTGCAATCTGGATTGCCATGACACAGCTCCCCCTGCAAAAGTAAGTACAAAACCTGATGTAGATTTCCTTATATCAATATCTCTGGCCATATCTGCATCTGTGTAACTCACTAACATAGGTGGTCCACCTCCAAAGCTTAAACGAACCTTAGAGCTTCCTCTAAGATATCTCAATATCCACTTAACTACTGCCCAGTGCTCTTTCCCTGGATTTGTAAGAAATCTGCTAGTAACACCCACTGCATATGCGATGTCCGGCCTCGTACATACCATTGCATATATTAAACTTTCAACTGCTGAAGCATAAGGAACCTTTTACATTTTCTCCTTCTCTTCATCACTTGACGAACTCTGTTCTGAGCACAACTTGAAGTGACCTGAAAGAGGAGAACCAACTAGCTTTGCATTACTCATACTGAACCTTTCTAATACCTTCTCGATGTATTTCTCTTGTGACAACCAAATCTTCTTGTTTTTCCTGTCATGAGAAATCTGCATGCCCAGTATTTGCTTTGCTGGCCCCATGTCCTTCATTGCAAAGGACTCACTCAGTTCCTTCTTCAACCTGTCAATTATACACATATCTTTCCCAAGGATAAGCATATCATCAACATAAAGTAAGAGAATAATAAAATCCTCACCAAACCGCTTTGATGTACACACAATGATCTGAAGCCGTTCTTTTATATCCATTTTTAATCATAAATGAATCAAACTTTCTGTACCACTGTCTTGGAGCTTGCTTCAATCCATACAAACTCTTTCTTAACTTGCAGACAAAATTTTCTTTACCTTTGACTTTAAAACCTTCAGTTGCTCCATATAAATTTCCTCCTCCAAATCACCATGAAGGAAAGTCATCTTCACATCTAACTGCTCCACCTCCAAGTCCAGGCTAGCAGAATACCTAGAGCAACACGAATAGAAGACATTTTAACAACAGGAGAAAAATCTCTTCAAAGTCAATACCTTTCTTTTGACCAAAGCCTTTCACACCTAATCGGCTTTGTACTTTGGTTGAGAACAATATTCTTGAGTCTTCAACTTGAAAACCCACTTGTTCTTCAAGGACTTCATTCCCTGTGGAAGTTGCACCAAATCATATGTATGATTCATCTGTAGAGCATCCATCTCTTCCTGCATAGCAACTAGCCACATTTTTTTCTCGCTCACTTTCAACTCTTCTCGTAACTCTCTCGTTCACTGCATCAAGAAGCATAACATACTCATCTGTAGAGTATCTCCTGGAAGGCTGACGTTGTTTTGAAGATCTTCTCAATTGAGGTTCTGCGGGAAGCTGCTTCTCAACTTCTTCTTGCTCAACATGTCCTGCAGGTAGATTAATATCTGGCTCTACACCATCTTCCTGCACATCTCCCCCATCACCCTGATATACTGGAGGAACAACTGGGTCACAATCTGCTAATCCTTCTGCAAAAGTCTTGGTTGGTGCCTTCTTCTTCAAATCCTCAAGGGTTTGATCCTCAAAGAAGACCACATCTCTGCTTCTAAACACTTTTTGCTTTTCTGGATCCCAAAGCCTGTAACCAAATTGATCATGTGAGTAGCCAAGAAAAATATATTCTTTTGTCTTACCATCCAGCTTAGACCTTTCATTATCTGGAATATGTTCAAATGCACGACAACCAAATACTCTTAAATGCTTATAGGAAACATCTTTCCCTGACCAAATATGCTCTGCAACATCAAGATCTAGGGTCAGACAGGAGATAAGTTGATCACATCAACTGCAGTCCTCAAAGCTTCATCCCAAAACCTTTTGGGTAGCTTTGCTTGTAAAAGCATACATCTGATCTTTTCTATGATGGTACGGTTCATTCTCTCTGCAATTGCATTATGCTGAGGTGTACCAGGAACTGTTATCTCATACTGGATGCCATGTGACCTGCAATAATCATCAAATAATCCTGTATACTCACCACCATTATCTGATCTTATGCATTTCAACCGTCTTTTCTGTCTCCTTTCAACTCGGCATGAAACTCTTTGAAGACACCAATAACCTGATCCTTGGTCTTCAAAGCATAAGCCTAAACTTTTCTGGAATAGTCATCTATAAAAGTAACAAAGTAAAGTACACCACTGATGCTAGGAACATTAGTAGAACTATTAGGAGTTTTTGTCCTCAAAGGACCACATACATCTATATAAACACGGTCCAAGGCATGCATTTTTCTAGACAAAGCAGGACTAGCAAATGAAACTCTATGTTGTTTACCAGCTAAACAATCGATACAAGGGTTCAAACGTATACCTCGAGAGGTCGCAATACCTCTCTCTTGGAAAGAGCTTGTAGTCCTTTCTCGCTCATGTGTCCCAATCGCCTATGCCACAACTCCATGCTGAAGTCTTTCTCTGTGGTATTTAACTGTTCACCACAAGCTTTAGCCTGCAACCTGTACAAAGTGTGACATTTCTTTCCATTAGCTATAACAAGAGAACCCTTACTAAGTTTCCACTGCCCTCTGTGAAACCTGCTATCATAGTCTTCATCATCTAATCTTCCAACTGAAATTAGATTCAACCTCAAGTCAACCACATGCCTTACATCCTTAAGCACCAATTTGCATTCAAGATTGGTCTTTATATGGATGTCACCCATGCCAATGATGTCTGCTGTGCCATGGTTGCCTATCTTTATAACACCAAAATTTCCAGACCTGTACGTAGTAGAAAACTCCCTCCATGGTGTAGCATGATAAGAAGCTCCTGTGTCAATTATCCACTCGAGATCCTGACATATACAAGAAAAAATATCATCAGATGGAGACAAAATCAAATAATCACCAACCTGCACTATAGCTGTGGTATTTTCTTTTGACTCTGTAGACTCCACTTCTTTTCCCTTTTTCTTGCTCTTCTTAGGTTGCTTACATTGATTCTTATAATGTCCTTTCTCACCACAGTTATAGCAAATAATATCTTTCCTTGATCTTGACTTGCTTCTACCTATGCGTGAACTGCTTCTATCTTTAGACCTTGACCTTCCTCTCTCTTCTCTCGAGATAAGTGCCTCGTGAATCAATCTGAGATAATTCTTGAGGTCTTTCTTCTCAACTCCTCATTCAACAAACTGCTTGTTACTTGACTCATGGTAACAATACACATCCGTGCAGAATTATCGAGGGAAACCACCAAAGTGTCTCCCAACTTTCTAGCAATGAATCGAGAAGTAACAATGTGTCTGCAACTCATCATCAAGAGACATTTTCATAGAAGATAACTGGTTAGTAATACTCTGAATTTCATTCAAATGGTCAGCAATAGAAGCACCCTCTTTATATTTTAGGTTCACAAGTTTTCTGATAAAAAAGCTTTGTTGCCCGTTGTTTTTCTTTCATAGAGACCTTCCAACTTTTTCCAAAGAGAATATGTAGAACTTTCAGTAGAAACATGGTGAAAGACACTATTATCGAGCCACTATCGAATAAACCCAATCGTTTTTCGATCTAATCTCTTACACTCATCATCTGTCATAGTTATGGGTTTTTTACTATCCCCTTGCAAAGGTCCAAACAAATCTTTGCAATACAAGAGATCTTCCATTCTTGATTTCCATATCATCCAATTATTTCCATTCAAACTAATCATGCGAGAAACATTACCAGCCTCCATGTTCAAACACAAAAATTAAATCACCAAAACCTTGCTCTGATACTAGTTGATGGGAGAAAATAAAAGGATAGGTGACAGACAATAACTTTTGTCTATGAATAAATACTGGCAAGCCGTAACACAACGGAATTAAACAGAAATCACAATCAAATAGAACACTAAGATTTACGTGGAAAACCCCTTCAACGTGAAGGGTAAAAACCACGGGGCAAACCAGAGAAAATCCACTATAGAAATAATGAATGTACAATTCTCGAATCTCTTGCCCAAAACCCAAGCAACAATCACAAGAGAATAACTGGGATACAAGGATCACGTCACTATGCACAATATCCAAAACCTCACTCAAGCAATCACAGAAAAACTCACTGTAGATCTGATCTAACCTGAGATGAGAAACTGTTTGGATGAGTGAGAATAATTTTTTAGTTTTCCTTGTCTTCTTCCCTTTCTTTTTCTCTTATTTTTCTGCCCTTTTCTCCTCTCTTTGAATCCCTAATGTTGCTGCAAATTTTTGTCCCTTGCTGCGATGTTTTGATCTCCTAATTTCGCAGCCACCATAGCCCCTATATATAATTAGAGTTTTAGGTTAGGGTTAGGATTAATAAGAGAAGGGCTATGGGCTGCTAAAGCCCATATGGGCTGAACTGGGCTCTCAGCCCAACAACTTACTTCCAATCCTATTTTCAGAGGTATTCAATGATGGATTCCCCATTGGATTAGTGGAATATGGCTTCAACTTAGCAAAAAGGTATACTTTCTCTTTCTGTCCTTCTTCAATGGTAAGTCAATCAGTATCATCTCCAATATAAGCTCTGCTCTACTCCTAACGACGAGTTAAGAAAGGAAAGGTTCGGAAAGACAAAGTTCAGTGAAGAGTATTGTATAGAAATAGGAAATAAGAGTCAGAGTTAGAGCGATATTCTTTTGTTTTACTTCACCACTATAATCAATGGTCAGGGAAGGGAGTTTTAATTGAATTCCGTGCATCAGCTAAAGCGGTAGATAGACGTAGAGGTTCTAATTGTGTTGCGGGTAATCAAATATGTTATGTTTCACAAAGTCTCTAGAAGCCGAATGCAAGTAATGGTTGTTTGGTTACACAAGGATTCTATCGGTGGAATCAAATCTTTTTGTTTGAGTATGGATAGCGGTGCCTCGTTCTTAAAGGAAGCAGTCAGGTGACCAGTTACTCAATAAGTTGTGCAATGAAAGCAGTCAAGAAGGAATTGATTATAACTCCAAACCTTAATAACTTCTATCGGCATCTGCACCCTATACTCCATTACAGAATTCTTAACCTATTGCTTGTTCACCTAGAATAATTGATGTTGGCACCCAGCTTTAAACTGCTTGAGCAACTACAGTAAGGCGAGAGTAAAGTAATAAAATCATAAGAGGCGGAATTAAATGAATGCTACTATACTACTAAAAGTGCGAAACATTACTTTTCATATAAGTGTGTAGGATGAAATAGAATATACTAAACGAGATACCTTCTACTGGACAAACTCAGTTAGCGAGTTCTTCAGCGCACCTTTGCTTACTGTTTACTGCTTCCTTTAGAGTTCAGCGCACCTTTGCTTACTGCTTACTGCTTACTGCTTACTTTAATAACTCATCTAGGCAAGGCATTTGAAGGCTATCAAAAAGAAATAATAACTCATCTAAGGCATTTGAAGGCTATCAAAAAGTACTTGACTCAACTCAATTGCACTAAAGGCTTGTTTCACATGATCTAGATCGCATGGTATAGCAGAACGTGGACTAACAGCTTGCTGCCTGCCGTATTATTGTTATTGCTTGAAAACTCACTATCCTCTTGCCCTGGCCCGTTTGAGTCATAGCAAGCAACAAAGCCGAGGAAGCTCTTTTATCATTACGGGAATGAATCGCATATGTTGGCACAAGGTCCAATTGAGAGCAAAGACGGATCCGAATAAGTTTCTCATGTCTCGCGGCATGCCTCTTTTATCGGTATGGCTCGCGAAGTGGTCGCTCCTTTGCTTCTACATAGTATTCGGGCCCTTATTTATAATCGGGGTCTATCCGCCCTTTCCTTTACTTTACTTTAAGTGGAGCAGACTTCAAAAGCAGGCACAACAATATGACTCTTTGGCGCGCCCCCACCCCAACAGAAGAATTTGCCTCAAACAAGCAACCTGCTTCGTACCCAGTCTGATTGTTGAAGGAAGTTGTGGCTGCTCCTTTCTTTTGAAGAAGCTATCTCTGACCAAGCTTGCCCCATGAGACACAGCATCAATAGCATTTCTTTTGAAAAGCCTTATTTATTTGTGATTGAAGAAAGCCTTTTCTGTTGCCTAAGCTATGATAATTCTCAAAGAAAGGGACACTTCTCAATAATAGAGCGCCCAAGCCAAGCGATGGGGGTCCATTCCACCTCCTTGAGCATTGCATCTTTGCTTCAATCCGGATCAACGAAGTAAACAGCCTTTCCTGTCGAAACCCCCGCTTGGTAAGTATTTGATTCGAATCAAGGGACCGCTGCTTTCCTATGCTTTTCTAATGCTTTCCTATGTATCCTTGCTTACACTGCTGTTTGATTTTGATCTTCAGTGGCTTTTGAGCAAAAGACAGATTTTAAACAAATGAACTAAATTGGGGCAGGACCTTAGCTAAAGCCCGATTATGAGCGAATCCTATCTGCGCCTCCGACCCGACCAGGAGAGGCAACTGAGAGTCACTCATTTCCTCACGATACTGAATAAGCAATTAAGGAATTACAAAATATCCCGGGTACAAAGCCCGAGCTAAGGAACCACCAGCCGAGATGGAGCAGTCCACCGGACTTATAAGGAGCTATGTGGATTTCCTTGAAAGAAGAAATAGAAGAGCCTAGCACCACTACAGCTCCGGCACCAACATATACATGTTCATTCGGTCTTAAGTGTGACAGTGTTTTTTGACTCAGATTCTTTCCCGCTTCACCTACCTAACTTGCTAGCTTATAGCTGTGAATGCCATACTATCTATCTTTGAGCTTAAATTAATTAATTAAAGAAAACAAATAGGTGAGAACAATAGGATTTTCTTTGGAACAGGCAGTGGTGCGTACGGTGCGGTGTGCAACGTGCGGCGGCACAGTGAGAGAAAGAAGAGAGAGAGAAAGAGAAGAGAAAAAAATTAGAATTCTCAGTTTTTTTGTGATCAGTGGCTAAATTTTGTCAGTTTTGACCTAAATTTGACATAGAGAATCCTTATAGTAAACTCTACAATCCTAACGGTACTGATCTACGTTTTATTCTCTCTAAATTACTTTTCTGCCATACCTACTTGGTGAGACCTAAAATTATTCTTCGATGAGATCCATCTATATGATAATGACGTACTATTGTTGAGTCAAGATATGTGATGTTGATGTTATTATAATTCTCTTATTATTTTAGAGAAGACCTATTGTGAACCTGTTATCATTATTGGTGATAGTGGAAGTTTGAAGTGAACTACGGTCCCATGGTTTTTTTCGCATTGGTTTTTCACGTTAAAAATTCGGTCTCACTTATGGTCGATCAGTTGTTCTGCTATTAATATTGTTCTGGTTAATATTTGCTTATAATATCAAGTTGATATTTTTGATGAGGAATCCATTTTGATACACAAAGAGGAAAAAGAATTATTCCGCATTAATAGGTTTTTCCCAACAAGTGGTATCAAAGCAGCAGGTTATTATTTGCTACTAGTTTTTCCTGTGTGATTGAAATGGAAGAGTCAGATGGTATGATTAAATTGAACTCATCAAATTATTCCACTTGGAGGTGTATGATGGAAGACTTGCTCTATTGCAAAGATTTGTATAAGCCCATCAAAGTTAAAGAAAAACCCTTTATTATGGAAGAGGAGGAATGGAAGGTCCAACACAGGAAAGCTATTGCTTATATTAGAAGATGGATGGATATAAACTTACATGAGCATATTTCTAATAAAACCAGAGTTGATATTGTTTAGCAAATATTAGAAAATCTGTTTACAAAAAAGACAGTAAGAAATAGAATTTCGCTCCTTAGAAGACTTGTTAATTTGAAGTATAAAGATTGTGGCAATATTATTGAGCATATAAGCCTATTTCAAAGTCTTGCAAACAAGTTGGTTGCTATGAAAATGAATATAGATCATGAAATGTAAGGATTGCTACTTCTCAGCTCTTTACCAGAAAGTTGGAAAACGTATGTGGTGACAATTTGTAACTCCACACCAGAGGAGACTCTAACTATAGACATGGTTAAAGATAGTTTACTGAATGAAGATGCCAAAAGGAAAGAACAGGAAGAATCTTCTTCTAGTGCACTTATTACTAAAAAGCAAGAAAGACGTGGAAGAAGTCACAGTAGAAATCCACATGGTTACGGAGGAAGATCTAAGTCTAGAAGAGATATTAGGTGTTTCCACTGCAACAGGTCAGGCCATATGAAGAAAGAGTATAGGTTTTGGAAGCGAGAACATAATGAAAGGAAGAAAAATAAAAAAGAAACCAATATAGTTGCTGGTGAATGTGATATTATTATTGTTTGTGATGATGGATATGTTAGTCTTGTAACTTAGGACAGTAATTGGGTAATTGACTCTGGTGCTTCATTCCATGTTACTTCTCATGGTGATTTCTTCAGATCCTACACTATTGGTGATTTTAGCAATGTTAAAATGGGAAACAGTGGTACATCCAAGATTGTGGGTATTGGAGATATTTATTTAGAGACCAGTACTGGGAGCAAATTGATACTCAAAGATGTTAGATATGTTTCAGATATTCGTCTGAATTTGATATCTACAAGCAGACTTGATGATGAGAGATTTACACACTATTTTGGTGAAAGCAAATGGAAACTCACTAAAGGTTCTTTAGTTGTGATGAGAGGAAAGAAGTTAAACTCTTTTTATATTATGGAAGCTAAGCTACATAAAGGAGAGATTAATGCAATTCAAAAGGGTGAAAGCATAGATCTTTGGCATAAGAGGCTTGGTCATATCAACGAGAAGGGACTTCAAACTCTTACTAGAAAGCAGTTCTTACCAGAGTTGTAAGGTACATCTCTTAAATTTTGTGATCATTGCTTAGTTAAAAAAATACATAGAGTTGCATTTCATACATATCCGTCATCTAGAAGATCAAATATTATTGATTTAGTTCATACTGATGTCTGTACTATGCAAACTAGAACTCTTTGAGGTGCTCTTTATTTTGTTACTTTTATTGATGATCATTCTAGAAAAGTTTGAGCTTTTGCTTTGAGATTTAAAGACCAGGTACTCAATGTCTTCAAAGAATTTCATGTCAGTGTTGAAAGAAAAATTGGCAGAAAGCTAAAGAGTGTTCGAGCATATAATGGTGGTGAGTATAGGAGTCCTTTTGAGAATTATTACAGGTTTCATGGTATCAAGCTTGAGAAAACAGTTCCAAAAACTCCTCAGCAAAACGGTATGGTAGAAAGGATGGACAAAACCATTGAAGAAAGGATTAGGTGTATGCTTTCCCATGCCAAGTTACCTAAATCATTTTGGGGGGAGGCTATGAGAACTACAATTGACTTGATAAATCTTTCTCCATTAGTTCCTCTGGAAGGTGATGTTCCAAAGAGAGTATAGAAAGAGAAAGATATATCTTATGATTATTTGATAGTCTTTGGGTGCAAAGCATTTGTTCATATTCCCAAAGATGAGAGATCCAAGCTTGATAATAAGGCAAAGGCATGTATTTTCTTAGGATATGGTTATGAAGAGTTTGGGTACAGATTATGGGCTCCAATGAATAAGAAGATTGTTAGAAGCAGGGATGTTATGTTTCTTGAAGACCAATTGTTTGATAATGGTGATAATGTTAAGAAGCCAGAAACCTCTGTTTATATTCCTTGGAGTTTGGGTTCAGTTCCTCCACCTATAGTTCATGATGATCATGGGGGAGATGATGAAGAAGAATGTGGTGAGAATGTTAGTGATGATACTCCTACAGTTGATAAAGTTAAACTAATTGAGTAAGCACCTCCACCACCAGTTGAGATTTCATTGAAAAGATCCACAAGAGAGCGACAACCATCTACAAGATATCCTCCACATGAATATATTATGTTTACTGATGGGGGAGAGCCAGAAACTTACCAGGAAGCTATTATACATAAGCACAAGAATGAGTGAGTTAAAGCCATGCAAGAAGAGATGAGATCCTTGCTTGAGAACCACACCTATAACTTGGTAAAGTTGCCTAAAGAGAAGAAAGCTCTCAAGAATAAATGAGATTATAGATTGAAGACTGAAAATAATAGCCCACAACAAAGATACAAGACATGACTAATTATGAAAGGATTCAGTCAGAAGAAAGGTATTGACTTTGAAGAAATATTTTCTCTTGTGGTGAAAATGTCATCTATCCGAGTTGTTCTTGGTTTAGCTGCTCGCTTAAATTTAGAAGTTGAGCAACTTGATGTGAAAACTGTATTTCTTCATGGTGACCTAGAAGAAGAAATTTACATGAAGCAACCAGAAAGCTTCAAAGTCAAGGGAAAAGAAAATCTAGTATGCAAGCTAAGAAAAAGTTTATATGGTCTCAAACAGGCACCCAAACAGTGGTATAAGAATTTTGATTCTTTATGATAAGCCAAGGGTATAATAGAACCATATCTGATCATTGTGTATTTACAAAGAAGTTTTCAGATGATGATTTTATTATTCTCCTGCTATATATTGATGATATGCTAATTGTTGGTCATGATAAAATTGAAAAACTTAAAAGAGAGTTAAGTAAGTATTTTGCTATAAAAGACTTGGGATCAGTGAAATAAGTACTTGGCATGAAGATTCTTTGTGATAGGAAGAAAGAAAAGATTTGGCTATCTCAGGAGACCTACATTGAGAAGATTCTTGAAAGATTTAATATGAGTAAAGCCAAAGCAGTTTGTTCTCCACTTGCAGGTCATTTTAAGCTCAGCTCAAAACAATGTTCAACAAGTGAAAAAGGAAAAGAAGAAATATCCAGAGTGCCTTACTCATCTGCAGTGGGTAGTTTGATGTATACTATGGTTTGTACTAGGTCAGATATAGCTCATGCAGTTGGAGTTGTTAGTCGATTTCTCTCTAATCCTGGAAAAGAACATTGGGCAGCAGTAAAATGGATATTAAGATATCTAAGAGGTACTTCTAGGTTGTGTTTGTGTTTTGGCAGTGGTGAACCTATGTTAGAAGGATACACAAATGCAAATATGGCTGGTGATATTGATTCCAAGAAGTCCACTTTGGGGTTCTTTATGACATTTGCAGGGGGAGCAATCTCCTGGCAATCTAAGTTACATAAATGTGTTGCTCTATCATCCACAGAAGCAGAATACATAGTCATTATTGAAGCCTGTAAGGAAGCTTTGTGGATGAAAAAGTTTCTACAAGAATTAGGCTTGAAACAGGAAGAATATACTGTTTACTGTGATAGTCAGAGTGTCATTCACCTCTCCAAGAATTCAACGTACCATTCTAGATCTAAGCATATTGATGTGAGATATCATTGGATTCGTGATGTGCTTGAGATTAAAGAATTACAGTTGAAAAAAGTGCATACCAATGAGAATGGGTCAGACATGTTGACAAAGTCTTTACCTAAGGAGAAGCTTGAAGCTTATAAACGAAGAGCGAGCTTAGTACAGGCCACCATATGAGTTGGAGGGGGATAATTATTGGGTCCAGCTCATAGGTGGGCTTAGACCAAATAATTAGGCCTTTGAGTCCAAATCAGTTAATTAAAGAAAATAAATAGGTGAGAAGAAAAAGTGTTTTGGAACATGCAGCGATGCGTATAGGGTGCGGTGTGCAGCATGAGAGAAAGAAAAGAAAGAGAAAGAGGAGAGAGAAAAACTAGGATTCTGAGATTTTTTCTTGACGATCAGTGGCCAAACTTCGTCAGCTTTGGCCCAAATTTGACGTGGAGAATCCATGCAGTAAACTCTACAATCCTAATGGTGTCGATCTACGTTTTATCCTCTCTAAGATGCTTTCATGTCATACCTACTTGGTGAGACCTAAAATTTTTTTTTATGAGATCCATCTTATAATTACGTACTATTGTTGAGCTAAGATATGTGATGTTGATGTTATTATAATCCTCTTGTTATTTTAGAAAAGACTTATTGTAAACCTGTTATCATTATTGGCGATAGTGGAAGTTTGAAGTGGACTACGGTCCCGTGATTTTTTCCGCATTGAGTTTTTCACGTTAAAAATTCGATCTCACTTATGATTGATCAGTTGTTTTGCTATTAATATTATTCTAGTTAATATTTACTTATAATATCAAGTTGGTATTTTTGATGAGAAACCCATTTTGATATGAGAGAAAAGAATTATTCCGCATTAATAGATTTTTACCAACAGAATGAAAGGGATAATGTTCCCGTTCAATGCCTACAGAGACACAATAGGAGCAATTTTCGCTTGGTATTTCTTTCTTGTCCTAGTCATTGATGAAAAATTACTTACTTCGTGTTTTTCTTGTACGGATCTTATGGTTTCATACAAAGCAAGAGAATACTGGGTTAGGGTAATAGAGCTCTTCACGCGACAGACAGCTAGGGCCAGAAGCTTATAATCTACAGAAAGAAGCAGCCACGCCATTTGGTTGGAGGGAATAAGGTGCCGTCAATGGTCTTATCAAAAAGCCCGAAGGGGGGCACAGGTGATCAAGGAAAGAATTTCTGCCCCGATAATAAGAACAGAAAGGAATGTCCAATGGCTGAACGAGTCCTAGTCTAAAACATGTAACTCGGAGAGGGAAAGCATCTGGAGTAACAGGGCTTATCAAAATATAGATTCGAAGATTAACACATATGAGATAATAAAGTAAGCAAACTTATTTCTTTAAGATACCCTTGTATAGGCTCTCTCTCACATTTACCTCAGAATTATATGCTTATGAACTAACTTAACTACTCGGACTTCTGGGATAGGGAATAAAGCTTCTTTTAATGCAGAGCCGCTCTTTCATTAGTAATTTAGGCAACTGGTGGAATAAGGAATAAAGAGCCAATTCTCTTGCAACTCCTGCTTGTTATAGACAAGAGGCGCGTCTATGGCGTAACTATTTTCTCTTTTGCACAACTCTTTGGTTCAGTGCATGGGCTTTTTTCGTTGCCACCAGTTTAAAGGAGACTCGATTATTTTCACTAATACCTCGATGTCAAGGCAGTCCTCTAGAAAAGGTGCCAGCAATCAAAAAGGAAGGAGCCTATTCTGATCTTTCATCTACAGAGCTTTAAGATTGGGATTCAACAGGGCCCGAGGAAAGACTAGAGACCAATGAATGATTAGCAGAATTCATTCCTATATAAAAACAGCCAAGGCAAGGAAAGAAGGCAAGCTGTAAAGAAGCATTTGTTGTTAGGTAGAGGATTTCCAGCTACTTTTGAGTCTAAGCCCCCACCACTTATTAGATTTTGGGTACCTAACCGAACGTTCTCGTGCATTTATACATCAAATGAAAGTTTGAGATCTGGGATCCGCTTCCAGTATGACCGAATTGCATTTACACCTACTAGCGCCCCGCCCCCCTAAAGCTCACTTCCTTCTTGGGTAAGCACTTGACTATGATCGGCTTCGACTCCTTTTGCGAGTACGTCTCCCACAAAGAAAGTGGTTGCAACACGTATCAGACCATAACGGATAATGGAGCTAGATAGTCACTGTACACTTGAAATCAAAAGTGACTGTAACTTATAAGCTGACTCACTCTCTTTACCCACCGAAGCGGGTAGTAAGCAGCCAACAAGTCTATAGAATAGGTCTTCCATCTTTCACTTTAATTAGCACAAAACACAAAAGAGAAATAAGCATGGATTCTCTTAGTAGTATGCTTGTATTATAATGGAATTCCTGTTAAAGCAAGTTGGATTCAAGCAGGATCAAAAGCCGAAGTTGAATCTCTTTTATCAAATACATACTTACCACGCCACAGAGCACTAAGTAAATCCTTATTGTTATCACGGTCTGTCCCTGTCAGCTCTAAGATTTCCTAGCTCACCGTAGCTCACTGTCCCTATAAGCTCTAAGATTTCCTATATCACTGTCCCTATAAGCTCTTCGATGCATATTCCAGTAGTAACAAATAAAGTCTCATAAGGGGTTGACATGGTCCGTAATGAATTTCTTGCTTGCTTGGCCGTCAAAGAGAGGATAGGCATTGGCTTCACTATCGGAGTAGCTAGCAGATCTCAATCTGAGGGAAGCTGAATCAGTGCCAATATGTCACGCGCCTTGGAATCAGATCAGTCATTCTAGCAAACGTAGGCTTGAAAGCCGGAGTGCGTCAGGTTGCTTCTTCGAGTCGATCCATATAAAATAGCTTGATTGGTGGAATGACCAGGAGTGGGTCACTGCCTTTTCAAAAGGATTATCGCGTCCCCTTTCCTTCCTAAAATAAGCCTCCAGCAATAATATCCTCGGACTTAGTCAAAAAGCAAGTTCAATAGCTAGGTCATTCAAAGGAGCTGCTTCCAAATCCCTGTATAGGTATAGTGGGGTAGGCAAATAATAAGAAAGAGATCACACCTTTCCATAGACTCCGAAATAAAGAGCATCGGCTTGGTAGGCTCAGAAAGAGATGGTCGACAGATCTGCCTCAACAATTCCAATATTTCTCCGGGGTATCGTCCTCAGATGAGATTCACCCTTGTCTTCCACTTTATGTGGATTACCGAGACAAAACAAATTCTATTTGTAGAAAAGAATGAGTAGGCACTCGTAATAGGTTGTCTGTGCTCTATGCCCCTGAGTAATGTCCTAAGAGAAAGATATACTGATCAGCGACGCCTTAGCGGTAGCTTCATCGACTACCAAAAGGCTTAGCAGGCGCAACAAAGGCGATGTGTTTTTAGCCTCGTTCACAAATCCATATCCGTTTTGGTATTGCTAGCCTAGCACGTCTTCTTAGCCCCCTGAAGCAAGGTTCACATTTCATAAATTAACAAAGTAACTCACCTTCTTTCTACCACTAGTTAACTTTTAGTAGTGGGAAGTGATTGGAGTAGCAAAGCAGGAAGGTTTTTTCTAATTGAATACATGGGTTCTCAGGTGGGATTGGGTTTGGTGTTCCGTAACTTACCTTTCTCTTGTTGTTGTCGAGTGCCTACTGTTTGATTTCTTCCATATAGGATAGGAGAGCCCTACTCGCTTGCATGCCTTGTGGCAAACTAGACCTACAAACAATGTCGTTTTATATAAATATAAGTGCTTTCGCTTGATTTGAACTTATTTTAGAAAAAAAGAGTCATTTTGATAGAGCTACAGAGGATATAAAAATAGTATTGAGTAAGCCAATGATTAGCGCAAGCTTGTATCTTTCAATCTCCGGATGTAGCCATAAAATGTAAAAAAGGTTGTGTATGTAACTTATATATCGAGACATTCAGCTGGTACTTATCGTACTGCTTCGAGGATTTACTTGGGGCTTTAGCTACTTTATAAGACGAAGGAAGAGAAGAGATGTTGCGCACAAACTCTTATGGTAGAAAGTGAAAAACAAACCCCCTGATAATACTTAACGCTGAAGCCAACCTGTCATTTCTAACTCCTTTAGCCGCCTATTTATTATAAGTGGTAAACAACTTCAAAAACAGCACGATTTGTTTCTTGCTTAGAGGCAGTAAGTGATGGAGTTTACCGAGTAAGTGTATGAGTTGGACCGGGCTCTAGTCAATCATCTGATCTAAACTCTTGAACTAAACTTTCAACTTAAACTCCCTTGCTGCTTGCAGCTTGCAGTATATTAATAGGGCTTTCCCCTTTGCCAACCTATCCTTGGAAGTTTTTAATTGAATCCATTTCTCTTGTCTTGCGCTGAAGCAACGCGCAGGAAAAGAATTAACTGACACTCTGACCATTGATTATAGTGCGCAGATACAAAAACAGGAACTGGCAATTCTGCACGACAGCACTCGTACTCAACTGAGTTTTCTTTCAAGAACATCTTGCTCCGGCAAACAAACTATCCTCATGTAGCGGGCATTCTTTAAGAGCGGGATCCATCCTTTACGCCCCTTTAGACTTGGGAAAGCTATCAATCAGGCCCAAAGAGTCGTTGAACAGAGAGTCAACTACGCTAATGGCAAATGACCTATTAAGCCACCTACAAGCTCTTCTAGTTAATTGATGCCTAATAAAAGGACGTGGCATGGGCATTCTCTTCGAGCTAGAAAAGATTCGACTTCATTGTACCATGATAGGGAAATAAAAGGATAGGCAACAAACAATAACTTTCTGTATAAGAACAAATACTAGCAGGCTGTAACACACAGCGGAATTAAAACAGAAATCACAATCAAATAGAACACCAAGATTTACGTGGAAAACCCCTTCAACGTGAAGGGTAAAAACCACGGGGCAAACCAGAGAAAATCCACTATAGAAATAATGAATGTACAATCTCGAATCTCTTGCCCAAAACTCAAGCAACAATCACAAAAGAATAACTAGGATACAAGGATCACGCCATCGTGCACAATATCCAAAACCTCCTCAAGCAATCACGAAGAATTCATCAAGATCTGATCTAACCCGAGATGAAAACTGTTTGGATGAGTGAGAACAATTTCTGAGTTTTCCTTGTCTTCTTCCCTTTCTTTTCTCTTATTTTTCTGCCCTTTTCTCCTCTCTTTGAATCCTTAATCTCGCCAAGTTGCTTTGCCCTTTGCTGCGATATTTTGATCTCTTAATTTCGTAGCCACCTAGCCCCTATATATAATGAGATTAGGTTAGGGTTAGGGTTAATAAGAGAAGGGTTATGGGCTATGGGCTGCTAAAGCCCATATGGGCTGAACTGGGCTTTATCAGCCCAACAACCTCCCCCTTCAGCCCATAAGGGAGGCTGTCCCATGACTCCTCAGTGTAAATCCATGCCGACCAACTGTCGACACATCTCCTGCCTCTCTTCCTGCATAGCAACTAGCCACATTTTGTTCTACTCACTTTCAACTGCTTCCTGGTAACCCTCTGGTTCACCTGTAAGCATCACATACTCATCTGTAGAGTATCTTCTGGAAGGCTGACGTTGTCTAGAAGATCTTCTCAATTGAGGTTCTGCGGGAAGCTGCTCCTCAACTTCTTCTTGCTCAACATGTCCTGCAGGTAGATTAATATCTGGCTCTACACCATCTTCCTGCACATCTCCCCCATCACCCTGATATCTTTGGAGGAACAACTGGGTCACACCGCTAATCCTTCTGCAGAAGTCTTGGCCGGTGCCTTCTTCTTCAAATCCTCAAGGGTTTGATCCTCAAAGAAGACCACATCTCGCTTCTAAACACCTTCGCTTTTACGATCCCAAAGCCTCAGTAACAAATTGATCATGTGAGTAGCCAAGAAAAATACATTCTTTTGTCTTACCATCCAAATTAGACCTTTCATTATCTTGAATATGTGCAAATGCACGACAACCAAATACTCTCAAATGCTTATAGGAAACATCTTTCCTCGACCAAACATGCTCTGCAACATCGATCTAGGGTCATGACAGGAGATAAGTTGATCACATCAATCGCAGCCTTCAAAGCCTCATCCCAAAACCTTTTGGGTAGCTTTGCCTGTGAAAGCATACATCCGATCTTTTCCATGATGGTGCGGTTCATCCTCTCTGCAATTGCATTATCTTTGAGGTGTACCAGAACTGCCATCTCATGCTGGATGCCATGTGACCTGCAATAATCATCAAACAATCCTCGTATACTCACCACCATTATCCGATCTTATGCATTTCAACCGTCTTTCTGTCTCCTTTCAACTCGGCATGGAACTCTTTGAAGACACCAATAACTCCGATCTTTGGTCTTCAAAGCAAAAGCCCAAACTTTCCTGGAAAAGTCATCTATAAAAGTAACAAAGTAAAGTGCACCACTGATGCCAGGAACATTAGTAGAACCATTAGGAGTTTTTGTCCTCAAAGGACCACATACATCTGTATAAACACGGTCCAAGGCATGCATTTTTCTAGACAAAGCAGGACTAGCAAATGAAACTCTATGTTGTTTACCAGCTAAACAATCAATACAAGGGTTCAAACGTATACCTCTGAGGTCAGGCAATACCTCTCTCTTAGAAAGAGCTTGCAGTCCCTTCTCGCTCATGTGTCCCAATCTCCTATGCCACAACTCCATGCTAAAGTCTTTCTCTATGACATTTAACTGTTCACCATAAGCTTTGGCCTGCAACCTGTACAAAGTATGACATTTCTTTCCATTAGCTATAACAAGAGAACCCTTACTGAGTTTCCATTGCCCTCTGTGAAACCTGATATCATAGTCCTCATCATCTAATCTTCCAACTGAAATTAGATTCAACCTCAAGTCAACCACATGCCTCACATCCTTAAGCACCAACTTGCATCCAAGGTTGGTCTTTATATGGATGTCACCCATGCCAATAATGTCTGTTTGTGCCATGGTTGCCCATCTTGACAACACCAAAATTTTCAGACACATGCACGTAGCAAAAACTCCCTCCGTGGTGTAGCATGATAAGAAGCTCTTGTGTCAATTATCCACTCGAGATCCTCGACACACATAAGAAAAATATCATCGAAGGGACAAAATCAAATAATCACCAACCTGCACTATAGTGGGTATTTTCTTTTGACTCTGTAGACTCCACTTCTTTTCCTTTTTCTTGCTTTTCTTAGGCACTTACACCGATTCTTATAATGTCCTTTCTCACCACAGCTTATAGCAAACAATATCTTTCCTTGATCTTGACTTGCTTCTACCTATACGTGAACTCGCTTCTATCTTTAGACCTTGACCTTCCTCTGTTCTCTCGAGATAAGTGCCTGTGAATCAATCGAGATCTCTTGCTGAGGTCTTTCTTCTCAACTCCTCATTCAACAAACTGCTTGTTACTTGACTCATGGTAACAATACCATCTCGCGCAGTGCGAGGAAACCACCAAAGTGTCTCCCAACTTTCGGCAATGAATCGAGAAGTAACAATGCCTCGCAACTCATCATCAAGAGACATTTTCATAGAAGATAATCGGTTAGTAATACTTTGAATTTCATTCAAATGCTCAAAGAATAGAAACACCCTCTTTATATTTTAGGTTCACAAGTTTTCGATCAAAAAGCTTTGTTGCCAAATTGCTTTTCTTTCATAGAGACCTTCTAACTTTTTCCAAAGAGAATATGCAGAACTTTCAAGAGAAACATGATGAAAGACACTATCATCGAGCCACCGTCGAATAAACCAAACCGTTTTTCGATCTAATCTCTTCCACTCATCATCTGTCATAGTTATGGGTTTTTCACTATCCCCTGCAAAGGTCCATACAAATCTTTGCAATACAAGAGATCTTCCATTCTTGGTTTCCATATCATCCAATTATTTCCGTTCAAACTAATCATGCGAGAAACATTACTAGCCTCCATGTTCAAACACAAAAGTTAAATCACCAAAACCTTGCTCTGATACCAGTTGATAGGGAAATAAAAGGATAGGCAACAAACAATAACTTTCTGTATAAGAACAAATACTAGCAGGCTGTAACACAAATGAATTAAAACAGAAATCACAATCAAATAGAACACCAAGATTTACGTGGAAAACCCTTCAACGTGAAGGGTAAAAACCACGGGCAAACCAGAGAAAATCCACTATAGAAATAATGAATGTACAATCTCGAATCTCTTGCCCAAAACCCAAGCAACAATCACAAGAGAATAAGCTGGGATACAAGGATCACGTCATCATGCATAATATCCAAAACCTCCTCAAGCAATCATAGAAGAATTCATCAAGATCTGATCTAACCCGAGATGAAAACTGTTTGGATGAGTGAGAACAATTTCTCGAGTTTTCCTTGTCTTCTTCCCTTTCTTTTCTCTCTTGTTTTTCTGCCCTTTTCTCCTCTCTTTGAATCCTTAATCTCGCTGCCAAGTTGCTGCCCTTTGCTGCGATATTTTGATCTCTTAATTTCGTAGCCACCTAGCCCCTATATATAATGAGATTAGGTTAGGGTTAAGGTTAATAAGAGAAGGGTTATGGGCTATGGGCTGCTAAAGCTCATATGGGCTGAACTGGGCTTTATCAGCCCAACATACCAAACCTCCACTCTGGGATTCTTTCTTTCCCCCAGCCCTTGCCCTTGAACTCAGGATCCCTCGTTTCACAGGCACAGGTCACCACTCTTATCAACATAAGTTGGATACTTCGGAGTCAAGCTAACCTTAGCAACTTTACAGGTCCTGCCTTTTTTGAAGGGTGGGTAGCTAATCCAATATCCGTCGTTGCCCCGAGAAGAGGACTCATTTATAAGAAAGCCCCTTGAACCTGATGCCGTGGTTTGTTTGTGCTCTTGATGAGGCCGAATTCCAAAGTTTCCTAGCCACTTCATCTGCACCTCTTCCAGTTCCCAGGAATATTCCCACTTTCATTTGTTTTTTCTTTCTCTATATAGTTCATCCCATATTTCCAACAGGGTAAGTCCCTAAACCAATACATAAAATTCCTTAATTGCAAGGTGAAGTCGAAGGGCAAAATCAAAGCTATTGCTGAAGTCCGAGTACCTATCTCCGATTCTCAAACAAAGGATATGGGACCCAGAGATGGCTAAACCTTAGGTTACATAGTGGATGGACGTACCGAATCCAAGCAACAACTACTTATACGACCGGAATGTGCTTCAAAAGTCGAAAGGTCGGAAGGGGTAACCCAAACTTCCAAAGAATGAAAGTACCACCACTGACAAAGAGAATAGAATGCTTTCTGGGCTGCTAGTAGGTCCTATTCCACCATAATCAATGAGGGTCGAATCTTTCGAAGGCGCTTGGAAGGCTAATGGCAAACTTATACATAAAGTCGAGTCCTCCCACAATCCCTCTTTTTCCATAATTGGGACCTGCAATGTTGGCTATAGACTAAAGGTTTGCATGGACCGATGGAAGACTCTACTTGGCCGGCTTGGAAAGAGAGCTCACTTAAGGAATCAAATCAATTCATTGTGCTGTGTCGGCAGTTCCAAATTATCCAGCAAAAGCTAGACCAATAGGGATAGGAAAGAAGGGGCGCTAGGCTGGCCTACCAAGCAGAAATGGATTCCAGCTCCAGCGTACGAGATCGCTCCAAGAAGCCAAAATGCCACTACAGTATCTGCAAATATATCTACTGCTGGGCTGATAAAGCACAGTTCAGTCCACATGGACATTAGTAGCCCATAGCTCTATTATTAACTCTAAACTCTAACCTAAATCTAATTATATATAGGGACTAATGATGACTGCGAATTAGATAGATTAAAACATCGCAGCAAATGACAGAATCTTCGCAGCAACATTAGAGATTCAAAGAGAGGAGAAAAGGAGAAAAAAATAAGAGAAAAAGAAAGGAAAGAAAACAAGGAAAACACAGAAATTGTTCTCACTCATCCAAACAGTTTTTCATCTCAGGTTAGATCAGATCTTCAGTGAATTCTTTTGTGATTGCTTGAGGAGGTTTTGGATATTGTGCACAATGACGTGATCCTTGTATCCCAGTTATTCTCTTGTGATTGTTGTTTGGGTTTTGGGCAAGAGATTCGAGAATTGTACATTCATTATTTCTATAGTGGATTTTCTTTGGTTTGCCCCGTGGTTTTTACCCTTCACGTTGAAGGGGTTTTCCACGTAAATCTTGGTGTTCTATTTGATTGTGATTTCTGTTTAATTCCGCTGTGTGTTACAGCCTGCTAGTATTTGTTCATATACAAAAGTTATTATTTATTGCCTATCATTTTTATATTTCACCCCATCAACTGGTATCAGAGCAAGGTTTTGGTGATTTAATTTTTGTATTTGAATATAGAGGATGGTAATGTTTCTCGCATGATTAGTTTGAACAGAAATAATTGGATGATATGAAAACCAAGAATGGAAGATCTCTTGTATTGCAAAGATTTATATGGATCTTTGCAAGGGGATAGTGAAAAACCCACAACTATGACAGATGATGAGTGGAAGAGATTAGATCGAAAAACGGTTGGGTTTATTCGACAGTGGCTCGATGATAGTGTCTTTCACCATGTTTCTACTGAAAGTTCTGCATATTCTCTTTAGAAAAAGTTGGAAGGTCTCTATGAAAGAAAAATAGTTGGCAACAAAGCTTTTTTTATAAGAAAACTTGTGAACCTAAAATATAAAGAGGGTGCTTCTATTGCTGAGCATTTGAATGAAATTCAGAGTATTACTAACTAGTTATCTTCTATGAAAATGTCTCTTGATGATGAGTTGCAGGCATTGTTACTTCTCAGTTCATTACCAGAAAGTTGGGAGACACTAGTGGTTTCCCTCAGTAATTTTGCGCCAGATGGTATTGTTACCATGAGTCAAGTAACAAGCAGTTTGTTGAATGAGGAGTTGAGAAGAAAGAACTCAGAAGACCTCAGATTGATTCACGCAGCACTTATCTCGAGAGAACAGAGGAAGGTCAAGGTCTAAAGATAGAAGCAGCTTCACGTATAGGTAGAAGCAAGTCAAGATCAAGGAAAGATATTGTTTGCTATAAGCTGTGGTGAGAAAGGACATTATAAGAATCAGTGTAAGCAACCTAAGAAGAGCAAGAAAAAGGGAAAAGAAATGGAGTCTACAGAGTCGAAAGAGAATACCACGGCTACAGTGCAGGTTGGTGATTATTTGATTTTGTCCCCTTCTGATGATATTTTTTTGTGTATGTCAGGATCTCGAGTGGATAATTGACATAGGAGCTTCTTATCATGCTACACCACGGAGGGAGTTTTTTGCTACGTACAGGTTTGAAAATTTTGGTGTTGTCAAAATGGGCAACCATGGCACAGCAAACATCATTGGCATGGGTGACATCCACATAAAGACTAATCTTGGATGCAAGTTGGTACTTAAGGATGTGAGACATGTGATTGACTTGAGGCTGAATCTAATTTCAGTTGGAAGATTAGATGATGAAGACTATGATAGCAAGTTTTACAAAGGACAATGGAAACTCAGTAAGGGTTCTCTTGTTATAGCTAATGGAAAGAAATGTCACACTTTGTACAGATTGCAGGCCAAAGCTTGTGGTGAATAGTTAAATGCTACAGAGAAAAACTTCAGCATGGAGTTGTGGCATAAGCGATTAGGACACATGAGCGAGAAGGGACTGCAAGCTCTTTCCAAGATAGAGGTATTGCCTGACCTCAGAGGTATACGTTTGAACCCTTGTATTGATTGTTTAGCTGGTAAACAATATAGAGTTTCTTTTGCTAGTCCTGCTTTGTCTAGAAAAATGCATGCCTTGGACCGTGTTTATCCAGATGTATGTGGTCCTTTGAGGACAAAAACTTATAATGGTTCTACTAATGTTCCTGGCATCAGTGATGTACTTTACTTTATTACTTTTATAGATGACTTTTCCAGGAAAGTTTGGGCTTATGCTTTGAAGACCAAGGATCAGGTTATTGGTATCTTCAAAGAGTTTCATGCTAGAGTTGAAAGGGAGACAGAAAGACAGTTGAAATGCATAAGATCAGATAATGGTGGTGAGTATACAGGATTATTTGATGATTATTGCAGGTCACATGGTATCCAAAGATGAGATGACAGCTCTGGTACACCTAGATAATGCAATTGCAGAGAGGATGAACCGCACCAAGATCAGATGTATGCTTTCACAGGCAAAGCTACCCAAAAGGTTTTGGGATGAGGCTTTAAGGACTGCAGTTGATGTGATCAACTTATCTCCCTGTACAGCCCTAGATGCTGATGTTGCAGAGCATGTTTGGTTAGGGAAAGATGTTTCCTATAAGCATTTGAAAATATTTGGTTATCGTGCATTTGCACATATTCCAGGTCTAAGCTAGATGGTAAGACAAAAGAATGTATTTTTCTTGGCTACTCACATGATCAATTTAGTTACAGGATTTGGGATCCAGAAAAGCAGAAGGTATTTAGAAGCAGAGATGTGATCTTCTTTGAGGATCAAACCCTTGAGGATTTGAAGAAGGAGGCACCAGCCAATACTTCTACAGAAGGATTAGCAGATTATGACCCAGTTGTTCCTCCAGTATATCAGGGTGATGGAGGAGATGTGCAGGAAGATGGTATAGAGCCAGATATTAATCTACCTGCAGGACATGTTGAGCAAGAAGAAGTTGAGGAGCAGCTTCCCGCAGAACCTCAATTGAGAAGATCTTCTAGACAACATCAGCCTTCCAGAAGATACTCTACAGATGAATATGTGATGCTTACTGATGCAGGTGAACCAGAGAATAAAATGTGGCTAGTTGCAATGTAGGAAGAGATGGATGCTCTACAGATGAATCATATATATGATTTGGTGCAACTTCCACAGGGAATGAAGGCCTTGAAGAACAAGTGGGTTTTCAGGTTGAAGACTCAAGAATATTGTTCTCAACCAAAGTACAAAGCCAGATTGATTGTGAAAGGATCTGGTCAAAAGAAAGGTATTGACTTTGAAGAAATTTTTTCTCCTGTTGTTAAAATGTCTTCTTTTCGTGTTGCTCTAGGTATTGCTGCTAGCCAGGACTTGGAGGTAGAGCAGTTAGATGTGAAGACAACTTTCCTTCATGGTGATTTGGAGGAGGAATTTTATATGGAGCAACCAAAAGGTTTCAAAGTCAAAGGTAAAGAAAATTTTGTCTGCAAGTTAAGAAAGAGTTTGTATGGATTGAAGCAAGCTCCAAGACAGTGGTATAGAAAGTTTGATTCATTTGTGATTGAAAATGGATACAAAAGAACGGCTTCAGATCATTGTGTGTACATTAAACGGTTTGGTGAGGATTTTATTATTCTCTTACTGTATGTTGATGATATGCTTATCCTTGGGAAAGATATGCATACAATTGATAGGTTGAAGAAGGAACTAAGTGAGTCCTTTGTAATGAAGGATATGGGGCTAGCAAAGCAAATACTGGGCATGCAGATTTCTCGTGACAGGAAAAATAAAAAGATTTGGTTGTCACAGGAGAAATACATCGAGAAGGTATTAGAAAGGTTCAGTATGAGCAATGCAAAGCCAGTTGGTTCTCCTCTTTCAGGTCACTTCAAGTTGTGCTCAGAATAGAGTCCGTCAAGTGATGAAGAGAAGGAGAAAATGCAAAAGGTTCCTTATGCTTCAGCAGTTGGAAGTTTAATGTATGCAATGGTATGTATGAGGCCGGACATCGCATATGCAGTGGGTGTTACTAGTAGATTTCTTGCAAATCCAGGCAAAGAGCATTGGGCAGCAGTGAAGTGGATATTGAGATATCTCAGAGGAAGCTCTAAGGTTTGTTTAAGCTTTGGAGGTGGACCACCTGTGCTAGTGGGTTACACAGATGCAGATATGGCTAGAGATATTGATACAAGGAAATCCACATCAGGTTTTGTACTTACTTTTGCAGGGGGAGCTGTGTCATGGCAATCAAGATTGTAAAGGTATATTGCTCTCTCTACCACAGAGGCAGAATATATTGCTACTACAGAGGTTTGTAAAGAAATGTTATGGATGAAAGAATTCTTACAAGAATTGGGGCTGAAACAAAAAAATTATGTGGTGTATTGTGACAGTCAGAGTGCCATCCATTTTTGTAAGAACCCAGTTTTTCATTCCAAGTCAAAGCATATAGATGTCAGATATCACTGGATTCGAAATGTACTTGAAGAGAAGCGGTTGCAACTTTAGAAAATTCATACAGATGATAATGGAGCAGACATGTTGACAAAGACCTTACCGAAAGAGAGACAGGAGATGTGCCGACAGTTGGTCGGCATGGATTTACACTGAGTCATGGGACAGCCTCCCTTATGGGCTGAAGGGGGAGGTTGTTGGGCTGATAAAGCCCAGTTCAGCCCATATGGGCTTTAGCAACCCATAGTCCTCTTGTTAACCCTAAACCCTAACCTAAACCTAATTATATATAGGGGCTAATGGTGGCTGCGAATTAGACAGATTAAAACATCGCAGCAAAGGGCAGAATCTTCGCAGCGACATTAGAGATTCAAAGAGAGGAGAAAAGGGCAGAAAAACAAGAGAAAAAGAAAGGGAAGAAGATAAGGAAAACACAGAAATTGTTCTCACTCATCCAAACAGTTTCTCATCTCAAGTTAGATCAGATCTTCAGTGAATTCTTTTGTGATTGCTTGAGGAGGTTTTGGATATTGTGCACAGTGACGTGATCCTTGTATCCCAGTTATTCTCTTGTGATTGTTGCTTGGGTTTTGGGCAAGAGATTCGAGAATTGTACATTCATTATTTCTATAGTGGATTTTCTCTGGTTTGCCCCGTGGTTTTTACCCTTCACGTTGAATGGGTTTTCCACGTAAATCTTGGTGTTCTATTTGATTGTGATTTCTGTTTAATTTCGCTATGTGTTACAGCCTGCTAGTATTTGTTCATATATAAAAGTTATTGTTTATTACCTATCATTTTTATATTTCATCCCATCGTATTCATGTCGATAGAATCACTGCTCCGAACGCGACTGGGACTCTGGGGGTACTACAGACAAAGATAGCATGTTAATAAGGTTTGTAAACGGCTGTGTTGCTGTCTGCTGGCCATGAAACGAATAGCTATGCTATGGTTTTTTACCTTACCTGATTATGAAGTCAATATAAGGCACCTTTTACTTAGCTTCAGTTCCCGACCCGAATAGAAAGGATCTCAGCTTGCTTTCTAAGGATATATGTCCGGTATGTCCGGGAAGTGCTTCCTTTCAAGCACATTCCTTAGGGAGTGAAAGATCATAGGGATAATGGATCTATCTTTTATTAGGCTTTTTTCTTTCTTTTGGTTCCGGAAATAACCAAGTCTTAGTCCACCCTTTCCTTTATCTAAACAGATCCATGCCTGGGGAGTCCAAAAAGCATGAATTTCTAGTTGTGACTTATCATCTATAGTTAGAAGTAATTCTATGCTATGGCCGGCATTCACATTTGTGGTTTTTTTTATTCAACGACCCCTTCCCATGAGCTGGGTTTGAGCTCTTTCCAATTGACCTGATCCTGTATCTAGTGTTGGGGAAAGAATCAATGGAACCAAGATTACAAGCTGTTGCTTGCTGCTCAGGTTCAATGTGACTCGTTGGCACTTTTTGATTCGCTACTCAGATCTTTAATTAGGATTGATTGGACTTTGCCGTGTGCCTTATTAAATTGAAGTTGAATAAGAGAGAAGAGATTTATCAATGGAATTCTCTCTCTCCTCACTTGGCTTCTTTTACTCCCTAAATTACTACAACACACTTGACTTTCTTGGTGGAGCTGAGGGGTACTATTTGTGAATCCTAGCTGATACACCGAATCTAACTAACTCAAGAAAGCGCCCGCACATAACATAAAGTAAAGTGTTGAATCCCCTATTACTGCTGGAGGGGAACTTCCAAGGGCTTCAAGGGTAACTTATACTGACTCGGCTGGTCCTCTATAAGGAAGGAAAGACGCAACTTAAACTAGATCGCTGCGAACTTGATATTGCTGGGAACTTACACAGGGGATTAGTTTAACACAAAGGCAGAATCAAAGGATGGGCTTAAAACTGCTACACTGCCTGTAAGTGAACTGGAAAAAAGATATGCCATCTATCAACAGGTTAGAAGAGTTACGGAGGAAATAAAACAACTTGATCATTTGAAAATACTATTCCTGCTTGCTCGTGGAAAGACTCCCTACTGCCTTGCCTATACCTATGGGTTAGACAAAAGTACAACAGCTACCAGATAAGAGGGGATAGATTAACTTACGTTATCAATAACTGGATTGCTCACTGAATAGCTTTGCACTGAGAGATTACCCTCGGCAGTTTGTTTGGTGGACGTAACAAAACTCGCACTGGTTTTAGGGGCTTATTGGATTCAATCAGATAATGCTTGATCACTGGATTTGACTTGCGAAGAGACTAGCCGTGAACCCTATAAAAGGTGATCGACCTTGACCATTGCCTGAGACCGTAATTGCACTTCGAGAGCATGCTATGCCAGAATCAACAAATAGGTTTTATTACACCCCGGAAAAGGGCGTGCGGTTCCAATCCTAGAGCCGGTTTTCTAACTTGCTTTTTATCACTGAAAAATACAAGACACAAGGCGTGGGCACTCCCACACTCAAGCAGGCTGGAAGAAAATAGACTCCTATATAGAACCCGGAATCAAACTAGCAATTATTCAGGATTTTCCCTCTTACTCGTTTAGATCTTTGGACCGGTTCGGTTTGTTACGCTTGTTAGGTTGTTAATTACCTTATTAGGAGAAAGGAAGCAATTCTAATAGCAAGGGATTTGAAAGGGTAGAGAAAAGTACAAGTATAGTGAAAGATTCGAATAAAAGGCACTTAGCACTTCTTACTGTACCGACATCTAGGGGAACTTCCGAAAAGGAAACTGCTAACAATTGTTGGAGGACCAGAGAATCCTATGTTGGTGCGAGGGTTGAAACAGCGTGTATGCGTCGTCAGCTGATATGCGCTAATCAAGAGAAGAGCTAAAAACTCATTTGCGACTCAGACTCAGCTATAGTATAGGATTTCTAGCTAACGTGAGTTCTAGGAAAAGAGAGAGAATTGAAGCTAAAGAAACTGATTTTGAACCTAGAAATTCTTCTAAGAGTTCTGGGCTAATGGGCCAAGTTTGTAGTTATTGGCTAAGACCTTGTAGCGGGGAAAGTTGAAACATAGTGATTCCCCCTGTATTATTTTGATGAGACTTCCCTTTCTGGAACTAGTATAGCTTAATTCCCTTGAAAGCTCCCCGTCACCAAAGAAAGAATAGTCTTACAGGGTTGGTGCTTTTTCAATCATCGACATACGCGTTCTCCCGGCAAGGGATAATCCAAGAGCTGCTACAAGTATCAGATGAAGCCTCTGTCAGAGTAAAGACGGGGGACACGGGGGTTGAACTCCTTTATTTTACTGTAAATCCGATAATGGGTGCCGTATAACCCTATTTATTATTAGAAGGAGCATCCCTGAACTTTGATCTACAACAGAGAAGTAAAAGCAAACGAAAGCCTTCCACCCTTAGAAATGATATGGAAATGACATGACAGCTAGGCTATAAACCAATACTTCTAACTTCGGAAAGCACAGAAATACAAAATATGTATAAAAACCCGTGGTGTGGGGTCTTCGGAAACTAGAAGGAGACTGTTATGACAATTGAGTTAGTTAAGTTAGCAACCTCTGGCCGACCACACTACTATTGAAAGGCTGTCAACCAACCAACCAACCCCGATTTCTGTATTTTGTAGTGAAGGCTCTTTTCCCTTCCTCGAGTAGCTTAACTATATGATACCACGCCATTAATGAAGTTGCAGAAACCGAGTACAAGGCGAGGCGGGCAACCCAGATTGATTTCCTCTTCTCTTCTCGAGTTGACTTTCCTTTTACAGCTGCGGATCTTTCTTCCCTTGCTTTTAACATACGAGTATGTAAACGAACCATAGAGAGACTCTTTTTCTTGATGTGATAAAAAGAGATAATAAACAAGAAAAAAATTTTATATATAAATAAATACTAGTACGTCGTAGCATACAGTAAAATTAAATGAAAATCATAATCAAATAGAACATCAAGATTTATGTGGAAAACCCCTTCAACGTGAAAGGTAAAAATCACAGGGCAAATCAGAGAAAATCCACTATAGAAATAATGAATGTACAATTCTCGAATCTTTTGCCTAAAACCCAAACAACAATCGCAAGAGAATAATTGGGATACAAGGATCACATCACTGTGCACAATATTCAAAACCTCCCCAAGCAATCATAGTAAAAATTCACTGTAGATATGATCTAACATGAGATGAGAAATTGTTTGGATGAATGAGAATAATTTTTGTATTTTTCTTGACTTCTTCCCTTTCTTTTTCTCTTATTTTTCTGCTCTTTTCTCCTCTCTTTGAATCCTCTTTGTTGCTGCGAAGTTTCTGCCCTTTGCTGTAGTTTTCTCCTCTAATTTTTGTAGCCACTATTAGCCCCTATTTAAACTAGTGTTTAGGTTAAGATAGAGTTTAGGAGGAAAGAGATGGGCTGTGGGCTGATAAAACCCATATAGGCTGAATTTAGGCTCTCTGCCCAACAATCTCCCCCTTCAGCCCATAATGGAGGCTGTCCCTTTTGCTCCTCAATGTAAATTCATGCCGATCAACTGTCGGCACATCTCCTGCCTCTATTTTGGTAATGTCTTTGTTAATATGTTTGCTCCATTATCATCTGTATGAATTTTCTGAAGTTGCAATTGCTTTTCTTCAAGTACATTTCGAATCCAGTGATATCTCATATCTATATGCTTTGACTTGGAATGAAAAATTGGGTTCTTACATAAATGGATGACACTCTAGCTGTCATAATACACTATATAATTTTTCTGTTTCAACCCCAATTCTTATAAGAATTCTTTCATCCATAACATTTCTTTGCAAACCTCTATAGCAGCAATATATTCTGCCTCTATGGTGGAGAGAGCAATATACCTTTACAATCTGGATTACCATGACACAGCTCCCCCTGCAAAAGTAAGTACAAAACCTGATGTAGATTTTCTTGTATCAATATCTCTAGCCATATCTGCATCTGTGTAACCCGTTAGCACAAGTGGTCCACCTCCAAAGCTTAAACAAATCTTAGAGCTTCCTCTGAGATATCTCAAGATCCACTTCACTACTGCCCAGTGCTCTTTGCCTAGATTTGCAAGAAATCTACTAGTAACACCCACTGCATATGTGATGTCCGACCTCATACATATCATTGTATACATTAAACTTCCAACTGCTGAAGCATAAGGAACCTTTTGCATTTTCTCCTTCTCCTCATCACTTGACAGACTCTATTCTGAGCACAACTTGAAATGACCTGAAAGAGGAGAACCAACTGGTTTTGCATTGCTCATACTGAACCTTTCTAATACCTTCTCGATATGCTTCTCCTGTGACAACCAAATCTTCTTGTTTTTCCTGTCACGAGAAATCTGCATGCCTAGTATTTGCTTTGCTGGCCTCATGTCTTTCATTGTAAATGACTCACTCAGTTCCTTCTTCAACCTGTCAATTGTATATACATCTTTTCCAAGGATAAGCATATCATCAACATAAAGTAAGAGAATAATAAAATCCTCACCAAATCGTTTGATGTACACACAATGATCTGAAGTCGTTCTTTTGTATCCATTTTTAATCATAAATAAATGAAACTTTCTGTACCACTATCTTGGAGCTTGCTTCAATCCATATAAACTCTTTCTTAACTTGTAGACAAAATTTCCTTTACTTTTGACTTTGAAACCTTCTGGTTATTCCATATAAATTTCCTCCTCCAAATCACCATGAAGGAAAGTTGTCTTCACATCTAACTGCTCCACCTCCAAGTCCTGGCTAGCAGCAATACCTAGAGTAACACGAATAGAAGACATTTTAATAACAGGAGAAAAAATCTCTTCAAAGTTAATACCTTTCTTTTGACCAAAGCCTTTCACAACCAATCTGGCTTTGTACTTTGCTTGAGAACAATATTCTTGAGTCTTCAACCTGAAAACCCACTTGTTCTTCAAGGCCTTCATTCCCTGTGGAAGTTATACCAAATCATATATATGATTCTTCTATAGAGCATCTATCTCTTTCTACATAGCAACTAATCATATTTTTTTCTACTCACTTTCAACTACTTCTTGGTAACTCTTTAGTTCACCTGCATCAGTAAGCATCACATACTCATCTGTAGAGTATCTTCTGGAAGGCTGACGTTGTTTAGAAGATCTTCTCAACTGAGGTTCTGCGGGAAGCTGCTCCTCAACTTCTTCTTGCTCAACATGTCCTGCAGGTAGATTAACATCTGGTTCTACACCATCTTCCTGCACATCTCCCTCATCACTCTGATATACTGGAGGAATAATTGGGTCACAATCTGCTAATCCTTCTGCAGAAGACTTGGCTGGTGCCTCCTTCTTCAAATCCTTAAGGGTTTGATTCTCAAAGAAGACCACATCTCTGCTTCTAAACACCTTCTGCTTTTCTGGATCCCAAAGCCTATAACCAAATTGATCATATGAGTAGCCAAGAAAAATATATTCTTTTATCTTACCATCTAACTTGGACCTTTCATTATCTAGAACATATGCAAATGCACGATAACCAAACACTCTCAAATGCCTATAGGAAACATCTTTCTCTGATCATACATACTCTACAACATCAGCATCTAGGGCTGTACAGGGAGATAAGTTGATCACAACAACTGCAGTCCTTAAAGCCTCATCTCAAAACCTTTTGGGTAGCTTTGCTTGTGAAAGCATACATCTGATCTTTTCCATGATGGTGCGATTTATCCTCTCTACAATTGCATTATGCTGAGGTGTACCAAGAACTGTCATCTCATGTTAAATGCTATGTGACCTGCAATAATCATCAAACAATCCTGTATACTCACCACCATTATCTGATCTTATGCATGTCAATTGTCTTTCTGTCTCCCTTTCAACTCTAGCATGAAACTCTTTGAAGACACCAATAACCTGATCTTTGGTCTTCAAAGCATAAGCCCAAACTTTTCTGGAAAAATCATCTATAAAAGTAACAAAATAAAGTGCACCACTGATGTTAGGAATATTAGTAGAACCACTAGGAGTTTTTGTCCTCAAAGGATCACATACATATGTATAAACACGGTTCAAGGCATGTATTTTTCTAGACAAAGCAGGACTAGCAAATGAAACTCTATATTATTTACCAACTAAACAATCAATACAAGGGTTCAGACGTATACCTCTGAGGTCAAGCAATACCTCTCTCTTGGAAAGAGTTTGTAGTCCCTTCTCGCTCATGTGTCCCAATCGCCTATGCCACAACTCCATACTGAAGACTTTCTCTGTAGCATTCAGTTGTTCACCATAAGCTTTGGCCTGCAACTTGTACAAAGTATGACATTTCTTTCCACTAGCTATAATAAGAGAACCCTTACTGAGTTTCCATTGCCCTCTGTGAAACCTGCTATCATAGTCTTCATCATCTAGTCTTCCAACTGGGATTAAATTCACCCTCAAGTCAACCGCATTCCTTATATCCTTAAGCACCAACTTGCATCCAAGGTTGGTCTTTATGTAGATGTCACCCATGCCAGTGATGTCTGTTGTGTCATGATTGCCCATCTTGACAAAACCAAAATTTTCAAACCTGTAGGTAGCAAAGAACTCCCTCCGTGGTGTAGCATGATAAGAAGCTCTTGTGTCAATTATCCACTCGAGATCCTGACACACATAAGAAAAAATATCATCAGAATGGGACAAAATCAAATAATTACAAACCTGCACTATAGCTGTGGTATTCTCTTTTGACTTTGAAGACTCCACTTCTTTTTTCTTTTTCTTGCTCTTCTTAGGTTGCTTACATTGATTCTTATAATGTCCTTTCTCACCATAGTTATAACAAACAATATCTTTCCTTGATCTTGACTTGCTTCTACCTATGCGTGAACTGCTTCTATCTTTAGACCTTGACCTTCCTCTATTCTCTGAGATAAATGTTTGTGAATCAATCTGAGATACTGCTGAGTTCTTTCTTTTCAACTCCTCATTCAACAAACTGCTTGTTACTTGACTCATGGTAACAATACCATCTGGCGCAGAATTACTAAGAGAAACCACCAGTGTCTCCTAACTTTCTAACAATGAACTGAGAAGTAACAATGCCTACAACTCATCATCAAGGGATATTTTCATAGAAGATAACTGGTTAGTAATACTCTGCATTTCATTCAAATGCTCAGCAATAGAAGCACCCTCTTTATATTTCAGGTTCACAAGTTTTCTAATCAAAAAAGCTTTGTTGCCAGCTGTTTTTCTTTCATAGAGACCTTCCAACTTTTTCTAAAGAGAATATGCAAAACTTTCAGTAGAAACATGGTGAAAGACACTATCATCAAGCCACTATCGAATAAACCCAACCGTTTTTTGATCTAATCTCTTCCACTCATCATCTGTCATAGTTATGGGTTTTTTACTATCTCCTTGCAAAGGTCCATACAAATCTTTGCAATACAAGAGATCTTCCATTCTTGGTTTTCATATCATCCAATTGTTTTCGTTCAAACTAATCATGCGAGAAATACTACCAGCCTCCATATTCAAACACAAAAAAATTAAATTACCAAAACCTTGCTCTGATACCAGTTGATGTAATAAAAAGAGACAACAAACAAGGAAAAACTTTTGTATATGAACAAATACTAATAGGCCATAACACACAGCGGAATTAAATGGAAATCACAATTAAATAGAACACCAAGATTTATGTGGAAAACTCCTTCAACGTGAAGGGTAAAAATCATGGGGCAAATCAGAGAAAATCCACTATAGAAATAATGAATGTACAATTCTCGAATCTTTTGCCTAAAACCCAAGCAATAATCACAAGAGAATAACTAGGATACAAAGATCATGTCACTGTATACAATATCCAAAACCTCCCCAAGCAATCACAGTAAAAATTCACTATAGATCTGATCTAACTTGAGATGAGAAATTGTTTAGATGAATGAGAACAATTTTTGTGTTTTCCTTGACTTCTTCCCTTTTTTTCTCTTGTTTTTCTGCTCTTTTCTCTTCTCTTTGAATCCACTTTTTGCTACGAAGTTTCTGCCCTTTGCTGTAGTTTTCTCCTCTAATTTTCGTAGCCACCATTAGCCCCTATTTAAACTAGTGTTTAGGTTAAGATAGAATTTAGGAAGAAAAAGATGAACCGTGGATTGATAAAACTCATATAAATTGAATTTGGGCTCTCAGCACAACATTGCTCTCACTCCTTTGTTCAGAATCTATAATAAAGAACACTATGATTATCGGGATCTATACTCCCTTGATCTGACCCAAACTCCCTCACTACTTTGAGCTACATCTCCGAAAGAGGCTCCGTATTTACCCCCTAGCTCTGAACTTCCCCCGTCCTTCCCGTAAACACACCCGATACTTAAGCCGAAGAAGGCAATCATCTAATTGGATTTCATCGCGGGTAAACTTGTCTGGTGACGAACTTCTCTCTCTGGTGTCGACTTGAATTGCCGCCCTTAAGCGCGCTGCGTAGTGGGCATTCAACAGGCCTATAACTCTTATTCCCTTATTGAAAGTTTTCTATACGAGACCATACATTTCAGTGTCAGTTCCATTCTGTTCTTCCGAGTTGAATCCGATCCGTGTTCCAGTTCTGTATATAGGCTTTCCCTTTGTTACTCTAATGAGGAATAGTTAAAAGATGGTGCACCCGCAATCGACACTGACTTGACATCGAGCGCAGAGTCAAACATTCATTGAAATTGAACAGACGCACTGAGTCTTGTTGCTTTATCTAGTTCTGTTGCTGGTTCAGCTACGTAGATGTTTGATTACCTCCTTCGTTATAGCCTCTCTTAGTTTTATTACCGTGACTGACTTATTCTTTATTTATTGCTTGCTGCTTATTCTTGTTTCTACTTTACTTAATCAGTTGATCCGAGATCTTCTTCTTAATATGATTGAACTCGAAAGAAGGGTTTATAGGTGAAGACACTATGGGCGATATGAGAGCTACTAGACACACACTTATACAAAACCGTGATACTCGACTCGCACACAAACATACTTTCCTAAAGCTAACTAAACTTGCAGAACCGACGAGACTGTAAACCGTACAAGAACCTACTTTGCTTGCTAGAGCGGGACTAGAAGACTATGAACTTACTGCAACGCCGAGATATCGCACCTCTGCTTCACCGCATTACCTCTAATAGGATCATAGGATGAAAGAAACTAGCACCAAAGAAGCAACTGTTGATTCAGGACTTGATATACGCCTGTAGTATATTAGATAATATAGTATATATTAGATAAGTAATAACACTTTTTAGATACCTCTTATAGCATTTGCATCTTTGACGTGTGCTAAAGGGAGTTATGCAAGAACAAGTGCGTTAGCGAGTAGAGTTAAGCGAGTAATATAATAAGCAGGGGAACCATAAGTTTAAGTAAGCAATGCTGTGTATTGTATGTATACAGGTAATAATAGAATCGGAGGTGTGTTGGCTCTAGGCTCATCTCTTTTCTCATACCCACGTAGCGTACGCACTGGCTCTGTATTTGTTGACTGAAGATTCACTGTTTCTACTGCGCAGGTCATTATTGAATCAGAGTCTCAAGGAAGCGAGTATTCTCAATCAAAGGGCAAACTCACCTTTACGCTGAATGAATCATCGGTGAAATTGTCAGCAGCATGGCATTGTCTAGACACTTGTAATATCACAAACTTTCTACTATAGGCGTAGCGCAAGTCCAAGAGGAAGTTCATTCTTCATACAGTCAAATCCAGTCCCAATCGGTTAAGTCGTTAATTGAAGCGCTAAGTTGCTTAGTTTGAAAGAAGCGCTTTGAAGCCATAAGTAAATGAGTTTCCGTTTCATACGCATAGTCTTCTTGGGCCGACCTTACCTATACTTGACGATCAGAACCGATTGCTTCTAATCTTGCTTGAGATCCTAATGCTCCAACTTTTAGTTCTCCTGATTCATATCCCGATCCTGCTTTAGCTTTATACCCGGATCCTGCTTCTGGTCTCGTTGACAAAAGGAGAGTTCTGAGACAGAATCCAATCTAAAGTCCACTGCTAGGTGTTTTGTTCTAGTTGAATCGACTCGATAATATTCATATGCTTGATAAGAAGTTGCTTGTGTCTTTAAGTAAGAGATCTAAGTTTAGTGCGAAAGTAAACGTTAACAAGCTATGTCTTTACGGGGTTCTATACATGGACTGGGACCTGGTGCTCGATACGAAAGATTCAATTCATCAAGAAGATATTCTGTGCAAGAGAGAGATTCAATTGATGTTTGAGTTGAGCCATAATCAAGGTAAACTGATTGTCCTGTTGTAGCTCCTCTTTAGAACGCAAAACAAGTAGGCAAGCCGAGTGAACCACCGGTAAAAGATTTAAGCGCTGAAGCATAAGAAACATCTTGCTCCGGCTCCTGAGAAATAGGAATATGCTTCTCTTTCTTCTGTCCGTAGGAACCGATACCAGAAAGAACTCCCCTCTCCTGTTACAACTTTCTATACAAGAGTCACTATCATCATGAAATTATGCAATTCCACTTAACCTGAACCTTGCTCTGTAATTTATTCCTCACCAGCACCAGATCTTGCTTAACCTTGTGAATATCCTTCTTTAGTAGTAGCTTGTCGCCCTTAACCCTGCTTGAACGCCTGAACAACTCCAGATCAACTCCCTTATATTAAGATTATTGCTTCGCCCGGAAAGTAAGCGTTAGAGAGCATTGCCTCTTGCCGACAAGAAAGGTAACAAGCCACGCACGCAAAGGTAAAGCATGCAGTGGAACAAACATGTAGTCTTATAGTTCAGGACAGGGGCGCTGTAGCGAGCGAATCAACTCACTTGTTAAAAAGAATGAAGCGTTGCACTAATCTAATATAGAAATGAATGTAAACAAACTCTCTAAACTCTATTATTCCCCGGTGCACCCGCTCAAGTAAGCTAAGATTCTCACATAAAATGTAAGCTAATGCCAATGAAAAACAGGTGCATTAATTATAAGGGCACTGGACTTGTCAAGGATAGTTTGGGGTAGTTGCTGTCTCAGTTGAAGAATGATTTGTGGCTGCCGTGACTTAGGCTTATTGTGCCCCGCTCTGTATGATAGAATAAGGTAACTAACCATCATTTATTGCTTTAAGATGCTCGTATTCAGCAGTGCTAAGCGCTTAAGAAGGACGGAAACAGAGACCTTAGCCCTCTTTTTAGTCGTTTAACATAGGGTCTACTCCTCTGATAGCTAATCCACCCAACAAGCTATTCAAATGCATTTTCGCCTCTAGTCTTTGCTGATGCTTCGAAACTCCCTAACGGGCAAATCCAAGATTCACTTTAACTGCCAACAACTCTCACTGATGCGGGTTACACCGAGGATAAGATCGTGTTCCACATATAGGAGCACGGTAGCCTCACTCTAAACTCTAACCTCACAGCTGACAGCTGACAGCTGACATATTACAAGAATCACTCATCATATCGGCACCCGCTCAACAAAGCTCCCCTACTTACTTAATGCGCAAAGCCAAGATAAATAGTCACAACATTCTCCATTCAGTCATTACTGCTGGCTCAACGCACCCTGATAGTCACCCTTAGCACAACGGAACAATAAGCTTGTTTGCTTGCTTTTACTCTACTCGTACACTTCATGCCCTTGGTTCTAGTTCACTTGTTTCCTCTTCAGCTTGTTCCTAAGCTTGTTGAGTTGTCTGTTGAGCTGCGCTTACGTTAGCTCTTTAACAGGCTTGCTTTCTCTCAATAATGGATTCTGCCTAGCATATGATGGAAAAGAGTAACTAAACTCACTGCATTACTTTCTTTCCTGACAAAACTCACTAGCACACCCCGAGAAATAAGCGTAAGCATTTATTCTATACCAAACAAGTCTTCCGCTTCAGTAGCCCGAGTAGAGGCACCCGTGACTTATAGAATAAAGTAAACAAATGCAAATGGATTCCTTTAAGTACGATTAAGAATTGATTCATAGTAGTTATCTAAATATTTATCATGATCTAAATGGTTAGGGTGGTTTCAATAACTAACTTTATCATGGGTGATATGATGGAAAGTGGTTGTTACCACTAGGTCCTATAAAAAGGATCATAGTTCATGAAGAAGTATATAGAGTGTGAACATTTGGAAAAATAATTATAAGTGTTTAATATCGTTTCTCTTGTTTATAATACTATATTGGTTTACTAGATTTGAAGTATTCTCTCTTGATTACATCGTAATATTCTATTTTTTATTGTCTTCTTGCTCCTCCAATCTCAACATTTGTGGTATCAGAGCCTTGTTTCAATCTGAACTAGGCATTATGACTTTTAATGATAATTTCATGTCTCAACCCCTTATTCCCATCTTCTCGGGCAAAAGCTATGAATTTTGGAGTATCAAGATAAAGACTCTATTCAAGTCTCAAGATCTTTGGAACTTAATAGAGAATAGATATACAGATCCAGATGAAGAAACCAGGCTGAGGGAGAATAGAAAGAAGGACTCAATGACATTGTTCTTCATTCAACAAGCAGTACATGAGATAATATTCTCAAGAATTGCAGCAGTGACAACCTCCAAGCAAGCTTAGTTGATACTTCAAAACGAATTTCAAGGCTCATCAAGGGTGATTACGGTGAAACTTCAAACCCTTCATCGTGAGTTTGAAATTTTATTTATGAAAAGCAATGAATCGGTGCAAGATTTTCTTTCTCAAGTGATTGAAATTGTTAATCAAATGAAATCTTATGGTGAGCATCTTCATGATCATATAATTGTTGTAAAATTTTTGAGAAATTTAACTCCGAAATTTGATCATATTGTTACCGCAATTGAGGAATCAAAAGATCTGTCTACATATTCATTTGATAAACTAATGGGTTCCTTGCAAGCACACGAAGCAAGGATGAACAGGTCATTTGAGAAAAGTGAAGAAAAAGTATTTCAGATTAAGGGGAAGTCTTCTACTTCAAAAGAAGACAAAAATTCAGCAGGAAGAGGACATGGCAGAGGAGGATTTCGTGGTAGAGGAAATGAAAGAGGAAGAAGACACTTTGATGGGCATGATGAACAAAAGCAATCAAATTATGATAAAAAACTATAAGAATAGAATTCAATGCCACTATTGTAAAACGTTTGGTCACATGAAAGCAGATTACTGGAAAAGAGAGAAGCAAGCAAGCTTTCTGGAGGAAAATGAAGACAATAGTAAGTTGCTTATGACTCATTCACATGATATCTCAAATGATATTTGGTTTTTGGATAGTGGATGTTCTAATCATAGGTCAGGCATAAGATTAATATTTAGAGATATTGATGAAACTCACAAGTTGAATGTTAGACTTGGAGATAACAAGCAATTCCAAGTAGAAGGAAAAGGAACAATTGAGGTAAAAACAAGTCAAGGAAAGATAAAATACCTTGATAATATTTTCTTTGTTCCTAGTTTATCACATAACTTATTGAGTGTTAGACAACTTATAGATCATGGATATTCAGTTATATTTGATAATCGTTCATGCACCATTAAAGATAAAAAATCTGGTTTGATTATGGTAAAGGTTTGCATGACGCAAAATAAGATATTTCCACATGATGTTTCAAATATTGAAAAGCATACTCTAATTGCAACTCAAAAGAATGAGTCTAATTTGTGGCATTTAAGATATGGACACCTTAACATTAAGGGCTTAAGGCTGTTAAAGCAAAAAAAAATGGTTTTTGGATTGCCCAAAATTAATACACTTGATGTATGTGAAGGATGTATTTATGGCAAACAAAGTAAAAAATCATTTCCTATTGGAAAAGCATGGAGAGTATCTGATTGTCTTGAATTAATTCATGCTGATTTATGTAGATATATGAATACAAAATCGTTTGGTGAAAGTCAATATTTTTTATTATTTACTGATGATTATAGTCGCATGAGTTAGGTATATTTACTAGAAATAAAATCTGAAACATTTGATAATTTTTGAAAATTCAAGGCACTTGTAGAAAGGCAAAGTGGTAGATGCATAAAGATACTTCGGACAGATAGAGGTGGTGAATTTCTATCTAATGAGTTTAGTTCTTTTTGTGAAGAAAATGGTATTCACAGGGAATTGACAACACCTTATACACCGGAACAAAATGGTGTAGCTGAACGTAAAAACTGAACTGTCATTGAAATGGCAAGAAGTTTGCTTAAAGGAAAGGATCTTCCAAATTAGTTTTGGACAGAAGCAGTTGCAACAATAGTTTATTTATTGAATATTTCACCAACTAAGGCTGTTATGAATCGAACTCCCTTTGAGGCTTGGTATAGTATAAAACCAAGTGTAAACTATCTAAGAATTTTTGGTAGTATTGCTTATGCTTTGGTGAATTTACAAAATCACCACAAGCTTGATGAAAAATCTGAAAAATATATTTTTATTGGTTATTTCTTACAATCCAAAGCATATCGATTGTATAATCCTGTTAATGGCAAAGTTATTATTAACAGAAATGTTGTGTTTGATGAAAGGACAAGTTGGAATTAGGAGTCAAAAGAAGGTGAAACACAAACTCAGATTCCGATAGAAGTAGACACTCCACAGAATCAAGTAACAGATCCTGCTCCAACAAATTCATCGTCAGCCTCACCCAGTAGTAGTTTAAATTCTAATTCCTCAGATGAATCCCCTCCATGAAAATTCAGATCACTAACCGAAATTTATGATTCAATAATTGCTTTATTTATTTCAGATCCTACAACTTCTGAGGAAGCAGTTGAAAAAGAGGAATGAAAAAAAGTAATGAAGGAGGAAATCAAGTCAATTGAGAAGAATAAAACCTGAGAGCTAATGAATCTACCAAAGGAAAAGGAAGCAACAGAAATATTTTGTGATAATAAAGCTACAATTGCAATGACAAAAAATCTAACATTTCATGGAAGAACGAAGCATATAGAGATATGTTATCATTTCATCCGTGATCTTGTAGCAAGTAGAGCCATAGTAATGAAGTATTATGGCACATATGAATAAGTTGCGGATATACTTACCAAGTCGCTTCTAATTCAAAAACATATTTATTCTATGTCTCAAATTGGTGTATGTAACTATGAATCAAGGGGGAGTGTTAAGAATTGATTCATAGTAGTTATCTAAATATTCATCATGATCTAGGGGTTAGGGTACTTTCAATAACTAACTCTATCATGGGTGATATGATGAAGAGTGATTGTCACCACTAGGTCCTATAAATAGGATCATAGTTCATGAAGCAAGTATATAGAATGTGAGCATTTGGGAAAATAATTATAAGTGTTCAATATCGTTCCTCTTGTTTATAATATTATATTGGTTTACTAGATTGAAAGTATTCTCTCTTAATTGCATCGTAATATTATATTGGTTTACAAGAACGGCTTACTTTCCGGGACGGCTTACTCTCAAGAAACGAATGGAGGCAAAACAGCATTGAGTGAAACCGGTGAACTCGCGCTATCTGAAGAATAGAATGGAGGTGCGCTCCTCCCATTTGCAGATGTAGTTATTTGGGCGAGTGCTCAGTAAACGTGCACAAAAGGAAGATAATTATTAAGTAACATAGGAGCTGAGAGTAAAGTAAGTAATATCCTAATATGCTTCTGGAATTCTTTCCCGCCCTATACTGGACCATCGGAAAGAGGCACCCCGTACTATTAACTAATCACTCTTTTCGGTAACTAAGCAGTAATATGAAGAGTAAGCTCTAAGCAGTTTGGTTATTCGCTGAGTTTTTCTTGAATCTTGACCTAAGCAGCTTTCATATGTACCTTGTGTTGGTACCTAAGCAGTAAGATGTGTCGTTACCGCAGGGTGGGCATACTTTTGTTACCGCTCCGAGTGGGCATACTCATATCAGGGGTTTCCTCATAGTTTTGAATACTTATATGATTAATTAATGCATACTCCTCATACTCATTTTCTCTTCTATCTAATTCAATATATCTAACACAATTTCTTTCTTTACAATATTGACAGTAAATGGATTTGATTTCTTTAGGCTTAAATTCAATTAAAACTCACTTAACTCACGTTAGCACTACTCAACTTAAATCCATTATTGTCCTTCAGTTAACTTCTCCCATGAAAGCAGGAACGCTGTGTTGTTACTATACTTAGAATAGAAGATGGATCTACACTACATATCTTATTAAAGAAAGCAAGGCAGGACAATAAGTCTCTTTAAGCAATGCTGTTTGTTTACTCTTTATTCTATGTGCATGTGTAGAGCTCTTTCTTTTCTTCAATGCTGTTTGTCTACTTCTTTCTACATTAGTTGTCTAGCTCTTTTAATTTTCTTATATAAGGTTGTTTCTATTCCTTAGAACTTTATTGCTAAAGGCCAATTTGCTTAAGACAGGAAGGTGAACTTACTACTGCCTGCTACAGATGCTTTACCAAGGACGCTTACTCCTACCTTTGCTTTATTACCTGAACCTGAGCGAGTTCAAAGGCAATGGAAGGAATAGAAAGGAAGAGATATAGAAATGGTTGGCTTTACAGAGGAGGGATCTACTGCGCCTACTTCTTTGCTTCACCTTACTAATGCAACTTGTTAGTGTAAACTAACTTTATGCTGTGGCCTTGGGGCCGACGTGACTGGGTTCGGGTCCGAGTACGCAGAGATCTTCCTCAATCGACCCTGGAGTCTGACGATGTCGACGGGGGCTCTTCGATGCGCTCTCCGTCTTCGCTCCTGCACACAAGTCGGGTCGGGAAAGCTCCGCCCGACCCCTCCGACGATCAAGTCAGTTGATGGTTTCAGATGAGGTTTTTTCTGATCCGAGTGAGCCCTCCTTCCTTTTTCCCCGAACGCCGGAGCTCATATAGGGAAGGTTACTATTTCCTGATGTGTCCGCTTGCAGGGGCAGGGTCATACTTCTGATAGCGTCTGACACCGTGTGGAGGACCTGGCTCTTGCGGGATGGCAGCATATCTCGGTCGGCATACGGGACGACGACGTGCCTCAGTCGGTGCTCAGCCTGCTTTGGCCTGACGTTGTCGAGCCGATTGGACAACTTTCGTTGCTCTTCGCTTAGCACGGTCCAGGGGACGTCACCCGAGAGCAGGTGACATCGGCTCACATCCCGTCATCATTATTACCCTCATCATTCTCCCCCCCCCCTAAAGGAAGCCATGCATCGGTTCTTACCAGGGGGGTCGGAGGCGTGGCTTCTAGCAGTCGAGACGGTCGGTTTCTCCTCCGATAGGTGTTGTGAAGGTTTTCGAGAGGG
Source organism: Musa beccarii (assembly GCA_024322285.1). NCBI lineage: Eukaryota > Viridiplantae > Streptophyta > Magnoliopsida > Zingiberales > Musaceae > Musa > Musa beccarii. The sequence continues at coordinate 42,269,027 of CM044400.1, read as the reverse complement.
TCTCGGTGGGCTATTGTCAACTCAGCATCCTGCGATGAAGGTGTATGACTTGAACGTCCTTCGACTGAGGCCGAAGGGTCGGGCGACCAGGTCGCGCCGAGATGTTAACTCGGGCAGATTGCGACCGAGGTACACGGCTCAGGCGGGTGGACCGCGCAGAGGTGTAAGACTCGGGTAGACTACAGCCGAGGTACCCGGCTCAAGCGGGTGGACCACGCAGTGGTGTAGGACTCGGGCAGGCTGCGGCCGAGGTACACGGTTCAGGCAGGTGAACCGCGCAGAGGTGTAGGACTCGGGCCGACTACAGCCGAGGTACACGGCGCAGGTGGGTGGACCGCGCAGAGATGTAGGACTCGGGCAGGCTACGGCCAAGGTACATGACTCAGGCGGGTGGACCGCATAGAGGAGTAGGACTCGGGCCGGCTGCGGCCGAGGTACACAGCTCAAGCGGGTGGACCGCGCAGAGGTGTAGGACTCGGGTGGGCTACGGCCGAGGTACACGGCTCAAACGGGTGGACCACGTAGAGGTGTAGGACTGGGGCAGGTTGCGACCGAGGTACACGGCTCAGGCGGGTGAACCACGTAGAGGTGTAGGACTCGGGCCGACTGTGGCCAAGGTACACGACTCAAGTAGGTGGACCACGCAGAGGTGTAGGACTCGGGCAGGCTACGACTGAGGTACACGGCTCAAGCGAGTGGACCAGGCAGAGGTGTAGGACTCGGGCAGGTTATGACCGAGGTACACAGCTCAGGTGGGTGATCCACGTAGAGGTGTAGGACTCAGGTAGGCTATGACTGAGCAGTTACTTAAGGCGGTGATAATTCAACACAATTTTTTGCCCGACGTGGGCGACCGAACAGCCCCTTGCTTGCATGAGGCTTGGAGGAACGGTCCCCTGTGTCCAGTCGCAGGCTCTCGGGAGTCGAGATCGAGGAGCCTACGCTCTGGCATTTACTACGTTTGCCTTCCAGCTGCTACATCGAGCCTCATTTATGGCAGAGTGGCTTTTGGCCTTCCCGAGGTGGCACGCCTCGCAGGCAAGCACGCAAGTGGGCTACCGCCCACTTGGGGGAGACGAAGGGTCGTTGTTTTGGCGGGACTTCTGCTATAAATAGCATGCGGTTGCTTCACCGCATGCCTCCTACTGGGTATTTATCTAGCCGCTTCCTCTGGACTTCGTCGCTTCCCCCTTTCAATCGTCCCTTCTGATTTCTGCGACCATCTCCATTCAAGTCAGCCCTCCTAACTCCCCTTCCAACGGTCAGTAAAGATGGCCTCTTCTTATTCTTCGACTCTATCCTCTTCTACCTCCTCCTCTAGTAATGTCGGGGAAAACCCATTGCCGTTGAACCACAACTCGTCTTCTGACGAGAAAGCGGCCCTTGAAATCCTGATGTGGCCACATGACCTTTACTCCACAGTGAGTGAGTCATTATTCAGTGACCTCCGGGATCGTTACAGCATCACCCCGACCTCGGGGTAAATGTCTGTAAGATATGGTCGGGCTGACTCGGACAGGGCAGGTCACCTATGAGTATGGGTACTGGATCGCCCTGGCCCGTTTCCGAGCGCGCCACCCCGACCTCGAAGTCACAGAAGATCCTTTCGCCCCATTCCCCGAGGACTTGGGCGTTGACATGTCGGAAGAAGTCCCCTTCGACGACAGCTTAGAAGCCCCAAAGGAGTAGGACGGACTCATTGTAATAATTTTGATAATTTTTCTAAGGGGTCAGTCGGGTGTAAATGTCTGTAAGATATGGTCGTCCAATCCTGTAACCCCACTTTTGCTAAATGAAAAAAAAAATTTGTTCAAACTCTTTGTATTGTCCCGCTTAGTCTTCCTACACGAAAATTTTTTTAAGGTTCTACACGTTCCACGTCCTTGGTAATGGATGGCCCTCCATCGTCGTGAGCCAGTACGTGCTGACTCGGACAATCTCGACAACTTGATAAGGTCCTTCCCAGTTGGGAGCGAGCTTGCCGCGCGCTTGGGTCGGGTCACTCACCTCGGCTTTGCGCAGGACCAGATCGCCCAATTTGATTGGTCGAGGACGCACTCTCCGGTTGTAAATCCAGGCAACAGCTCTTTTATAGGAGAGAGCTTTTAAGTGTGCATTGGCTCGTCGCTCCCTGAGCAGGTCTAATCCGGCTCGGAGTCCCTTGGCCGACGTCCCTTCTTCGTAGCCTTCTGTCCGAGGGGTGGGGATGACCACCTCGGGGGGTAGGATGGCCTCAATGCCGAACGCAAGACTGTAAGGGGACTCTCCAGTCGCAGTTTTGGGGGTGGTCCACAAGGACCACAAGATGCTCGGGAGTTCATCCACCCAAGCTGATCGGGCCGCGAACGCTCTTCTTCTAAGTCCATCCAGGATGGATCGGTTGGTTACCTCTGCCAGACCGTTGGTCTGGGGGTGGGCCATTGAGCTGAATCTCAATTGAATCTTATAGCTCGCGTAGAATTTCTTGAATCGTGTGCTAGTGAACTGGGCCCCATTGTTAGTGATGATGACCTTGGGCAAGCCGAACCGAGTCACTATATTTTTCCATATGAACTTCTCCACCTGATGCTCCGTGATCGTTGCTAGTAGCTCGATTTCGACCCACTTGGTGAAGTAATCCACCCTGACCACAATGTACTTCCGTTGCCCCGAGGCTGGCGGGAAAGGTCCGAGGAGGTCCATTCCCTAATGCGCGAAAGGCCACGCGCAGTCTACGGGAGTGAGCGGAACCGCGGGCCGTCGAGGCGTCCGGGCATGCCTCTAGCACGCGTCGCATCGTTGCACGTAGGATTTCGCATCTTGGCACATGGTGGGCCAGTAGTAGCCTTGGCGAAAGATCTTGTATGCCAAGGTTCGCCCTCCGATGTTCTCTCCACAAATCCCCTCGTGGACCTCGGCCAGAACCGACCGAGCTTCGTCGGGATCCAAGCACCGCAAGAGAGGATGCAAGAACGACCTCTTATAGAGCCTTCCATTTATTTCGCAGTACCAGGCCTGGGTACCGCGCAAGCGTCGAGCCGTGGACTGGTCGGCGGGCAAAGCTCCATTGCGCTTGAACTGTAGCATCTCCTGCACCCACGTTGTTGGTGCATCGGCCATGACTACCGTGGTGATCGTGTGGGAAGGGAGTTCTTCTACGTCGGGCTCGACCTCAGGGCCCGACTTTGAAGCTAGTTTAGCCAATGCATCTGCCCACTCGTTCTGACTCCTCGGCACCCTAGATAACATAAAGCTAGAGAATTTGGCGGTCAGGCTTTTTACCTCTACCAAATATTTTGACATGGTCGGGTCGCAGGCCTCGTATCCATCGCTGAGATGCTCAGCTACAAGCTGTGAGTCAGTGAGGACGTGTATGGCATCCACCTGCATCTTGGCGGCCAACCTGAGTCCTGCTAGGAGTGCCTCATATTCTGCCTCATTGTTTATGGCCTTAAAGCTGAAGCGGAGGGAGCGCTCAAACGAACGTCCGTCGGGGGCTTCCAACACCAGCCCTGCTCCTGCACCCTTCGAGCCAGCCGAACTATCAACGCGTAGGACCCATTCTACTTTAACCTGCTCGAGACCCTCGTCCTTAGACTGAGTCAACTCCGAGATGAAGTCAACTACTGATTGGGCTTTGATGGCAGTCTTTGGTACATATTGTATGTCGAACTCGTCAAGCTCCACCAACCACTTGAGAAGGCAACCTGCCAAGTCAAATTTAGATAAAACCTGTCAGAGTGGTTGGTCGGTGATTACCTCTATCGGATGAGCTTGAAAGTAGGGACGCAGCCTCCGGGCCGTTAATACAAGTGCTAGTGCCAGCCTCTCGATCGGCGGGTACCGCACCTCGGGCCCGTTCAATACGTGACTGGTGTAGTAGACTAATAGCTGCTCCCTGGAAGCCTCCTTGATTAGGACGGAGCTAACTGCGTGCTGGGAGGTGGCCAAGTAACCAACGAGTTTCTCCCCAGAGGAGACCGAAGCGAGATGGGGGAGGTCGGCCAGGTGTTGTTTTACGCATGCGAGGGCTTCCTCGTAGTCCGTAGTCCATTGAAGTTCTTCGGGCTCTTCAGGGCATGGAAGAAGGGGAGACAATGATCACACGATCGGGAGAGAAATCAAGATAGGGCAGCGAGCCTCCAGTCCAGCCTTTGCAACTCCTTGATTGTCCGAGGCGCCTGCATGCTGGTGATCACCTGGATTTTCTCCGGGTTGGTGTCGATTCCCCTTTCGTGTATGACGAATCCGAGGAACCTTCCCGAGCTGACACCGAAAGCACACTTCGAGGGGTTGAGTCGCATGCCATATTTCCGGAGCATGGAGAACGCTTCAGCCAAGTCGGTCAAGTGGGTCACGGTTGTGCGGCTTTTCATGATCATGTCATCGATGTAGACTTCCATGTTTCCCTTGATCTACCGGGTGAACATCTTGTTCACGGTCCTCTGGTATATAGCTCTGGCGTTCTTTAGCCTAAAGGGCATAACCTTGTAGAAGTATACTCCCCAATCGGTGAGGAAGGCCGTATGCTCTTGGTCCTCGGGGGCCATCCTGATCTGGTTGTAACCGGAGAAGGCGTCCATGAACGAGAGGCGGGCATGTCCTGAGGTAGCATCGACCAACTGGTCAATTCTTGGGAGGGGATAACAGTCTTTCGGGCACGCATGATTGAGATCGGTATAGTCAACGCACATCCTCCAACTCCCATTAGATTTTTTTTACAAGGACCACATTCGACAACCATCGCAGGTACTTGACTTCTTCTATGAAGTCTACTGCCAAGAGTCGCTCCACCTCCATGCAGTCAGTTGTCAGTCAGGAGCAAGTCAATGGGGCCTTTGCCTCACTGGGTGAGCCTCAGGGGAAATGCTCAAGTGATGTTGGGCAACCTCAGGGTCAACGCCTGGCATATCCGCTGGCGACCAGGCGAAGATGTCAATGTTTTCCTATAGGAAGCCGATAAGTTGTCTCTGTTCCTGCTTGGGGAGTTTCGGCTCGATCTGGATCGTCTGGTCCGGTCGACCTTCACGTAGGGGCACGCCTATGGTGGACTCCGTCGGCTCGAGGTGTTGGGTCGGTTTCTTTGTCTCCCGGGGATCCTCCAGGGGTTGATCGACCCTTGGTCTTTTGTGCAACGAGACCGCCGTCAGGTAGCATCGCCTGGATTCACGAGGACTTCCCCAAACTTCACCGACCCCAGCGTGGGTCAGAAATTTTACTGTTCGGTGGTACGTGGATATGACGGCTCTGAACCTGTTGAGGGTCGGGCGACCCAAGATCGCGTTATACGCAGTAGGGAGGTCGACTACCAAGAAGGTTGCCATCACCGTCTTTGACCTTGGTAGGTACCCAGCGTTAGCGGCAAGGTGACCGCACCTAGCAGCGTGATCGAATCGCCGGTGAACCCGATGAGTACAGAACACATCGATTCCAGGGCATCTCTAATCAGTTCGAGCTTCTCGAAAGCATCAGAATAGAGTACATCGGTCGAGCTCCCTGTATCGATCATAATCCTCCTTACCTGGGTATTGGCAATCCTGGCAGCTATTACCAATGTGTCGTTGTGCTCAGATCGGTCAGCACCCTCGACAGGAAATGTGATTTTGGGCTCGAGCGCGCGTCTGGGGTGCTCATCCGCAGCTGCTCGGGTGTATGCCTTCCGTCCAGATATACTGTTCCATCCGGATGCTGGGTTGCTCGTTATCACATCAATCTACCGCTCGACAGGACCCTCGGGGCGCGGCGAGAGGTCCTTATCCCGGCGGAGGAACTTGCCAAGATGTCCTCTGCAAATGAGCTCCTCGATCTGTCACTTCAGGTCGTGGCACTCAGTGTCGTGGCTGTTTTCTCAATGAAAACGACAATACCTAGACTGGTCCTATAGCTCCAGGGGGCTCCTCATCGGATTGGGGGTTCTGAGCAACCCCTTCTCCTTTATTTGGAGAAAGACCTCCGTTCTGAATGTGCCCAAGGCGGGGAGCGGGGATCTCGACATTGGCGGATCAGACCTATCTAACCTGTGCCTCGGGGTGGCCACCTGTTGTGCCCGGGTGTGCTTTGGCCAGGCTCTTTTGTGTTCCTCGCGCTTTCCGGCCATCCAGGTGTCCGTCGCGATGTATCGGTTGGCCTGCTGGAACATCTCCAGAACTGTGGTGGGGGGACGCTCCACAAGGGACCAGAAGAACCTAGAAGGTCGCAGTCCTATCATGAACGCCTGCATTAACAAAGAGGGATGAGCATTCGGCAACCTCTGGATTTCTATGGCAAAGCAATTCACAAAATGGGAGAGGGGCTCGTCCTCCTTTTGGTTGAGTCCAAGGAGTGGAGTGATGGATGGCTTCAGTCATGCGAAGGCTAGGAAGTTAAGCTTAAAGTCTTTGGCAAGCTGGTCGAAGGATGTGAACATCCCGGCCTTCAAGCCGTTGTACCATGCGCGGGCTGGTCCCCTCGAGGTCATGGGGAACGCTCTCCACATCAAGGCGTCCGAAGTTCCGTACAGCATCATTTGGGCACAGAAGGTGGCCACATGGCCTGCTGGGTCCGTGGTGCCATCATATGCGTCGAGGGAGGGAAGTCGTAAGTTCGGGGGAACCAGCTGGTCTTGAATCTCAAGCGCGAATGGGGAGCCCCAGTGCATGTCCTCCCCGGGCTCTTCCTTGAACTTGCGTACCTACTTCTGTATCTCGTCAAGTCGCTGACTAACGAAGCGCAGCTAGGCTCAAAGGGAATCCGTCGAATCTGAAGATAGCACCTCGGGCTCCGGGCGACCGCTCGGGTTCTCCAACGTTTGGTCCTCGAACGAGACCCGTTGCACGCCAGGCAAGACGAGAACCAGCGAAGGTGTCGGATGGGCTTTGACATGCGACTCCGGTTGCTGCGTCGCAGGCGACACCGTTGGTGGAGAAATGAGCGAGATAACGGTTTACATCATTCCGGTCAGAGCTTAGACTTAGCGGGTGAGGTCCTGAAAAGTCTTAGGGGATACGGGCGGTGGGCCGATCGGGATGCCCTCGGGCGACGATAAGCCCGGGTCGTTGAACAACCGCCAATAGTGCTCTGAAGTCGCAACGGGGTCCTCTGCCCGGGGCCCGTCACGTGGGGGGTTAATTCCCGAAGCCCCGATCGGGCATGACCCCTCAGCCGCGTGTTCGTCTGGGTCGATCTACTGATCTCTCGACATCGGGCCCTCCTTCTAGCGCTAATCTGTTAGTGTCAACAACTTTATGCAGTGGCCTTGGGGCTGACGCGGTTGGGTTCGGGTCCGAGTACGTAGAGATCTTCCTCAATCAACCTTGGAGTCTGACGATATCGACAGGGGCTCTTCGATGCACGCTCCGTCTACATTCCTGCATACAGGTCGGGTCAGGAAAGCTCCACCCAACCCCTCCGATGATCAAGTTAGTTGATGGTTTCAGAGGAGGTTTTTTCTGATCCGAGTGAGCCCTCCTTCCTTTTTCCCCGAACGCTGGGACTCATATAGGGAAGGTTACTATTTCCTGATGTGTCCTCTTGCAGGGGTAGGGTCATACCTCTAATAGCGTCTGACGTCGTATGGAGGTCCTGGCTTCTGCGGGATGGCAGCATGTCTCGGTCGGCATGCGGGACGACGACGTGTCTCTGTCAACACTTGGCCTGCTTTGGCTTGACGCTGTCAGGCCGATTGGACAACTTCGGCTGTGTTGAATCTTGGATTTTGATGATGAAACTAATTGATTGTGGTTTATTGTTTAACTACATTTTGAGTTACGTAGGTCCACTATCGATCAGGATTAGACAGTTGACGCTGGAGGAATTGACGTTGCGCCGGGTGATCACGTCTGGATATTAGATGTCGAGCCGGAGGTTCGATCGATAATCGACTGAAGGCTTCGTACGTCGGGCATCGGGCCAAGATGCATATTGCGCCAAGGATATCGGGGTTGCAGAGGTCATCCGTCGATTGGGCAATAGACCGTAAAAGAGGACAATGTGCCGAAGGATCGGACGAAGCGCCGACCAATGACGTGTCGGGCAACTGAATGTCAATTCGTGTTCTAATAAGTGTCTAGATCGAAGTAGAGTGTTTGTTTGTTTATGTGCAGGATTAACTACGATGACGATGAAGACGCAAAGTGAATCAAAGTGCCGGAAGATAAGTGGGATGGATCATTGGGAGTTCGAGAGTTCGATGGAAGTCTGAAGATTAATTAGGAGTAGTTGCCGGAACCGACCAAGAACGAGAAGGGAGCTTGCCGAAGGGTTTTCGGAAGTTCGTCAGAAGATTCATCGGAAGTTCACGGAGCTTGCCAAGAAAGATTGAAGCTTGCCAATGAAGCTCGTTGGAACTCGCCAAGATCATCGTGAAGTCCGGGAGCTTGCCAAGAGTCCACAGAATGGTTTCCGAGGGTTCGTTGGAAGACCGTTGGAAGTTTGCCGAAAGCTCACCAAAAGAAGTCTTGTCTTATGGACTTTGAAATAGCTTAAAAAATATCTTTAAAATTTGTAGTTAGTACATAATTTGGTTTAGGATTATGTGTTAATCCTATAAACCAAATTTGAGCCAATTCGGACTTCGTTTGGACTGGTTTCGGCCGAGTTTTCGACCGAAACCACTATGCTGAAAAAAATGACCTGGGCGGTTGAACCGCCCCAGGCTGGGTGGTGGCACTGCCCAGAGGCCGAGACCTAGGCGGTGGAACTGCCCCAAGCAGGCGGTAGCACCACCCAGCACCTGCTATGTCAGTCTGCCAGACTGAAAGGCGGTAGAACCGCCTCTGACAGGCGGTAGCACTGCCCGACACCGGGAAACTCAAAAAAATTCAAATCTGGAGCCCAAATTTGAATCACTTTGAGGCCTATAAATACCCCACTTATTCAGAGTTTAGGGGGTGTCTAGAACTGAAAAAAAGAAGGGGGAAACTCTCTTGAAAGTGTTCAAAATCTTCCTTTTTAGTTTGAAGTGTGTTCTAGTCCAAGAGAGGGTAAGAGTGTTTGTAAGGGTTATCTCCTAAGCCCATCAAAAGGAGAAGTGCTGTAAGGGAGTTTATCCTCGCCCGTTGAAAGGAGGATAGCTAGAGGAGAAGCCGGTGGCCTCAAGTGAAGAGGAATCGGGAGTGGACGTAGGTCGTATGACCGAACCACTATAAAAATCTGGTTTGCATTTACGTTCTCGCAACTTACTTTACTGCAAACTATTTTCATTTGCTGCCTTATTTACTCAATTTCATCTTCATCTTATTACGTATGCTTTAAAGTTAAAATGCAATCTTTCCGGGTTCAAACGAAACGTTGCATTCATTCGTACAAAGTTTCCGAACTTGTTTTAATCGCTGAAAATTTCTCGTTCCTTACCGCTACACTAATTCACACCCCCCCCTCTTAGTGCTGCTCGATCCCTAACAATTGGTATCAGAGCTACGTTCTTTCTCTTTCGGATTTACACCCATGAGAAATGGCTCTAAATGATTTTCAAGAAGGCTTATCGATTTTTCGTTCTCCATTCTTTAACGGTTCGGACTACACATATTGGAAAACTTGAATGAGAGTTTTCATACTTTCAATGGATTTAGATTTGTGGAACATCATCGAAAATGGCTTTCAGCCTTCCTCTAAACTGACGAATGAATGGTCGGATTTGGAGAAAATATCATTTTCTTTAAACCCAAAGGCTATGAATGCCTTATTTTGAGTTTTAGATAAGAACGAGTTCAATCGGATTTCAATGTGTGAAATGGCTTTCGATATTTGGCGAACACTTGAAATCACACACAAGGGAACTAGTAGAGTTAAAGACCAGAAAGTAAACCTCTTATTGTATGATTTTGAGCTCTTCCGAATGACACCAAGCGAAACTATCGGCGATATGTACACCCGCTTCATGGATGTCGTCAATAGCTTGAAAAGCCTTGGTAAATGTTTTTCGAACTTTGAACTCACTAACAAGATTTTAAGTTCCCTCCCAAAGAGTTGGGATCCAAAAGTAACCGCAATACAAGAGACTAAAAATTTAAATGATTTTTCATTGGAAGAACTAATCGGATCATTAATAACCTATGAAATGAGTTTCTTGGAATATTTGGAACATGATGAACATATGAATCACCTTCTAAAGAACAAGAAGGATTTGGAACATCAGACAAATGAATGCCACTTGAGTGATGACTCAAGTAATGAGGACAATGAAGATATTGAACACATAACAATGAATGTTAATAAGTTCATTAAACAAAAATTAAAAAATACAAATGAACTTGAATGAAGAAAGAGGCCAAAGAAGAAGAAGAAAGCTTGCAAAGAAGAATCAAGTAAAGAAGAGGTGAAATGGGCTTTGACAGTTTTCGACAATGAAGTAAGAAACTCACCCAAGTTGTTTTTACCTTACTTTGAAATTACATGATCCTTTCATGAGTTGCTAGAAATAGTTGGTAGGATTTTTTTTATGCCTTTTCCTTCATAGTATTTTTGAAAAGTAAAAATTATGAATGATATTTGCATGATTTGTAATATTGCCTAGAATTAATCCATGCATGTGTATCTTGATATTTTATATTTCATTTCTAAACATGATGCTTGATGATTTTGTAACATGTATTAGTTTTTGAAGTAATGTTGATTTGACTCTATGTTGTGGATTAACGTATTCTTGGTCTAATTGTTTTCATGACAAATTAAGATGACATTTTGAGATGATGAAATTTCATGTATACTTTCCATATCGATTTTCAATCTTAAACATGATACATATCTATGTATGAATTTCTTGAAAATCTTTTGATGATAGATGTATATATCTTGATTATAATTTGAAAACTTCTATCTTGGCATAGTGGGTTTTAACCCTTTTTAATGATGAAATTTTTATTGATATATATTTTTATGAAATCAATTATAAAGGCCCAACCCACAAATTTTCAAAATGAAAGAAATGTGGCTTTGATGTTGCCTTGTGTTATATTTGGACTTAATGGGTTTCATGACGAAAGTTATTTTTCAGATTTTTAAAATGATGTATGATTTTAGCAAAAGTTTGAGCATTGATCATCTTGTTATGACAAATGAAAGAAAGAAGTGAAATGATTTTAATGATGAATTCATTTCTAAATATGATGATGCTCTCATGTTTAAATATGATGCATGACATTGATCATTCTTATGAAAGATCAAATCACGTAAATTGAAACTCTTAAAAATAAAAAAAATGTACTACATAATGTTTTATTTTTGATGTGTTTGGTCTTAACGGTCTTTATGACGAAACTTACGTCTTGCTTTGAAAAGTTGATACATGCTCACATGTAATCAATTTATGTTGCTCTTATTAAAATTTTTGAATGAAAGATTTTGATGCATTTGATCTTAATGGGTTTAATGACAAACTTGTATTTTGAATTTATAAAATGATGGCTTCCGTATAAATATTTGAATATACATTATGAAATCATCATTGAAATGAAAATATTAAAAGTTTGTTATCATGCTTAATGACTTTGTGATATCGTATTTTGATGACAAACTCATGTTTTTGTCTTAAATTTGATACTCATCTTTTGAAATATGAGCACACTTGTTTGAAACAAAATGAAACACATTATCATGAAAAATTGAATATCATATCTTGAAATAATGTGTTATATTTTTGTCTTGACGATTTTTATAATGAAGTTTGCCTTTTGTTTTTTGAATACTTATTTTGATTTGGCATAATAAGACAAATGATAAATCCATGTATACTATGTTCATATAAGTCTCTTGAATCTCGAGAATGATTTTGATAATTTGATTATGAATTTCGAGTTGACAAAATGAGTTTGAATGATTTTATGACTCCTCTCTTGATCTCTTAAAATCATGACTTTGAATTCTTGACTTGGGATATCTTTGCGAATCAAAATATTTTTCTCTATGATTGCTTCCTTTTACCATTAACTAAAGAGGAATATAATCCAAGTCTTGATATCTCGATAATTCATACTTGAATGTATTCGTGTATTTGATATTTGATACTTGAAACTTCTTATGAAATATAATCTTGATTCCTATGGATGAATCAAGTTGCTCTTTGTGTTGTATCTTTTCAAATGAATCATGAGCCTTGACATCATATTTTGCATGATATTAAAATGACAAGAATTCTTTGGCTTGTATGTCTTATGTGGCAATTGAAGAATTGATATAAAAGAAATTTGCCTTATGATGAATCAATGAATCATGATTTGATCCTTAATATCGATGTGCTTTTATATATCATGATTCTTGGTTGTATGACATTTATCTTGAAAATTGATAAATGTGAATTTTGATCTTGCTAAAAAGAAAGTTATGAATCATGAATGATATCTTTTGGTTTTGATCCTTGTTAAATTTACATTTTGATATCCTTCATGACATGATTTCTTTGCATTATTGTCTTATTTGCATCATGTAATGATTGGACAATTGATATATATTTTTATTAATGTAAATTTATAATTGATATGAAAAATAACTTGTATAATGATTGAAATTTTTAGTCATTTAGTCCTCCCTTCTTTTTGACAAAGACAAAGGGGGAGAAAAATTGCTACCTTGCAATTTCACAAGAAGTTAAGGATTGTTATCTCAAAGGATGCAAATATTGCTATCTTGACTATCTCAAAAGAAGCAAAATGTAAAACTTCACAATTTTGGAATGTTACACTTGTCATGCCTTTATGTTTGTATGTTTAATGAAAAGTTAGCATATATGTTTAAAGTGATTATACATAATTGCTAGCTCATTGCAAACAAAAAGTTGATAACTTGCAAAGGCGAAATCTAGTTACAAAAGGGAAGAATTGAAAGGAAGCTAACTTGCGTGTCGCAAAGTATATTAGCTTGCTTATCATTATTGATTGCTTACTTATCATCTTTTTCTCTCATATCATGATTTTTGACTCCCTTGAATTCATGACTTAATATGCTGAAAATTCATATTATAAATTTGTTATTTTATCATCATCAAAGCATTGACTATTTGTACTCCACTTTTTGACAAAACAAAGGGGGAGAAGATTAATTGCTAGCTTGTATATCGTAAAGAAAAATTTTGCTAGCTAGAACATGCAAAGGAAGCAAAGAAAGTGCAACTTGCACATCTCAAGAAGCAAGTAAAAAATTACCATCATTGCCCATCCTTAAAAACTTGCTATGATTGAATGGTATGATTGGATGTTGTAATGCAAAGCTATGCTTAAATGTTGTATGATGTATATCTAGATTGATAGCTAGTATGTTGTAAAATTTACATATCTTTTAAACTAGCTATGATGCAACTTCTCCTTTTTGTTGATGACATAGGGGGAGAAGTAAATTGATGATTTCATGCATTGATTGGCATATTTATATATTTGCATAATGGTTTGATTTATTCTTTTAATTGTGATGAATATTGCTTGGATTTGGGATAATCCAAGTGTTCTATCAATGGCATATTGATAGGAAGAGTTTGGTTAAACTCCGGGGAGTTATGGTTAACTCCGTTAGTCATCAATTAGTTGTCATCATCAAAAAGGGGGAGATTGTTGAATCTCGGATTTTGATGATGAAACTAATTGATTGTGGTTTATTGTTTAACTATGTTTTGAGTTACGCAGGTCTACTATCGATCATGATTAGACAGTTGATGCTGGAGGAATTGACGTTGCGCCGAGTGATCACGTCTGGATATTGGATGTCGAGCCGGAGGTTCGATCGACAATCGGCTGAAGGATTCGTATGTCGGGCATCGGGCCAAGATGCATGTTGCGCTAAGGATATCGGGGTTGCGAAGGTCATCCGCCGATTGGGCAACGGACCGCAAAAGAGGATGATGTGCCGAAGGATCGGACGAAGCGCCGACCAATGATGTGCCGGGCAACTGAATGTCAATTCGTGTTGTAAAACTGTCTAGATCGAAGTAGAGTGTTTATTTGTTTGTGTGTAGGATTAACTACGATGACGCTGAAGACGTAAAGCGAAACAAAGTGCTGGAAGACAAGTGGGATGGTTCATTGGGAGTTCGAGAGTTCGATGGAAGTCCGAAGATTCATTGGGAGTAGTTGCTTGGAATCGGCCGAGAAACGCAGTATGGAGCTTGTTTGAAGGGTTTTCTAAGTTCGCTAAGGTTCATCGGAAGTTCGCGGAGCTTACCAAGAAAGATCGGAGCTTGCCAATGAAGCTTGTTGGAACTCGCCAAGATCATCGTGAAGTCTGGGAGCTTGCCGAGAGTCCACAGAATGGTTTCCGAGGGTTCATTGGAAGACCGCCGGAAGTTCGCTGAAAGCTCACCAAAAGAAGTCTTATCTTATGGACTTTGAAATAGCTTAAAAATATCTTTAAATTTTATAGTTAGCACATAATTTGGTTTAGGATTAGGTTTTAATCCTATAAACCAAATTTGAGCCAATTCGGACTTCGTTTGGACCGGTTTCGATCGAGTTTTCAAATCAAACCATCAGATTGAAAAAAAAATGACCTAGGCCATTGAACACTTCCAGTGGCGGTGGCACCACCCAGAGGTCGAGACCTGGGCGGTGGAACCGCCCAGCAGCGCAAAGTGTAGCACCGCCCAAAGACTCGCTGTGTCATCTGCCAGATCGAAGGCGGTAGAACCGCCTCTGACAGGCGGTAGCACCGCCCGACACCGGGAAACTCAAAAAAATTCAAATCTGGAGCCCAAATTTGAATCACTTTGAGGCCTATAAATACCCCACTCATTCAGAGTTTAGGGGGGTGTCTAGAACTGAAAAAAAGAAGGGAGAAACTCTCTTGAAAGTGTTCAAAATCTTCCCTCTTAGTTTGAAGTGTGTTCTAGTCCAAGAGAGGGTAAGAGTGCTTGTAAGGGTTATCTCCTAAGTCCATCAAAAGGAGAAGTGCTGTAAGGGAGTTCATCCTCGCCCGTTGAAAGGAGGATAGCTAGTGGAGAAACCGGTGGCCTCAAGTGAAGAGGAATCGGGAGTGGACGTAGGTCGCATGACCGAACCACTATAAAAATCTGGTTTGCGTTTACGTTCTCGCAACTTACTTTGCTGCAAACCATTTTCATTTGCTGTCTTATTTACTTAACTTCATCTTCATCTTATTACGTATGCTTTAAAGTTAAAACGTAATCTTTCTGGGTTCAAACGAAACGTTGCATTCATTCGTACGAAGTTTCCGAACTTATTTTAATCGCTGAAAATTTAACAAGCTACTCTTGCTTAGCACGGTCCAGAGGATGTCACCCGGGAGCAGGTGACGTCGGCTCACATCCTGTCATTATTATTACCCTCGTCACAATTATTCCTCTCTTCAGAGAAGCAAAGGAAAGCACCAGATAAGTAATGCCCACTGATGTGATAGTTCCAGTTCCAGCAGTGCGGAAGGAAGCATCGGACAGCTGGACAGTTTACACAGATGCGACTGGAGAGACAAGAGCCCTTTCCGGCATAAAAACATATTTACGAGTAATGGGATACTTTCCGGTTTCCGGATTACCTATTCCTGATTCGTTACTATACTATAAGAAGGCATATATTCTCAGATATTGATTATCTGATGAAAACCTTTAACTCCCGTTTACATAAGTCGTCTATAGGAAATCCTTACTTATACTATTATAAAGGGGAATGAAAGCCGATAACAAACTTGCAATAATCAATTCCAAAGCCTGTATTATTAGATAGAGAATTCATTACCATCAGTCTAACAATGAATGGCTTTCTTTTTACTCCACTAGAAAATAATAATGGACATAGATCGAGATGAGCTCATTCACTACTCACTCCAGAACTCGAGGAAGAAGGTATATATGACTCACCCAACCACTATTCATCAATAAGATGTTGCGCTATTGAATACCTGTACCGTAGATGGCAATCAGTTCTTTTCTCTGATCTTCCCTTTTGCCGGTAAGCGGTAGCATTGCCCTAATCCGTAGCGTATACTGTCCATAGTAATAGGCGTTATCAGTAGGATTAGCCGACCCCCTTTCCTTTAAGCTATCTCGCACCATTCCTTTTACACTAAACTGATCTAATAGGATCTTTTCGAAAGTGTATTTCCTTTGAGACTAGACTGATCTAATAGGATTTTATCGAAAGTGTGTATTTCTTCTTTGTGTAATAGGATCTTTTCGAAAGTGTATTTAAGGCCTTATAACTATTTCGGTAGATAGAGGTGAAACAAGAAGCAATTAGAACTAGTGCGGTTGATAGGAGCTAGGGACCTACTCTATTCGACGTACGTTCTGGTCCGCTATCGTGGATCTACTAATCAGGTGTTACGGAGGGGCTCTAAGTGAAAGAACTCGATGATGGTATCAGCAAGGAGACGAGACGCTCTCTTATACGTGGTTGATAGAGAAGCATTGTGTGTTAGACTGGTCTTAGGATCCATCTTTCTCTTCTTAAGACGTTGTAGTAAGAGCGAATCCAGGATTTACTATGTATTAGACTGGTCGATGGATCTATCTCTATGTATTAGACTGGTCGAAGGAGTTTAGACTTTACATGAGAAGCGTTGAATCACAACTCACCCAGAAAAAGAGGAAGCTTTGCCGTCCTTATATAAAGCAAGGAAGGAGTTTCAGAAGGGCGCCCACACCGGTAAGAGCCATCCATAGATCAAAGACCAGTCGAGGAAAAGAAAGGAGGTCCCAGGGGAAAGGTAGTCGCCTTATCCAATCCCCTCCCGTTGGTCTCATTGAAGTAAGCTGAGCTGGGTAAAACAAATCCAGAATGTAGTTGCAGGACTCATGATTCTTTTCGCGGGTTAGGGATTAACTCAAGATAATTGGATTTGATAGTCACCCTCAACTATTTATAAGGTATATAAAGAGTAACCGTAGGATGCATTGCATTCAAGACATATCCACACATTCCAGACTTGAATCTTGTATCTATGCTCTAGTCATAGGGTTGACCAACTCACAGCACTTACTCTATCTAACCCTTCCTTTTTGCGCTCTCATAGTCTAATAACTGATGGATCAAAGGTCGAGGTGCGAGACTATTCCCAGTTGTTTTACATACATAGTTTCCTGTATGAAAGAAAAGCCAAAGAATGTCACTTTATTATAGATTCACCAATCCAGCCCGCTCTCAATGACTTGGAATATGGATCTACACTCAGCAATGACTTGGAATATTAATCTACACTAGCAATGACTTGGACTATGGATCTACACTAGCAACTTCCACAGCTTATCAAGCGAAAGCAACTTCATTCTACGCCGGTCGGCTAGCGCCTTGTTTATGACCCATCAGGTAAGCGCAGGACAGCTTACTTTGTTGTTAGTAAGCACCCGCTCTAATATGAGGGGATTGTCAGCACCCGCTCCAATATGAGGGAAGTTAGCCTAATCCAGTATTCTATGTAAGAACCAACTCTAGTCTCTCGGAGGGGCGAGGCAAATTCCGTATCCCTTTTATCAATAGAGATTAGGAAATCATTGGTGGAGTCCCTTCTGCCTTTCCCTTACTTTATGTAGCACTTTTTTGACATGAGAGTCTTGCTCAATGCGACCATTTCATCAGGCTCGTACTTGCTGTCACTCATTAGATGCCCGGTGGCCCTTCCCTTCTGATATTTTTATGGTGGAACGTACTTGCTGTCACCTATTAGATGCCCGGTAACCCTTCTTTCTGATATTTCTATGGTGGATGCTAGCTTTAGGGGGGCTTGCTACCTAGAGACAAGAAAGGATCAAAAGAATTCCAGATTAGAGGCGGGATTTCATATTAACATTGGATTCTGTGTTCAAGGCACCGAATCATAAGTTTAGGGCTTGGCTTAACGGAAAGAAAAAGGATAGGAGGGAGTCGCAATGAATAGGAAAGATAAGGAGTTAACCTGCTAAAGCAAGGAATGCTTTTTCAATATTTTTTTATTATGAATGAATTAGAGTCAAGTCGTTTTTCTTTCTTATATTATTATTTCATTCTTTCGGGTGAACAAGTTGAATCTTTAGGTCTCTTGGTGAGGCCAGTTCCATTGGTGGGGCGGGCACTCTCGTTGGTGGAGCAGAAAGGTGCATGCTGTTGGTGCTCTCCAAGTATGTGTTATAGGTGTGCGTGTGTAAGAATGAGAATTGCATATATAGTCTTTAGGTCGATAAGGCTCAGATCGTAATAACAGCTTATGTCCCTAGCCACGACTAAGACTAAGCAGATTTCCCAACAAGTCAGGTTCTTTCGATGTCGGGTTTTTAATCTCGCTGTTGTTCCCAAAGCGCTTCGAGTTGCCAGTGCACATCTTTGTCTTTTTTAGAATCCTTATTACTGTTAGAGGCATAAGAGCGCCCCCTTACATCATTATTCTCTTCCCGCAAAATCGGCTTAGCATAATGCACAGTGGAACCACATACATGAGGAGATCATTAGCAACCCGAACAGTACTGACACAGGATTACGAAAGAAGATCCCCCCTGTGGGAGCAATGGGCATCACACCCGGCATAATAGGCTCCAAGCCACTAGACTCAAGGTGGACCTTAATGTCACTCCACTAAATCGACTTATTGGAGTGTGCAGCACCAACACTTATAAGGCTCAAGATCTCCCTTTTTCTTACCAATGTAGGACTAAATGTACCTTGCCTACCCCCTCTAGGGTGCTCGGCGTGAAACCCCCTCTAAGGTGATCACCGTGACATCATTGAGAATTTACCCTGCATACCCCCTCTGGGGCGCTTGGCATGACATTCTCCTCCATCCAATCTCATGACAACCTCGTCACGGACTGACCACCCTGCCTACCCCTTCTAGGGTGCTTGGCGTGGACACCCCCTTTGAGGTGATCGGTGAAGGCCAAGGGTTGCTTTGATACCACTTGTCACATAGCCATTACTCTCTCCCTGCAAAACTGGTTTAATAGAGTACGTAATGAAACCACACAGTTGAAGAAGTCGTTAGCAACCTGGACAGCACTAGCATAGGATTGCGAGAGAGGATCCCCCTATGTGGGAGTAGGGGGCATCGCACCCGGCACAATGGGCTCCAAGCCACTAGACTCAAGGTGGGCCTTAATGTCATCCCACTACTTTTACAATTTATTTGCTTAACAGGTTTCCAACAAAGTGAATTAGAAATGTTACACTAGAAGAAGCATGGAGCTTACAGAAACCAAGAGTCGATCATTTGAGAATTTTTGGAAGCATTGTATTTGCTAAGATACCAGAGGATAAAGGTTAGAAATACATTTTGTTAGGTTATGCTAAAAATTCTAGTGGTTACAAACTCTACAATCCTATCACAAATAAAGTTGTGATGTCAAGAGATGTTGAGTTTGATGAACAACAGATTTGGAATTAGAAAAATGATGAGCAGCATAAGAAAACCACAGCTTCAGAAGAAGATGATATAATACAAGCAAATGCCGAAGAGGCTTTACCGGAATCATCACCTAGATCAGCTATGTCACATGATTCAAGAAGTCCAATTATAAGAAGGACAAGACCGGTTCAGGAGATCTATGATGTGACTCAAAAGATTGATACTAATAATGATGAACTTTCTTTATTTTATCTTTTTGTAGGATATGATCCATCAACCTTCGAAGAAGCTTGTAATAAAGAAAAATGACGGCAAGCAATGAATGAAGAGATTCGTGCAATTAACAAAAATGATACATGGGAGCTTACTATATTTCCAGAAGACCGCCAAGCGATCGGTGTTAAGTGGATCTTCAAAACAAAAAGAAATGCATAATGAGAGGTGGAGAAATACAAAGCACAATTAGTTGCAAAGGGATACAAACAACAATATAGGATCGACTATGAAGAAGTATTTGCACTAGTTACTCGATTGGAAATAGTAAGATTACTTATCTCCTTAGCAGCTCAAATGAAATGGAAAATTTTACAAATGAATATCAAATCAGTATTTCTTAATAGAGTTCTTAAAGAAGAGGTAAATATTTTAATAACTTCGAAGGAAACTTGGCATGTCAGATGGAACAAGTTTAAGGGGGGATAATGTTGGAAATAAACTTGTTCCAATATCATAAAGAGACTAATTTTAATAAGAGAAATGTTCATGGTATCAAGAGGGAGATTTATTCTATCAAGAAGAAAAAATAGATTAAATGTCTATGGAGGACAAGTAAAAATGACTATTGATTCTTGAAGAGGTTTCTTGAAAGAGAATGATTCATTCTGAATACAATAAATATGATGTATCTTTGGGGATTATATAAACCTCATATGTTGGTTCATGAAAGTCATAGAGTTTGTAAAATTATAAAGAGTCTTTTGAGAGAAAAATAAAAAGTTAATCTTGTCTTACTCTTCCACTGTTTGAAAATTCTATCCCTTCGTCTTATCTTGATTTTCAACAGCAACTACTTATAAAGAGGCCAGAACAGGCAACTAAACAAGCAACGAATAATAAGCGGCGTGAGTTTAGCGGTGCATTTGTTTCATAGTGCTATTTCTTACTAGATTCTATCACCGGTAGGAAGTAACAAAGATAGCTAAATTCCATTCCCCCTATACCTATAGCTAATGCTTATATTTCTTTACTTGAAGGGCAGCTGTGTATTGTAAAGAAACGAGGTAATCAGAGAATAAGAGGTGCGTGCGTGCGTGCTTGTTTGTGCTTTACGTCGGGTCGGTAGATAGAGGTTCTTGTGTCGACGACAATAGAATCAACAGTCCCGTTTGAATGGAATCAATCTCAGTTTGACTTTTCTATGGAAATAGACAATTTGATGTTGAATGTGACTCTCAACTGTCACTGTCTTGACTGCTAGGGTAATTATCAATATAGAGGTTAACTCCCGAAAATAAGGACTTGCTCCAGGCAACTGTCTAACGCGAGTTTCAACACGTATAGAATAAAGTTACCACACCGTGCAGCGGGAAAGAGGGAATCTCAGTCTTACTTGACTCGTATATATTCTTAGGCTAAAATGCATTAGTGGGGAGCTTTTCAGAGACCTATTTCACAGCTTTCTATTGTTTGTAGTGGTCAAAACTGATATACGCATCAATTGAAGCGCACTTCTTTATTGTATCTTTCTGCTCGACTCGAGAAGGTGCTAAGGATTACTCTCAGGGTGTTAAGGATTACTCTAGGGGTGCTAAGGCCAGTGAGGAAGCAAAGCAATATAGTGTGTTTGTTCCCTTGCTAGTATAGTCAGGAGCAGTTCAATTTTTCGGCTCTTTACGTGCAATTCCAGTTTTCGGGAGCTCTTTTTTGTAGTTTCAATGAATCTTTATCTTAATGGGGAAATAAAAAGGATAGACAATAAACAATAACTTTTGTATATGAACAAATACTAACAGGCCAGAACATAGAGCGGAATTAAAATAGAAATCTCAATCAAATAGAACACCAAGATTTACGTGAAAAACCCCTTCAACGTGAAGGGTAAAACCACGGGGCAAACCAGAGAAAATCCACTATAGAAATAATGAATGTACAATTCTCGAATCTCTTGCCCAAAACCCAAGCAACAATCACAAGAGAATAACTGAGATACAAGGATCACGTCATTGTGCACAATATCCAAAACCTCCTCAAGAAATCACAGAAGAATTCACTGAAAATCTGATCTAACCTGATGAGAAACTGTTTGGATGAGTGAGAACAATTTCTGTGTTTTTCTTGTCTTCTTCTCTTTCTTTTTCTCTTATTTTTCTGTCCTTTTCTCTTCTCTTTGAATCCCCAAAGCTGCTACAAATTTCTGCCCCTTGCTGTGATGTTTTGATCTACTAATTTCGTAGCCACCATAGCCCCTATATATAATTAGAGATTAGGTTAGGGTTAGGGTTAATAAGAGAAGTATAGGCTATGCTCTGCTAAAGCCCATATGGGCTGAACTGGGCTCTCAGCCCAACAACCTCCCCCTTCAGCCCATAAGGGAGGCTATCCCATGACTCAGTGTAAATCCATGCCGACCAACTGTCGACACATCTCCTGCCTCTCTTTTGGTAAAGTCTTTGTTAACATATCTGCTCCATTATCATCTCAGATGAATTTTTGAAGTTGCAACTGCTTCTCTTCAAGTACATTTCGAATCCAGTGATATCTGACATCTATATGCTTTGACTTAGAATGAAAAACTGGGTTCTTACATAAATGGATGGCACTCTGGTTGTCACAATACACCACATAATTTTCCTGTTTCAACCCCAATTCTTGTAAGAATTCTTTCATCCATAACATTTCTTTACAAACCTCAGTAGCGAATATATTCGCCTCTGTGGTGGAGAGAGCAATACACCTTTGCAATCTGGATTGCCATGACACACGCTCCCCACAAAAGTAAGTACAAAACCCGATGTAGATTTCCTTGTATCAATATCTCTGCCATATCTGCATATGTGTAACTCACTAACACAGTGGTCCACCTCCAAAGCTTAAACAAACCTTAGAGCTTCCTCTCGAGATATCTCAATATCCACTTCACTGCTTTGCTAGTGCTCTTTGCCTGATTTACAAAAATCTGCTAGTAACACCCATCATATGCGATGTCCGGCCTCGTACATACCATTGCATACATTAAACTTCCAACTGCAAGCATAAGGAACCTTTTGCATTTTCTTCTTCTCTTCATCACTTGACGGACTCTGCTTCGAGCACAACTTGAAGTGACCGAAAGAGGAGAACCAACTCAAGCTTTGCATTGCTCATACTGAACCTTTCTAATACCTTCTCGATGTATTTCTCTTGTGACAACCAAATCTTCTTATATTTCCCGTCACGAGAAATCTGCATGCCCATATTTGCTTTCTTTGGCCCCATGTCCTTCATTGCAAAGGACTCACTCAGTTCCTTTTTCAACCTGTCAATTATACACATATCTTTCACAAGGATAAGCATATCATCAACATAAAGTAAGAGAATAATAAAATTCTCACAAAACCGTTTGATATACACACAATGATCTGAAGCCGTTCTTTTGTATCCATTTTCAATCATAAATGAATCAAACTTTCTGTACTAACTTGTCTTGGAGCTTGCTTCAATCCATACAAACTCTTTCTTAACTTGCGAGACAAAATTTTCTTTACCTTTGACTTTGAAACCTTCTCGTTGCTCCATATAAATTTTCTCCTCCAAATCACCATGAAGGAAAGCTGTCTTCATATCTAACTGCTCCACCTCCAAGTCCTGGCTAGCAGCAATACCTAGAGCAACACGAATATAGGACATTTTAACAATAGGAGAAAAAAATCTCTTCAAAGTCAATACCTTTCTTTTGACCAAAGTCTTTCACAACTCATCTGGCTTTGTACTTTAGTTGAGAACAATATTCTTGAGTCTTCAACCTGAAAACTCACTTGTTCTTCAAGGACTTCATTCCCTGTGGAAGTTGCGCCAAATCATATGTATGATTCATCTGTAGAGCATCCATCTCTTCCTGCATAGCAACTAGCCACATTTTTTTCTCGCTCACTTTCAACGCTTCCCGTAACTCTCTCGTTCACCTGCATCGATAAGCATCACATATTCATCTCAGAGTATTTTCTCGAAGGTCGACGTTGTCTAGAAGATCTTCTTAATTGAGGTTCTGCGGGAAGCTGCTCCTCAACTTCTTCTTGCTCAACATGTCCTGCAGGTAGATTAATATCTGCCTCTACACCATCTTCCTGCACATCTCCCCCATCACCCTGATATACTGGAGGAACAACTGGGTCACAATCTGCTAATCCTTCTGCATAAGTCTTGGCTGGTGCCTTCTTCTTCAAATCCTCAAGGGTTTGATCCTCAAAGAAGACCACATCTCGCTTCTAAACACCTTCTCGCTTTTCTGGATCCCAAAGCTTGTAACCAAATTGATCATGTGAGTAGCCAAGAAAAATACATTCTTTTATCTTACCATCCAGCTTAGACCTTTTATTATCTGGAATATGTGCAAATGCATGACAACCAAATACTCTCAAATGCTTATAGGAAACATCTTTCCGACCAAACATGCTCTACAACATCAAGATCTAGGGTCAGACAGGAGATAAGTTGATCACATCAACTACAATCCTCAAAGCCTCATCCCAAAACCTTTTGGGTAGCTTTGCCTGTGAAAGCATACATCTGATCTTTTCCATGATGGTGGGGTTCATCCTCTCTGCAATTGTATTATGCTGAGGTGTACCAGGAATTGTCATCTCATGCTGGATGCCATGTGACCTGCAATAATCATCAAACAATCCTGTATACTCACCACCATTATCTGATCTTATGCATTTCAACTGTCTTTCTGTCTCCCTTTCAACTCTGGCATGAAACTCTTTGAAGACACCAATAACCTGATCTTTGGTCTTCAAAGCATAAGCCCAAACTTTCCTGGAATAGTCATCTATAAAAGTAACAAAGTAAAGTGCACCACTGATGCCAGGAACATTAGTAGAACCATTAGGAGTTTTTGTCCTCAAAGGACCACATACATCTGTATAAACACGGTCCAAGGCATGCATTTTTCTAGACAAAGCAGGACTAGCAAATGAAACTCTATGTTGTTTACCAGCTAAACAATCGATACAATGGTTCAATCGTATACCTCTGAGGTCAGGCAATACCTCTCTCTTGGAAAGAGCTTGCGGTCCTTTCTCGCTCATGTGTCTCAATCGCCTATGCCACAACTCCATGCTGAAGTCTTTCTCTGTGGCATTTAATTGTTCACCACAAGCTTTAGCCTGCAACCTATACAAAGTGTGACATTTCTTTCCATTAGCTATAACAAGAGAACCCTTATTGGGTTTCCACTGCCCTCTATGAAACCTGCTATCATAGTCTTCATCATCTAATCTTCCAACTGAAATTAGATTCAACCTCAAGTCAACCACATGCCTCACATCCTTAAGCACCAATTTGCATCCAAGATTGGTCTTTATATGGATGTCACCCATGCCAATGATGTCTGCTATGCCATGGTTGCCCATCTTGACAACACCAAAATTTCCAGACCTGTACATAGTAAAAAACTCCCTTCGTGGTGTAGCATGATAAGAAGCTCCTGTGTCAATTATCCACTCGAGATCCTGACACACACAAGAAAAAATATCATCAGATGGAGACAAAATCAAATAATCACCAACCCGCATCACCGTAGTCGTGGTATTTTCTTTTGACTCTGTGGACTCCACTTCTTTTCCCTTTTTCTTGCTCTTCTTAAGCTGCTTACACTGATTCTTATAATGTTCTTTCTCACCACAGTTATAGTAAACAATATCTTTCCTTGATCTTGACTTGCTTCTACCTATGCGTGAACTGCTTCTATCTTTAGACCTTGACCTTCCTCTATTCTCTGAGATAAGTGCCTGTGAATCAATCTGAGATACTGCTGAGGTCTTTCTTCTCAACTCCTCATTCAACAAACTGCTTGTTACTTGACTCATGGTAACAATACCATCTCGCGCAGAATGCGAGGGAAACCACCAAAGGTCTCCCAACTTTCTAGCAATGAACTGAGAAGTAACAATGCTTGCAACTTATCTTCAAGAGACATTTTCATAGAAGATAACTGGTTAGTAATACTCTGAATTTCATTCAAATGCTCAGCAATAGAAGCACCCTCTTTATATTTTAGGTTCACAAGTTTTCTGATCAAAAAAGCTTTGTTGCCATTGTTTTCTTTCATAGAGACCTTCTAACTTTTTCCAAAGAGAATATGCAGAACTTTCAGTAGAAACATGATGAAAGACACTATCATCGAGCCACTGTCGAATAAACCCAACTGTTTTTCGATCTAATCTCTTTCACTCATCATCTGTCATAGTTGTGGGTTTTTCAATATCCCCTTGCAAAGGTCCATACAAATCTTTGTAATACAAGAGATCTTCCATTCTTGGTTTCCATATCATCCAATTGTTTAAGTTCAAACTAATCATGCGAGAAACATTACCAGCCTCCATGTTCAAATACAAAAGTTAAATCACCAAAACCTTGCTCTGATACCAGTTGATGGGGAAATAAAAAGGATAGGCAATAAACAATAACTTTTGTATATGAACAAATACTAACAGGCCGGAACATAGAGCGGAATTAAAACAGAAATCTCAATCAAATAGAACACCAAGATTTACGTGGAAAACCCCTTCAACGTGAAGGGTGAAAACCACGGGGCAAACCAGAGAAAATCCACTATAGAAATAATGAATGTACAATTCTCGAATCTCTTGCCCAAAACCCAAGCAATAATCACAAGAGAATAACTGGGATACAAAGATCACGTCACTGTGCACAATATCCAAAACCTCCTCAAGAAATCATAGAAGAATTCATTGAAGATCTGATCTAACCTGATGAGAAACTGTTTGGATGAGTGAAAACAATTTCTGTGTTTTCCTTGTCTTCTTCCCTTTCTTTTTCTCTTGTTTTTCTACCATTTTCTCTTCTCTTTGAATCTCCAAAGCTGCTACAAATTTCTACTCCTTGCTGTGATGTTTTGATCTATTAATTTCGTAGCCACCATAGCCCCTATATATAATTAGAGATTAGGTTAGGGTTAGAGTTAATAAAAGAAGTATAAGCTATGGGCTGCTAAAGCCCGTATGAGGCTGAACTGGGCTCTCAGCCCAACATCCCTATCATATGAGTTTACCCTGAGCGACTCGAATGGGCTTATTTACAGCTTTCCCTTTGCCTGATTGACTTTATCGTTAGTGCTTCTCTGTAATTGACTTTCCCTTTAGAGTGCTTTTCTTTCCCTTTATGTGGTCTAAGTCATCACCGCTGTAGCTCGCAGGTTTTCTTGCACCATCGTTGCTTCCTTTCTTTCTTTCTAGGTTACCCATTCTACGAAACTACGAAATGAGATACCTTCACCCGAGTCCAACATCGAGATTGTGGCCCAGCTCCACTCAATATCAATAATAAAAGTACCCTTCATCGAATACCTATTCCAGAGGATAAGTATGAACTTGCGTTATAAGCTCCCGACGAAGAAAGTACTTCTGATGAAGCATTAAGTCAATAAGTGGAATCTACAGCAGTTGGAGGAAAATCTACATCGACAACAGAATCAGCTGTTCGAGTTAGGTCTAGGTTCGGTGCTTGATTTTAATAGTCTATAGAGCTTGCTACAGAGATTCAATTCTTCAATTACTAACTAAATGATATGCATGTTAGGAGTTTGCTACTGAATGAATTAAAGTAAGGGTGGCGAAGGTAAAGGCTGGATGGAAAGAATCTTTGTTTAGTATTACTCTAAGGTCTATGTTATTAGGCTCAAATGTCGTGTAACATCCTTTAGAGAGGCTTAATGGAGCTTTCCTAATTTTCTTAGTTAACCGGCGTTAACAGACTATTGCTTATAATCTTTTTCAGCTCTAACATGGTCCTCTGTTCTGAATGTCTAGGGTGCACTCAATTCCTTTCTTCAAGTTTGGGGTGCCAACATCCATCTTCTATTCAAACTGTGCGGTATCAAGTGTTGTATCTTGCCCAAGTCCTGTTTTATTCAATATCCAATCTTTCATGGAAACTCGGAAACCATCCTTCTGTTCTGATGCGGAAGAATTCGCTCTGTATTATAGAACTAAGTCACTAACCCACCCAGTGCTCCATCTTTAAAGGCTTTAACAAATAGGTTGGATTCTTGTGTTGGTGCAGTGATTGGCTTTGGACCCCTCCCATCCCTTTGTTGCCGTAGAGATAATAAGCAGTTCTTGTGTTTGTCGTATCAATAAAATCAGAAGGTACAGAAGCAGTCAAAAAGCTCAGGTCAACAGCAGACGGAAAGTATTGTTCTGGTGCAAGTTAAGGGAACGCTCATCTTATTAAGTTTGCAGTAAGCTATTCTGCGGTAAGTAAATTGCCTGTTATCAAGTAATCCAAGTTTGCGACTCAAGAATATGTAGTGCAACGAAATTAGAACTTGAGAGTTGCGAAACCAGTGCTTGTTGATTTTACTGTTTGACTTGCGCGTAAGGAGTGGAGTTATGAGTTGATACTTGACCTCGAGGCGAGAGATTCAATTCCTGTTTAAGGAGAGTTCGAGTACTTACTGGGCAGTACATCTTTCTCTTTCTCGTCTCCAGGACCTCTGTGAAACTCTTCTTATAGCTCATCCTTCTTTTATTCATTTAAGACCCGGAAAAGTAATCAGTTTGCTGCTTTGCTTGCGCCATGTGATCTAAGTTTCCGCTTGCGTATTAGCTTGTGTCTTGCTACGTAGCTTGTTCCATTCCTAGTTTACCCGACGCTCGACAAACATATTCCTTCAGTATAGTCTCCTTATGGTCGAGGTTAAGTAGAAAGTTTAATATCAATAAAAGTGGTATTGTATATATAATAGATATAATGGGGTAATCTCAATAAGATGATTTTCTTCATAAAGATTCAATTCTTCAATTCAAGGAGAGTTGGGAAGTAACGCAAAAGGCAAGCATTGAGTTTATAAAAAGGTGAGCTCCGTTATCGCCCCAAGAGAGTAAGCAGCCTGGCGTAACTAGAATATGTGCAATGAAAGCTGTCAGTGTTGTTACCGACCTTATATAAATTGCAAGTTAGATTCCATTCAACAAACAAGGGAGCAAGCCCCGAGAGCAATCCTAAGTTAAGTTCCTCCTTGCTTGTCGAGTTCTTAGCATCTGATCTTGATCCTTTTCTTGGTTTGCTTACCGCAACGCAAGAACCCTATATCCATGACTTAGAGCTAGAGCACCAACACTCGAACCAGCGAGCTAGAGCGGGACAATGACTGTATACCGCACATCTTACTCTCGGGCGAACTGCTGACTCACTACTTTATTCCTTGACTCCAAAGCTCACTGCTTACTCACCTGATACAGCAACAGATCCTGCCCTCATGAAGGGAACTTGTGCCGACAAACACAGATTCAAGTCAAGCAAGTACAATAGAATCAAGGTCGGGGTCAGATGACTAACTATGCTTTTCTCTGTCTTCTATTCTTGCAGTTTAGATGAGCATTCTTCATTCTCTTCTTTGAGTTCAGTTCCGAAGCAGAGCAGTTAAGCCGCAAGTAAGCAAAAAGGTATAGAATAGGGGAGGGGTCATATTCATAAGTTCTCTACGATCTCCCACGAAAGTCAGATGCTAAGAACTCGACAAGCTTTAGACACTTGTCCCCCGCCTAGGTATGATAGAAGGAAGTAACCAACCCTGTACAAGAAGTAACCAACTCAGTAAGATAATTGCTAGGTACAGTTACTAGATCGGAAGAAACAAAAAAGATGAAGTCTTGTTACCGCCCTGAGTGGGAAGGAAATCCAGAAATAAAGAAATCAAGAAAGTCACTAATTCTCAGGTTTCTTACCTTAGAGTGGAATATAGTAAGGAACAAGTGCTCACGTAAAATCATATCTAAGCGCTCTGACTAAAGAAAGAAATGGAAATCAATATTATTACTTATGTCACTTATGTAACCTAGCCTCCTCGCGGTCATAAAAAATGGAAAGTACACATTTTTGGAAGCGTACAGAATGATTTGCCAGGTATTATAGGTGTGGGTAACCAGTGTTCTTACCATTCTTATAATAGGGCAATGTACTATGAAATTCAATTCTTAATATCAAATACCTAATTCATAGCGTCTTATTTTTTAGTGCAATTCTAACTTCCAACCTTTATACTATATTATTATATGATTACTGAAAGGACTGTTTTCGTATTTTAATAAGGGCTTTCCCTTACAAAATGAATTACTCAATTCTCTCTTCTCTTGAGGATAACGGATTCCACTTGCGATGAATCAGGTTAGGCACCCCTAATAGCTAGACAAAGAGTAAAGTAGTAAATAGATAAGTAGTTATCTGTTGAGTTGAGTTAAGAAAGGTACAGGCAGACCCATCATAGCCCCTTCTTTTTAGTTCTATATTCGGCTTGTTAGAAATTGATTCATAGTAGTTATCTGGGTAGTTGTCATGTTCTAAATAATTATAGACATATTCCAAAAAGTGACCCATGATCTAAAAGTTATAGGGTAGTTCCTACACCTAACTCAATCATGGGTGACATGATGAAGGGAGGTAGTTACCACTAGGTCCTATAAATAGGACCATAGTTCATGAAGCAAAAAAATATACATTTGGAAAAATCTTGTAAGTGTTTTATGTCTTTCCTCTTGTTTTAATACTACATCGATTTTCTTAATTAGAAGCATTCTCTCTTGATTGCATCATAGTATTCTGATTTTATTATTTCCTTACTCCAACCTCAACATTTGTGGTATCAGAGCCAGGTTTCAATTTGAACTGGGCATTATGGCTTTCAATGGTAATTCCATGTCTCAACCCCTTATTCTCATCTTCTCGGGCAAATGCTATGAATTTTGAAGTATCAAGATGAAGACACTATTCAAGTGTCAAGATCTTTGGGACTTAATAGAGAATATATATGTAGATCCAGATAAAGAAACCAAGCTGAGGGAGAATAGAAAAAAGGACTCAAAGGCATTGTTCTTCATTCAACAAGCTGCACATGAGACAATCTTCTCAAGAATTACAGCAGTGATAACCTGAAAACAAGCTTGGTTGATACTTTAAAATGAATTTCAAAGCTCATCAAGGGTGATTACGGTAAAGTTTCAAACCCTTCATCGTGAGTTTAAAATTTTATTCATGAAAAGCAATGAATCGGTGCAAGATTTTCTTTCTCGAGTGATTGAAATTATTAGTCAAATGAAATCATATGGTGAACATCTTCATGATCATATAATTATTGTAAAAGTTTTGAGAAGTTTAACTCTGAAATTTGATCATGTTGTTACCGCAATTGAGGAGTCAAAAGATTTATCTACATTTTTATTTGATGAACTAATGGGTTCCTTGCAAGCACACGAAGCAAGATTGAACAGGTCACTTGAGAAAAGTGAAGAAAAAGCATTTCATATTAAGGAGGGAGTCTTCTACTTCAAAAGAAGATAAAAATTCAGCATGAAGAGGACGTGACAGAGGAGGATTTCATGGTAGAGGAAATGGAAGAGGAAGAAGACATTTTGATGGGTATGATGAACAAAAAAACTATAAGAGTATAATTCAATATCATTATTGTAAAAAGTTTGATCATACGAAAGCAGATTACTGGAAAAGAGAAAAGTAACCAAGCTATGTGGAGGAAAATGAAGAAAATAATAAGTTGTTTATGACTCATTCACAAGTTAATGATATCTCAAATAATATTTGAGTTTTAGATAATGGATGTTTTAATCATATATCAAGCATAAGATTAATATTTAGAGATATTAATGAAACTTACAAGTTGAATGTTAGACTTGGAGATAACAAGCAAATCCAAGTGGAAGGAAAAGGAATAATTGAGGTGAAGACAAGTGAAGAAAATATAAAACACCTTAATAAAGTTTCCTTTGTTCTTAATTTATCTCATAACTTATTAAGTGTTGAACAATTGATAGATGATGGATACTCAGTTATATTTGATGATGGTTCATGCACTATTAAAGATAAAAAATCTGGTTTGATTATGGTAAATGTTTGTATGAGGCAAAACAAGATATTTCTACTTGATGTTTCAAACATTGAAAAGCATGCTTTTGTTGCAACTCAAAAGAATAAGTCTAATTTATAGCATTTAAGATATGGACACCTTAATATTAAGAGGTTAAAGTGGTTAAAGTAAAAAAAATGATTTTTGGATTGCCCAAAATTAATACACTTGATGTATGTGAAGGATGCATTTATGGCAAACAAAGTAAAAAACCATTTCTTATTGGAAAAGCATGGAGAGTATTTAATTGTCTTGAATTAATTTATACTGACTTATGTGGACTTGTGAATACAAAATCATTCGATGGAAATCGATATTTTCTATTATTTACTGATTATTATAGCCACATGATTTGGCTATATTTTCTGGAATTGAAATCTAAAACCTTTGATAATTTTTAAAAATTCAAGGCATTTGTAGAAAGGCAAAGTAGTAGATGCATATGGTGAATTTCTATCTAATAAGTTTAATTCTTTTTGTGAAGAAAATGGTATTCACAGGGAATTGACAGCACTATATACACCAGAACAAAATGGTGTAGCTGAACATTTATTGATTATTATAGCCACATGATTTGGGTATATTTTCTGGAATTGAAATCTAAAACCTTTGATAATTTTTAAAAATTCAAGGCATTTGTAGAAAGGCAAAGTGGTAGATGCATAACGACACTTCAGACAAATAGAGGTGGTGAATTTCTATCTAATAAGTTTAATCCTTTTTGTGAAGAAAATGGTATTCACAGGGAATTGACAGCACTATATACACCAGAACAAAATGGTGTAGCTGATCATAAAAATTGAACTATCGTTGAAATGACAAGAAGTTTGCTCAAATGAAAGCATCTTCCAAATCAGTTTTAGGCAGAAGTAGTTGCAACAGTAGTTTATTTGTTGAATATAACAAAGGCTATTATGAATCGAACTCTTTTTGAGGCTTGGTATGGTATAAAACCAAGTGTAAGCCATCTAAGAATTTTTTGTTGTATTACTTATGCTTTGATAAATTCACAAAACCATCACAAGCTTGATAAAAATCTGAAAAATATATTTTAATTGGTTATTCCTTACAATCCAAAGCATATCGATTATATAATCCTATTAGTGGCAAAGTTATTATTAACAAAAATATTATATTTAATGAAAAGGCAAGTTGGAATTGAGAGTCCAATGAAGGTGAAACTCAAACTCAGATTTCAATAAAACTAGACACTCCATAAAATCAAGTAACAGATCATGCTTCAACAAGTTCATCGTCAACCTCACCTAATAACAGTTCAAATTCTGATTCCTCAGATGAAACCCCTCCAAGAAGATTCAGATCACTAACATAAATTTATGATTCAACATTTGCTTTATTTATTTCTGATCCTATAACTTTTGAGGAAGCATTTGAAAAAGAGGAATGACAAAAAGCAATGAAGGAGGAAATCAAGTCAATTAAGAAGAATGAAACCTGGGTGCTAATGGATCTACCAAAGGAAAAGAAAGTTATTGGAATGAAATGGGTATTCAAAATAAAATATAATGTAGATGGAAGTATCCAAAAGCATAAGGCTCGGCTTATAGCAAAAGGATATTCACAGCAATAAGGTATTGATTTTGATGATACTTTTTCTCCAATTGCTAGATTCGAAACCGTGAGAACTTTCTTGGCTTTAGCTGCTCACTTAAGTTGGTTTGTTTATCAATTTGATGTGAAATCTATGTTTTTAAATGGAGATTTATATGAAGAGATTTTTATTATTTAACCTGAAAGTTTTTTTGTTAAAGGACATGAAAAAAAGGTGTATAAACTAAAGAAAGCTCTTTATTGGTTTAAACAAGTTCCAAAGGTATGGTACAGTAAAATTGATTATTATTTTCATCAAAATGGATTTAAGAGGAATAATAATGAACCTACTCTTTATCTAAATGAAGGTGAACATAATATTCTAATGGTTTGTCTTTATGTTAATGATATTATATATATGGGTTCATCTAACTCTTTTGTGGCAGAATTTAAAAAATCTATGATGAATAAGTTTAAAACGTTAGATCTAGGTCTACTGCATTATTTTCTTGGGTTGGAAGTGAAGCAAGGATTAGATGAAATTTTTATTTCACAAAGAAAGTATACAATGGATCTACTTAAAAAATCTAACATGATTAATTACAAAGTTACAACAACGCCTATGAATGTAAATGTGAAACTAAAACTTGAAGATGGTATATCTTTGACAAATGCAAAATACTAAAGAAGTTTGGTTGGAGGTTTGATTTATCTAACTCATACTCTACCAGATATTACCATTTTTATTGGTGTAGTATTTAGGTTTATGCATAGCCCTAGCAAATATCATCTCGGAGCTGTTAAAAGAATTCTACATTATATTATGGGAACTACGGATTATGGTATTTGGTATTCTTATAATTTTAAATATAAATTATTTGGTTTCACTGATAGTGATTGGGCAGGAAATTTGGATGATAGAAAAAGTACTTCGAGCAATATTTTTAGTCTCGGATCTGGTACTATATCTTGAAGTTTAAAGAAGCAAGCAACAACTGCATTATCGACATCGGAAATAGAATATGTAGCTGCAACACCAGCAACTTGTCAAGCAATATGGCTTAGAAGACTTCTTGAGCTCTACTCCGGTATTTCAGTCTCACTTGTTTCATTTTGTTACTCACTAGTTTCATTCGAATCCCGAGCACATAGCAAGTAATAAAGTATTTGTATTAAGAATTGTTCGATTCGAGCACCACTGCGAATTAACCAGTTAAGCCTAGCAGCTCCACTTGCCGACGTCAACTTTGGTATTTCTTTAATAGTGGTTTAATTCTTGTATTTCTTTAGTAGTGGTTTAATTCTTAAGAACAGATAGGAGAACTGATTCAACTTGGAGCTTTCCTCTTTATACACTCTGAAACTTCTCCGAGTGGGTTAGTTACCCAAATCTAGCTTACCTAGCTTTATCTGGCAAATTCCTCTTATTCCATCTATCGAGAAAGAGCCCTACTGGGTAAGAACACTAGGCTGGCTACTGTTTCTATCTCAAGACTTGAATACCTTAATTCTTACTTGCTTCTTTAATACCTCTGGCCAATGCCCATAAATAATCCATATAATCTCAGTCTGGCAACTAACACTTAATTATTACTTGCTTAATTATCTATCTATTCTGTTACTTCTTTCACTTGCTTCATTCGGCTCCAAAACACATAAGCTGAGAGTTTTGTAGAACTAGCAGAAGTAGCTGACGGGTGCCAGTACTTTTCTTGTTGATGTTGAATAAGATAAAGATTATAAATAATATAATTTATAAAAGAATGAATTGACGCCTATCATCTTGTTGTTCCTAATACGTGATCTTATTTCCCCGCCTTACTGACATTCATGATTATTTCCCGCCTTACCTTACATTAATTCAGCAAGCAAGGAGTTTCACCAAGAAGTTGATTTAGCCTTGAAAGCGAAGGAGTGTCGTTCGACGTTGCGTGTTCTATGTGTTTTTACCGGGTTGGTTCTATACTTTATTGCATCCGCTTTTTTGACTTGTGCTTCGGCCTTTACCCTCTTTAAACCTACCTGTAACTTTACCCTTTTCAACCTAACTTTGTAGTGGGCGACTTATATATCTGCTTTGCCGCAAAGAAAAGAGATGATCTTCACCTTCTGTATAGTATTAAACTCGGGATTCAACAAGGGATTCCCTCATCGACTTAACTGTCAACCGGAACTAGAACTGCTTTATCTACTGAAGTGCACCTCGCATCAAAGCCAATAAGACTTGTTAACAGGTTAAGAGCAATAGGGTAGCTATTCTATCTTAATGACAATTGAACTCCCCTTTATGAATCGACAACACTGTCAACTCTCCCGGACCTTTAATGTTACTTCAATGAGTTAACCACTCCCCTCGACCTAGACCACTCCTTTTACTTATGTCTGCTTGTCGACTTGGTGGGTAGCCTTTTCGACTTTATACTTATAAAGCAACAACAGTAGTGCGAGTAGGGCCAGGACTAGAGACTTTAATTTATACTTAACAAGCTACTCAGTGCAAACACAAGTGAAAAGCCTGCTTTTGGCCTCTATACAACTCTATATAGGATAGGATAGGACTTCACTTGGGATTCAACTCGGTATTCAATAAGAACTGGAGCAGTACTACCTGGCCTGGCCTCTCTAGCTCTTGAAACTAAGTCATAGTAAGGAAACTAGCATTTAAATGTTGTCTACTCAATTGGGTGGGCGCTTGTCTGCTTCTCTCTTACCTTTGAGTTAAACTCGACCCGAACCCTTTGTTACTTCTTAGCCTTACAACGGAATGAATGTTTTG
This sequence comes from Musa beccarii, assembly GCA_024322285.1. NCBI lineage: Eukaryota > Viridiplantae > Streptophyta > Magnoliopsida > Zingiberales > Musaceae > Musa > Musa beccarii. Next base: position 42,233,358 of record CM044400.1, on the reverse strand, counting down.
AACTGCTCCGGTAGAGTGGAAAGACAATCTATGGCAACCAGGTGGATGGAATTTAGTGCATAGTTCTGTAAAGGACTTGGTAATGGCACCAACAGAAGAAGTTATGTCAGTGGAATCCCGAGTGTCAGTTGCCAGAGGATAGGTATTGTTTGACCATGAAACTAGATCGTACCTTATCCAACCCTCGCTACGAACCTAGACTTAATGAGTTCAGATCCTTTGCCAACAAGTAGTAGAGTAGTCCTGTGGAGCTAGCAGCAAGTGTCCGGGGTAGTTCAATTAGGGAGTATAAGGAAGATTGGTCATAACCTTGTTTCGGAAGAAAGGAGTTATACCCTTTTCATATCCCTTGTTGAATGTCTTTTATCCTTTATAAGGATATTATATAATTTGATAGGCTTTTATTATACTTAGTGTCTACTTAGTTGGTATAGGGGAAATCTACCTTGTTTTTCAGTTATTTTAATGTTTTTAAAATTATTTCACTACCCTGCTCGAGTAACTAAATTCAACCAGCCTACCCTTTGTTTATCGAGTTAAGTCAATCACTCCACCCTTTGTTTATCAAGTTAAGTCCCCTACTCATGCCTATGAAGAAGTGAAGTGAAGAACCAACTATCCACTACTAGGCACAACTCAGTCTTTCTAAGTGGATTGGCGAGTGGAAGATCGGAGAAGAGCACTGGACTTTTTTCGCAAGAATTAAGTTTTAGTTGCCAGAGAAGAGCAAGTGGAAAGGGATGCGTCAAGTCCAGTTTATTAGTTAATTGTTGCCAGCTACAAATAGGGGCAGATGCAGGTCGTTCAGTTAAGTTTCTAGGTTTAGTAGGTGTAGGCACATTCCTTAAATATATAGCGTAAGTTGATAGTTCAATTCTTAGGGCTAGATCAGATCCTGTAGTTTCGTATTTAATTCTCAATTTCGTATTTAGGGAAAGAACATGTAGGTTAGGAAGAAAGAGCCCTAGGGGAGTTCAATATTCTATTACTTTCATGTGTTAGATCGGACCTATAATATGGACTTGGCTCATAACACGGACTCGGACTTGTTTAACCTTCTGTTAAAACATCTTCTGTCCCTACCTATCTCCTTGACCTTGAAGTGAGGAATTTCATTGAACCTATGGAGCACCCGACCTTTGATCTCTATTATGATTGATCTTCTGCTTGGGCCTGGACCAGTACTATATTATGAAATAGATCTTGAAACGGATCCTATTGCTTCTACTGATACTGACTTATGAGTGTAATTCTTTATTAGTAGCCATAGGTGTAGTAGCCTTAGGGGGTCTAATTATAGGAATTGTATAAATTATAAGAATTGACACCCTTTGTCGCAGAACTACAAAGAGCGAGTGGGGCTTGTTTACTTACTTGTTGAATTCTGTTACATACTTGTTAGGGTAGTTTACCCCATTGTTAGTTGCTATACAAGTTACCTGAGTTTTGTATTGATCTGCTCGAGAGTACTAGGGTTGGTCAGCTACCCTTGAGAGTCTTGGATCCGTAGAGCAAGGGGCGAGGTATTAAAGAACTTAGTCATCTATGGGAGCCAGAGCCAGAGTTAGATTAGAGTCCAATTTAATCTGTATTTGTTTGTAGCAAAAGTCGAGATAGGCAGGCTGGTCTATATAACTATTATAAAGATCAGAATTGGAGAAAAGGGGAAGACTTACTTACTTGCCTTTAAGCGCTAAGTTAGAGGATAGAGTCAAAGGCTAAGGCAACACTGAGCTGAGTAGTAGGAATGAATCACTTGGGGCAGCAGACTTAACTATCTAGCGCATTCAATAATATAGTAAGAGTGATTTAATACATATGTATTTTATTGTATTGTATAGTTGCCAAAGGTAGACTAGAGCCCTGTTCGTGTTCAAGTGGAATCATTAATTGAATAAGGATCAAGAGCTGGTGTTGAAACCCATCTAGTAATTGCGAGTCGAGTCAGTTGTTGGTGTTACTTTTGTCTATTAAATAGAGCGGGGCATGATAGGCATTGGCAAGGGAGACAATAGAAAGTGAAAGGACTGGTAGGCCTGTAATGTTATTATAACGAATTGTTGCCAGTAAAGCAAGGTTCAATGATTTGTAGCCAGTTGCCATAGGTATTGTTGTCTTAGGGGGTCTCTCGAATCAATCTATTATCTATTAAAGGTAGGGTTGCTTTTCGGACTACTACAGGTAGGTAGGGTTACTTTTTGAACTATTTAAAATTACATCTTAGAATAATAAGATAGAAGAATGAGCTAGGGTCTATTCGAACTGTATTGCCAGGCTCGCCAAGCTACTCGCACCCTTATAAGAATTTCACTCGTGGGTTATCTCGACTCTGGCAACAAATCATTAGTTACCGCAACTTATCATTCAATTACTATAGGCTAGGTTAGTTTGTGAATAAGTACTACTGGGTTGGGCAAGGAGACAATGAAATAAGTATTAGTAGACTTAAAACCTGTAACTTCTATTCCTATTCTGATACCTGTCCTATTCATTTACACCCCTCCTATTGAGAAATAAGGATTGAATTGAAACCCCCACCCGACCTCTAGTGTTAACCCCCACCTCTCCGTAGTAAACAAATACATATGCAACTTGACCAGACCACTAACTAATGCTAAGGCAAGGGCGGAATTCAGTACTTATGAAGCGAGGTGTCCTGTCGCACCCCTATAGTGAAGGGCCAGTATTGCTTATGGAAGGTGTTGAACTGCTGCCACCTTATCTGCTGTTCCCTCACTCTTGCCGGAGCATTTCCCAGCTGGGGCTTCAGGGACACAAATGCAAATTCCAAGAGTTAAAAGCCCGCGTCGAAGATTCTTTTTACAACTTCTGGCTCATCATATACCGGATCCCATTCATCACAGCTTTTCAGCCGATCTATGATCGACTGGTTTTTGCAGGGTAGCATTTTATGTGCCTCCTGAGCCTTTACAGTTTCATGTATTTGCGTGGGGGTTTGCGCTCCCCATAGGTACATGTCCTTATCTTCTTTCAACAGATATTTCAAAATGGAAGTCCATGCTTTGTGGTAGGATAGATTTCACTGAGCCCCTTCGAACTCTGGGAATATTTTCCTAAAGGTTTTTGGTGCACTCTTTGCGAGTATTCCTTTTTCCAGTGTAATCCCTGCATGAAAATGATATCCCTCATTATGGTGCTGCTCCTTTGCAACAGCTATTGTTAATACACTCGGACATGGCTTCACTGATGCGTTTAACTATTTCTGCTTTTATCTACCGCAACTCTTGCCTCATTGGCATCTGCTCTGGCCAGAGTCAATAAGATATATCTCCTAAAGTTTCTATTCTTGATAAAGACGTGATTCTCAGTGTTCATCGTCCTTCTTTTCTTCTTCTCGGCTGGTTCTACTCCATTTAGTTTTTCCATTATGTCTTCCCCTCGGCTTTTCTGAGGTTTGTTTGTGTTCTCTGTCTTCTGCGCCTATAAAACGAAAAAAGGGTAATGTTTCTCTAACCCTTAAACTGGTAACCTTCTCTTTCTTATTCTACTACATGTTAATTTCAGCTTCTTATAGAGCACTGTAATAAAACCCGCGTCTAATCTTTGTTTACTTCATACAGTATTCTTTCTGAAACTAACTCAAAACTCAGAATTAAAGAAAGTAGCACTAGGCACATTGCAGAAAGTAGCACTAGGCACAGAAGTGTTACTGATTCTATTATCCCCCTCTGGCTAATGATTCTGTTCCTGCCTCGGATACTTACTTCCTTGATCCAGCATCTAATGATCCATCTGAGACTACTAAGCCCGCTAGCGATTAAGAAGAAAGGAAGCAGAAGAAGTCAAGTCCAGTTCCTGGTCAAGTTTCATCTATAAGAGCAAGAGCATCTCTTTCAGTTCGCCTAGTACGAGTTTCATCCCCAGTTCCAGTGACAAAGTCAGGTGTTGGCTAAACTCCCGGTAGTGGTCCAGAGCCATAACTGTAAGTACTGTTGAGAGTGTCCGAACATAAGACTTCAACTCAAGCATAATTATTAGCCGAGGGGGTGACTTCCCACTTTAAAAACAGCTAAACTCAAAATCAAAACTATAGCTGTATCTTTGGGCGCTAACGGAGCTACTTTGAAACGTTAGGCGTTTAAAGCGTTAGGAGCTCATCTACTGCTTACTCCTTGCTTTGCTGACACAAACTCGCTGCTTACTCCATAACTAACTACCGCCGATACAACGAAAAAAGAAAGCACTTGTTAATCAATTCCATTATTACTTTGTAGCACATGATATAGATATAAAAGTAAGTACACTGCAACGTTTGCTTCTGCAAGTGTAGTTCGATTGCAAGGAAAAAAGTCTACTTAAGAATCAGCAGTTGGAGGCAAGAAAAGTATCCAAGATCTGAAGCTGGAAGTAAAGTAACTTCAAGTTTTGTTTCGGGTGCGCGTGTTTATGCTAGTTTGTTCTTAAAGTTTAGTTCCAGCAGAAGCTAGATCAGTTAAGGAGGAGGCTCAATAATCTGCTGGATCAATAGAGGATGCTGGATCGGATGGTAAGGAAGCAGTTAGATAATAAGGTAACGAAGAAGTTGAAAGCTGGGTTAAGTTCAGGACGAGTGCAAGTATAAAGTAAAGGTGCTGGCGATGAAGAAAGGAGAGGCCTCTATAATAAGTTGAGGGTAAGAATCAAATATAAAGTAAGCTCCTGGAATAAATGAAGATAGTACTGGTCCTGTTTTCGCCCTTAAAACAAGTAGTATAGTATTCCAGAGCCATAACTTTCTTAGTTGACAGAGAAGACTAGGGATCTCTCTTGCTGGTCCGATCTTAGCGCATTCCTACTAAGATTAGTCAGATCTAGTATAACACTTTAGAATGAAACCACTACTTGTAAGAGTGACACTTAGTTCTTGGTATTAAGAGAGTAGGGGGTAAGCTCTAGCGCATTAGATACTAGGGTTGCGGGTAAACGCATTCAATTCTTTTATCGAAGTAGAGAGGTAGTCAAGGGAAGTTGGTATTAAGTATTAGGAAGTTTAGTTATGTTCGCCCAGTTCTTTTAATCATTTCTATAACGAGGTGCCAAGAAATATCCAATTTCATGATTCGCGTCAAGGAGAGGTGGGGGCAGAAGCTAGTTCAAAGGTAGCATCACCCATGTGTTAAGATAGGACAGGGAAAAGATGCCGGGGGTTCAGCTGTTCCTAGGCAATCTAATTCGTTTACCCTGAAACTAGTAGTAGAGCTATACTAATTACTTGTTTCATTCCTATTATAGGGCTTTCACTCCTGTACTGCGGTAACTATGATTTGTTGCCAGAGGATCGAGAGGCAAGGGCAGAAAGATCCGACTTAGTTTAAATTGAAAGAGAAAGACGGGGTGAAATCTTATATAAGATTTTAAGAGTATATGCCCTACAAGTGGCCAAGTAGAGAGAAGAGAAGGCTGAGCTCGTCAAGCTCTGCTGTCACGACAAGGACGACGGGCCCAACGTCATCAGTCAACGAATGGGCTAGATGGTTCGATTTTTGATCCCGTTATTGAAGGCGTCGAACACTGGGAGAAGTTTAGGACGCGGCACCGATAAGGTTGTGGCTTTTCTACGGTTTAATTTGTTATTATGTTTAAATTTAGGAATTGGAATACAAACAGTGCTTTATGCCCCAAAAATACAGAACCCGACAGAACAAAAATGCGGATAAGAAACCAACACGCTCTTAATATTGCCAGCCAATTCATACAAATTTCTTTAATAAGAATTACACTAGGCCAAACAAGAAAGATGATCTCTCAACGAACAATTCCAAGAAAAACCGCACTCGTCGGAGAGGGAAGCACCGTCCCCATCCTCCCGCTACATGATATCTGTAGGCACTGGACTAACAGTGGTAAATACTGGAAATAATTGGAAGGGTTGACGCTTGGCAAAGCTTTTAAGAAGCAAACGAGAGAGAATAATTCTTTCTACCGAAGCACTTTCCCAAAGACAACTAGACAGGTACTTCATCACGGAAACAAATAAAAGAAAAGGGAACTTCCCATAGTAAATAAGTTCCCTTCATCACCAGACTGTAAACTTGATTCACAATCTAAATCTTGTCAATATGCAGGTGTCGCACTTGATATCAACAGCTGACTACAGGGTAAGACGGGCCGGGAGATGAAATGATGCATGGCACGACATTTAGACAACCAGAAAATATCTTTTGAAAGTTCTAGCAAAGATTGCACAGTATTTAAATAATGAATAGACGATGCAACCAACATTTGATACATCATCAACCACTTACAGTGGGGAAATGACTTTATTCAGCAAGGAGCTTACGAGGAACAACTGTTACTACAAACCTAAAACAACCAAGTCCTACACTGAAGAAAATGCAAATCCTTTCAAAGTACTGGAACTGACTCTTGCATCAAACTAATAACCAAATCCTCATTGCTTCATGGTTGGATATATTCATTTGCCTGTAACGAAAATTCAAGAGGGAAAAGTATGTAAACAGCTACAAGATGCAATAGATAGAAACACTAGTAAGTTCTTTTCGGGAAGACCAAAACTAAGTATTTATGAAACCTTTCTAGTGCATAAAATTCATGCAGTTTGCAGGATACTAGAAAGGTTGGACTGTATTTAGGGTTGAAACTTGAAAATCTTCCATACCTAGAGCAGGTCCAAGGTCCCAATCTCAAGCTTGAAGCTGACATTGCTTAAACAAGAAGGAAGCCAGGTCGGATATGGTTTATCTATGAGTTAAGTATAAAACTTTAAATGACCTAAAAATTAAGCCTGTGGCTCATTTTAAGCTCAGTTAGCCTTCTACATCTAATTTGACCTTTTATATGGAAGGTAGGCAGAATTTGATCAAAGTTATAAGCTCCACTATAAAATGCCAACCTTAAAAAATGCAACTAATGGATTTCCTATACTTTATCTCCAGAAAACTTTGATGGTTGACTCAATGGCACCAAACTGAAGGAGTCTTAAAAGGTAACTGATGAAAGTGCACTGGTAGATAATGAGAGTTGGGATAATTTCACCATGCTATAGATTAATACACAAAGAGGCAGAATTGACCATAGTGGGAATTAGATGTATAGTTCGATCTGGATTCAAAAAAGCAACACAATCAAAGAAGTTATATTAGCTGGCCGGACCACTCGAATTGACAGAACAGCAGGACCAAACCCCTACAGTAATCAAACTCATACACTTCTCTTACCCTTGCCCTAAGCTCACTCCTAGTGTCTTACAGTATTCATCTTCACCTTCTCCATCTTCTAAGTTCAGATGTGGTGTAAAGTCAATAAAATCCTACGTAGAAATAGTTAAATCTCAACAATCAACATATTACACTTTACACAGATAAGAAGAGAAGATCAGCGGTAAATTCTGAAACTTACTACACTGGAAGATTCCGGTGGGTGTACACTACCCCTTTATCACCATCGACAATTTGTCCATTACCTTTCAAAATCCTAGATGAAACACAAAAAAAATCACACAATACACAAGGATTTCATATACTTGATGAACAGAAACAATTTATACAGGTATTACATGCGAGGAGTAGTGATAGGCAAAGCTTCACAATCAAATGAATGAAAGTGCAGTGCTCTAGTGAATGATAAGTTATAGAAGTAATAGCACAATATATGAATATTGCATTCTTGCACATCAATGAGAAATAAATGATGCTTTGTGATCAATGGGTATGTTGCTGCTAGCTTTAGGAAATCTTTGTGATATTGAAAGCAAGGTGTGAATACCATTCGGTCGAGTATGGTATGATACAGACAGTATGCTTGATACAAGATTTGTACCATCAGGTACAAGGCTTATACTGCTCGTTACAATCAGCTCGGGACTTGTACTACCCAGTATAGGATGATACAGGCCCTACACCAAGCAGTTTCTTTCTCAGTATTCTTTTGGTCTTTTTTCGAACTAGGTATGGAGTGGACCGAACCCTGAGCAGTACAACACCAGTATACAAAACTGCGGACAATGCACTAAAGATCATTTACAAGGCCTTGATTATAGTTTTAAATGATATGTTACAAGAACTAATACTAACTCGAAAAGAAACTTCTTCTTAACCAATGACACTGATTTATTTTTCCTTTCCTTTGAGAGAGGGCCCTCTTCCACTCCAAGGGAAAAAAAACAGCATCTAGCTCCAGATCTGTTCAGAAGGTTCAAGCTAATTCAAGGTTCACAACTACTAATAAAAAGGAAATGCCAAAAAGCCCTTAGCATTGCATGTTTCATGAAAATAGTGGATTTTGTTGACCAAGCACTACAAAAGCTATAGCAATATAAATTGCAGCTTTGAGTGCATTCTATTGAAGGTTGCAACAAAAACCCAACAAAAGGAGAAAGGATTCCAAGAAGGTTTTGACATTGGACTTCTATAGTTGGTATTATGTTTATCTGTTATATTTTGAATGCAATTTCCCGATACTCTGCTTTTGTTTTCTTATGTCCAGATCTAGAAAAGTTGGTCCTTCTTAATCCATCAGCTATGAAGTTTATGCTCCCTTTTGAGACATTGGATCATATATTACATATTTTTTGGGGTCTTCCATGCAACACATAGATTATTGCACTAACGCACCCTCATTTGTGTGTTTTTAGTTCAGTTCTAGAATCCACAAACAATGATCAAACCATCTAAAAGCTCATCACTACAATAATTTTCTTAAAAATTTGCTTTAATCTTGATATTCTTCCTCCAGTTGATATTTGATCCATCAGCTCATTCTAAAACTTGGATCTTGGCTTTGCTTTGCATTGATTTTCTTCATTTTTGGAAATATCAAAAATTGATATTTGGTCCATTCAGGCTCATTTCGAACTTTGAATCTTTAGAACTGTTGCATCACCTTTCTAACCGTATAAAACTATGCATGAATACCGACCATATCAAAGATGATGATGATGATGATGATAATAAAGTACATACATATATAATCATCATTATATTTTTTCTGGAGTTACCATTACTTTCATACAGTAATAATTATTATAAAGAAAGGGATCCTGACTACTTAAGTATATAATCATGTAAAGTTTGCTCCTGTAAAAGACATTCAGTTCACTTTTGCATAAAAAATTTGCTGTTTGCGGTCAATAGTGTAATGATAGCTTGATAAACACCAAAATTTTCAGGTGTTTCAAGAAACTAAAAAACCAATAAACAGGGAAATAATCATTAGCAGGACTAGGCAAAGTAATTTAATGTGAAACTTACCATCGGGTGGTTAGTAATCCTTCGACACCAACAGGTCCCCGAGCATGAATCCTACTCGTACTTATACCCACCTTCTCAAGCCATAAACAAATTATGCCAAAAAAAATTGACAATAATAATATATCAAAAGCAAAATAATTTTAGAAGAATTACCTCTGCACCAAGTCCAAAACGGGCTCCATCACAAAAGCGTGTGCTTGCATTGTAAAACACTGCAGCACTAAATAAGGAAAAAAAGCATCATGCTCTTGTCTTCCGATATTCAATGTACACATATAATTGAGCTATCTAAGAAAGATGACTACAGGAAAGTACAGAACAACTGCAGTACACAACAAAACGTTATTGTTTTGGTACATAGTTATGTGAACAAGCAAACTTATACGTGAGAATTTTGATATATAACTCAACAGAACCAACAAAAAAATTATTGACTTAATCTAGCTAAAATAGCAGACATGCAACCTTATAAACAAGTTAGTTAGAGAAATATTATCTTGTACAGCAACTAACCGGCTTTATTACAACTAGAAGGTATGTTCAACACAAATCAAGGGGTTGATTCTTTGATCCTCAATATGCGTAGATATTCCCTAAGGCTTAGGCAATTTGCTTTATCCGTGTTATATGGACACTTGCTCCCCCTTGTGAAGTTTTGTTCGTCCTCTACTGGCTTTGTGGGTTCACATAAGCTGATGATCTTATGTTGGGCAACTTGCCTAAGCCTCAGGCCCTGTGCCAGCAATAAACAAGAAGTCCAGCAAAGTGATCCAAAAACGGAGCATACGAAATTTCAAACTTCAAATGGGTCTTTCATCAAGCTTGGAAGTAGTATGAACCAAGGATTGAAATTTTGTATCGTACCGGAATTTCGACACTTACTCGGTATGGTACGGTACTGTATACCGAATGGTATATTTCGATATACCGTTCGGTATATATATATATATAATTATAAATATTATATATATATAATTATATATATATGCAGGGCGACGTCGCCGAGTCGATGTCACCTCCCTTCTCGGGCGACGTCGCATATTAAAAAAAGAAAAAAAGCGACCTCCCTTCTTAGGCGACATCGCCGAGGCGACGTCGCAGATAAAAAAAAAATTGCGACGGATGACATCGCCCACCTCTCTTCTCGAACGACAGTGTCATCGCTAATTAAAAAAAAATTTCTCTTTGCCCCACGACCGATATCGCGGATGAGAAGTCGCCACCGACAAACGACGAGGAGAGTGGCGATATCCAGATTCTTCCCTTTTTTTTCCTATTTCATTCTTCCCCTTCTCCCTTTTCTTTCTCCGCCCTCGGTCACCGTCGACGATAACGCCTCCAATAACATCTCAATCAATGGTACCGAGCAGTAGTAGACGGTCCGTGTACTAGTCTATTGATGGACCGGTATATACCGCCCGTACCGGAAGGTATCATTTGGTATTGCAGACCTTGAATAATGAACTATGAACTATGAAACATGGTCGGATGGCAACAAGAAGTTTAGAACTGCAATAGAATGGTTAAATTCTACATAAACTGGCTATACAAACAATTGTTTCTTTCTTTGCTTAACTGTTCAATGATGATTATTATGACTTTGTCACATCTCAGTAATTCACAAGAATGGCCCAGACCTACTCCCTGTTATTTGACAAGGAATCATCAAATTTCTGCATCATCATGTGCTCCTATGTAATTTAAATATCCACTTCATAGATATTTTCAGATCTGTAGTCAGATTATTTTCAGATTTCAATGTTATGATTCATGATCTTTATTGATTTAAAAGTTTTGAATTATATATTAAAAAAATACATGCTTGATGTTAAATTGAATTATTTTAAGTTATTGAATTATTATTATTTGATTTTCCTTACATTTGCATGATGTTGAATTAATAATTTTTATTGCAATTTTATCATGTTATTTGAATTTTATCATGCAGAAAGTCTAGAACTAATGTAAAATCAAAAAACCATTATAGTAACATTTTGAAACTAATGTAAGATGTTATCTTTCATAACCTTAATCTGACCTTAACATAAAACTTAAATCTTGAAGCTTATTCTAATAAATTAATGTCTCATTTTAAAGTTGCCTTACTTTTTAAATGTGATCCTTGACAACAAATCAAAAGAACCAAGATAGCGATCAAAGTTTGCAGTAATAGAAAATTTTGTTCCCATTAACTAAGTGCAACTTTGTAAAATAAATGCAAGAATATTATAAAAAATAATACTAATTACAGAAATAACAAAATGCATGATGCACAGAACACAACAAACAAGAACAAAGAGGCAGCCTGCCTTGTACATATTACACCATTTAAAACAGTAGACAGATACCTGTCAACTTGATGGAGGAAGATCTCTGCAGCTTCAAGATCCTTGGCAATAATGCAGTCAGTATGCGCACTGAAAAACCAAAGCAAACATTCACTTTTAACAAAGCTAATTTTAACCATTCTTTCTCAATGATGGCATTCTGTCTCATTGATAACAGAGAAACTAAAAATAGCCGCCATGATGATAGCTGCCAGCCAATAAAAATTAAATTAGAAAATTCAAGGTCAGTAGAAACTAAAATATACCTTCCATGATGATGTATGTGGTCAATCGCAGCATGTATATCATCAACAACTTCAACTGTACAAGCCATTGAGTTGTATTCGTGATGAAATAATGGTGCTTCAGGAATGTCAAACTCAAGACTTGCTCTAGGTCCACCAAATAAGGCAACTCCTGTAAATGAAAATGGAAATAAAATTCTGTTGGCATTTTAAAACAACCATTAATGTATAGAAAATAGAAAGAACTTCAACAGGGCAAATGAGATGCTTAATTTTGTGAAGATTCATTTTATAGGTTTTTTGCACATTAATTGCACCAGTATTCCACTAAATTAGCACTAACCAAAGCACACTAATGAGATTTTAACAATGATCCTTATAACTTAGAATAACATTAGAACCACCAAAAACAAGTAATGATCCAAGTAATCTGTGATCCTAAAAAACTTTATACATATGAGCCTTGCCATATAGCTTAAAATGCTTAAGACCAAGAATCGAGGAGTCAATCATCAAATATACAAATGCAAGCCTATATTTTCAACGTTGAGTAATCAAAATAACACAAAGACTTCATTTCACCAGTGTCTTTTGTCATGCCATGTGAACCATTGTGACTAGCCCTACTTGCAACACAATATCTGAAGCTGCAGCTTCTATTGTAAACCTATACAGCTGAGGAATTTAACTGTCAGTGGGAAGTAATCATATTATATCTGGAAATCATTTATAAGATTGAAAACAACCTTATTGAATCACAAGACTACTGCAAACAAATGAACCTGGTTTACAATCATCAATGTTGACCTGCCAGCGTTTTGCTGACTGGCCAAATCTTCTGCTGCAATAATTCTTTGTACACCATAAAATTTAGCCTACCTCCCAGATTATAAGAACACACATCATGCATTCAATAAAACTGACAAAATTTTCAAGGCTAGGAATGCCCTACCTTGATTGTACATTACACAATAATAAATATTGATTCACAGCACCTTCAAACACCGACACTAAGGAAAGATTGGATGGACTTAATGGTAAGTCTTGTAGTCCATTTATAGTATTTCCTATCCTAAACTGCTCTCTATCATAATAAGACTTACAATGCTCAACCAAATGTAGTAATGTAATACCACTTGGCCATGACTTGAAAATCCTAATCATGTCCACCTTAGAGAAGTAGCTTAAGACCACTCAATATATCATTCTTGTGCTGAACCACATTAATCTTCTCTCCAATCAAAATCACCATCATGATTCTTACATCCCTAAGAAGTTCAAAATCTTATGCATCCTCAAATGAAGTTTTTGCATAGCAGCAGCAAACCAGAAAACCAGACATGGCACATGCTGAGAGGAACAGGGACGTGTACTAGCATTAAAATAGTTCTACCTGGAAAATGGAATCCATGGAAAGAAAGAATAGTATGACACAATTAACCATGTCATATTTTCTAATACAAAGAACTAGAGATGCAAGACAGACATAGAAGATTAAAACATTTATCTGCCTTGGGAATAAAAAATGTACTTAAATTTGATTGTGTTGGAAAGATATGACTCAACTGGGACTAGCATGAAAAGAAAAATAAAAAGCTAACCTAAAGGGCAAGTAAAGAAACATATAAACACTGAACAGACTTATTCAATCATAGAAGGAAGAATTTAGATTTACATCTCACATGTGAATGTCAAAATTACCCTATCGAGAAAGAACATTCTTTTTAATCATCTAAACTTCAACAAAATAATCATTTAATACTTACCACCCTCCACTTTTAATAGAATCCTCTAGTGCAAGAAGACAAAGAAAAGCTTCAGAACATTTTAGAAAATTTTATGTTCTTGAGTCAAGGCCAATCTCACACCCAACCTTTATTTCAAAGGCACATCTACTTCAAAATTTGTTTAAGAATAATATTCCTTATTTACATGAATCTCAACTAAAATAAACTTTCTTGAATAAGATCTTCAATTACATACTTTTTACATTTTGATTTAAAGTTTCTTCTTCTTTGATAATTTTGGAAGTTTAAAGGATTATGTTGTCATATTATACGAAAAACCCCTATAAAATACTATGTGGATTAAAATAAAATAAAGTAGCACTTGCATCACATAAGCACATAGCAAGGACTAGATAGAATCTAGTACAACCTAAAAGAAATGGAATCATCAGAAAATAACCCTGGGAAAAGCATAACCATGAGGAATACAATGTTGATTTCTTGCTCATGTTCTGCAGGATCAACTCTCCTTTCAACAACTCAATTTAATGTTCACGTGCTTGTTCTCAGGCTACACAGCTTATGAATATTTACCATTGCAACAGGGTTGTTTGGGTTTCTGCAATGCACACATTCATGACTCTTTTTCATCAACAAAATTCTTATAATGCAAACTGCATGCAGCAACAAGAAATTTTATACGTTGTTATAACAAAGTTTAACAAAAAAAATAATGAGACATGAACTTTTTCTTTACTTGAATGCATTAGTGCTCCTAATAAGCTTTGCACTATATAATTCTGCAATCAACCAAATTTGCACAATGGTTGCACTTTAGCTGATGAAAAGTCTGTAACTTGATGATAATGATCAGACCTTCACTTTTGAGCTCCACTATTAAATCATTAAGCCCCTCAGTCTTCAACAGCTCCTTGTGTATAAGAAGTGTTTCCTGCAAGAAACAGAGATCAATTTTAAATTAAATAAATTATCATCACATAGTTTAGAGACAACGAAGTGATTAATAACAGATACATTTGACTAGATAATGTATGCTTAATTTGAAGGAAAATGGAATTGCATAGGTATCCCTAGAGGATAATTTTTTAGTAGTAGAAATACAGCAGAGCCAATAGTGATTTCTTGATGTTTCTCTTGATTTGATTAAGAAAATTAATAGAACAACATCTTGGATGAAGTATCAACTATCAAGCACTTAAATTTTTTCCGATTGTCAACACACACCTTGGAGACAAAAAAGGATGTTCTTGTAGTGTAGAAGTGCAAAAAAGCAGACTAATGCACTAGACTCCAGCCAATGAAGTCTGGAAGGGTCAAAGGTAACAATGCTTATTTAGTTCAATCCCAAAAAAGGACCAATGTGGCAAAGATGATACTCCTTTTATTCAATGGCAAAAGGCGAAAGCACAAACTAAGTAACAAACAAAGTTTATAACATCACTCCAATAGCCAACAAAGATGCAGACATATTTTCAATTCAGTCTAGTATGAGCTGTATAACCCAGTAAGCTCACAGCATCAGACTAGCCGGGTTGTTTACATGCTTCGAGCGGTGAACAAATCATGTAAGCAGACCGAAACCAAATTGTGTCCTCCTATCCTCTTCTCTCCTACTCTCTCTGGTCCAAGCAGTATTGATCTATATTGTGTTGCAAATGTGAATCTGTACCAGTAATAGATACAAAACCAATCTCTAACATAGTAGAGTCTGTAATGGTGATAGATACAACCATTCTCAAATGTTTCAATACTTATGACAGATACAAAACCAATGACATAATCATAAGAGAATTGATTTCAATAAGATGAAGAAATACCATAGCATTACAAGCTGCTGGATAGTCAATCTTGGCATCTAACACAATATGCTTTGCCATTTCCATGTCAGCAGATTTGTCAACATATACATGACAGATGCCATCTGGAAGGTAAACATTGAGACCTGATAAGTCTCTACCATGACGGATGTAGAGAATAATGCATCATAAATAGGACTAGAATTATAAAAGAAAATAATCAAAAAGTAAATATAGCACTATTGTTTGCAATACCTGCATGACCTAGAACTGGAATCTTGGTGGAGTCCTTGATTTGAGTAATGAGTTTATTACCACCTCTTGGGATAACAAGATCGATTACATCATCAAGCTGGAAAGGTTGTCATAAGGAGTGACAATTATGGATCTCATGAGTAATGTATCCTCAAGAAAAGTTAAAAAAATCGGAAGATTATTACTCTAATCAAAGCTTACCTTTAGCAAATCTGGAATCTCATCTCTAGATGTAACAAGCCCAATAAGCTTTTGGCCTATAAAATCTGGAATTGCTCCCGTAATGACCTAACAAAACATGAAAGCTTCGAAAAGTGATTTTGTACGTAATGGAAAAGAACTATTTAACATCAAATTTGTGTGTATATCTATAGATGAAACAACTGTTTGTAGGATGCACATTCTTGAAGCAGAATTTGCATGAAGAAACAAACCTTATGCAAGATTGCATTAGATCTCATGGCTTCTTTGCCCCCTTTCAGAAGAAGGCCATTCCCACTTCGAACAGCTAAAGAAGCAATCTACAAAAGAAGATTCACCATCATAAAAAGAAGGGGCATAATACATTTTTTTATATCACAAATAGTTCTAATTTCAAGTAAAATGCATGATATAATGAAGCACTTTGAAAGCTTGAATGTCCTGAAATATAAGAGTACAGTAAACACATATACAGGAAATACATCCATACTTATATACATATGGTTAAGTGTATCACGATTAAAGGACAAAAGTTTCCACAACTTTCTAGTAACAAATCTTTTCAAAAAAAATCCCTAGCAAAAGAATGTAGATGTTCAGTAAAGTGACAAGCCCAATATTTTGTGTGCAGAATCCAAACGAGAACACTGTGATGTGGTTAATGGGGACAGGAGCAAACTATTCTGGTATGCACAGCTGAACATTGTCTGTGTGGATCCACGAGGCATGCTGAGATGGCATCTTCTTAGTGGCTGGCTTATGGCTGAGGTGGTAGACAGTCTACCGCTTCATCACTTATCTTGTATGAAGAAAAGTTATAAAGATTTGCATACTTAGGTACATCCATTCATAAATGTCAGCACGTGTACTATTTTTTTTTTTTCTATTCCTTAAAATCTTAATTTGCAAGGTGGTCATTCAAGCTTTCATATCTGTACATTATTCCTAGAAACCTTGGTGCAACTATGGAAGAAAAAAACATTCTGAAGATACTCCATAAAGAGAATGAAATGTTTAAATTCTCAACTAGTTTACCTCTTTCTTCATCAATGTGTCACTGCCTCCAATTAGAGAACATAAAAAAAGAAAATGTTGGCCTTTTTAATCCTCATGTTTTCAATCATCCCCAAACCATTTATTGTTTGGTGAAGGTTTAGTCAAACACATATTTTAGCTAAAAAAATCCCAACCATGATCCTTATTGTATATTTTAAACGTTTGGTATGAATATCAGGGGTTTGAAGAGACAAACTATTAAATTTTCAAAGTTTGAATGAGTGGCCTATGAAGCTGTAATAAAGGAAAAATGATGGTGACTGAAAACAAAGGGATACTAAGAAATATACATCTCCCTCTTATCTTTGAAATTATCTATTATGTTACTTTCATTAAGTATCCAGGTATCATCTCCATTTTTCATCCCTATTTTCCAATTAATCTATAAAAATAAAGGATTCACACTTACCTAGTCAAATTTCAAAATTTTCTCTCATCTTTTTCCCTCTTTTCATCTTTTAATTTCTAGTAGTGATGCTGGAATGGTTGGAGAGGTGGTGGTGGGTAGTGGTGTTATATTAATGTAAATGACAGTAACAATGGCATGGTAGTAATGGTAATGGTGGTGATGATAGTAGTAATGTCGGTGGCAATTGCGATGGTGGTGATAGAACGGTGAGTTATATGCATAACAATGATTGTGGCAGCAGGGACAATGGCAGTGTGTGCCATAGTGATGGTGGCCACAGAAGTAAATGTGATGATAGCAATGATAGTGGAGGTGACAGTGTTGGGGTAATGGTGCCAATGATGGCTTGATGGGAATGGTGTCTAATGTGGCAGCAACAATGATCCAATTAATTTAGTACAGAAGAGTCTTATAGAGTTCAGAAACTTCTAATTTTCTGAGGTCTATACAGAGTCAGAAAACTGAAAACCCAGATTTCAGGGAAAATTGGTTTCCATCTTTAATCAAAGAAAATGTTATTTTATTTTTTTGTATTCTTGATTTTTTTTGGAAAATTGGAACTTTTTTAGAAAGTAAATATGTCCCTTGCCATCATCACTGATTGAATAAATATGAAAACAATAACAAGAATTAAACAAATAATAAATGACTGAGAGGCATGACAACCATACAACAAGCAAGCTAAACAAGATCAGAAGATAGGCTCAGAATATAAACAAAGTGGCATTAAAAGCTTACCGAAGCCAATCAATCATTCATAATGTATATATATTAACTTGACTTGACATGCCATAAGAAAAGTTCAGAATATAAACACAAAGCAGAATAAAAATATAACATGTATAAATTAACTTGATGTAACATGTCATAGAAAAAGCTCAATGTGCATATTCAAATAAGACCAAAATGCAATAAATATCATTATTTTCATATAAATACATGCCTCAAGATAACTGTTTCTGAAATATTCAGTTTGTTTAGATATGAACAGGAAAGAAACAATTAGTCTGTAGATACCTGAGTAACCAGAGGTTAAAGAACTACCAAACAAGCAACTAAAGCTGATACTTCTGTCTATCCATGACTTTAGCAGAGACAAGCTCAAGAACTTGGCTAGAGATTAAGAGGGAGAGAGAAATCTTGACAATGAAAATCCAAAATCTTAGAACAATTCAGAGACAATTTTCAAATAAGTAGCCATTATTCTACACAAATAAAGGTCTATTAGTTATAATCTGCATTGTTATGAGCATTCAATCAGTTGGATGTATAATCATTACATTTGCACAGATCAAACATGCCATTTTCTACTTCTAGATCACCTGCACCAATGATTCCATAGTGTTTTTTGCAACACAACAACACTTGAAAACAAGCCATACGATAACCAAATCCTTACTCTACATTGTTAACAAATTCTCATAAAGAATCACCTCAAATATCTGTCCAGAGAACAGCTATCACATAAGACAGAGTATGGAAAAGGCATAGTGTCATAATAAAAGCCACAATATAACCTTTTGCTACTTTAATAGCACTTGCTTAATTATAGTTTTTTAATTATTGAAAAGCTCAAAACCAAACTTTCCCCAAGAATTATCTCAAATAATATGCTATTTCTTCATATTTCTTAGACTGAAGTGTCCAGAATTGATTAATTAATTGGTTAAGCTTTAACGAATGAGATGAGGCATATTACCATGGAGATAAAAGATGCCATATCATTGTAGCCTCAGAAAATTACACCATATACATAATGGTTGATTATCAGAAAGGTGTTATGTTTTTGTTACTAAAAGAAGCTGCACAAATGTGTGTTGCTGATTGACATAAGCTAATTTGTGAAGCATAAAGTAGGTAAACATCATGGTGTCAAAAATCCAGTGGCTAACTTGCTCATAAGCCACAACAGAAAAGGGCTATATCTTTAAGTGTTATGGTTTACCTGAACTAAGGCATCAGGCCTGGACTCAAACACAATGAGGAGAACGCCCAAGGGGCAAGATGTCTTTTCCAAGATTATTCCTTCAGCAAGCTGAATAAATAGTATACATCAGATTTTCATAATTCTGAAACAATTTACCACCACGATAGATAATTTTACTTGCAGGCATCACATTTACACCAAATTCTAACTACCATCATAATCATGCAGGATGTATGATATCTGCAAGTACTTACCTCTGTTCTTTTCAAGACACGATATATTGGATCTTCCATATCTGCAAGTACACGAATGGAATTTGCAAGGCTAGATATCTGTCAAAAAGTGAATATGTCTAATGCAAATAAGATGAGTGACCACAGGGAAAACAATATATAACATAATGCTACTACATTTCATAGAACATAATAAGAATTTGAATACAAAACAAATAGTACCTCGAGCTAGAAATCAACGTAAGGCTATAATTCATAAATATAATCTTGCAACAAGGAAAATAACATAAACTTGTAATTCCTTGCCTTGCCTGGCTTCAGAGTCAATCTAGAAATCAATGATTTTTCATATCCAGCCTGTTGCGCAGCTGCAACATCAGCCTCATTTTCAGTTCTAACTAATTCCTCATTTGCCTCTAAAGCATCAGCAATGTCCAACAAAATCTTCTTGCGGGCCTCTGATGATACAGTCTGGTGATAAACCCAAATAGGAATGAGTTGAAATCTATTAAAATGGTACAAAAAAGGACCAGCAATTCATGTATTCTTTCTACGGTATCCCTATCATGTTCATTACCTGAAGTCGCCTGGAACATTCCCTTGCTGAAACTGCCATGTCGTGTGCACCATCTTCTCCATGCAGCATCCACTTACTTGCATCCTGATGAAAGAGGGTACCAACTCTCTCACCTTGAAGTACCTTTGTAATGCTATCAGTAGTGAAACCACTTCAAAGACAAAAAAAAGAGTATCAGAATTTTATATATATAAATATACATATATATATATATATGTATGTCACCAAACTTTTGGATGAAGCTAGTTGGATAAAAAGAAGAATCAACTTCTTGTAAAGATTGAATCTCTTAAACATCTACATGAATCAACAAAACAACAAAGCCTGTTCAACTGCCTGCATAATGGCAGGCAATGCTTCCACATTCACTAGCTACCAGGGTTCTGCCTTATAAGTTCTGTTACAGGATCAGAACCTTTTTTATCTTGCCCCCTGAGTTTTCAAGGTCAAATAGGTGAAGTTTTTAACTGACTCACCTAGTCTAAAGTCTCAATTTTTTATTTAAAACCCACACCAGTTAAGACCCTTTTAAGTATTAGGACATTAAGGGTTTGAGCAACTGAGATGTCCCAGTGGACTCATCCTCCTCAGCAAGGACTTTAGACAAGTATCTGCATGTCAGCAAACTCCACTGGAAGAAGCATGAAGATAGTTCCACCTATAAACTAAAATATATGGTGCATAAGATTTCATGAGCTTGCTAAAAGCATCATAAATGACCATAGAAAGGTCAAGGCATGCCACAGAAGCTATTGAAACCCAGGCCTTCATCCACATCCATTGGACTCCACAACACCAAATCCTGAGAAAGTTCTTATGAAAATCAGATTGGCCACGTGAACAGGATCATGTAGCAGCTCTTTTAAACTCTATTCAAGTCATACAAGGATGGCTGAAATGCAAGGATGCTTTAGAATTAATTGCAACAGATAAGAAACAAACATGTGAAACCCAAATAAATTGTCTTCCTGTACCAAACTTTAGAGGACTGACATGTAATCAGACAACTCAGTTGCAGAGAATAACAAAAGTTCAAAAAGAAATTGCACATTGTTGCAGCATTGATTATTCATGGCTTGACATTAGAAAAAGAAGGCAGCAAGACAATGAATACCTGGTAATCACAACAGGGATGCCTGCATAAGCAGCATAGACTGCAGCCTTCACTTTAGCAGTCATACCTCCTCTTCCTACCCTGGACTTGTCTCCAAAAGTTATCTCGCTCTGATGCCTTTCTTTCACATATGTATGTATTAATTTTGAATGTGGTTCTCCAGGGGGACCACTATATAGACCTTCAACATCACTTAGCAGAACAAGAAGATCAGCTTTTAATTCCAAAGCCAATAAAGCTGCTAAACTGTCATTGTCCCAAAAGATGCCAAAAGAGTCCTGCAAATATTATTAATTACTAAGAGCCAAATAATGAATGACATGGTCCGAACAAAACAAGAAGAACTAAACAGATCATCAATTTATAATAATTAGGCTCACAACAATATGACAAGTTAATTTGAGATTTTTAAACAGTAGAAAAATCCTGTTATATTTGGTTCAATAAAAAACTTTAGCTACCAAAGGATCATAGACAAAGTGGCAAATATATAAATGGGCATACATCAATCTTTCAATAATATGATAATCAATAGCAAAAGCCAAGAAGAGATATTTTATACACATAAAACCCAATTTGTTTGTGATGAATCACATGTCATTTTACACACAAAATATGATACAGAAGTTTGTAAATTAAATAAAATGAAATGTCTGGCATCACATACTCTAAAGTAAACATTCTAAAATTCAAGAAGCTTAAGAAGTCATTAGTAGAAGAAGCGAAAGTTGAATAACTTGGCTGCTATTTGTTCCAGCTGTTGTGAATATATACACATCAAAATAAAAAAAAAAAATTTATCATTGCAAATAACAAAACTCTAATTTCCCCTGTACATTAAAACCTAATTTGTTGTGATGAATTGCATGTCATTTTCTACATAAATTATGATATAGAAAATTGTAAAAAATTAAAAAAAACAAACTGGTTCTGGCATCAGATACTCTTAAGTAAACATTATAAATTTCAAGAAGTTTAAGACGTCATTATTAGAAGCAATAATTGAAGAAATTGGCTGCTCTGTTTCAGCTGTTGCTAATATATCTAAATCAAAACCTAAAAAAATTTAGGTTCTCATTGAAAATAACTAAAATCTAATTTCTCCTTGTCCTAATAGGAAATTGCAAAAGCTTTAATATTATGTTGGTATGCTAAAATTCCTTAAATACTTAAAACAGTTATGTAGTCAAACTTCATGGGACAAAATGTTGGGGTTTCAGAGAAGTCCGATTTGGATCATCTCTCCATTGTGACCCCTTGTGATGCTCGTCGTCGCCAATCATCACTGACCCCAAATGCTCCTCCTCTTCCTCCTCCTTTGTCTTCTCTTTCTTATCCTTCTCCTCCTCGTCTCCTTTTCTTCTTCTCCTCTTCCTCCCTACCTCCATCTCTTCTTCATTACCATGACAACATACCACGTACTGCATGTCAACACACCAATATGAACTAAACCCATACCAATCCAACTAGTAACTGGTATAGGTCTAGTATCGGAGATACTAAACCATGCTTGTTACAACTAGAATAGAAGTCAAAAGATGATAAGGTACCAACAATTATCTTCAAGTTTAAGTATGGCATGGCATCAGGCAGCAGAACCTGATAGAGAATGGCAACTTCTTGTAGTGGCAGCCACCAAACAAGATAGATCCAATTACAAAATGACATGTTTAGCTAATAATAATTCTCACATTTCACATACCTCATACGGAGCTTTCCTTGTACTTATTGCATCATTTTCATTGAAAACAGGGATAACTCTTAAAGCTAACAATGTATTCACTGTCTGAGAGAGTTGCATCCGGAAATCTGGGTCTTTAAAATCACTATCAGTGACAAGAAGCTGAGATGATGTCACATCCAGCTGCATTACAAATTATATTACTGTGATAAAATAATACAGGTTTTACTGTCTAATGAATCAACTAGAAGTATGTGCAGCAAGAAACAAGCCAGAAACCATGCCTGACTAAATAAGGCATCATATAAAGCCATTAGGCCACTTTGACCAACAGAAGCACAGGCTTTCCCATCTAGCTCTACTTGTGGTTTCTGGAGATCAGCAAAGCTGCAAAAATGGAGTTAATATGATTGGGATAATAATAACCAGGAATTTATATGTTGATGCATCACTTCTCTAAATAAGATTGTTTTGATGAAAACCAGAATAATCTTGTACCTGCTATTGACCAGTTTCCTGTATCTAAGCCTTTGCCGGCCAACACCAACTGCACCTGAAGTGACCATGATTACTTCAAAACCACTAGAATTAAGTTCTTTAATCTGCACATATCTCATTTCAATTGGTAAGAAGGCATAATGTTTAAATTCTTATATGCAAATAGAATGTAATACGATTGACCAAGCACTCTTGTAAATGAAAACAAAAAAGTTTCAGTATATCAACACCTGCTCACAAAGGGCCCCCAGTCTTCCAAGAGCCAATCTCCCATCTGTCCTTGTGACAACTGCAGTTCCCACCTAACATATATATAAAAAGAAAGTAAGCACGTACCCAACTTTTCCTGGAAGCTCTAAAGATATTTGGAGCTATGTCCTTAGGCTCGTGGCATTTGATGAAATATTTGACATTTATATTCAGAGTTTTGTTGGACTAAAGCTTCCATATATGACATCTTTTACGCATGTCATCAATTGAATAGCTTGGTCAGCCTTCATACAACACATATGGATGGAGAGAAATAGAAGAAGGCCACTGTCGGATTATTTAAGATACCTTATATGTCATACTTTTCATGCATGTCATACTCTGAATAGCTTGGTCAGCCTTCATAATTACATATAGAAGGACAGACGTACCAGAAGGGGATATCAGTCTGTTCAAGATACTACACCTTTCCCAGGTCTTGTAAAAGATTATATCAGTGTAATATTGTGTCAAAAATTGGGATTCAGTTTGGAGTTGCTTGCTCATTGGTTTGTTGTTGGCGTAAATTTATATATTACGATCTGTATGTGTTGAGCAATTCAATTTTGCTCTATTTAATAGTGCTATTTTTTTATAATTATCAGCTTTCTTTAAGTGTAGCAGATATCAGCGCACTTTTCTGGATGATTGAATATCATAGTTATCCAAAGAAGAAAATAAAGAATATGCCATTTTGCAGGCACCATATTGGAACCTTCCCCCTACAAGAACAAGTAACATAGAGAGAGTATAAACAAAAATCTTGAGCCTTTTTCTTAAGATGATTTAGACGTGATCACTTTTAGAAACAAAAGGGCAACACCAGTTAACTCCCACAAAATTGACAAATCAAAATATTACTAGATTTTATCACCATATACACCACATTTTGGAGATAAATGATTCATGCTTTTAGGAAAAGGATCAAATCACCCATCATTAATTTTGAGACCACATGAGGGTTTTACTAAATCCAAAAAAGGAGCTCTGGAGTGAAGCACGCAAAGACAAGAAGGGGATCTACGAAAATAAAGACCAAAGTGCACCCAATAGACTATCCCCACGTACATCACATGTCAAAACAAAAAACAATTATAAATTATCAATTTATCATGAGAGGAAAATCAAATCACAAGTAAAGAATCCATTTCAAGATTAGACAAGGGTTTTACTAGACCCTACTAAGGGGACCTACCAAATCAAACACCAAGATAATGTTAAATAGATTCAATCCCTATATATGCCGCACTTTATAAACAAAATTGATATTCTGTCTGCCATGTTATTGAGAAGAAAGAATCAAATCACATATTAGAACCGATTTCGAGACCGGAATACGGTTTTACCAAACCCAAGAATGGAAGAGCCCCCAGGCCGGAGCAGGATGAAGAGGGGATCTATCAAATGAACCATTCATCCCCATACGCACCACTTCAGAGGCAAAACCTATACCCCATTTACTGTTCAATTGAGATAAAAATAATCAGAGAACATCAAGAACCGATTTAGACAACCGACTAGAGCTTGACTACACCCAAGAGCAGAAGCTCCGAAAATGCGATCTATTAGAACAAAGGCTGAGATCCACCAGTAGATTCTATCCCCATATGCACCAGATTATTTCAGGCAAAAACGATTCCCCATTTGCTGTCCTGCTGAGATAAACAGGACCAATTCACACACTAAAGAACGCATTCCGAGCTAGGGTTTTGCTAAACCCAGGAACGTAAGAGCTCCAGACCGCGACGCGCAAGGAAGGAGGAAGAAGAGATCGCAGGAGAAACAGAAGCAGGAAAGAGAAGCACCTTTATGACGAGGCGCTTCACGCCCTTGATGAAATCTCGAGTTGGATCCATGGCGGCTGCGCGCGGCGAGTAGACCTGGTCGGCTAGCATTGGAGTCGGAGACGAGACGTACGTGACAACCTCCTCTTGTTATTGTTGTTGCTACGCTTTATATCGACCGATCGGCCCCGTCTTCGCGTTTGTGCCCTCCTCAAGGATAAGATTTTTCATCGATTCTCCTTGCCTAAATTAAATAAGGTAAAATGGATAACAGAACGAGGACGAACAAGCAAATATCTGACAAGACCAGGGGTTATTAAGTAATTGCGTGATCCATTCCATCAATCTTCTCATAAAAGGAAAACAGAAACACTTCCTTCCACAGCGGCAACAACAGAAAAAAAAATCCGTTCCGCAACAAAAACAACCCCTGTCCTTTCCCTTCCGCCTCTCATTTCGATCTTTATTTCCCCGATTCTTCCTGTCGTCGCCCTCGACTAATTGATTTCAGGTTCCGGCCCGGTTTCTAGGGCTTCGACTAGTCCGGTCGGACGAGACCGGCATGGATTGGGGGCGACGTGAATGCGGAGGACCCGATCGTCGCCCTCAGGGAAGTGGACTGGCACTCTTCCCCGCGCCCCATTCGGAATTCTTCTGCCGATTCACCTTCCCCAGATCTTTCGCCAAATGGGGCAGCCCAATCAAGTGCAATCTCTACTAGTAAGATAACTGGACCCGACTTAATTTTCTTTTATTATTATTATTATTATTTCTGTATTTTGTAGTGAATTCCTGTGAAGATTTTGCCGTTCATAAGTTCTTGGATATAATGCAGCGACAATTCATGTGTTAATGAAGTAAATTCCCAGAGTTATATCGTAAAAGATGTTTTTTCCCTGTGGATCTTTGTGGAAGTATTGGTTACATCATTTTGATTTATGTGGTATTTGCAAAAAGAACCATTTCTTTGGTAGGATTTAGCACTTCATGTCGGTATAGGCTTTTGGTGGCCTTATATTTCAGAATTAATTTATGGTTTCAACGTATCTGATTTATAATGTTTTGGATTCCTGGTCTCTTGTCAATGTTGAAGGATGCCATACTGAATTCTCTCTTCCATGTGAGTTTTCTGCAGCTACAGGACAAATTATTTCATTCTGATCACATTCATCCTCCGTAAGAAAACAACTAAGACTATAGTCGGTATAGGCTTTTGGTGACCTTATATTTCAGAATTAATATATGGTCGGACGTATCTGATTTATAATATTTTGGATGCCTGGAGTCTCTTGTCAATTTTGAAGGATACCATACTGAATTCTCTCTTCCATGTGAGTTTTCTGCAGCTACAGGACAAATTATTTCATTCTGATCACATTCATCCCCCGTAAGAAAACAACTAAGACTATAGTTTCTGCTATATTCCCGATTTTTGGTTTATCTTGTTGCAGGAACACTTTTATCCTTTCAACTTTAATGCAGCAGTGGGTTTTCTTTAAATCCTTTTGCTATCCCATTCCTGAATGTTAGGCAAGTCTCTGATGATGTTTTAATTGCTAAGAGACCATAGGTTTTTGACATTAAATTTTCTCATACATCCCCATGCAAACACATTCCTTGAGAAAAGGAAAAGAAAAAGGTGGCTCATATGCTGATTTAGAGTTAGTTGTAGGCGTAGAGTGGATGATAACATCTCATGCATCTAGCTCTTTTCAGCACATACATTAGCAGCTGATCCCTTAGCATCAATTGATAATCTGTTCTATGTTGTTTTTGTGATTGGGTGTGTGTATTATGATGTTAATCTCTTCTGAGGTTGGCGCGTCATTTCTTATATTCTATTGAAGAACGAAAAGGGCAATTACATTATACAGCTGGTGGGTTGAGCAAACTGTCCTATAAAAGGCATTTTGATGTTCAGGTTGCATTTTCAGATTTTGGAAGACCCATGAGACTTAGTCCACTCTTGTAGGAAGCTTTCATGCTTGTACTATTTAGAGCAATAGGTTTATGACAAGCAGGAGCCCAAGACCGATAAAGACACAACGTGCAGAAGATATTGTTGAACATGGCATGTGTATTGCTTCTACTTCACATCCATGCACAGTGCATCTATCTCAGGTTGCAAAATTGGTCCAAACTTTAGAAGGTTAAATAGGAATCAAGATCTTAGATATTTGATGTAACTACTGAGACAAAATGGTGACACAAAAAATGATTGATTTAGAAGGGAGTTTGTGTTAGTATAATGAAATGGTCAAATGTTGTTGCATTTTCATGAAAAATGTGTCCGTCTTGGATGTAGCCCTCATTTCTTTAGTATTATTTACAGATTCAATGTATTTAATTATAGTGATCTAAAGTATTCTGCCATGTCACAGATTCTGATGTGTGATTTATGCAGCTTTGCAGTTACTTTTGATGACAAAATGACAGGGACTGTCAAACGCTTTTCTCCCCATTAGCTGCAAAGTTGAGGCCACCAATAGAGCGAGCTCTCGGTTTGGCTCTGACACTATTCATCTGCATTGTCGGTGTCAACTAGCTAATGGAACATATATGCATAGACCTGTTCTTCGTGGGCGACCATCTACAATAAGAGTAATCCGTATTTGTGGACAGCCTTGATGGATGTTTGTCTTGATTTTCTGAGCTGGTAAATCGTAAAAGTCTCAGCTTCTAACTCCATTAACTTAGTCATATAGGATCAACAAACCCTTTATTGATAACATTATAAAAACTCACTGACCTAATTCTCATTACAGCTAGTTGCATCCTCTGGTTGACCACCTCCAATCTTGTTGCTCGTTGACTGCTTGGTACTACTTTATTTACACTATGAACTATAAGGCATAGTCATTTTGATGGCATCCCATGGTGACTGATTGTTTTGTGTAGCAGCTACACTTAATGCAACCATCCAAATACCTAACCTGAAAGCATGGCTTAACACGTCGTGAGGAACTTCGTGCAATATGGTGCAACTATAGTGTTACAACCACAGAGGTTGATAAGGAGTAAGTTCTTCAAAAGTTTGATGTTTTATTCTCTTCTGTGCATATTGTTTAGAATGAGACACTGCCGGAAGTGGAGTGGCCAAAAACTCTTCCATGTTGCTTGAGCATTTCATCATCTTTTCTCTCTCTAATCTACTATGCTGATGCTTTATGTTTTTTTTTTATTTTGGTATGCATTAATATATGTAGAAAACATTTACCATATCTGTCGGTTGTTTGACATATATTCTTCAAGAGGTTTGTATGCTTAGTTACTGAGGAATTATGGGTTGAGGGTTTTAATGGTAGAAGAAATCAATTTGATTTTGTCTCTTTCCCTTCCTAATCTTGACAAAATCTTTATCTAAAATCCGTGTGGAGTTCTTTTTTATTGTGGTGGTCATAAAACAAAGCTTCCAATCTATGTTTAACATTAACATAGTGCTTCATAGATCCCCGGAAAATGAGGGATAGACTGACGTCCCCAAAGGAATAGGTCAAAATAACAGCCTCTCGTTTTCTTTGCTATGTAACTGATTTATTTATCTGCATCAACAACAAAACTAAGTTAGAACACTTAGTTTGGCAATTTTAGCCCAAAAGGAATAGGATGGACAACAACCCTGCCATGGTAGATTGGAATGAAGCTGCTTTTGATGAAACTTTCTTGGGTAGTAAACCTGTATGCGAAATCATGTTTCTTTGGTCTTCCCCAAGTGATCATAGGAAATAGCTAGAGGGTCATCCATCCCTTAGTTTGAATCCAATTCCCATGTAGAATGGGCAGCACTAGGAAAAGATCCGTGGTCTTTAATCAGGGGAAAGAACAAGCGGGCAAGCAGATACATTAGTTTCTTATTCCTGAGAAGCTACAAGAGAGCAACTTAACCTAATTCAACAAACAATGTATATTAATTCAAGTCTGCAAGCTCTTA
This sequence comes from Musa beccarii, assembly GCA_024322285.1. Lineage (NCBI taxonomy): Eukaryota > Viridiplantae > Streptophyta > Magnoliopsida > Zingiberales > Musaceae > Musa > Musa beccarii. The sequence goes on along the minus strand of CM044400.1, from coordinate 42,204,118 downwards.
GCAGAAACATACGGCAGCCATGTGTGGGAAACATTGCAGTTCAGTCAGCTATAGTTCCATTTTGATGGATTGCCACAGCCCAGCATGTCCATCAAATAGTGTTCAGATGAAGATAGTCATGGACTACTTTGGAGAACTTATTTACTTGTTTTCTTATTCATTCCATCCACACTTTTCGAGATCCATTCGTCATTGGCTTATATCGGATAGAATGGATTATAACTTGGCAAAATCTTTTGCCTCTATTTCTCTAGGGTACTGGGCCTTTTAATCCTCGGAAATTAAACTAACTGCCGAGCAGCGGCAGGAAGAAAATTGTGCACCGGAATTTAGGGATGCAGATGGGAGTCCTGAGGTTATAACGTCTAGAGGTTGTGGAGGAAAGCGACTCCAGGTTGATAGCGACCGAGTGGGATGAGTGGATTCAGGAAATGCAGTTCGAATTTGCTAATTAGAAGGCTGGTGTTGACCATGTCACTGCTACCTATCCTTGATTTGTGGCGGAAAATGAGCCGTGGTGGTTGCGATTTTGCTAACCGTAGTCATGTGCACGAGTGCAAACAACGCCAACGACCAAGTCTAAGCTTGTTTTCATAGAAGGTAAAAAGGGTGTGCTTACGGTAATACACAACAGGGGCCATAGTAAATCTGCCCAAAGAGGCTTCTAGTGACAGCACACAAAGCACTAACAGAGGGAGCAAGCGCTTTAGAGTTAATTAGGCTGGCTAGCTTGGCTTTCAATTAACGATGTCCTTGTTCGTCGATGACGACTCCTCAAGTAACCCCCACTCCTGCGGTGCAGCATCATCACCTTGGAGAACCATGAAAAATTGGAAGGGTGGAATTAAATGAGCGACTTTTTTTCCATTCAATTTGAAATGATATAATGTGTAGAGCAAAGTATTGATTGCTACGGCAATCCACTGTAGTTAACTGATTCTGATAATGATTCAAGATCTACCAAGAACAAACAACCTTTGCTTAATACTCTATCAAAGAGTTGATGCCGCAAGAGAAAATTCACTTTATTTCATCCCTTGCATGTTTTATTACACGGGTAGCAGAGGTGAAAGACAAATACACATCTAACAAGTTTGTCCGGATAAAAAATAACATTAGTCCCTGCTTGCACCCCCCGACAAACTTTGTATCTGCAGGCACAACAACGAAAAGAATCACCAAGAATTAAGCAGGCTGACATTCCACATATAACTGACACAAACTGACAACTATAGCTGCGATGGCACTGCCGTGCAGGTCTGGCTCGCTCACATGACTATCTCAGGTTTCAAGATGCTCGATTTGATCTCTTTATGCGGGAGAACAACACCCCCGTTGCTGTATATTTCGTCAGAAACATGCACATCCTCCCCCAGGATCGTCATATTCTCAATCCGTGCCCACTGCCCCACCGTCGAGTGCCACCCGATGATGCTGCTGGAGATGCATGCATGCTTCTTGATGCGGACGCCTCGCATCACAGTGCACCTTGACAGCCTAACTCCAGATTCGATCACACAGCCAGGACCGATGGCAACGTCTGGTCCGATGAGGCATCCCTCCCCTATCACAGCATTCTCATGAACCAAGACATTCCCCACAATATGTGAGCCAGTGGCTAGCTTAGATGAGGCTTTCTTCCGCAGAGACTCTAAATAGAGCCGTAGGCCTGTGATGTAGTCCTTCGGCTGTCCAATGTCCATCCAGAAACCTGGTAGGACCATGGCATGGAGTTTCTGGTCTGCTGCAATCTTTGGGAAAACTTCCTTCTCGATTGAAGTTGGCCTCAGCTCGATACGGTCCAAGACCGATGGATTCAACAAGTAAATCCCAGCATTGATCTTGTTGCCTACAAATACTTTCGGCTTCTCCACAAATCTATCAACCTTTCCACTCTCATCCATAACAACGACACCATACTTGGATGGCTCATCGACCTATCGAATACAAAAGGATGGGTTCTAGGTATGAGGTAAAACTCATTAACCTATTATATAGAAAAAGCTCAGGTTGCAGTCATAAGGTAAATCAATGAGCAAGCTATAATTTTGTACCTTGGTCACCATAATTGTCGCCTCCCCACCATGGGATTTGTGGAACTGTATTAGTTCAGCAAATGGGTATTCACTTATGACATCACTGTTAAGGACAAAGAAGGGCTCGCCAGAACCATCCATGAGCCTGTCTCTGGCCAAAGCCAGGGGACCAGCTGTTCCTAGTGGCTCAGTCTCTTGGGAGCAGGTGATTTTGATGCCAAGCTTATCCTCAAAGTCTTTCAGAAAATTAAGCATAACCTGAAAAAAGAGCTGACCAAGATAAATAATATATGCAGAAATAAAATGGTCAAACCTTGCGCTGAAGTTTGCTTTCTTGCAGAAAAAAAAAAAGTATGAACAGACTGATGGACAAGAAAGGATGACTTTGTTTCTTGTACCTCTGGTCGATAATTGATGGCCAAAACAACTTCAGTCACTCCAACATCTTTCAGAGCTTCAATCTGGCCAAGAAGTAAATTATAGGTTAAACAAATCAACTTAATTAAAATCTCATGCACAAGAGACCTAGCAGCACGTGACAAAACCTGACACAGAGAGAAGGCAAAAAGTCCCAAGAAGGATTTCTGGCAGAGAAGCAGCACTCTACAAGAATATTACTGAATTTGCAATGATTGGTAGGCATAAACAATTTTACTCATTCCTTTCAACTATAATGGTTGCAAAGCATGTCTTTTTTTTTTTTTTTTTTTTTTTTTTTTGAGGCAAACCAACAAAGAATAAAAGCAATAAAAAGAAAGATTTGGCTATGAAGATTAAAAGAAAAAAAAAGATTAACCAAAGCAGAAATGAAATCTCAATCTTAAAAGGACAATGCAATTTCTGAAGCACAATTATTAAAATGAACAAAATAGAATGAAATGTAAAATAGTTGCAATCGGCCAAAAGTGCATCAGTTTCGAAGACAAGTTTCCCGGTGTAGTCAACTTGTGCAAAAGTTCCCTTATCTTCTTTAAAGTAACTGGTACTTTCCTTCAAACATAGAACAGAGTGCAAAAGTTAATCAAGTGCTCAAGCCAACAATCATCAAAACAAGCCACTCAAACATGATATTCATATTTCCTCATTTCTTTGAAGTAGTAAATATTGCAGAAATCCAGAGAGCAGTTACCTGATGAAGGATCATCGGTTTGTTAGCGAAATCAACAAGTGGCTTTGGGAAACTGAGTGTCAAAGGTCGGAGGCGGGTGCCAAATCCTCCAACAAGAATGAGCGCTCTCATGGTGTATACCTTCCTTTTTTCCCCTGTTGATAGGACGGTAAATATCAAGATCATAGAGTAAGCCAAATAAAAGAATCCCTACCTGTATGTACTGACCTCCTCTTTGCAACTCTAGTACAACATTTGTACAATAAGAATGACGAGTTTTGCATGAAGAACTCAAAAGTTTAAAACTGCAGACTGGTGTCCATGATACATGGCAGAAAAATTCTCAAATGCTAAAGAAGATGCACAATGATCACAAGGATATGGAAAAAGGCGAAAAGAATTAAAGATGTGGAAAGAACTCGGAAGGTTATGCGGGTGGCATACGAAGCGTAAAAAGTGGTGACCTTGAGGATCTAATCGTTGTTATGCTCCAGCTGGCTCAGAACTACGGATTCCAGGTAAAGCACATGCTGAACTCATCAACACGCAATTTCCTTTTCCACACAAGCGTGAGCTAACGTGAAGCCCGATTCCGAATATTATCTCCTAAAACAAACTTTTTTTCTCTATTGATGGACAGAACTTAATTCCCTACTGATTACAAGAGAAAGAAGAGAGCAATTGGACCAAGAATCTCACAGATACTGGGGGAAAATGATCAGAGTACTAGATAATTCAATCACATCAAGCCTCTAAGACTTTCAAATCGAGAAGTACAACTTTCCTGGTACCTCGTCATAGGAATCAGAAAAAGAAATAAAATCAATAAGACAAAAAACCGTAGGTGAAAAAGGCAGAGAATCTGATCAGGTTATTATCCCCCAAAAAATGAACGTTATTAGTCAAAACCATCAAATGCAACACTATACTGGTAGAACTAGCGACAACGAAACTGTAATTTTAAGCACCCTGCCAAGCGTGAAAACCCTAATCGAACTGCACGAGCACGAAGATCACATCATAAGCCCGTCGTCACCTCGAAAAGAAACGCGACGACGAACCTACTGCTCCCGCGCGTTTCAGCATTTACCTTCAGCGCCCGACCCCGCGGGTCTCGATTCCCGACTTACATCGACCAAGAGATCGAGAACCCGCGGGATCCGAGCCAATAACTAGCTGCGAACAAAAAGGGGGAAAGCAAACGAGACCCAGAAGGAGGAGGAATCGGAATCTCACCAAAATAGAGATCTCGGGGCAGGAGAACGCGAATCGGGGCGACAAAGAGCCGATCCCTCTCTCTTCCCTGCTCGCGACGAAAAGAGGGAAGACAACGGACTTCCCGCGACGCCGAGTGCCGGTTTCAAGCTTACCACCTTTGCTCCCCTTTTGTAGCCCCCGCCGGATTGTAAATCCACCCTTAATTCCTTTTATAAAAGAAATGAAAAATCCGTTCATTTTAAGCTTTTTCTGCTCCGTATAAATATGACAACTATTTGTCCCAAACAAATACGTCTTGGTGAAGCGTTGCATGTGTCTGAACCCCATGTAACAAAAGCCGCCTATATCTTCTCCTGATGGGTGGGTAGATAAGCAATTAGAATCCTAGTTGACATCGACCTAATTTTCATACCATACTACTGGTAATTATAGATATATGGAACCAAAAAACAGAAACAGAATTCACCGTATAAATGAATTAACATGAAATAGGAAGACCAGCTGCCTGAAACTTGGTGCTCGCAGTGCATGTGGTTGCCGTAACGTGTCAACCTCCAGCTAGGCTGTCATTTGGCTGTCAGTGAGTAATGTGCAGTAGAGAGCTCACGTTGAAATATGTTCCAACATCGCATGCAATTAGCTTGTACCGAACCTAAATTTTCCTCCCAATACGCAGATTTTGACCGTCTTAAAAAAAAAAAACCAAATAATCGAGTCAAACCTTCTCTCTTTACATCCTAAAAATCGGACCGGAACAGATGAAAAGAAAGCGTGATCTTGATACCGCCTATTTAAACACGAATTTTGATGCAAAATATACGGTCAACCGTGGCTCCGGATCCGACGCACCGCGGCTCGTAAAGCCCTCACGCCAGGAGGTGTTCTTTCGTAGGTCAACTCCATCTAACCTGACATGTGGATCAAGCAATGTGATCAAATCGTTAGACCCACGATATCTGAAACAGCTGATTCCCAAGATCGACTTAGGTGGAGGCCTTCAGATCCGACTTGATCTTGACCAAATCTCGCATCGGGTCAACAAAGATTCGACTGCCTACCTATTTTGCCACTTCACAGGGCTTCATTGGATCTCATCATCCTCGCAATCTATCCACGTGCCATTTTTCGATCGACCACATCGGGGGTAATCATAGGATACCAGCTAGATTGTATTTCGATACACATTACCGTACTGCGTGCACAAAATACTAAAACATTACATTCATTAAAGAACAGCTCAAATGCAAGAATTATAATAGCATGCAATTATGCTGGATGCATGCAATTGCTCCATTATTGTGGCTTCAAATGGAGTAAGACAGATCCAAGCGATCAGCAAGCAGGACCAGCCAACGCAGATTGTCCCCCGCTGATGGAGACGCCGAGCGCCTCTCTCGTTTGTAGAAATAACTGCCGCATTATAATTATTATTATCATCTGAAATAGTTGTGCGCGCATTTCATGACGCTCCCGTCGCTTCTCTTCTCATCATATTAGCAAATAATGCACCGGAAAGAACAAACTGCGGGACAGTGTGTAAGACATGTGCATAGCATGCAGACCATGTGAATGTATGAGCGTTTTTAGCGGTAGGTAGCGGAAGTCTCTTAGAACACGAGGTACTCAAGCTGATCACTCTCTTTTGCATTCACACGCCAACCCTTTTTCTTGTGCTTGGCTTCCATCCCCTTCCTCTTGAGCAGTTGCCGACTTCCATCCCTGGTTTGAAGTTGGCATGGCACAACAATGCTAGGTAGGTTCAAAACAACGAACGGTAGCACAGTAAAAAATCAGATGAGATGATGTCAAGGAGATCCTCCTGACTCCAAGTTGGAAGGGGGATGTGAGCCCAATAGGTTGCTGAGGTCTCCTCGGTTTCCATAGATCAACCAAACTATGTACGACTTTCCATGGTTTTGTTGGCGGCCTAAACTAACAATGACAGTATGTATACATAGATAAATGTTACATGGGCCTTCGTGGGCCTCCATTGAGGCCTTCATAGATCCGATGGTCCAAGATGAATCAGTTTCCTAGATTAATAATTCTGATGAAAACTCGGAAGGCCGGCACGCTTTTTAGTTTTTATTCTTCTTTTAAACCTTTTTTTTATTATAAATTTTGTTTAGATCACGCAGTTGTTTTAATAAAGATCAAAGGCCGGCATTCCATTTTCTTTATTGTTGAGCAAAAAATATTATGAACGAAGGCCGGCACTCTGACCCCGTCTCAAGAATATAATACGCGTATCCGCTGCCCATCGATTACGACTAGATGGAAGACAAGCATCTGGACTCTGCAATTGGCTTCGCTAACAAGTTCGACTGTTGAAGCTAAGCAGCGGAAGACAAAACTCCATGCGGAGCAGTAGTAGTCTCGAGGAGGAAGACGGAGAGTGTCATGATCTGCGTCGTGGATGGAGACATGGTTGGAGCAAGTGGCTTCTCGCATTGCTCGATCTTACTTTCCTGATCCGTTTCAGTTCGAGAAAGGGTTTAGGTAGTGAGGACACGTCACTCTCAGTCGATGGAGCTTTATGTCATGCAACAATATTTTGTAGAGAAAGGGCTTCTAGAGGAATACTTTCTTCTTCTTGCATAACTTCGTGTTGACTCGGCAGTGTTTTGACACACGGATTAACAAAGAGGGAGGTATAAAATCTCTACATATATAGATTTCGGATGAAGACTTTATATGAATAAGGTTTGGCTTTGAGGCTTACAGGGAAAAACCTGTTGATCATCTGTCTTGTTCTCCTTTCCTTCGCCTTGCCGTTCCGTTCATGCAACCCTAGCGGGCGATGGAAGCGACCAAGCTTGAAGAGAACGGCGATCGGGCTACCGGCGCACGCTCTTTTGATTGCGCCTTCTGTAGGAGAGGTTTCTCTAACGCCCAAGCTTTAGGAGGCCACATGAACATGCACAGGAAGGAGAAGGCCAAGCTCAAACATCCCTCTCGCTGCGGTAATCCATTCCCTTCCAGGAACGCCGTACCCTCGTATCTTCCGATCGTCGGTGGCTACACGTCCCCTGCCAGCCATGAAAGCGCGTGCATCTCCACATGGCGATGGAGCCTCCCAGGTGCAGAAGACGACAGCTACATATACGGTAGTCTCGTGGATTCCGGTCGCCGGTCGACTTTGTCATCTCGAGCAAATGGTCACGGATCGAGAAGCCCCCCCGGTGGCGAGATGGTGGAGATGCATCAGATGAGGCATGGCGTGGTCGAAGCAGACATAGATCTGGAGCTCCGGCTGGGACGATCGGTGACCTACTTACGTTCTGAGGACAAGATTCAGCAGGGTGCTTCTTTCACGGAGAGGATTCGCTGAACAGTTATTGTTATCTCCATCCATTCTATATATATATATATATATATATATATATATATATATATATATATATATATATATATATATATATATATATCTAGCTATGAGCAAATTTTTATTCATGCGTTCAGTAGTTTTCTTTTGCATTTTGATAGCTCCTAATCTTTAGTATTTCATGTTGTTTCTTCGTGATCGACTGGAAGCTGAAGTATATCTAAAAGATAAATGAATCGGTTGATACCTGAGAAGTTTCATGAACAGAGTTGGTGTCTTTTGGTTGACGATTAAGAGTGCGACCTTCCTGTGCAGAGAGTTGCAATCTATTTTATCATAGTTTCTCTTTGCATCTTATTTTTATGAGAAATTTAGATGGTATGTGATGCAATTAATCTATCGACAAAAGAAGTTTTAAGCAGTTTTATGAAGTAACAAATGCAAGTAAGATTATCGACAATGTTCATTGCAAGTATTCGGAAATCTTAAATTCTATAGATGGCAAGACCGAAGCAATAAGCAATGATGAGTTTCGTTATTGTTGATGTTTCATGAGAAAAGACTGAATCTTTACCGAAAGAAATATCATGGAAAGAAATGATCTTTTGTTTCTTATCTGTACAAACTCAGTCATCAAAGCAATCTGTCAATGCCAGTCATTACAACAGTTCATCATCCCTTTTCTTGACTTGATTCCAAAACGAATAACCTATTCATCTGATGTGGTTACTTTTGGCTGGTAGATTCTAAACAAAATGCAAAACCCATAAACTGTTCTTGGTCTCTTGACAGGGTTTGATTGAAGAACTCAAGCTCAGCTGCCCTCAGTTGCGTGCTCGACTACATGACGTCAAGCAATTTTTGCTGCAGCAAAAACCTGAGTTCACACTTTTTCGACCTCACATCACTGCCAAACATGTGTTGTTCGGGCTGGTTTTCCTGTTTGCTAACCGTTCCCTCTTCCTTTAATGCAGAAACTGAGACTGCCAGCATTGCAGATAGATGCATCCATCTTCCACTGTTCTTGGGAGACAGACATGGGTCATTTCTAGGGAAACTTCCTCTTGTATTACCAAAAGCTTTTTGTTTGACAGAATGATCTGAACAAGACTTTTGACTTATGGGTGCGACAAGGCTTCCTCTTTTCCATTGCTACCGAATGAAATGGGATGCAGGATATTGACCTTGGCTTACCTTCTTCTTCTTGTTCGCTTCGCTTAAGAACAGATTGTTGCGATCCAAGGATCTGTGGACAAGTCAGTGGAATCTTGAGCGGCTCATCTCCAATTAATGAGCTTGTCGTTGCCAAGAGAAAGCTTGGGTTCGGTTCCTATCAAATACTATTATCCGCATTGTGAGGATAGTGATGTTGACTCGAGTGTATGGAAGAGGGAGGATTCATGGCGACATGGTGTGGCCTTACCATATCTGGATGATTGACTTTCGCCAGAGTTCTTTTGTTTCCTTCTTTGGTGTGGTTCGATGTTCTTGGGTGGGGTTGTCGGTCGCCCTGACTTTGTCTTTGTTACGGACTTATCTTCAAGGACGGTGAGGCCAAGTGGTAATCCTCGTTTTCCTGTGATCACGGCCGTTGTTTTATGTCCTAGACGATCCAACGGTTGATAAGTTTCCAGATCCAGGGGACGTCGCGCAACAAAAGCTCCTCGACGGGGCTGTGGAGATCGGCTCTCGCTCTCTCATTCGTTCTTCCGATGTCTAAATGTTCGATACTTTTCTCTCTCCTCTTCTCTCTCTCGCTCTCCGTCGCCGCCCGGCAAGACGAGTTCACGTACATAGGCTTCTCCGGCGGCGCAAATGGCGATGGAAGCAACATCAGCTTGAATGAGGTTGCGGAGGTCGACGACAGCGGGATCCTGCGGCTGACCAACGAGACGAGCCGGCTGATCGGCCACGCCTTCTACCCTGCGGCCCTCCGGTTCCGGAACGCCACCAGCAGCGCCGCCTTCTCCTTCTCCACCGTCTTCGCCTTTGCCATCGCTCCCGAGTACCCCAAGCTCGGCGGCCACGGTCTCGCCTTCACCATTGCGCCAACCAAGGAGCTGCTGGGGGCCCTGCCCAGCCAGTACCTCGGCCTCGTGAACGCCTCCGACGTCGGCAACGCCACCAACCACGTCTTCGCCGTGGAGTTCGACACCGTCCAGGACTTCGAGTTCGGCGACATCAACGACAACCAAGTCGGGGTCGACATATACGGCTTGGTCTCCAACTCAAACGCCTCCGCCGCCTACTATGGCGGCGACGGCGCTAAGAAGGACCTCAATCTCAAGGACAGGTTCACAATCCAGGCTTGGATCGACTACGACGGAGGCGAGAAGGTTCCCAACGTCACCATTTCTCCTTTCTCCTCGAAGCCGAGTACGCCGCGGCTGTCGTTCCGGGTGGATTTGTCCCCAGTCCTCCTGGACGACATGTTCGTGGGCTTCTCCGCGTCCAATGGACTGCTCGCGAGCTCCCATTACCTCTTAGGCTGGAGCTTTAAGATGAAATGCGTCTCTCGGTTCCTCGATCTCTCCTCCCTGCCGTCGCTTCCTCTGCCGAAGAAGAAAAATATCACCTTGGTGATCGCCGCCTCTATCACGGCCTTTGTTCTGCTCATCACCGCCATCTCTGCTGCCGCCTTCATCTTCTATAAGATCAAGAAGGCCGACGTGATCGAGCAGTGGGAGCTCAGCTGCGGCCCCCATCGCTTCTCCAACGAGGAACTGAAGCGCGCCGCCCACGGGTTTCGAGACAGAGAGCTGCTGGGCTTGGGCAGGTTCGGCAAGGTATACAGGGGAACGCTTCCAGGCTCTCGGGCGGAGGTGGCGGTGAAGCGAGTCTCCCACGAGTCGAGGCAGGGGATCCGCGAATTTGTGGCGGAGATCGCTAGCATTGGGCGGCTCCGCCACCGGAACCTGGTCCAGCTCCAGGGCTGGTGCCGCCGCCGTGGAGAGCTCCTCGTGGTATACGACTACATGCCCAACGGCAGCCTCGACAAGCTCCTGTTCTGCGACAATCCCTGCGGCCAGCCGCCACCGCTCCTTTCGTGGCCGCAGCGCTTCAGAATCCTCCGCGGCGTCGCCTCCGCCCTCCTCTACCTCCACGAGGAGTGGGAGCAGGTGGTGAGCCACCGGGACGTGAAGGCCAGCAACGTCCTCCTCGACGCGGAGTTCAACGGCCGCCTCGGCGACTTCGGGATGGCCAAGCTCCACGACCACGGCGCCAACCCGAGCACCACCCGTGTGGTGGGTACCCTGGGTTACCTCGCCCCCCGAGCTCACCCGTACCGGCAAGGCCTCCACCAGCTCCGACGTGTTCGCCTTCGGCGCTCTGGTGCTCGAGGTGGTGTGCGGGCGGCGGCCCATCGAGCCCAAGGCGTCATCGGAGGAGCTGGTGCTGCTGGACCGGGTGAGGGAGCGGTGGCGCGCGGGGCGGTGGGCGGACGTGGTGGACCCCCGGCTGGACGGCGAGTACGAACGCGAGGAAGCGGCGGTGGCCATAAAGTTGGGGCTTTGGTGCTCCCACCCCTCGGCGGCGGCGAGGCCGGGCATGAGGGAGGTGGTGAGGTACCTCGACGGCGGGGACGTGGCGGAGTTGCCGCCGTTTCCCAGGCCTCCGGAGAGTAACGGCGGTCTCGACGGCTTCGCACCATCCTACCCTTCCTCCGCCGAGGTCTCCACGGGGTCGACTTATCTTGGAGAAGAGGCAGTGGGGTCCGCCCGCTCCTCTCTCTCCCTTCAGTCGCATGATCCCATGCCAAAACAAGTTTTAGATCTTTGCGGCCCTCCGTAACATCATCAAGATGATGAGACAGAGACAACATGGGATGCGAACGTGAGAGAATATTTCTCGTCATTGGTTTCAGCTCCCAAACTCTGCATGTCATCATCGAATGTTTTGAATGGTTGTGAATTAGTGATAACGGCAACATCTTATTGTCATGGCTGCTACTGACAGTTTATTCTCCCCGTGTTTGAGGTCCTTTACAGAGTGTTTGGTGGCGTTAAGACGATTCCATCCTCCCAAACTCGGAGCTTTTCACGTGATCAACTCTCCTTCCAAGAAAGCAAGCATCTCATTGCCACCGCCGCTTCGCGTTTGCTAAAAACACCGTAACAAGCGACACCATACTCTTTAATATCTTGTTCAGCACACGTGGAGCACGTGCTAGAACCACCCTTCCATCATCTTTAGATGTTCTTAAAGACCCAAAAGCACTTTCATATATCTATATCTATATATATATGATTTATCAAAATTAAGGTTATGAAATTGAATCGATTTCAAGATTGATTGGATGTTGGTCCAACTGGGATGACCCACCCACCCAATAAATAAGCCCAACGAGGACAAGACCGCACTGTTAGACAAAAGCCCATCGTCCCATCGCGTGGTTCATAGAATCTTATCTCGCTTTGAGGTCACAATTCGATCGGTGATGCCGTGAGATCTCCGTCTCGTCGTGCGCAGGTTTCGTGGGTTGACTTCCCCGTGCAAATCGAATTGGCATCCGTTCGTCAGCTGACATGCCGGAAGCACCACCCCGTTCCGTGGCGCTGAACCGAGTCGACAACAATGCTGGTGACGAGCAGGAATGTTCGCCACTATACTAATTATTGAGCCTTCACGCTTATGTTCTTTCTCTGAAAGCAAGAGACCAAGAGCACGGCCCAACTTGGTGGTGCCAGTTTGCTGAGAGTGTGCATCGTGCAAGCACGCGAGAAAAACAAACAATGCATGAGGGAAGGAAGGCCTTCATGAGCATCTCGAAGGAAGGGATTGATAAGCCCATTATTGTTTTCGTGGTGATATGAGACAGTAAAAATCCATGAAAAGTCAACAAGTATGAGCGTGCGCTTTGTTGTTTTAGGGAAAATATATGACCAAAAAAAAAAAAAAAGCCAAGTAATGATGCCTAGAGAGATGGCAACATCCCGAGTATTCTTGGACGTGTGTCCTGAGTACGCATGCTGACAAAATCTTTGGTTTCTCGACTGTGAGAGTGAGCGATGAGGCTACGAACAAGACGTAAGCTGGTTCTCTGCTCAACGATTAAGTAGAAGGCATGATGGTTGCTGGTGGATACAGAAAGTTGCCTAAGAACTCTGCTGGCTTCTGTTCGATTGCCCACGCGAGCAAGTTGATCAAGTGTTTGGATTGTAATGCACAACTGGGTCTATTTATTGGGGTCCGGTGATGGATAAGAGTGACGCATAGTTTCAGATGCAAGTTGGCTTGATTTGTTTGGATAATAATCCTGTCCAAGTTTTCATTTCTTACATGTCTCATATATATATTGATGCCAACCACACCTAAAACTAATCAATACAAATTTTTTTAATGTAAGTCAAAAGATCATTTTAAATATATATATATATATATATATATATATTAGTAAAGGATTAGTGATGAGATTGATCTTATAATAATATTAATAAATGAAAGTGGCTAGATGAGACAAATTAGGTGGGACCCAACCGAGGCGTGTGAACGCGGAACACACACCAAGATTCGAAGCGCGTATCTTAATGCGATGGCTACGTGAGGGGCACAGTGACAATGTTTATTGTTCTCTTCGTCAAATGCAGGTTGCGGCACTCTTGCAGAAATGGCGCGGTTACTGAGGTGTGTCGTTGTGAGATCTACGATGGAGTTGCGTTGACGGGACTCGAAGCCTCGGCATTCGTGGTCCAACTGCATGTTTCTGCAGCTTTTGTTTTCGCCGTCGTGATGTTGGTGTCGGTAAAGTAGCTCTGTCACCCGGTCAGCCACTTGCGTCGACCATTTGTTTTGTGGTGGACGATCCACTGAAACCCATCTTTTTCTAATGGAATGAGAGCAGTGCAGATACGGTGGTAGTGCCGCTTGTGTTTCGGTATCCCAATCGTTCGCTGATAGTTCAGTATATTAGAAATGGAATCGATTGTTCTGCAAATTTACATCTCCATCTGATTTCATTCAATATGCTTTTTTTTTTTTTTTTTTTTCTCGAAGAACTGAATGAGTTAATATAGAGTAGAAGCAAGATAATGTCAAAGAATCTTTTGTTCGAATGTTGCAGAGATACATATGTGGATTCCGCGAAGATGTGTGAAAGAAGCCATTGTACATCCAGCCATCCCGTGTAGCCATTCTGGTTTGGTGAAAGTAGACGAGGAACGAGGCAGAACCGTTGGTGGTCAATCATGTTCTGCATTATTTGGAGACATACACCAAAGTAAGAATGACACATTTACAATCACAGGGAACAAAAATGATGAGGCAATTCACAGATGAGGCTTACACTAATCAAAGCTACTGACTAGTTACATCATTCAAACATACCCCAAATAAGAATCGAGCTGAGATCCTATGTATGACTATGAGGTGTCCCTAACCCATTAAATTCCTAGAACCTGCTTCTGCTGCTCCAGCTTAAACTGTTGTTGAGCTCGACCATCATAAAGCTTTAAAGTCAGTGGAATGATAAAGATCCTGTAGAAGAAACAAATCATGGTTAACACATATGCTGGACTAGACTAGCGGAAGGAGTTCTCGTGACAGAGAGAAGGACGAACTACAGATCTAGCAGGAAAATCACCTTACAATGAGTCACCAATATCAGCTTTAGGATCAGAGGAGTGGAAATTGTCTTCATTTACAACATATGCTACATAAAGACACATCCAGGTTTCCATTAACAAATCTAGCAAGAACTACTTGATTTCCAAGTGGATAGCGCATAAATGATCCGCCCCTTCCATTCCTGCAGCAGCCATTGACTATCTTCATCCACATCAAAATCCTTGTGGTAGCAGGACTTCACTCTATCCTTTGCTTTCTTCACGATATCAGGGTTCAGCGGAAGCTGAGCGAACCCTGCCCTCAGGTTCCTTACATGCCACTGCTTGTAGGTCTCCGGCCTCTCAACCCTTTCTGTACCCTCACAAGAGATGACATTTAGAGCCTCGCGTCCAAAGAGAACCTTTTCGATCAGCTGCCTCGGTTCATCCTCGTGTGGCACATTCGTCTCGATCATATCAAACAAGGAAGAGAAGTGGAATAAAGCTTCTCGGAACCGTGTGACAAAGAATGGAGCATTGTAAGTGCCATTAAGAACACCATGAATGAAGACATCTGGGTTGATCTTTCTTACAGTGTTCAAGACCATATCCCTCGGACTATCCACCACCACTGTCTCATCCATCAGATTCTTAAACCGGTACAAACAGTTGACCACCACCACCTCATCTTCACGAATGTTAAGATCCTCCACTTGTATGGTCTCCCACTTGGTTGCAATCGCATGAAACTCGAAAGGGATGTTGAAACTGCATGCATAATCAGCTAGACGATGCCCTGTTTCATCAATCAGCTCGGAAGGGCGGAATCCATGCACAGGCACATCTATGCCTGTCATGCGAAGATTTGGAGGCCCACCAGGCCGATTAGAAAGCCGTTGCATGAAACATGGCCACTGAAAACCATAGTATATGCCGAAATCTATAATGTGCAAACTAGCTGCATTCTCTGCCGCATTTAGAATGGTTTGGGTAGAGAAGAAATGGGAGATCTTCTTGAAAGGACAAGCAGCCAAATAAAGCTGGTAAGCTTTTAGGATGTCAGTAACAGGACTTCGTTTTGCCACCAAGGAGTGATAAACCTGACTCCCCGTACCAGCAAGGCGAGCCTGCAGGCCATGGGCAAACCAATGGGCTAGCCTCTGGTTTGCGTCTCCATGAGGAGAAGAGTGCAGTCTGATCTGCTTCAACAATTCATTTGCACTTCGGCGATCATCTGTTGCCACAGCTTGAGCACAATGAATGAGGAGCGTTCTAAGATCCACAACCTCCCTCTTCGATTGCTTCCTTCCTCGACCCTTCCCGCCACTTGAACCTTTGGAGTGACAACTGTGAGAAAGTTTGCTTACTGCATTCTGCAATTTCACGCGGAGTTTATCAACACTCTCTGAGCAATTTTCCCCGTTACATAGCAAAACCTCATCAAACATTTTTGTGCGAAGAGTCTCCTCGGTGTAAACCGCTGATTGTTTATTACTCCTTCCCTCCTCCAAATCTAAATCTTCGTCATGTGGGTTTTTACGACCCCTTGATGGATGAACTTGGTGTTCTCTGTCCTCATCCTCTTCTTTGACCTCAACCGTCCCCTGAGGTATGTTAAAACCACTGGCCTCTAAGTCGATCACCAACTTATCCTCACTCGGAAGGAATCTGCGTGCCTCCTCGAGTCCCCTCTGGAACTGCCATGCAGGTTGGCTTTCAGCAAGTAAATCAGGAGGTGTAAGTGTGCTTAGAAGAGACTCCTCCACCCCTTCTATGATATTCCCAAAGCTATTTGTGGAGGAGAATGAAGAATGTGAAGAGCAGTCGATGAGTATAGGATGAGTCTGCAGCAGAGAAGAATGTTCAACAGGGTCATACGGCCGGCAGTTGCTGATGACCGTGCTGCCACAAATGCTTACACAGGAGTTTCCTTGGTGATTTCTGTTGCTATCATCGGGGCTGTCGGAAAGATGGCTGGAACACAACGGTGGCCGATCAGGCGAAGGTGGGAACTTCTCACCTAAGATCTCATAGAAGGGTTTCTCTGCAGCTATCAGAGCAGGGTCTTCTGGGTATACATCGAATTTCTCATCAATGTTCTCCTCCATGAGCATTTGGTCAATATAGTTGAGGACGATATCAGAGAAGATCTCAGAGTCTTCAAAGGCATCAACCTCAGGGCCTGCGCCAAGCGACGGCGCAAGGTTGGAGTTTGGGGTGGAAACAGAGGGGGGAAAACCAGGATCAACATCTGGGAGGCCGACCAAGCTACTCTGATTCGAGAAGCGTTGTTGCCCTCCCAGCAGTGAGCTGCCGAAGGCATTCTCCTCGGCGAATGGATGATCATGACTAAATCCTCCGCTCGTGGCGGTATTGGACGACGACGGAGCACTCGCTTCACTGGAATCGGAAGGGGAATGAAGAAATGGAATACCCTGGACGTCGAAGACGCCATTTAGGTGTGAGGCAGCCATCGCCGACGGCCGCCCTCTGAGCTTGAAACCACCAGCAGTGACCGGATCACCGATCACCCCCCGCAGATCCCCAATTCCAGTGCCCATGGCTACTGATCCCGCATCACCCTACGCACCAGGCTCTACCAGAAATCACGACCATTCTGACCGACTCCAAGCCTTCTTACTACCAAACCACCCCAAGGAACAAATTCAAATCAAATGAGCAGGCAGGAAAGATTTGCGACCAAAAGGATACAGAAAGCAATGCATCAAAGGGAAAGAAAATTAACCATCACAAGTCTCATATAAAGAACGGACAATAGAGAAAAGGTGAGATCGGTATAACTACAGGAACACGAAATAGCATCCATGAATCTTGAAACGAAGGAGTCTTTGGAAACACCAAGCGAATCACGCAATCAGATCCGTAAAATTCAAAGGCTGGAAGCCAAGGGAAAGAGCAACCAGGCAGGTATCAGCAAAAGAGGAAATCTACGACAGGATGTCGACAAGAAAGGGGAGGGTTTTACCTCGATCGAGGCACCGAATGCTCCGCGAGAGAGAGAGAGAGAGAGAGAGAGAGAGAGAGAGAGCGAGCGAGCGTCACTTGCGAGACGGGGTCGGGTTCGGTCGGCCACGCACCCTTTTATATGTATATGCCCCAATGTACATTAGTTAACGACAATAATAAAAGAAGGTTTATTTGGGAAAAAGAGGCTATGCAAGGTGTCGGGTGTGGAAAGAATGTCACCTTTGCCCCCCTTTCTTAACTGGAACCTTCGGGGAAACGGCTCCCCCACCCAGCCAGCGGCTGCGCCGGTCACCGCGCCGTTGAGCCAGAGCGCGACGAGGACGGCGCCAGCTGGACCGCCGGTTTCTGGGCCAATGGGCCCAACCCCATTCGTCGGCCGGTTCGTTAGCTTGCTCCCCAAGTCATCGCCCCGAACCACGTGGCGGACAGTGTCACGCGCGTGGCGAAAACCATCCGACGGCTGGCCTTGCTCGATCCGACCGCGTAGCCTCGCAGATGATCGACACGTCGGCCAGGTGGTGACCGCGACAGGTGTCAGTCGTGCACCAAAAGGTCTGACGCCTTTGCATGTGCCAGAAGCGCCAGAGAACTGCTTCATGTAGCCGATCAAGCCACGCCTTTCGCCACGCCTTCGGATGTGTGGCGCGACTCCGGTGGTTGCTCGAGCGGTGTGCCAAAGCATTGTTTCCAGGTGGCAACTGGCTATTACTCGGTGGTATTTCCGACATGTCTCCTAACTTGATTTCAAGCCATCGTGAACGAATTCAACGATATATCACATAAATTAAGTATATGTCTTCGATCTTAGTTACTACTAATAAATGTCTATCGTCACAAAACATGTCGAACTATTGCATGGTTCAACATCCAACCCGCCATGAATAAGCTGTCTTCGACTAGATGATCAGAATCCTAAGATAGGTCATGCATGGATACAGTACCGTATCAATGAAACCATTATATTTTATTGGGGTAACATGAACTCCATATTTTTAGATAGATAGATAGATAGATAGATATATATATATATATATATATATATATATATATATATATATATATATATATATATATATATATATATAGAGAGAGAGAGAGAGAGAGAGAGAGAGAGAGAGAGAGAGAGAGAGAGAGAGAGAGGCATGAACTCCGGGAACATGGGCCATAAGGCCTGTGGCTAATAGGAAAGAACAATAAAGCAAGTTTACCAACAACATTTCTTAAAGATACATGACCGATGGAGAGAACATGATGGGGAAAAGAGTATTCATGTTGGTGGTGCAGCAGCTGTCTTTGGGTGTGGGCAATAACATGCAGACAGGGTTTGGACCACTAATTAGTTTTAGTTAGAGGTAATCCCAAGTGGATCATTAAGTAAAGGAGTTGGGCTTATAAAAATTAGCACCACTCCGGGCCTATCTTATGCATCACTGCGATCTGTATCTGTCGATGTCTATTTCTCACCTTGCCGAATATTCTCTATTTTTTTTTCATTTAATTTTGTTTAGTCCACTTAGATGACATGATCCACAAAATAAATAATACTAACTAATAGTAGCAGTAATAGCAATAACAATAATCTACACAGGTTGACCAATCGTAGCTGGCTGCATTGCATGTGAGCTTGAGATCTTTAGATATCGGATGAGCATCGTACATGTCCTTATCACTCTCTTATCAAGCATCTGTCTGGCTTCTATCTATGTTCATCAATTTGCGCGGATCCTGTTTTGTCTTGGACTGAATCATGTGGTCGGCGTTGTGGAGATGTGACCGGATAGCAGCCAATCCCCAACTTGGCTATGTTCCAAGAACAGGAGACAACGTCTCCTTGGTCCAAACATGAGATTCCCATTGTCACCATCGCACATCAGCTTCGAAGATGTTTTAAATCTTAATCTTATTGAGGAAATTTAGCTTTCTAGAGTATCTCGATACCGACGTTGACTAATTTAACGCAGTAGTTCATTGCCGTAAGACAATGCAACCAAATCGATGGGTCACTTGCATCTGTGAATGGAATTAGCATGCGTTCATGTGCTTTGGTTGTGCTCATCAATGGATGTGATATCGCATCAATGGATGTGATGCGACATGCCAGCGGTCAAGAAAGCTGGTGGAAGGCAGCAAAATGTTCTAACAAGGGCAGTGATAGAGACGACAATAGTTGATAGGACGATGGAAACAAATGGATGGTGGGAGAAAGTTGAATGAGCCAACGAGATGAATGTCTGATAGGACAATGGAAAGAAAATGGCTGGTGGGAGAGAGTTGAATGCGTCAACACGATGATTGACATTGATTGATTGAGAGGAGTCGTGAACGACTCGTACTGATTGAGGTGGTGGCCGAAGGAGAATCGATGATCGCGATTAATTCACTTCAGAAATAAAAAGAAACGAAACAATGAGACATATGACTCTTCGAATCGAAGTCAATATTATATGTTGGAACATTTCATGCCCCTATCGCACGACACCTCGGAATGATCCAAACCTCATCAACACCCATTAACGTAATTATCACATTCACCATTAAATCTAAATAATAAAAATACTTCCGACACAATGAAAAGAGTATTGAAAAAAAGCCCACCTCCCACTCCTAAGTATGAGACGAATACTCACAATATTTTTTTCTTAACAATCATAACTTAAAATATCGGAGACACCCCACCAACCTCAGGATAATCCATCCTAGTCTAGCGCTCAATGAACAAGTACGACACACCATTGTTTAAAAATAGTCGGAATAGGCTGAAGGCTTGTTTAACCTCATCACATGTCATATATGAATTCAAGCTGGTGATGTTGGCAGGAGTTGAAATCTCAAACATGGATGATGTGATGATGATTACTTGGTCATGGTAAAACATGAACTCAAGTACATTGATTCTATTCCAATGAAACAATAGTTGGCTGGACAAGAAAATTACTTAGACGTTGAATAGATTATTCAAGGAGACTGACTACAAAGCTTGTCATCTAAAGGAATAAGAGACAAACAAATAGATTATTCAAGTAGACTGACCGCAAAGCTTGTCATCTAAAGGAATGAGAGACAAAACAAAATCATGTCTCCAAACAGAGTATCGGAAAGGTGGATTAAGAAGATTGCGACACATTCATATACTTTGAATTCACCAGACACTCAAGAGAACTGTTGATCATGACCCAAATAGCTGACCAAGAAATCAGAGAACCATGTTGTTCATGTTGTCTAAAGACCAACCTATTAAAACGTCATCTTGCAGTACCATTTTACTTCCTCTGCAAGATTTCTTTCTACTTTGAACCATGACATCCAACGCTTGTGGCTGGAACATCTGCCACATAATTTAGCCCAAGTCAAATTGTTCCTATAACTCAGACATGGAACTTATTTAATGTTTATATTATATTGTTTTTCCAATTCTCAGATTCTAACCCTACCTGATTTATTCCGAAACAACAAACTTGTGAATGTGTGTTATTAGCATGTAAACTTCAAGATGCCAACAGATAGCAAGGCTGAAAGCTAGGATCTGATTAGTATGTTGACAAAGCAAGACAGTGGAGTTCAAAAGAAAAAGGCCAAGAAGTCGAAAGGTATCTTCTATATAGCTTCATGGATTATCTTTGATGTTTCTAGGTTCTTACATTTGCAAAAACAAAATATTCTAAGACGGTCACAACCAAGAAGCAAGTGTAAAGAGTTAAGCAGGATTGACCTCTTCGGGTGGTGAAGATGGTTATTATGATCAGCAGTGGATACATCAACACCAGGAGAGCACAATTGCACACCGATCATCATCCTGTAACGTCCAAAAGAAAGACAATAAGTGCACAACAAAAACATCATGCTCCATAAGGGAGGTGATGCCTAAAATCAAGAATCTACTATTCTGGCTATTTGAATAGCTAAACATATTGATATCTTCTATGTTGTCTCAATTGAAAAGGACATCAGGAAGTGGATGTCCAACAGGAGCTTTAGGAAGGATATCATGGGCCTATGGGACTTCAATCATCAGAGAACTACTACTTAGATGCTAAATGTTTAGGAGAAAAAAGATTGCACAACTTCAAAAGGTAAATGACAAACGAACAATTTGATGCAATTAAACACCACTCCTTAGAAGCAACTTCCTGAAGCAGAAAAATAACAATTTCAAATTTACAAATTACTAGAAAATGAAGTTCAAAAAGCAGGAAACTTAATAAGCTTACAACTAGATAGGTAAAAATATTGTATCATAACCAGATTAAACTTATAAAAGATCAACTTGCAAAAACTCCTAAGAAAAGTTTTTTGTAACATTCAGGGCCATCACAAGTCGCAACGTACTATGGGTTCTTGAGAAATTGTTGAGCCATTTGTCATCAGCAGCTAAAAGTATATTTTTTTACTAAGCCAAAGGCATTACAACCTATGGATGACCAGCATATAGCAAATTCGTCATTATAAAGGTAAACTCGATCATTAAACAAAAATTGGATTTAACCAAAGGAGATGACCAAGCTGTAGATAACAAAATAGAACATGAAAGAATCAGTTCTTCTATCAAGTAGTTAACATGTGCACAGATGCTAACTAAATCCTATTAATACATGTATCGAAACACAGAAAAACCTGGCAGAAATAAATGAAAGTACCACACAAGGGAACTTAATTGAATATAATGGAAGGCACAACATGAACAACCAAGAAAGTAAATGAAGTTGCTATTCATCAATGAAAACAATAATCTCAGCTGTTATTCATCTACGAAAACAATAAGCTCAATATGTACCTATATCAATTAAGAAGTTTCTAGATTGCCACATGAATAAGCAGGACAGCTGGTTAATGTTAAGAAAATACCAGAATCTCAACACTTGCCTTTATTTGTCAGAAAGATCAAAATAAGTAAGCAACTAAAAGATTTGAACCTCACAGACTTTGATGATGTTAGTCCATGATTTCTGATGCTTCGGACTTCTTCTCAATTAAAGTCTGCACCTTCTGCAGTGCAATCAAAGATAAATAGTTAACTGGCAAATTAGGAAATAATTGGATTACAAACTACCTTCTGTTATAATCAATTATCTTCAAGATCCTACGCCAAAATTCTCACCAGATAGGATGAGAGGAAATGTTTCCCCCCACCTTGGGTGAGCATTTGTGGAGGTGCAACAATCAACTTGATTGCTGAAGATAAGCAACAATATACCAGTCATACCTTTATTGAACTTCCAACCTCCTCAAGTCTCTGCAATATCAGATCGCCAGGAGGGGCTATCTGCAGATAAAAAGAAAGGTGGCCCTGAAAATTAGGTTTGTACAGTTGACAAAAGTAAGTCCTGAAGGAACAGCATAAATAGACTGTGATTAGAAGCTATCAAAAAATAAGGCAATACAATCTAGAGTTTGCAGGTTCACAGAAAATCTGCAACAATCATTGTCTTCGGGGAACCATAGGCTGCTCTTGGTCCAACATTTGAATAACACAGCAGAATTTCTAGACCGAGGCAAATCAAAATAGACTGTCTTTATACTTGGTTGCCACCTAACAAAGTTTCTGGACTTTTTGGCTAAATAATAGATGATAGACAGTGATCCATTCATCTAGGTGGTTTATGTTAAATCAGAAATTTCTAGTAGTTCTGCAACATTTAACCAAAAGGAGCCAAAGTACAAGGCTATATTTGTCTGAAACTAAAATATCTTAAGCCAAATGCTGTCATTGTGCATTGAATGATAAAGCATCTTTCACCTCTAATGAGTAGCTGATGCAAAACCATTAAGCTTCACAAAGGATTTCAGAAAAATTTGTCCTAGATATCAACAAAAAGTCATTAATTAGTTGGCCTAAAAATTCCAAGAGCTGTGTTGTAAATTGAAAAGTCTTTTGGTCTTTCTAGAGACTCCTTTTGTATTAAGTGTATGCATTTACTATTCAGGTATCCTATAAGTCACATTTTGAATTTTTAAAAGATATACTAATTTCCTAGGAGAGTACTCTTGGGAATCATTATCTTCATTAATTGTACCGAGGCTCCTAAACCCCAATAAATAGTGGAGCTTGTTAATGGATCAAACATTTGAGATTTGAATGAAAAGAATTGCATTTTCTCTAGTCTCTGACTCTCCTCTCTTATCTCACACTTATCTTACTTTCTCTTCCCCTATCTGTCTCTCTACTTCCCTATTCTGTTCTACATCAGTTTGGTATTATTAGAGAATATCAAGAAACCAGGCCTGTACTCCATTGGGTTTCAACTAGTAACAAAAGCTCCAATCAACACTTAAGGATTCTTACACCTCCAACGTCAATCCCTTACATGTGGAGTTGGACTTTGGGGCGACTATCCTTATGAAATTGGTGGACCACATAGCTCTCAGTGCTGGGAAAATTTTTGAAAACTTTACTAATACTTTTTTATTGGAAAGAAAAACCATATATTTCATTAAATCATGGTTTGCATCGCTTCTCTCTCGTTTCTCCTTTGTTTTCTATTTATTGTTCTCCCTCTCTCCTTTAGCTACAATTATAGTACTACTAAAATTTGAACCCTCGAAAGTTGTCAAAAAATAAATAAATAAATAAAAGGTAAAGAAAAAAAAAAGAGAACTATTTGAATAATTGCATTTCTACCTTGTGCATAATAACAATTAACAACCTTATTACTAAAAGGTAATTTGTTGATAGCTTTAGGATCAAGACTCGGTGAGATGAAAATTAGACCAATCCTGATGAATCCCTAAACCAACAAACTGAGATAGACACCCTTAGGACTAACCTACCATATCATGGCACAATGTTAAACCAGTTATGTGACCAAATGACCCAAGTCCTAAGATCGCTTTGACAGCTTGGAAAAAGCCCCATGAATGAGAAGGTTAATAAGTCGATTAGGCAACAGCCCATTCTCCACATTCCACAGCTTCAAATCAAGGAATTTTACCTATACTCCAAGCCCCAATTCAAACAAATCCCAAGTCCACCTATAGGGCACCTGTTCACAATCATGTTCCAACAATTCCTAGTGACCAATCCTTTGACCTTAACGATGAATTCATAGAACCTACTAGAAATCTACAAATCTAAGAAATGGGCCAAGTTTGGTTTGTTGGCAATCTGGGAGAAATGGCTAGAAGAGTCAAAGTGGATATATCGGACTTTGATAGTAGGTTTGACCCAAATGTGTTTGTTGATTGGTTAGATAGCATGGAAACCTACTTTGAGTGGTATATAGAATGATTGATATTGAATGTGTACAATTTGCAAAAATAAAACTGATAGGATCCGCTACGGAATATTGGAAATATGTCCAACGTAAAAATATTTACCAACCTACTTTTGAAGCCAATTGGTTGAACAATTGTTAAACGTTAAACAGTTGAATTCTAGTGTGACAGAGTATTTGGCCCAATCTGAGGAACTTAGGTTTGAAATAGAAGAGGTACAAATCATCACTGTTCGAAGATTTGTTAGTGGGTTGAGGTTTGACATCCAATGGGAAGTCTCCATTAGTTTCTCTGACACCATGGAGGAAACTTCTTGACGAGCCATTGAGATTGAGAAATACATCAAAACTTTACCCAATTCATCGAGTATCTTCTCAGTCTCTCGATAATAGAGGTAAAAAATCTACCTAATCTACCTCAAGTAATGGCTCTATCAAGTCAAAAATCCCCACTACTAGTAACAATCCTGACCCAATCATGTATCGTCCAACTCATTTAACTATTGATTCTTAAACTAGTCCGTCATCAATCCCGTGTCATTAGTGTTATAGAAGTCATATTGTCTCTTGTTGTCCTCAATGTACCCTTACCTTAAAACAAGAACCAAAAGACCAAATCGAGGAAGTAGACCAAGTAATTAAACCCGAAGCCTACTCAAGTGCCGAAAATGAACTAGAAATTGAAGATGCCCAAGTTAATGTTGTTTGCATTATTCTCTCTACTATTAGTGATTTCAATGAATAGAAGAGGACAAGTATCTTCCATGCTTTCATCCAAAGCGAGAAAAACACTTGCAAATTAGTTATAGATGGGGGTAGCACTATGAACGGAGTCTCAAAATCTATTATCAAAAGACTAAACCTTAAGGTAGAGTTACATCCGACCACATTTAAAGTAGCCCTGGTTGACAAAATCACTTTATCCGTGACCTAAAGATGCCTAGTACCAATCAATATGGTGATTACCAGGATGAGATCTATTGTGACATCCTACTAATGGACGTTGCTCATATTCTTTTTGGTCGGCCTTGGTTGTATGATCTTGATGTTACCAATCATAGGAGAGAACACAAATGCCTTTCAATACAAAGGCAAAAACATTATCCTACGACCAGCAAAACTATCAATAAAGGACAAAATAGGAACACTCCTAAGTCTCTTCCACAAGCCCTAACCACTAAGAAACTCCACCTCCTGGATCCTAAATCTTTTAAAAAGAGAGCCAGGACAACAAATTTTGTGTCGTAATCATTGTTAGAGAAATTCCTCGCCCTTGTACTATTCCTAACCTAACTCTTGAGATTAAATCCGTATTAGATGAATTTTTTGATATACATTCGGAATTACCTAGTAAGTTGCCACCCTTATGGGAAATCCAACATACCATTGACCTTATCCCAAATCGCAACTCCCTAATCTCCCACATTATAGAATGAATCCTAAGGAAAGAACTAAGTTAAACAAGTTGAAGAACTTTTGGCTAAAGGCTTTGTACGATTCAATCTTAGTCCTTGCATTGTTGTTGCCTTGTTAACCATTAACGAAAAATGGGTCTTGGAGGATGTGTGTGGATAATCGAGCGATCAACAAAATAACAATCAAATATCGCTTCCCGATTCCTTGACACGAGGATATGTTAAACCTTCTCGATGGATCTAGTTGGTTTTTTAAAATTGACCCGAGAAGCGAATACCACCAAATTTGTATTTGACGTAGTGACGAATTGGAAACAACATTCAAAACTCAAGATGACCTATATGAATGGCTAGTCATGCCCTTTCGTCTATCTAATGCCTCAAGTACTTTCATGCGCTTCATGAATCAAGTTTTACAACATTGGCAAATTTGTTGTAGTCTATTTTGATAACCTTTTGATCTTTAGTAAGACCAAAGAAAATCATTTAGAACATTTTTGATAGGTTCTTACCACCTTTCAAGTTGTTAAGCTCTATGTCAATCTGGAAAATGCTCGTTCATGCAAACCCATGTCCCATTCCTAGGCTTTAACATTTTTGCCCAAGGTGTTGCCACTGATCCAAAAAGATCCGTGTCATTTTAGAATGGCCTGAACCTAAAACCCTTTTTGAGGTTCACAGTTTCCATGGATTGGTCACTTTCTATAGGAGATTCATTAGAGTGTTTAGTTTTATCATGGCACCTATCATTAGTTGCCTAAAGAAAGGTGAGTTTTCTTAGACCTTGATTGCTACCAAAGCCTTTACTGACATCAAAAGGAAAATGATCACCGCTCTTGTTTTTAGGCACCCTGACTTTAGTAAACCCTTTGAGGTCACTTGTGATGCCTCTGGTATAAGCATAGGAGGAATTCTTAGTCAAAAGGGTTAGCCTATCGCCTTTTTTAGTGAGAAACTCAATGATATAAAATAAAATTATTCTATCTACAATAAAGAATTATATACAATTGTGCAATGTCTTAGGTATTAGCGATATTACCTTCTGTCGCAGGAGTTTGTCTTGTCGTTTGACCACCAAGCCCTAAGGTACTTAAATGCCCAAAAGAAATTAAATGCTTAACATGCTAAGTGGGTTGAGTTCCTCAACAAATACTTTTTTATAATTAAGCAGTGTTCTGGAACTCAAAACAAAGTTGCTGATGCCCTTAGTCGAATTTCTATAATCTTATCTACCATAAGTGTCAAGGTCATAGGATTCGATTGATTAAAATAAGAGTATACCCAATATCCAAACTTTAGTCACATATATCGAGAAGTCCAAGATAGAAACCGTCATGAACATATGGATTTCATTCCTAGGGATGGTTACCTTTTTCAATCTACTAGATTGTGTGTTCCTCGATCCTCCCTTCGCAACTTCCTTGTTTGGGAAATACACGCAAGTGGATTAGCATGTCACTTAGGCTGAGACAAGACTATTGCATTAGTCAAGGATAGATTTTACTAGCCTTCCTTAAAGAAGAGATTTTGTTCGAGTGGTGTCGCAGTGTCGCATCTGTCAAATTACCAGAACTTGCAAACACAATACTGGCCTATACACGCCATTACCCATTTCGCATTTACCATGGCAAAATGTGAGTTTAGATTTTGTCCTTGGACTTCCTAAACCAACCCGTGGCTTTGACTCTATTCTTGTTATTGTTAATCGATTTTCAAAAATGACTCATTTTATCCTATATAACAAGACCAACGATGCCTCATATATTGCTAAATTATTCTTTTGAGAAATGGTTAAATTACATGGCTTGCCCTTAACCATGGTGTCCAATAGAGATGTAAAATTTGTTAGCTACTTTTGGAAAACTTTGTGAAAACTGTTTGGCACAAAATAGAAGTTCTCGTTAGCCTTTCACCCCCAAATTGATGGTCAAACTGAGGTTGTTAACCATTCCTTAGGAAATATTCTTAGATATTTAGTTGGGGAGAAACACGAAAATTGAGACTTAACCTTTTCCATTGTAGAATTTGTATACAATAACTCAGTCAACTGCTCCATCGAAAAAAGCCCATTTCAAATGTCCTCGGCTATACTCCTCGCACCCCAATTGGCCTTGCACCCATTCTATTTGACTATCATTCTCAAAACCAGCCCACTCCTTCACTCAACATATTCATGATTTACATGTTGAGATTCGATGTAAAATTATCCTAAGTAATGAAAGTTACAAACTTGTTGCTAATGCACATCGTAGAACTCAAGAGTTTCAAGTTGGCAATTATGTCTTGATTCGCATTCGCCCTGAGAGATTTCCTAAACACTCGTTCAAAAAGTTGCATGCCCGAGCCATTAAGTCTTTCCCCATTATCCAAAAACTAGGATTTATTGCATAAATACTCAATTTGCCTTCCGACTTAAATACTAGTCCAGTTTTCAATGTTGAGGATTTAACTCCATATCATGGTACTTTTGAGCCTCCTCTATTTATCGATATTCTTATAGGTGATAATCCTCCCAAAGCACCGATTCTCCCACAACACAAGGATGATATTGAGGTCATTCTTGATTATCACTTTGTTACGTATACTACTAACATTACTCAATACTTTTTTGCCAAGTGGCATGATCATCCGGCTTCTAATGCCACTTGGATTACTTTGGAGGAACTTCATGACTTTGCACCAGACTTATTGGACCAGAACCTTGCAGATCACTCTCCGGGGTCGAGTTCTCTTCCACCGAGAGAGAATGATGGAAAACCATCGAGCATTAAAAGTGATTTCTGAAAAATTTATTATAGGCAAAGATATCAACAAAAAGTCATCAATTAGTTGGCCTAAAAATTCTACGAGTTGTATTGAAAATTAAAAAATCTTTTGGTCTTTCTAGGGACTCCTTTTGTATTAAGTGCACTCTTGTATTAAATGTACTCATTTACTATTAAGGTATCCTAGAAGTCATATCTTGGATTTATAAAAGACATACTAAATCCCTAGAAGATTACTCCTAGGAATCATTGTCTTCATTAATTGTACCAAGGCTCTAAAACCTATATAATAATGGATCTTATTAATGGATCAAACATTTCAGATTTGAATGAAAAGGATTATATCTTCTCTAGTCTCTTACGCTCCTCTCTTATCTCACACTTTTATTTCTTTCTTTTCCCCTATCTTTTTCTCTACTTCCCTAGTATGTTCTACATTAGGAGGTCAAATGTTCAATCCCCATCTTGTGCAAGTTATTTCCCAACGTTACAGTGAATCATTCCCCTCCATGGGGTGAATGTTAGAATTAGCCTAGTGGATCTTGTACCTTGTGGCCTACAATGACCTTCTGAGGCCCTAGGTCCTATAATGTGAGGTTTGTACCCATTCTAAGTTCTAAAGAAAGGTTGATATAAAAATATATCAATTGTCTGAAACACCTCCTAACATAATTCCCATAATAATCGAGAACAAGGTTTATAATCTTGATTTGTCAATTGGCAGTTGGGCTAATACAACACAGGTACATATTGACACACCAACACTTGGTATAAGTTGGTACCATCCAGAGAAAAAGATTGAGAAATAAAGGTGGGAGGAAGAGAAAGAAGCAGAGAAGGGGAGAGTGAGAATATGAGAGAGAAAGAGTGTGTGAGGAGAAAAACAAAGAGAAAGATAAAAAAAACACAACTGTTGAAAATAAAAATAATTAATGTCGGTTCTGTTTTAAAAATCAAATTTGACAAAAACTGATGTTCTGCATACAAATTCACGTTCAGACTGAAAAAATTGGCCTGTGCCGATCAAGATGCTTGATCTTTTAAACGTTGACCGAAAACTCCATAGTAAAAATATCAGCTCCATTTGAAAGATATACAACCGTTTTTTATTAATCACAAATTTGTATGTGATGCTTAATGCAGAAGAAACACGATCATTGAAAATATTATTGAACATTTTAAGATCATTTTATTATATTTTACTTATGGGTCCCCACAGATTTTGATATGTACAGTATAATACATACATAGTAATGCGATATTTATTTCCCTTCTACTGCAGTCAACTTTTCAGCTTTCGTTTTCCATTCTTACCTACATGTCATTTTTTGGATCAATTTCTCATCAAGGTAAGTATGATTGTCAACCATCCCACTGGATGATTTATTTTAATTTAGGATTCCAGATTAAGACCATATTGAGTTGTTTTCAACTGTTCATTCAACATATTTGGTGGGGTGGACTTCTTAATTGACCTCTAGCCCTCCTTATCCTTAAACAAAACACTGCCTAAGAGATCTTAAAAATGACATTTGCAATTGAGAGCACAATCATGAAGGTTGACTCAACAACATAGACGTCCAGATAGTCTGCTCTCGGCCAGATGCAGGAACATCATCAAGTGATAACCAGTAGAAGTTTCTATTCTACAAGCTGATCCAAATCCTATATGTTAGTGGGTTACATGGAGATGGTCTGAGATCTCCAAGACTGACACTTTGGAATATCTGAAATTTGTACAATATAAAGAGGCAGCACATCTAAGGTCGACAAACAAATGGCATCCAAGTTGTCTCCTAGAAAGGAAGAGTAATCTACAGATACAATTGGTATAAACAATAATATATAGCTATCCCTAACTTTGGTCAACTAAATCATCACAGGCAGTCAGGCACTACTTCATATTAGGGAGAATACTTTAAATCACCCAACCAGCATGAGTTCAATCAGAATCCACTGGACAAAAAAGAAATTGAACATGGGTAAGCTGCTTTAAATGGTCACGACTCCACAGAGCAAAAATATTATGGCAGCATGCTTGAAAAGGCACGAGCATACCCAAGAACCGGATGGAGGACAAGAACCAAATGTCTGAGGATCTTCATTTACAGAAGTTTGCCTGTTGAAACCATCACTCCTTATATTTGAAAGATGCATTAAAACAGCCTGGGCAAAGTACAATCAGATTTATCTACAATAGCAATAAGAGGTCATGAATAAACTCCTATCTGATCATTTGTACCTTACGGAAAGCCCTTAGATCAGAAACTCCTTGGATCTGAAAATCATCATTTGCAGTCCTTCTTACACCTTCATTATGTATTCTGACAGAATATATCCCAAAGAAGGATTGAAGGTATCCTAATAAAATTCAGAAGCTTGTTAGGAAGCACCACAGCAATGATTGAAAGTTTATTTTGCTTGCAACACCTTACTTAACTGTGTGATAATCCATGCAAAAAACCAGCAGCTTCCTATCTCTATTAAGATGGCCATGCAAAAAGTTGCATGGCACCATTTCAACAAGGGATGACTATAACATACAACATGCACATGCCAAACACCACTGGAGTGAATTCATCAATAGTACCATACATGAAAAGGTAAGAAAAGAAAACTCTGATCAATTAATGAATAGCACTACGGGGACATGGAGATGAAACAACCAATAACAATTTGAGCCAAGTTAAAATTGTTGACAGCCCGATTATGTGCTGCAGATGAGATAATCACCTAACAAACAAAAGAAGCTAAAAGAGGTGAAACAATGGGAAGGAAATATGATTTTCAGAAATTTATGGATTTCATAAGATATGGCATTTAAGTGGCATTTGAATAGAATTAATTAAAGTCCAAACAAACCCAAGAAACTGTTATACATCAACTAAAACTAGTAAAGTTCTGGACTACAGAGCAAGGTATTATTAGTGTCTAAGTATACATAACTAGTAGACCCAACTCCCAAGTTCTTGGATGATAAACCAACATTTCCCTTATTAGTTCTCAATAGTCAATTCTATATGCACCTAGACACTAGTTCCCAATTCTATATGCAATATGCCAAAAAAAAATAATAATAAGCCAAATTAGGAACTTAAAAGAGGAGGCCAGCTTATAAATGTATTTCAATTTGTGATTCCGACTCCAAGTAATTGTAATCGTAGAATGAACAATGCTTTCATGTTTAAGGCTGCTTAACTGCTATATGAGGTCAAGAGTTCAATCACACAGACAAATACTCAACATGCAAGCATAGGCACGAATATATCTGAGCTTCTTTGGACACGCCATTGGATAGAGATCTTGTGCACCAAGTTGTCCTGTATTCCCACTCATAATCATTATCACAGCTGGCAGAGAGTATGCAAAAGAAGGAACAGGAATTCTGTAGTCAAATGATGATCTAAGAAATCAGAGTGAAATTTAGACACATGTAGAATGAAACATAGGTGACTCCCACTTGGGACATCATTGATGCCTCAGCCAACTATATACACATTTATAGTGATGCTTTGTGCAGGTTAAGCAAACAGGGATAGATGTCATCATTAAAAAAAAGAAGGGTTTCCAGTATCAAGAGTGATGTTTTATGTCATACATTAATTGGCAGCAAGGAACCCATTTGGGACTACATCATTGATGTCTCAGCCAACAATATACACATTTATAGTAATGCTTTATGCAGGTTAAGCAAACAGAGACAGATGTCATCATTAAAA
The DNA here is from genome assembly GCA_024322285.1 of Musa beccarii. Classification (NCBI taxonomy): domain Eukaryota; kingdom Viridiplantae; phylum Streptophyta; class Magnoliopsida; order Zingiberales; family Musaceae; genus Musa; species Musa beccarii. Next base: position 42,171,794 of record CM044400.1, on the reverse strand, counting down.
AAATAAGGGTTTCCAATATCAAGAGTGATGTTTTATTCATACATTAATTGGCAGCAAGGATGCCAGTTACAGATCAAGACATTGCGTTAACACATAACTTATCAAAAAATTAGACTTTACTTTTCTTGAGTGAAATTGTATGTTGGAAGCATTCAATTCCATCAGCAATTTTTCTCTTACCTTTGTTAGCATGTAAACTCAAAGATAGCTTCCCATTTCAACTATGTTAGCTTCATATGCATCAAACAAATATATTGTCATTGTGAAAAATAAATTGTCAAGCTAGATTTATGGTAAGTCTTAGAAAAGATTAACAAGCCAACCACATTTCTAATTTCTGTCCAATGCAGACTAGTTCCAGGGTTCCCCCATACCTTGTTCAATAACTATATCTGCAACTGATGCTAGCAGCACATGCTTCTCTTTCTTCAAAACTCCAAAACAAGGAAGAGGTACTGGTCTTGAAACCTGTATCACAGTAGATTTACTGCCGAAACAAGTATGGAAATGGAAGATCCAAAGCAGATTATCATTTAAAAAGATATTCTGGTCCTAAATACTGGCCAGATTAAACCCATTTATAAGATGTGGATATTGTATTACTAAATTTTCAGAGTAAACACTATAGACACTATAAGGGGAAATAACTATCATAAAATTTATTCTCTTTATGCAAGCACACAAGTTTATTCTCTAAAGTCAATATAGAAAAGGAAAAAAAAAAATCACAGTACATATATATCAAATATCCAACACATATAGGTGCCTGTATCTATCTGAGCACCTCAAAAGAATAGAGAGAAGAGGAGGATACATTGAAACTCTAAAGATAGTTGGTAGGTGATAAAACCTATCATTTGCCTGGAGGGTAAACTCATGCAACTAACATGACAAAAGTTTAAAATAAGAAGAAAATTACATATATATCAAATATCCAACACATATAGGTGCCCGTATGTTAGGACTCTAGCTAAGAGAGTCCTAATTTAGTTTCATTGAAGGGGGCAAACATGTAAATCCTAAGGGCATTCATGTAAATCCTATCTAGCCGACCCCTATTAAAGAGGTGAAGAGGCCGGCTAGGTTAGGATTAGTTTGGAGGTTGCTTCTTAGAGAAGGAATCCTATTAAAAATAGGAGTCCTATTAGAGAATGAGTCTTATTAGAAGTAGGAGTTGATTAGAAGTAGGGATCTTGAGTAGGAGTCCTATTATGAGTTGGGGTTTAGAAGCCCTATAAAAAGCCATGTATTCACCCTCTTTTCATCATGAATAGATCAATCCTTTTAGCAACCTTTGAGCAGCAACTTGGAGGAAGGAACCCCTATAGAGTTCCAAGGAGGTCGATCCCCTAAAGAGATCAACCCCAAGCTTAGAATCCGCAAGGGTTCTAACACCGTATCTATCTGAGCATCTCAAAAGAATAGAGAGAAAGAGGAGGATATATTGAAACTCTAAAGATAGTTGGTAGGTGACAAAATCTATCATTTGCCTGGAGGGTAAACTAATGCAACTAACATGACAAAAGTCTAAAATAAGGAGAAAATTACATATGTTGTTGCATAGTGCAACATTATGCTAAATCACAAAGCAAGCAAAAGCAATGGAATGCAGCCCCTAATCCATTACAATGAACAGCCCTTACTATTAATAAATGCATTATCATAAACAAAGATCATAAGTAGTGCCTTAGTAAACGAGAAACTAAATTACAGCATATTAAGGAATGAGTAAGTGCAATGAACAACCATGATGTGTCCTTCACGGGCCAAAACCCACGTTCATTTATTCTTAAACCCTTCTCAGTCATCACTATGCTTACCACATTACAATTTTGAATACAATCCACTAAAAATAGAGACCTTTTTTCATATCATGATGCCTTCTCCAAGTACCACTCTCCCTGTACTAGTAATTGGAAAAAGATAAGTGGAGAAAAAAAAAAACTTTCATGATAATCTTTTCTGTAAAGAATGTACTCGGAAAAACACACTTGCATCCAAAAGATGCCAATGGATCTTTAAGCCAAAAATTGACATAACAAAAGATAAAATACTGTGGCACGGATAGACCACTAGAGTTTTTTTGCTTACCTTGTACACAATAGCATTAGGAGTCACATATAGCTTGCGAGAACGGAAGTCCTTTCGTAAGACATATCTTCGTACTGGCAAATATAGCAACATTAAAACCCCAATTCCCCATGCTAGTACCAAAAGCAAGGAATAGAGAATCCATTGAGCTGTTTGATATTTAACATAGTTATCTTCCATCTCATCAAAAGATGCAGTGTAGAGAATTGTGTCTTCATCAACTTCGGAATATTCATTTGAAACTGAACCTGACAACAATCGTCTCTCCAACACATCTATTTCAATGGCTTTATCCGTTGATCCCATTTAAAACAATTGAATCTGCAAGAACAAATCTTCTTCTTCTCATATAATAAATGTGTGAATATCTACTGGTAGAAGTTCAACTAATGTGTGCACTTTGCAGTTTCTTGCATGTCTAGGCAACATTAGTATCTTTCAACAACCTATGAAGAGTGGTTATCATAAGTTAAGATGTAGGTTAAAAAAATTCATATTTTTTTATTCATTATCGTTCCTATTAATTTGATTCATGAACATGATCAACAAGGAACCTGCCACATCAGGCACAATATGCCGATAACCCTGATCGATAACAAAAACATAAATTAAGAAGCAAAAAAAGGGAGCAACCAATTTGAAACATTGAGATTATGTTGACAAATATCAAGCAGCAACCAAATTCAAAATAACAATTAACAATTGCACCATCATAGGCTCTACTAGAATGTTATATGACCGACTGAACAGCGTATCAAGTTTGAAGTTGTATATGAATAAACAGAGCAAAACTGCATGTTCCTGCCATGCCAAGGTGCCTTGGTGCTAATTATGTCGGAGCTTAAAATTAATGAAACAACAAAATGATTACAAAGGAATAAGCTAAAAAATCATCTAGAAGAAAATTGATGTTAAAAAGGATTGTCATCATAGACTAGTAGATGATAAACAACAGCTTTATACCACGATGACATGACTGAGAGAGAAAGAGAGAGAGGTGACTCCTCTGTAAGAAGAATCGCGCCCTCTTACGCCCTTACAATGAGATCTACAAGGCCTGATACATCACAAGTGAGCCCTTGCAAGAGAGAGCCAAATTGTACTAAGCAAATTGGCTATAACGAAGACCATGCTAATAGAAAGAGGATTGTGATTCGTGAAATAGAGAAGAAGTGAGATCGCCGTGTTTGTAATCAATTTATGGAGCTTGGCCTCTGATCATCCTACCTCACCCAAAACACCGAAACAAATACAGAAATGTTACGCATGAGACACGAATTCAAGGGCAAAGAACACGAAATTGGATGCCCTAAAGCAGCACATTTAACCATAAAACGGATCGAGGACGCTTCCGCGAGAAAGGACGCACCTAAACAGGAATCGTTCGACTCGAATGAACAAATGGAACTAACAAGCAGAATGGGCGGAGGAGGAAGCGACGAGAAGGGGAACCCGTGCCACCTTCCCTTTCAAGCTTTCATTTGGAACTTGTTTTGTTGCCTTTCGGTGCAACGCCCTCCTGATCCGTTGGGCTTTATGATAGTAGAAACACCTCATATTGCCATCCCGTCCACGGATGATGAACTAACAATATAGCACGCGTTCCAAATGTTCCAATCGTTCCAACAAAAACACAAAAATCTTCGTATTTATCTGTTTCTGATGAAGATTTTGATACCGTATTATAGATTTCTTTTTATATATTGTATGAGGCATGGTGATGGGTGTCACCATGATACGTATATATATATATATATATATATATATATATATATATATATATATATATATATATATATATATATATATATATATATATATATATATATATATATATATATATATATATATATATATATATATATATATATATCGGACGCTTAAATGGGTTCCAATTGAGAGCCAAACCCGCACGATGATGGCCGACGACAGGAAACGAGCAAAGACCGGTCCCCCCGCAAAGTGTATATGAATAAAGGTTGGTGTATTAGATGAACTCGGTACAGAGTGTATATACATGACAATTCGTTATAGTGAACGGGCTCCGATTAAATCCTGTTGAACATGTGGCATAGGTTATCAAAGAAAAGCCAAGCGCATGTCGATGGATCAACAACCTTTAAAAACAAGTGACAGTAGATATCCTTTTCAAGTAGCAATACAGGTGGCCCTCAGAATGAATTTAACTTTCGGCAATACGTTCAGGAGACCGCTATCCATTATATAATGACGAACACACTGTTCACGAAATTATCATCATTGGCAATAATTTTGGGCATCCTATTTTCAAATGCACTCAAATGTCTCAATGATTGGTGCAGGTCAATCAACATTTGAAGATAGCAAAACCAGACAGCAACAAATAGACATTGTAGTAACAACAAACCAAACAGGGGCCGATTACACCATGGTCGCAACAGCAGCGACTCCATGGCTCGTGTAATGAATGGAAATGGATGGCATAAATGGCCCATGAGCTTGACATTTTGTTATAATTCACAGCCAGCTAGGAGAAACAAAGTTCAACTGACACATTTAGGGTGTGTCCACTATGGAATTGGTCTTTTCTTCATCGCTGTTCATTCCAATTAGTTGAGCCTCTAACCAATGCAATTTCTTATAAAGCAATATCAATCATGCAATATAAAAAAGTAAAGCAGGAAAATTATATTGACAAACAAAAAGCAACATTCTTTTCGACACAGATTGATCTACGGTAGCAACATAAAAACGTCAAACAAGATAAGTTGAGAAATCAGATATGAAAACTTCTAATGCTTCTCAAACATAAGTAGAGCTCAGGCATTTCCAAAGAAAATATGTAGTGTAGAGCAGAGATGACGTTTATTTTCATGATAAACTACATGAAGAGTTTATGTCAGGCAAAGAGACAAACTTGGGTTCCTCTGGGCGTCCAAATACCAAACGTATGCAAAGATTTTGAGCCACTTGACACTTGACCTCCATATTGCTGCACCAGCCAAACAGATATGCTGCTCTTGCTTAGCCAACATTGACCAAAGTTCACCCCTTTTTCTTCTTTCTTCTTGAACCCATCCGAATGCATGTATTCAGCCTAAATAAATTGATTTAAAAATTTACATTGATTTAAAAGAACAAATAAATTGTCTATCTTTTAATGTTTCAACCATTCGGGTTGAGTACCACCTACTAGCATTTCTGTCTTATGAAAAGATTAAATTTTATGGAGGTTGTACACTGCATCTCACAAGCACTAAAGTACTGTATACCTCGCTTTATGTACAAACCCAATAGGTCAAAGTCATATGCTTACCTTTTTATTACGGCAATGGTCTCTGTATAAAAGAGTCAAGCATGGCTAACTCTGGAGCCGTATAAGCAACTTATTCAAACCAAAATCTTAGAGCCATCCTTTATCATCCTCCACAAGGCCTGCCAATCCAACAAAGGACAAAATTCTATCTAATAACATCAAGTCATCATTCACCATTGCAAATGCTGCTTGTTCTTTCATCACAAAATCATTTGCATAGAACTGATTCACTAGCAAGTCGTCAGAAATTACAAGTGGTGATACAATCATAGAAATTACATGTGCCTCCCCACAGAATATTCGACAAAATATTCTGCACCTTAAGGGTAAAAAACTTTTTTTTGGCGCAATTGCAGAGGGATCACTTTTTACTGCTCATCACCACTCACCTTCCTTGGCTTACTAACTTGTGTGTCAGAGGGATCAGGTAGGAAAACTTCTCCCGACCTCAGTCTTCGTACAGGTGGCATCTTGGGAGATCGATGTATCCACCTCAAAGGCACCTTGAACAACCCTACACACACAGGTCAAAATCACATCGAGCTGATTAGGACATCAATGACATCTTTTCATAATATTTTTGGCATTAGAAAGAGAGCTTGATGTCATAGGAACACTCACCTACCGATCCTCTCTATGAACACTCAAGCGAAAAGGCTTTGCCCCCAACCCATAATACTTTCACCTAATAAGAGCATAACCAGCTAGCGAGAAAGTTCAAACTTTACTTAGGAACATACACCTGCGACCTTCAGCGACAACACTCATTGAACTTAGGTAGGGGGAGGAAGAAACACTTGCAGACTTTATCGCTCGGTTCACAAATGAAAACCGAAGTGTAGTAGATGTCCATCAATCACTCATAATACAAACCTGTATGATAAGACTCAAGCCCTCTTAGCTCTTTTGGTCGTTGATAGAGAGATCATCGACGATTGTACCGAGCACTTCAAATGGTCAATCAATATATTGCCACCAAAGCAATGGTCTCAAGCATGCATGAGAAGTCAAGCAAGAAGTCAAAGTGAGAGCAACTACAATTAGCCCCAACCCTGAGGTCACCTCGGCAGAGGAGAAATGAACAACCCAATCTACCTCGCCCAAGGTTCGAGCTGGCCCCCTTGAATATGACTAAAATTGAAGTTTTCCTTTGGATAAAAGAGAATGGACTCTTATAGGACCCTCACCCAATGAAGACCTTATTGGCGAAAAGAAACAAGTCTAAGTACTATCGATTCCGCCAAGATACGGCCATGACACTGAAGATTGTCACGACTTAAATGACCAGATTGAAGAGTTTATACGTCGGGAACACCTCAGGTGGTCCGTTCGAAAACACCAGGAACTCTCACCCCGACCTCAGGGGTCGATGGAGAGATAGATTGATGTCATCATTGGCGGACCCATCTTAGGGATAGATAGCTCCTCAACCAATAAGGATTATGCCTGAACTACCATTGAAAAGCGCTTGAGGATGAAAGGCGATCCAGAAATAACTTTCAAAGAGGAAGAGGCAGAATACCACGACCCAAGTCACTAAAAAGCGTAGGAGCAGGTCGACAATGGAGGCGACTCCGTAGCATCCCCGCTGTAGATCTACGTGGGTCCTTGGGCGATCCTAGAACGGACCCATCACTTGACGTGTGTCCCTTGACAACGAGCTGAGGAGGAGCCTGCCTCGACTCCTCCCACAGCCTGCCTCAGAGATAAGTAGGAGAGGAACCCACTTTGGCGACGAGCCAAAGAAGAGCCCACCATGGCTCTTCCCACAACCTGTCTTGGTGACGGGCAATAGAGGAGCATGCCTCGGCTCTTGCAATAAGTCGACCGAGAGTAAGCTTCCTCTGCCTGAAGTTGGTCTCTCGACAAATCGAGCAAGCTGATCATATCCTCTATTACCCAAAACGAGCATCTCAATGGCTCCTCCTCCATACCTCTACATGACGCACGTGTTGGAAAAGCTGATAGTTGCACTTCTGGACATCTCTAAAAGAGTTCTTGAAGCGCACCTTTGAGGGAGAGAGAACAATTGATATGGAGAATATTAATGACCAATCATCTTCTGACACGTGGCCTCCGTGTAGCTTCCAAACTGGAAGGAGACAGATGCTGCCTCCCATTGGTTTGTCCGCGTGGACAAGGTCCCAAGGCAAGCAGTTGCAAGTTATATCAACCCCTGTCACCCACGTGGAGAAAAGGCCAAGTGGAGTTATTGAAAACGATTGAGCGTTGCCTCCCCGCTGAATATTCCATAAAATATTTTTCCCCTTTACGACCAAGTATAAAATCTCATTTTTAGTGCACTTGCAAGGCGGAGCACTTTTTACTGTTCATCACTGCACTCACCTTTTTCAAATTATTAACTTGGGCGTTGGATGAACCAATTCTAGAAACCTCTCCCGGCCTTAGTCTTCGTGCAGGTGACACCTCAGAAGCTGGACGTTTCCTCTTCTGAGATACCTCGGACAACCCTGTATACATGGGTCAAAACCACGTCGAGCTAACCAGGACGTCAACGACATCTTCACATAACAACATGCTCATATTTATAACTGAAAAAAAAAGACCAAAAAATTAATCGTTTGGAATAGTAACAACAAAAATACTTTACAGACACGAATTATTGTAAAATATGTCAAGCACCTAAAGATTAGAGTTCTATATCAAGCTTCAGCAATCAAGATAAGAAATCTGTAAAGACCAAGATATTGTCTGCACCTCTGAAATTGCAGTATGCTATAACCATGTTGAGTGTCATTGTTTAAGACAAGATTTGAAATGTAAAGACATTCTCCATTACCTTAGAAGTAACATATCTAAACATTCCACAAAGGCCACAGACACCACACTCTTATAGCCACCTGAAGTTGTCCTCATCTTTGTATCCGTGATGCTAACATTATTTCCTCCAACCATCAAGTAATTTTACATTGTTATCAATAGAGATTCATCAAATTAAATCAACCAAATAACAGAAACATTCTTTTCTGCTTTGTTGGACATTTCATTATTGAGTAACCAGCCACTCAAAACTGTTTCAATTCTGTAGTTCTCAATAAGCATCCCAAGTTCCATAACAATCTAGGAGGAATACACTACATAATTAACAAAACATAACCACAATATTCAAGCACAAGAAAACACTAAATTGCACAATCATCATACACAATATAGCCTGATCAAGGCAAATTTAAAGTTTACACATCCGCTCAGTAACAATGGCTGAGGTCTTAGCATAACATAAACCATTTCAAACTAAGTTTTAATGAAGTTCACAAACATATAATGTCCACAAGAACATACAGTAAATGAAATAGTGCATTAATAGTGTAAGAAGATTACCACTGACCACCTCAATTCTTCTCTTCATGCTTGTGGTTCCTGCTCTTATCCTTGGAGCGCTTCTTCCCCTTTCTCCGGCGTGAGTCTTCTGATCCAGGGCTCTCCGAACCACTCTCGGAAGATGCCCTCCTCTTCCTCCGGTGCTCATGGTGCCTCCTCTTGCGATCATCAGATGACTCACCATCCTCATCACCAGAATCACTCCCAGAGTCATCCCTGCGCCCATGCCTCCGTCTATGATGGTGGCGGTGATGCCTATCAGATTCCTCTTCTGAGTCATCATCATAGTCATCGGAATCATCCCTCCTCCTGTGGCTCCTCCTCCTCTTCTTATCCTTCCTACTCTTCCTGTGCCCCTGCCCGTGTTTCTCCTCATCATCCTCATCATCATCATAGTAACCCCTATGCCTCCTCTTCCTCTTCTCCTTCCTCTTTACGTCCTCTTCATCGGACTCACTGTCTCTGCCCGACCTCTTCTTATCGCTCCTCTTCTTGGATCTTCCTCTTCGCCGCTGACTGCGCTTATTGTCTTCAGAATCGCCCTCCCTCTTGTCCGCTGTCCTCTTCTTAGAATTCTTGTCAAATCGCGCGGCGATGATCTTCTCGATCTCCGGATCCACGTCAGAGTCAGAGCTGTCGCTGTCTTCTTCTTCCTCCTCCTCCTCGCTGCTTTCGGCCTTGAGTCCGTTGGTCTTCTTGATCTGCTCGAAGGCGGCAGTGGCCGCGGCCTCGGCGGCGTCCTTGTCCTTGTCGGCAGCGGCGGCATCCTTGGCGCTGAGGAAGTTGCGGCACTGGAAGGTTAGGTGGCCAACACGGCCGCACTTCTTGCAGGCGCCGCGGGCCTCGTTGGAGCCCGAGCCGGTGATGCGTGCGAGAGCGAGGAGACCCTGGAAATTGGCGTAGGCGTTTTCCGCGGAAGCAGCGGATTCGTCCTCGCCGGGGTGGGCGGAGCCCTTCACGGATTCCTTGTTGGTGGGGGCGTAGGGATCGTAACCGATGGCGCTTTGCCATATGCCATGGGTCTGCAGAGCGGCGCTGCTGTGCACCCGGTTGTTCGCCGGCATGCGAACGCGGCCTGCTGTTGCCGGCATCTTCGCCGATGGAAGCTAGGGTTTCCTTCAAGGGCGTGAGAAGGAAGGGGTCGACCCTTGCTTGTTTATGCGGTATTAATAGAGGCCAATCAGATCAGGGTTCGATTCCGAACTGCATTTGACTTATTTAACACCTGTTGAATACAGCAACGCAAAAAAAAAATAAATAAATAAATAAAAGTAAAGCAACGCGGTTTTATTGACAATTTGCTTGATCAGAAGCCATGGCTGGCAAACAAAATGAGCACCCGATCGCAGGAGGTCTGATGCTTGAAATCAAGTGGTCGCAACGGAGTCTGAAATGAGATAACGAAATCAGCAGAAGACAAAGGGATAAATTGTCCTAAAAAAATATCTTTATAGCGTTTTATTGCAATGGTTATTCGAGAAGGAATCCTATAAGCCCGAAGAAAAACTACTGAAATTTCTTTAAAAAAAATATACTTTTAATCCTTTTCTTGTGAAAGATGAAAAGAAAATTTCTTAGAACCAACCCTTGTCACCATTAAGGTTTAACCTACCATTGCCTAAAATCAAACAAGGTTGGCTTTTCTGCAGATTAAAAATAAAAATAGAACAAAATAAAATAAATAAATATTATTAACTTGTATGTTCCTAATAGACACAAAAAATAGTGTTCATTTCCCACAAAAAATAATAAAAGCTAATTGACAACATTAGCCATGTAACCATCCTATAACTCGTCATTCCAATCGTATACAGAAAAGCCAAGTAGACAAGAAAGCGGGCATTGCGAACCAAATATGATAATCATACAAACATTTGGATTATAAAGAATAAACATAAGACCACCAACCTTTTAGATCTTAAGCGTTCTCAAGAGTGTTCACGAAGAAGGTCTGTATTACTATCTGGTTACCGTTGGGCTAGCACGATTTCTAAGCATACTTGGCCTCTCATGGCCTGGTAGCGGATGTAAGATTTATTCGATGATGACAATAAGCAGGAGGAAGGCTAATGCTAATGCGGGTGAACCTTTACGTGTCTTCGCAGAGTTAGCGTGACTAAGTCCAGCCTTTAATGCACTAGGTTGGCAGGTGCTCAGACGAGGAAAGCGGGCATCAAGCTGGAAGGAGCTGGAGATCTGCCTCTCGAGTACGATCCTCTCTGACAAACGACTGGTTGTGTGTTCGTCAGGTTCTTACACATAAATCGAGATTGAAAGAGAATTTTTCAATTTCGATTTCTCCGAAGTTTAAGTTAGGATTGTGTATGTTTGAGAATCCCCATAGCACCGGTCAGGGGTGAGCCTTTTATACATGTGCACGGGGTTGATCGTGCCTGACTTATTAATGGGCCGTTGAGCCTTGGAGCGATCGACCCTTTTCTTTTGCGTGAGCGTCTGGCAAAATCGCACGGATTGATGGTGAGCGGCTTCGCCCTGGGTTTTCTAAGGTGGTCATGTGCTCTAAAGCATTGTCCCGAGCTTTTCAGGGCGACGACATAATTCTCGGCTTACTGTGTCTGGCCTGGTATGGGCGTGTGCTCTGAGGCATTGTCCCAAGCTTTTCGGGGCATCGTACCATGCTGCTCTTGTCTTGGTACAACTGCGTACTCAGAGACATCGTCCTAAGCTTTCTGGAGCAACGTCACGCTGCTTTGCACCCAGCATCTGACCTAGTTTGTCCGTAGGGGGATTTGAGCCCATCCTGTTATGTCGACGTAGTTTGCCACCTCAGCTTCTAAGAGTCTCCTGATGATGATGTCGCTGTGGGGAATTGTCTGCGGGCGAGAAGCTATGTGTCAGCTTCTCCTATGAGGGCTTGGGGCATGGCTTGGTGTCTCTCTTCGAGTGAGCTGGTCGAGTGGTGTGATCTTGGGGACTAGTGCGGATGCCCGCGCTTGGGCGCAGTCTTGTTCGAATGATGCGGTTAGGGAGTTGGTTGATCGTGGCACTGATAGACCGTGTGTGACTAATTGAGCGACTCTACTCGGGCATCAAGGACCGCTTTGGCCGTGTAGCATTGCTCAGGCACTACTTGGCCAAGCAATGTGGATCGGGCACCGTTTGGCCGAGTGGCGTGGCGCAAGCATTGATTGAGCGCAGAGTTGATAGGCTATGCGTGAGTAGTCGAGCTGCTCTATTCGGGCAGCAAGGACTACCTTGGCCCAGTAGTGTTGCTCAAGCACTGCTTGGCTGAGCAACATGGCTCGGGCATTTACTAAGCATGGAGCAGATATACTACAGGTGATTGGCCAAGCTGCTCTATTTAGGCAGTAAGGATTACCTTGGTTGAGTAGCATTGCTCAAGCACTACTTGTTAGGATCGAGTCCGACACTAGGGGGGAGGGGGGTTGAATTAGTGTAGCGGTAAAACGTTCAATGTTTCGGAAAACTATTTCGTATGAAAAGCTTCGTTTCGATGAAAGCCATATCGGAAATGCTTTAAACTTAAAACGTTCGTAACGAGTAGAGAGTAGTGAGCATGGAAAGCAATTTGCAATATAAATAAAGAGCATAATAGAAAATGCACAGCAAGGAAAGAACACATCGATTTATAATGATTCGGTCATCTGACCTATGTCTACTTCCAATTCCTCCTTTGTCGAGGCCACTGGCTTTCACTAGCAGTCTTCTTTCAAGTGGGCAAAGACTAATCACCCTTTTACAACCCTCTTTTAAAAGGTTTCTTTCACACTCTCCCTTAGAATTCTCTCTATGCTTAAGGAGGAGGGACTCTATACTTTTACAAGGGTTTCAATCTTTGAATTCACAGAATTTTGCTCTCTTTTCTTTCATAATTCTTATTATACCAAATAAGAATAGCTGGGGTATTTATAGACCTCAAATGGCTTCAAATCTTAGAGCCAAAATTCAAACACTCCAAAGTTTCAGGATACTTGTGGTACCACTGCTAATGCTGAGTGGTACCATCGCTCAAGCTTTCTGACACTGGGTGGTACCATTACCTAGTCTGGTAGTACCACCGCCTAACACACTGAACTGATAGTGTACTGGGTGGTACCACTATCTAGTTTAGCGGTACCACTACTTAACACTAGGCAGTACCATTGCCCAGACTCAGCCTTGGAGGTTGAGCCTTCAAGCGGTTCCACCGCCAATCCTGGTGGTGCCACCGCTTAACATAGCTCTAGGGCATTGTTTGAGTCTTTCATCTGAACTACCACAGCCCTGATTTATGCTTAGTTGGCCTATAATTAAGTTGGCTTAATTCCAACTCAATTATACCTTAAACCTACTTCGATCTAGACAATTGCTACAAAGCTTTGAATCAATTCATTATTCGGCATATCATTGGTACATCGATGCTTTGTCCTCTCTTGTGACCTATTGCCCAATCAGTAGTTATCTTCCACAACTCTGATCTCCTTAATGCAATTCCACTCTTCTTGGTCTGATGCCTGAATCCCTTATCCAAAGCCTTATGCCAATACGTTGACCGATTCTTAGGCTCGATGTCCAATCTTCTAACATGTTCTCCTCTGGCCCAACATCCGATTCTTCTTGCTTCAATTATTTATTCTTGATAGAAGGTAGTCTTACAACACTCAAAACGTAGTTAGATCATAAACACTATCTATTGGTTTCATCATCAAAATCCAAAATTCAATAATACTTAGCCGAGCAACATGGTGTCGGGAAATCTAAGGGCGACATCACATGCGCAGCAAAAGAATAGAAAACAAAACATCATGGATTTTTACGAAAAAAGCTTTATCATCGTGCAAAGATCAGTACGTAAAAACAAATCTGTGAATCTGAAAAAATACGTATATAAAAAGATAGTACCTAGGGAGATCGTATATCCTTGAGATTCCTATAGATCTATGGGGGAGGATGAAGGAGGTCAAGTGTCCTCCTCTCTAGTGATGATCCACACAACAAGGACTTATTATGTTTTAAATTTTGATGATAAAACTAATTGATAGTGTTTTATTGTCTAACTATGTTTTGAGTGATGCAGGTCTACTATCGATCAGAATTAGATAATTGACACAGGATGAATCAGTGTTATGTCGAAGGAAATTGTTGGGAAATCATTCTGGGGAGCGACATCTCATGCGCAGTGAAAGAACAGAAAAACAAAAACCTTGGATTTTTATAAAAAAGTTCCATCATTGTGCAAAGATTAGTACGTTAAAACAAATCCACAAAAACTGCATGTGTAAACAAAAATACCTAGGGAGATCATATATCCCTAAATCCCTACAGATCTATAGGAAGGATGAAGGAGGTCAAGCATCCTCCTCTATAGCAGTATCCATACGGCAGGGACTGTGACGATGCACCTCTCTGGGGAGAGGAGAATAGAAGGTGGCTACCAAAAGAAACCCCTAGCTGATAGAGCTTTAGTTCCCTCCTATTTATAGAAGCCCCCTGTAAACCCTAATGGATCTTACCTTATTAGGTATTGGATCTCCATCCAATTACCCAAGCCTCTTGGATTAGTGGGTCTCTACCCAATAATCTCTTATTAGCAATTATTGGATCTTATCTGAGGATCCAATAATTCAGGGGCTTAATGGATATCCAATAAGTTAGGGGCTCCAGTAGATATCTCATATCCGAACCTCTACTTGTAGTAATACCTACCATATGTGTGTGACCCTCTAGGCCCAATATCGAGTTGGTCGTGAGTCATACTTGTCAGAACTCCTTCTAACTTAGTGAATTATTATCTCTATAATAATTCACCCAACTCATCGACTGTGGACGTACTAGGCCACTACGCTGTAGCTCTAAGACGATATAGGGGAATCCAATCCTTTGGACATATCTGTCCTTAATTACCATATATCTATAGTCCCTCATCCATCTAATATTCTAGAGACCCTATACCGGGCATAGGGTCTCTCCTCGAGTCTTGCTCTTATCGGATTCTCCCGGAGAACTCTTTCTCTCTCAATCCGAATAACCTTGGCTAAGGATTTGTTCAAGCAAGAATACATGAGATATTCTTTTCATGATACCGAGAGCGAATGATCCTCTATTGACACTCAATAGCCCTCGTAAGGTTGTCTACCACTCCCAATAATCGGATGTATTAGATCTGAAACTTTCCAAACCTATAAGTCCGGTATCAAAGAGTGGAGTACTCATACAGGACATCCTTGGTGTCTCAAGTCTAAGGACCAGATATACTATTGGGACTACGAAATCGTTGTCTGACGTGAGGTATCAATAAACATCTAGCATTCCATAGGCAGATCAATCAGTGAACTCATTCCCCAATGAGCACTTGCACTGTACCCTTAGTGTCCCCACACGAGTAACTATGAGGCCAACCACCTCCATCACATGGACGGGTATATAGCACACCAGTCTATCTAGTTATTTTGATGTCCTTATCGAGTAACCTATGACCAGGATAATTTAGGGTATGTGTTTAAAGGTGAATCGGTCTCATTATCGTGACCTCATCAAGATCCGATTCCCATTGTATAGATCTAAGGACATCATAGTATATGCAACACGCAAGATAAAGTGATAAAATGCCTAATAATACCCAAAGAGAAAAAATGCATATCAAGTCACAAGTGCCATCACTCATGTGATTAGCTTATAGGGCACATATGACTAGCAATCTTTCACTTGACCTAAAGCCAATAACCAATATGTTTGATCCCTATCAAACCTTTGTGATGCTCAAATACAATTTGAGTCAATGGCTTTATCAGTGGATCTACAATGTTATCTTCGGATGGAACTCTTTCCACTACTACTTCTCTTTGGGCCACGATCTCTCTAATAAGCTAGAACCTCCTCAGAACACTTCTGATGAGACTCGAGTTCTCTTATTTGAGTAATCACCCTACAGTTGTCATAATTTAAGGGAATCAGCTCCTCGATGCTTGGGATGACTCCTAGATCTGTGATGAACTTCTTCATCTAAACTCCCTTCTTTGCTGCCTCTACTGCAGCAATGTATTCTGCCTTTGTGATCGAGTCAGCAGTAGTATCTTGCTTGGAACTCTTCCAGCATACTACTCCTCCATTCAGGGTGAACACATACCCTGAATTAGACTTGCTATCATCGATATCAGACTAGAAGCTCGAGTCTGTGTAGCCCTCAACCCTGAGGCTACTGCCTCCATATACCAATAAAATATCCTTAGACCTTCTCAAGTACTTAAGGGTACATTTTACTGCTTTTTAGTGCTTCAAGCCTAGATCTGCATGATACCTGCTCGTGACACTCAAAGTATGCATTATAACAGGCCTGGTACATAGCATAACATACATGATAGATCCTATCGCTGAGGCATATGATATCATATCCATGTATGCCCTTTCTTCAGGAGTCTTTAGGGACATACTCCTAGAAAGTGATATTTCATGTCTCATTGGTATGAGACCTCTCTTGGAATTTTTCATGCCAAACCTTTTGACAATGGTGTCTATGTATCTAGACTAGGACAAGCCAAGCATCCTCTTGGATCTATCTCTATAGATCCGTACCCCCAATATGTAGGATGCTTCCCCTAAGTCCTTCATGGAGAAGTGCCTAGATAGCCAAGCCTTTACTATGGAGAGCATTCCTATATCATTCCTAATGATCAGGATGTCATCCACATATAATACCAAAAAGGTGATAGTGCTCCTACTTACCTTCTTGTACACACAAGGCTCATCTTCGTTCTTAACGAAGTCATAAGATCTGATTGCCTCATCAAATCTTATATTCTAACTTCGGGAAGCTTGCTTTAGTCCATAAATGGACCTAAGCAACCTGCACACCTTCTCTGGGTTATCCCTGGACACGAATCCCTCAAGCTGTATCATATATACCTCCTCCTCGAGGTTGCCATTGAGGAATGTGATTTTGACATCCATCTGTCAGATCTCATAATCATAGTGTGCTGCAATAGCCAAAAGAATTCGAATGGATTTTAAAATGGCTATACGTGAGAAAGTTTTGTCATAGTCAACACCTTGCCTCTGACGATACCCCTTAGCCACTAGCCTTGCTTTATAGGTCTCTACCTTTCTATCTACTCCAATCTTCTTTTTGAAGATCCACTTACAGCCAATGGGTATAATACCCTCGGGTGCATCAATTAGGTTCCAAACCTTATTGGAGTATATGAAATCTATTTCTGAATTCATGGCTTTTTACTATTTCCTAGAGTCTATATTCATAATAGCCTCCTCATAGGTTTGAGGATCAATATCCTCAATATCCTCCCTCTGATATGTCCCATATATTTCTCAGGAGGATAAGATACTCTACCAGACCTACGTAATATTAGAACTTGTGTGCTAGGTATCGGAACAGACTCTAGCTGTGGAATGGTGCTTGAGCTAGGTTCTCTAACCTCGCTCAACTCTATCATGCTCCCACTGTCTCCACCAAGAATGTGTTATTTCTTAAGGAACACTACTCTCTTGGCTACAAAGACCTTTTGATCTTCAGGGCGATAGAAATAATACCCACAAGTTTCCTTGGGGTATCCCACAAACTTGCACCGTTCCGTCCTAGATTCCAACTTGTCGGGGTTATGTCTCTTGACGTGGGTAGGGCAGCCCCAAATCTTAACAACCTTAAGGTCGGGCTTCTTCCCATTCCATATCTCATATGAAGTAGACATCACTAACTTAGTTAGAATTTTATTCAGAAGGTAAGCTGCGATCTCTAGGGCATATCCCCAGAATGAGATGGGTAGGTCGACGAAACATATCATGGAATACACCACAGTGTACGATTCCTCCTTTTTGATATACCATAAAACTATGGTGTATAAGGAGGTATCCATTAGGATAAAATCTTATAGCCTTTGAGGAACTGGGTGAACTCTGTACTCAAGTATTCACCTCCTCGATCTGATCAAAGGGTTTTAATACTCTTTCTTGTCTAGTTTTTACTTTATTTTTATATTTTTTAAATTTATTAAAAGCCTCAAACTTGTACTTCATCAAGTACATATGTCCGTATCTTGAGAAATCATCAATGAAAGTGATGAAGTAGGAGTAACCACCTATGGCATGAGTTTACATGGAACCACATACATCACTATGTATGAGTTCCAGTAACTTCGTGGCTCTCTCTCCAGTTCCACTAAATAGATAGTTGGTCATCTTTTCCTGAAAGTAAGGTTCATAAGTCGCATATAACTCATAGTCAAATAGATCTAGATATCCATTCTTTAGCAACTTTTGAATCCTTCCCTCATGGATGTGACCTAGCCTATAATGCTACAGATATACATTGTTCACCTCTTCTCGTTTCCTCTTAGACTCACTTACACTCATGATATATGGAGCTGTATCTAGCATAAATAAATCATTATGTAATGTTCCTCTCATGATGATCTCATCATCTAATATTACTGAATAACCATTGTTCTCAAAAACTAATTTATATCCACTAACTGTTAAACATGAAATAGAAATAATATTTTTGATAATAGAAGGAACATAATAACATGCATCTAATGCAATAATAGCTCCACCAAGCAGATGTAAGGTGACCTTGCCAACAGCCACTACAGTAACCTTTGCTCCATTGCCTATCTTAAGATCAATCTCACCTCTCTTCAATCTCCTAGATCCTGCCAGAACCTGTAACGAATTATAGATATGATAAGCACTCCCGGTATCCAATACCCATGTATTATTATAAGAGTCTGACAAATGGAGACTGATCATGAATGTACCTAAAGCTTTTCTAAGCTTCTGTTTCGCCCTCTCTATAAGGTACTCTTTGTAGTTCCTCTTCCAGTGCCCATCTTTGCCGCAATAGAAGCACTGGCCTTTGTCCTTTGTTGGGTTTTCTTGACAACCTTTGCCTTACCTATTTTGCCCTTGCCCTTGCCCTTCTTAAGGGTCTTCTCAGCCTTCCTTTTCTTTCTGGTCTCACCAGCATAGAGAACTGGCTTCTCTTTCTTGATGGTACTCTCTGCTTCTCTCAACATATTGAGGAGCTCTTGGAGGGTCACCTAAAGTTTGTTCATATTAAAATTCATTATGAATTAAGAAAAGGAATCTGGTAGGGACTTAAGCACAAGATCCACATACAGGTTATCCTCTAGGATCATTCCTAGACTTGTGAGTTTCTCGATTTACTCAATCATCTTAAGGACATGGTTCTAAACTGGTGTCCCCTCAGTCATCCTAGTACGGAAAAGACTCTTTGATATCTTATATCGCTGAGTTCTTCCCTGTTCCTTAAATAGTTTACGGAGATGCAGGAGTATGGAATTAGCATCCATATTTTCATACTGTCTCTGTAACTCAGTAGTCATAAAGGCCAACATATAACACTGAGCAAGAGCGGAATCATCTATGTACTTCACATAATGAGTGATCTCATCCTCGCTTGCTCCTTCGTCGGGTGTAGAGATTATTATATCAAGGACGTATATGATTTTCTCTACCATGAGAACGATTCTCAGATTGCGAAACCAATCCATATAATTTGGATCAGTGAGGCGGTTGGCATCAAGTATGCCACATAAAGGATTTGAAAGCAACATTTTTTCGAAATTAAAGATGTAGTAGAAATAAATAACATATAGACTTTGCAAAAATTAAATAGTTAAGATAAGGACTTCTATCTTAATATATTCCTATTATTTTTTTGCGAGACACATAACACCCTTTGGTATGTGAATCGGAGACCCCCGACGGATCTACAGTGGGGATGGAGATCCAATCGACGTCTTAACGTAACCTCGAGGGACTCGACCAATCACGTTAAGCCTGTAAAGGTAGATAACTCTTGCCATCACAACTCCTTGTGATTCCCGTCCTGTTCGACCTCCAAACCACCATGGCCTCGAGAACTCGACCAACCATGATGTTCGGTTAAGTCATCACCATTGTTACAAGATGAGTCTGATTCGTTGATATACTCTCGAGGGACTCGACCAAGCATACCATGTTCTCAGTTCACTGGTGATATCTGCTCCACCAGGCAGATGTCACCCCCTTGGATTTCCCAATAGTGGTATCAGAGCCAGGTTGTTCGTGCGAAGATCGGATCTTAAACTACATGTGTTGTGATTTAGAATAGTTTTTATCGTCAAAATTATTTATGAAAAGTGGTGAGGAAGGGCAACAATTGTTGCTGCCCTTGTTGCGCTTGCATAGCAGTTGTGGCTGTGGGCAAGGGGCGGTGCTTGCCGTTGCCTGCGATGGCTCACGGGCAGAAGAGCCCGTAGGGGTGGCGCGCACCCGCTGTGGCGGCCTCGCCTATAAGGGTGACCATCGCCGAGAGCACAGTGCCGCAGGGTCACCCACGGGGAGCCTTGCGGGGCAGCACCATAGAGGAGCCCACGGGGAGGCCTACGGGGCAGTGCCTGCGGGCACTGCGCCCGTATGCAGCAGCGGTGTCGCTCGCGGGTGAGCCGCTCGCATGCACGGGCGGTGCTCCGCCCGCATGGCCACCGCCGGTAGGGTGGCGACGGCCGTAGCTGTATCACAACGTGTAGCAAAGGGAGCGATTAGGGTTTTCAAGCAAAAGATAGTTTTGCCCCTTGAAATTTTTTAAATTCTAATTTTATCTCTTCTGGTCGAATGACCAGAATGCCCTTTAGAATTCTAAAAATTTTTGGTATATCCTTATTTTCAAAAAAAATATTAGTTAATTAAAATATTTAATTAACTATTATTATTTATCTAGTAGTCCTATATAATAACATATAAATTAGTTTTTGAGAACAATGATTATTCAATAGCATTAGATGATGAGATCATCACGAGAGGAACGTTGCATAATGGTTTATTTATGCTAGATATAGCTCCATACATTATAAGTGTAAGTGAGTCTAAGAGGAATCAAGAAGAGGTGAACAATGCATATCTGTGGCATTATAGGCTTGGTCACATCCATGAGGGAAGGATTCAAAAGTTGTTGAAGAATGAATATTTAGATCCATTTGACTATGAGTCATATGCGACTTGCGAACCTTGCTTTCAGAAAAAGATGACCAACTCTCCATTTAATAGAACTAGAGAGAGAGCCACTAAGTTACTGGAACTCATACATAGTGATGTTTGTGGTTTCATGTCGATTCATGCCATAGGTGGTTACTCCTACTTCATTACTTTCACTAATGATTTTTCAAGATACGAACATGTGTATTTGATGAAGTACAAGTCTGAGGCTTTTGAGAAATTTAGGGAATATAAGAATGAAGTAGAGAACCAGACTGGAAAGAGTATTAAAACCCTTCGATCAGATCGAAGAGGTGAGTACTTGAGTATAGAGTTCACCCAGTTCCTCAAAGACCATGGGATTTTATCTCAGTGGACACCTCCTTATACACCATAGCTTAATGCTGTATCAAAAAGGAGAAATCGCATACTGTTAGATATGGTGTATTCTATGATGAGTTTCATCGATCTATTCATCTCATTCTGGGGATATACCCTACAGACCATAGCTTACCTTCTAAACAGAATTCTAACTAAGTCAGTAGTGTCTACTCCATATGAGATATGGAATGGGAAGAAGCTTGACCTTAAGATTGTTAAGATTTGGGGGTGCTCTGCCCACGTCAAGAGACACAACCCCGATAAGTTAGAATCCAGGACAGAACGGTGCAAGTTCGTGGGATACTTTAAGGAAACTTGTGAGTATTATTTCTATCATCCTAAGGACCAAAAGGTCTTTCTAGCCAAGAGAGCAGTGTTCATTGAGAAGGAACACATTCTTGGTGGAGATAGTGGGAGCATGATAGAGTTGAGAGAGGTTGGAGAACCTAACTCAAGCACCATTCCACAGTCAGAATCTGTTCAGATACCTAGCACACAAGTTTTGACTTTACGTATGTCCGGTAGAGTATCCCATCCTCCTTAGAGATATGTGAGACATATCAGAAAAGAGGATGTTAAGGATATTGATCCTCAGACCTACGAGGAGACTATTATGAGCATAGACTTTGGGAAATAGCAAGAAGTCATGAATTCAGAAATAGATTCCATGTACTCCAACAAGATTTGGAACCTAGTTGATGCACCTGAGGGTATTGTATCCATTGGCTACAAGTTGATCTTTAAAAGGAAAATTGGAGTAGATGGAAAGGTAGAGACCTATAAAGCAAGGCTAGTGGCTAAGAGGTATCGTCAAAGGCAAGATGTTGACTATGACGAAACTTTCTCACCTGTAGCCATGCTAAAATCCATTCAAATTCTATTAACTATTGCAGCATGCTATGATTATGAGTTCTGGTAGATGGACGTCAAAACTGCATTCCTTAATGGCAACCTCGAGGAGGAGGTGTATATGATACAGCCTGAGGGATTCGTATCCAGGGATAACCCAGATAAGGTGTGCAGGTTGCTTAGGTCTATCTATGGACTGAAGCAAGCTTCTCGAAGTTGGAACATAAGATTTGATGAGGTGATAAGTTCTCATGACTTCATTAAGAATGAAGATGAGCCTTGTGTGTACAGGAAGATAAGTGGGAGCACTATCACCTTTTTGGTATTGTATATAGATGACATCCTGATCATTAGGAATGATGTAGGAATGCTCTCCATAGTAAAGGCTTGGCTATCTAGGTACTTTTCCATGAAGGACTTAGGGGAAGCATCCTACGTATTAGGGATACGGATCTATAGAGATAGATCCAAGAGGATGTTTGGCTTGTCCCAGTCTAGGTATATGGTCACCATTGTCAAAAGGTTTGGCATGAAAAATTCCAAGAGAGGTCTCATACCAATGAGACATAAAATATCACTTTCTAGGAGTATGTCCCCAAAGACTCCTAGAGAAAGGGTACACATGGATAGGATACCCTATGTCTCAGTGATAGGATCTATCATGTATGCTATGCTATGTACCAGGCCTGTTATAGTGCATGCTTTGAGTGTCACGAGCAGGTATCATACAAATCTAGGCTTGGAGCACTGAAAAGCAATAAAATGTACCCTTAAGTACTTGAGAAGGTCTAAGGATATTTTATTGGTATATGGAGGCAGTAGCCTCAGGGTTGAGGGCTATACGGACTTGAGCTTCCAATCCGATGTCGATGATAGCAAGTCTAATTTAGGGTATATGTTCACCCTGAATGGAGGAGCAATGTGCTGGAAGAGTTCCAAGCAAGACACTACAACTAACTCGACCACATAGGCAGAATATATTACTACGATAGAGGCAGCAAATGAGGGAGTCTGGATGAAGAAGTTCATCACAGATCTAGGGGTTGTGCTGAGTAGCGAGAAGTCGATTCCCTTATATTGCGACAACAATGGAGCAATTGCTTAAGTAAAGGAACCCAGGTCTTATCAGAAGTCAAAGCATGTTTTGTAGAGGTTTCACTTAATAAGAGAGATTATCGCTTGAAGAGATGTAGTAGTGGAAAGAGTTCCATCCAAAGATAACACATTATAGATCCTCTAATAAAGCCATTGACTCAAATTGTCTTTGAGCATCATAGAGGCCTGATGGGGATCAGGCACATAGGTGATTAGCTTTAGGTTAACTGAGAGATTGTTAGTCATATGTGCCCTATAAGCCAATCACATGAGTGATGGCACTTGTGACTTGACATGCACTCTTTCTTTTGCTTATTGTTATTAGGCATTTTATCACTTTATCTTGCATGTTGTGTATATTGTAACGTCCTTGGATCTGTGCAATGAGAATCGGATCGTGATGAGATCATGATAATGAGACCGATTTACTTTTAAACACAGATCCTAAATAATTCCGATTATAGGTTACTCGAGAGGAACATCAAGATAACCAGATAGATCGATGTGTTGTATACCTGTCCATATGATGGAGGTGGCTGGTTTCATAGCTACTCGTGTGGAGACACTAAGGATACAGTACAAGTGCTCATTGGAAAATAAGTTAATTGATTGATCCGCTTATGGAATGTTGGATGGTTACTGATACCTCATGTCAAACAGTGATTCCGTAGTCCTAGTAGTGTATCTGGTTCTTAGACTTGAGACACCAAGGATGTCCTGTATGAGTACTCCACTCTTTGATACCGAACTTATAGGTTTGGAAGTTCCAGATCTAGAATAGTCGATTATTGGGAGTGGTAGCCAACCTTATGAGGGCTATTGAGTGTTAATAGAGGATCATCCGCTCTCAGTATCATAAGAGGAATATCCAATGTATTCTTTCTCAAACAAATCCTTAGCTAAGGTTATTCTGATTGAGAGAGAAAGAGTTCTCTGGGAGAATTCGATTAGAGCGAGACTCGATTGGAAACCATATGGGCCTGATAACACCATGCCCAATATATGGTCTCTGAAATATTAGATGGATGAGAGACTATATATACATGGTAATTAAGGACATATTGGTCCAAAGGATTGGATTCTTCTGTATCGTCTAGGGACTACGACGTAGTGGCATAGACGTCCTTAGTCAATGAATCAGGTGAATTATTATGAAGATAATAATTCACTAAGTCAAAAGGAGTTCTGACAAGTATGGCTCACAGCTAGCTCGATATTGGTCCTAAAGAGTTACACACATATGGTAGGTGTTGCGACGAGTAAAGGTTCGGATATGAGATATCTGCCAGAGCCCCTAACTTATTAGATTCCATTAAAGCTTCTGAATTATTGGATCCTAAGATAAGATCCAATAAGAGCTAGATTATTGGGTAGAGACCCATTAATCTAAGAGGCTTGGGTCATTGGATAGAGATCCAATACCCAATAGGGCTGGATCCATTAGGGTTAACAGGGGGCCTCTATAAATAAGAGGGAACCAAAGGCCCATAGGATTGGGTTCTTTTTGGTGGCCACCTCCTATTCTCCTCTCCCCGTAGAGGAGCATTGTTGCAGTCCCTACCGTGAGGATACCGCTAGAGAGGAGGATGCTTGACCTCCTTCATCCTCTCCTACAGATCTGTAGGGATTCAAGAATATACGATCTCCCTAGGTATTTTCTTTTACACATGCAGTTTTTAGATTCGTGGATTTGTTTTGATGCACTGATCTTCGCACGATGACAAACCTTCAGCGAAAATCTAGGGTGTTTTTTATTCTTCCGTTGCGCATGAGATGTCGCCCCCTTGGATTTCCTAACATGGAGCTTGCCGAAGAAGCTCCTCGGAACTCGCCAAGATCATCGTAAAGTCTAGGAGCATACTGGGAGTCTGCAGGAAGGTGTCCGAGGGTTCGTTAGAAGACCATTGAAAGTTTACCGGAAGCTCGCCGAAAAAAATCTTGACTTGTCGGATATCTTTAATTTCATAGTTATCACGTAATTAGGGTTAGGATTAGGTGTTAATCTTATAAACCTGATAGGGGCCAATTAGGCTTGGTAATGGATTGGTTTGGGCCATGTTTTAGGCTTAACCAGAAGTGTTGGATCCTGTCTGGTGGTGGCACTGCCTCAGGTTCAACTCCCCAGGATGTACTGGGCAGTGGTACCTCCCAGTACACTAATCGTTGGGCGGTGGTACTGTCTAGTGTTAAGGTCAAACTAGCGGTGCTACCCCTAGTACCTGGTAAACTTAGGATGGGAAGGTTTTTGGCCCAAGTTTGAATCAGATTGAAGCTTATCAATACCCCTCTCATCCCTGGGTTGAATACATAAGCACATATACTTTAAAAGTGAGAAAATATTATTCAAATCACTTTAGAAATCTCTTCTATAGTTCTTATTTGTATACCACCGAAAGAGAGGAGTGAAGTGCTTGTAAGGGTTATCCCCTGAGCCCATCAAAAGGAGAGATGTTGTAAGGGAGTTCGTCTTCGCCCGTTGGAAGGAAGACAACTAGTGGAAAGCCGATGGCCTCAAGAGAAGAGGAATCGGGAGTGGACATAGGTCGTATGACCGAACCACTATAAAAATCTGGTTTACGTTTACTTATTGCTTTTATCTTTCTGTAAACCATTTTATTTGGCCATCTTTATTTATCTCTAAATGCTCTCAAGTTAATTATGTTTCTAATATGCTTCAATCGAAATTGGTTTTAGTTGAAATGAGGTTTTCAACGTACGAAGTTTTCAAAATCCTTTCAAATCGTTGAAATTTATCGTTTTTAACTGTTGCACTAATTCACCCCCCTCTTAGTGCCGCTCTAGATCCCAATAGGACTATGAAGATGCTCCTCTCTGGAAAGAGAAGAATAGGAGGTGGCCACTAGGAAGCCCTAGCCTATGAGCCTTTGGTTCCCTCCTATTTATAGAGGCCCCCTGTCAACTCTAATGAATCTTGCCCTATTAGGTATTCAATCTCCATCCAATTACCTAAGCCTCTTAAATTAATGAGTCTCTACCCAATAATATCTTATTAACTCTTATTGGATCTCATCCATGAGATCCAATAATTCAAAGGCTTATTGCATATCCAATAAAATAGGGGCTCCGGTGGATATCTCATATCTGAACCTCTACTTGTCGCAACACCTACCATATATGTGTGAACCTCTAGGCCCAATATCGAGCTAGCCGTAAGTTATACTTGTCAGAACTCCTTCTAACTTAGTAAATTATTATCTTTATAATGTTGGAAAATCGTGAATCGACATCTCATACGTAGCAAAAAACAAAAACAAGACTAGATTTCCTATAGTTAAGTACTTGGTCGTTGTGTGATGATTGGTGCACAAAAAAATTGTAAATCTGAAAAACCACATATATTATGTTAGAAGCATTACATAGAAAGATCGTATATCCCTAAAATTTTCAGATCCGATGAAGAGGATGAAGGAGCACTAGCGTACTCTTCTCTAGCGGTAATCCACATAATGGATACAGTGACGACGCTCCTCAGATCACCGTGGGATCTCCCTCTCCATGTGCACCACAAGGCTGCTAGAGCTAAGGAGGAGGAGAGGAGGCTGAGAAGAATAGGAGGGGCGACTACCAATAGCTCTAGCCTATGAACCATGAAGTTTCTCCTATTTATAGATGTGTATGAAGCTTATCCTTAATGGATCCTGTTCACATTGGATCTCTATCAAATTATCTAGTTGGATCTCTATCCAATTAGATCTTATCCAATTATCTAATTTGATATCATCCAATCCTCCAATTTGATCTTATCCAATCATCTAATTGGATCTCTATCTAATCATCCAATTGAATCTTATCCACAGGATCCAAACTAGGAGCTCCATAGATATCTCATATCCACACCTCTACTCGTCGCAACATCCACCTAATGTGTGTAACCCTCTAGGCCCGATACCGAGCTAGCCGTGAGTCATTCCCGTCAGAACTCCTTCTGACTCAGAACTCTTTTTGATGTAGTGAATTATTATCTCTATAATAATTCACTCGACTCATCGACTATGGACGTACTAGGCCACTATGCCATAGTCCTCAAACGGTATAGGGAGATTTAATCCATCGGACATATCTGTCCTTAGTTACCATTATCTATAATCCTTGATTCATCTAATATCCCAGAGACCATATATTAGGTATGGTAATGTCAGGCTCATACGAAATCATGTTCGAGTCTCGCTCTAATCGGATTCTCCTAGAGAACTCTCTCAATCCGAACGACCCTAGCTAGGGATTTTGCCTGAGCGAGCATACACGGGAAATTTCTCTCATGATACCGAGAGTGGATGATCCTTTATTGATACTTAATTACCTTCATAAGGTTGGCTAACATTCCCGAGAATCGGTTGTACTAAATTTGGAGCTTTCCAAACTTGTAAGTCTGGCGTAAAAAAATGGAGTACTCATACAAGGCATCTTTGGTGTCTCAAGTCTAAGGACCAGATACACAATTAGGACTACAGAATTGCTGTCTAACATTAGGTATCATTAACCATCCAGCATTCCATAAGTGAATCAATCAATGAACTCATTTTCCAATGAGCATCTGCACTGTACCTCTAGTATCCCCACACAAGCGACTATGAGACTAGTCACTTCCATCATATAGATGAGTATATAGTGCACCAGTCTATGCGGTTATCTCGATGTTCTTTTTGAGTAACCTATGACCAAGATAATTTAGGATCTGTGTTTAAAAGTATATAGGTCTCATTATCGTGATCTCATCATGATCCAATTCCTATTGCACAGATCCAAGGACATCACAATATTCATCTAGATAATGTGAGAAAATGTCAGTAATATTAAGCAAAGAGATCGACGTAGTATGTCACAGGTGCCATCACTCAGGTGATTGGCTTGTAGAGCACCTATAACTAACATTCTCCCACTTGACCTATAGCTAATCACATATGTGTCTAATCCCCATCAAACCTTTGTGATACTCAAATATAATCTGAGTCAATATCTTTGTCAGTAGATCTATAATATTATCTTCGGATGGAACTCTTTCCATTACTACATCTCCACGGGTCATGATCTTTCTAATCAAGTGGAACCCTTAAGAACACTTCTGATGAGACTCGAGTTCCCTAGCTTGAGTGATCATCCCATTCACACTATATGGGAATCAATTTTATGTTGCTCGATACGATTTCCAAATCCGTGATAAACTTCTTCATCCAAACACCCTCTTTTACTGCTTCTACCACAGCAATGTGCTAGTCATATGTGCCCTGCAAGCTAATCACATGAGTGATGGCACTTGTGACTTGATATGCACTTTTTTCTTTACGTATTATTAGGCATTTTATCACTTTATCTTACATATTGCATATATTGTGATGTCCTTAGATTTGTGCAATGGGAATCGGATTATGATGAGATCACGATAATGAGACCGATTCACCTTTAAACATAGACCCTAAATTATCCTGGTCATAGGTTACTCGAAAATGACATCGAGATAACCGGATAGACTGGTGTGCTATATACCCATCCATATGATGGAGGTGGCTGGTCTTATAGCTATTCGTGTGGGGACACTAAGGGTACAGTGTAGGTGCTCATTGGGGAATAAGTTCACTGATTGATCCGCCTACGGAATGCTGGATGGTTATTGATACCTCACGTCAGATAGCGATTCCATAGTCCCAGTAGTGTATCTAGTCCTTAGACTTGAGACACCAAGGATGTCCTGTATGGGTACTCCACTCTTTGATACTAGACTTATAGGTTTGGAAAGTTCCAAATCTAGTACAACCGGTTATTGGGAGTGGTAGCCAACCTTATGAGGCCTATTAAGTGTCAATAGAGGATCATTCGCTCTCGATATCATGAGAGGAATATCTCATGTATTCTTGCTCAAACAAATCTTTGGCCAAGGTTATTCGGATTGAGAGAGAAAGAGTTCTCCGGGAGAATCCGACAAGAGCAAAAATCGAGGAGAGACCATCCGGGCCTGATAGCATCATGCCTAGTATAGGGTCTCTGGGATATTAGATGAATGAGGGACTATAGATACATGGTAACTAAGGACAGATAGATCCAAAGGATTGGATTCCCCTGTATCGTCTAGGGGTTACGACGTAGTGGCCTAGTACGTCCGTAGTCAATGAGTTGGGTGAATTATTATAGAGATAATAATTCACTAAGTCAGAAGGAGTTTTGACAAGTATGACTCACGACCAGCTCGATATTGGGCCTAGAGGGTCATACACATATGGTAGGTATTGCGATGAGTAGAGGTTCAGATATGAGATATTCGCTGGAGCCCATAACTTATTGGATATCCATTAAGCCCCTGAATTATTGGATCCTTAGATAAGATCCAATAATTGCTAATAAGAGATTATTGGGTAGAAACTCACTAATCCAAGAGGCTTGGGTAATTGGATAGAGATCCAATACCCAACAGGGCAAGATCCATTATGGTTTACAGGGGGCCTCTATAAATAGGAGGGAACTAAAGCTCTATAGGATGAGGGTTTCTTTTGATAGCCACCTTCTGTTCTCCTCTCTCCAGAGACATGCATCGTCGCAGTCCCTACCGTGTGGATACTACTAAAGAGGAGGGCGCTTGACTATTAGGACTCTAGCTATGAGAGTCATAATTTAGTTTCATTGATAAGGGCATTCATGTAAATCCTATCTAGCCGACCCCTATTAAAGAGGTGAAGAGGCCGGCTAGGTTAGGGTTAGGTTGCTTCTTAGGAAAGGAGTCCTATTATAAGTAGGAGTTCTATTAGGAAAAGAGTCCTATTAGAAGTAGAAGTCCTATTAGGAAAGGAGTCCTATTATAAGTAAGAGTTTTATTAGGAAAAGAGTCCTATTAGAAGTAGAAGTCCTATTAGGAAGAGAGTCCTTTTAGAAGTAGAAGTCATATTAGGAAGAGAGTCCTATTAGAAGTAGAAGTCCTACTAGAGAAGGAGTCCTAATTAGAAGTTGGTTAGAAGTAGGAGTCTTAAGTAAGAGTCCTATTAGGAGTTGGGGCTTAGAAGCCCTATAAATAGCCATGTATTCATCCTCTTTTAATCAAGGAATAGATCAATATTTTGCAGCCTTTGTGCAGCAACTTGGAGGAAGGAACCCCTATAGAGTTCCAAGGAGGCCGATCCCCTATAGAGATCAACCCCAAGCTTAGAATCCGCGGAGGGTTCTAACACTTGGTATTAGAGCAGCGTTCTTGGTGTCTCGCTGCCCTTCCACAGCTATCCACCAGCCCTCCACAACCGCCAAAGCAATTCCCATAATTGCTTAGAAGATCATCGCTGAATTCCGCCATCATCTCCACCACCGTAGATCATCCTTTGATCTTCCCGTGAATTGCAACAGGTTCTGGTTATCTACCTTACTGCAATTTAGTTATCCTTATTCAAAAAATCTAAAAAAATTCGTTCCTATAATTGCTGCATAAACTTTTCGTCGCAAAGTTTTCATCTCTACAACGAAAGTCGCACTGCAGAATTTCAGCCGCATAGCACTGCCTTTTTGATCTTGCTACTGCATTTTTTCTATCCAATTCTCTATGGAATTTTTACGACGGCTTTGACACTTCCTAACAGTGGTTTTCCCTTTGGTTTTGTCAAAAAATTCTCAATAAAAACCACTTATCTTTTACGTCCAATCTGCTACACTTTAGACGTAAAAATATGCTATAATACCTCTCCGTGATTCTCAATTTTGCCAAACCTCTTGTTGTCGTTTCTTCCTACGAAATTTTTTATAGTATTACCTATTTCTTGTCAGTAGATCCCCTTTGAGTTTTACTTGAATCTCTTTTGAAAATTTCTGAAAAAATTACATCTTTACTACTGGAATTTTTTTGGCGAAAAATCTGGTATTGCACCTTTGTCCTTTTTTCTTCTCCGTAACCTATCAAACCCTAGCCACCTTGCTGCCACAAACCAAGACGTCTTTAGGGCATCCCTCTAGCCTCAAGATGCAGCCATCATAACCTAGTTTCATAACCCTAACAGCATCAAAAACCACAGCCCAAAATAGTAAACCATTACAGCTGAACCCTTCAATCACCGATCTATTGTCCGAACCTTCCACCACCCCATGCCATTAACCCGTCAACAGAAAAAAGTCAAGAGTATCTTTGATCTACAGACATATGCTATGGCTTCCCAAGATCCAATTGATGCTAAATTTGAAGCATGGGAATCTTGGATTGAATCACAGCTTGAATCACGCTTGGAACACAAATTGCGCGCTTTGTTTGCAGAATTCAGAATTGGACAACCATCGAGTCCAACCAAACTGCAGCAAGGAGAGAATTTAGAAAGGACCCCAGAGAAGGAGGGACAGCCCTCGGACGTGCTTCAGCCACGCATGAGGGTGGACTTCCCACGATGGGAAGAAGGAGACCCAGCGGGGTGGATTTCAGCGCGTAACGTTACTTTCGCTACTACCGAACGTCGGATAATGCTATGGTGGAGATTGCTGTTATCCACCTTGAAGGAGATGCTATTCAATGGTACAATTGGCTGGAATATAATCATGGGGCTCCGACATGGAATCAATTTAAGAATGCACTATTGAACCGTTTCGGACCTACGGAGTATGAAAATATCGACGGCCAACTCGTAAAGATTCGACAAACCTCTATGATTCAAGAGTACCAAACCAGGTTTAAGAAGCTATCTTACCTTGCTCGTGATTGAACTGATCGTCAATTGTTAGGAACATTTATCGAAGGACTCAAGCCAGAGATAAAAGGGGAAGTTAAGGCACGACAGCCCCGTACCGTGATGGGTGCGATTTCTTTTGCCCGAATATAAGAAGAACGACTCAACCAAGATTCTTGAAGGATGAGAACTACTCCTAGAACCTCAACATATAAACCCCCTTCTGCTTCCAACCATCCTTCGCTGCCCAAAAATTTGACAAGAGAAGAACTACGTGATCGATCAGCAAAGGGTCTTTGTTGGCATTGCGACGAGCCGTGGAACCGCGATCATCGCTGCAAAAGGGGCCGCCTCCTATTGATTGAACCTCTTGAAGACAGGGAGGAGGAGGTCCAGGAGCATGAGGAAGAGGTCATGGATGAAGAACAGTAGCCAATTGATATTATGATGCATGCCCTTGCCGGTTACGCAAACCCGCAAACAATGAAAGTGGGAGGATTTCTGAAGCAACAACCAATCACCATTCTTATTGACACCGGGAGCACTAATAATTTTATGAACAGTAAGGTTGCTGTCCAGATGGCCTTACCTATTGAGAATTGCAGCAGGTTCGATGTTAAAGTCGCAGATGGACGAATTTTAAAGTGTGATCGTAAGTGCCCACGGGTGAAACTGTTGCTGCAGGACCAAGAGATAATTGCAAATTTTTTCCTCCTCTCTCTCGATGATTATGAGGCCGTGCTTGGCATCGAATGGTTGACGACATTAGGTGATGTTTCCTGAAATTTTTTGAAACTAATTATGAAATTTTACAGCAAGGGGAAACAGGTGATACTGTATGGGAAACGTGGGGGCGGCGTAACAACAATTTGCACACAACGAATGGAGAAAGTTTTGCACAAAGCATGCAGCGGCTTTTTAGTACAACTTGAGCAGCAACCTAAGGGAGAGCCAACCAAATTTGAAGATCCAAACCTACTTCCCTTGCTTGCTGAATTTTCAGATATATTTGACGAACCACGCGGGCTACCTCCTAACCGCCGGCACAATTATCGTATACCGATTCTTCCAGGGAAACCTCCAGCAAATACTCGACCATATCAGTATCCACATCTCCAAAAAGATGAAATAGAAAGGATTGTAAAAGAGATGCTTGAAACAGGAATTATTCGGCCAAGTTGCAGCCCCTACTCTTCACCAATGCTCCTCGTACGAAAGAAAGACGGAACATGGCGAATGTGCGTTGATTACCGAGCTCTCAACGACATAACCGTCAAGGACAAGTATCCTATTCCAATAGTAGATGAATTACTTGATGAATTAAAGGGAGCACGAGTCTTCACAAAGTTGGACCTTCGATCCGGATATCATCAAATATGAGTGTGCAAAGAAGACATACCGAAAACTGCCTTTCGAATGCACAACGGTCACTATGAATTTCTGTGTAGCTTTCTTCAACAAAAAGTGGAATATCTTGGGCATATTATATCAGAGGAAGGGGTGGCAGTGGACCCCTCCAAAATTGAAGCAATGCAGAACTGGCCAACCCCGAGGAACATAAAATCACTGCGCGGCTTTCTTGGTTTAACAGGTTACTGTCGTAAGTTCATGAAAGACTATGGAAAGATCAGTACACCCCTTACTTTCTTGCTAAAAAAAGATGCTTTCCAGTGGTCAGACAAAGCCACCACCGCCTTCGAGAAACTTAAAGTCGCAATGATAACAACGCCAGTACTAGCATAACCCGACTTCGATAAGACTATTATTATTGAAGCTGATGCCTCCGGAGCAGGAATTGGTGCTGTATTAATGCAAGATGG
This sequence comes from Musa beccarii, assembly GCA_024322285.1. Lineage (NCBI taxonomy): Eukaryota > Viridiplantae > Streptophyta > Magnoliopsida > Zingiberales > Musaceae > Musa > Musa beccarii. Next base: position 42,138,330 of record CM044400.1, on the reverse strand, counting down.
CTGACCCCTCACTTATACTAGTAAGGCATTATCTCCTTCTCACCTCAAGATGACTATTTACGACAAGGAGATGCTCGCGATTGTGCATGCGGTGTCCAAATGAAGACCATACTTAATTGGGCGACGCTTTCACATCAAGACCGACCATAAAAGTCTAAAATATTTCTTGGAGTGCATCGGAGAAGTAGCATACAGATTGGACTTACCCGCCAGCTCCCGAATCCATCCAGTCTTCCACGTATCATGTTTGAAGCTCAGGTTGGGACAACACGAGATAGCCCAAAGCCATCTACCAAATATAACTACCTAAGGAGAGCTCCAGACCCAACCAAGTGCCATTATTGATCGACGAATCGTGACTCGACGACGATGACTTGCTACTGAAGTGTTAATACAGTGGGCAAACCTACCAGCAGAAGATGCCACTTGGGAGAACTACGATGACTTGAAGATCAAATCCCGTGTCATGGGCGCCACCTCGAGGACAAGGCTGATTTGAAGAGGGCGGGTCTGTTAGGACTCTAGCTATGAGAGTCCTAATTTAGTTTCATTGATAAGGGCATTCATGTAAATCCTATCTAGCCGACCCCTATTAAAGAGGTGAAGAGGCCGGCTAGGTTAGGGTTAGGTTGCTTCTTAGGAAAGGAGTACTATTATAAGTAGGAGTTCTATTAGGAAAAGAGTCCTATTAGAAGTAGAAGTCCTATTAGGAAAGGAGTCCTATTATAAGTAAGAGTTTTATTAGGAAAAGATCCTATTAGAAGAAGTCCTATTAGGAAGAGAGTCCTATTAGAAGTAGAAGTCCTATTAGGAAGAGAGTCCTATTAGAAGTAGAAGTCCTACTAGAGAAGGAGTCCTAATTAGAAGTTGGTTAGAAGTAGGAGTCTTAAGTAAGAGTCCTATTAGGAGTTGGGGCTTAGAAGCCCTATAAATAACCATGTATTCATCCTCTTTTAATCAAGGAATAGATCAATATTTTGCAGCCTTTGTGCAGCAACTTGGAGGAAGGAACCCCCATAGAGTTCCAAGGAGGCCGATCCCCTATAGAGATCAACCCCAAGCTTAGAATCCGCGGAGGGTTCTAACATTGACCTCCTTCATCCTTCCTACAGATCTGCAGGGATTCAGGGATATACGATCTCCCTAGGTATTTTCTTTTACACATACAGTTTTCACGGATTTGTTTTGACGCACCGATCTTTGCACGATGATAGAACCTTTCTGCGGAAAATCTAGGGTGTTTTGTTTTTGTTCTTCCGCTACGCATGAGGTGTCGCTCCTTAGAAGGATTTCCCAACACAATGTATTCCGCCTCTGTGGTTGAGTCAACAGTAGTATCTCACTTGAACTCTTCCAACTTACTACTGCTCCATTCAAGGTGAATACATATCCTAAATTTGACTTACTATCATTAATATAGACTAGAAACTCGAGTTATGTAGCCTTCAATCTGGAGATTACCTCCTCCGTATACTAGTAAAAGATCCTTAGTCTTTCTCAAGTACTCAAGGATACACTTTATTGCTTTCTAATGCTCCAAGCCTAGATCTGCCTGATACTTGCTCATGTCACTCAGAGCATGTGCTATATCAGGCCTGATACATAGCATAGCATACATGATAGATCCTATCGTAGAGGCATAGAATATCTTATCCATGTTTGTCATTTCTCTAAGAGTTTTTGGGGACATACTCTAAGAAATTAAAATTCTATGTACTTAGATTGGGACAAGCTAAGCATCCTTTTGAATCTATCTCTATAGATCTGAATCCCCAAAATATATGATGCTTCTCCTTAGCCCTTCATGGAGAAGTATCTAGATAGCCAAGCCTTTATTGTGGTGAGCATTCCTTATATCATTCTCAATGATTAGGATGTCATCCACATATAATACCAAGAAGGTGATAACGCTCTCACTTACCTTTCTATACACATATGGCTCATCTTCGTTCTTAATGAAGTCCTAAGATTTGATTGCATCATCAAATCTTATGTTCCAACTTCGGAAAGTTTACTTTAGTCCATAAATAGACTTAAGCAATATGCACACCTTATCTAGACTCTGATTGGACATGAATCCCTTAGGCTGTATCATATACACCTCTTCCTCAAGGTTGCCATTAAAGAACATGATTTTTAAGTTCATCTGTCAGATCTCATAGTCATAATGTGCTACAATAACCAATAAAATTTAAACAAATTTCAGCATAGCTATGGGTGCGAAGGTTTTGTCAAAGTCAACACCTTGCCTTTGACGATACCCCTTAGTCACTAGCCTTGCCTTATAGGTTTTCACCTTTCCATCTACCCCGATCTTCCTTTTTGAAGATCCATTTGCAACCGATGGGTATAATATCCTTAGTTATATTAATAATGTTCTAAACCTTATTGGAGTACATGAATTCCATCTCAGAATTCATAGCTTCTTATCACTTCCCGGAGTCTATGCTCATAATAGCCTCCTCCTAGGTTTGAGGATCAATATTCTGAGTATCCTTTCTACTGATATATCTCATATATCTCTTAGGAGAATGTGACACTTTACCAGAACTACATAAAGTTGGAACTTGTGTGTCAGGCACCTGAATAGACTCGGTCTCCGGAATAGTGCTTAAGCTAAGTTCTCCAACCTGGCTCAACTCTATCATACTCCCACTGTCTCTGCCAAGAATGTGTTCATTCTCAAGAAACACTACTCTCTTGGCAACAAAGACCTTTTGGTCCTTGGGGTAATAGAAATAATACCCATAAGTTTCTTTAGGATATCCCATGAACTTGTATCGTTTTGTCCTGTATTCTAACTTATCGGGATCGTATCTTTTAATGTGGGTAGGGTAACCCCAAATCTTAACAACTTTAATATCGGGCTTCTTCCCTTTCTATATCTCATATGGTGTAGACACTACCAATTTAGATAGAACTTTATTCAGAAGGTAAACTGCGATCTCTAGGGTATATCCCCAAAAGGGATGGGTAGGTTAGCAAAACTTATTATGGATCGCACCATATCTAATAGCATATGATTCCTCCTTTTCTGATATATCATTGAGCTGTGGTGTATAATGAGGTGTCCATTGGGGCAAAATCTCATAGTCCTTGAGAAATTGAGTGAACTTCATACTCAAGTATTCTCCTTCTCAATCTGATCAAAGAGTTTTAATACTTTTTCCAATTTGTTTCCTCTTAGACATGCTTACATTTATGATATGTGGAGCAATGTTTAGCATAATCAAACCATTATACAATGTCCCTCTAGTGATGATCCTATCATCCTTACTAATTGAACAACTATTATTCTCAAAAACCACTTTATAACCATTTAATGTCAAATATGAAATGGAAATAATATTTTTGATAAGAGAGAGAACAAAATAACATGCATCTGATGCAATGGTAGCTTCATCAGGCAGATATAAAGTGACCTCACCAATAGAAATAACAGCAACTCTTGCTCTATTGCTCATCTTGAGGTCCATCTCGCCTCTCACCAATCTCCTAGACCTTGTCAGAACCTATAATGAATTATAGATGTGATAAGCACTATCGGTATCCAATACCAATGTATTATCACAAGAATCTGACATATAGAGATTGATCATAAATTTACTTGGATCTTCTCTAAGCTTTTGTTTCACCTTTTCTACAAGATACCCCTTACAGTTCCTTTTCTAATGTCCATATTGACCACAGTGGAAGCATCGGCCTTTATCCTTTGTTGGGTTAATTTTGGCAACCTTTACCTTACCCCATTTGTCCTTGCCCTTGCCCTTCTTAAGAGTCTTCCCAGCATTCCTTTTCCTTTTGGTCTCACCAATGTAGAGAACTAGTTTCTCTTTCTTGATAGTACTCTCTACCTCCCTCATCATATTGAGGAGCTCCGGGAGAGTCATCTCAAGTTTGTTCATATTAAAATTCATCATGAATTGGGAAAAGGAATCTGATAAGGACTGAAGTATAAGATCAACACACAGGTTATCATCTAGGACCATTCCTAGACCTGTGAGTTTCTCAATCCACTCTTTCATCTTTAGAACATGGTTATGAACCGATGCCTCCATAGTCATCATAATGCAGAAGAAACTTTTGGATATCTCATATCGTTGAGTTTTTTCTTGCTCCTCAAACAGTTTTCAGAGATGTAGGAGTATGGATTGAGTATCCAGGTTTTCATATTGTCTTTGTAACTCAGGAGTTATAGAGGCTAACATGTAACACTGAGCGAGAGTGGAATCATCTATATACTTCACATATCGGGTAAACTCTTCTTGAGGTGCTCCTGCCTCAGGTTGGGGTATGGCCATATCTAGGGCATATGCAATTTTCTCCACTGTGAGAACTATTCTCAAGTTACGGAGCCAATCTGCATAGTTTGGACCAGTGAGGCGGTTGACATCAAATATGTCATGTAGAGGGTTTGATGGCGATATGTTTCTGATAAACAGGAGATATAACATAAGTAAATAACACATAGATTTTGTAGAAGAATAAATAATCAAGATATGAACTTCTATCATAACGTGCTCCCACTATTTTTCTAGTGAGTCATGCGACACTCTCAGCATGTGAAACGAAAGTCTCTGACAGACTTCTAGTAGGGATCGGAATCCAATCGGTATCTTAGTGTGACCTCGAGGGACTCGGCCAATTACACTAAGCCCAAAAAGGTAAGCAACTCTTATCAATCATAACTCCTTGTGATTCTCATCCTATTCGGCCTTCAAACCATCATGGCCTCGAGGGACTCGACCAATCATGATGTCCAGTTAAGTCATCACAATCGTTACAAGATGAGTTTGATTCGATGATATGCCCTTGAGAGACTCGACCAATTAGACCATGTTCTTAGATCACCGGTAACATCTTTATGTCGTAGGCAAGATAGCAAAATGCGAAATAGGTGAGCCTCGAGGGACTCGACCAACTCAACATATGTCGGGAATCGGTTCCAACCTATAACGATGGAAGGCCACATGGGTCAATCTAATTACCTTACACTTACTGACTTAATATTATCATAGGAGGGGATTTAGGTTCGGTCTCGTGATATGACATGTCACACGCACACATATTTAATATATATTTACATCACATGTAAATATATATACTTATCTAGTAAGTGTATAGCAATCATATACATAGACACACCAGATGATCATGGACCTCAACTTAATATGATTAGGCCCGAGCCAGTAGGCCTAACAACTGACATCAGGATCTACGTATATATTGTGCATCTCTATACTCGGTGATTATCTATCTCATCATCGTCGGAGCTATTGGCACCTCGGTGCATCTCCACATATCGTGATCATCTAAATCGGTCTCGAGGGTCCTACTACCACCTCCAGCCTTTCATCATGTCTCTTTGTATAATTATAACATAATTACAGGCATGTAGGCCCGACTCTCAATGAAAAAAATAGAGGCTTGTATGCCCCAATAATAATAATAATAATAATCATATATATACATCACATGTTCCATGATCATCTTCCTACAGTATACATCACATGTATATATCATCATATAGGATTACTAGATAAATAATAATAGTTAATTAAACCTTTTAAATAACTATTTTTTTTAAATCAGGGATATGTAGGGAATTTTTAGAATTATCAAGGGCATTTTTGTAATTTGATAAGACATGACCTAGAATTTTCAAAATTCATAGGGGATAATACTATCTTTTTTTTGCCCCAAACTGCCCTAAATAGAGTCAGCGGATGCAAGAAGTTGCGACCGTCACCTCCCTGCTGCGGGTGCTAGTGCGGCGATCGTAACTCTTGCGATTGCTGTCCTTGCGCGCGCAGGCGGTCGCAACCATTGCAGCCACTGTCCTTGCATGCACAAGTAGCTGCCGCCTTGCGCACTGATGGTTGTCGTGCACAAGGCAGTTGTCGCGGGCCCCGTGCAAGCAGCTTGCTCGTGGGCGCCTTGCCTGCCGACACTGCCTCGACGAACTAGTAGCTCCTCTGTAACTTTTGCATGTGCACTGCCTCCAATCAATCCACTGGGCAGCAACAGTTGCTATTGATGCCTCTTTTTCTTTCATTTACGTCAATAAATTTGACGTAGAAGGATCGCTTTAAAGCACCTTTCATCAACCACTTAAGGCGCTTTTTGGATCTAAAAACAACATCAAATGCAGCAAGAATGCATAAAACAATTCTACACGATTAAACATAACACATGTAGTTTATAAGCTAATCATCGTATGACAAACTTGGCTCTGATATCACTATTGGAAAATTATGAATTGGCATCTCATGTGCAGCGAAAAACAAAAACAAGACTAGATTTCTCATAGTTAAGTACTTGGTCGTTGTGCGATGATTGATGCACAAAAAAATTACAAATTTGAAAAACTACATGTATCATGTTAGAAGCATTACCTAGGGAGATCATATATCCTTGAAAATTTTAGATCCGATAAAGAGGATGAAGGAGCACTAGCGTACTCTTCTCTAGCGGTAATCCACACAATGGACGCAACGACGACACTCCTCAAATCATTGCGGGATCTCCCACTCCACGTGCACTACAAGACTGCCGGAGCCAAGGAGGAGAGGAGGCTGAGGAGAATAGGAGAGGCGACTACCAATAGTTCTAGCCTATGAACCATAAAGTTCCTCCTATTTATAGAGGTGTATGAAGCTTATCCTTAATGGATCCTGTTCATATTAGATCTCTATCCAATTAGATCTTATCCAATCATCCAATTGGATCTCTATCCAATCATCCAATTAGATGTATATCCAATCATCCAATTGGATCTTATCTATAGGATCTAATCTAGGGGCTTCGTAGATATCTCATATCCGCACTTTTACTCATCGTAACATCCACCTAATTTGTGTGACTCTCTAGGCCCGATACCGAGCTAGCCGTGAGTCACTCCCGTCAGAACACCTTCTGACTCAGAACTCCTTCTGACTCAGAACTCCTTCTAATATAGTAAATTATTATCTCTATAATAATTTACTTGACTCATTGATTATAGACGTACTAGGCCACTACGTCATAGTCCCCAAATGGTATAGGGGGATCTAATCCATCGGATATGTCTATCCTCAGTTACCATGTATCTATAGTTCATCATCCATCTAATATCCTAGAGACCATATATTGGGTATGGTAATGTCAGGCCTATACGAAATTCTATTCGAGTCTCGCTCTAATCGGATTCTCCCGGAGAACTCCTCTCTCAATCCAAACGACCCTGGATAGGGATTTTGCCTGAATGAGCACACGCAGGATATTCCTCTCATGAGAGTGGATTGTTCTTTATTGGCACTCAATTGTCTTCATAAGATTGGCTACCATTCCCAAGAACCGATTATACCAGATTTAGAGCTTTCCAAACCTATAAGTTCAGTGTCAAAGAATGTCTCAAGTCTAAGGACCAAACACATAACTGGGACTTCAGAATCGTTGTCTGGCATTAGATATCATTAACCATCCAACATTCATTAAGCGGATCAATCAATGAACTCATTCTCCAATGAGCACCTACACTGTACCTCTAGTATCCCCACACAAGCAACTATGAGACCAGTCACCTCCATCATAAAGATGAGTATACAGCATACTAGTCTATCTGGTTATCTTGATATTCTTTTCGGGTAACCTATGACTAAGATGATTTAGGATTTATGTTTAAAGGTATATCGATCTTATTATCGTGATCTCATCATGATCCGATTCCTATTGCATAGATCCAAGGACATCACAATATTCATCCAGATAATGTGAGAAAATATCAGTAATAATGAGCAAAGAAATCGACATAGTATGTCACAGGTATCATCACTCATGTGATTGGCTTGTAGGGCACCTATAACTAACACATAATAATTCACTCGACTCATCGACAACGGACGTATTAGGCCACTACGTCACAGTCCCCAAACGATACAGGGGAATCTAATCCTTTGGACATATCTGTCCTCAGTTACCATGTATATATAGTTCCTCATCCATCTAATATCCCAGAGACCATAAATTGAGCATGGTACTGTCAGGCCCATATGGTTTCCACTCGAGTCTTGCTCTAATTGGATTCTCCCGGAGAACTCTTTCTCTCTCAATCCAAATGACCCTAGCTAGGGATTTGCCTAAGCAATAACTCATGGGATATTCCTCTTATGATACAGAGAGTAGATGATCCTCTATTGACACTCAATAGTCGTTGTAAGGTTTACTGTCACTCCCAATAACTGGTTGTACTAGATTTAGAACTTCCAAACCTATAAGTCCGGTATCAAAGAGTGGAGTACTCATACAAGATATCTTTGATGTCTCAAGTCTAAAGACCAGATACACTATTAGGACTACGGAATCATTGTTTGACAATAAGTATCAGTAACTATCTAGCATTCCATAAGCGGATCAATCAGTGAACTCACTCTCTAATGAGTAGCTATGAGATTAGCTACCTTCATTATATGGATAGGTATACGGTATACCAGTATGTCCGGTTATCTTAATGTCCTTCTCGAGTAACCTATGACCATAATTATTTAGGGTTTATGTTTAAAGGTGAATTGGTCTTATTATCGTGATCTCATCACTATCCGATTTCCATTGCATAGATCTAAGGACATCATAATATTCATCTAGATAATATGAGAAAATATCAATAATTATAAGCAAAGAGATTGATGCAGCATGTTATAGGTGTCATCACTCACGTGATTAGCTTATAGGGCACCTATAACAAAGAATCTCCCACTTGACCTAAAGCTAATCACCTATGTGCTTGATCTCCATCAAACCTCTATGACGCTCAAAGACAATATGAGTCAATGGCTTTATTAGTGGATCTGTAATATTATCTTCGGATGGAACTCTTTCCACTACTATATCTCTTCGGGCTATGATCTTTTATTGGGAATAATGTAGGAATGCTCTCCACAATAAAAACTTGGCTATCTAGACACTTCTCCATGAAAGACTTAAGAGAAACATCCTACATATTGAGGATTTGGACCTATAGAGATAGATCCAAGAGGATGCTTGACTTGTTCTAGTCTAGGTATATATAGACACTATTGTCAAAAGGATTGGCATGGAAAATGTTAAGAGAGATCTCATATCGATGAAACATAGACTATCACTTTCTAGAAGTATGTCTCCAAAGACTCTTAAAGAAAAGACACACATGGATAGGATACCCTATGCCTCAGCGATAGGATCTATCATATATGCTATGCTATGTATCAAGCCCGATACAGCGCATGCTCTAAGTGTCATGAGCAGGTATCAGGCGGATTCAGGCTTAGAGCACCAAAAAGTAATAAAGTGTATCCTTAAGTACTTGAGAAGGACTAAGGATCTTTTACTAGTATATAGAGAAAGTAACCTCAAGGTTGAGGGCTACATGGACTCGAGCTTCCAGTTCAATATCAATGATAGCAAGTCTAATTCAGGATATGTGTTCACCAAGAATGGAGGAGCAATATGTTAAAAAAGTTCCAAGCAAGATACTACTACTGACTCGACTACAGAGGCGAAGTATATTACTATGGCAAAGGCAGTAAAGGAGGGAGTCTGGATGAAGAAGTTCATCACAGATCTAGGAATCATGTTAGGCAGCGAGAAGCTGATTCCCTTATATTGCGATAACTACAAGGTGGTTGCTCAAATGAGGGAACCCGAGTCTCATCAGAAATGTTCTAAGGAGGTTTCAGCTTATTAGATTAGGATGTCATCCACATATAACACCAAGAAGGTGATAGTGCGCTCACTTACCTTCCTATACACACAAGACTCATCTTCATTTTTAACGAAGTCACAAGATCTAATCATCTCATCAAATCTTATGTTTCAATTTTGGGAAGCTTACTTAAGTCCATAAACTGCACACCTTATTTGGATTATCCTTGGATACGAATCCCTCAGGTTGTATCATATACACCTCCTCCTCGAGGTTACCATTGAAGAATGTAGTTTTCACATCCATCTATTAGATCTTATAATTATAGTATATTGCAATAGCCAATAGAATTTGGATGAATTTTAGCATGGCTACGGGTGAGAAGGTTTTGTTATAGTCAACACTTTAACTTTGACGATACCCCTTAGCCACTAACCTTGCTTTATAGGTCTCTATCTTTCTATTTGCTTCGATCTTCTTTTTGAAGATCCACTTGCAGCCAATGGGTACAATACCCTCAAGTGCATCAACCAGCTTCCAAACCTTATTGGAGTATATGAGATCTATATATGAATTTATGACTTCTTGTCACTTTCCAGAATCTATGCTCATAATAGTCTCATCGTAGGTCTAAGGATCAATATCCTCAGCATCCTCTCCTCTGATATGTCCCACATATCTTTCAAGAGGATGGGATACTCTTCCAAACTTACGTAAAGTCAGAACTTGTGTGCTAGGTACCTGAACAGACTTTGGTTGTGGAATGGTGCATGAGCTTAGTACTGCAACCTCGCTCAACTCTATCATGCTCTCATTGTCTCTATCAAGAATATGTTCCTTCTCAAGGAACACTACTCTCTTAGCTACAAAGACTTTTTGGTCCTTGGGGTAATAGAAATAATACCCACTAGTTTCCTTGAGGTATCCTATGAACTTGCATCGTTCCATCCTGGATTCCAACTTGTTAGACTTGTGTCTCTTAATGTGGGCAAGGCAGCCCCAAATCTTAACAACCTTAAGATTGAGCTTCCCTTTCCATATCTTATATGGTGTAGACACTACGACTTAGTTGGAACTCTGGTCAGAAGGTAAGTTGCGGACTCTATGACATATCCCTAGAATGAGACGGGTAAGTCGACGAAACTTATCATGGACTGCACCATATCTAACAGTATGCGATTTCTCCTTTTGGATACACCATTGAGCTAGGGTATATAAGGAGGTGTCCATTCGGACAGAATCCCATAGTCCTTAAGGAACTAGGTGAACTGTGTACTCAAGTACTCACCTTCTCTGAATCCCATGTTCACCACCTTTATTTGGCCGTCAGTTTGTGGATGATATGCTGTGCTCATCTTGAGTTTGGTGCCCTGCAACTGAAATAACTCGGTCTAAAATTTACTAGTGAAGACCCTGTCATGATCACTTATAATGGACCTTGGCATCCCATGTAGTTTAATAATATTTTCTATGAAAATCTGAGCAATACTAGCAACAGTGTAGGGATTTCCCATAGTACAAAAATGAGCATATTTCGTAAGTCAATTAACTACCACGAGGATTGTGCTTTTACCTTTGGAAGGTGGCAGCCCTTTGATGAAATCCACGGAGATGTCAATCCACAACGAGTCCGGTATGGGTAGTAGTTGTAGTTTCCCTGCAATTGCCACTATTTCACCCTTTTACTGTTGACATACATTACATTGTGCCACATATTCAAAAATAATTTTTTTCATCCCTCTCCAATAAAAATTTTGCTTCTCTTTTGTAGGTTCTCAGAAATCTGAAGTGCCCTGCTAAAGGTGTGGAGTGCATTTCATGCCGGATGATTTTGATGCAAGGGGAGTCGAGTATAAGTACAATTTAACCTTTGTAGCGTAGATCCCTCAAATCCTAAGTGTAGTGAGGTATTGCGCTTAGATCCTTCTTCAATTTTTTAATGATGTTGTTGGTCTATGGATCCTTCTTCCATTCCTCCCTAATGTCCCTAAGGAAGCCAGTGGTATGAACAGAGATGGCTGAAAAGTCAGCTTGCTCAAGTAGTCGTGAGAGTGCATCTGTAATAACGTTTTCTTTCCCCCTTTTGTAAATAATTTTATAATCAAATCCTAAAAGTTTGGTTACCCATTTTTGCTACTCAAGGAATGATATCTTCTACTCTAAAAAGTACTTGAGGCTTCTATGGTTAGTTTTAATTTGAAATCATCAATCGATCAGGTTTCTATGATCACTTCATTATTGCATGTACAATAGTGAGCATCTCCTCATCATAGATTGACATTTTTTGATGGGAGGAAGACAATGCCTTGCTGGTGTATGCGAGTGGTCAACCATCTTGCATGAGAACGACTCCAATTTCGACTCTAGATGCATCGGCCTCAATGATGAAGGGTCGGTTGAAATCTGGTAGTGCTACCATTGGTGTCGTCGTTATGGCTGCCTTAAGATTGTCGAAGGCAGCGGAGGGTTTGTCCGACCATTGGAAGACATCTTTTTTCAGTAGAGAAGTGAGGGGTGCACTAATCTTCCCATAGTCCTTCACAAATTTTCAGTAGTAGCTCGTTAGTCCAAGGAACCCGCACAACAATTTCACGTTTGTAGATTTTGACTAGCCCTGCATTGCTTCGATTTTTGTTGGGTCTACTACCACTCCTTCTAATATTATGTGCCCAAGGTACTCTACTTTTTGCTAGAGAAAGCTGCACTTTGATAGCTTAACAAAAAGAGTATTCTCCCGAAGGATTATTAAAACAAATCGCAAGTGCTGAAAGTGAGTCTCAAGAGAAGGGCTGTAAATGAGAATATCATCAAAAAATACTAGCACAAATTTGCAAAGAAAGCTTTGAAAAATATCGTTCATGAGACTTTGGAAGGTGGAAGGAGCATTAGTAAGTCCAAAAGGCATTACCAAGAATTCATAATGGATGTTATGTGTACAGAATGCAGTTTTTGGAATGTTGTCTTCACATACCCGAATTTGGTGGTACAGAGGTCTAACTTCGTGAAGACTCAAGCTCCTTTTAACTCATCAAGAAGTTCATCCACTATTAGTATTGGGTACTTATCCTTGATGGTGATGCCATTTAGAGCTCGGTAGTCGATGCACATCCGCCAAGTTCCGCCCTTCTTGCGTACAATTAGCACTGGTGAGGAATAGAGATTATAGCTTGGCTGAATCACCCTTATTTCAAGCATCTCCTTTATAATCTTTTCAATTTCATCCTTCTAGATGTAAGGATAGTAGTACAACTGAGTGTTCGCTCGTGGTTTGCCCAGAAGAATTAGAATCTGGTGGTCATGTTGTTGAGTATGAGGAAGATCGCGCGGTTCAATAAAATCATCATCAAATTCAGCAAGTAATTGAGCGATATTTTGATCTTCAATTTATATTTTCTTCTCCTTTGGTTGCTACTAGAGATACATAAAAAAGTCACCATTTATCTTGTGTAAAACTTTCTCCATTCATTGGGTCGAAACGGTGGTTATGTTGCTTCTGTGCTTCCCACATAGGATGACCTATTTGCCTTTGTAATAGAATTTCATAATTAATTTAAAAAAAATTCCAAGAGATGTCACCTAGCATCGTTAGCCATTCTATGCCAAGCATAGCCTCATAATCATCAATTGGTGGGAGGAAGAAGTTGGCAATAATTTCTTGGTCTTGCAGTAATAGTTTCACCTGCGGGCATCTTTGGTCGCATTTTAGGATTCGACCGTCAGTGACCTTTATGTCAAACTTGCTATAACCTTCGACGTGAAGTGCCATCTGAGTAGCAACCTTACTGTTTAGGAAGTTATTAGTGCTACCCATGTCGATAAGAATAGTAATCGGTTGTTGTTTGAGAAGGCCTCCAACTTTATATTTGCGGATTTGAGTAGCGCGTGTACCATAAAGTAAGTTGATTGTGGCTCTTCTTCCACATCTTCTTCTACATGTTCAAGGCTCTCTTCTGGATTTTCAATGACCTCTTCTTTCACTGGTTCAATCATAAGAAGTCTTCCTATTTTACAATGATGCTCGCGGCTCTATGGCTCATCGTAATGCTAATATAACCCCTTTACGGATTGCTCCTGAAGCTCTTTCTTTGTCAACTTTTTTAGTGCAGGGGCTCGGCTGATAATAGGGGGGCCTGAGGGCTTCGGTATTGCTGGTCGGGGAGTGACCCTAGCCCTTTGGGCTTCATGGTTCAATCGCTCCGCTTGAAGATATGCGAAAGAGATGACTGCCATAAGCGTGTACGGTTGTCGTGCTTTAACTTCTCCCTAGATCTCCAGCTTCAAGCCCTCAATAAAAGTCGCCAATAGCTATTTTTTAGACCAATCATAAGTTTAATTAGATAATCTTTCAAACCTGGTTTGATACTCCTGAATGGTGGAGGTTTGCCAGATCTTTTCTGGTTGTCCATCAATGTTCTCTTAATCAGTTGGTCCGAAGCGGATCAGCAGTCCTTTGAATTATCGCTATAAGAGGACTTTATGAGTGTGTTCAAACCAATCAAACCACTGTATGATATCCCCTTCAAGATGAATAACTATAATTTCCACTATAGATGTGTCCGTGATTTTGTGGTACCGAAAATATCGCTTCGCGCGCGAGATCCAACCAATCGGGTCTCCTTCTTCCCATCTAGGAAAGTCCACCCTCATTCATGGATAGTAGAGATCGATCATAGAGCCTCCTCTCTCCTGGAAGTCATTTCTTCAGTCAGAGCTCTCTCCTTGATATGATTTCTTTGGGCTCGATGGTCGGCCCAAACTGAGTTCGGCAAAGAGAGTCTGAATCTTATCCTCTATTCACGTTTCGAAGGCTTCGAATTCAGCATTGATTGCCTCCTTAGATGCCATAGTATATGCCTCCAAATCTGTAATGTTAAGATCTCTCTTTTGTTGTCGGGTTATAGGCATGTATTGGTTGAGAGAAGTGGTGGTCGAAAGGGTGGGGGATTGGTGGATGTAGGCTATGATTTAGGCTTGTTTTATGGCTATTTTAGGTATAGTTTAGGGTACAGTTTAGTAGAGTTTTAAGGCTGTGATGGCAGTGGATGAAGGTTAGGGAAAAGGGTTTTAGATCTATGGTAGATGATAGCAAAGGTTTGATAGAAATTGGTGGAAGTTGCTGCATATAGGTGCTGTTTTGTAAGAGCAGAATTGTCGCCAAAGAAATATAGTAATTTCTCGATAAAATTTCTAGTAAAAATTGAGAGATCGGAGGAGGGGATTTGATAGCAAAATATCAATTTAGATAATAGTAATGATAACAAATTTGATCAAGAAAATTTCGACAGTATAACATCAAGGAAATCGGTGCAAGTTGTAATAGCAGAATTTTTGTCGAAAAATTCTAGCCATTTGCGACGAAAATTTGCAGCAACACAAGAATGTTTCAGAGATGAATTCTATAATAGATCAATCATAGATGAAAGCCAAGATGATCTATGAAGTGTATAAGAAATTTCGTCCAAAAAGGATACCAAATAGATTGGTTTAAAGGCAACAATATATGGCTGAAATTTTCTGCAACAATCCTTCGTTCACAAAGATGATAACTTTTATGATGAAAGAAATTCACAGCAAGGGATAGATAGAAAGACTTCTTGATGGTATTTTGAATGGAAAATTGCAACAACAAAAGATATTGATGATAGAAGAATACCATATCTCTGATGCAATTGGAGGTGGCAATAACAGACTGATTTGATCTACAGCAGAAGATGACGGTGGAGATAGCGATGTCAAGACCAATTATGGGAATTGCTTGGCTGATGGTGGACAGCAGGGATGACAGCAAAAGTAGCAAGATCGATGCTCTAATATCAGATGATAGAACCCTAGAGGAATTCTATGTAGATTGATCTTTGAGGGGGATCAACCCTTGGAATGCTATAGGGGTTCTACCCTTCTAGAAGTTGGCTAGATGGCTGCAATTATAGATAGATCTTGTTATTCCAAAGAGATGGAGGCTATGTAACATCCCTCGCATTCCTCGTTTCTAAATTTTCGTATAGGAGTTTAATTGTAATGTTACTATCCATTTTAAATTATGTAGATGAGCCTAAATGAACCTAAAAACTTATTTATAAGATATGAGGATATGTTTATAAAATTCTAAGGATCTATTTGTAAAATTTGAGGACTTAATCATAAAAATAAATAATACAATGACTAAACTGTAAAATATATAAAATAACAAATTCCACCGCCTAAGCCTCTCTACCTTCGTTCCTAAGGAACCTGAGAAGGTAGCCTACATTGGAGAGGTAGCCTGCGTTGGAGAAGAGAGGAAGAGAGAAACAAGAAGAAGAAAAGGAGGAGAGAGAAAAAAAATTTGGGTTTAGGTTTTTGTTGCTCAACCTTTCATTTGGGATCAAAAAATTATCAAAGGCAAGTATTCTAAACCTATCCTACAGTAAGTTTGATCTTTGTTTTCATCTAAATTCTGAAAATTTTGAAAGATTGAAGCTTCATATATGATATTTCTACAGTTTATGCATCAAACAGTGAATTTGAAATTTTTCCCAGATTTTGACCATGCTGCTTTATTCTAGATGTAACTTTCTGTACTGAACTTTGATTTAAGAAAAATTAAATTCATCCTACCTGTATATCTTTCTATTGAGACCAAGATTGATGAATTTGGAGTTCAAATGTCGATCTGAACCTTTATTTGAATTGACCCCAAGGAATCTGTAAAATAGAGATAGCAAGTTCTGACCTTTGAGAATTCTATTACTTGTAACTCTCTCTGAACAAATCCAATTTTAGCATGTCTTAATTTATTAGAAATAAGATTTATAAATATTTCTATGTATGCCTGGTTTGAAAGATTTGGAGTACAAATACCAGCTAAAACATTTATTTTAGTCAACCCTATGACTTCTGTAAATTAGATAACATTAGTTCTGACCTTTAGTTGCTAAAATTCTTATAACTTTTAGTTGAAAACTCTGATTTGTACAAAATTTAATTTATATGAGACTTGATTTATATATCTTTCAAATGAATCTAATTTTGAGTAAATTAGAATATAACAAGTTATCCAAATAAGTCCTTCAATATGCCTTTCAAATTCTGTAAGCATTAAGCTTTTGTCGATGTTACCTATTCAGGTTTCATCCTTTTGGAAATTGATTTTTTGGTGAAATCCTTACTTTCATTGAGCTACATATTATTGTTTTGAAATCCTATATATTCTTGTTCCTAAATAATTTGCATATCTGGAATCTATCATGTAAAGTTTATATTTGTATCGAATTATTTCGTATAGGCACATGTATGTTGTTGTTTCGCATGTGCTTCCGATGTGTATCAGTTTTGTTGTTCATACTATCCTTTTGTGCTTTGGTGTTTGTGGGATTGTCTGGACCTTTGCCAGAAATGGTAAAGAAATTATTTGCATCTTTACTAAAAATGGTAAAGAGATTATTTGGATCTTTGCCAGAAATGATAAAGGGTATATGCTTAGAGCCTGCAATGCTCTATCTGCCCCCTCTGACTTCATTTAGACATGGATGTATGATGCTCCTAGATATGAGAGATTCTGTTTAAGATCTCACTATACCTCTGTGTTTCTGATATGATATCCAAAGCATTGCTTATGTGTTTATATGTGTGCTTTGGATGAGAATAAAATGAATGTACATCAGATATGTCATTTGAGTTTCTATTTCTTATTTGTTATTTTGATATGCTCTGAGATATCTTATATGCCATTGTTATACTTGAAATCTATTCCAAAATATTTCATTTACTCTTGATATGCTCTGAAACCATTTATGCGTCATTGATATGTTCCAAAATATTTTCTTTACTCTTGATATGCTTCGAAACATTTCATACGTCATTGATATGTTTCGACATATTTCTTTTGCCCTTGATATGCTCCAAAACCATTCATGCGTCATTGATATATTTCGAAATGTTTTCTTTGCCCTTGATATGTTTAAAAATATTTCATACATCTTTGATATATTCCAACATGTTTCATTTTCCCTTGATATGCTCCGAGACATTCCATACGTCATTGATATATTCCGAATTATTTCCTTTTCCCTTGATATGCTTCGAAACCATTCATGCATCATTGATATGTTTCGAAATGTTTCCTTTGCCCTTGATATACTTCGAAATATTTCATACGTCTTTGATATGTTCCGACATGTTTCATTTGCCCTTGATATGCTTCAAGACATTCTATACATTATTGATATGTTTCGAATTGTTTCCTTTGCCCTTGGTATGCTCTGAAACCATTCATGTGTCATTGATATGTTCTGAAATATTTCCTTTGCCCTTGATATGCTTCGAAATACTATTTACATCATCTGATATGCTCTAATTACTCTTTACTCTATTTGTTATGAATCAAATAGGTTGGAATAAGAAGACATTTGCAATTCAGTATCTGATATGATGATATATATGTTTCTTCTATCTTACTTTGCATTTTGATACCAAGTATATTGAAAACTATTCTATTTCACCATGGATATGTTAGTCGCTTGCTGAGCTTTGTTATGCTCATCCCGTTATTATATAATATTTTTAGGTTAGCTTATTAGTCTCTGAAATGTTTAAATTGGGCTGAGGAAGGAAAAGCTAGAAGATTTTGGGTTGATCTTTAGTAGTTGATATGTTTTTATTGTATAAGTATATTTTGTGTTTAGTGAAATATTGATGGTAAATATGAACTTATATGTTTTATAAAAGTTAAAGGACCTCGTATGTTAGGATTTGAAATGTTAAATTTAAATTGTATAATGATATGAATTTATGGTAAATGTTGGTTTTTAGATTGTATGGATTCCACACTTATGGATTTATGATGTGGATATTGTTTAGTTGAATTAGCTTTAAAAATTATGAATCAATATGCTGATGTGGTATACGAATTATAAACTATACAAGTTTTATGAATTATGAATTTTGGATATGATTTACGACTCGAATGATTGTTAGTGTCCTTAAATATCGATTTTGGATCCTAGGATTGGATTATTGTTAAAATTTTAATGTTATGGATTTTAAGACAGAGTCACACCTTCTGAATATGACAAATTCGGGGGGTGTGACAGGCTACATACTTATATAGGGCTCCAAACCCTAGCCCTAGGGGCTACTTCCTAAGTGAATTACCCCTTTTGCCCTCAACCCTAGTCGACCGGCCCAATAAAGAGGGGCAATGGCTAGGAAGCCCAAAGGCCCAAATATAAGCCCTAGTCACTCTTCTTTATAGGATAAAGGTGGCTAGGTGGGATTTATTATAATCTAACAGGGTTTTTATTAGTTGCTACTTGGTTGAGTATGACCCAACCCTGCTAGGGTCCTATCACATTACCATCGTTACAAGATGAGTCTGATTTGATAATATATTTTCAAGGGACTCAACCAAGCATAACATGTCCTCAAGTCACTGGTGACATCTCTATGTCATAGGCAAGATAACGAATCACGATATAGGTAAGTCTCGAGGGACTCGGCCAACTCAACCTACACCGAGAATCGGTTCCTACCTATAATGATGGAAGGCCACGTGGGTCAATCTAATTGCCTTATGTTTATCGACTTAATATTATTAAGAGAGGGGATTTTTTATTCGGTCTCCTAATATGGCGTGTCACACACATACATATTTAATATATATATCTACGTCGCATGCAAATATATATCTCATCTTCGTCGGTTTCGTTAGCATCTCGATACATCTCCATGCATCGCGACCATCTATTTTGGTCTCGTGGGTCTTGCTATAGCTTCCATGCTCCCACTACGCCTCCTCTGATAATTCCAACATAATTACAGGCACATACGCCCGACAATAAATAAGAAAAATAAAGGCTCATAAGCCTCAATAATAATAATAATCATATGTACATATCATCATCATGTAAAATTATTAGATAAATAATAATAGTTTATTAAACCTTTTAACTAACTAATATTTTTCTAAAATAAGGATATATAGAGAATTTTTTGAATTATAAAGGGTATTTTGGTAATTTAGATAGAAAGGACACCCCCTAGAATTTCTAAAATTTTGAGAGGTAAAAAAGTCTTTCGGCCAAAAAACCTAATCCCCTCCTTCTGCCTGCTGTGTTGCGGCCACTACCACCCTACCGGCGATGGCCATTACGGGCGAGCATGTCGCCCCTGCTTGTGGGCGACGTCACTCTGTAGGGCGGGCATTCCTCCATGCCCGCGGGCGATGTTGCCCCTGCATGTGCGCTACTGCCCCTGTAGGTGGAGTAGTGCCCACAGGTGCCGCTGACCTCGTAGGCACCATAGGCCCGATGCCCGAATCCCTTGTCCGAAGCCTTCTGTTGATACGTCGATTGATCCTCTAGCTCGATGTCCAATCTTCTGCCATATTCTCCTCCGGCCCAATATCCGATTCTTCCTGCTTCAATTGTCTATTCCTAATCGAAGGTAGTCCTACATTACTCAAAATGTAGTTAGATCACAAACACTATCTATTGATTTTATCATCAAAATCTAAGATTCAACAATACTTGGCTGAGCAATGTAGTGTCGAGAAATCCAAGGGGGACATCACATGCGTAGTGGAAGAATAGAAAATAAAACATCCTAGATTTCTATGAAAAAGGCTTCGTTGTCGTGCAAAGATCGATGCGCAAAAACAAATTCGCGAATCCGAAAACTGCATATATAAAAAGATAATACTTAGGGAGATGGTATATCCCTAAGATTCCTATAGATCCATGGAGGAGGATGAAAGAGGTCAAACGTCATCCTCTCTAGTGGTGATCCACACGGTAGGGACTACGAAGATGCTCCTCTTTGGAGAGAGGAGAATAGGAGGTGGCCACCATGAAACCCTAGCCAATGAGCCTTTAGTTCCCTCTTATTTATAGACGTCCCTTATTAACCCTAATGGATCCCGTCCTATTGGGTATTAGATCTTCATCCAATTGCCCAAGCCTCTTAGATTAATGGGTCTCTATCCAATAATCTCTTATTAGCTCTTATTGGATCTTATCCATGGGATCTAATAATTCAGGGGCTTATTGTATATCCAATAAGATAGGGGCTCCAGCAGATATCTCATATCCAAACTTTTGCTCATCGCAATACCTACCATATGTGTATGACCCTCTAGGCCCAATATTGAGCTAGCCATGAGTCATACTTGTCAAAACTTCTTCTGATTCAGTGAATTGTTATCTCTATAATAATTCACTTAACTCATTGACTACGGACGTACTAAGCTACTACGCCATAGTCCTCAGACGATATAGGGGAATCCAATCCTTTGGACCTATCTGTCCTCAGTTACCATATACCTATAGTCCCTCATCCATCTAATATCCCAAAGGCCATATATTGAGCATGGTGCTGTCAGGCCCATATGGTTCCCACTCGAGTCTCGCTCTAATTGGATTCTCCTAGAGAACTCTTTCTCTCTCAATCCGAATGACCCTGGCTAGGGATTTGCCTAAGCAAAAACTCATGAGATATTCCTCTCATGATACCGAGAGTGGATGATCCTCTATTGATACTTAATAGCCCTCGTAAGGTTGGCTGCCACTCCTAATAACCGGCTGTACTAGATTTGGAACTTCTATACCTATAAGTCCGATATCAAAGAGTGGAGTACTTATACAGGATATCTTTGGTATCTTAAGTCTAAGGACCAGATACACTATTGGGACTACGAAATCACTATCTGACAATAGGTATCAGTAACCATCCAATATTCCATAAGCGGATCAATCAGTGAACTCATTTTTCAATGAGCACATGCACTGTACCCTTAGTATTCCCACACGAGTAGCTATGAGACCAGCCACCTTTATCATATAGATGGATATACAACACACTAATCTATCTGGTTATCTCGATGTCCCTTTTGAGTAACCTATGACCAGGATTATTTATGGTCTGTGTTTAAAGGTGAATCAGTCTCATTATCGTGATCTCATCACGATCCGATTCCCATTGCACAGATCCAAGGACATCACAATATACATCCAGATAATATGAGAAAATATCAATAATCATAAGCAAAGAGATTAATGTAGCATGTTACAAGTGTCATCACTTACGTGATTGGCTTGTAGGGCACTTATAACTAATACGTGGCTCAGGTACTATTTGGCCGAGTAGCTTGGCTCAGGTATTGATTGAGCATGGAGCTGATAGGCTATGCGTGATTGGTCGAACTGCTCTACTTGGGCAGCAAGGGCTGCCTTGGCCAAGTAGCATTGCTCGGGCACTATTTGACTGAGTAGCGTTGCTCGAGCACTATTTGGCCGAGCAGCATGATGCCGGCATTGACTGAGCATGGAGTTGATAGGCTACGCGTGACTGGCCAAGCTACTCTATTCAGGCAGCAAGGATTGCCTCGGCTGAGTAGCGTTGCTCGAGCATTGCTCGGTCAAGCAGCGTGGCCCAAGCACTGTTTGTCTGAGTAGTGTGACGTAAGCATTAATTAAGCATGGAGCTGATAGGATATACGTGATTGGCCAAGCTGCTCTATTCGGGCAGCAAGGATTGCCTTGGCCGAGTAGCATTGCTCAAGCATTGCTTGGCTAAGTAGCGTGACTCGAGCACTGTTTAGCCGAGCAACATGGCTCGGACATTGACTAAGCGCGGAGCTGATAGGCTACACATGACTGGCTAAGCTACTCTATTTGAGTAGCAAGGACTACCTTGGCCAAATAGCATTGCTCGGGCATTGCTCGGTCGAGCAACATGATGCGGGCATTGACTAAGCACGGAGCTGATAGGCTACGTGTGATTGACCGAGCTGCACTATTCGGGCAACAAGGACTGCCTTGGCCGAGGAGCATCGTTCGGGCATTACTCCACCTACCTATTGAATCTCGAATTTTGATGATGAAACTAATTGATTATGTTTTATTATCTAACTGTGTTTTGAGTTATGTAGGTCTACTATCGATCAGGATTAGACAGTTGACGCTGGAGGAATTGACGTTTTCCTCGGGTGATCACTGCTAGTCATGTTCCCTACAAGCCAATCACATGAGTGATGACACTTGTGACTTGATATGCACTTTTTCTCTTTGCTTATTATTAGGCGTTTTATCACTTTATCTTGCGTGTTGCATATATTGTGATGTCCTTAGATCTGTGTAATGGGAATCGGATCGTGATGAGATCATAATAATGAGACCGATTCACCTTTAAACACAGACCTTGAATTATCCTGGTCATAGGTTACTCGAGAAGGATATCGAGATAGCCGGATAGACTGGTGTGCTGTATATCCGTCCATATGATGGAGGTAGCTGGTCTCATAGCTACTCGTGTGGGGACACTAAGGGTACAGTGCAGGTGCTCATTGGGGAATGAGTTTATTGATTGATCTACCTACGAAATGCTGGATAGTTATTGATACCTCACATCAGACAACGATTCCATAGTTCCAGTAGTGTATCTAGTCCTTAGACTTGAGACACCAAGGATGTCCTGTATGAGTACTCCACTCTTTGATACCAAACTTATAGGTTTGGAAAGTTTCAGATCTAGTACAACCGGTTATTGGAAGTGGTAGCCAACCTTACAAGGGTTATTGAGTGTCAATAGAGGATCATCTGCCCTCGGTATCATGAGAGGAATATCCCATATGTTCTTGCTCGAACAAATCCTTGGCCAAGGATATTCGGATTGAGAGAGAAAGAGTTCTCCGAGAGAATCCGACAAGAGCAAGACTCGAGGAGAGACCGTATGAGCCTGACAGCACCATGCCCGGTATAGGGTCTTTGGGATATTGGATGGATGAGGGACTATAGATACATGATAACTGAGGACAGATAGGTCCAAAGGATTGGATTCCCCTATATCGTCTAGGGGCTGCGGCGTAGTGGCCTGGTACGTCTGTAATCAATGAGTTGGGTAAATTATTATAGAGATAATAATTCACTAAGTCAGAAGGAGTTCTGACAAGTATGACTCATGGCCAGCTCGATATTGGGCCTAGAGGGTCACACACATATGGTAGGTGTTGCGATGAATAGAGGTTCGGATATGAGATATCCGCTGAACCCCCTATCTTATTGGATATCCATTAAGCTCCTGAATTATTGGATCCTGAGATGAGATCCAATAATTGCTAATAAGAGATTATTGGGTAGAGACCCATTAATCCAAGAGGCTTGGGTAATTGGATGGAGATCCAATACCCAATAGGGCAAAAGATCCATTAGGGTTTTTAGGGGGCCTCTATAAATAGGAGGGAACCAAAGCTCTATAGGCTGAGGGTTTCTTTTGGTAGCCACCTCCTATTCTCCTCTCCCTAGAGAGAGAGGTGCATCGCCACAGTTCTTGTCATGTGGATACTGCTAGAGAGGAGGACACTTGACCTCCTTCATCCTCTCTTACAGATCTGCAGGGATTCAGGGATATACGATCTCCCTAGGTACTTTCTTTAACACATGCAGTATGCACCGATCTTCGCACGACGACGAAAACTTTCTATGAGAAATCTGGGGTGTTTTGTTTTTGTTCTTCCATTATGCATGAGATGTCGCTCCCCTTGTGGATTTCCCAACAATCATGTCAGGATATTGGATGTCGAGTCAGAGATTCGGTCGACAATCAGTAGAAGGCTTCGGACGTCAGGCATCGGGCCAAGAAGAGCGAAGTTATGCCAAGGATATTGGGGTTGCGAAGGTCAATCACCGATTGGGCAACAAAACGCAAGAGAGGATGATACGTCGAAGAATCGGATGAAGCACCGACCAATGACGTGCCGAGCAACTGAATGTCAATTCACGTTGTAATAATTGTCTAAATCGAAGTAGAGTTTTATTTACATGTGTATAGGATTAACTATGATAACGATGAAGACGTAAAGCGAAACAAAGTGCCGAAAGACAAGTGTGATAAATCGTTGGGAGTTCGAGAGTTCGATGGATGTCCGAAGATTTGTTGGGAGTGCTACCGGAACTGGCCGAGAACAAGTAGGGAGCTTGCCGAAGGGTTTTCGGAAGTTTGTGGAGCTTGCCAAGAAAGATCGGAGCTTGTTAAAGAAGCACGTTAGAACTTGCCAAGATCATCGTAAAGTCCAGGAGCTTGTCGAGACTCCACAGAATGGTTTCCGAGGGTTCGCCGGAAGACCATCGAAAGTTTGCCGAAAGCTCGTTAGAAGAAGTCTTGACTTGTGGACTTTGTAATAGCTTAGGAAATATCTTTAAAATTCATAGTTAGCACATAATTTAATTTAGGATTAGGTGTTAATCCTATAAACCAAGTAGAGGCCACATGGGCCTTGTTTCAGACTGGTTTGGGCCGAGTTTAAGGCCCAACCAGTGAGTTGGAAATGCCCAGGCGGTGGCACCGCCCAATGGCCGAGAGCCCAAGCGGTGACATCGTCAGGCTGGGACGGTGGCATAGCCCAATGGTCGAGAACCCGAGCGGTGGCACCACTGCTGGGCAGCAAGCCCAAGCGGTGGCACCGCTGGGTAGCAAGCCCAAGCGGTGGCACCGCTAGCTGGGCGATGGCACCGTCTAGTACACTATTAGTGCCTGACACTGACAGGCAGTGGCACTGCCACTAATAGGCTGTGGCACTGCCAGCATCGGGAAACACGAAAGTGATTCAAATTTAGGCTCCAAATTTGAATCCTCTTGAGGCCTATAAATACCCCTATCATTCATGGTTAAAAGGGTGTCTAGAACTGAGAAAGAAAAAGAAAAAACTTTTGTCAAAATCTTCTCTCTAAGCTTTGAGTGTGTTCTAGTCCAAGAGAGGGGTAAGAAGCCTTATAAGGGTTACCTCCTAAGCCCGTCAAAAGGAGAGGTGTTATAAGGGAGTTCATCCTCTCCCGTCGGAAGGAGGATAGCTAGTGGAAAAGTCGGTGGCCTCAAGTGAAAAGGAATCGGGAGTGGATGTAGGTCGTATGACCGAACTGTTAGGGATCGAGCGGCACTAAGAGGGGGGGTGAATTAGTGCAGCGGATAAAATGATAGATTTTTCAGCAATTTAAATCAAGCTTCGGAAACTTCGTACGATGAAAGCAACGTTTCGTTTGAAACCGATTTGATTGCGTTCTAACTTTAAAGCATGCGTCATTTAAGATAAAAAGGAAGTGGAGCAAGTAAAGTAAAGGCTTGCAGCAAAGTAAAACAGAAATTTAAACACTCACACAATCAAGACGCAGCGATGTATAGTGGTTCGGTCAAAGTGACCTACATCCACTTCCGAAGCCTTCTCCGATGAGGCTCCCTTCTTCCACTACCAAATCCTTTGAAGGGGAAGGATCAAATACCCCTCTTACAACCCTTTACAAGTGGTTCACACTCTTACAAGATTTCACAAGAAGAATGAGGTGAACACTTAAGCAAATGAAGAACAAGACTTTCCCAAGACTTATTTTCAAAATCTAACTCTCTAAGGGTTATGTTTTTCAAATTGAAAAGGAAGGGGTATTTATAAGCCTCAAAGTGATTCAAATTTGGAGCCCAAACTTGGAGCCAAAAATTTGAATCTTTTGAGTTTTTTTTCGCGTCTTTGCCCCGGCAGATCGACACACCAGCGGTTCTACCGCCCCAGCCAGGCGGTGCTACCACTTGGCTTTCCACGCACTAGGTTGTCACGAACGGTCGTCGAACACTCGCAGCAACTTCGCTCAACGTTCCGTTCG
Organism: Musa beccarii; assembly: GCA_024322285.1. Lineage (NCBI taxonomy): Eukaryota > Viridiplantae > Streptophyta > Magnoliopsida > Zingiberales > Musaceae > Musa > Musa beccarii. The sequence continues at coordinate 42,112,050 of CM044400.1, read as the reverse complement.
TCGCTTGCCCATGCTTGTACATATCTTTGGCAGCCTGTTTTGCCATGTTTTGGTGTGTTTTTCCTTGTAAAACAGAGAAAAAGAAATGCAGCTGCAATACAAGCAGCGAAACGATCGCTTCGCTGCATCGCCCGAAATCCAAAAACAGCTCGTTTTAGGTGCCGCGGCTGATTTCTGCAGGCGCGCCATGAAATTTTGTCAGCCATCTCAGCACCTGAACCACCCGGTGGCACATGGTGGATGGGGCTTCAGATAGTGTCGGGCGTTGAACACTTTCACAAGTTTGCACGTCAACTTGATGGAAACTTGCCTCGCGCCCGACACTTGGGGAGTAGTTGTTTGCGGACTTGCAGCTGCTCATTCACCCCTCTAAAGTCCTTGTTTTCCTCCTCTCTTTCTCTGCTTTCTTGCACTCCAAGTGCTCGCTCAATTGCTTGTAAAGCTTCCTTCTTCGTGAGACGTCGGGACTTGTCCGTCGCTCGTTCCAACAACTAATCAACTTCTCTTTTTACAGTCCTACGGGACTCACTGCACGAGGTTGCAGCCGGTGACCCTTTGTGGACGCGTATGTCGCATGGGCGCCTCAAGACTTAGGCAATCCAAGCTAAGTCCGACCGTGGTGGCGCAAAAGGCGATTCTTGACTTAGGCAACTTCAGCTAAGTCGGTGGCTTGCCGCAAGGGTGCCTCACCACTTAGGCAATTCTTGCTAAGTGCGTGACAAGGTGGTACTACCGCCCCAGCCAGGCGGTACTACCGCCTGGCTATAGTAGCCGGGGCGGTGCTACCGCTTTGCTACGATGCGAACTCAAGATGGCCGGCTCGATCGAGCCACTCTGATAGCATGCACGTAGCTGGTTCCTGGTTTGGGCCAAAATTTTGGCCCAAACTCATCCTAATCAAGGCCCAATGGGCCCCCACTTTAGGTTATCTAATCCTAACCCAAAATACGTGCTAACTACGAATTTTAAAGACGTTTCCTAAGCTATTACAAAGTCCACATGACAACTTCTTCCGGCGAGCTTCCGGTTAACTTCCGACGGTCTTCCGACGAACCTTCGGAAACCATTCCGCGGACTCACAGCAAGCTCTCGGACTTCACAATGATCTTGACGAGTTCCCCCGAGCTTCTTTGGCAAGCTCTGATCTTTCTTGGCAAGCTCCGCGAACTTCCGACGAACCTCCCAGCAAACTTCCGAAAACCCTTCGGCAAGCTCCCTACTCATTCTCGGCCAGTTCCGACAGCATTCCCAACGAATCTTCGGACTTTTGTCAAACTCTCGAACTCCCAACGATCCATCGCACATTACTTCGACCCTTTGTTTCGCTTTACGTCTTCATCCTTATCGTAGTCACTCCTGCACAAACAAACACCAAAAACTCTACTTCGATCTAGACAGTTATTACAATGCGAATTGACATTCGATTGCGACATCATCATTGGTCGGCGCCGTCCGATCCTTCGGCACATCGCCCTCTTTAGCGGCTTGTTGCCCAATTGACGGTTGACCTCCGCAACCTCGATATCCATGGCGCAACTCTGCACTTCTTGGCCCGATGCCCGACGTACGAAGCCTCCTGCCGATAGTCGATCGAACCTCCGGCTCGACATCCAATATCCTGACGTGATCACCTCCGGCGCAACGTCAATTCCTCCAGCGTCAACTATCTAATCCTGATCGATAGTAGACCTGCATAACTCAAAACGCAGTTAAACAACAAAACACAATCAATTAGTTTCATCATCAAAATCCGAGATTCAACAATCTCCCCCTTTTTGATGATGACAACTAATTGATGACTGACGAAGTTAACCATAACTCCTCAGAGTTTAACACAAACTCCCCCTATCAATATGTCATTGATAGAACCCTTGGATTATCCTAAATCCAAGTAACATGTATCATTCATGTAGTGAGAAATATAAATCCATCATGCAAATATATAAAATATTCAAGCATCAATACATTGCATGAAGTCATCAATCTACTTCTCCCCCTATGTCATCAACAAAAAGGAGAAGTAACATTATAGCTAGTTTAAAAGATATGCAGATTTTTACAACATACTAGCTATTTATCACATCATACAACATTTTTACAATACAACATCAAATAATACCATTCAATCATAGCAAGTTTCAAGGATGGACAATGATGGTAATTTTCACTTGCTTCTTGAGATGTGTAAGGAAGCACCTTGTTTCTCATGATAGCAATATTTGCATCCTTTGATATAACAATTCTTAGCTTCTCATGAAGTTGCAAAATAGGAATTAAGATGGCAAATTTTTGCAATGTTCGAGCTAAAAACTTTCTCCCCCTTTGTTAGCATCAAAAAGAAAGGGAGGATCAAATATTTCAAATAATCTTGCATGAGATTCAACAATAATTTGTAACAAAAAATGTAAGCAATTTTGAAGAAGTGAAATTGAGCAAGATTTTTGCCTCTCTTGAGATAACAACTTTTTGCTTCTCAATGTTCAAGCTAGCAAAATTTTTCTTTTGATGCACAAGCTAGCAATTTTCTTCCTCTTGAATGAGCTAGCAAATTAATTATGCAAGCTAGCAATAAATCTTCTCCTCCTTTGATTTTGTCAAAAAGAAGGGAAGAATATAATTCTTTTCCCTTTACATGAGTGCTTCCATCATAACAAAATAATAAATTTCCATCATGAATTTTTTAACATATCAAGTCATGAATTCAAGAGAGTCATAAACAAATCATGGTATGAGGGAAATTTATGACAAGCAATAATGATAAGCTAGTATACTTTGCAATACGCAAAATAGCTCTCTTTCAATTTTTCTCATTTGCACCTATGTTTCCCTTTTGCAAGTAATCAACTTCATGTTTGCAATGAGCTAGTAATTTTTTGTAAAATTTATAACATTTTAAACATGCAAACTTATGAGTTAAAAAATAATGCAACTTTGCAATTTCTTTTTTCTCATTTTGAGAAGTGCAAGTTTTGCCTTTTGCAAGTTCTAGCTAGCTATGTTTGCCACTTTCACTTGTGATGCATAAGCTAGCAAGCTAACTCCCTCTTTGTCACTATCGAAAAGAAGGGATGAATAATATTTCAATGCAATAATTTTGCATCAATCAATATTTCAATGTTTTCCAAGATGCATACAAGATGGTATTAAAACATGAGAAATCATGTCATGAAGGATATCAATATGTAAATTCAACAAGAATCAAAACCAAAAGATATCATCCATGATTAATAACTTTTCATTTTAGCAAGATCTAGATTCATATTTATCAATTTTTAATTCAAGATAAATGTCATACAACCAAGAATCATGATATATAAAAGCATATTAATATTAAGGATCAAATCATGATTACAAGTGCCAACATATTTTCTTTTCATTCATTTTTAAGCCATGATAAATGATTCAAATATTAAGCACATTTTTTTTATCAAATTTTTAATCATCACATAAGGCATTCAAGGAAGTATTGAAACAATAAAAAGAATCAATTTTAGCATATAATGTTTCAATCTTCAATCTTGAGTCATGAATCCAAAAGTCATGAATCAAAAGGTTTATGAATCATTTTGACAAGTCCTTTTTTTAGGAAATAACAAGTGGAAGTCTTAGGAGATCACACACAATATCTTGATTCATACATAGGAATTTTTACCAAGATCACATTTCATAAGAATCAAGACACGAATTCATAAAAATTCAAGTATTGAATTCCGAGAAATCAAAAGACAAGTTACATTTCATTTAAGGAATTTTCTTTTGATAAGACGGAAGGAGCATGGTAAAAGATCTTGATTTATAAAGAGTTTCAAGTCATAGTTGTCAAGATCATGATTTCAATAAAATTTCTTTATAGCAAAATGAAATCTTTTAGAACTTGATTCAAGCATTAAATATGTCTTAACAAGTCATAATTCCAAAAGATTCAAGAATCATTAAAAGAAAAATCATTCAAGCTCAATTCATCAACTCAAGACTCATAATCAAATTATTATTTTTGAGATTCATAATATGAATAAAGTTATTACTGTATCATCAAAATCATTTGTAATTCTAGTGATTTACAAAATATCATAAATGAATTTATCACTTGTCTTTCTTCAAAAATCAAAAACTTTAGAGATAGAAAGATTTCAATAAACATACATTAATGTTTCAATCATCAAGTCATGTATATTGAAACATAGGAGAAAAATCAAGTTATGCATGCAATGTTTCAATTTTCAAAACATATTTTCTCAAGTTGAGTATCAATAAGTTAAGAGAAAATAATTTATGATTCATTTAGATTTTTCTTCAACAACATGGGAGAATCATGATATGAAGTGAGAGATCTTGAAAGACTCAAGTTATCAAGATCACAATGTAGTTTAAGCTCAATCAAATCAAATTATTAACTTGAAACTCATAATCGAATCATCAAAATTAATTTCGAGATTCACAAAATATCATGAAATCATTAATCTCGATAAGATAGGAAAAATATCTTCTTTTTAAGTTATTTGTTTCATACAAGTGTGCTCATGTTTCTAAAAAGAGTATCAAATTTAAGACCAAAACATGAGTTTGTCATCAAGGTATGATATCTCAAAGTCATTAAGCATGATCACAAACTTTTAGTATTTTCATTTCAATGATGATTTCATAATATATGTTCAAACATTTATATGGAACTCATCATTGTAGAAATTCAAAACATAAGTTTGTCATTAAATCCATCAAGATCATATGCATCAAACATCATAATAGTATATTTTCTCATCTTTATGAGTTTCAATTTATGTGATTTGATCTTTCATAAGAATGTTCAAATTTTTCATATGAAAATGTCATGCATCATATTCAAAAACAAAAATATCATCAAAATTATTTTAATTCTTTCTTACATTAGTTATAACAAGATGATCGATGCTCAAATTTTTTGGTAAAATCATACATCATTTTATAAATCTGAAAAATAATTTTCGTCATGAAAATCATCAAGTCCAAATGTAATACAAGGCAACATTAAAATCACATTTCTTTTATTTAGAAAATTTATGGGTTAGGTCTTTATAATTGATTTCATGAAGACATGTATCATCTAAAAATTTCATCATAAAAAGGGTCAAGACCTATTAATCCAAGATAGAAGTTTTTAAATCAACATCACTTCAACAACTCATGCATGATATAAAATCATCAAGTATCATGTTTAAAGACAATGTAAACTATCAAGATACTCATGCATGGGCTGATTCTATTAGGTGTCTGAACATTATCATAAATCATACAATCATCATTCATATTTTTATTTTTCAAAAATACTATAAAGAAAAGCATAGTATAATTTTGAATTTTTTTAAATTTCTAAAAAACACATAAAAAAATTCCTACTAACTAAGATAAGCATTCATGGAAATCATCATGTAATTTCAAAATAATTCAAGGAAGTTAAGTTACTTACCTCATTGTCGAAGCCCATTAAAGCATAGTTTGCTTCTTCTTTCCTTGATTCTTCTTGGTGAGTCTTCTTCTTCTTCATTGGGCTCTTCCTCCGTTCAAGTTCATTGTTGATTTTAGATTTTTGTTTAATGAACTTATTAACATTCATTGTTATGTGTTCAATGTCCTCATTGTCCTCATCACTTGAGTCATTACTCAAGTGGCATTTCATAGTTCGGAGTTCAAAAACCTTCTTGTTCTTTAGAAGGTTGTTCATGTGCTCATCATGTTTATCATATTCATCATGTTCCATTTCATAGGTCTTTAAGGACCCAATGAGTTCATCAATAGAGTAATTATTTAGATCCTTTGATTCTTGAATCGCCGTTATTTTAGGATCCCACCATTTTGAAAGGGATCTTAAGATCTTGTTAGTGTGTTCAAAATCCGAAAAACTTTTACCAAGACTTTTCAAGCTATTGACGACATCCGTGAAGCGGGTGTACATGTCGTCGATAGATTCGCTTGGTGTCATTTGGAAGAGCTCAAAATCATACAACAAGAGGTTTACTTTCGAGTCTTTAACTCTACTAGTTCCCTCATGCGTGATTTCAAGTGTTTGCCATATATCAAAAGCCGTTTCGCAAGAAGAAATTTGATTAAACTCATTTTTGTTCAAAGCACAAAATAAGGCATTCATAGTCTTTGCATTCAAAGAAAAAGATTTTCTCTCTAAGTCCGACCATTCGTTCGTCGGTTTAGAGGGAAGTTGAAAGCCGTTTTCAATTATGTTCCACAAATCCAAATCCATTGAAAGCATGAAAACTCTCATTCGAGTTTTCCAATAAGTGTAGTCCGATCCGTTAAAGAACGGTGGACGAAAAACCGAAAAGCCCTCTTGAAAACCATTTAGAGCCATTTCTCACGGGTGTAAATCCGAAAGAGAAAGAACGTGGATCTGATACCAAATGTTAGGGATCGAGCGGCACTAAGAGGGGGGGGGTGAATTAGTGTAGCGGATAAAATGATAGATTTTTCAGCAATTTAAATCAAGCTTCGAAAACTTCGTACGATGAAAGCAACGTTTCGTTTGAAACCGATTTGATTGCGTTCTAACTTTAAAGCATGCGTACGAAGATAAAAAGGAAGTGGAGCAAGTAAAGTAAAGGCTTGCAGCAAAGTAAAACAGAAATTTAAACACTCACACAATCAAGACGCAGCGATGTATAGTGGTTCGGTCAAAGTGACCTACATCCACTTCCGAAGCCTTCTCCGACGAGGCTCCCTTCTTCCACTACCAAATCCTTTGAAGGGGAAGGATTAAATACCTCTCTTACAACCCTTTACAAGTGGTTCACACTCTTACAAGATTTCACAAGAAGAATGAGGTGAACACTTAAGCAAATGAAGAACAAGACTTTCCCAAGACTTATTTTCAAAATCTAACTCTCTAAGGGTTATGTTTTTCAAATTGAAAAGGAAGGGGTATTTATAAGCCTCAAAGTGATTCAAATTTGGAGCCCAAACTTGGAGCCAAAAATTTGAATCTTTGAGTTTTTTGATGTCGATCCCCGGCAGATCGACACACCCAGCGGTTCTACCACCCCCCAGGTGGTGCTACCGCCTGGCTTTCCATGCACCAGCGGTACTACCGCTTCACCAAAAGCAGGTACTACCACTGGCTACAGTAACCGAGGCGGTGCTACGCCCTGCGAGGCGGCAGCTACCGCCGCTACATAAGAACTGAGGCGGCTATAGTAGCCGGCTACTGATCGGGCTACTGATAGCATGCACGTAGCATGCATGCACGTAGCTGGTTCGGCTCTGGGCCAAAATTTTGGCCCAAACTCATCCTAATCAAGGCCCAATGGGCCCCACTTTGGGTTATCTAATCCTAACCCAAAATACGTGCTAACTACGAATTTTAAAGACGCTTTCCTAAGCTATTACAAAGTCCACATGACAACTTCTTCCGGCGAGCTTCCGGTCAACTTCCGACGGTCTTCCGACGAACCTTCGAAACCATTCCGCGGACTCACAAAGAAGCTCTCGGACTTCACGATGATCTTGGCGAGTTCCCCCGAGCTTCTTTGGCAAGCTCCGATCTTTCTTGGCAAGCTCCGCGAACTTCCGACGAACCTCCCGGCAAACTTCCGAAAACCCTTCGGCAAGCTCCCTACTCATTCTCGGCCAGTTCCGACAGCATTCCCAACGAATCTTCAGACTTTCGTCAAACTCTCGAACTCCCAACGATCCATCGCACTTGACTTCGACCCTTTATTTCGCTTTACGTCTTCATCCTTATCGTAGTCACTCCTGCACAAACAAACACCAAAAACTCTACTTCGATCTAGACAGTTATTACAACGCGAATTGACATTCAGTTGCCCGGCACATCATTGGTCGGCGCTTCGTCCGATCCTTCAGCACATCGCCCTCTCTAGCGGCTTGTTGCCCAATTGACGGTTGACCTCCGCAACCTCGATATCCATGGCGCAACTCTACACTTCTTGGCCCAATGCCCGACGTACGAAGCCTCCTGCCGATAGTCGACCGAACCTCCGGCTCGACATCCAATATCCTGACGTGATCACCTCCGGCGCAACGTCAATTCCTCCAGCGTCAACTATCTAATCCTGATCGATAGTAGACCTGCATAACTCAAAATGCAGTTAAACAACAAAACACAATCAATTAGTTTCATCATCAAAATCCGAGATTCAACAAGAACCACTATAAATCGGTTTACGATTATATTCTTGTAATTTACTTTATTGCAAACCATCTTCACTTTGATACTCTACCTTCTCATCTCCTTCTTACGAATCAATTTACTTCAAAAGTATCATTCGTTGTGGATTTAATCGAAACATCATTTTCAACATATGAAGTTTCCAAAACTTATTTTAAATCACAGAAATTTATCGTTCTTTACAGCTGCACTAATTCACCCCCCCCTCTTATAGTGCCACTCGATCCCTAACAATTATTATCAGAGTCTCGTTATTTCTCTCTCGGATTTATACCCATGAGAAATAACTCTTAATGGCTTTCAAAAGGGTTTTTTAATTGTTCATCCACCGTTCTTAAATGGTTCGGACTACACATATTGGAAAACTTGAATGAGAGTTTTCTTGATTTCTCAAGATTTAAACTTATAGAATATTATTGAAAATGACTTTTAACTTCCCTCTAAACTGATAAATGAATGGTCAGACTTAGAGAAAAAAATCTTTTTCTTTAAATGGAAAGGCTATGAATGCCTTATTTTACTCTTTAGACAAAAATGAGTTCAATCGGATTTCTACATGCGAAACGACTTTCGATATTTAGCGAACTCTTGAAATCAAGCACGAGGGAACTAGTAGAGTTAAAGACTTGAAAGTAAACCTCTTATTGCATGATTTTGAGCTCTTCCAAATAACACCAAACGAGTCTATCGATGACATGTACACCCACTTCACGGATGTCGTCAATAGCTTGAAAAGTCTTGGTAAATATTTTTTAAATTTTAAACTCACTAACAAGATCCTAAGATCCCTTCCAAAAAGGTGAGATCCTAAAATAACGACGATCCAAGAAACTAAAGATTTAAATGATTATTCTATTGAAGAACTCATTGGATCTTTAATGACCTATGAAATGGCATTCTTGGAACACAATGAACTCGATGAACACATGGACCACCTTCCAAAGAACATGAAGGATTTGACACTTTGGACTATAAAATGCCACTTGAGTGATGACTTAAGTGATGAGGACAATGTTGAGGACATTGAATATTTAACGTTAAAATTTAAAAAAATTATTAAATAAAAATTAAAGAACACAAATGAAAAGAACATCAACTCTTGCTATGAATGCAAGAAACCAGAACGCTCCAAAGACAAGTACACAAAAATGAAGAAGATGAAAGCATGCAACAAAGATGAAGATGCAAACTACGCTTTGATGGTTTTCGACAACGAGGTAAGTAACTCACCCGAAATGTTTTCACCTTATTTTGAAATTACATGATCCTTTCATGAGTTGCTTGATATAGTTGGTAGGAATTTTTTTATGCTTTTTCTTTCTAGTAATTTTTGAAAATTAAAAATATGAATGATGATTGTATAATTTGTGATAATGTTTGTATACCTAATAGGATTAACCCATGCATGTGTATCTTGATGTTTTACATTGTCTCTAAATATGATGCATGACATTTTCATATGAAAATTTGAACATTCTTATGAAAGATCAAATCACTTAAATTGAAACTCATAAAGATGAGAACATGCACTATTATGATATTTGATGCATTTGATCTTGATGACCTTAATGATAAAACTTGTATTTCGAATTTATATGATGATGGCTTTCATGAAAATATTTAAACATACCTTATGAAATCATTATTCATAATGATAAAAAGAAAATATTAAAAGTTTATTATCATGTTTAATGATTTGATATCATGAGAATTTAAAAATGTTATATCTTGATGACAAACTCATGTTCGATTTTAAAATTTGATACTCATCTTTTGAAATATGAGTACACTTATATGGAACAAACAACTTAAAATGAAACACATTATCATGATAAATTGAATCTCATATCTTGAAATAATGTGTTATATTTTTGTCTTGATGATTTTTATAATGAAACTTATCTTTTGTTTTTGAATACTTATTTTGATTTGGCATAAAAAAGACAAATGATGAATCCATGTATACTATGTTCATATAAGTCTCTTGAATCTCGAGAATGATTTTGATAATTTGATTATGAGTTTCAAGTTGATAAAATGAGTTTAAATGATTTTATGACTCATCTCTTGATCTCTTGAAATCATGACTTTAAATTCTTTACTTGAGATATTTTTGTGAATCACTTGAATTATGAATGAGATTTTGATGATGTGTTAAATAATCCATCTATATAAATCTATGAAAATGATTTTAATGATAAGTATGAAGTAGTCAAATTGAACTTGAATGATTTTTCTTTTAGTGATTCGTGAATCTTTTGAAATTATGACTTGTTAAGATGTATTTAATGCTTGAATCAAGTTCTAAAAGATTTCATTTTGCTATAAAGAAATTTTATTGAAATCATGATCTTGACAATTATAACATGAAGTTCTTTATATATGTCAAGATCATTTATCATGCTTCTTTCAGTTATCAAAAGAAAAATTTTCACATAAAATACAACTTGTCTTTTGATTTCTTGGAACTTAAATACTTGAATTTTTTATGAATTTATGACCTTGATATTTTTAATGATGAATTATTATTAAAAGGGCATGTCACATGAATTATGTTCTTGTTGATTCTCTTAAGCTTTGATGTCATATCTTTCGTGACTTAGAAGTGACATGATTTCTTTGCCTTGTGTGGAAAATTGAATATTTGATATAAATAAAATTTGCTTTATGATGAATCATTGAATCCTGACTTGATCTATGAGAATGATATGTTTTATTTGTATCATGATTCTTGGTTGTATACCCTTTATTATGAATTAAAAATTGATGCTAAAGAGAATATTTACAATTCATGATCTTGATCTCTCAGATTAACAACATGAATTCTTTCTTTTAATCAAGATCCTTTTAAGAAAATTGTTATCTATATCGTGATCTTGATGTCTTATTCTTGAATGAAATTTGCTTAATGAATTCATGGATATAAACCTTCTCTTTTATCTTTATTGATTGTCATAGGTTCAAAATTCATGTAAAGGGAAAATAATTGCACTCTTCCCTTCTTTTTGACAAAAACAAAGGGGAAAGAAGATTTATTGCTAGCTTGTGACTTCAATGAAAAATTTGCTAGCTCGATCACTGAAATAAAGGAACATCCTATCTTGAACATTTCAAAAGTTGCTAGCATGCTACAAAAGCAAAGTGCAAACTTGCACAAGAAGCTAAGTGATGAAAAATTACTATCTTGCTTATCTTTAAAAAGAATTTAAAAACTTGATATGATTGAATGTTTTAAAGTAATGTATATTGAATATCTTAATTGAAAGCTAGTATGATTGTAAAATTTGCATATCCTTGAAAACTAGCTATGATGCAACTTTTTTTTGTTGATGACATAGGGGGAGAAGTAAATTGATGACTTCATACATTAAATTGAATATTTTATATATTTGCATGATGGTTTTGTATATTTCTCATAACTTGTGATGAATGTTGTTTGGATTTGGATAATCTAAGGTTTCTATCAATGGCATATTGATAGGGGGAGTTTGGTTAAACTCCGGGGAGTTATGGTTAACTTCGTTAGTCATCAATTAGTTGTCATCATAAAAAAGGGGGAGATTGTTGAATCTCGGATTTTGATGATGAAACTAATTGATTGTATTTTATTGTCTAACTACATTTTTAGTTACACAGGTTTACTGTCGATCAGGATTAGAAAATTGAAGCTAGAGGAATTGGCGTTTGCGTCGGGTGATCACGTTAGAATATTGGATGTCGAAACGGAGGTTCGGTCGACAATCTGCAGAAGGCTTTGGATGTTAGGCATCGGGCCAAGAAGAGCAGAGTTGTGCCAAGGATATTAGGGTTACGGAGGTCAACCACCGATTGGGCAACAAAACACAAGAGAGGATGATGCACCGAAGAATCGGATGAAGCACCGACCAATGACGTGTCGAGCAACTGAATATCAATTCATATTGTAATAATTATCTAGATCGAAGTAGATTTTTGTTTGTGTGTGTGCAGGATTAACTACGATAATGATGAAGATGTAAAGCGAAATAAAGTGCCGAAAGACAAGTGTGATGGATCGTTGGAGTTCGAGAGTTCGACGGAAGTCTGAAGATTCGTTGGGAGTGCTACCGAAACTGGCCGTGAACAAGTAGGGAGCTTGCCAAAGGGTTTTCGGAAGTTCGCTGGAAGTTTTGTCAAAAGTTCGCGGAGCTTGCCAAGAAAGATCAGAGCTTGCCAAAGAAGCTCGTTGGAACTCGCCAAGATCATCGTAAAGTCCAGGAGCTTGCCGGGAGTCTGCAGAATGGTTTTCGAGGGTTCGTCGGAAGACCATCGGAAGTTCATCAGAAGCTCACCAAAAGAAGTCTTGACTTATGGACTTTGTAATAGCTTAGGAAATGTCTTTAAAATTCATAGTTAGCACGTAATTTGGTTTAGGATTAGGTGTTAATTCTATAAACCAAGTAGGGGCCACATGAGTCTTCTTTCGAACTGGTTTGGGCCGAGTTCAAGACTCAACCAGTGAGCTGGAAATGCTCGGGCAGTGGCACCACCCAATGGCCGAGAGCCCGGGTGGTGGCACCGCCCAGTACACTATCAATGTCTGACATTGATAGGCGGTGGCACCACCAGCATCGGGAAACACGAAAGTGATTCAAATTTGAGCTCTAAATTTGAATCCTCTTGAGGCCTATAAATACCCCTCTCATTCATGGTTGAAAGAGTGTCTAGAACTAAGAAAGAAAAAGGAAAAACTTTTGTCAAAATCTTTCCTCTAAGCTTTGAGTGTGTTGTAGTCCAAGAGAGGGGTAAGAGGCCTTGTAAGGGTTATCTCCTAAGCCCGTTAAAAGGAGAGGTGCTGTAAGGGAGTTCATCCTCACCCGTTGGAAGGAGGATAGCTAGTGGAAAAGTCGGTGGCCTCAAGTGAAGAGGAATCGGGAGTGGATATAGGTTGTATGACCGAACCACTATAAATCGGTTTGTGTTTATATTCTTGCAATTTACTTTACTGTAAACCATCTTCACTTTGATGGTCTACCTTCTCATCTCCTTCTTACGAATCAATTTACTTCTAAAGCATCTTTTTAATTGTGGATTTAATCGAAGCATCATTTTCAACATACAAAGTTTCCAAAACTTGTTTTAAATCGTAAAAATTTATCGTTCTTTTCCGCTGCACTAATTCACCCCCCCCCCTCCTTAGTGCCACTCAATCCCTAACACTATCGACTTCATGGTGGACCTCTGTCTAGCTGAGCAGTTGCTTTGTTACTGGATCTGCATAGCTGAGCAGCTGTGGCAAATTTCAGGCGCTTTGGCTTTGGCAAGAGTCTTTGGCGAGAGGTTTCTGTTTAGGTGGGCTTTTGGTTTGGAGCGAAAGTGTTATGTTAATTAATGCTATATGCATGTTTTTATGGGTTGTCACCTGGGGGCTTGTGCTCTGGCATGGGTTTTCATGAGCCATAATTGTAGAGTGAGCTGTCGCCCATTCCCAAGGAGATGAAGGGTCACTTCGGGTAGCGGGGTTTTCTTTATAAGCCCACACACAAGACGCTCTCCCCATCCTATGTTTCCTTCCGATACTCCTCGTTCGTCCTCTTCTTCAGTCCTCCTCTTCAGTCATCCTCTTCGGTCCCCCCTTCTAGTCCTCAGGTCAGTCGGGATGTCTTCTTCTTCCTGTTCGTCATCTTCCCTTTCGTCAGCTTCTTCAAGTTGTCCCTGTTGAATCTCAAATTTTGATAATGAAGTCAATTGATAAGTTATTTGATCTAATCCATATGTTGAGAAAAGTGTACAAGATTAACTACGATAGCGATGAAGACATAAAGCAAAGTGTCAAAGTTAAGTATGATCGAATCATTGGGAGTTCGAGAGTCTGTCGAAAGTCCGAATGTTCGTCGGAAGTGCTACCGGAATTGGCTGAGAATGAATCGGGGGCTTGCCGAAGGGTTGTTAGAAGTTCGCCGAAAGGTTCGTTGGAAGTTTACGGAGCTCATCGAGAAAGATCGAAGCTTGCCAAAGAAGACTCGTCGGAACTCGCCAAGGTTGTCGTAAAGTCCGGAAGCTTGCCAGAAGTCTATCGAAAGATGTCCAAGGGTTCATCAGAAGTCCACCGGAAGGTCACCGGAAGTAGTCTTGATGTGCCAAATTAAGTGTTTGCTTAGAATATATCTTTAATTTCGTAGTTAGTATGTAATTAGAGTTAACATCGGAAAGTAATCTCATTAACCCTGGTAGGGGCCAATTGGGCCCGAGACTAAACTGATTTGGGCTAGATTCAAGGCTCAACCCAGTGCTAGGCCCTGTCTGGCGATGGTGCCCACTGGATTGGGGCGATGGTACCGCCAAGGTCAGCGATGGTACCATCGACAGTTATTAACTACTAGACAGTGGTATCGCCCCTCCATAGAACCCAAGGCTTTGCTCTAGCAATAATATCACCAGACTGGGTGGTTGTATCGCCTAGTATCAGGGTCAACTGGCCGTGGTACCGTGTATTAGAAGGAGGGCCCGATGTCGTAAGGTCAACCCCAGCTAGGCAACCTGGGGTTGGTGAACCTTTACATTATAGCTACAAAGTCAACATGGCTAAGTTCGACCTCGAATGCACTAAGTTTCCCAGGTAGGTGCTCATATGACGAAAGCAGGCATTAGGCCGAGAGAAGCTGGAGATTTGCCTCTCGAACATGATCCTCTCTAACAAGCGGCTAACTACATGTTCGTTGGATTCCTACACATAGGTCAAGATCGGGAGGGGGCTTTCTCGACCCGACCCCTCCGAAGCTTAAGTTAGCATTGTGCATGAGAATCCCCTCAGCACCGGCCAAGGGTGAGCCTTTTATACCAACATGCTGTCACAAACGATCATCGCATACTTATAGCAACTTCATTTAACAAACCGTTTGTCGCTTGCCCATGCATGTACATATCCTTGGCAGCCTATTTTGCCATGTTTTGATGTGTTTTCCCTATAAAAATGTAAGAAACAGTAGCTCGCAGCGCTGCATAATGATCGCTCACTGCATCTGCCCAAAAACTCCCAAAACAGCTTCGTTTTTGTGTGTCACGGGCTGATTTCTGAAGCCCGCAGGCATCCCAATTTTATCAGCCATCTCAGCACCTAGGAACCCCTTAGGTGGCACATGGCTGGATGGGTCTTCGATATAGTGTAGGGTGTAGAACACTTTCACAAGTTTGCACGTCAACTTGACGGAAATTTGCCTTTGTGCCCGGCACTTGGGAAGTAGTTGTTTGTGGACTTGTAGCTACTCATTCACCCTTCTAAAGTCCTTGTTTTCCTCCTCTCTTTCTCTATTTTCGTGCACTCTAAGTGCTCGCTCAATTACTTGTAAAGCTTCCCTTTTCGCAAGACGTCGGAACTTGTCCGTCGCTCATTTTCAAAACTAATCAACTTCTCTTTTTATAGGTCCTAGGGACCTGCATGAGGTTGTAGTTCGGCTGATCCTTTGTGGACACATATATCGCAAGGGCGCCTCAAGACTTAGGCAATCTAAGCTAAGTTTAATCGAAGTGGGCGCAAAGATGATTCTTGACTTAGGAAACTCCAACTAAGTCCATGTCTGCCGCAAGGGTGCCTCACCATTTAGGTAATTCCAGCTAAGTGCATGACATTGTGGTATCAGAGCGGGCAAGCAATTTGAGCAAGTAGCGAAGAAACTTTACAATCTCGCCATGGTGAAACATCGCAGTGAATCGAGCAAGACGGGGCAAGCCGGATTGTTGCCCCAAGCAGCCGTAGGTGGGTTGCATGTGCAAACTCGCTCCCTCATTGCTGGGGCCGCTCAGGAAGAGCGGGGTAGTGGACATGATGAGCAAAAAGTTGGCTACTCACCGCGAGCAGAGGAGGCGCAATTTGAAGTGCCGATCAGGAAAATGAGTCATAGAAAAAGAATCATAACGGTAGAAACCCGCTTGGATGTTCTTGAAGTGAGCTTGGAGAAACTCTACCAGGGCCAACATAAGCTTCTTGGGGTAGAGAGCTCGCAAGAGGAAGCCGAATCTCGGATCGACAAGGTTGAAGCCTTAGTCGACCAACTAATGGATGACACCAAGGACTCCATACAACATCTACGAGAATTGGTGGTGGAACTCACTTCCAAAGTGATAGTGCTCACAAGGGCGCTAAATGCAGGAAGCAACACCCGCATTGCATAGACACAAAGCTTCAGAGCTCCCGACCTACATTATTATGGGGGTGCTAGAAATGCGAAGAAGCTCGAGAATTTTCTATTTGATATGGAACAGTACTTCCGAGCTACGAGGCCAGACTCTAAGGACACCAAAGTTTTGATAGCAACCATGTATTGAACGGAGATGCAAAGCTTCGGTAGAGAACCCGTTAGAAAGAGATTCAACAAGGTCGGTACCGAGTGGACACATGGGATGACTTGAAGCGTGAGTTGAGAACTCAATTCCTACCCGAGAACACTGAGTTTATTACAAGGAGGAAGTTGAGACAACTCCACCAAACGACTTCCATTCAAGACTATGTGAAGCAATTTTCTACACTGATGCTGGACATTCAAGACATGTCTGAAAAAGATAAGCTATTCAGCTTTCTTGACGACCTAAAGCCATGGGCTCAACAGGAACTTCATCAACGGAATGTCACTAATGTGATCAGAGCAATTGCAGCCATAGAAAGGCTCACCGACTTTGTTTCTTCAGAGGATCCGAGGAAGAAGAAATAGTCTATAGGAAATCGCTATCCAAAGCATCCTTCTGGGAAGGAACCTGGGGGCGAGCAAAGGAAGAAGATTTTCCATAAGAGGCCGAACTCAAATGGTAAGGCCTCAAGGCCTAGCAGATGCTTATTGTGCGGAGGGCCACATAGGGTGTGGGAGTGCCCACAAAAGCAGGCACTCAATGCCTTATCGACTTCCATCAAACCCCCAAGCCAGACAAGGGCAAGGCAGTTGCTCTCAGTTCGAGTAGCTCCGAATCTGGTAGCAATGATGAGAAGTCACAAGGACCCTGAATGGGTGTGATGCATTTATTGAATGCATTGCGGCATCAAGTGGGGGAGAACCTGAAGCTGAAGCAATAAAAAGCAGGAAGCAGTGAGCTGATGTATGTAAACATTAGACTCAATGGCCAAACCACCCGAGCAATGGTGGATACGGGTGCTACCCACAACTTCATTGCCGACCGAGAAGCAAAGCGGCTTAGGCTAATCTTGGAGAAGAACCTAAGTCGGATGAAGGCGGTCAACTCAGAGGCTAAGCAAATCTCCGGGCTAACAAAGGGAGTCTCCATCAAGATCGGATCATGGATCGGGCATACAAACATGATGACGATACCATTAGATGACTTCCAAATGATTCTCGGAATGGAGTTCATGCACGCAGCAAAGTTGGTGCCGATACTGTTCCTAGACTCCATATGTTTGATGGGAGGTGAGAACCCCTGTGTAGTTTCCGTTTCTCGGAGAGGAACCCAAGATCCCCAACAACTATTGGCATTGCAATTGAAGAAAGGTGTACGAAAAGGAGAGTTAACCTTTGTGGCTGCGATAAAGCTAGAACCACTTGATGGGGAGGCCATTAAAGAACCTGCTACGGTGGCAAACATTCTGAAGGAGTTCACAGATATTATGCCACCTGAGTTACTGAAAACTCTGCGACCACACAGAGGCGTGGATCACCTTATTGAGCTAGAGCTGGGAGTCCCCTCTTGAGTTGGCAGAGCTCAGAAAGCAGTTAGATGAACTGCTAAGCGGTGGTCTCATCCGCAGTTCCAAAGCACCATTCGGAGCTCCAGTTCTCTTCCAGAAGAAACAAGATGGGAGTCTCCGACTATGCATCGATTATTGAGCCCTTAACAAGGTGACCGTGAAGAACAAATATCCCATCCCACTCATTGCGGACTTGTTCGACTAACTAGGTAAAGCAAAGTATTTCTCTAAACTCGACCTTTGGTTGGGGTATTGGCAGGTGCGTATTGTTGAAGGTGATGAAGCGAAGACTACTTGTGTGACTAGGTATGGAGTGTTCGAGTTCTTGGTGATGCCTTTCGGCTTAACCAATGCTCTAACCACATTCTGCACTCTTATGAACCAACTATTCAAGGAATATTTGGATAAATTTGTGATCATCTACTTGGACGATATCATCATTTACAGTCGAACACTTGAGGAGCATATTGAGCACCTTCGAACAATCTTCAAAGTTCTCAGGGAGAATACTTTGTTCGGGAAAAGAGAGAAGTGCTACTTTGCTCAGACGAAGATCTTGTTCTTGGGGCATCGAATCAGCAATGGTTCCATTCGAATGGACAAGTCAAAGATGCAAGCTATGGTAGAATGGAGTACTCCAAGGAAGGTGCCAGAGCTGAGATCCTTCCTTGGTTTTGTGAACTACTATCGACGCTTCATAATGGGGTATTCGAAGCATGCAGCTCCACTGACGGAGTTACTGAAAAAGGAGCAGCCTTGGAGATGGTCCGATAAATATGAAGCGGCATTCCAAGATCTAAAGGCTGCCATCTTGAAAGAACCAGTGCTCAAATTGCCAGATTACGGGAAGCCCTTTGAAGTTCATACAGATGCTTCCGACTTTGCTATTGGGGGAGTACTCATGCAGGAGGGCCACCCAGTGGCCTACGAAAGCTGCAAGCTCAATAAGACCAAGCGACGGTATCCAGTGCACGAGAAGGAGATGACAGCGGTGATCCACTGTTTACGGGTGTGGCATCACTACCTTTTCGGATCGTAATTTGTACTGAGGACAGACAACATCGCTTTGAGTTACTTTCAGACTCAGAAGAAACTCTCTCCAAAGCAAGCACGATGGCAGGACTTCCTGGCAGAATTTGATATGATAATGGAGTACAAGCCTGATAAAACAAATGTCGTAGCCGATGCGTTGAGCCAGAAAGTGGAGCAAGTGAATGCTATACAACTGGATGGCAGAGGCCAAACCAGTCAGTTGCACTCCAACTTCCTTTCTTGGATCAAGGATGGACTGTACAATGATCCCCAGGCAGTAACCTTGACACAACAAGGCACGATGATTTGGGTCCAGGAGGGACTCGTCTATACCAAAGGGAATAGAGTTTGTCCCTCGAGTGGACAATTTGAAGCTTAAACTCTTGAACATGGTTTGCAATACCGATCTGTATCGCCTGCACGATCAAGCAGACGTACGTCCCGATCGACGAATCAAGACACGGACCGCCTCAGATCGGCTTCGGTAGGATTTTTTATTTTTTTAATAAAAATTTATTTTTAAGCTTTTTTAATGCTCGACGACGTCATCGAGGCTCGGCGAGACGGAAGCTCGGCGACGGTCCCGAGGCTCAGGCGACGTCCCCGAAGCCTCGGGCGACGGTCCCGAGGCTCAGGCGACGTCGCCAAAGGCTCAGGCTACGTCCCCGAGGCTCGGGCGACGTCCCCGAGGCTCCAAATTTTTTTAAAAAATTATTTTTTTAACTTTTCGGGCGACGTTGCCTCGGGCGCGACGTCGCCCGTTGACACCTCGGGCGACGTTGCCGAGGGCGACGTCGTCGGAAGGAAAAAAAATCTATTTATATATATAATATTTATAATTATAAATATATATACCGAGCGGTACGTTTCAAAACGTATCGCTTCGGTTTTCGCATCGCATCGTACATCGTGCAGAAACGTCGAAACTTCGGTACGGTACGGTATTGCAGACCCTGCTCTTGAATGCGTGTCACCATTCCCTTTGGGCAGGACATTCGGATATTCACCAAACATTGGCTCTCGTGGAGAGGGTCTTCTATTAGTTGAAGATGTGGACGGATGTAGAGGAATATGTTTGAACGTGCCTAACTTGTCAACAAGATAAGGTGGAGCAGCGGAAGTCGGTGGGACTTTTAGAGTCGTTGCCCATATCAGAAAGGCTGTGGGAGAGCATTTCTCTGGACTTCATATCAAGCTTGCCGGCAGTAGGGGGACTCGGATCGATACTTGTGGTGGTCGATTGATTTTCGAAGTATGCAACCTTCATTGCTGCACCTCTACACTGTTTAGTAGAGCAAGCGACGAAGCTAATGATGAAGAATGTAGTGAAGTATTGGAGAGTCCCGCACAATATCATAAGTGATCGAGATGCTCAGTTTCTAGGACAATTCTGGACCGAGCTATTCAAATTGTTGGGGTCGAAGCTATACTTCTCCATAAGCCTCCACCCCCAGATGGATGACCAAACTGAGAGAATAAACTTGCTCCTAGAGTAATATTTTTGGCACTACATGAGTGTCAACCAACGAGATTGGGTGAAGTTGGATATAGCCTAATTCTCCTACAACCTATAGCGGAGCTCTACGTCCAACAAGAGCCCCTTTAAGATCATCACAGGACAACAACGATCGACTTCTCACACTTTGGCTATTGGATATATAGGGAATAGTCCGTCCGCATATTACTTGGCAAAAGAATGGCATTAAAATGCAAATATTGCATGGGCCTACTTGGAGAAGACGACCAAAAAGATGAAGAAGTGGGCAGACTTAGGAAAAAGACCACAAGAATACAAAGTCGGCGATTTGGTGTTGGTGTAGCTCCAACCAACATCACTCAAATTCTTTAGAAACAAGGTGCACAAAGGATTGGTGCACAAGTATGATAACCCCTTCCCAATTACTAGTAGGGTGGGCAACGTCTCCTACAAGTTGTAACTGCCGGTGTGGCTCAAAATTCATAATGTTTTCCATGCCAACAACTTGAAAGCCTACCACTTCGATCCGTAAGATGCTTCCCGAGGTGTTTCAACTCGACAATCTCCCACCAGAGCCTCCTACGAGAAGCGAGTTGAGACCATTTTAGCAGATCGTAAGACAAAGCTACCCAACGGAGCGGAGCAGACTGAGTACTTGGTGAAGTGGCAGAAGCTTCCCAAACTTAAGCTAGTTGGGAGTCAAAAGATGCCCTCCGACATGAAGAGACAGCCATCAAAGGCTACCAGCAAGCGTCGACGAGGGTGTCGACAGTTTAAGTAGGGGAGAATATCACGAACAGTCGTTGCATACTTGCAGCAACTTCGTTTAACGAACCGTTCGTCGTTTATCCATGCATGTACATATCCTTGGCAGCATATTTTACTATGTTTTAGTGTATTTTCCTTGTAAAAATGTAAGAAACAACAGCTCGCAGTGCTGTAGAACGATCGCTCGCTGTATCTGCCCAAAAAACCCCAAAACAGTTCCATTTTTGTGCCACGGGCTGATTTCTACAGCCCACAACCATCCCAATTTTGTCAGCCATCTCAGCACCCAGGAACCCCCCAGGTGGCACATGGCTGGATGGGTCTTCGGTATAGTGTCAGGCGTAGAACACTTTCACAAATTTGCACATCAACTTAACGAAAACTTGCCTTCGCGCTTAGCACTTGGGGAGTAGTTGTTTGCGGACTTGCAACTGCTCATTCACCCTTCTAAAGTCCTTGTTTTCCTCCTTTCTTTCTCTGCTTTCATGCACTCCAAGTGCTCGCTCAATTGCTTGTAAAGCTTCCCTCTTCGCGAGACGTAAGGACTTGTCCGCTGCTCATTTTCAAAACTAATCAACTTCTCTTTTTACAGGTCCTACGGGACCCGTATGAGATTGCAGTTCGGCTGACCCTTTGCGGACGCATATATCGCAAGGGCGCCTCAAGACTTAGGCAATCCAAGCTAAGTGTAATCGAAGTGGGCGCAAAGGTGATTCTTGACTTAGGCAACTCCAGCTAAGTCCGTGTCTGCCACCAGGATGCCTCACCACTTAGGTAATTCCAACTAAGTGCGTGACAGTGCGGGGTTGACCGTACCTGGCTTATTAATGGGTTGCTGAGCCTTGGAGTGGTCGACCCCTTTCTTTCGCATGAGCGCTGGGCAAAACCGCACGGATCGATGGTGAGCAACTTTATCTCGGGTTTTCTAAGGTGGTCGCGTGCTCCAAGGCACCGTCCCGAACTTTTCGAGGTGATGAAGTAATGTTTGGCTTACTACGTCTAGCCTAGTATAGGCACATGCTTTGAGGCACCATCCCAAGCTTTTTAGGGTGACGTCGTACTGTGCTACGCCTGTCCTAGTACGACTGCGTGCTTGGAGGCGTCATCCCAAGTTTTCCGGGGCGACATCGTGCTGCTTTGCACCCAACATTCAACCTGGTTCGTCCGCAAGGAGATTCGAGCCAATCCTATTATGCCGATGCAGCTCACCATCTCAGCTTCTAAGAGTCTCCTGATGATGATGTAACTATGGGGCATTGTTTGAGAGCGAGTGACATCGGTATGTACCCTATCAGCTGCAAAGCCGCAACAGAAGCAAAACAAATAGCAATGGTTCCATCATCGGCTGAGAATAGAGTGACTGAAGTGGACTTCTGATCAGCTGTGTGGCTAATGTTTAGTCAGGAGTGGGAGCGCCCTCATCGAGTGCTTTAGAAATTTCTCGGCACACCGGCGAACTCATGTTTCTTCTTGCTTATCAAGAGATTTGCGCCGGAAGGTGTCCACGCAATCAGAGAAGCACCTCCTTCTTAAGCTGCAAGATGGATGGCCACATAAAAATCAATGCAAGACAAATTGACTGGTTTACATAATCACCTCTACTAAACAAATATGGCTAAAACAAAAGAAAGCAAAACTTATCCCGAAGACTATCCGCAGATTCGCAAGATGGTAATACCACATGATATAGCAACAAGTTTTAGTAACTACTTAAGAAATAGATAGTGGAGTCCTTGGTTTACTACAGAATATCAGGAAAACAAAAAAAATGCTATCATAATCCGAGAACTAGTTGGAATGAGGGAAGACCAAGTAATAATATTTAAATTGCATCAACCGGTCAGACATGTTATATGGTCTCGTCAATAAGATCTCAGAGGATTAAGACTGATGAATAAGATGGTAACTCATGGAACATAAAGTCCCAGGTGATTCGCAGAAAGAGATTCTTAGGGGACACAATCATTTGCCTATTCAGCATTAAAAATATATATACATATGCTTATTAATTAAAAGGACTTGAAGAAATTAACAATTTCCTCTATCAAATTTTGAAATGGCAATCAGATATACTGAAATGAATCCTTATCAAAGAAATGAGACAACCAATTAGTGTTCCCAAATGTCCTGCGCCTATCAGTTAACTATTGTAAGACCGCTTCTACAATTTTTTGCAGGCAGTGGTCTAGCTCCACTGATATTTATCTTAATGACAAAAATGTGGTTTTAGCTCCAGTAATATTTATCTTAATGACAAAATGTGGCTTTAATCTGACTAAATCAAACTTATCTGATATGAAATAAATGTTATTCTAAAAATAATAAGAAACCAGTGCATAAGATCATCAAGCACATCTGCAAAAAAGCAATCTCCTTGGGGAAATGTTATTGTCATCATTGAAAATAATTATTCAATGGATTTGTGGCAGATAATTCAGTATTTATTTGTTTAGAGTTTATAGCTACAAGATGCTGCTTGCATACTATGCAAGTCTCTGATCAGTACCTCAGGTAATATCAAGTTTAATCATACAATAAAAAAATAAAGCACCCAACATTTCCATCAGCAGTGATGAAAACACCGGTCCATGTCTGATCCTGATCAGGCAAATTCTGGCAATCTTAAAGCAACTAGTGCCAGACCAGACCTGGACCTGGTAATCGGATAACATAGCATGTCCGAACCTGAACCCAATTCTTTTTCCGGACAACGGTGATCTTACAGCGACAACCAATCCAAGTAGTGTAAAAGACAAAGATTAAAAATAAATTACTAAGTCATATATCCTAACAAATAGCTGACGACTTCCTAAAGCCTCTTAAACTCGATTGATGATAGAAACAATTAACAGACAACTGAGCTGACGATTCACGAGTATAAACTTAACCTAAGCACCGTGTAAAGAACAAAAATAAACATAAGAAAAAGAGAGATATCACATTCGTGTACTCTCATCATCGCATCAGAAGAAGACTACAATAGATCCGCACCGCGCCTGCTTCCCTATCTAATTTCCAATCTTCCGCGTGCGAGATTAGCCCCAAATACGACATCGGTGCAAATGAATATTGCCGATGATGCAAAAGCTTACGCGAAGTTGATGATAAAAAAAAGAGACTTGGAAAAGCAAACAACAACAGGCAAGGAAATAAAGATTGGTTCGTGGAGGTGATGTTGAGCATACCTGTCCCAGATCTGGAGCTGGTCTATCATGGCGGACATCCTAATCTTGTCCTCCTCTGGGAGAGAGTCGAGATCTCCGAGCATTCTCTTGTCCATCGCTCTCGCTTGGGTTTTGGAGGTCGACGGGGCGAAACTTGCCGTGGAAAAACCCGATATCGGAGCCCACTTTAAACTGTTGGCTCAGAGCGCTTTTTGTAATTAAAGATTTAAATATCATGATTTTTAATATTTATCTATAATTATCTTTAATAAAAAAATATTTTTATAAATATTTAGTTCCACAATTAAGGAATAAAGGAAATGCCATCTTTATCTTCATATGTGTCTTTTGAGACACACGAGCCCCCCGAAAGGATAAAATTATGTAGGCATACTCAAAATGGATAATTCATTATGAGTTTATGCGGTTGAACGATAATTTTATCTTAATAAATGCATATAAAATGTATGTATATGTAGTTATATAAGTTGTCATAATTTACCTATTTCTTAATGTTACAATTTGAACTATTCATCATCATCATCGATAATCCATTTGAGCAAATGATTTGCATAATTCTCCACTCTCTTATGTCGAAATCGGCTACACATTGTTGAGCTCCTAAAAAAACTTATCTAAGGTGGTTTGATCCAACATGAATTTGCCCTAGGTGGCTTTACCATGATTTTGATCCATCAATTTGATAGAGGAGACATTATTTGTCACTAATATCTAGATTTGGGGAATACACATGATGAGACCCTATGCTCTCCAATACTTCAATTAGATAATGTCCAACGTCTAAAATATTCAAGATAGTATTTGTATTATAATTAAGAGACATATTAAATTATTAAATTAAATTATAAAATATCAGGCATATTAAATTAAAAATTGATGTTGATATGCTAAGTATAGTTGATATAGTAAAGTTTATTATAATATTTTCAAAAAATGCTTGATGCTCGTCTAAGCGTTTAGGTAAGACTAGACAAGTAAGGCAAAGCCCAAACATCTTATAACAGGTTTGAACAACATGCTTGTATAATATCTTTTATTTTTTAATTATTTAATATATGATTTTTTTTATTTTGTATATAAATTTTATTTTTAATTATTTATGATATAATTTTTAAATTATTTTATATATAAATTTATTTAATAATTTCTTCCATTAAGTAATTTTATATTAAAGGACTAATGCTATGGACTAAATTGTGAATTCCAAAATTTGAATATGATTCATGATAATTTTTAAATTAAATTAATTGAAAAAGGGAAAAAAAATAAAGGAAATAAAGGCATGTGTTATGCTTGTTATATTGTAAACACATATGCTTCTTTAATATATGGTTGCCACATTGGAATTTTTATGTTATCTAAACATTTATAATTAGAAGAAAAAGAAGGAAAATATTACGGAGTTAGAGTTTGTTGTCTTCTATATTGCATTAAAAAATTGAAGGAGGAGAAGAACAAGAAGTATACTTCGTTTGACTTGAGAAGTGAAGTATACTTGGCTTAACTTTTAAAACAAGTGTTCTATCCCATCCATTAGTAATTCTTCTCTGTTTATGAATGATTTGTAAAGCTTTTATCTCTTTCCGATAGCATTAATATCATTTGAGTTATAAACTTGTTATTCTATGAGTTATGAGAAATCTTAACCTATTTGTATTTTTTTTTTACAATAACACTTTGTGCAAAATTTTTATTTGATTAAAGTTACTTTTGTTAGAAAGTATACCTATCTTGTTTGAATTGCAAATACATTTTCAAACATATTTTGTAATAGACTGCTTGAATTCCATCAAACAGAGATGAAATAACAATCTAACTTATTTACATTTTTTCAATTATAATATTTTGTACAAAGCTCAAAATTGAAAACTGAAACTTTTATATATTTGTGTTGATATTTTATTTAAATAATTTAAAATTTAAATGTCTATCCAAATATTTATCTAAATTAATCCCTTAAATTTTATCAAACAGAGATAAAATGATCTGACCTCTCTATCTTATTTTAATTATGTTGCTATGTATAAAAATCTGAATTAAGTCAAATCTCTTTTGTTAGAAATTAGACTTTGTGTCTTTTTTTTTCTCTATTTGAATGATTGAAATATAAATATTTATCCAATTATTTATTGGAATTGATCTATTGAATTAGCTGAACAGAAGCATGATGATTCTGATCTATCTATATTTAGTTGCTTATACCTTTGACAACTCTAATTTACACAAATTTTATTTTATTTGAAAGCAAACTTTTTATATTTCTATCAATGTTTTATTGGAATAATTTGGAGCATAATTGTCCATCTGAATATTTTTGAAACTTACCTTATAAATTCTATTAAAATAGATTAATTCTTAAATTTACCAATTCTGGCTTCTACTTTTGAAACTTGATTTTAGTTAAAATCCTCACTCAAATGAGACTTATGTTAATGGTTTAAACACTTTTATCTCTTATTTATTGATTTTTATCATAACTAAATAAGTTGTGTATATGTTCAAGTTAAGTTTGATATTGCTCTATACATTCACCTATATATTTTTCTTGTTTCACGTGTGCTTCCAATATAGTTTTACTTTGTTAATCAAAATGTTCTTATTTGTACTTTGGTGTTTATGTGTTTATGGAATGCTATTCTAGAAATAAAAAGGGAATATGCTATGCTTGTGGACCCATGATAAGCTCTAAACTTATGTTATATCCATCTGAATATAATTATATTATGTTTTGATCCCATTAATCTATCTATGTTCTTTTAATATGATTGAAATATATTATCAGCTAAAATCTTCTTTCAAATGAGTCTCATGTTATTGTTTTAAAATCCTTTTTATCTCTTAGTCATCGATTCTTACTATAATGATATGTTCATGTTAGTTTGATATTATTTGATATATACACATGTTTGTTATTATTGTCTCATATATGATTAGGATACATCCTACCTTCTTAATGAGAATATCGTTATTGTAATTTGGTATTTATGAGATAATGTAAATCTTTACTAGAAATGAAATGAGATGTAGAGAGTCTGTGATACTCTTATCAACCCCCATGACTTTATCGTGGGTGGATGATGCTTCCAAAATATATGAGATTAATGTTAATAATTATCAAATACTAGATAAATCATATTATCTTATGATCCTACTTCATTTTCTATATTCTTTTGATATATTTTCCAAGGGACAAGCTTATGTGTTGCTATATGTTTTTTTTATATGAATGTATTAAATTAAATGTCAAATATGTCTCGTGTCAAATATGACCATATGATGCTTCTTGCTCTATTACTATCAATAAATTGAATGACATATCAAATATGATTCTATTCTTGAGCTCATGCCTTATATTTTGATCTTCATTCACTCCTATGTTACTACATATTTTTTCGATATCAATCAAATTAAATGACATGTCAAATATGATTCTATTTTTAAACTTATACTTTACATTATGATTTTGATTCGCTTCTATGTTGTTATATGTTCATTTGATATCAAGGAATCAAATTAAATATCATATATGTCTCTTAGGTTTATGTCTTTTGATCTTGATTTGTTTATAACTTGCTCTTTGCTTATTATTAAGTATGAATTAAATGAAATACTATGAAATACTAAGTATGAATTTTAAATCCATACATTTTGATCTTGATTTGTTTATATATTACTTGTTGCTTATTATTAAATATGAATTATATGAAATACTAAGTATGACTTTTAAATTAATACATATACATGTTGATATGGGATATCCTGGCATCATCCACGTAATACCAATCAGCAGACACGTCAGCATAAGGTCACCCCACATGCGTTGCCACGTCCGACCCGCCATCCTGGGTCGGATGCAACGGTGCCCTCATGCAGCCATGTTGCCTAAACTCGAACAGAGCACCTGCTCCCGAAATCCCGGGACGACGACGCATGGAGCAGGCTATCCCCGACACCCCGGGATGGCGACGCATGGAGCGGTCGTTCCCGAAATCCCAAAATGGCGACGCATGGAATAGACTATCCCCGACATCTCGGGATGGCGATGCATGGAGCAAGCTATCCCCGACATCCCGGAACGGTGTCAAGCAGTGTCGCCTTATACGATGCTGCCCTGCACGACTCCGTAATCATCCGGACCAAGGTACGCCTCCAGTCGCCCATATAACCCCCCACCTGGCTTCAGGAAAAAGGGACTAACTTTAGCATCAGAGGGGCCTAGTTGGGAAAAATCCGACCCAGGCCTTCTTGGCAGGAATCGGACCAGCGAAGAATGAATAGCTCGTTTCTACCCCAAAATCCAGTCGGGCACCCTGCGATCTCGGCAACTGGACAAGGCCAACCCGACGCATCATCCGGTGGCCGCATTCGTTCCACAACATTTTTGGCGCTAGAAGGAGGGACATTTCGTAGGAGTGTCCCATGACTAACCCGGAGGTTCGCCCGATCGAAGGGCAGCCAGTTGCCCCCATCTCCACCTCGGGACAGGCCTCCACTACCTAATTCGAAGGAGGCGCCTCAACCCAAACCTCAGAATGCTATTGGCGACTATTCAATAATCCCGGGCTATCACCCCCTAAGAACGCCCCAACACCCTCGGTCGTCTTACCCGAGGCGTTCCACGACCTATCAAGGCAGGTCCAAGCTCTGACTGGGATGATCCAAATGGTCGTCCCCCTCATCTCGTAGCTCATGCACCTCGTGAGCCCCCAAGCGTCGAGCCCATCCATATATGTCCCAGAGCCCCTCGACGATCTCCCGATAAGCCCAATTACACGCGAGCTACTGTAGGAGGCCGAAGAGTGCCCCGGGGGTCGGGGAATGACTCCCGAACCTAGCATCCTTGGTTTCCACCCGACCGACATGCTGCCTCCCGAGCACGACACTGTGTCCACTGATTCGACCGACGACACATTCAGAGCCCAACTTAACTCAGTGAACCAGTGTCTGGAAGAATTCTAAAGGGAGCTTCGTAGGACTAAGGGGGAGGTCAAGGATGATGCCTCAGGAGCATCCCCTTTTACCCCCGAAATCCAAGACAAGCCGGTCCCTCTCAATTTCAGGCTCCCGGCCCTTGAGGTGTACGACTGCAGATCCGACCCCACAGAACACGTCGTCGCCTTTTGGGCCCATATGGCTCTCTACGGAACCTCTGATGCTTTGATGTGCAGGGCGTTCCCCACCACTCTCAGGGGACCAGCTCGGATGTGGTTCAACCACCTCCCCCCCCCCCGCTTCCATCTCCTCGTTCGATCAACTCGCAAGGGGGCTCGAGCAGAACTTCTTGGCTAGCATGTGGTCGAAACCATTCGTGGCCGCCCTTCTCACACTAGCCCAATGAGACGATGAGCCGCTTTCACAGTTCATTATACGCTTCATCGCCGAGGCTAGAGGGATACCCGAGGCTCACCCATCTCTTATCATGCAGGCTTTTCTGATGGGGCTTCACCCCTCCAGGCTCTTTTGGTCCCTGGTCAAGAGACCGCCTGTCACGATCCCCGAGATGCTTCAGTGGGCTAACCAACATGTTGCTGCTGAAGCACTGATGGCAGGAAAGCGCGAGGACAGCAAAAGGCCTCGGATGGACTTCGCCCGAGCAGTGGCCCTGAGGTTGCTCCCTGAACCATCTCGAAGAAGGCCCGACTGACTCGAACCACTACGCCCGAGACCCCCCCCCCTGAACGCTTTTCGAACCAAGATTTTCCTCTAAATCTGAGAGAAGGGACTCCTACAGGAGCCCAACCCGGTGAAGGCCACTAACAAAGACCGATCTAAGTATTGTAGGTTCCACCGAGATTACGGCCATGACACGGATGACTGTTGTGACCTACAGAACCAGATCGAGGAGCTAATCCGACGAGGTCGGGCGCTTCCTTAAAAAATCGAGGGAGTCGCCACCCCGACCGAAGGGTCTGGTCGAAAGACAAATCGATGTCATCATCGGCGGACCGACTTCCGGCGGCAGCAGTTCCACCGCGAGGAAGGCATATGCACGGAGCACGGTGGAGAAGCATCTGAGACCATATTCCGAGAAAGAAATCACATTCGGCACGGAAGAGGTGGAGTTCTCGGACCACAATGACGCCCTGGTGGTCTCAGTCCGCATAGCCAATGCTAAGGTGAAGAGGGTGATGGTCGACACTGGGAGTTCTGCTGATATCCTGTACCTGGACGCCTTCAAGAAGCTCGGACTCATGGACAACGATCTCTCCCCTATGGCGACGGCACTTACCGGGTTCACGGGAGAGTCGATCTCCCCCCTCGGGATGACCTTCCTTCCTGTCACCATAGGGAATGAGCCGAGAACAAAGACAGTGATGGTCACCTTCATGGTAGTCGACCTACCCTCGACGTACAACGTGATACTTGGATGGCCAACGCTCAACAGGATAAGGGCGGTCGTCTCCACCTACCATTGAGCCATGAAATTCCCGACCTCGTCAAGAGTCGGGATGGTGTAGAGTGATCCCAAGGAATCCAAGAGATGCTATTTGATGGCCGTGTCCATGCCAAAGAGGATACGACCCAAGCTGGCCAACCTCAACCCTCAGGATGACACGAAAGCTCCTACGCACCCGCAGCCGATAGAGAAGCTCGTCGAAGTTCCCCTGAGGGATGATTGGCCAGACCAAGTTGTTAGAGTCAGGACTATGCTCCCAGAAGCTGACCACGTCCAACTTATGGAGTTTTTAAGATGCAACGCCGATGTCTTCGCTTGGTCCTCGAAGGACATGCCGGGAATCGACCCCGGGGTGGCTTAACATCACCTGAACATCCATCCCAAGGCTCACCCAATCAAATAGAAGCCTCGAAGATTCGCCTCGGAGCAACAATAGGCGACCAGCCAAGAGGTAGACTGCCTGCTCGACGCCGAGTTCATAACCGAGGTGAAATATCCCCGATGGCTCTCTAATGTAGTCTTCGTTAAAAAACACAATGGAAGCTGGAGGATGTGTGTTGACTACATCGATCTTAATCGGGCATGTCCCAAGGATTGTTTTTCACTCTCGAAGATAGACCAGCTAGTCGACGCAATCATGGGCCATGAGCTCCTTACATTCATGGACATATTCTCGGGCTACAACCAAATCCACATGACCCCACAAGATCGAAAGCATACTACCTTTGTCACCGATAAAGGGGGTTACTACTACAAAGTCATGCCCTTCGGATTGAAGAACGCAGAAGCCACCTACCAGAGGATGGTCAACGAGGTGTTCAAGTCCCAACTCGAGAGAAACATTGAGGCATATGTCGATGACATGATTGTCAAAAGCAGGTCGGCAGCAACCCACCTAATCGACCTAGCAAAGACTTTTCGGAGCCTCGGACAATTCAACATACACCTTAACCTGGCGAAGTGTACCTTTGGAGTCGGGTCGGGAAAGTTCCTTAGCTTCATCATCCACTCGAGAGGGATAGACACCAACCTAGAGAAAGTTCGAGCTATAATGGAGATGTAATCTCTACGCTCGGTAAAGGAGGTGCAACACCTCACAGGAAAGCTAGCAGCACTCGGGAGATTCGTGTCGCACTCAGGAGACAAATGTCTCCCATTCTTCCGGGCCTTACATCGAGCAGACAACTTCAAATGGACCCCGGAATGCGAAGAAGCCTTTGGCAAAATAAAGATCTACCTCGGACAGCTGCCCCGGCTCACCTCACCCCTCCTAGGCGAGATTCTAAGCCTCTACTTGGCGACCTCGGAATATGTAGTCAGCTCGGTGCTGACTAAGGAGGACCAAGCCGCACAGCAATCGTCTACTACACCAGTCATATCCTCGTTGGGCCCGAAGAGCACTACCCGTCGATAGAAAAATTGGCGCTGGCATTGATCGTGACAGCCCGAAAGCTGCGACTCTACTTCCAGGCCCACACAATAAAAGTGGTATCTGACCAGCCACTCCATCAAATCCTCTCTAAATTCAACGTCTCGGGTTGAATGCTCAAGTGGTCAGTGGAGCTTGGGGAGTTCGACACCCAATATACACCCCGGACGGTCATAAAGGCCCAGGTATTAGCTGATTTCATTTCTGAACTGACCCCCAAGAACGGTCCGACTATGTAGGAGTCGATCCCACCGACCTGGGCCCTATATGTTGACGGGTCTGCCACATCGGGAGGAGCAGGAGTGGGGATTATCCTCAAGACCCCGAGTGGAGAAACCTACGAGCACGCGCTTCACCTGAAATTCAAGGCCACCAACAATGAAGTCGAATACAAAGCCCTTCTGTCGGGGTTGCGCCTCACCCTCGAGATACAGGTACAAAACCTGAAAGCCTTCATCGACTCCCAACTAGTGGCAGGCCACATCAACGATACCTACGAGGCCCGAGAACCGACCATGGCCCAGTACCTCACCGAAGTTCGGTGACTCTCAGTTCGCTTCAACCGTTTGGCGATCACAAGAATACCGCAGACTCAGAACATCCAAGCCGATGCGCTGGCCCGGCTGGCATCCAACCAGTCACTCGGGGAACCCTTGAAGAGAACCGAGATCCTCTTCACACTGACCCTACTGACCTTGGACGTCAATATAATGGAGGCAACCCCAAATTGGATGGAAGAAATCCTTCGCTACAAAGAGAAGGGCGAGCCACCCAATGACCTATCGGCCGCCCGTCAGCTTAGACGGGCCCAAGCATGGTATGTAGAGATCGGGGGCAAGCTGTACCGAAGAGCCTTCTCTCAGTCGTTGCTCCACTACCTATCCCCACTCGAAGTCGAGATAGTCCTCGTCGAAGTTCACGAGGGAATATGTGGGGAGCACATCATAGGCCGGGCCTTGCCTTCAAGATACTTAGATAAGGGTTTTACTGGCCGAAGCTATGCCGAGATGCTTTATCCTACGTACAATGGTGTCAATAGTGCCAGGTGCATGCTCGGGTCCAACACCAACCGACGGTGCCCCTCGCCCCGATCGGCGTAGCATGGCCCTTCGCGCAATGGGGCATGGACCTCCTCGGCCCATTTCCCCCGTCTTCGGGCCAACATCGATTTCTCATAGTCAGGGTCAACTATTTCACTAAGTGGGTCGAGGCCGAACCACTGGCATACATTACTACGAAACAAGTCGAGAGTTTTATATGGAAAAATATCCTCACGCGCTTTGGGATCCCGAGGGCCATCATAACCGACAATGAGACCCAGTTCAACAACACAAGGTTCAAGGGCTACTGCCAATCGTACGGGATACAATTGAAGTTCAGCTCAGTCGCCCACCTTTAGACCAACGACCTCACCGAGGTCACGAACCGAGCGATCCTCGAAGGATTAAAGAAGAGGGTGGACGAAGCATATGGGGCTTGGGTGGAAGAGCTCCCGAGTGTCTTATGGGCATCCCGAACCACCCCAAAGATAGTCTTGGGAGAATCCCCATTCAGCCTCGCGTACGGGACCGAGGTCATCCTTCCCCCTGAAATCGTGTTTCCAACCTTGCGAGTAGAAAACTTCGGTGAAGAAACTTTAGAACTCGGGCTCCGAGCCGAACTTGACCTCCTCGATGAGCGAAGAGCTGAGGCCCACCTGCATGCTTTAGCGTAGAAGAAAGTAGTAGCCCGAATCTACAATCGAATGGTTCACCCAAGGCAAATTCGGGTCGGGGACCTGGTCCTCCGAAAAATCGAGGTGAGCGATCCAACCCGAGCCAGAGGAAAATTATCCCCGAACTAGAAAGGCCCCTACCGGGTCTACGACATGGTCCGAGAAGGTACTTATCACCTCAAGACCATGAATGGGACCCACCTACCAAGGACCTAGAATGTGTCAAACTTGAGAAAATTTTATCCTTGAAACCTCGCATTTGTACTTAGAAAACTTTGCATTCATATAAGTAAAGTTTTTACACTATGATCAGTTTGGGCCTTACAAAACTGTAACTCGGCCTGACCAAAACCAAAAGAAAAGGGTGCATCCCTAACTCCCTAGCTTGGGGGAAGATCCATCTGGCTATCGTCGAAGGGGCCCTCATCGGGCATGTCAACCGTTCGGTCCTCGGGGAGATCCATGAAGGGGTCATCCTCCAACTCCAGGTCTGGGTACTTGGCATGGAAGTAAGCGAGCACCACCTGGTAATCGAACTTGTAGGTCGCCTGGCCTGATCTCTGCAAACCGAGTTTGAAGCCAAGCGACTTCTTGTATTCAGCGATCGTCTTCTTCGCCCGTTCCTCGGCACCTCGATGCTTCTCTTGTAGTGCCTCCTCTGTGGAGTGGGCTATCGATCGAGAGGCCTCCACGTTCCATGCGAGCGCAAGTAGCTTATCGTCTAAACCACGAACCCGCTCGCGGCTACCCTTCAGCTCCACCTTCAACTAGTTGACCATGGCTTCGACAGTAGTCGCCTGTTGCTCCACCGTCGTGACCACCTCAAGACCTGGGCCACTTCTCAACTCCTCCACCTCCCGACGCAGATTGGAGTTGGCATCCCCGAGGTGCTCGATCACCCGACCCATGTCCTGCACCCGATCGATCAACGTTGTCATGTAATGGTGGCTCTGCAAAAACACAGGGATCAGAAGGCATAGAATGAACCCGAGAGCAAAAATGGGAGGGGACGCTACTTACCCAGACCGTCGCCTTCACGGCATGGTCCATCAATACCACGGAGGGTGAGCAATACAGCTGCTTCGCCAGTCCCGGATGAAGCGTCCCACAAGCAAACTCCAAGGCCACTGAACCGTCAGCCCATACGCGGCTATCGGTCTTGAGGGAACGCCATCGGGTCCCAAAAGGTGCCCCTAGTTACCCCTTTAGTAGATCCGCCACCTCTAGAGCCTAGAAGGGCTCACCCTTCCTTGAAGATCGGACCCGACATAGGTCCTTCATTGATTTAGGGCGCTCCCCCTGCTTAGATGGGGCTTCATCCCTGACCGAGCCGACTCGGCCTTTCCACTTGGAGCCAGAACCCTCTCCATGCGAGCCGTTACTCGGCCCACACGCTATTCATGCGATAGCCTCGTGGAGTGCCAACCCCTCGGACAATTTCTGAGTTACCACCCTGGCTTTCTTTTTAGGGCGGTCTGCCTCTGCCTCATCAAGACCTTGGCAGTGTTGAATCTCAAATTTTGATGATTGGTGAAATATTTGTTCTGATCAATATTGTCGAGATAAGTGTGCAGGACTAACTACGATGGGATGAAAACATAAAGCGATTTACCGAGGTCAAGTCCGTCGGGAGTTCAAGAGTTCACCGAAAGTCCGAAGGATCATCGGAAGCATTGCCGGAACCAACCGAGATCGAATCAGGGACTTACCGAAGTTTTTAAAAGTTCACCGTAAAGATCGTCGGAGGTTCGTGGAGTTTATCGAGAAGGTTTGGAATCTTGTCGAAGACTCGTTGATCTCACCATATAATTCGGGAGCACGTTGGGAGTCCATCGGAAGAAATCCAAAGGAAGTGTCGGAAGTCAACCGGAATCTCGGAGAGCTCGTCGGAAGTAGACTTAAAGAATATTGGTTTAAATCACTTAGAATTATATTTTAATTCCGTAATTGGTATGTAATTAGGGTAAAGATTTGAAAATAATCCTGTTTAAACCTAGTAGGGGCCAACCGGGCTCTTATTGGGTTAATTTGGGCCTCAAACAGGGCCCATTCAGCTTTGTCGAATGAGTCAGTTGTTTAAACCGCCTGTGCTAGGCGGTGGAACTACCCAGTGGCCGAAAGCTGGGCGGTTGAACCGCCCAGCACCAGAATGCATGGGCGGTTGAACCGCTACCTTGGGTGGTTGACCTACCCTATATACTGTCAGTCTGACTACTGACAGGCAGTTGAACCGCCACTAACAGGTGGTTGAACCGCCAGCACCGGGAAACCTAAACAAAATTCAAATTTGGAGCTCAAATTTGAATCCTCTTTGGATCTATAAATACCCCTCTTTTCTCAGCAGAAAGAGCACCCTTTTGAGTGTTAGAAATTTAGCAAAAGCTTTGGCAAAGCCTTATTTTTCGATAGCTTGTGTTCACCTCCTTCTTTCTCTTTGAAAAATCTGTAAGAGTTTGAACTTCTTGTAAAAGGGTTGTAAGAGGGGTGTTTGGTCCTTCCCCTTCAAAAGGATTTGCTAGTGAAAGTTGGGAGCCTCATCGGAGAAGGCTTTGAAAGTGGATGTCGGTCACTTGACCGAACCACTATACATCGTGGCGTTCTTGAATGTGTGAGTGTTTAAATTTCTGAATCATTCCTTTACTTGGCTGCAAATCATTCAGTTTCTTTTTCTTTTACTCAAGCAACTTCAACCAAGTCATCTTTCATCGAATCAAAATTTTCATACGAACTAGCTATTTACGAAATCGATTTCAAACTTACGATTTTAATCCGCTGCACTAATTCACCCCCCCCCTCCTCTTAGTGCCTCTCCGATCTTAACAATTGGTATCAGAGCAAGGTTCACTCTCATATTTGGTTTAAAACCCAAGAGAGATGGCCTATTCTAGCATGCAAGAGGGTCATTCCATTACACGTCCACCTATGTTCAATGGGTCATATTACATGTATTGGAAGACTCATATGAGGATCTTTCTTATTTCCATGGATTTTGAGCTTTAGAGCATCGTCGAAAATGGATTTCAAAAATCTTCTCTTTCGACGAGCGAATAGAATGAATCGGAGAAGAAGACTTTTGCTTTAAATGCAAAGGCTATGAATGTCTTATTTTACGCTCTTGACAAAAATGAATTTAATCGCGTTTCGATTTATGAATCGGATTTTGATATTTGGCGTACTCTTGAGATCACTCATGAAGGCACTAGCCAAGTGAAAGAGTCCAAAATCAACATTCTTGTGTATTCTTACGAACTTTTCCGAATGAAACCAAGTGAGACCATCAGAGACATGTACACCCGCTTCACGGATGTCATCAATGTGTTGAATCTCGGATTTTGATGATGAAACTAACTGATTATGGTTTATTATTTAACTACATTTTGAGTTACACGAGTCTACTATCGATCAGGATTAGACAGTTGACGCTGGAGGAATTGACGTTGCGCCGGAAGTGATCATGTCAGGATATTGGATGTCGAGCCGGAGGTTCGGTCGACAATCGACAGAAGGCTTCATACATCAGGCATCGGGCCAAGAAGAGCATGTTGCGCCAAGGATATCGGGGTTGCGGAGGTCAACCACTGATTGAGCAACAGATCGCAAGAGAGGACGATGTGCCGAAGAATCGGACGAAGTACTGACCAATGACGTGCCGGGCAACTGAATGTCAATTCTTTTTGTAATAACTATCTAGATCGAAGTAGAATGTTTGTTTGTGTGTGTGCAGGATTAACTACGATAACGATGAAGACGTAAAGTGAAACAAAGTGCCGGAAGACAAGTGTGATAGATCGTTGGGAGTTCGAGAGTTCGACGGAAGTCCGAAGATTCGTTGGGAGTATTGCCGGAATCGGTCGAGAACGAGTAGGGAGCTTGTCGAAGGGTTTTCGAAAGTTCACCGGAAGGTTCGTCGAAAGTTCACAAAGCTTGACAAGAAAGATTGAAGCTTGCCAATGAAGCTCGTTGGAACTCGCCAAGATCATCGTGAAGTCCGGGAGCTTGCCGGGAGTCCGTAGAATGGTTTCCGAGGGTTCGTCGGAAGACCGCCGAAAGTTCATCGAAAGCTCACCGAAAGAAGTCTTATCTTATGGACTTTGTAATAGCTTAAAAAATATTTTTAAAATTTATATTTAGCACATAATTTGGTTTAGGATTATGTGTTTATCCTATAAACCAAATTTGGGCCAATTCGGACTTCATTTGGACCGATTTCGATCGAGTTTTTGACCGAAACCACTATACTGAAATGACCTGGGTGGTGGTACCACCCAGGCTAGGCGGTGGCACCGCCCAGTGGCCGAGAGCCAGGCGGTGGCACCACCTGGCTAGGGCGGTGGCATCGCCCAGCACCCGTGGGCACCAGCGGTGGCACCGCCCAAACCGTGGCACCAATGGTGCACCGCCAAGATCTTGACCGGAAATTCAAAATGGTTCAAATTTTGGCTCCAAATTTGGGCTCCAAATTTGAATTACTTTGAGGCCTATAAATACCCCACTCATTCAGAGTTTAGAGGGTGTCTAGAACTGAAAAAAGGAGGGGAAAATTCTCTTGAAAGTGTGTCAAATCTTCCCTCTAAGTCTTAAGAGTGTTCTAGTCCAAGAGAGGGGTAAGAGTGCTTGTAAGGGTTATCTCCTAAGCCCGTCAAAAAGAGAGATGCTGTGAGGAAGTTTATCCTTGCCCATTGGAATGAGGATAGCTAGTGGAAAGCCGGTAGTCTCAAGCAAGAGGAATCGGGAGTGGAAGTAGATCGGATGACCGAACCACTATAAAAATCTGGTTTGCATTTACGTTCTTGCTATTTACTTTGCTGCAAACTCTTTCCACTTAATTTGATGCTCTACTTCTCATCTCTACAAACATCTTTAAGTTAGAGCTTTTCTTATATGATTCCACTGATACGGCTTTCATAATACGAAACGAAGTTTTTACCGTACGAAGTTTTCGAAACTTGTTCAAATCACTGAAAATTTATCGTTCCTTACCACTGCACTAATTCCCCCCCCCCCCCCTCTTAGTGCTGCTCGATTCCTAACAATTGGTATCAGAGCCACGCTATTTCTCATTCGGATTTACACCCGTAAGAAATGGCTCTTCATGGCTTTCAAGAGGGCTTTTCGGTTTTCGTCCACTATTCTTTAACAGTTCGGACTACACATATCGAAAACTCGAATGAGAGTTTTCTTGATTTCTCTCAATTTAAACTTATGGAACATCATTGAAAATAAATTTCAACTTCCCTCTAAACCGATGAACGAATGGTCGGATTTGGAGAAAATATCATTTTCTTTAAATGCAAAGGCTATGAATGTCTTATTTTGTGCTTTAGACAAAAATGAGTTCAATCGGATTTCTACGTGCGAAATGGCTTTTGACATTTAGCGAACTCTTGAAATCACGCACGAGGGAACTAGTAGAGTTAAAGACTTGAAAGTAAACCTCTTATTGCATGATTTTGAGCTTTTCTGGATGACACCAAGCGAAACTATCGGTGATATGTACACCCATTTCATGGATGTCGTCAATAGTTTGGAAAGTCTTGGTAAATATTTTTCAAGTTTTGATTTAGTAAATAAGATTTTAAGATCCCTTCCAAAAGAGTAGGATCTAAAAGTAACGGCAATACAAGAAGCTAAAAATTTAAATGACTTATCTCTTGAAGAACTCATTGGGTCTTTAATAACCTATGAAATGGCTTTCTTGAAACACAATGAACTCGATAAACACATTGACCACCTTCCAAAGAAAAGGAAGGATTTGGCACTTCGGACTATGAAATGTCATTTGAGTGATGACTCAAGTGATGAGGACAATAAGAACTTTGAACTTCGAACACTAAATCTTAATAAGTCATTAAACAAAAATCTAAAATAGATAATGAACTTGAACGGAGGAAGAGGCCAAAGAAGAAGAAGAAGGCTTGCAAAGAAGAATCAAGTAAAGAAGAGGTGAAATAGGCTTTGACGGTTTTCGACAATAAGGTAAGAAACTCACCCAAGTTGTTTTTACCTTATTTTGAAATTACATGATGCTTTTCATGAATGCTTAACTTAGTAGGATTTTTTTTTGAAATTAAAACAAATTGTTTTAAAAAAATTATGCTATGCTTTTCCTTTTAGCATTTTTGAAAAATTATAAAAATGATCATGAAAAACTATATTGTTAAAGTTTCATGCATGTTATGATTCAAAACTTTGAATGATTATGAATGATGATTGCTTAGTTTATGATTTCCATATCATTTGTTGATGCATGGTTTAACACAAAAGTTAATTAGCATGATTTTGTTTAATAGGGTTAATCTATGATTGTGTACTTCGGTTTTCATGCAATGAGGATTTGAAGTAATATTGATTTAAAAATATCTATCTTAGATTAATGTGTCTTAATCCTTCTTATGATGAAGTTTTTATATGATGCATGTCTTCATGAAATCAATTGCAAAACTAAAAGACCTAACCCAC
Source organism: Musa beccarii (assembly GCA_024322285.1). Classification (NCBI taxonomy): domain Eukaryota; kingdom Viridiplantae; phylum Streptophyta; class Magnoliopsida; order Zingiberales; family Musaceae; genus Musa; species Musa beccarii. Next base: position 42,071,767 of record CM044400.1, on the reverse strand, counting down.
AAATTTTCAAAATGAAAGAAATATGGTTTTGATGTTGCATTGTCTTTATATTTGGACTTAATGGTTTTCATGACGAAAATTATTTTTCAGATTTTTAAAATGATGTATGATTTTAGCAAAAGTTTGAGCATTGATCATCTTGTTATAACAAATGAAAGAAAGAATTAAAATGACTTTGATGATGTATCATGAAAACATGCTTAATGATTGTATTATACATGATGACTTGAAATCTCACATTTTGAAATAATGCGTATGATGAATCCATGAATCTTAATGGTCTTGATAATACTTTTGGTTTTAAAAATGATGCATGGTCCTTACATAAAAATGTGAACATGCTTATATAAGATCAACCACGTAAAATAAAACACAAAAGTTAAAAATATTTTAATCATGATGTTTAATTTTTGATGTGTTTGGTCTTAACGGTTTTTATAACGAAACTTACATCTTGCTTTGAAATGTTGATACATGCTCACATGTAATCAATTTATGTTGCTCTTATTAAAAATTTTTGAATGAAAGATTTTGATGCATTTGATCTTGATGGGTTTAATGACAAACTTGTATTTTGAATTTATATAATGATGGGTTCCATACAAATGTTTGAACATACCTTATGAAATCATCATTGATAATGATGAAATGAAAGTTTGTTGTTATGCTTAATGATTTTATGATATCATGAGAATTTAAAGGTGTTATATCTTGATGACAAGCTCATGTTTGGTTTTAAAAATTTGATACTCATCTTTTGAAACATGAGTACACTTATATGAAACAAACAACTTAAAGTGAAACACATTATCATGAATAATTGAATATCATATCTTGAAATAATGTGTTATATTTTTATCTTGACGATTTTTATAATGAAGTTTGCCTTTCGTTTTTTAAATACTTATTTTGATTTGGTATAAAAAGACAAAGACATGCTTATATAAAATAAATGAAAATCCCTAAAAGAGAAATGCATGTTTCTTGAACATCTCTCTTTCTCTAAAGTTTTTTATTTTCCATGTAAGACAAGTGATAAATTCATTTATGATATTTTTTGAATCACTTAAATTATGAATAAGATTTTGATAATGTGTTAAAAGAATCACTTAATGCTTTTCTCATCTTATCGAGATTAATGATTTCATAATATCTTAAGAATCTCATAAATTATAAAAGTGATTTCGATGAATTGATTATGAGTTGATAAATTGAACTAGAATGAGTTTTATTTATATCAAGATTTTGATAACTTGAGTTTTTCAAGACCTCTTACTTTATACTATGATTCTCCCATGTTATTAAAGAGAAATCCAAATGAATCATAAGTTATTTTCTCTTGACTTATTGATACTCAACTTGAGAAAATGTGTTTTGAATGTTGAAACATTACATGTGTAATTTGAACATTTCTTTCATATTTCAATACCACTTTGTATGCTTCATAACTTGATGATTGAAATATTGATGTAGACTATTGATGTATCACTTGTCATGATTAATGCAAATTGCTAGCATTTTGAATCTTGAAAATGATTTTGATTTGATTATGGGTTTCAAGTTGTCAAATTATTTTGAATGAGATATTTTCAAGTGAATCATGAACTCTCTCTTAAATTCTTGACTTGAGATATTTTTTCTTATGCAAATTGAAATACTTTCCTCTATGATTGCTTCCTTTTTTTTTCATTTCCTAAAGAAGAAAACAATTCAAGTCTTGATATATCGATAAGTGATACTTGAAATTATTTTTATGATTCATGATGAATTTAGATCTATCATGTATAAATCAAGTTGTTGCTTTTACTATCAAATGAATCATGAGCCTTGACATCACATCTTTCATGATATAAAACTGACATGATTTTCTTACCTTGTATGCCTTTCGTGATGATTTAAACATTGATGTAAAACAAAATTTATATTCTTCCCTTTCTTTTTATTTCCTTCTTTAAAGACAAAAAGGGAAATAAAGCATGTTAACATCATTAATCATAACTTGATTTTGATTTCTTGGAACTATATATTTGAGATTCTATTTATGAAATCATGATCGTGATGATTTGAAAACTCCTACATGTAAATCAAGATTTTCTTCATGACAAATATATATAAATTTTGTTTATTCATGAATTGATCTTTAATGACATGACTTCCTTGTGTGATGATTAAAAATTAATTTTCTTTATGATGAATCATTGAATCATGACTTGATCTATAAGAATGCTATTTTTTTTATATATATCATGATTCTTGATTGTATACCCTTTATCATGAATTGAAAATTGATGATAAAAAAAGTATTTATGAATCATGATTTTGATTTCTCGAAACTATATGTTTAGAATTTGTTTTAAAATCATGATCTTGATCTTGCTAAAATGAATTGTTATGAATCATGAATAATATCTTTTGATCCTTGTTGATTTTTCATATTGATATCTTTCATTACATGATATGATTGAATGATTGATTGATACAAATTTAAATGATGTGAAAAGTTGTTAAAGGAAGAAAACAATCTAAATTTTGATATTTCAATATTTGATACTTGGAATATTTTAAAATGTGTTCTTGATGAGAATGTTTGAAATTGCTCTTTTTATCTCATGAATCTTCATCTTGATCTTGTTAAGAAAAATTTTAATGAACCATGAATCATATCTTTGGTATTCACGAATTAATCCTTATTGATATCTTTCATAAATTCTTTGAATCTTTTGGCTTGAACATTTGAATTGTGATGAATCAAAAAATTTTCTCCTATATGACTTCTTCTCCTATATGTCATGCTTTGAATATTGATGAAGATTTTTTATTGATGGAAGTTGATAAATGATATGAAAAGAGGATGCAAAAAAAATCTTTGTATTTGATCCTCCTATTCTTTTTGACAAAAACAAAGGGGGAGAAGATTTATTGCTAGCTTGCAACTTCAATGAAAAATTTCCCAGCTCGATCATTAAAATGAAGGAACATCCTATCATGAACATTTTAAATGTTGCTAGCATGCTACAAAAGCAAAGTGCAAACTTCCTATGATAAATTGTAAGAAGCAAGTGATGGATTGCTATGCTTGGACATCCTTGAAAAACTTGCCATGATTGAATGTTGAATGTTGATGAAAATTTAGCTAGTATGATTATAAAACTTGTATATCTTTTAAACTAGCTATGATGATTACTTCTCCTTTTGTTGATGACATAGGGGTTGAAGTAGATTGATGACTTCATGCATTGATTGAATATTTTATATATTTGCATGATGATTTGATGTATTCTCTTAACATTAGTGATGAATGTTGCTTGGATTTGGGATAATTCAAGTGTTCTATCAATGGCATATTGATAGGGGGAGTTTGATTAAACTCCGGGGAGTTAAGGTTAACTCCGTTAGTCATCAATTAGTTGTCATCATAAAAAAGGGGGAGATTGTTGAGTCTCGGATTTTGATGATGAAACTAATTGATTGTGGTTTATTGTTTAACTACGTTTTGAGTTACGCAGGTCTACTATCGATCAGGATTAGATAGTTGATGTTGGAGGAATTGACATTGCGCCAGAAGTGATCATGTCAGGATATTGGATGTCGAGCCAGAGGTTCGGTCGACAATTGGCAGAAGGCTTCGTACGTCGGGCATCGGGCCAAGAAGAGCGTGTTGCACCAAGGATATCGGGGTTGCAAAGGTTAACCACCGATTGGGTAACGGATCGCAAGAGAGGATGATGTGCCAAAAAATTGGATGAAGTGCCGACCAATGATGTGCCGGGCAACTGAATGTCAATTCGCGTTGTAATAACTGTCTAGATTGAAGTAGAATATTTATTTGTGTGTGTGCAAGATTAACTACGATAGCGATGAAGACGTAAAGTGAAATAAAGTGCTGGAAGACAAGTGTGATGGATCATTGGGAGTTCGAGAGTTCAACGGAAGTTCGAAGATTCATTGGGAGTATTGCCGGAACCGGTCGAGAACGAGTAGGGAGCTTGCCGAAGGGTTTTCAGAAGTTCGCCGGAAGGTTCGTCAGTAGTTCATGGAGCTTGCCAAGAAAGATTGGAGCTTACCAATGAAGCTCGTTGGAACTCGCCAAGATCATCGTGAAGTCTGGGAGCTTATCGGGAGTCAGTAGAATGGTTTCCGAGGGTTCGTCAGAAGACCACCAGAATTTCGTCGAAAGCTCGCCAAAAGAAGTCTTATCTTATGGAACTTATAATAGCTTAAATAATATCTTTAAAATTTATAATTAGCATATAATTTGGTTTAGAATTAGGTGTTAATCCTATAAACCAAATTTGGACCAATTCGGACTTCATTTGGACCAGTTTCGGTCGAGTTTTCGGCCGAAACCACTGTGCTGAAATGACTTGGGTGGTGGTACCGCCCAGGCTAGGTGGTGGCACCGCCCAGTGGCCAAGAGCCAGGCGGTGGCACCACCTGGCTGGGGCGGTGGCACCGCCCAGCACCTGCGGGCACCAACGGTGGCACCGTTGGATGGGCGATGGCACCGCCCAGTACTACCAGCACCGGGAAATTCAAAATGGTTCAAATTTTGGCTCCAAGTTTGGGCTCCAAATTTGAATCATTTTGAGGCCTATAAATACCCCACTCATTCAGAGTTTAGAGGGAGTCTAAAACTGAAAAAAAGAGGAGAAAACTCTCTTGAAAGTGTGTCAAATCTTCCCTCTAAGTCTTAAGAGTGTTCTAGTCCAAGAGAGGGGTAAGAGTGCTTGTAAGGGTTATCTCCTAAGCCCGTCAAAAGGAGAGGTGCTGTGAGGGAGTTCATCCTCACCCATTGGAAGGAGGATAGCTGGTGGAAAGCCGGTGGCCTCAAGCAAGAGGAATCGGGAGTGGACGTAGGTCGGATGACCGAACCACTATAAAAATCTGGTTTGCATTTATATTCTTGCTATTTACTTTGCTACAAACCCTTTCCACTTAATTTGATGCTCTACTTTTCATCTCTGCAAACATCTTTAAGTTAGAGCTTTTCTTATTTGATTCCACTAATATGGCTTTCATAATACGAAATGAAGTTTTTACCGTACGAAGTTTCCGAAACTTATTCAAATCACTGAAAATTTATCGTTCCTTACCACTGCACTAATTCACCCCCCCCCCTCTTAGTGCCGCTCGATCCCTAACACAATGGACTCAAAGCTCTTGGTAAAGGCTTTTCTAATTTTGAACTTACAACTAAAATTTTAAGATCCCTTCCAAAGAGTTAGGATCCAAAAGTTACGGTCATTCAAGAGGCCAAGGATCTTAAAACTTTTCCTCTCAAAAAACTTATTGGGTCTCTAATGACCTATGAAATGATATGTCATACTTATGAAGAGCTCAAGAACCCCCTTCCAAAGAACAGGAAGGATATGACATTAAGAACACAAGAAGACCACTTGAAAGGAATATCAAGTGATGAGGACTTTGACGAAGACATTGCACTCTTAACTAGAAAATTTAAAAAATTCATTAAAAAGGGTAAATTTAAAAATAAAACCAAAAATAAACTTGAACAAAAAAAGAACCAAGTCATATGTTATGAATACAAGAAGCCAGGGCACTTCAAATATGAATGCCCCAAAGCCAAGAAGAAGCAACTCAAGAACAAGAAGACTTTGAAGGCTACATGGGATGACTCAAGTGACTCTGAGAAATGTAGAACTATTACAAAAAGGTTCAATTTATTAAAAAAGGAACATGCTTTATTGCTAGATAAATTTAAAATTCTTGAGCATGATTCTCTCCCTCTACTCCCATGCTCTGAGTGTAATCACTTAGAAGTAATCGAAAAAGAGAACTTGCTACTCAAAGAGACCCTAAACAAGTTTAAGGTCAGTAGCAAGAGCTTAGACATGATCCTTGCAAACAAGGGTCATGTCAGAAATAGATGTGGAATTGGATTCATGAGTGGATCTCATCGAACTCAAACCACCTTCATTAAAGGGCCAACATTACATGTATCCTCTCATTTGAAATGTAATTTTTGTTATAAATCCGGACATGTTGTTTACAAATATCCGTTTAAGAAAATTAGTACACACAAATTGATATGGGTTCCTAAAAGAACCATAAATAATTCAATGCTAAATGACAAAGTTAGTAGATCAATATTTGAGGCACCCAAAATCAAATGGGTACCTAAAAACCATTTTCTTTTGTAGACACATTCACCATCACAAGCTAGGAGCAAGAGATGGTATCTTGATAGTGGATGCTCAATGCACATGACTGGAGATCCATCTCAATTCTCTATGCTCACTAGCAAAGAAGAAGGGTATGTCAACTTCGGAGACAACAACAAGGGTAAAATCATTGGCAAGAGAACCATAGGTAATAAATCAAGTTTTTCAATAGATGATATGTTATTAGTTGATGGACTAAAATATAATCTCTTGAGCATTAGTCAATTATGTGATAAAGGTTACATCGTGAGATTTGAATCTAATGCTTGCATCATTGAAAAACCAAACAACAACATATCCATGATTGCTTTAAAACAAAATATTGTCTACACCATTAGTATTGATGAACTAAGTAATGAAATGTGTTTTTCGGTTTTGAATGATGATGCATGACTTTGGTATAGGAGATTAGGCCATGCAAGCATGAAATTAATATCTAAAATCTCTTCTTAGGAACTAGTACGAGGAATTTCAAATATCAAGTATGTCAATGATAAAGTATGTGATGCATGTCAACTAGGAAAACAAATAAACACTAGCTTCAAATCAAAAAATCAAATAACCACCTTTAGACCATTACAATTGATCCATATGGATCTATTTGGATGAATCGATACACAAGTCTAGGAGGTAGCAAATATACATTTGTCATTGTAGATGACTATAGTAGATATACTTGGACCTATTTCTTGGCTCACAAAAGTGATTGCTTTAAATGTTTTTCTAAATTTTGTAAACTTACTCAAAACAAAAAGGGTTTCATGATTTCATCGATTCGAAGTGATCATGGTGGAGAATTCCAAAACCATGACTTTCAAAATTTTTGTGAATCTAATGGGTATAACCTCAACTTCTCTACTCCAAGAAATCCTCAACAAAATGGAGTAGTAGAAAGAAAGAATAAAAATTTATAAGAAATAACAAGAACCATGTTAAATGAACATAGTTTACCCAAATACTTTTGGGTCGAAGCCGTTAATACGGCTTACTATATCATGAATAGAGTTCTAGTAAGACCATCTCTATCCAAGACTCCTTATGAATTATGGAATAACAAAAAACCTATTGTTTCTTATTTTAAAGTTTTTGGTTGCAAATGTTTTATTTTAAATGAAAAGGATGCTTTAAGAAAATTTGATGCTAAATCCGATGAAGGCATCTTTCTTGGTTACCCTTCCATTTCTAAAGCTTTTTATGTTTTTAACAAAAGAACATTAGTTATAGAAGAGTCTATTTATGTAGTTTTTAATGAAATTTTTGAATTTAAGAAAAAAGAATTTGATGATGATTTTGGTTTTGATGGTTTGAATTTAAATGAACCCTCTCCCCAAAATAGCAACTTAAATGCATCTTCTTCCCAAATTTCCTTACCTAAGGAATGGAAGTATGTAAATACCCATCCCAAGGAGTTAATTATAGGAGACACATCGAAAGGAGTTCAAACTCGTTCTTCTCTTAAAAATTTTTGTGCTCATGCCACGTTTCTTTCTCAAATTGAACCTAAATGCATTGACGATGCCTTGAAAGATGATTCTTGGGTTATCACAATGCAAGAAGAATTAAATCAATTTGAAAGGAATGAGGTATGGAAGCTTGTTCCTAGACCTAGTGACCATTTAGTTATTGGTACTAAATGGGTCTTTAGAAACAAGCAAGATGAACGTGGTATCATGGTTAGAAACAAGGCTAGACTAGTAGGTAAAGGTTTCAACCAAGAAGAAGGTATCGATTACAAAGAGACCTTCACTCCTGTAGCAAGATTAGAAGCCATTATGATGCTCCTTGCCTATGCTAGTAGTAATAATTTTAAGCTTTTTTAAATGGGTGTCAAAAATGCTTTCTTAAATGGTTTTATTTTCGAAGAAGTGTATGTTGAATAACCACTCGGATTTGGAAATTCTCTTCTTCCCAATCATGTGTTTAAACTAACTAAGGCTCTCTATGGATTAAAGCAAGCCCCTAGAGCCTGGTATGAGAGGCTTAGTTCTTTCTTTATTTCAAATAATTTTACTAAAGGCAAGGTTGATACTATATTATTTATTAAATATTTTGAAAATAATTTTCTTATTGTTCAAATTTATGTTGATGATATTATTTTTAGTTCTTCAAATGAATCTAAATTATTTGCCAAGTGTATGTGTCATGAATTTGAAATGAGCCTAATAGGAGAATTAACTTTCTTCTTAGGATTACAAGTTAAACAACTTAGTGATAGTATATTTCTTAATCAAACAAAGTATACATTAGATTTATTAAAACAATTTAACATGGATGGTTCAAAAGCTATCAACACTCCAATGAGTACTTCCACCAAGTTAGACTTGGATGAAAGTGGAGAAAATTTTAATCAAAAAACATATAGGGGAATGATAGGTAGCTTACTTTATCTTACAGTAACTAGACCAGATGTCATGTTTAGTGTAGGTCTATGTGCACGATTCTAAGCTAATCCTAAGTTTTCTCATCTTAAAGCTATTAAAAGAATCTTTAGGTATCTTAAAGGAACTCCTAATCTAGGATTATGGTATCTAAAATCTGACAACTTTGATTTAAAAGCCTATGCAGATACGGATTTTGGTGGATATAGAATAGATAGAAAGAGCACATCCGAAACATGCCAATTTTTAGGACATGCACTTGTTTCCTGGACTTCCAAGAAACAAAATTCGATTGCACTATCTACTACGGAAGCCAAATATATAGCCGCAAGTGCATGTTGTGCACAAGTTGTTTGGATGAAAAATACCTTAGAAGACTATGAAATTTATTTAAAGAGCATTCACATATAATGCGATAATACAAGCATTATTTGTCTAACCAAAAATCCAATTCAACACTCAAGAACTAAGCATATTGACATTAGACATCACTTTATACAAGATCATATCAATAATAATAATGTCATTCTAGAATTTGTTGATACAAAACACCAATTAGTGGATATCTTCACAAAACCCCTAAATGAAAAATAATTTGACTTCATTAGAAGAGAATTAGGCATGATAAATTGTTCTAATACATGATGTTGTATGTTTCTTTTCCGAAATTTTTCAACTTCGGTTTTGATTGTATCATCTTAATATCACCTCTTCATTTTTGAATGACATCTTTACAATATCATCTTGGCATTTTGATCTTCCTATTGATGAATTTTTGAGTTATGACTTTTGATGAAATGATTAAATTTTCAATTTTATAGTTTCACATTGATATTATATTTTCGCATTTTGATGACATCTTAATATCATAGAGCTCTTATTTTTATCTTTTGATCTTAATCTTGATGAAAGTTATCATGATGTTGTTTTCCTCCTTCTTTAAATAGTGGTATTCTTAAATGTTCATTTTTTATTTTTATTCTTGTGCTAATCGGTATGATTCTTGGTTTTATGACTTCCTCATGAATCAGTACAAGAATATTTCATTCGTCAAAGTTTTTTCTTCAAATTTTTGATATTGATATATTTCATTCGTTGAAGTTTTATGAGTTTTGACATCTCATTATCATGAAGTATACCTTGAAATATGAAATTCTTGATGAATGACTTTAAGGATCTATGCTTTCACAATTCTATGAATTCTCAATCAAAAAATGAGTCTTATATTCTTCATGTATGAATTTTTCATGAGCATTTTGACACTCTAATATTTTCTTTTGGATCTTATGAACATGAATAAAAATGATCCAAACATTTTTCGGATTTCTCCGTCAAGGATGACATATTTTGCATTATGTTCAACTCATTTATCATATGCTTGATAATTGACCACTCATTTTTTTTTTTAGTATAATACCTTGTGGTGGCAACTTCACCTCCTTTTTGTTAATGACAAAGGGGGAGAAGAATATGTATTGATGAGACATATGAAAATAACTTGATAAAATGTCTTGTATAGTATTAAGAAGATTGAATTCAAGTGTTTTGAGATCGATATCATATCATTTTTTTATTTTTTATTGATATGATAAGCTAATATTTCATTTGATATTATACCTTAATATTGAACACTATTTGTGATATTATTTGATCCTTAAATTAATATTTCTTGTCATTATAGGTGTAATACCTTGACATTGTTTAAAATATGAAGTTTTCGTATTTATGCTTAAGCTTGCTTATTAAGCTTGATGTTAAATGAAATTTATCAGTCTTAGATTGAATTCAAGCGTTTTTACTTTCTCATGATATGGCATATAGATAGGGGGAGTTAAGAGTAACTCCATCATCAATTGATTGTCATCATAAAAAAGGGAGAGATTGTTGAATCTCGAATTTTGATGATGAAGTCAATTGGTGAAATATTTGTTCTAATCTATATTATCGAGATAAGTGTGCAGGATTAACTATGATGGGATGAAAACATAAAGCAATTTACCGAGGTCAAGTCCGTCGGGAGTTCAAGAGTTCACTGGAAGTCCGAAGGATCGTCGGAAGTATTGTTGGAACCAACCGAGATCGAATCAGGGACTTACCAAAGTTTTTGAAAGTTCACCGCAAAGATCGTCAGAGGTTCGCAGAGTTTACCGAGAAGGTTCGGAAGCTTGCCGAAGACTCGTTGAGTTTGCCATATAATTCGGGGCATGCTAGGAGTCCGTCGGAAGAAATCCGAAGGAAGTGTCAGAAGTCCACTAGAATCTCAGAGAGCTCGCCGAAAGTAGACTTGAAGAATGTTAGTTTAAATCATTTAGAATTATGTTTCAATTCTATAGTTGGCATGTAATTAGGGTAAGGATTTGGAAATAATCCTGTTTAAACCTAGTAGGGGCTAACCGGGCTCTTATTGGATCAGTTTGGGCCTCAAACAAGGCCAATTCAGCTTTGCTAAATGGGCCAGGTGGTTCAACAACCTGTGCTAGGTGGTGGAATCGCCCGATGTGCGAAAGTCAAGCGGTTGAACGCCTGTGTGAAAGTCAAGGGCGGTTGAACCGCCCAGCTAGGAGCGGTTGAACCGCCTAGCACCAGAATGCATGGGCGGTTGAACCGTTGCCTTGGGCGATTCAACCGCCCTGTATACTATCAGTCTGACTACTGACAGGCGGTTGAACTGCCATTGACAGGTGGTTGAACCGCCAGCATCAGAAAACCCAAACAGAATTCAAATTTGGAGCTCAAATTTGAATTCTCTTGGGGTCTATAAATACCCCTCCTTTCTCAGCAGAAAGAGCCCCCTTTTGAGAGTTAGAAATTTAGCAAAAGCTTTGGCAAAGTCTTATTTTTCGATAGCTTATGTTCACCTCCTTCTTTCTCTTTGAAAAATCTGTAAGAGTGTGAACTTCTTGTAAAAGGGTTGTAAGAGGGGTGTTTGGTCCTTCCCCTTCAAAAGGATTTGCTAGTGGAAGTTGAGAGCCTCATCAGAGAAGGCTTCGAAAGTGGATATAGGTCACTTGACCGAACCACTATATATCGTGGCGTTCTTGAATGTGAGTGTTTAAATTTCTGAATCATTCCTTTACTTGGCTGTAAATCATTCAGTTTCTTTTTCTTTTACTCAAGCAACTTCAACCAAGTCATCTTTCGTCAAATCGAAATTTTCATACGAACTATCTATTTATGAAATTGGTTTCAAACTTACGATTTTAATCCGCTACACTAATTCACCCCCCCCCCTTAGTGCCTCTCCGATCCTAACAGGCGGCCCCGAGGTTCCTTGTCGAGCCAAAGGATCGGCCCTTGTCTTTTCCTACTCCCGAGGAGGCCACGTCGACGTCGGAAGACGGGGTATTCCCTTCAGCGCTTGGAAGTTCACCATATCTGCTTAATTACAAGTTGGTCAACAAGATATAAAGAAATGCGGATAAAGGTGGAAAAGCCTGAACGACGAATCCGACCATACTTCTACGAGCCAGGCTGAGCCCCGCATCGACCAACCATCCTTCGGCCATCCCTCTAATAGCCCGAGAGGAAGACAAGATATCCCTCAAGTGCTCCACCCGCTTGGTCTCTTCATCAGAGAGGAAAGGGGGGACGTTGTTGATAGCTCGGGAAATCCACACCAAGCCGAACCCCCACTCCCCGCAATGGCTAACAAAAAAGTGATGCATCTTCCACCCTTTGTTGTTGGAAGGAGCGTCGCTAATCTTGAACCCACCCCAGGCGGTCAGGTAATACCCACCCCGACCCTTGCAGAGCCGAAAGTAGGCTAAGAATAGCATTCGATTGGTTCAATCCCCGCCCCCTGGCACTCTCCCAAAAAAACCACCAAGTAGCACCACGAGTTGGGCACCATCTAAGACGAGGAGATCCCCCACCATCGGAGACACTCTACAATAACCGAATGCAGCGGGAACCTCATCCCTGCCTCAAGGGCATCCAGGGTAAGTCCGAACCCGTCCAAGAATGGGTCGTAGGAGCGTTGCCCGGGAGACGGTGCGTGTAGCCGGTATTCCCTCGGGATACTATATCGATCCCGAATGAGCCCTAGCAGTTCCTCGGTCATAACCGAATCTACATCATGCCAGGCCCACATGACTTGAAGGGCTGTAAGCACCTTCAAATCCATTTGGGGTGACCCTGATGAACTTAGGACTTCTACTCTAGAATTTCCTAAGGTCGACTCGCTGGTCTCGGGATTCGACCGACTCGACAATGAGGAAGAAGAAGACATCCCGACCATAGGGCTGGGCACCAGGAGAGATGGACCGAGGCAAAAAAAGGCACTCAAAGAATAACACAATGACTCACCTCCATGCAACATGAGATTTATAAGGAAGCAGTGACGGGTTAGGGTGACGTTTGGTTTTCCCAAGGAAGGAAGTAATGGCAGCATTTACCAAGGGTCGCCTCGATTGATCCCCACTAGATGTGCACACCCCCAATTTCCTGTCAATAGGATGGCACATGCTCCCTCACGAAGGCACGTGACGTTAGGAAGTGCTCCCAAGCATCAAGTACCAAAGCAGCTCGGACACTGATCCATTCATGCCTGAGTTCACCAGCTCAGGCACCAGTCCATTCGTGCTCGAGTTCGCCAGCTCGGGCACTAGTTTGCTTGTGCCCGAGTTCACCAGCTCGGACACCAGTCCATTTATGCCTGAGTTCACTAGCTCGGGCACTAGTCTATTCATGCTCGAGTTCACTAGCTCGGGCACCAATCAGCCTGTGCCTGAGTTCACCAACTTGGACACCAGTCCATTTATGCCCGAGTTCACCAGCTCAGGCACCAGTCTGCCTGTGCCCGAATTCACTAGCTTGGGCATCAGTCCATTTATGCTTGAGTTCACCAGCTCAGGCACCAGTCCATTCATGCCCGAGTTCACCAGCTCGGGCACCAGTCTGCCTATGCCCAAGTTCACCAGCTCGGACACCAGTCCATTCGTGCCCGAGTTCACCAGCTCGGGCACCAGTCTGCCCGTGCCCGAGTTCATCAGCTCGGATACCAGTCCATTTGTGCTCGAGTTCACCAGCTTAGGCACCAGTCCATTTGTGCTCGAGTTCACCAGCTCGGGCACCAGTCTGCCCATGCCCGAGTTCACCAGCTCGGGCACTAGTCCATTCGTGCCCAAGTTCACCAGCTCGAGCACCAGTCTGACTATACCCGAGTTTGCTAGCTCACGCACTAGTCCATTTGTGCCCGAAGTTTACCAACTCAGGCACCATTCCACCTATGCCTGAGTTCGTCAGCTCGGGCACTAGTCCATTTATGCCCGAGTTCACCAATTTAGGCACCAGTCCACCTATGCCCGAGGTCACCAGCTCGGGCACTAGTCCATTTGTGCCCGAGTTCACTAGCTCGGGCACCAATCCATTCGTGCCCGAGTTCACCAGCTCGGGCACCAGTCCATTCGTATTAGGGATCGAGCGGCACTAAGAGGGGGGGGTGAATTAGTGCAGTGGATAAATATGATAAACTTCGACGATTTTAAACAAGTTTCAGAAACTTCATACGAAAAGAATAATGTTTCGATTAAAACCATTATGATTGCGTTGAAAGCGTACGTAAGAAGATGAGGGCAGTGAACTTAGCAAAGTAAAGGTTTGCAGAAAGATAAATACATGAACATAAACGCAAACTATTTTTATAGTGGTTCGGTCATCCAACCTACATCCACTCCCGATTCCTCTTCGCTTGAGGCCACCGGCTTTTTCACTAACTATTCTCCTTCCAACTAGCGAGGATGAACTTCCTTATAACTCTTCTTCTTTTGACGGACTTAGGAGGAAACCCTTACAAGCACTCTCTCCTTTCTTTCGGTAGAATACAAGTGAAAACTAATGAGGATTTTCTAGAGAGATTTGAATAGAGTTTTCTTGCTTTCAAAATGTTGTGCTTATTGTCTTTCTTACAGGAACACTTGGGTATTTATAGACCCCAAGAGGATTCAAATTTGGAGCCCAAATTTGAATCTCTTTCGTTGTTCCCGGTGCTGGCGGTGCCATCGCCTATCAGTGGCGGTGCCACCGCCTGTCAGTTGTCAGATTGACAGTGTACAAGGTGGTTCTACCGCCCAAGGCAGCGGTGCCACCGCCCATGCTTTCGGGTGCTGGGCGATGCCACCGCCCAACTTTCAGCACATTAGTTTGGGCCAAAAACTCAGCCCAAATCGATCCAAAATAAGGCCCAATGGGCCCCTACTTGAGTTATAAGATTAACACCTAATCCTAACTCAAATTAATATGCTAACTATGTAACTAAAGATATTTCCTAAACTATTACAAAGTTCGACAAGTCAAGACTTCTTTCGGTGAGTTTCCAGTGAACTTCTGAAAGTCTTCCGATGAACCCTCAAAAACCAATCTGTGGACTCCCGGCAAGCTCCCAGACTTCATGATGATCTTGGCGAGTTCCAACGAGCATCTTTGGTAAGCTCCGATAGTTCTTGGCAAGCTCCGCGAACTCCCGATGAACCTTCCGACAAACTTCTGAAAACCCTTCGGCAAGCTCCCTGCTCATTCTCAGTCAGTTCCGGCAACACTCCCAATGAATCTTCGGACTTCTATCAAACTCTCAAACTCCCAACGGTCCATCACACTTGACTTTCGACATTTTGTTTCGCTTTACGTCTTCATCGTCATCATAGTTAATCCTGCACACACACAAACAAAACTCTATTTTGATCTAGACAATTATTACAACACGAATTGACATTCAATTGCCTGGCAAATCATTGGTCGGTACTTCGTCCGATTCTTCGACGCATCATCGTCTCTTGCGGCTTATTGCCCAATCGACGGTTGATCTCTGTAACCCTGATATCCTTAGTGCAACTCCGCTCTTCTTGGCCCGATGCTCGACGTCCGAAGCCTTCTGTCGATTGTCGACCGAACCTCCTGCTTGACATCTAATATCCTGACATGATCACCTAGCGTAACGTCAATTCCTCCAGCGTCAACTATCTAATCCTAATCGATAGTAAACCTGTATAACTCAAAATGCAGTTAGACTATAAAACATAATCAATTAGTTTCATCATCAAAATCCAAAATTCAATAATCTCATTTTTGATGATGACAACTAATTGATGACTAACGGAGTTAACCATAACTCTCCAGAGTTTAACCAAACTCCCCCTATCAATATGTCATTGATAAAACACTTGGATTATCCCAAATCCAAACAACATTCATCACATATTATGAGAAAATAATAAAACCATCATGCAAATATATAAAATATTTAATTCAATACATGAAGTCATCAATCTTCTTCTCCCCCTATGTCATCAACAAAAAGGAAAAGTTGCATCATAACTAGTTTAAAAGATATGCAAGTTTTACAACACACTAGCTATTAAACAAGATATTCAACATATAATCATGGCAAAATTTTAAGCATAGCAACACAACACTTGCTTCTTGTGCAAGTTTGCACTTTGATTTCCTTGTAAAAGATAGACAATATAGTAATTTTTCATTCACTTCTTGAGATGTGCAAGTTGCGCTTTCTTTGCTTCCTTTGCGATATGCAAGCAATCACTTTAAATATGCAAGCTAAATTTTTATTACAACATACAAACATAGAAGTATGGCAAGTGTAGGAAAGCAATTTTTTTGAGTTTTGCATTTTGCTTCTTTTGAGATAGCACTTCTTTGCTTCTCTTTAAATTGCAAGATTACAATCGTTTCTCCCCCTTTGTCATTGACAAATAGAAGTTGAGTGCAAGTAGCCTTTTACATCAATGCTTTGATCATGACAAAATAACAAATATACAACATGAATTTTCAACATATTAAGCCATGAATTCAAGGGAGTCAAAAACCATGATATGAGGGAAAAAGATGATAAGCAAGCAATCAATAATGATAAGCATACTTTACGATACGCAAGCTAGCTTCCTTTTAATTCTTCTCTTTTGTAACTATGTTTCACCTTTGCAAGCTATCAACATTTTGTTTGCAATGAGCTAGTAATTTTCGTAAAATTTATAATATTTTTAACCATGCAAGCTAGCAATAAATCTTCTCCCCCTTTATTTTTGCCAAAAAGAATAGGAGAATCAAAAGCAATGATTTTCTTTACATCCTCTTTTCATATCATTTATCAACTTGCATCAATAAAAATTTTCATCAATCTTCAAATCATGATACAAATATAATGGATCAAGTCATGATCATAAAAGATATCAACAAGAACATAATTTCTTTTACTTCAATATTCAAATCATGACAAGTGATACATATTAAAATTCTACATGAATATTTCAATCATCAAGTCATGAATCATAAAAAGAGGTATTGAAGCACAGGAGAAAAAATCGATTTAAGCATGCAATCAAGTTCAAGTCATGGATACCAATGCTAGCATATTTTGCATGTATTTTTATGCCATAATAAAAAGAATAAATCAATGATTTAATCATATATGTACTGAAAGATATAAATATGTAAAATCAATAAGGACCAAAAGATGTCATACATGGTTCACAAATGTCCTTTTAGCAAGATCAAGATAAATGTATCAATTTTCAATTCAAGATAAATGTCATACAACCAAGAATCATGATATATAAAAGCATATCAATATCAATGATCAAGTCATCATTACAAGTGCTAACATATTTTCTTTTCCTTCATTTTTAAGCCATGATAAAAGAATTCAATCATTAAGCATATTTATTTTTCATCAAATTTTCAGTCATCACATAAGGCATTCAAGCCAAAGAATTCTTATCATTTCTACATCATGAAAGATATGATGTCAAGTCTCATGATTCATTTGATAGTAAAAGCAACAACTTGATTTATGCATGATAGATCTAAATTCATGAAAAATAATTTCAAGTATCACTTATTGATATATCAAGACCTGGATTATTTTCCTCTTTAGTAAATGATAAAAAGAAGTAATTATAGAGGAAAGTATTTCAATTCACATAAAATATCTCAAGTCAAGAATTCAAAGTCATGATTTCAAGAGATCAATTGAGGAGTCATAAATTCTTTTGTTAACTCAAAACTCATAATCAAATTATCAAAATAGATTCAAGAACATAATATACATGGATTCATCATTTATCTTTTATCAAAAATTCAAAAATTTCAAGAATCATACATTTCCCTTTATGATTTACTTCATATAAGCATGCCTTTGTCTTTTAATGTCAAATTGAGACAATCATGAAAGTTCAAGACGTAAAAGCAAAAACCATCATCAAGATTCTTAAAGTCAAAAAAATTAACACATCATACAAATAATTTATCATAAAATGATTAAGACCAAAAACACATAGGTTCAAAGTGCAAGAGTCACTCATCACACAATGTGTTTTATTTTAATTTGTTTGTTTCATATGTGTGCTCATGTTTTAAAAGATGAGTATCATTTTTAAAAACAACACATGAGTTTCGTCATCATGATATGATATCATAAAGTCATTAAGCATGATAACAACCTTTTAAATCCTTATGCATAATATCATGAAAATAAACTTTTTATATTTTTATTTTATCATTAACAATGATGATTTCATAAGATATGTTCTAATATTTACATGAAAGTCGTATAAATTTGAAATACAAGTTTTGTCATTAAGGCCATTAAGATCAAATACATCATACATAAAACATCATGATAGTACATTTTCTTATTTTTATGAGTTTTAATTTATGTGATTTGATCTTTCATAAGAATGATCAAATTTTTGTTTGAAAATGTTATGCATCATATTTAAACACGAAGACATTATCAAAATTATTTTAATTCTTTCTTTCATTAGTTATAACAAGATGATTGATGCTCAAATTTTTGCTAAAATCATTTTATAAATTTCATCATAAAAATGATTAAGACCTATTAATCGAGATTTTCAAATCATAAGCATGATACTATAAAATTATCATCAAAACGTTTTCAAGAACAACATACATAGATGTGTAGTTGATGTACAATCATTATTACAAATCATTTAAATTTTAAAACATAACATGTATGACATAAAATCGTCAAACATCATGTTTAGAACAGAAAACCAATGTAATTCATCAAGATACACATGCATGGATTAGTCCTCATAGGTGTATACACATTATCATATATTGTACAATCATCATTCAGATTTTATTTTTAAAAAATTATTAGAAAGAAAAAGCATAAAAAAAATTTCTACCAACTATATCAAGTAACTCATGAAAGGATCATGTAATTTCAAAATAAGGTGAAAGCATTTTGAGTGAGTTACTTACCTCATTGTCGAAAACCAATAAGGCATAGTTTGTCGTTTTGCCTTTGGAAGTTCTTGATTCGTCCTTGAGTGCTTTCATCTTCTTTGCCTCTTCCTCTGTTTAAGTTCATTGTTTATTTTAGATTTTTGTTTAATGAACTTATTAAGATTTAGTGTTCGAAGTTCAAAATTCTCAATAGTGTCCTCATCACTTGAGTCATCACTCAAGTGGCATTTTAAAGTTCAGAGTTCCAAAACCTTCTTATTCTTTAGAAGGTGGTTCATGTATTCATCATGTTCAAGAGTCATTTCATAGGTCAATAAAGACCCAATTAGTTCTTCAAGTGAATAAACATTTAAGTCTTTAGATTTTAAATAGCCGTTATTTTTTGATCCCAACACTTTGGGAGGGATCTTAAAATCTTGTTAGTGAGTTCAAAGTTCGAAAAATATTTACCAAGACTTTTTAAGCTATTGACAACATCTGTGAAACGGGTGTACATATCGCCGATAGTTTCGCTTGGTGTCATTCAGAAGAGCTCAAAATCATGCAATATGAGGTATACTTTCAAGTCTTTGACTCTACTAGTTCCCTCGTGCATAATTTCAAGTGTTCGCCAAATGTCAAAAGTCGTTTCGCATATAGAAATCCGATTGAACTCATTTTTGTCTAAAGCACAAAATAAGGCATTCATAGCCTTTGCATTCAAAGAAAAAGACTTTTTCTCCAAATCTGACCATTCGTTCATCGGTTTAGAGGGAAGTTGAAAATGATTTTTAACAACATTCCACAAATCTAAATTCATTGAAAGCAAGAAAACTTTCATCCGAGTTTTCCAATAAGTGTAGTCCGATCTGTTAAAGAATGGTGGACGTACAACTGAAAAGCCCTCTTGAAAGCGATGAAGAGTCATTTCTTACAGGTGTAAATCTGAATGAGAAATAACATGGCTCTGATACCAATTGTTAGGGATCGAGCGGCACTAAGAGGGGGGGTGAATTAGTGCAGTGGATAAATATGATAAACTTCGACGATTTTAAACAAGTTTCAAAAACTTCGTATGAAAAGAATAATGTTTCGATTAAAATTATTTTGATTGCATTGAAAGCGTACGTAAGAAGATGAGGGCAGTAAACTTAGCAAAGTAAAGGTTTGCAGAAAGATAAATGCATGAATATAAATGCAAACTGTTTTTATAATGGTTCGGTCATCCGACCTACATCCACTCCCGATTCCTCTTCGCTTGAGGCCACCGGCTTTTCCACTAGCTATCCTCCTTCCAACGGGTAAAGATGAACTCCCTTACAACTCCTCTTCTTTTGACGGGCTTAGGAGGAAACTCTTATAAGCACTCTCTCCTTTCTTTCGATGGAATATAAGTGAAAACTAAGGAGGATTTTCTAAAGAGATTTGAACAGAGTTTTCTTGCTTTCAAAGTGTTGTGCTTGTTGTCTTTCTTGCAGGAACACTTAGGGTATTGATAGACCCCAAGAGGATTCAAATTTGGAGCCCAAATTTGAATCTCTTTCTTTTTTCCCGGTGTTAGCGGTGCCACCGCCTGTCAATTGTCAAACTGATAGTGTACAGGGCGGTTCCATCGCCTAAGGCAACAGTGCCACCGCCTATGCTCTTGGGTGCTAAGCGGTGCCACCACCCCAGCCTAGGTGGTGCCACCACCCAGCTTTCGGCCATTGGGCGGTGCCACCGCCTAGCACTTTTCAGCACACTAGTGTGGGTCAAAAACTCGACCCAAACCGGTCCAAAACAAGGCCCAATGGGCCCCTACTTGGGTTATAGGATTAACACCTAATCCTAACCCAAATTAACATACTAACTACTAAATTAAAGATATTTCCTAAGCTATTACAAAGTCCAATAAGTCAAGACTTCTTCCGGTGAGTTTTTGGCAAACTTCCGACAGTCTTCCGACAAACCCTCAGAAATCATTCTGTGGACTCCCGATAAGCTCCTAGACTTTATGATGATCTTGGCGAGTTCCAAAGAGCTTCTTTGGAAAGCTCTTATCTTTCTTGGTAAGCTCTGTGAACTCCTGATGAACCTTCCGGTGAACTTCCGAAAACCTTTCGGCAAGCTCCCTACTCATTCTTGGCCAGTTCCGACAACACTCCCAACAAATCTTCAGACTTTCGTCGAACTCTCAAACTCCCAACGATCCATCACACTTGACTTCTGATACTTTGTTTCTCTTTATGTCTTCATCTTCATTGTAATTAATCATGCACATACATAAACAAAACTTTACTTTGATCTAGACAATTATTACAATGCGAATTGATATTCAGTTGCCCAACACGTCATTGGTCGGCGCTTCGTCCGATTCTTCGGTGCATCATCCTCTCTTGCACCTTGTTGCCCAATCGATGATTGACCTCCATAACTTTGATATCCTTGGCGCAACTCTGCTCTTCTTGGCCCGATGCCCGACATCTAAAGCCTTCTGTCGATCGAACCTCTGGCTCGACATCCAATATCCTGACATGATCACCCAACGCAACGTCAATTCCTCTAGCGTCAACTATCTAATCCTGATCGATAATAGACCTGCGTAACTCAAAACGCAGTTAGACCACAAAATACAATCAATTAGTTTCATCATCAAAATTCGAGATTCAATAATTCATGCCCAAGTTCACTAGCTCGAGCACTAGTCTGCCTATGCCCGAGTTCACCAGCTCGGACACCAATCCATTTATGCCCGAGTTCACCAGTTCGAGCACCAGTCTGCCTGTACCCGAGTTCACCAGCTCGGGCACCAGTCCATTCGTTCCCGAGTTCACCAGCTCGGGCACCAGTCCATTCGTGCCCGAGTTCACTAGCTCGGGCATCAGTCTGCCCGTGCCCGAGTTCACCAGCTCGAGCACCAGTCCATTTATGCCCGAGTTTACCAGCTCGGGCACCAGTCCATTCGTGCCCGAGTTCACCAATTCGAGTACCAGCCTGCTTGTGCCCGAGTTCACCAGCTCAAGCACTAGTCCATTCGTGCCCAAGTTCACCAGCTAGTCCATTTATGCCCGAGTTCACCAGCTCGGGCACTAGTCTGTCCACCTGTGCTCGAGTTCACCAGCTTGGGCACTAGTCTATTCGTGCCCGAGTTTACCAGCTCAGGCACTAGTCCATTCGTGCCTGAGTTCACCAGCTCGGACACTAATCCATTTGTGCCCGAGTTCACCAGCTCGGACACCAGTCCATCTGCGCCCGAGTTCACCGGCTCGGGCGCTCGCCCAGTCAACCAAGCAGCCCCCTAACGCACCACGCCAGCTCGGTGCCACCACCACAAGAGCAACAACGCCACGAAGTAACTTGCCAACCCCGCACGGCAAGCAACACGATCGAAGGAGAAAGCTGGACATGCCCTGAGCCCCTCCGCGAGGACCTTGGGGCATGCCTTATTTGGGGGGGGAAGTGATATGGGATATCCTAGCATCATCAACATCATACCAATCAGCAGACACATCAGCATAAGGCCACCCCACGTGCGTCGCCATATCCAGCCCGCCATCCCGGGTTTGATGCGACGGTGCCCTCACGCAACCATGTTGCCCAAACTCGAACAGAGCACCCGCTCCCGAAATCTCGGGACGGCGACGTATGGAGCATGCTATCCCTGAGACGGTGATGCATGGAGCGACCGTTCCCGAAATCTCAGGACGGCAACGCATGGAGCAGGCTATCCCCAACATCCCGGGATGGCGACGCATGGAGCAGGCTATCCCCAACATCCCAAAACGGCACCGAGCAGCGCCGCCTTGTACGATGTCGCCCTGCACGACTCCGTAGTCATCCGGACCGAGGTACGCCTCCAGTCGCCCATATAACCCCCCACCTGGCTTCAGGAAAAATGGGACTAACTTTAGCATCAGAGGGTCCTAGTCAGGAAAAATCTGACTCAGGCCTTCTTGGCAGGAATCGGATCGGCGAAGCGTGAACAGCTCGTTCCTGCCCCAAAATCTAGCCGGGCACCCTACGATCTCGGTGACTGGACAAGGCCAACCTGACGCGTCATTCGGTGATCGTATTCGTTCCACAACACATGCTTATATCACATGATTTATTTTCATTATACTATGGATATGATAGTCATTGAGCTTTGTAACTCATATTATTGTTAAATAATTTTTTTAAGTTAGTTTATCACTCACACTCATATTAGATTTGGGTTGGACTGTGAAATATTAGAAGATTATGATATATTTTTGATAGTTATTAACAAGATGTTATTATAAAGAACGCCTTGTTTATAATGTTATCTAAAACTATGAGCTGATGTGTATTGTTATAAAGGTTAAAAGACTTGTCATATTTAGAAAATTTAGACTATTAAATGTGAATGCTTTATATTGATGTAAACTTATGCTAAACGATTAGTTTTTATGATTATGATATTATTATTAGACCTTGTGAGTCGAGAAGTAGTTATTAATAATTTTGATTTGACATTTGATTTTATGGAGTTATCGTGTTGTAATTAGTTGCGGAAGAAAGCCTACTGTAAGTCTCATTTGTACTACATCATCGAACTACAAAGTCTCCTTCCCAGTGTGTTGTTGGACCACGAGCCTCCTTCACCCCACAATATTGTTTGCAACTTCGTTTCTTTGTAAAGGTGAACAACTCTCTCTTGCTGTAAAGGCGACCCTTTGACGGATGATGAATGGTTTCCTTTTGTACAATGATCCTCCAATAATTAATGAGTAGCTTCCTTTTTCTCCTCTACATCATGCTCTCCTTGCCCCTCTCATTCCCTCTCGTCATCCCTTCTCTCATTCTTCTCACAGTTGCTCCCCTCCCCTCCCCTCCCCTCCCTCTCTTCCATCTCATTACCCTTGGTAGCTCTCCTCACAATATGGTCTCCTATTAGATTCTTTCTCCTCCCTCGTATCCTTCTCTTTATTTCTCTCTTTTATCTCTTTTCCTCTCACGATCTCCTCCTACCAACTCCCTCCTCCCATATTATATGTCACATATAAAATTTATAAAATATAATAAATCATCATTTTATTATTCATAATTTATAAAATATACTTTTTTTTAATTAGATAAAAATATATCAACAACCACACATATTGGTAAGAACATCAAAAAAATCATAAAAATAATTGTTAATATTTATAAAATAAATATCAATAATTTAATAAATAATAATATATCGATTCATCATAAAACTTATGCATTAGAAAAATGATGATAATTTCTTACATAATAAATAAAATCATGCATTAACCACATGCAACACATAAATAATAACTAGATAACAAAAGTATATATTATATCTGATAGTGCACTCTCCCAACAATGGATGAAGAGACATACCCCACGAGATGGATTCCTCCCAACAACGAATGAAGATAATCCATATCACACTCCCAACAACAGATGGAGTGGTATCCCTCACCCACCTAAGTGGGGATACGTTCCTTCCAATAACATATGGAGAAACTGTCTAGTCGTCATATCTAACGACTCGTTAATCCCCGAAGGAAATCACCATACTTGCCATCGGTAAAGATATATAAACATCCATGATCATTTATTTATATTCATCCATTCATTCGCACATATATCCAAAAAATAATATAATCAAATATTATAAGAGACTATGTTTGATATATGATCTACTAGACTATATCAATTAGTGGCTTCGCACTGTGATGAATCCGTAGCTCCTTTCATATATTGTATTTCCAATATGAACCACTAGTTTAGTCATATATATACTACATAGTAACAATCATATCAATATCATAAACATAAAAAAAAATAAAAAATTAATAATTATTTTTATATAAAACTTTTAAATTCATCAAATCATAAAGGCATGAAATATTAATCTCTCAATAGTCCTCAATCAACTAAAACCCTAACTGGAATAGCTCAATTGAGTTAGACCAAATTCAATTCGATTATGACCTAATAGAACTAACCTTAAATCCTTATAGAACCTATATGGAATCACAGACTAGTCTAATTTAGATTTGATTGATCTTGATTAAGTCAAGTAGATTTGAACTAGTCAAGTTGGTTTGGAATCACCCTAAACTGACTTAAAAAGATCAACTTATTTGATTTAGTCAATTAGTGAGTTTAAACTAATAAAAGGAGTGAAAATTGAACTATAACATATAATACTTATTCAAACCAAACTAACCCAACTGAGTCTTGGATAGGTCACATGTGCCACATGTGCATGTCTCAAGTAATAGGTTGAGCTGAGGTATGATAGACTAGATAAAGGAGCAACGATATGTCTAGCACCAATCGTATAACTAAGTAGGCTTAACTTCATAAACTAAGCTAAGCCTCACTCACTAGTTGGGTTGAGTCTTACCATTGAACTGGGCCATGGTTGACGCGTTAGTTGGGTCATGTCTAAACACATAAGTTGAAATTATGTCTGACTATATGGACTAGGTCATACTTAATTGTATAAGCTAGATCATGCCTAATCACATGGGTTAAATTGTACCTTGCCACATGGACTAAGTCATACGTGGCCATATAGGTTGAATCGTAATTGACCATATGGGTTGGGTCGACCCAGTTTGATAAATCAATCTGATTTAAGTCAGACCTCATTTAGAGTCCTCTTATCAAATTAGATTTTAATGTTTAAAATTAATAAAGAATAACTCAAATCCATGAATTAAAGAATTCAAATTCATGATCTTAAATTTAAAACTAATTTAGATCATAGGAATATATACATTATTCTTAAAACATAAATATATCTAATTAACTAAATGAAAACTCTTAATCCAAAACTAAAATTTTTAATAATTAATTAAATCTTAAAATTTATTAAGCTTAAGAAATCAATATAAATCCAATAATCATTCTAACATCATAAATCAATTATCATTATTTATTAATTCTAAAAATTTAAAACTAAAATATTATTATGAGTCATAAAATTATAATAATCATAATATTAAGACTTTAAAACATAAAACAAAGCTGATAAAATAATAAAAAATCCTACCTCTCTTTTTGAAAGATAAGTAAATATTTAATTTTTATTTTTCTTTCACACAAAAATAGAAATATAATATTTATTTATTATATTTCACACAAAAAATAGAATGTATACTATTTACTTACTAAAAATCACATCACTTATAAAAAATAAATCAATTAATTGATTAGTAAAATTTTTAACTTATCCACATGATTAAGGAAATCAAATTTAATTATTTTCTTAACTATAATTCACAAACATAAAAGTTAATAATAAAGTAATACATTATTTATAGAAATTAATTTATATTAAAAAATATCGATTATTATATTATATACATAGTGAGTTTCTGATTTTGTTCAGAAGAGTGCCAAGTGTTTTATCACCTTAGCATCTTAGCATTTTTTCCAAAATATTAATTTATTATGATCTATATATACTTGTGAATAAATATTTATGATATCAATTATATATAATAAATATTCGACTACTAATTTGATAAAGAAAATATAACATGTAGACAATTATCCATTCGTTTGACATATCAATTCTTTGCGAGGATGATAATGTGGCTATCGACATAATAATATATTCAATTGGGACAACAACTAGTGGCTCTTAAAGGTTAGAGCAACTCATTACCTTTATAAAACCATGACTTCAATAATTTGATGCATGATTCAACTGTTTAATGGCTGTCGGATGAGTCGTGTAATCATTCTCATAAACCACAATTATATCAAATATTCTTATACCTGTATACAATTATTAGATATTTTATACCACAAATTATTAGACATTTTATACTACTAGTAGAAATTAATACATGGTAAGGCGTAGGTTTTTCTTATAAAAAAATTGATACATATTTTTTTTTATCGAAGGTTGATATGATGAATTGAAAAATCAATATTGAATACGATTTTATGTGATTGCTACCGTCGATCACCGAGTTATTTTTTTTTGCCAAAAACACGTCTTTTTGCAACCTCATCCAATAAGGACATGCAAAAAAAAAAAAAAAAGTTAGTGATAAACAAATGTGCGAGCAAAGGAAAAAAAAAACATGTTAATGATAAACAAATGTGCCAGCAAACTATCACCATACGAGTGAACTATTTTATGCGAGCGCTTGTAATTCACTTAATTTCTTGCCTAAACCAATGAGGGCCTGCAAGGAGACAAAAAAAATAGTGACACAAAACACATAATCAAATTATTACGGTGAGGGTAAATAATATAATGTGTTGATACATTATATAATTGTTTTTGCTTGAGCTTTATGACACATTATATATATATATATGATTTAGAATTTTATTTAGAGCGGATCAAAATTGGAAAGGACTAATTTGCAATCATACGACCAGCAAGTCTTCGGGCGTGGCTCATCTGTAAATTTGAACGGAAAAAGCAACCACTACAAATCGACAGTTAGTTACTGTTACCAACGGACGACTTGGAGGCGAGGACAGAGGATGAGATCGTTCTGGACTCTCCTCGCTCTTATCCTCCTCCTGGTTGGTCTGTCTCTCTCTCTCTCTCTCTCTCTCTCTCTCTCTCTCTCTCTCTCTCTGGCCACTCCGAAACCTAATTCCCTTGCGGTCTCCGCTCTTATCGATCTCCCTTTACGACCTAGTGTTATCAGGTGTTGGTCGCAGCGTTCGGCGTCGCAGCTTTCTTCCTCGAGCACTCGAGAAGAATCAATTGCAGGCATTCGTAAACGGCCCTCCCCCAATCTCGACCCTCTTTGTCTTTCCATTCGAGGTTCCGACCTGATGCTGCTATTTAATTTCCGTTTCCTTTTTTCATCCTTGAAAGAATCGATCCGTCTGATGCTTTCTTCGAAGATCCGAACTCCCTGAGGAAGGTATTAGCGTCAGAGCCCCTCCTCTTTGTTGAATCGGTACCTCATTTTACATTACTGCAATGGCGAAATATGTATTTGGACATTGGCAGTTCTTGTTGCCCTAACTACTTATCATAGTTAAGTATTGGGTCCTTGCATTCGCAAATGATAACTATCGGCTGTGACGATCTGCCATTACTTGGTCCACATGGTGAAAAGTGATTTGTGATTATATATGTGTCTACTCAAATGGATATACATGGTGAAACTTAATGTACATACCTGATCAAATGGATAAATGACGTTGTGTTTGGCATACCACCGTAGCATATCTTTATTAGTGAAGCTGGGTCAGCTATTAGTGGTGTTCCCATCAGATAATGCCTTGTGAATTGTTGGTGTATTTCTTTCTTCATGTTCCTTGGATAATTGTCTTTACTGGTGGGATTTGCCAAGAAAATTGTTGGCGAAACTGTAAGATCCTTGGACAGTAGTGGGTGCACAAGATTGTATTCCGATAGATTTGAGCTCATTGAATTTGTGTAATATTGTCGAACCTTACAATGTGGATGCCTTTGCTGAACAACAAATCAATTTTGGGCACTGAATAAATACTGAGATCACTAGGAAAATATGTGCTAGTTTAAGATGAATGAATGGAAATTCTCTGATATGCTTGTAAATAGTTTCTCTATTCTTATCATCTATCTTCCTTTGGAGTGTAAGAAAATCATGTCGAGAGCAATTAAATTTATTGACTAAGCAGTTGTATGCACATGGAATTGCAGCATGAGATTATTTATAATGCCTTAAATCCTTAGATTTGGTGCTGTTTAATTCTTAACAAGTTTTCTTCATTATCCGAAATCTGAATAACATTTCAATTGACTTCGTTATTCTGAGAACAGTGTGTTTTTTATCAAGTTATTTTACAACAAAATTTTGGATTTTTATAATATTAAGCTTTGTCACCATGGCTTATACTGTCTTGTTCCTTGTCTGAAATCTAATGCTCATAGACATAACTGCTATATTTAAATCTCAATTTCTAGTTTTCTTCAAATGTTTTTTGTCTATATTCTTTCTTGTCATGCTGTTTTATACTATTGAAATTGCAACACAGAAGTGTAACAATAAAAGGGAAGTTGTACAGATTTATGCCTTGTGTGCAGAACAATCAGAGGAAAGGATAAAGAAAAAGAATCAGGGAAACAATATTTTGTAGTTCATGAGCACTTAAATGACGATTGTTTGCCTGTATCTTTTATTAGTATTTAATAATTTGTTAACAAGTACATGATTCTACAGGAAATGATTGGTAAATTCTGAAAGTAAAAGCAAAGATGGATTAAAATGAGAAAAATGTCATAAGAAATATATCTGAAATAACTGTTATTACTTTCAATTCTGTTGTCTTGTTGCCTTAGTCTTATCAATCATGTGGCGTGAAACATTTATATTATTTTATTCATCTTGACGTATAGTTAGAGGCAGAAATTTGCCTATCTAGTGAGTGTTACTATGATGAAGGTAGTAATAATCCACAGATGACTTGCTAGCTTTTAGTTGGGGCAATCATAGTCTTACTCTCAGTAGTTCATGATCACTGCTTTAACTCAGTTCTACAACGATCATAACTTTTAATTCTTTATGGCAGGTCCCTTGTCCCTCCATATTTGACCAAGCTGAAAAGTACTTATCTCTAATTATTCCTGCATTTAATGAGGAGTATAGGCTTCCTGGAGCTTTCATTGAGACCATTAAGTATGTCGATGAATGCCGTGCACATTGGTCTATTCCATTGAAGTTTTTTTTCTTGTCTCCATTGATCAGACAAACTGTCTATTAACTTAATGGGCATATCATGATTATCATTGTGGTAAATAAAACAATATATCCAACAAAAAAACCTTATTAGGGTATCATTAAAACTAGGTTTCATGTTTCTTTGACGAAACAACTATCTCTGATAGCGTCTTTGGTAATGTTTTGTAGCTATCTCCAAAGATGGTCAGCCTCAGACAAGTCCTTTCCGTATGAGGTATCTAGCAAAACTTTCCTTTATTATGATGATGCTAATTGTCTATCTGGAATAGCAGCACCATGGAACTTTGAGATGCTACAACTACATGAAACAGAGAGTTCTATGTCATAGTTATATCCTTAATTTTAACTGTCACTGATCATTGTATTATACATATTACCAGAATAGTTACATTCTTCGTGTGTACTTTATATTAATGATAAATCAGGTATTAATTTTCAGATACTATTAATTTGGAGGTATTATACATATTACCAGAATAGTTGCACTGAGACCACAAGATTGAAACATTTTGAATAGAGGCCATAATGCTCCTATATAGCAGAATTTCAAGCAGATAGTTTGATATTTGAATTGCACCTTGCGGTAAACATTAAGCCATAACAATGTTGTTGGCATGCCAACCTCTCAAAAGCAAACCATTCTTGATCATAGACATCTTAAGGGATAAAACTTCCAGAAGGAATCCTAAGAATTGATTTTTCAGCCATGGGCCAAACTTGAACAATATAGAGTTATTTAATTAGGAAACAAGGACAGAGGAAAAGAGCGATTGAATGGAATAACTGAAATTTTCTTGAACTTATAGAACAGATGAACCTAACTACCTAAGTAAAAACTTTTGCGAGTTACTTTATTTTTTATAAAATTTGTCAAACTCGTTGTTGTTCAACAAAACAAAAATGCTGTACAAATGTTACTGGCTTATTTGACCACTCAATGCAACAGAAATATGACTTCCATCACTAGAATTGGCATCAAATAATTTGTTTTGACACATCCAACTTGTCAAGCTGTCACTGTATCAACCTATCTGTCAATTGTGTTTGATTGGCTATAAAATCTGTCTTATCTGAGAGTTAATTTTACAAGCATGGAATTATGCCTTTTAGATGTTAACATATCCAGAAGTTGGTTTACATCAGTCTCTACCAAAGACCAAGAAGTTGCATGGGTGCGTCTTATGTGCTTATGATGCCCTTTTCTAAATATCAGAGGCAACGCTAAAGATGCCCTTAAAAGTAATTTGCTTCTGTTTCTTGTGATGGTGTGTGTTGCATCAAGAACATTGCTCAAGTAATTCACACAACAGCATGATCTGAGTACAAAGGTGATAATTCCTGCATTTGTTGTTTTCTTTGATGCCATTGTTTGCTTCATCCGATCACTTTTAGTCACTCTTCACTTTTCATTCGTCATTTGGATGATGAGGTCTCTCATCAATTTTGAATTCTTGAATCTGTTTCTGCTCAGGTGTTGATTGTCGATGATGGGAGCAGTGATCGGACATATAAAGTAGCTTTTGATTTTGTAAG
Source organism: Musa beccarii (assembly GCA_024322285.1). Taxonomy (NCBI): domain Eukaryota; kingdom Viridiplantae; phylum Streptophyta; class Magnoliopsida; order Zingiberales; family Musaceae; genus Musa; species Musa beccarii. The sequence continues at coordinate 42,040,804 of CM044400.1, read as the reverse complement.
GAAATACAAGATTGAAAATGTAAGGGTTCTACTACTTGGAAGAAATCATGGAAAAGGAGAAGCTACAAGAAAGGTGAGTTATTTCTTCAGCCCTTTTTTCTAAATAGTGTAAAATTTTTGTTGTCTAAAATTGTATATGTTGTTATAATCGGGTCCATGATACCGTCATTGCGTGCAGGTGTCACCGAGAGTTGCTCGATGCAGATGCAGATCAGACGGCAGATCTCAGATGCAGCCAGGCGTCTGCGAAAGCGGTATGCTTAATTTAGGTGTAAATTCCTCCGAAAATACCTGAAAATAAAAAAAAAGATTAGGATAGGGTTTTTAAGTTAGAAATAAATATAGTAATACAATAAGTTTAGCAAAATCAATGTAAATTAGGTAAGAATAGTATCACATATCTTTTTTCGGACTTTAAGGACTAGTCTTGTGCAAGGTTGGTATTTCAGTCCATTCCAGATTGTCCTTCTGTAAATATTGAAATATCTATAGAAAAATCATTTGAATTGTTAGACGATTTTGTTACAATATAAACTCTAAAATTGAAATGAATTAAATAATCATATATGTAGATATACCTGATTGCTAATTCTACCACCAAAATGAACGCACGTGCCTCCACGGGTGGTGGATCGGGTCCTCGATCCTATACATCTGCATATCAATATGATATGTTTGTTGGACCCAATCATGAAATTGATCCCATGACATAGTGTATTGATACACCGTATGCCATTGGTGCATCAATGTGGTGATGATCGTAGGCTGATCATCATGAATCACATTTGTCCGAGGCAGCTCATGAGGCATATATTGGTGACTGTCTGAGCTTCTACTTTCGCTACTGATCTGCTGCTCTGTATCATGCTGTTCTTGGGAGAAGTATGACAAACTATCACCATACTCTGTTGGTCATATGATTCTTCATAATATGACGGCTGTGAATACGATGAGCTTCGTTCTGTGTCTACATCATGTAAGCTCTGTCGCATCTGCTCAAATTCATCCACTGGTTTCCCCTTCCCCTTTCGTGCATAAACTTGATGCGAACCTTGTCGAGTTCCATGATCTGAATCTTGGGTGGCATGTGAAAAATATTGCTCCTCGGTCCATGCACCACCCTCAAGTTGTGTAGACGAGACCAACGATTGCCCGGCATCGCCGCCATCATCCGTCGAGGCACTCTTGCTGTTCGTGTTCTTTGTCGTGTCTCTCGGCGAGCGAGTTCTTTGAATCGATTGTGAATGTGTTTCGCCACCTGACTCGATTCTTTCTAATGATGCGACTGATGCTACTGCCTTCCCCTTTGCCTTTGCACATTGGGCGGACGACTGTGATTGTTCGGTGTCTGTTCCTCGAGCAATTTGACTCGATGAACTCCTGCCATGTTGTGATCGAGGGGGACTTGTCACCTGTTGATGTTGTACTTCTTCTTCTTCTATTGCCTCGATAAAACGTGAAGGACGCTGAGGATCTCCTGCCTCATCAAGTAGAGGATCCTCTTGGTTTTCTGCTTCAACCCAATCTAACATTGGTTCTGAATCTTCATTGTAGAATTGGAGGTCAATGGGATCAATATCTGGTTCCTCTGGCTCCTTATCCAGCTCAGCACATCGTAACTTTAGTCGCATGTTATAATGGACATATACTAGTTTCTCTAACCGCCTATATGAGTTTGTTGCGGATCTTCGTGTGAATCAATGCAAATGTTGACCAATTACGTTCACAACCGCTAGATGTAAATAAATCAGTGAAAGTACACGAATGGCAACCTTCCTTAAATGTGGTGCATCCCCTCCAAATTGTAGCCACCACTCGACTGCAAAAAATATAAATAAAAATTTATTAGCATAACAAATAATTAACATCAAATATAATTGATAATTGATAATCAATATATGTAACTTTTCCTCACCTGGATCCATAGTGTAACGACACGATACTGCTACAACATCAGAGAATGAACCAATTGTTTCTCGAAATAATCGACCCTCCATAAGAGCATCAGCTGCATCGGTAGTGTTTGGCAAGAGCCGATATATAACATTTCGTAGTGTTGTTAGTAAATCATATTGTGTTCCGAGAGCATACCGATATTGAATTAGGGTTCGATAATACGCAAGACATAATTTTGTTAGTATGATTTTTATTATATATAAAAATAGTAAATTAATTTATTCTGAATATGAATTTACCTGCATTATGGATATCCTGATCCATATGAACTGCGGTCCGACGATCGATGATCCGTATATATTGGTCGGCTTTAAAATCATCCTTGAATGCTTTCCGACCTCATCTCTTGCTTGAATCAAGATATATTTCGATATCACGGCATCTGTGGGCGCTTGTCCATATCAACCTTTCAAGAATAACATAAAGTGGTTCCACACCTTTTATGATTTCTGTCGTGGTGTCCCAAAATCTAGAGGAAAGAATGGACTTTTCTATTTTCTTTCCATCGCTTAATCTCGAATATCTAGAATCACACCACTCTTGTGAGGTGACCATTGTCTTTAAGCCATGTCTTTTTTGCTGTAATGACTTTAATGCAATATAATTGGTAGCAAACCGAGTGACTCCAGGTCGGAGTATCTCACCGTTTACATACTTTTGCATTAAAGCGTGGACCCAATTATGATTATATATAAACTTTGTAATTGATTGTGCTCGAGCTACACATTTCTTGACCGCGTCCAACTCACCAATATCCTTCAGTATTAGATCTATGCAATGAGCTGCACATGGAGTCCAAAACAATGTATTTCTTTTTTCCATTAATTGTAAACCGGCCTTCTTGAAATTTGCTCCATTGTCGGTTACTATTTGGACAACATATTGTGGTCCGATCTCCTCTACTATAGTGTCCATCAAACTTTCAATGTAGTTTGCATCTTGTATTTTATCAGAAGCATTAATTGACTTATAAAAAACCACTCTTCTGTTGCAATAAACAAGAAAGTTAATGATACTCATTCTTGTTATTCCTGTCCAACTATCACACATCAGTGTCACCCCATATTCGTCCCATTGCCTCTTGGAGGATTTGATCCAATCTTTCAGTTCTGCCACCTCCTCATCTAAGTACACACCGTAAATCTCCTTTGGTGTTGGAGGTTGGATACCCGAGCCAGACTTTTGAATAGAAGAGATCATGTTCTGATAATATGGACCTTGGGCTGTGTTAGCTGGAATCCTATGGAAGTTGAACCATTTTGAAATTGCCTTCCCAATATCTCGCTTCTTTTCCTTTATGTATGCATCATCAATCCGTGTCTGTTTCGCTGTTTGTGAAGGATAGGCTTGCGGATCAATATCACTAATATCTGGTGCAGACCTTCTGCCAAGACCTCTCATAAAACCACGGAGTCCACTATGTCTCATGCTACTAGTTCGGCCTAACTTAGGAGGAGCAGTTGGGTGCCTCATGCTAGCCGACCTCTGGATTCCACTACCACTGCCGTGCTCTAATTGTGAGTCAGGTCGTCGATGCCTCATTGCTTCATTGACCATATGCTGATGCTCCAATGATGCACGAATTCCAATTGTGAGATTCGGATCGGCTTCATCGCCGCAACCCTCATACTGATCATAAACTGGTTCCTGTGTAGCCCTCCTATATTCTTCATCAATTCTTGCTTTCTTTTTTAATGTATCTTCCTTGGCTTGTTGTAGCTTGCTTTTAAAAAATTTACAAATCTCCTTCGGAACCTTCTTGCATTTTATAACGTCTGGATACCCGCCGGCCAAATGCATCTTCACCCGAAGTTATTCCTCCACCCTTGCCAATGTAATCACAATAATTACATTGCCAATGAATGATGACGCTTCCCATCTAACTTTTTGGCATGAGACCAAGCGTCATCATGTTGTTGTTCCTTTGATGTCATGCTTCTACCAAATTTAAATCAAATAAATATATTGAATTGATCATATATCGATAAAAAATCACTAATCACAGCATTAAATAACTTTAATAAAACCTAATTAAACCTATTTTACCATCATAAATATGTGAAACACATAAAAGAAGCATTAGATACATAATTTTAATCCAATATAGTTCAAATTATGATGAAATCATCATTAGATATACTAATTACATGATTAACAGTTAATTGCCAATTAATTACTTCTCTTTCAACACTATAAACATGTTAAATATCCTAATAGTTATTAAAAACATTAAATTGACCTAAAATTGATCAAATTTCGATTAAATCATCACTAAAATGACTAATCATAGCATTAAATAACTTTAATAAAACCTAATTAAATCTATTTTACCATCATAAATATGTGAAACACATAAAAGAAACATTAGATACATAATTTTAATCTAATATAGTTCAAATTATGATAAAATAATTATTAGATACACTAATTACATGATTAATAGTTAATTATCAATTAATTAATTTTCTTTCAATACTATAAACATGTTAAATACCATAATAGATATTAAAAACATTAAATTGACCTAAAATCGATCAAATTTCAATTAAATCATCACTAAAATGACTAATCACAGCATTAAATAACTTTAATAAAACCTAATTAAATCTATTTTACCATCATAAATATGTGAAACACATAAAAGAAACATTAGATACATAATTTTAATCTAATATAGTTCAAATTATGATAAAATAATTATTAGATACACTAATTACATGATTAACAGTTAATTATCAATTAATTAATTCTCTTTCAATACTATAACATGTTAAATACCATAATAGATATTAAAAACATTAAATTGACCTAAAATCGATCAAATTTCAATTAAATCATCACTAAAATGACTAATCGCAGCATTAAATAACTTTAATAAAACCTAATTAAACCTATTTTACCATCATAAATATCTTTCAATATTTAATATGCATGAAATATAAATATTTGACTTAATAAGCTTCTAATTTCAAATTAATCAATACTAAACACACTAATCATAATATTAAATATCTTAATTACTCTCTAATTAAAGAAAGAAAATACATACCTCTTGATTAGAAAGCCCTTCCTCTTAATCTTCCCAAATTGGCTTCAATTCAATTCACAAATCAATGTTTTATAAAGTTTAGAAGAGTTTGAGATTATGTAAAAGAGTAGGAGAATGAAATGGAGTAAAATTGAGGGAAAGAGGAGTTTAAAAAGACATGAGAAAGGGCTCCAACGGTCAAATTGACCGTTGAGTATCGTTACCACGATCGATAGCGGTCGAAATCGACCGTTACCGAAGTAGGTCTTCCGAGCGATAACGCAGTCGAAATCGATCGTTACCGAAGTCAGTCGTTACGGTAATTCGGCCGAAATCGAAATCGGCCGTTATCGAAGTTGCGCTTGGCGATAACAGTCGAAATTTCGACCGTTACCGCCGATATATCTCCGTGATCGGCCGATCACGGAGATACCAGCGCATGCCGCCGGTAGAGGCGGTCCGCGTACCGGTATCCTGTCGGACCGGTACGTACCGCCCGTACCGGGCGGTACAGCTCGAAATTGCTTACCTTGGTTATAATCATTCTGTTCATGTTGTTTGAGTATTTTATGATGCTCATTTGTGCTGCTAGCTAGCCAAGTTATTATACCATTTTCAACACTGACTGCTTGCTGCTTCACAATTCTGTGAAAGCGTTGTTAAACAGGGAATGTTGCACTCACGTGGTGAACTACTAATGCTTGATGCAGATGGAGCAACCAAATTAACAGATCTGGAAAAGCTTGAATCTCAGGTTGTCTAAGCATAGAATTTTTTAGTATCATCTCTTAGGTGTTGGTATGCGCTTGCTATGGAAATGATGCTGGCTTTTCTATTTTTTGCACTTAGATTTGTACATAAACCGAGAAGGTTAAAGAACTATATCCTAGTGATCAGAATTTGAAGTTTTCAGATATTGAAGTTGCAGATATTGTAGTGAGAAGCAGGCTTTCACTGCAGTTGATTTTCTTTCCTCTTAACTCCTGAGCTTTATATACGCATGCATATATATGTATTTTATGTACGGCTGACTTTTCTGTATTTGTTCTAGAGGAAGTGGTACATGAATCTTCTAATGAAGGGTTTCCATCTAGTTGTTCTGTTGACTGTCGGACCTGGAATCCGTGATACTCAGGTACTCTTCTTTGTATCAACCTCCATATCACTTGGTTGACCTAAGCTATGATGATAATATCATGATTATCGATATTGCAGACTCTTTTAATGAACCTGAGTAAACTTTGTTAGAAGTCCTTCCTATTTATGTTGATCCTCATGTCCATTGCAGTGTGGCTTTAGGCTGTTTACAAGAGCTGCTGCCAGGAAGCTGTTTACAAATATGAGACGCTGTTTACAAATATGAGACTTAAAAGGTACTTTATTATTAGAAAAGTGTTCTTCTTGCTTTTCTTGTTGTTCACTAGGCTGCTTTTATGGTGATTTTTTTTTCTGTGAGAAATTGGTAACATCAAACCTTTTTCTAATTGAACAATTTAAAAGCCATACAAGAGGCATAAATTTCAATCAGGACCCAAAAAACATTATGATAGGTACCGCTGGTCACAAACAGGCATGGTGTCCATTACTTGTTTTATTTTATTAAATGTTAAAACTGGATATCAGAAGTAAAATGTTGTCCGATTCTGTTTTACAATCACATTAAAGAAACTGACTAGTTAGAACTCAGAAGTTATTTGGAAGTTTACGAGGATTATTATTTACATCAACTTCTAATGTACATGTTGAAGCTACTCATCTATATCAATCAGTTTCGTCTTGGGTGCTAGTGATTGATGATTAACCTTTGTACGTAGTCATTTTTCTCACTAAGATTATACACGAATATGATTTATATTAGTAACTTTGTTCAGTGAGCATGGACTTGGTATCAATGACTATTTAATAGTGAGCTCCAGCCTTGGGGTTTTTGATGCTTGAGCAACCTGGTCAAACATTTAGAGAGAACTGTGAAGTTTTCCCAAGCTGTAACAATTTTGATTTCTAGGTTTTTGGAATGTTGTAGGTAAAGCGCGCGCACACACACGCACACGTACACGTACACGCACACGCACACGCACACGCACACGCACACGCATACGCACACTACACACACACACATATATATATATATATATATATATATATATATATATATATATATATATATATATATATATATATAATTATAATTGCAAGGCATCAAGTTTGATTACTCTTTTTCCACATTGTCGCATATTGATTTCATTTAGATGAGAGGATGCAATAAGAGAATCTAACGGTATTGGTATTAACTTATGCATGCAGGTGGTGATTCGATGTTGAGCTAGTGTGCTTATGCAAGCATCTTGGCATACCAATGATCGAGGTCTGTGTTAATTGGTTGGAAATTCCTGGATCTAAAGTGCGCTTGACTTGTATCATTTTCATGCTTATGGACTAGGCATATGGAAAATATGCAATTGATATGTCTATCATCCTTCAGTACGATAGTGTATTTTCCATTTTCTTTTTAGTCAGTGAACCCATGCCATTTTGTCGATGCGGCACTTGTATGAATTTGTTACTGTCGAAGTATCAGCAAGTCTCCTATGATCATCTTAAGAAATTAACCAGCATAAGTCTCGCCATCTACCTTATGCACGTGGAAAGTATACAGTGAGCCACCAATTCCAAAAGCGACCACTGTCCGAGATTATCATAGCTTGAGATGGGAGCACAACTCATGAGCTACAACGATGCTATCAAGGGATTATGTTCTCGCTGCTCTGCCTTCTTCACTGACAGCAATTCCCCTCTCCCAATTCGTGGCATCCCTGTAGAAGTCGATGCATATCTTGAGAAAGATCGAACATAGTTGAAACAGTTGCCAGGTGATGACAAGTAATTTCTACTCCGGAGTGTGCTCTTCCTCCCTCAAGCTCTAGCCGAACCCACAGATCATGCTACCATATCGGCCCCACGCAGCCAGCCATGTCCCATATGGTCCCTCGGTGGCAACCCACGTGCACGAATGCGTCGAGATAAGAAGAGGAAACAAAGCCGAAGAATCGCCACGGCACTAACAGACGACGCTCGCAAGTATCCGATGCGCCTGCCTCGCTCGCATCCACGAACCCTTCGTAAGGGAAGAGAGGCAAAGAGACCGGAGGAATGTTAAGGCCATTACCGGCAACTGTTACTGGGTACAGATACGAATCCACCTTCCATTACTTGTCACCATCTGTTCCGAAGACAATCGAACAAAGACGTGAAGCCAAAAACAGTCATTAACCTACTCTAAGTGGGTTTCAGCAGCAAGCCTTGAATGTTCTTACCTCTTCTCTTTCTCCTGTTTCCTTGTCGAACTCTCTCCATTCTCTCTTCTATTTGTGTCCGAGGAGCACTCGGAGCCCATCCAGAAGCATCCGTAACGTTTAAAGCTCGCGTTCGAGATTCTAGATAGCCCAACCCAAGCTAAGAAGGGAGAGGAGATGAATCCCAAAGAAGGAGACACAAGTTTTGAGCCTTTGATCCCGCCTCCTCCTCTTCCTCCTGTTCCCTCTGCGGAGCGTATGAACAAGGAAGAAGGCAAGTTGGAACAGGAAGAAGCAAAACAAAGCAAATGTGATGCTGGCGCTGCTGCCGCCGCCGCAGATGACGATGATGATGGTTATCTGACACCGACGTCTCCGCGGCACAAAATTCCGGTCCCTCTCGAGTGCCCTGCGGCCCCCAGGAAGCCTCCTCCTAGGCTGTACTTGAAGAGGAAGATGAGAAGTACAGGCCAAGTTAACAGAGAGCGGGAGACTGACTTCGACCACCTGAGTTGGGAGCTCGACGAATTTGCGCCGGTGGCTAAGAAGACTAAAGCAGAAGCTGCCGCTGCCAAGTGATGCTTGCTGTGTATGTGCGTTCTGTAGCTATGATATATACAAAGATCAAATTTTCCTTCTCTCTCTCTCTCTCTCTCTCTCTCTCTCTCTCTCTCTCTCATGGATTAGAATTTGGATGACGATCAACCATTGTTCAGTTCTTTTCTATTCTATGGAGTTTTCTTGGGCAAGTAATGTGCTAAATAATAAAGATTAGGCTTTATTACTGGAATGGATTTTGGTAGTCCGAATGACACCCGTAAAAAAGAAAAAAAAATTGAAATAATAAATTAAAATGGTTCGGAATACAAACTTTATTCTGTCAATAAAAAATATAGACCTTACGAAGGCAGTTGCCTTTCTGCTTCCTTTTTGTAATACTCACAAAAGAACAATGCACAAGTCAAACTTCGTTGGTCAACATTTTGGTTCAATTTTCCTAGGCATGCTTTAATGTATCATAATCTCTACTAAGTTTCTTCAGTATACGAGGAAATATTAATGCCTGGTGCTATTTTCCAGTAACTTGTCAATATCTACCATTAAATGTTTTGCACACATTTTAAATTGGCCCAATTTTTCGAGTCCAATTTAGGCTCGGTTCGTTTTTGAGAAAGCCCACGGACCGAGCCCCGACCCAACTAAAAATCACAGTCGTCCAAATGATTGTAAGTTTGATCGAACGTCCGCAGTCGCTGTAAGGTAATTTCGTTAGTAAAGCACACTTGAACCCCCTTTTTTGTGATTTCCTATGACTTCGATGTGCCCATATTTATAGGGTCAGTCATTGCCGCTACCGGGGTTTAGACGTCGCTGGCTGCTAGGGTTTCTTCCTCTCCGAGTCGGGGGTAAGAAGTCATCGACTTTGGATCACGTTTCTTCCCTTTTATTTTGGCGCGTATTTACTTTGCTGTCATCTTATGCATTTCTGGAATTCACGATTGTTCTTAGTGCACATTTGAATTGGATTTTTCTGTTATTTTTCGATGGGGTTTTGATCTGTAAGTGCTTCGATCGATTGATCTTGGGTGTTTTAAGATGCCGATCTTGTCGTTGCTAGATTCTCTGGAACCTGATTAGTTTCTTTTCATTTGTTATTAGTAGGTAGCGGACGGTGTTCTCTCGCCGGGCCTAGAGATGGCCCCTCCTCAGCCGAACACCGGTCTCTTTGTTGGGCTCAACAAAGGGCACATCGTCACCAGGAGGGAGTTGCCTCCTCTTCCTTCCAGCAGAAAAGGGGTATGAATCTGAAGCACCTGAAAGATGGAGGTTTTGATCTCTTGTTGGTAGTCATTTCTGATGTAGTTGGAAATTGCGGGTGTTTATGTTTTTTCCGTTCTTAGATGGTCTTTTACATAGATGGGATATTAATGTTCAAGAGATTAATGCATGAAGAGGCTGTAGGGTAAGTTTTAGATAAGTGGAGTCGGTGATTGATCCATTCTGTTAGTTTACTTGGACAAGTTGTATAGAATTATATGGCAACTGGTGACCCACATAGTGATTTAGCAACTCTAGTTGGCAGGTGTTATTTCTGGTGCATTCTGTAGAGTCTTTCACAATATTGTTGAAGCATATAATGATGATATGCTACAGAGCAAGAGACTTTTATCATATTGTTAATGTTCAACTCCATCTACATTTCGTGTCATTTGAAGTAGCACACAAGCACTGACATCTGTGATATAGACTTCTAATGTAGAGTACCTTGTGCTTCAAGAGCTGTTCAAGAGGAACAGTGGGCTATGCCTCAAATTGATGAAATGGTTGCCTAATTGAACAGTTCATTTGAGGTAGCCATCTAAGAGGAGTGAGTACAAGATAAACATCAGAATTTATTTATTTTCTCATATAAGTTTTATTTTGCAATGCAGGCATGTGCAACCAGTTGAGCTAGGCTTTTTCTTTATTTCAGAATTGCAGTTATTTTCTCTTCACTAATATGTTGATTTTTTTAGAAGTCAGAATTTATAACAGTCTTCAGATTATATTCAAAGGAAGAAAGGCCAAAAAAAATCCTTTATTTTTTACGTACACTTAAGTTTATTTTTACTTGAATTTTATGCTGTAAAACTGATCATTGTTGGACAATCATATGCAGAAAACTAGCAAGAGGGTGCATTTTGTTAGGAATTTGATCAGGGAAGTGGCTGGGTTTGCACCTTATGAGAAGAGGATTACGGAGCTGTTGAAAGTTGGAAAGGACAAGCGTGCACTGAAAGTTGCTAAGAGAAAGCTGGGTACACACAAGAGAGCCAAAAAGAAGAGAGAGGAGATGGCTAATGTTCTCCGGAAGATGAGGTAAGGGGCTTTTTTCTTAAAATCTAAATCTACATGCTACTTGTTTCTTATTTCTTTTTGACGATAACTAAATGTAACATGAGCTATCTGTTCTTAAACTAAATCTAATTATTCATGTTCAGAATACTGCTGATTATTAGAATAGGGCAACAAATAAAATCAGAGAAGTTTGTTATAATGATTTTTTCAAAATTATTATTGATTAATTGAGTTAAATTTGATGATAAATTGAGTTTTGTGATAATTTTTTTATGTTTTCTCTATCCATTCCAATTGTATTTCACATCATGGTCATTTGTCCCTTCGTTGTTTGATACATTATCACACTTTAACAACACTTGGAAATTCTAGAAGAGCATCTTAATTTTAATGCTATTTTTTTCTCTGCATTTTTTTCAGACACAATTGGTCTAAATTTAACTATTGTTGCTTCTTCATAATGCTGTAATGAACTGCAAGGTGAGGCATGTAGCTCAATGAGTTAAGTAGAATTGGGTGCATGACTCCTTTTGCTTCATCACAAAATTGTTGTTGATTTGCATGTAAAGAGTAACCAAATAAGGCTGTTATATCTTGTTAAAAAATTCAGCAATGAGTTAAGCGAGCATAACTATCCAATAAATTTTGTTATTTTGGGATGGATAGTTGGTTCTTTTGGGAGGGATAGAGGTTTATGGTGGACATATGATATGACCTATGAAAATTTTAAATGTCAGCTAGATAAATGGTCTTAGGTTGCCATTTCATATGTTCATTAGCAGTATGAAGGATGGTAAACACATTTCTGGTGTAGGTTTGGCTAGGTTTTGATTGGCTAGTAATTGTAATTGGAAGATTAAATTTGTAAGGTGGCTAAGGTCTCTTACATTTGAGGGATTGTTCCAGACTAGCTGCTCAATGTGATGTTTGGATCAGAATTATGCAGTTTCCTTGCTTATATCCACTAATTGTGACAGCCTTCACTCACTTCCCTTCATCCTTGTGTTTCCTGTTTTTATTTTCATCATGTCTCTTTTTCTTCTCTGTATCTGTTGCCTCCATGCTTTACTAGCTGATGGAACTTGTTGCCTTTCTCCTTGTTGCTGAACTCTAGCACAAGCTAAGCTCATTGATCTTAGGTTGAGTTAAACCTTATACGATGGATAATTAAGATTTAAGCCTCTATGGAGTTGTGGTATAGTATTTTTCTTGGGAGCCTAATTTGGTCAACCAGCATCTCAAGTTGAATGCTCGTGGAAAATGTTACCTGATAACATGTTAAGCAGGGTAACGTTTCTGACTCCACTAATTCTATTGGATCTTTACCTGTAGGCATTAATGGTCTGATACTTTTTTGTTTTTGTAGGAATTTTTTCATTTTTGATCTTCACCTTCATATCTTCTATCACTGTCTTATAAACATTTCTGCTCATTTGTAAGTTTTTAAGCTGTAATATTTTCATATCTAACCTTCACGGAAGAGCTGATTACTATTAGGGTAGAAAACACTTATTCCCAGTCCTTGTAACGTAAGCTAACTTTAGTTTAAAAGTGTTTAAGGTTATTGTTGATTTTGATAAGTCTAGGAGATTGTGATGTATTTTGGCATGATTTTTTTGAACATATAACTAAACATGTGTTTCATGCTGATGTATCAGATTTTTTTAACATATAACTAAACGTGTGTTTCATACTGATCTATCATGAACTGCACTTGCACTCATGCAATATAATTTTTGTTACCCTTGTTGAAGTTGAGGCTCAATTCTGAATGACATATTTAGTTTGCTGATGTTACAATCTTTTCCCAGGGAAAAAATTACTACATAAATCCATCACAGCTATGTTGATATAATCTTTAATGTGCTACTTATCTGAAAAATCTCAATACTACCCTTTATATTAAACTATATTGTGTCTCTCTTGTCCTAAATGATCATTGTGAAGTTGATCAAAACAGCAACCTTTGAACATTAGGATGATCTATGATGGTCTTTATTTATGGATGGACATAGATTTAACTCCCCTGATAGAACTTTTGGGCCCATATCAAGCATCAACAAGCATAAGTTGTTAAAAAGCAGATATCTTTTGAAGTTTTTGTATAAAGTAGCAGTAGTTCCTAAATGTGACTTTTTATCTTTTTGGTTACCATTCTTTTGATTGCAACCTCCTACCCCTTATGTCACGGACAAAATTGTAAACGGCTTGTTCGGTGTAACACTTATATGTGTCCGTGTCCCTTTTGGTTTGTTATTACTTGTAAAGGGCTTGCCAAAGGCTAAATGCCCAATTTGAGTGAGTTTGACAGCCATTGTCGGCTTGTACAGAAAGTTTGTGTCATGTGGACACTTGTACTAGATTCGGTCTGTAGTGGACCAATTTTATGCCTTTGTTGTGCAACTGCTTACGAGCTTGTAATATCCATGGTTGGAATGTGCATCGGCTATAAAGTGTTTGCTAAAAGAGTGGCTTACGGATCCCGTCGGCGCTTTCTCGTCCCGTCTTCTCTTTCGTTGGTCCTAAGGGATTGTAGGAGATTTCGGGAGGTGACCTTTCTTGGTGATACGCATTGGTGCCGCGTAAGCTTAGCAAAACCAAATAAGTCCGTGACGATGATGGTATCGAGCGGGACAAGCCCACTTACAAACACTTAGCATGCGACGGCGTGGGGACCTAGCTAGGCACCACAAGTACAACAAGCTAAGAAGAATTGCGGGCGCACAAAGGTCGGGATGGCCGAGTTCGAGCAAGTGAGCTCGACGTTAACACCCAACCTTGATGGTGCTCGAGGCAAGCGGAGTGCTGGCAAAGGATGAGGCCGGCGGGCGGAGTGGGTTGTTCAACGATCGAAAGAGTTGTAAACTCAAGAATTCGATACTCATGCATGGCCTTGCGTGCGCGACGATGGATTGTTCGCGGCCATCCCAAGGCGGCGAAGGTCGGCGCCACGTGGAGCATTAAAACTTTCTCTTCGGCATGCGGGATACTTTCATAAGAGGTGAAGTGTGCGGCGAGTTCAAGATTTTGCTAGACCCGTAGGGGTGCAAAGGTCATGAGTCAGTATTGGTGAAGCGTCACAATCTAGCAAGTGCATTCTGCAGCGAGAATGGGCACGATTTGTTCAAGCAGAGGCGAAGTAGTCCAAGAGGATGGTGGTCTCCAAAACTTCCAAAGGAAGGATCAAAGAGCGAAGTTGCTCCAACGGACGAGATACCAGGAGGGATAAGTCCCGGTTCTCTGAGGTAGAATCACGCGATGAACCGCACTAGTTGAGGAGTACCTCAAGACGGCTCGATGGATCGAGTGAGCGGTAGGAGTCATTGCATGATCTCGCAAGTGGTGATGCGTTGGTGGGCGATAAGCGAGATCAGTGGGGAGCAACCCAGCAACACAAAGTGAAAGCACACTTGGAGCCGATAGTGAGATCGGACTCAACGGAGGGGCTAACTCGTGGAATGGTTGGCGCGAGGGCCACCATTAACGCAATGCAAATCGAGAAGCGGAACAACTTGTGGGTAACTTGTTGATGTACCCAAACCGCATGAAGGAGTTGCGAAAGAAGATAGAACGTGGAGCGGGGCGCTGAGCTTTCCTTAGGCAGAAGTCAAGGACATGGACTCTTGCGAGAGACAAGAATAGGATCATGTCGTTCCTTGAGTTCTCTATTCGACGGAGCGACTCATCTTGTATGGTGCGAAAGACGAAGGGAACTTGGGCATATGCACCTCATCTCGGTGAAGCATTTGACTGAGGAACTAAGGCGATACAACTTGCGATGCGGCGGCCGGTGTTAGAAGGCCTTGGCACGGGGCAAGAGGATGCTAAGGCGATTCTCTTGAAGAATATGCCACAGTGTTGCTATTTGAGTTGCTATGAGAAAGCGGTGCGCGGTGATTGTCTTTGGTAAGGCGAGTCCCGATCCGACAAATGTGCACTATTTCAGTAAATCGGGGACTTCGAGGAGCGCTAGGCGATGGATCGTCCTAGAGCTAAGCTTCGTCCGAGTGTGACCCGAGAGTGGGTGGACGAAGGTTGATTGCGAAAAGGAGCGAACAGAATCGAAAAGTGGCGAAGGCCTGCGATGTGTTAGCGAAGTCCACATATGGAGATATCGCGATTCGAGTTCATACCACAGGATCGAGAATGCGAGGAGATGTCACCAGGCGATGACATGATGCGGCGGATCGTAGTGGAATGGTTCGTGGCAAGTCGACACACACGGTGAGTCCCACGGGGGACTAGATCATGCAGAGGTATGATCGGGAGCGCGACTAGGAGCTCCAAGTCGGTGAACAACACGACGGCAAGAAGAGCTATGGATTGCGGTGAATGCCATGGTTTCGCATGGCGGGTCTTACGTGCGTGCACCGAATGTTGCATTGAATGGAAGCCTTGGACATCGGCTTATGGGGCTATGCCTATCGAGGAAGAAGTTCGGATGCAAGTACCAGGGAGTCCCATGTGAGGACCGGATCACGCAGAGGTATGATCGGAGCGGTGAAGAGTGGAATCGCCAGAGCTCACATTCGCTAAGGGAGCCCTGTAAGTCGAGGACAAGGCCAAGTAAGCGGCGTTGCGACCAACGGCTAAGGAGAACGAGCGGTGCAAACCTGCAACCTGATGGCAGAGGCCATAATGGGAGTTGCGATCTGTCTTTCCATCGACCAAGTAGAATCGCTTTCGAGAACACAGAGGTGTTGACGCGGATGGTCGAAAAGGCGAGGAAGCAATGACGCGAGTCCAGAGGACTCACTACCCAAGATCGATCGTGGTTAGAAGGAAGGTGGACTCAGAGGAGTGCCGCATTGCACAGAGGCGATCTACCGATCACGAAGAAGGGATGCAGATGCGAGACAACGGATAGTAGCGCCATGGACATTGTAGTGTCATGGTACCGCAGAGGCGGGACTTCCGGGGAGTCATCAATCCCTTGCTCTCATAGAGGGAGAGCGCTTGGTCGTGATATGGGCCGTGGAGGAGGAGAATGCTTTGGCAAACTCCATATACCAAGACAAGGCTGAAGGACAAAAGCCAGAGAACTTCGTAAGACCAGTGTCAACAGACTTTCCATCAAGATAGTCGTGAGTGAAGGACTTTGGGTCGATGCAAGAGTGCATGACCAAGGATCGGAGCAGCGACGCTGCGGTCTTTGTACCTTTGCTACTCGGAGGAGTCGGCGATGAAATGATGGAGAAGGCGGTACAATCCCAAAGGCGACCAAATCTATCGGAGACTTACTCCAAGTTGGGTGATAACTTCTTGCATTCCGAAGTTCAAGGGCAATGAGAAGGCGAATCATAGTAGCGACTCGGTCACGAGGATTGCAAACACTTCAAGTGCTTGAAGTGTGAGCTAAGAGCAAAGCGAAGTCTAGTAACCACTTGATGCACGAAGTACAACCTCGAGGAGGCGGGCGAAGTCAAGTAACCTTTGCCTTTTCAACTCTCAAGAGAATGGGAAACCAAGTACCCCACTCTCTTAGTTATCCGGCGAGAGGAGCTCGCACAAATTTGAAGACCCTTCAAGTAACTAATGGAAGATAACAATTGTCAAGCCCTCACCAACGCGGTGATCGATTACTAAGAGTAGACTGTATGTTTCATTTCCCAACCGAATACCAATCGAAGCGGAAGTGATGCGAGCCTACTTGGGCAAGACAACTAAGTGGAAGAAGATTCGATGGGCAAATTTTGCAGAGGAAGGACTTGAAAACTTTAAAGGTTGCGGCGATGCTCATTAAAGCTCCAACAAGCATCTATCCATTCAAGAGACAAGAAGAATTTGAGGATCAGCGCATATCAAAGATGGTCTTTTCCTTCATCGATGAATCCATAAGACTCAAGAAGGATCGGCCTGCAACTTCGCCGACCCCACACCGAGTCGAGTTATTGGCGAGTTGAAGCGGCATGGCGGATTAAAGTTCGACGACTCAACAACAAGTGGAGAACAATTGGGAGCCAAGAGGCGCATCGCAAAGAGGAGCGAAGATCGAAGATCCAACAAAGAAAAGAAGTTGCAGCGTTCGCAAAGGCTACGACGAGGACGTCGAAGGAATAAGTGGGGGAGAATGTCACGGACAAAATTGTAAATGGCTTGTTCGGTGTAACACTTATATGTGTCCGTGTCCCTTTTGGTTTGTTATTACTTGTAAAGGGCTTGCCAAAGGCTAAATGCCCAATTTGAGTGAGTTTGGCAGCCATTGTCGAAGCATTGGCAGAAAGTTTGTGTCATGTGGACACTTGTACTAGATTCGATGTCTGTAGTGGACCAATTTTATGCCTTTGTTGTGCAAACCGCTTACGAGCTTGTAATATCCATGGTTGGAATGTGCATCGGCTATAAAGTGTTTGCTAAAAGAGTGGCTTGCGGATCCCGTGTGAAGCGCTTTCTCTGTCCCGTCTTTTCTTTCGTTGGTCCTAAGGGATTGTAGGAGATTTCGGGGAGGCTGACCTTTGCGGTGATACGCATTGGTGCCGCACGGCTTAGGCAAAACCAGCTAAGTCCGTGATACTTGGGCCACTTCTTTTGTAGATAAAGTCCAAAATCTAATTCAACTTAACATGATTACAATATTATCCCTCATCTTTTAATT
Source organism: Musa beccarii (assembly GCA_024322285.1). Lineage (NCBI taxonomy): Eukaryota > Viridiplantae > Streptophyta > Magnoliopsida > Zingiberales > Musaceae > Musa > Musa beccarii. The sequence continues at coordinate 42,023,094 of CM044400.1, read as the reverse complement.
TCTCATGTGGTTTTTCCATGTGCAGGTCTGCTGGAGTGAGTGAAAAGAAGAAATGATGATACCCCCTGCAAAGCTTTAAGAGGGTTAACTTTGTCATCATGCAAGTAGATTTTATATTTGATGTTTCAGCATGATGGAATGTTGACCTGCAGAAATGCCAGCGTTTGGAATGAAGGCTGGTTTGTGTCTGTCCTCTTTTAGTAATTTTTTTTTAATGTGATCAGATAAACCTTCTGCCAAGTCATCTTTACACATGATGGGCTGGATGCTGCTTGCCTTGTCGTCTTAATCAAATGTTTAACTTAGTTTATCTCATGTTACTCTAGAAATTATAGTGGCATGTTATTTTTAAAATCCTATTACTAGATGTTCTGTCGGCTTAATCAAAATATTTAACTGACTTTATCACATGTGTAGCTCTAGAAATTATAGTGGCATGTTATTTTTAAAATCCTATTACTAGATGTTCTGTCGGCTTAATCAAAATATTTAATTGACTTTATCGTGTGTGTTGCTCTAGTAATTATAGTGGCATGTTATTTTTAAAATCCTATTACTAGATGTTCCTATGGCAGCCGTCCGGCAATGTTCTATGACAGATTTCGATGGTAGTAGTTTGTTCAATGGTTGTAGGTTTCATGAAGAAAGGGGATGGATGCATGCATGCATCTACTTTTGTACGTACCTCAAGTCTATGCTTGAAATGGTGTTAGCTAATCATCAAACTGTGCCTTATCGGATTGTCCTCGACTCGTATATGTTTATGCCTTGTAAGGTTGAGCTCAACCAGAATCCAGGTTGGGCATGATCACTGGCTCCTTTAAAGTGGATAATTAAAAAGCAGCGACCATAAGCTTCCTCTGCTAAAAAGCTTCCCATCTCCTGCCTTTGAGGTCCATATTGGCAAATCGTTAGCATCTTTTTAACTTTTCTTTTTGGTTTGAGCTGTATAGGATTTTGCAAGCAACCGAACCTCTGAACCGTCTGCGGTAAAAGGCGCAATAGATAAGAGGCACAAGAATGGTGCTCTTCCGCCCACTTCTTTTTGGTCTTAGGTGGAGTCGACTATTGTATTGATGGTTTACCCCGAGCTCAACTACTCTTTCAGCGATTCCTATTGTCAACTGGTTGATGCTTTCATGATGCCTATTTGTGAATGAATTATGATGCTATTGAATTCATATCACCATTATAAATGTTGCATGTCAAATGCGTTGTGTTGTATCTTCTCAAACGTCACACTCGGTTCTTTCTATGTGCTTGTCATAATAGACTGCAGTACAAAAAGATGTCTCTCTCTAGTTGCATGGAAGTTACATGAACATTAGTGCACTACTAGTGTGCTCATAACCAAGAAAAGAACAATTACCTAGTTCATTCGATTCGATGCAAGCCTAATGTCTAAATGGTCTGACAGCACCTACCCTGATAAAGTGTTCGTCTACTCTCACACGACTCCTCTTTTCGGATGCGCATTCACTGTATACCGAATGTCAAAAGAATTGAGCTGCACCAGCCAAAACTAAAGAAAGCAAATTAAACTAGAATTCCATGATGGGTGTTGGGGATTCCGAATGGCGTAGATAGATTCCAGTCAATTTTGGAGGGACAGAAGACCAAAAAAGATGCTATAACAGCCGAGGATAGGCTCCAAAGTTGTAGAAAGACAAAGGAAACCTCGTCATGCATCATGACCAAGTTCTTTGATTGCATGCCATCGAGGATATTGGTAGTCTTCCAACGCTTGAGCAGCCATCGTTTGAGATTGCAGTAATAAGCAAGTTTCCTCGTTTACATCAAGGAAAGATGCATGGCATGGTGCTCAAGTTGTTCTTCCTTTACTACTCCAGTTGTTCCTTCCCCAAGCCATGGCAAAAAATACGGTTCCCAGGCTTAGGTTACAGTAAAAATTCGGCTCGGGTCATGACCTGAAAACTACAATATGTTCTCAGTTGAGGAGCTGAATACCGATAGATGTGTCGCCCAACCTCCGCTGTTGGTGCTGCTGCCTTCACCACCACCACTCCAGCATTGCTCAGTTCCGAGAAGATCTGAACACTGCCTTGGCAAGCGTAGTTTGTGGGAGTTGTCTTCTATCTTCGCCCAAGGTGCGCTTCTCCGTTAAGATGGTACGCTGGCGGCTCTGGTTGTGGCTCTAGTCCTCCTAGGAAAGGGAATTGTTGGATCTGTGGTTGCCTCCACCGCTGGAGCCCGACACCCAGGCTTCTCCTTCCTACCTGATACCCTGCCGCATCGACGAGAGTGTGCATGGAGGAGAAGAAGGGTAGGCTGACGTTACCACCGCCACGGACGAGGATGAGGTGCCAGCACGACGGACAGCGACGGAGGTATTGGCGGTTGACTTGGAGGAGCTTCCCGAGGATTTGTTCCGCTTGTTGCGACGGCAGGCTCCGCTCACAGGGACGTTTCGGAGGGCGCCGCCTCGGGTCCAATAGCCTCTGTTGGGCTAACAGCCCAGTTCAGTCCATATGGGCTTTATCAGCTCACAGTCCACTTTTTACCTCTAAACCCTAATTTAACCTAAATTTTAGTTTAAATAGGGGCTAATGATGGTTACGAAAATAGAGATTAAAGTCGTAGCAAAGGCAGAAACTTCGTAGCAGCATTAGGGATTCAAAGAGAGGAGAAAAGGGCAGAAAAACAAGAGAAAAAGAAAGGGAAGAAGATAAGGAAAACGCAGAAATTGTTCTCATTCATCCAAACAGTTTCTCATCTCAGGTTAGATCAGATCTATAGTGAATTTTTACTGTGATTGCTTGGGGAGGTTTTGAATATTGTGCACAGTGACGTGATCCTTGTATCCCAGTTATTCTCTTGTGATTGCTGCTTGGGTTTTGGGCAAGAGATTTGAGAATTGTACATTCATTATTTCTATAGTGGATTTTCTCTGATTTGCCTCGTGGTTTTTACCCTTTACGTTGAAGGGATTTTCCACGTAAATCTTGGTGTTCTATTTGATTGTGACATTCGTTTAATTCCGCTATGTGTTACGGCTTGCTAGTATTTGTTCATATACAAAAGTTATTGTTTGTTGCCTATCCTTTTATTCCCATCAATTGGTATCAGAGCAAGGTTTGGTGATTTAATTTTTGTGTTTGAACATAGAGGCTGGTAGTGTTTCTCGCATGCTTAGTTTGAACGGAAACAATTGGATGATATGGAAACCAAGAATGGAAGATCTCTTGTATTGCAAAGATTTGTATAGACCTTTGCAAGGGGAAACTCATAACTATGACAGATGATGAGTGGAAGAGATTAGATCGAAAAACGATTCGGTTTATTCGACAGTGACTCGATGATAGTGTCTTTCACCATGTTTCTACTGAAAGTTCTGCATATTCTCTTTGGAAAAAGTTGGAAGGTCTCTATGAAAGAAAAACAGCTGGCAACAAAGCTTTTTTGATCAGAAAACTTGTGAACCTGAACTGCTGAGCATTTAAATGAAATGCATAGTATTACTAACCGGTTATTTTCTATGAAAATGTCTCTTGATGATGAGTTGCAGGCATTGTTACTTCTTAGTTCATTGTCAGAAAGTTGGGAGACATTGGTGGTTTCCCTCAGTAATTCTGTGCCAGATGGTATTGTTACCATGACTCAAGTAACAAGCAGTTTGTTGAATGAGGAGTTGAGAAGAAATAACTCAGCAGCATCTCAGATTAATTCACAGGCACTTATCTCAGAGAATAGAAGAAGGTCAAAATCTAAAGATAGAAGCAGTTCACACATAGGTAGAAGCAAGTCAAGATCAAAGAAAGATATTGTTTGCTTTAACTGTGGTGAGAAAGGACATTATAAGAATCAGTGTAAGCATCCTAAGAAGAGCAAGAAAAAGAGAAAAGAAGTGGAGTCTACAGAGTCAAAAGAGAATACCACAACTATAGTGTAGGTTGGTGATTATTTGATTTTGTTCCCTTCTGATGATATTTTTTCTTGTGTGTGTTAGGATCTCGAGTGGATAATTGACATATGAGCTTCTTATCATGCTACACCATGGAGGGAGTTCTTTGTTACTTACAGGTCTGGAAATTTTGGTGTTGTCAAGATAGGCAACCATGGCACAGTAGACATCATTGGCATGGGTGACATCCACATAAAAACCAACCTTGGATGCAAGTTGGTGCTTAAGGATGTGAGGTATGTGGTTGACTTGAGACTGAATCTAATCTCAGTTGGAAGGCTAGATGATGAAGACTATGATAGCAGGTTTCATAGAGGGCAATGGAAACTTAGTAAGGGTTCTCTTGTTATAGCTGATGGAAAGAAATGTCACACTTTGTACAGGTTGCAGCCAAAGCTTGTGGTGAATAACTGAATGCTACAGAGAAAGACTTCAGCATGGAGTTGTGGCATAGGCGATTGGGACACATGAGCGAGAAGGGACTACAAGCTCTTTCCGAGAGAGAGGTATTGCCTGACCTCAGAGGTATACGTTTGAACCCTTGTATTGATTGTTTAGCTGGTAAACAACATAGAGTTTCTTTTGCTAGTCCTGCTTTGTCTAGAAAAATGCATGCCTTGGACTGTGTTTATACAGATGTATGTGGTCCTTTGAGGACAAAAACTCCTAGTGGTTCTACTAATGTTCCTGGCATCAGTGGTGCACTTTACTTTGCTACTTTTATAGATGACTTTTCTAGGAAAGTTTGGGCTTATGCTTTGAAGACCAAAGATCAGGTTATTGGTGTCTTCAAAGAGTTTCATGCCATAGTTGAAAAGGAGACAGAAAGACAATTGAAATACATAAGATCAGATAATGGTGGTGAGTATACAGGATTGTTTGATGATTATTACAGGTCACATTGCATTCAACATGAGATGATAGTTCCTGGTACACTTAAGCATAATGCAATTGCAGAGAGGATAAACCGCACCATCATGGAAAAGATCAAATGTATGCTTTCACAAGCAAAGCTACCCAAAAGGTTTTGGGATGAGGCTTTGAGGAGTGCAGTTGATGTGATCAACTTATCTCTCTGTATAGCCCTAGATGCTGATGTTGCAGAGTATGTATGGTTAGGGAAAGATGTTTCCTATAGACATTTAAGAGTGTTTGGTTGTCGTGCATTTGCACATGTTCCAGACAATGAAAGGTCCAAGCTGGATGGTAAGACAAAAGAATGTATTTTTCTTGGCTACTCACATGATCAATTTGGTTATAGGCTTTGGGATCCAGAAAAGCAAAATGTGTTTAGAAGTAGAGATGTGGTCTTATTTGAGGATCAAACCCTTGAGGATTTGAAGAAGGAGGCACCAGCCAAGACTTCTGCAGAAGGATTAGCAGATTGTGACCCAATTATTCCTCTAGTATTTCAGGGTGATGGGGGAGATGTGCAAGAAGATGGTGTAGAGCCAGATATTAATCTACCTGCAGGACATGTTGAGCAAGAAGAAGTTGAGGAGCAGCTTCCCGCAGAACCTCAGTTGAGAAGATCTTCTAGACAACGTCAGTCTTCCAAAAGATACTCTGCAGATGAATATATGATGCTTACTGATGCAGGTGAACCAGAGAGTTATCAGGAAGCAGTTAAAGGTGAGCAGAAAAAAATATGGCTAGTTGCTATGTAGGAAGAGATGGATGCTCTACAGAAAAATCATATATATGATTTGGTGCAACTTCCATAGGGAATGAAGGCCTTGAAGAACAAGTGGCTTTTCAGGTTGAAGACTCAAGAATATTGTTCTCAACTAAAGTACAAAGCCAGATTGGTTGTGAAAGGCTTTGGTCAAAAGAAAGGTATTGACTTTGAAGAGATTTTTTCTCCTGTTATTAAAATGTCTTCTATTCGTATTGCTCTAGGTATTACCGCTAGCCAGGACTTGGAGGTGGAGCAATTAGATGTGAAGACAACTTTCCTTCATGGTGATTTGGAGGAGAAAATTTATATGGAGCAACCAGAAGGTTTCAAAGTCAAAGTTAAAGAAAATTTTATTTGCAAGTTAAGAAAGAGTTTGTATGGATTGAAGCAAGCTCTAAGACAGTGGTACAGAAAGTTTGATTCATTTATGATTGAAAATGGATACAAAAGAACAGCTTCAGATCATTGTGTGTACATCAAATGGTTTGATGATGATTTTATTATTCTCTTACTTTATGTTGATGATATGTTTATCCTTGGGAAAGATATGCATACAATTGATAGGTTGAAGAAGGAACTGAGTGAGTCCTTTGCAATGAAGGACATGGGGCCAGCAAAGCAAATACTAGGCATGTAGATTTCTCGTGATAGGAAAAACAAGAAAATTTGATTGTCACAGAATAAGTATATCGAGAAGGTATTAGAAAGATTCAGTATGAGCAATGTAAAACTAGTTGGTTCTCCTCTTTCAGGTCACTTCAAGTTGTGCTCAGAACAAAGTCCGTCAAGTGATGAGGAAAAGGAGAAAATGCAAAAAGTTCCTTATGCTTCAATGGTTGGAAGTTTAATGTATACAATGATATGTACGAGGTCGGACATCTCATATGCAGTGGGTGTTACTAGTAGATTTTTTGCAAATCCAAGCAAAGAGCACTGGACAATAGTGAAGTGGATCTTAAGATATCTCAGAGGAAGCTCTAAGGTTTGTTTAAGCTTTGGAGGTGGACCACTTGTGCTAACGGGTTACATAGATGCAGATATGGCCAGAGATATTGATACAAAGAAATCCACATCAGGTTTTGTACTTACTTTTGCAGGGGGAGCTGTGTCATGGTAATCCAGATTGCAAAGGTGTATTGTTCTCTCCTCCATAGAGGCAGAATATATTGCTGCTACAGAGGTTTGCAAAAAAATGTTATGGATGAAAGAATTCTTATAAGAATTGGGGTTGAAACAGAAAAACTATGTGGTGTATTGTGACAGCCAGAGTGCCATCCATTTATGTATGAACCCAACTTTTCATTCCAAGTCAAAGCATATAGATGTCAGATATCACTGGATTCGAAATGTACTTGAAGAAAAGCGAGTTGCAACTTCAAAAAATTCATACAGATGATAATGAAGCAGATATGTTGACAAAGACCTTACCAAAAGAGAGGCAGGAGATGTGTCGACAGTTGGTCGGCATGGATTTACAATGAGGAGTCATGAGACAACCTCCCTTATGGGCTGAAGGAGGAGGTTGTTGGGCTAACAGCCCAGTTCAGCCCATATGAGCTTTATCAGCCCACAGCCCACTTTTTACCTCTAAACCATAACTTAACCTAAACTCTAGTTTAAATATGGGCTAACGGTGGCTACGAAAATAGAGATTAAAATCGCAGCAAAGGGCAGAAACTTCGCAGCAGTATTAGGGATTCAAAGAGAGGAGAAAATGACAAAAAAATAAGAGAAAAAGAAAGGAAAGAAGACAAGGAAAACGTAGAAATTGTTCTCATTCATTCATCCAAACAGTTTCTCATCTCAGGTTAGATCAGATCTACAGTGAATTTTTACTGTGATTGCTTAGGGAGGTTTTAGATATTGTGCACAGTGACGTGATCCTTGTATCCTAATTATTCTCTTGTGATTGTTGCTTGGGTTTTGAGCAAAAGATTCGAGAATTGTATATTTATTATTTTTATAATGAATTTTCTTTGATTTGTCCCATGATTTTTACCTTCATGTTGAAGAGATTTTCTATATAAATTTTGATGTTATATTTGATTGTGACTTCTGTTTAATTCTATTGTGTGTTAAGATATGCTAGTATTTGTTCATATATAAAATTTATTATTTATTATCTATCCTGTTATTTCCATCAGCGTGAAGCATAAGTGGCGGGGCTGCGAGAGGGAATTGTTATTGAAGTAGCAGAACTTGGTGTCTTGGAGTCGCACCGCGGGCACTTGAGCGGCTGCTCGGGCTGTGGGATCTTCGCGAGGAGAGCTCGTTCTGCCATGGAGATAGGCCTGGCCGACCCTGCAGCTGCAACACCAGCTTCTGTTCCCTGTGCTTCCAATCTCGGGAAGAGATGAGAAACCTCGCTGCCTCCGCCTGCAGCGGCCGGAAACTGAAAGGTCTTAGCCAAACGTGCCACAGAGAAAGAAAAGAACTCGGTGGTATATTCCAGAAGATATAAGGAAAAGAACTCGAGTATCTTCTTCTTTTCGATGAAGAAGCCAAAGTAATCTTAAGCTCAGAAGGAAGAGAAGAAGAGGAATGTAGTAACACACACCTGGTTCCATTTAGGTGGATCCTGATAGGTTGGGACAGAGGAAAAAACCATGTTCTTTTCTTTCCTGTAATCTTTCTTGAAGATGAAAGGATGTGAGAGAAGGTGGAGAATCAAATATCCACAAGTGGTGGCAAAGAGAGGAAGAGAGGCAAAGGAATGGTGTAGGAAAAAGGATTCGTTTCTTTTCTTCTATGGTGTCTTTTATACGGTAGGGTTAATGGCTGAACAGATGGGGTTGGAGAGAGAGAGGGAGAGAGAGAGAGTTGCTTGGTCTCCAAGGATCTCAGTGCTGATGAGGGGAGCACTAGTTTAGAGAGGCCATGCGTGGAAAAGCCAAGAAACAGAAGACAGTGGAAACTAGCCCTCATGGCATGATGGATGGAAGGGTGGTGTTTGAATTCCTTTTAGGTCCACGTGACGTTGAGCCCCGTCCCAAATTAGAATATGGCCCAATAATGTCAAGAAAGCCGCATCGTAATCTTCGGTTTTAGTGGGCTTTCCTTTGGGCCCAAAACATCTCCATTAAGGTCCAAGAGGGCATCCGCTATAATATGACCTCCGCCGTCTTTCGTTTCTTCTCGTGTCTTCATGAGCAGCGCGCGCACTTCATCACAGCCGACGATCTGGCAAAGTGGCCCGAGAGGACTGCTTCCCTCCGCCGCCTCCCCGCCCGAAGATTCTCCACGTCCCGCCCGGCGGCGGAATCCGCCTCCAATGGCATCCTCGCCCTCGCCGGCCACCCGAACGCCGATATCTCCCTCTTCCCGCGGCTCGGATTCGCCCCCGTCACCGGCTCTGTCGCCGGTAGAGCAATCCATTGCTTCTCTCTCAGGCGCTCCCTCAGCCTCAGCCTGTTCCACTGCAACACTCTCATCCACATGTGCTTTCAACACGGTAACGCTGTGGGGGCGCTCTATCTGTTCGACCGTTTGCCTGAAAGAAATTGTTCGTCGTGGAATACTGCTATTTCAGGCTGCGTCCGTGTCAGCTTGTTCGCCAAAGCTGTTGAGTTGTTCGGGCGGATGAGAGACGATGGCGTCATTCCCAATGGATTTGTGCTGGCCAGCCTTTTGACCGCTTGCAACCGGTGGACGAACATGGTCACTCGAGGTCTCGAGATTCATGGTTTTGCATTGAAACTTGGGTTAGCGACTGATCTATATGTTGGAACTGCTCTGCTGCATATGTATGGCAGTCGAGCAATGGTGTTTGATGCTTGTAGATTTTTCAGGGATATGCCTGAGAGGAATGTCGTGTCATGGACTGCCTTGATGGTGAGCCTTTCAGCTAATGGCTACCCTGAGGAAGCCGTGAGGGCTTATCGTGAAATGAGACTGGAAGGTGTGGCATGCAATCAGAACTCTTTTGCGACAGTGATTAGTTCATGTGGATTGCTTGAGGACAAGAAGGTGAGCCGTCAAGTCATAGGACATGCTGTGGTTTGTGGATTTGAGATTGAAGTTTCAGTGGCAAATGCTCTGATTACGTTATTCGGAAACCTGGGAAGAAGAGAGGATGCTGAAAATTTATTTCAACGGATGACAGAACGAGACACGATATCATGGAATTCTATGATAACGCTGTACTTGCATGAGGGAGCCTGTGAAGAACCTTTGCAGTTGTTTTCTGATATGCGGCACCATGAATTGGTGCCTGATGCCACGACTGTGTCCAGTCTGATCTCAGCTTGTGCTTGTTTGGAATACTTGAATTGGGGAAGAGGTCTTCATGCTCTAAGCATCAGAAATGGTCTCAGCCTATTTGTTTCTGTGAATAACACTCTTATCAATATGTACTCGATGTCAGGTAAGCATAAAACTGCTGAATTGTTATTCTGTCACATGCCACAAAGGGACCTAATTTCCTGGAATACAATGATCTCTGCCTATGTTCAGAGTGGGCTATCATTTGATGCACTGAGGCTTCTAAGCTATTTGCTTCGGGAAAACAAAGAAACAAATCATGTGACTTTTGCTACCGCAGTTGCTGCATGTTCAAGTCCTGAATCCTTCTTGGTTGGCAAGATGATTCATGCACTCATAATTCTTCTAGGACTTCAAGAAAATTTGGTGGTAGGTAATGCTTTAATAACCATGTACAGCAAATGCAAGGCTATGAGAGAAGCTCTGTGGGTTTTGCAGGCAATGCCCAATTATGATTTGGTTACATATAACACACTTATCGGAGGACATGTAGAGAACGAAGAACAAAGGGAGGCAATGCAAGTGTTCAACCAGATGAGAAAAGCTGGAGTTCGGGCAAACTATATCACCATAGTCAATATCCTGGGGGCATTTTCAGATCCTCTTGATCTGATGAAGTACGGGAAGCCGCTTCATGCTCATGCACTGTCAACCGGATTAGAATCTGATGAGTTTGTTAAGAACTCGCTTCTCACGATGTATGCAAAGTGTGGTGATCTTGATTCTAGCATATATATTTTTGATGGATTAGAAAGCAAGACTGCAGTTTCGTGGAATGCTATGATTGCCTCCAAAGCTCACCATGGTCTAGGAGAGGAAGCTTTTAAGCTCTTCATGGAAATGCGACATGTTGGAACTGAACTTGATCAGTTCAGCCTGTCTGGGGGCCTCGCAGCAAGTGCAAGCTTGGCAACAGTAGAGGAAGGGCAGCAATTACATGCTCTAGTTATCAAACTTGGATTTGACTCAAACCTTCACGTGATCAATGCCACAATGGATATGTATGGAAAATGTGGTAAGATGGATGATGTGTCAAAGATAATTCCTGAGCCAATGAAGCGATCGCAGCAATCATGGAATATCATCATATCAGGGTATGCTAGACATGGTTGTTTTGATAAAGCCGAGGATACTTTCAGAGAGTTGTTAGAAATGGGATGCAGACCTGATTATGTTACCTTTGTTTCCCTCCTATCTGCATGTAATCATGCAGGATTGGTGGACAAGGGTCTTGCTTATTACAAGTCAATGACCTCGGAGTATGGTATCTCTCCCGGTACAGAACATTGTGTCTGTATGGTCGATTTGCTAGGACGTTCAGGAAGACTTATCGAAGCTGTGCAGTTTATCGAAGACATGTCTGTTGCTCCAAATGATCTCATATGGCGCAGCTTGTTATCTTCGAGTAGGATTCACAGGAATCTTGATGTTGGCAGTAAAGCTGCTGAGCGTCTTCTTGAATTGGACCCTTTGGATGATTCGGCTTATGTACTTCTATCGAATGTATGTGCCACCAATGGGAAGTGGGAAGATGTTGACAGATTGAGAAGGAAGATGGAGTCGATCAATTTGAAAAAAAGACCAGCTTGCAGTTGGATTAAGGTGAAGAATCAGGTTAGTGCATTCGGCATCGGGGACAGGACTCACCAGCAAGCAAATCAAATATATGCAAAGTTGGATGAGATTTTGCAACTGATCAAGAAATTGGGTTATGTTGCTGACACTTCCTTTGCACTTCACGACATTGATGAAGAACAGAAGGAACATAACCTCTGGAACCACAGTGAAAAGCTTGCCCTGGCTTTTGGGTTGATGGACCTGCCACAAGGATCTACAGTGAGGGTCTTCAAGAATCTTCGAGTTTGTGGGGATTGTCATTTGGTGTATAAATTGGTCAGCCGTGCTGTTGGACGAGAGATTGTGCTGAGGGATCCCTATCGGTTTCACCATTTTAGAGATGGAGAGTGCTCTTGCTCAGATTACTGGTAGCAATCACCTGAGATCGAACAGGAACTCTCCAAGGAACTTGAACGCAAGCATGTCAGTAGAACGTAAACGGGTAATAGATAGATAAAGGGACAATGACAGTTTCATGATGTGAAATGATACAGAACCGAGTATAATCTGAGGAGCTGCACAAAGCGCACTGCAGTTTTGCAATCTCTAGTACATCATCGACGTGAAGGATAGCTAATGGCAAGAGATTCTTTGCTTGATAATTAATGAATTGTTTATTTTGACTCGACAAATCATTATATTGTGCATATATTCTCAATTATCTTCGTGTTCTTTAACACATTGTCAATTTTAAAGATGCTTGAGGGTTATTATTAGGATTATATGGTCTATTACATTCCTGTAATACAGTTGTTATTGGGATCAAATCAACTTTAGCAGCGAAACACTCCACGTCTGGTGGCTTCGGTTGTAAGTTTTGTTTATGGACAGAGATTTTGATAAATCTTATCGGTTTCTGTATAGATTTTTCTTTTCCGTTTCGTTTCTGTATATGAAAATGATTTAAAAAGGCGCTCGGGCGCTCGCCCAAGGCGAGGTGAGGCCCGAGCACCTCACTTGACTTCCAGGCGGCGCGCTTCAAAGAGGCACCGCCTGGGTGCTCGCTCGAGCCCAGGCGTTGGGCGCTTCGGGCGAGCGCTCGAGTTAAACCGATCTTTGGTTCAATTGAACCAACCAAATCATCGATAACAGTCTCTTTCTCCAACCCTAACCCCGCAATTGGTCTCTGTTGTCGTTTTGCTGTCGCTGGTGTCTGCTGCCGCTGTCGCTCATTGCTCCCGCTACTGCTTCCTACTCTCGTCGTCACTCGTTGCTCCAGCTGTCGTCGTCGCTCTTCGCTCTCGCTCCAACTATCACTGTCGCTCGCTGCACCCGCTCTAGCTGTCGCCGTCGCATGCCGCACCTACTCTAACTATCACCTGCTATCGCCATCGCTCGTCGCTCCCACCGTTGACACTTACTGCCGTTGTCACCTATTGCCGTTGTCGACAGGCTCGATCTTCCTTCTCAGTCACAATTTTCTTCTGCTTCGAGCCTTCAATAGTATACTGTTAAGTGTTAACAGTATACTAATAACAGAAATTTTTTATTTATTAAATTAATAATATATTATTTTAATTTTAATACTGTTAATTTTTATTTATTTGAAATTATTGTTAGGTTTCAGGATAAATGACAAGTGTTCAGAGCAACTCAATTGATTTTATGATGACATCAAAAAAAGATCCTGTGTGGAAGTATAATTATTTAAAGGATCCGAAAGATCCTAATACAGTGACCTATATATTCTGCGACAAGACTACTAAAGGTGATATTTTTCGTGCAAAACAACATCTAGCAGAAAATTACAAGAATACAATAGCTTGCAAAAAGTATCCACTTGAGGTTAAAGAAGAGTTGTTGAGTTATATAAATGAAAAGAAGATATAAAAGAATGAATCTTACAAAAATTTACCAGACGATGATGTTGAACATCTCAAGAATAAAGAAGAAGATTATTCTATGAGTGTTAACCCAAGTGAGAAAAAAGTATATAACAAAAAAGGAAAAGAAGTTGTGAGTACTAAGAAGACTAAAAAAGGACCAATGGATCTGTATATGTTTCAAGGATCACAGAAGCAACAAGGGCAAGCAGGAGGCTTAAAATTTAGACAAACAAATATAAGTGATGCTTGTGATAAAGAAATAAGAGGAAGAACAATTCAGCACATTGCTCGCTTCTTCTATCAGGTTGGTCTTCCTCTTAGTACTACTCGTTTAGACAGTTTTAAGGAAATGATTGAAGCTATTGGAAGATATGGTGCGGGATTAAAACCTCCAAGTTATTATGAGATGCGAGTTCCATTATTGCAAAAAGAGTTGAATTATACAAATGACTTACTAAAGGGTTATAAAGAATCATGGGCAATAATGATTGCTCTATTATGTCAGATGCTTGGACTGATAGGAGATGCAAGAGTATAATTAATTTTATGATTAATTATTCTTTAGGGACTATGTTTGTGATGTCAATAGATGCTCATCTTTTGTAAAATCTGGAGGTAAGATATATGATTTACTTGACAAGTTTGTGGAAGAAATTGAAGAACAAAATGTCGTTCAAGTCATAACGGACAATGGAAGCAACTATGTATTAGTTGGTAATATTCATCTTTTGAATTTTTTAAATTTTTAATTATTTTATCTTCAATTAAATGTATTAAACTCGTAAGTCTTATCATTTTTATTATCCTTTGTCTCATGTAAATTACTTGAAACAAAAAGACAGTACTTATATTGGACTCCATATGTAGCACATTGTATTGATTTAATATTGAAGGATATTGGAAAGATCCCAGACATCAAGAAAACTTTAGAAAGAGCAATTTTTATTATTGGATTTCTTTATAATCATATTGTGGCTTTGAATATGATGAGAGAATTCACAAGTAACAAAGAATTAGTGAGATATGGTGTCATCCGATTTTCTACTTTATTCTTGACATTACATAGTATGCATCGTCAAAAATATAATATGAGAAACATGTTTACTTCTGAGAAATGGGTGACAAGCAAATTGACAAAAGAAACAAAAGACAAGAGGCCAATTGATATCATCTTAATGTCATCCTTTTGGAATTATGTAGTTTATATATTAAAAGTAATGGGCCCTCTTGTTCAAGTCATTCGATTGGTGGATAATAAAATTAAGCCTACAATGAGATATATTTATGAGGATATGGATAGAGCAAAGGAGACGATTAAAAAATCTTTTAATGAAAATAAAGAAAAATATAAGAAAGTTTTTACAATCATTGACGAAAGATGGAATTGTCAACTTCATCGTCCCTTACATGCAGCAGGATATTATTTGAACCCTGAATTTTTTTATACGATTAAATCTGTTGGGTTTGATCCAGAAGTTTTGAATGAGTTATATCAGTGCGTTACAAGATTAGTTCCAAGCCTTAAGGTGTAAGATAAAATTATTCATGAATTATCTCTGTATAAAAATGCCGAAGGTCTTTTTGGAATTCCAATGGCAGTTCGATCCAGGATAACTATGTCTCTAAGTATTAATAATTTGAGATAATTAATTTAATCGATAGTATGTTATTATATTATTGCTAATAATAATATAAATTTTGTAGTTGAATGATGGAGTCTATTTGGAAATTCTACCTCGAACTTACAATAATTTGCTATCAAAGTACTTAGTTTGACATATAGTGCTTCGGGTTATGAACGAAACTGGAATGTCTTTGAGCATGTAAGAATCAATAAATATTTTTATTTTAATTAATTTATTTATTTAGATAGATATATTAATATATTTTTAAATTATATGACATGACAGATTCAATCAAAGAGAAGGAATCGGTTGGAACATCAACGATTATATGATCTTGTTTACATAAAGTATAATCAAGCTTTGAAGGCTCATCATAATTTACGAAATACAATTGATCCAATCTCATTACAAGATATTGATGATTCAAATGAGTGCTTAGTGAGAGAAATGGGTGCCAACTTGTAAGATGTCGAAGACGAGCTTATATTTGAAGATGATAGATTGACATGGGGAGATGTCGCAAGAGATTTAGGTGCTGGAGAATTTCAAACATATACAAGACAAATGACAAAGAGAAAAATGAGTGCAAAAACATCAAGTTTGACTCCTGCTATTGTTAAAAACATTGAGAATGAAATATATTTTGATGAAGAGGATGAATTCAATAAAGATGATTTATATGAAAATAACGATAATATTGATTATGATTAATGACTTTGTTGTAAAATTTTATTGTTTTGGTTTTTGAGACTTTTTAGTAATGTGACATTGTGAGTTTGTACCTTAGATTTTCTTCATTTAATACTATATTTTTATTTAAATAATTATATTTTTTAAATTATAATTATATATTTTTATATTTTAGCGCCTCGCTTCGCTTAGGCTAGCACTTGGGCGAGCGCCTAACACCTCGGGCGATTTTAGACCTTGGCACCTTTTGACGCCTAGCGCTTTTTAAATCACTGGTATATGAGTCTATCAAGATTTTTAGTTATGTTTTTGGGGTTATATATATATATATGTCTTTTGATTCATATTATTTATACTAAAGTGTACTAAATTATCATAATTCTAATAAAGTAGAATGAGAATTTCTTCACTTTTTATTTATAATATCACTTTGTAGGATATTTGTAATTCTTCCAAGGCGTATATATATATATATATATATATATATATATATATATATATATATATATATATATATATATATATATATATATATATATATATATGACCATGAGGTCAAATATAATATATTGTGATGACGTGACCTCTTCTTAAAATAAAGACACTCACTTGATCTTTCCATTGTCACGAGGGGTCATGTTTTTGCCATTACTTTACTGTATCATATGGTAAAGTTGAACTCTTCGGGGAAAAAAAAGAAGAAGAAGAAAACGGTATAATCAAGAAGCTATATTTAGAATTTTTCTTTAGAATACATGAATTATAAAACAAGTAGATAACAAAAAGATATTTATTTTAAAAATAAAATTAGGATATTTTTGTTTCCTTTTAAGATTACTTTGTAACTTGTTCTTTATTCTTTATATTATCATTGGTGCATATCATAAGTTTTACATATTTATCTATAAAAATTAATAAGAAAATATAACACGTGGAATGTCAAATCAATATGTCATCTTCACCTAGTCGATACTTCGATCCCATTCATTCAACACATCATGCATTATATAAGATTAACAACATAACGCTATTAAGGGAATCAATTTGGCTCCGCAAGATCAGTTGCATAAGCTTAATAGGAAAGCTGACTCAACAAGTCATTACTCTATATCCATGAATTTGATGCACGATTTCACGATCCCATTGGTGGTTGAGCGGTGCGAATAAAATCTCTCCTAACATGAACCTCAATCTCAAACCAACAGTCATATAACGCATTATATAAGGAAAGGACCGCCCCCCCATGTATGCCATCAAGGGCTCCTCTTGGTTAATACCTTATGAACTTGAATTTGTAACGAGTGTTAAGAGACAGAGAGGGCTAAAGTTAAAATTTGTACAAAGTGTTAGAGATGGAGGAGTATGTCTCTGACACGGTTTTGAAGGGTCTCAACTTGAATCATTGGGAGTCCCGACACCATAGCCGGAGACAAACTTAGAAGTAGACTACATTTAGCTCCGAATCCTAATCACATGTTGTACAATCCCAATATATCCTAACAATAACACTTCAGTCCCAGATGGCTAACTTGCCTCGAGTTGACGTCCGTAAAGTACATACAGCTGCTTCTCAATCCAGGAAAATCCTCGGTAGAAATCAAAGTCGAATGATTGTTGCCGATGAAAAGGGACGTCTTCCCCAAGTCCATTCACGTCAAAAGCTTGAACTTGAGTTTCATGCAGGCAATAAAACTAGCTATCATGCTACACTGTGTCCTCGTACCAATGATTCCTCGGCCATGCCGTCTGAAGAAGCGTCCATTTGTCTTCGTCGGCCAAGTTCATTCTCACGACAAACGATTGCCACTGCGATGTAGCTATCGACCACACAGCCTTCACGACAGGCCAAAGGGTTCAGCCTTACGTAGCCATCGTCAGCAGGCTCGACATGAGGGAGGGTGACGAAAAGGGGAGCAGGCGAAGCGACGACCGTTTGCAGGTGATAACAGATTCGCTCCGCTCACCGTCCTCGGAGCCATGGGGACGTAATCGTAGAACTCCAACCTGTGCACGTGGCGCGAAGGCAGACACGGTGCTCTTCGGCGATCAATTGGTTGCTCGATGGTCCGTCTGAATGAGTGGCATTGGCAACAGATGATTGATCACAAAGATCACGATCTCCCCAAACACCCGATGTTTCGACTAACAACGACGCAGGGCTCACCCATTGGGCCATGTATACAAACCATAAAACAATTATTGTGGAATGTGAAGGATAAGATGAAATCAGATCTGGCATGACAACTAAAGCATCATGCTAGAGTGTGAACCGGGTGACAATGAAGGTTCGCACGAGTCTATTCGATCTCCTGTAGTCTATCATGCCATCCAAAACTCCAAGTGACAAAAGTGAGAAACGTGTGTTGAACGAGCAGTAGAGGACCATGCCGACTTATTCCAACTGCATCAAAGCACGGACTTCCTAACACCCACAGCATCGAGCCTATCAAAACGGAGGCTACTTGACAATATAACAAATCGACCATAAAAGGCTTGAACATGAAGTACTACTCTATAACGACAGTGCTACCGAACCAGCCACCAAGGGCTCTACGATGACATGGTCAAATCATTCAGATAGTGCTCCTTGATGACAACGGCGATCGAATCAACTATAATGCACTTTACTATGATAACATTGGGCTATACAACACTCCAATATAATAGTGTCACCAAATCAATTATAAAGTACTTTGTTGCGATCAAATCGATTATAAAGCTCTTTATTATAAGAGTGTGGTTGATATTAGTATAAAATCTATAATCATGCTATATATAATATAAAATAATTTTAATGTCAAAATCTGAAATCAAATAATAATAGATCTAAACAATACATTTTGTTGTTGTTCAGAGAAATAAACATTATCTGATCCACAAGCATATCATTGTCAGATCTGAAATATAAATCTGCAAGGAGAACTAGACTCACCTTCTCCTCTCTTTTTGTCCTTTCATAGGACCACTTAGATTGATGGTTCGGGAGACTGAGAAAGAAACTGTAATAGAGAGATTCAGAGAGAAACTGAAATTTCCTGTACTCATTTATTTCTTATCCTCATATTCTTATGTCCTCATCAATTATATCCCTGTAGGTTCTATCTATTTATAGGCGAGAATAGAGGATCTAGAATAAGATATTATGAGATTTCCTCTAGCATCCCCTAAGGAATCCTATTTTAATTAAACTTCCTTTCTATTAGCCAATAACCATAATCAGAATCCAATCATATCCTTAATATATCTTACCTAATTAAATAGGACCACATTATCTAAAATTCTCCCACTTGGCCCATTAATTAGTAAGATATAAAAATATTCAAAATTAAAATAAATAAATAAAATTTATTTGAAAATAATTTTGTATAATTAGATTTTAAAATTTTAAAAATTATTTACACATGTGTGAATTTTAAAAATAGGCTAATAAGTCTAATAAATATAATAATAATATATTAAGTCTAACTAGTAATGCCAGTCATAGCGGTTGTATGTCATTAATGTCATACTTCCTTCTATGTACCACAACACTGTTAGTCTTTCCTAATGTAGTCTAAAATGACTCATGTAATTTGTTTTGTCAAGATAATCCTGTCATCACATTCAACCTAATATGTACATACATAAATGTGAACAGGATAGCAGAAACAAATAACTTTAAGTACGTAAGTAAAAATGTCAATTATAGTGTCCACTTAAATATGCATCACCATATCCTTTATCCTTTATGGGTTGCTCACAAACTCAATCATAAGAACATATTCTTTTAAAATACTTTAGGTTGTAAGTCCTAAGTAAATGGATTAGTAATCAATACAATAGAACTCAAGTAATTAATTAATATTAGATGTTTCTGGACTCGTCTTCTCTAGCCATCAAATACTTTCTACCATAATGTATAGAGATACAATAGTATTTACCCTTCTTAGAGAAGGAAACTATTGCGATATCACAAAATATCTTTAGAGATTTAGCAATTGAGTCTTACTACACCAAGTCTTGAGATAAGAATTTCACAATTATGAAGTTTGATCAGTGGCCTCAAAGCATAACCACAAAATCAACTTTCATTATTAATAATAATATAATAATAAATTACTCCTCTAATTGATATATATATTAATCGTAAGGTGGACTTCCTATTATTAAGGTAATTTATAGAATCATTATATGAAAAACACCATTATTTCAAGCTGATATAATTTTATACATATGAGCATATAATCCTTTGTCCCTTTTAGGTATCTTATTACTTTTTTTGTAATCCTTTAATACTTTCACTTATGGGTAACTCCAATATCTACCCAACATTTTAATTGTAAAAATTAATATCTGTTCCGACATAAACTTGAGCATAGACTTTCAACTGCGCAAATATAAAGAATATTTTTTTTATCTAATTCTTTTCAAGTCATTTTAAAGCACTTACTTTTGAATAAAATTTTACTTTTATGATTTATTAAATAAAGTTGTATATTAGATCTTTTCAAGACTTAGTTAATATATCTTTTCTGAGACAGACATATAAAGCTAGATCCTTAATCAAAATTTGTTTTCATATTATTAAGATATAACTCAAACTCATAATGAGTCACTAATGTCATAACGATTCTTAACGAGTTCATTTAAAAAACTACCTGTCTCGTTATGGTCGATACATTCTTTATGAGTAAAATCTATAACCATATTAAAAACTAAATGTCTGACCATTATATCATTCGACATTGTCTTTTGAGTCACATTTATATAATAGATTCTTTTATAATTATTGGATAATTCGATGAATTCATCAGACACCATTCTAGTTATTGATTTTAACTCTTCTTTTGTTATATCATATTATTTTTCAGAATCATTACTTTTCATGACTTATGAAAATAATAAGGGATCTATTCTTATTCCTATATCAAAATATAATTCTTATAGATATACCACATAATAACCATAAATAACAGGATTCCTTTCCTATTGAGATTTTCTTAAGGCTGTCAATTATGATTGTTCTACAAGACCATTAGCAGCACTGTTAATATAATGTGGGAGTTTAGTAATATTATTTTATTATTCATCTTTATCAAATTATTTAATAATTTAATTAACTATAATCTTTCGAATAATAAAAGAGTATCAACATGTATCTCCTCTATATCAAAATTAAAATTTAAGATTTTCACTCCCACTGATTCTCTATTTTATAGGAACCTTATATTATCATATTTAACTATCCTCGTACTATAATTAGAGCAATAAAATATGTACCCTTTTTAAATTTTTTCTAAATAAATAATAAAATATTTAGAAATAGTTATTAAATTTAATTTTCTTTTTTGTGAGTTGAAGATCCTTATCTCTATAGGACAATCTCAAATATGTAAATATCTTAAGTTAGGTTTTCTATTATTCCATAACTCAAAAAAATCATACAATTTACTTACTAGGAATCTCATTTAAGATATACATAGTTATCCTTAGAGCTTCTTCTCACATTGATTTGGGTATAAAAGAATAACCCATCATGCTCCTAATCATATTTATAAGTGTATGATTATACATTTTAACAATCATATTCTGCTAGGACATATCTGGTAAATCATGTACTTTGCTTTTCCAAGAATCTAGTAAAAGAACTAGAATTATAATTGGATTCATCATAAATACCATAAAATTCATCACCCCTATCAGATATGATGATTTTAACTTTTCTATCTAATTGTCTCTCGATCTTATTTATACATACTCCAAGAGTATCAACGGCCTAAGATTTTATATGAATTAGATATATATAATCATATCTCAATATGTTATCTATATGGTGATAAAATATCTCTTTTTAATAAGATGAAAACAAGACCAGATTTTTCATAGTTACGTACTTGACTGTTGTGTGACAATTGGTGCGAGATAAAACTACAAATTCGAAAAATTGCACGTATCATGTCAGAAGTGTTACTTGGGAAGATCGTATATCCCCGAAAATTTTAAATCCGATGAAGAGGATGAAGGAGCACTATTGTACTCCTCTCTAGCGGTAATCCACACAACGAACGTAGCGACGATGCTCCTTAGATCAACGCGGGATCTCCCTTTCCACGCGCACCACAAGGCTATCGGAGCTAAGGAGGAGACTGAGGAGAATAGGAGGGGCGACTGCCAAGAGCTCTAGCCTATGAACCTGGTAGTTCCTCCTATTTATAGAGGTGTTGGAAGCTTATCCTTAACAAATCCTGTTCATAATGGATCTCTATCCAGTTCACATTGAATTTCTATCCAATTATCCAATTGGATCTTATCCATAGGATCCAAACTAGGAGCTGCGCAGATATCTTATATTCGCACCTCTACTCGTCGCAACATCCACCTAATGTGTGTAACCCTCTAGGCCCGATACCAAGCTGGCCGTGAGTCGCCCTCGTCAGAACCCCTTATGACTCAGAACTCCTTCTGATATAGTAAATTATTATCTCTATAATGGTTTACTCGACTCATCGACTATAGACGTACTAGGCCACTATGCCATAGTCCCCAAATGGTATAAGGGGATCTAATCCATCAGACCTATATGTCCTAAGTTACCATGTATCTATAGTCCCTCATCCATCTAAGATCCCAGATATCATATATTGGGCATGGTAAAGGCAGGCCCATACGGAATCTTGTCCAAGTCTCGCTCTAATCATATTCTCTCGGAGAACTCATTCTCTCTCAATCCGAATGACCATGACCAAGGAATTTTGCCTGAGCAAGTACTGTTGGGAAATCCATCAGGGGAGCGGCATCACATGCGTAGCGAAAGAACAAAAAACAAAAAACCCCATATTTTATGTAGAAAGTTTTTATTGTCGTGCGAAGATTGGTGCGTCAAAACAAATCCACGAAAAACTACACGTGTAAAAGAAAGTACCTAGGGAGATCGTATATCCCTGAATCTCTATAGATCTGTAGGAGAGGATGAAGAAGGTCAAGCGTCCTCCTCTCTAGCGGTATCCACATGACAGGAACTGCAATGATGCAGCTCTCTCTCTGGGGAGAGGAGAACAGGAGGTGGCTACCAAACGAAACCCTCAACCTATAGAGCTTTGGTTCTCTCCTATTTATAGAGGCCCCCTGAAAACCCTAATGGATCTTTTGCCCTATTGGGTATTGGATCTCCATCCAATTACCCAAGCCTCTTGGATTAGTGGGTCTCTACCCAATAATCTCTTATTAGCAATTATTAGATCTTATATCAGGATCCAATAATTCAGGGGCTTAATGGATATCCAATAAGATAGGGGGTTCAGCGGATATTTCATATTCAAACCTCTACTCGTCGCAACACCTACCATATGTGTGTAACCCTCTAGGCCCAATATCGAGCTGGTCGTGAGTTATACTTGTCAGAACTCCTTCTGACTTAGTAAATTATTATCTCTATAATAATTCACCCAACTCATCGACTACGGACGTACCAGGCCACTACGCCGTGGCCCCTAAATGATACAGGAGAATCCAATCCTTTGGACCTATCTGTCCTCAGTTACTATGTATCTATAGTTCCTCATCCATACAATATCCTAGAGACCTTATACTGAGCATGGTGCTGTCAGGCCCATATGGTCTCTTCTCGAGTCTTGCTCTTGTCGGATTCTCCCAAAGAACTCTTTCTCTCTCAATCCGAATAACCTTGGCCAAGGATTTATTCGAACAAGAACACATGGGATATTCCTCTCATGATACCGAGAGCAGATGATCCTCTATTGACACTCAATAGCCCTCGTAAGGTTGGCTATCACTCCTAATAACCAGCTGTACTAGATCTGAAACTTTCCAAACCTATAAGTCCGGTATCAAAGAGTGGAGTACTCATACAGGACATCCTTGGTGTCTCAAGTCTAAGGACCAGATATACTACTGGGACTATGGAATCGCTGTTTAACGTGAGGTATCAATAACCATCCAGCATTCCGTAGGCGGATCAATCAGTGAACTCATTCCCCAATGAGCACTTGCACTGTTCCCTTAGTGGCCCCACACGAGTAGTTATGAGACCAGCTACCTCCATCATATGGATGGGTGTACAGCACACCAGTCTATCTGGTTACCTCGATGTCCTTCTCGAGTAACTTATGACCAGGATAATTCAGGGTCTGTGTTTAAAGGTGAATCGGTCTCATTATCGTGATCTCATCACGATCCGATTCCTATTGCACAGATCCAAGAACATCACAATATATGCAACACACAAGATAAAGTAATAAAATGCCTAATAATAGGCAAAGAGAAAAAGTGCATATCAAGTCACAAGTGCTATCACTCATGTGATTTGACTTACAGGGCACATATGACTAGCAGATACAGCCTGAGGGATTCGTATCTAGGGATAACCCAGATAAGGTGTGCAAGTTGCATAGGTCCATTTATGGATTGAAGCAAGCTTCCTGAAGTTAGAACATAAGATTTGATGAGGCGATAAGATCTTATGACTTTGTTAAAAATGAAGATGAGCCTTGTATGTACAGGAAAGTAAGTGGGAGCACTATCACCTTATTGGTATTATATGTGAATGACATCCTGATTATTGGGAATGATGTAGGAATGTTCTCCACACTAAAGACTTGGTTATCTAGGCACTTCTCCATGAAGGACTTAGGGGAAGCATTCTGCATATTGGGGAAACGGATCTATAGAGATAGATCCAAGAGGATGCTTGACTTGTCCCAGTCTAGGTATATAGATACCATTGTCAAAAGATTTGGCATAGAAAATTCAAAGAGAGGTCTCATACCAATGAGACATGGAATATTACTTTCTAGGAGTATGTCCCCAAAGACTCCTAAAGAAAGAGCACACATGGATATGATACCACATGCATTAGTGATAGGATCTATCATGTATACTATGCTATGTACCAAGCCTGAGGTTTTTGTGTCCAGGGATAACCTAGATAAAGTGTGCAGGTTGCTTAGGTCCATTTATAGATTGAATCAAGCTTTTCGAAGTTGGAACATAAGATTTGATGAGGCGATAAGATCTTATGACTTGGTTGGAATTCTATTCAGAAGGTAAGCTGCGATCTCTAGGGCATATCCCCAAAATGAGATGGGTAGGTCGGCGAAACACATCATGGAACGCACCATATCTAACAGTGTGCGATTCCTCCTTTTTGATACACCATTAAGCTGTGGTATATAAGGAGGTGTCCATTGGGATAAGATCCCATAGTCTTTGAGGAACTGGGTGAACTCTGTACTCAAGTACTCACCTCCTTGATCTGATCGAAGGGTTTTAATACTCTTTCCTGTTTGGTTCTCCACTTCATTTTTATATTCCCTGAATTTCTCAAAAGCTTCAGACTTGTACTTCATCAAGTACACATGTCCGTATCTTGAGAAATCATCAGCGAAAGTAATGAAGTAGGAGTAACCACCTATGGCATGAGTCGACATGGGACCACATACATCACTATGTATGAGTTCTAGTAACTCAGTGGCTCTCTCTCCAGTTCCACTAAATGGAGAGTTGGTCATCTTTCCCCGAAGGCAAGGTTCACATATCGCATATAACTCATAGTCAAATGGATCTAGATATCCATTTTTAGCAACTTTTGAATCATTCCCTCGTGGATGTGACCTAGCCTACAATGCCAAAGATATACATTGTTGACCTCTTCTCGTTTCCTCTTAGACTCACTTATACTCATGATTTGTGGAGCTATATCTAGCATAAATAAACCATTATGCAATGTTCCTCTCGTGATGATTTGATCATCTAATATTATTGAACAACCATTATTCTCAAAAACTAATTTATATCCAATAACTGTCAAACATGAAATGGAAATAATATTTTTGATAATAGAAGGAACATAATAACATGCATCTAATGCAATAATAGCTCCACCAAGCAGATGTAAGGTGACCTTGCCAATAGCCATTGCAGCAACCTTTGCTCCATTGCCCATCTTAAGTTCTATCTCGCCTCTGTTTAATCTCCTAGGTCCTGCCAGAACCTGTAATGAATTACAAATATGATAAGCACTCCCGGTATCCAATACCCATGTATTATCAAAAGATTCTAACAAATGGAGACTGATCATGAATGTACTTGAAGCTTCTGCAAGCTTTTATTTTGCCCTCTCTACAAGGTACTCTTTGTAGTTTCTCTTCTAGTGCCCATCTTTGCCGCAGTAGAAGCACTGGCCTTTGTCCTTTGTTGGGTCTTTCTTGGCAACCTTTATCTTACCCATTTTGCCCTTGTCCTTGCCCTTCTTAAGGGTCTTCTCAGCCTTCCTTTTCTTTCTAGTCTCACCAGTGTAGAGAACCGGCTTCTCTTTCTTGATGGTGCTCTCTGCTTCTCTCAATATATTGAGGAGCTCTAGGAGAGTCATCTCAAGTTTGTTCATGTTAAAATTTATTATGAACTAAGAAAAGGAATCTAGTAGGGATTGAAGCACAAGATCCACACATAGGTTATCCTCTAGGACCATTCCTAGACCTGTGAGTTTCTCGATCCACTCAATCATCTTAAGAACATGGTTCTGAACCGGTGTCCTCTCAGTCATCCTGGCACGGAAAAGACTCTTTGATATCTCATATCGCTGAGTTCTTCCCTATTCCTCAAACAGTTTATGGAGATGCAGGAGTATGGAATTAACATCCATATTTTCATGCTCTCTATAACTCAGTAGTCATAGAGGCCAACATATAACACTGAGCACAAGTGGAATCATCTAAGTACTTCACATAATGAGCGATCTCATCCTCGCTTGCCCCTTCGTCGGGCGTAGGGATCATTGTATCAAGGACATACGCAATTTTCTCCGTCGTGAGAACGATTCTTTGATTGTGAAACCAATCCGTATAATTTAGACCAGTGAGACGGTTGGCATCAAGTATGCCACGTAAAGGATTTGAAAGTGATATTTTTCTGAAATAAAAGATGCAACAGAAATAAATAACATGCAGACTTTGCAAAAATTTAAACAATTAAGATAAGGACTTCTATCTTAATGTATTCCCACTAATTTTTCGTGAGACATACAACACCCTCCGGTATGTGAATTGGAGACCCCCGGTGAATCTCTAATGGGGATCAGGATCCAATCAGCATCTTAACGTAACCTCGAAGGACTCGACCAATCGCGTTAAGCCCGTAAAGGTGGGCAATTTTTGCCAATCACAACTCCTTGTGATTCCCATCCTGTTCGGCCTCCGAACCACCATGGCCTCGAGGGACTCGACCAACTATGATGTTCGATTAAGTCATCACCATCGTTACAAGATGAGTCTGATTCGGTGATATACTCTCGAGGGACTCGACCAAGCATACCATGTCCTCAGGTCACCGGTGACACCTCTATGTTGTAGATAAGATAGCGAGATGTGATATAGGTGAGTCTCGGGGGACTCGACCAACTCAACCTATATCGGGAATCGGTTCTTACCTATAACGATGGAAGGCCACGTGGGTCAATCTAATTGCCTCACGTTTACCAACTTAATATTAATAATGGAGAGGATTTTTGATTTGGTTTCCTAACATAATGTGTCACACATATACATATTTAATATATATATCTACATCGCATGCAAATATATATATATACACATATCAAGTAGGTGTATATCTAATTACACATCACATGAGCAATCACACCAGATGATCATGGACCACATCTTAATGTGATTAGGCCCGAGCTAGTGGGCCCAATCACTCACATCAAGATCTGTGTACTTCGGCGCATCTCTATGCCCTGTGATCGTCCATCTCGCTTCGTCGGATCCGTCGGCATCTCAACGCATCTCCATGCGTCGGATCATCCGTCTCGACCTCGTGAGTCATGCTACCGCTGTGCCTCCTCATGTAATTACAACATGATTACAAGTATGCAGGCTCGACAATAAATGAGAAAAGAATAGAGGCTCACAGGCCCCAATAATAATAATCACATGTATACACATCACATCACAGGTCTATGATCATCTGTCCATATCATACATCACATGTATATGTTATTTTATGGGACTACTAGATAAAAAAATAATAGTTAACTAAACTATTTAATTATCATATTTATTTATTTTTTTGAAATCAGGGACATAAAAGGAATTTTTAAATTCTTAGGGGTATTTTGGTCATTTGGCCAAAAAGGGTATTTTGGTAATTTTGTCAAAAGGGACAGAATATGAAATTTCTAAAATTCCGAGGGGTAAAATCATCTTTTATCCTAAAACCCTAATACCTCACCCTTACTGTGCCTGTGGTCACCACCACCCTACCGGCGACGCCCCTTGTGCATGGGGTGGGCAGCGGCGTCGCCGTTGCCCCACGGGCGGAGCGCCCGCTGTTGGCGCCCGCCGGCATAGGCACCTAGCGCCGGTGCCTCTACGCGCGGGCGCAGCGCCCACTGGCGCCCCTGCGAGTAGGTCGCTGGCCGTCGCCAGCAGCGACTTACTATGGCGGCTGACTGTCGGCCGATTCTTTGCTCGCTATGTGTAGCGGCAAGAAGGCAGCAACGATTGTGCCCTTCCTGGCCCTTTTGCGCCAATGATTTTAGCGTTAAAAGCAGATCCAAAACACAACACACAGTTTAAGATCCGATCTTTGCACGAACAACATAGCTCTAATACCATTGTTGGGAAATCCGTCAGGGAGCGACATCACATGCGCAGTGGAAGAACAGAAAACAAAAAACCCCAGATTTTCCATAGAAAGTTTTTATCATCGTGCAAAGATCGGTGCGTCAAAACAAATCCGCGAAAAACTGCATGTGTAAAAGAAAGTACCTAGGGAGATTGTATATCCCTGAATCCCTACAGATCTGTAGGAGAGGATGAAGGAGGTCAAGCGTCCTCCTCTCTAGTAGTATCCACACGACAGGAATTGTGACGATGTACCTCTCTCTCTAGGGAGAGGAGAACAGGAGGTGGCTACCAAAAGAAACCCTCAGCCTATAGAGCTTTGGTTCCCTCCTATTTATAGAGGCCCCATAAAAACCCTAATGGATCTTTTGCCCTATTGGGTATTGGATCTTCATCCAATTACCTAAGCCTCTTGGATTAGTGGGTCTCTACCCAATAATCTCTTATTAGCAATTATTGGATCTCATCTCATGATCCAATAATTCAGGGGCTTAATAGATATCCAATAAGATAGAGGGTTCAGCGGATATCTCATATCCTAACCTCTACTCGTTGTAACACCTACTATATGTGTGTGACCATCTAGGCCCAATATCGAGTTGGCCATGAGTCATACTTGTCAGAACTCCTTCTGACTTAGTGAATTATTATCTCTATAATAATTTACCCAACTCATCGACTGTAGACGTACCAGGCCACTATGTCGCAACCCCCAGACGATACAGGGGAATCCAATCCTTTGGACCTATCTGTTCTCAATTACCATGTATCTATAGTCTCTCATCCATACAATATCCCAGAGACCCTATACCGGGCATGGTGTTGTCAGGCCCATACGGTCTCTCCTTGAGTCTTGCTCTTATCGGATTCTCCTAGAGAACTCTTTCTCTCTCAATCCGAATAACCTTGGCCAAGGATTTGTTCGAGCAAGAACCCATGAGATATTCCTCTCATGATACCGAGAGCGGATGATCCTCTATTGACACTCAATAGCCCTCGTAAGGATGGCTACCACTCCAAATAACCGGCTGTACTAGATCTAGAACTTTCCAAACCTATAAGTCCGGTATCAAAGAGTGGAGTACTCATACAGGACATCCTTGGTATCTCAAGTCTAAGGACCAGATACACTGTTGGGACTACGGAATCACTGTCTGATGTGAGGTATCAATAACCATCCAGCATTCTGTAAGCGGATCAATCAGTGAACTCATTCCCCAATGAGCACTTGCACTGTTCCCTTAGTGTCCCCACACGAGTAGCTATGAGACCAGTTACCTCCATCATATGGATGGGTATACAGCACACCTGTCTATCTGGTTATCTCGATATCCTTCTCAAGTAACCTATGACCAGGATAATTCAGGGTCTATGTTTAAAGGTGAATCAGTCTCATTATCATGATCTCATCACGATCTGATTCTCATTGAATAGATCCAAGGACATCACAATATATGCAACACACAAGATAAAGTGATAAAATGCCTAATAATAAGCAAAGAGAAAAAGTGCATATCAAATCACAAGTGCCATCACTCATGTGATTTGGCTTGTAGGGCACATATAACTAGCAAGCACATGTAGGATATTCCTCTCATGATACCAAGAGTGGATGATCCTCTATTGATACTCAATTACCTTCGTAAGGTTGGCTACCATTCCAGAGAACCAGTTGTAATAGATCTGGAGCTTTCCAAACCTGTAAGTTGTTGAATCTCATATTTTTATGATAAAACTAATTGATTGTGTTTAGTTGTCTAACTACATTTTGAATGACGCAGGTCTCCTCAATCAGAATTAGATAGTTAACACAAGAGGAATTGACGTTGCGTCGGAGGAAATCACGTCAGGATATTGGATGTCGAGCCGGAGGTCCGGTCGACAATCGATAGAAGGCTTCGAACGTCGGGCATCGGGCCAAGAAGAGTGGTGTTGCACCAAGGATATCAGGGTTGTGGAGGTCAATCACCGATTGGGTAATAGGCCGCAAGAGAGGATGATGCGCTGAAGAAGCGGATGAAGAGTCGACCAATGATGTGCCGGGCAACAGAATGGCAATTCACGTTATAATAACTGACTAGATCGAAGAGAGTTAAGTTTTATATGTGTAGGATTAGCTATGATAATGATGAAGACGTAAAGCGAAGCAAAGTGTCAGAGTCAAGTGCGATGGAATTATTGAGAGTTCGAGAGTTCGACGGAAGTTTGAAGATTTATTGGGAGTGCTACCGGAACTGGCCGAGAATGAGTAGAGAGCTTGCCGAAGGGTTTTCGGAAGTTCGTTGGAAGGTTCATCAGAAGTTCACGGAGCTCGCTGAGAAAGATCAGAGGTTGCCGAAGAAGCTCATCGGAACTCGCCAAGATTAATTGAGAAGTCCAGGAGCTTGCCGGGAGTCCGTAGAATGGTGTCTGAGGGTTCGTCGGAAGACTGCCAGAAGTTCACCGGAAGAAGTCTTGACATTTCAAACTTTGTATTAGCTTAGAAAATTTCTTTAATTTCATAGTTAGCATATAATTAGGGTTAAGATTAAGTGTTAATCCTTTAACCCTATTAGGGACCAACTGGGCCCGGTATTGGACTATTTTGAGCCGAGTTTAAGGCTTAACTAGATGTGCTGAAGACTGGGGTGGTGGCACCGCCTAGGTCTAGCTCCCTAGGTTGTACTGGGCGGTGGTACCATTGGTTAAGCGATCGTACCACCTAGTACACTAACCATGCTAGTGTGTCAGGCGGTGGTATCGCCAGATTGAGCAATGGTACTGCCCAGTGTCAGAGTCAGATTGGCAGTGGTACCACCAGTGATAGGCGATGGTACCGTCAAAACCCGATAGACCCAGGATGAGATGGTTTTTGGCTCGAAGTTTGAATCCAATTAGAGCCTATAAAAACCCCTCCCATCTTAGGGTTGAAGATACAAGCACAGAGATTTTAAAAGCAAGAAAATGCTGTAAATTTTTTTCTAAACATCCTGCCTCTAATTCTCATTTGTATTCCATCGAAAGAGAGGAGTGAAGTGCTTGTAAGGGTTATCTCCTGAGCCTGTCAAAAGGAGAGGTGCTGTAAGGGAGTTCGTCTTCGCCCATTGGAAGGAAGACAACTAGTGGAAAAGCCGGTGGCCTTAAGTGAAGAGGAATCGGGAGTGGACGTAGGTCACATGACTGAACCACTATAAATTTGTTTGTGTTTATATTCTTGTAATTTATTTTACTGCAAACCATCTTCACTTCATTGCTTTACTTGCTTATTGTCTTTTTTTAATCTCGAAGCACTCTTAAGTTAATTACGTCTTAATCGAAATTGGTTTTAGTCAGAACAAAGTTTTCAATGTATGAAGTTTCCGAAAGCATTTTCAAATCACCAAAAATTTATCATTATTAATCACTGCACTAATTCACCCCCTCTATTAGTGCCGCTCTAGATCCCAACATAAGTTTGATGTTAAAGAATGGAGTACTCATACAAGGCATCTTTAGTGTCTCAAGTTTAAGGACTAGACATAGCATTGAGACTATAAAATTATTGTCTGACATTAGATATCATTAACCATCCAGCATTCTATAAGCGGATCATCAGTGAACTTATTCTCCAATGAGCACCTGCACTGTACCTCTAGTATCTCCACATAAGCGACTATGAGACCACTCACTTTCATCATATGGACAAGTATACAGTGCACCAGACTATTTGGTTATCTCGATGTCCTATTCGAGTAACCTATGACCAGGATGATTTAGGATATGTATTTAAAGGTGAATCTATTTCATTATCGTGATCTCATCACAATCCGATTCTCATTGCATAGATCTAAGGACATCACAATATTCATCCAGATAATGTGAGAAAATGTCAGTAATAATATGTAAAGAGATCAATGCAGCGTGTCACAAGTGTCATTACTCACATGATTA
Source organism: Musa beccarii (assembly GCA_024322285.1). NCBI lineage: Eukaryota > Viridiplantae > Streptophyta > Magnoliopsida > Zingiberales > Musaceae > Musa > Musa beccarii. The sequence continues at coordinate 41,990,947 of CM044400.1, read as the reverse complement.
TCTTGTAAGGCACCTATAACTAACAATCTCCTACTTGACCTAAAGCTAATCACCTACGTATTTGATCCCCATCAAACCTTTGTGATGCTCAAATTTAATCTGAGTTAACGGCTTTATCAGTAGATCTGCAATGTTATCTTTGGATGGAACTCTTTCCACTACTACATCTCTATGGGTAATGATTTCTCCGATCAGGTGGAACCTCCTCAGAACACTTCTGACGAGATCCAGGTTCCCTAGCTTGATCGATCACCCCGTTATGTCATAATATATAGGAATCAAATTCACGTTGCTCGATACGATTTCTAAATTTATGATGAACTTCTTCATCCAGACACCCTCTTTTGCTGCTTCTACCATAGCAATGTATTCCACCTTTATGGTTGAGTCAACAGTAGTTTCTCACTTGGAACTCTTCCAACTTACTAGTGTTCCATTTAGGGTGAACACATACCCTTACTATCATTGACATTGAACTAGAAACTAGAGTTCGTGTAGCCCTCAATCTGGAGACTACCTTCTTCATATACCAGTAAAAGATCCTTAGTCCTTCTTAAGTACTTAATACTGCTTTCCAATGCTCCAAGCCTAGATCTGCCCGATACCTACTCATGAAACTCAAAGCATACGCTACATCAGGCCTGGTACATAGTATAGCATATATGATAGATCCTATCACATAGGGTATCGTATCTATGTTTGTCATTTCTCTAGGAGTTTTTGGTGATGTAGTTTGAGAAATTCTATGTATCTGGACTGGGACAAGCCAAACATCATTTTGAATATATCTCTATAGATATGAATCCCCAAAATATAGGATGCTTTCCCCAAGTCCTTCATGGAGAAGTGTCTAGATAGCCAAGCCTTTATTGTAGATAGCATTCCTACATCATTCCCAATGATTAGGATGTCATTTACATATAATACCAAGAAGGTGATAGCGCTCCTACTTACCTTTCTGTATACACAATCATCTTCATTCATAACGAAGTCAAAAGATCTGATCACTTCATCAAACCTTATGTTCCAACTTTGGAAAGCTTGCTTTAGTCCATAAATGGACTTAAGCAATCTGCACACCTTATCTGGACTTTGCTTGGATAAGAACCCCTCAGGATATATCATATACACTTCCTATTCGAGGTTGCCATTGAGGAATGCAGTTTTCACGTCCATATGCCAGATCTTGTTGGGAAATCTGCGCAAGGGGCAGCGACATCACATGTGCAACGGAAGAACAAAAAAACAAAACCCCAAATTTCATGTAGAAAGTTTCTGTCGTCGTGCGAAGATCGGTGCGTCAAAAATAAATCTGCAAAACTGCATGTGTTAAAGAAAATACCTAGGGAGATTGTATATCCCTGAATTCCTACAGATCTGTGGGAGAGGATGAAGGAAGTCAAGTGTCCTTCTCTCTAGCGGTATCTACATAGCAGGGATTACGACGATGCACTTCTCTCTCTAGGGAGAGGCGAATAGGAGGTGGCTACCAAAAACCCTCAGCCTATAGAACTCTGGTTCCCTCCTATTTATAGAGGCTCCCTGAAAACCCTAATGGATCTTTTGCCCTATTGGGTATTTGATCTCCATCCAATTACCCAAGCTCCTTGGATTAGTGGGTTTCTATCCAATAATCTCTTATTAGCAATTATTGGATCTCATCTCAGGATCCAATAATTCAGAGGCTTAATGGATATCCAATAAGATAGGGGGTTCAGCGGATATCTCATATCCGAACCTCTACTCATCGCAACACCTACCATATGTGTGTGACCCTCTAGGCCCAATATCGAGCTGGCCGTGAGTTATACTTGTCAGAACTCCTTCTGACATGATGAATTATTATCTCTATAATAATTCACCCAACTCATCGACTGCGGACGTACCAGGCCACTACGCCACGGCCCCCAGACGATACAGGGGAATCCAATCCTTTGGACCTATCTGTCCTCAGTTACCATGTATCTATAATCTCTCATCCATCTAATATCTTAGAGACCCAATACAGGGCATGGTGCTGTCAGGCCCATACGGTCTCTCCTCGAGTCGTGCTCTTGTCAGATTCTCCCGGAGAACTCTTTCTCTCTCAATCCGAATAACCTTTGCCAAGGATTTGTTCAAGCAAGAACACATGGGATATTCCTCTTATGATACCAAGAGAGGATGATCCTCTATTGACACTCAATAGCCCTCGTAAGGTTGGCTACCACTCCTAATGACCGATCGTACTAGATATGAAACTTCCAAACCTATAAGTCTGGTATCAAAGAGTGGAGTACTCATACAGGACATCCTTGGTGTCTTAAGTCTAAGGACCAGATACACTATTGGGACTACGGAATCGCTATCTGACATGAGGTATCAATAACCATCCAGCATTCCGTAGGCAGATCAATCAGTGAACTCATTCTCCAATGAGCACCTGCACTGTACCCTTAGTGTCCCCACACGAGTTGCTATGAGACCAGCTACCTCCATCATATGAACGGGTATACAGCACACCAGTCTATCCGGTTATCTCGATGTCCTTCTCGAGTAACCTATGACAAGGATAATTTAGGGTCTGTGTTTAAAGGTGAATCGACCTCATTATCGTGATCTCATCACGATCCGATTCTCATTGCACAGATCCAAGGACATCACAATATATGCTAGATAATGTGAGATAATGCCAATAATCATAAGCAAAGAGATTGACGCAGTGTGTTATAAATGCTATCACTCATGTGACTGGCTTGTAGGGCACCTATAACTAGCAATCTCCCACTTGACCTAAAGCCAATCACCAACATGTCTGATCCCCATCAGACCTCTGTGACGCTTTAAGACAATCTGAGTCAATGGCTTTGTTAGTGGATCTGCAATGTTATCTTCGGATGGAACTCTTTCCATTACTACATCTTTTCGGGCCACGACCTCTCCAATAAGTTAGAACCTCCTCAGAACACTTCTGATGAGACCCGGATTCCCTTATTTGAGTAATCACCCCGTAGTTGTTGGAATATAAGGGAATCAGCTTTTTGTTGCTCGACATGACTCCCAAATCTGTGATGAACTTCTTCATCCAGACTCCCTCCTTTGTGGTCGAGTCAATAGTAGTGTCTTACTTGAAACTCTTCCAGCATACTGCTCCTCCATTCAGGGTGAACACATACCCTGAATTAGACTTGCTATCATCGACATTGGACTGGAAGCTCGAGTACGTGTAGCCCTCAACCTTGAGGCTACTTTCTCCATATACCAGTAAAAGATCCTTAGTCCTTCTCAAGTACTTAAGGATATATTTTACTGCTTTCCAATGCTCCAAGCCTGAATCTGCCTGATATCTACTCGTGACACTCAGAGCATGCGCTATATCAGGCCTGGTACATAGCATAGCATACATGATAGATCCTATCACTGATGCATATGGCATCATATCCATGTGTGCCCTTTCTTCAAGAGTCTTTGGGGACATACTCCTAGAAAGTGATATTCCATGTCTCATTGGTATGAGACCTCACTTGAAATTTTCCATGCCAAACCTTTTGACAATGGTGTCTATGTACCTGGACTAGGACAAGCCATGCATCATCTTAGATCTATCTCTATAGATCCGTATCCCCAATATGTAGGATGCTTCTCCTAAGTCCTTCATGGAAAAGTGCCTAGATAATCAAGTTTTTACTGTGGAGAGCATTCCTACATCATTTCCAATGATTATGATATCATCCACATATAATACCAAAAAGGTGATAGTGCTCCCACTTAATTTCTTATACACACAATGTTCATCTTCGTTCTTAACAAAGTCATAAGATCTGATCGCCTCATCAAATCTTATGTTCCTACTTCGGGAAGCTTGCTTCAATCCATAAATGGACCTAAGTAACTTGCACACCTTATCTGGGTTATCCTTGGACACAAATCCCTCATGTTGTATCATATACACCTCCTCCTTGAGGTTACCATTGAGGAATACGGTTTTGACGTCCATATACTATATCTCATAATCATAGTGCACTGCAATAGCTAATAGAATTCGAATGGATTTTAGCATGGCTATAGGTGAGAAAGTTTCATCATAGTCAACACCTTGCCTTTGACGATACCCCTTAGCCATTAGCCTTGCTTTATAGGTCTCTACCTTACCAGATACTCCAATCTTCTTTTTGAAGATCCACTTGCAACCAATGGCTACAATACCCTCGGGTGTATCAACTAGGTTCCAAACCTTGTTGGAGTACATGGAATCCATTTCTGAATTCATGACTTCTTGCCATTTCCTAGAGTCTATGCTCATAATAGCCTCCTCGTAGGTCTGAGGATCAATATCCTCAACATCTTCTCTTCTGATATATCCCACATATCTCTTAGGAGGATGGGATACTCTATTGGACCTACGTAAAGTTGGAACTTGTGTGTTAGGTGTCTGAACAGACTCTGGCTGTGGAATGGTGCTTGAGCTAGGTTCTCCAACCTCGCTCAACTCTATCATGCTCTCACTATCTCCACCAAGAATGTGTTCCTTATCAAGGAACACTGCTCTCTTGGCTACAAAGACCTTTCGGTCCTTAGGGTGATAGAAATAATACCCACAAGTTTCTTTGGGGTATCCCACGAACTTACACTATTCTGTCCTAGATTCCAACTTGTCAGAGTTGTGTCTCTTAACGTGGGTAGGGCAGCCCCAAATCTTAACAACTTTAAGATCGGGCTTCTTCCCATTCCATATCTCATATGGAGTAGACATCACTGATTTAGTTGGAATTCTATTCAGAAGGTAAGTTGCGGTCTCTAGGGCATATCCCCAGAATGAGATGGGTAGGTCGACGAAACACATCATGGAACGCACCATGTCTAACAGTGTGCGATTCCTCCTTTCTGATACACCATTAAGCTGTGGTGTATAAGGAGGTGTCCATTGGGATAAGATCCCATGGTCTTTGAGGAACTGGGTGAACTCTACTCAAGTACTCATCTCTTCGATCTGATCGTAGGGTTTTAATACTCTTTCCTGTCTGGTTCTCCACTTCTCGTTTCCTCTTAGACTCACTTACACTCATGATATGTAGAGCTATATCTATCATAAATAAACCATTATGCACTATTCTTCTCGTGATGATCTCATCATCTAATATTATTGAACAACCATTGTTCTCAAAAACTAATTTATATCTAATAACTATCAAACATGAAATGGAAATAATATTTTTGATAATAGAAGAACATAATAGCATGCATCTAATGCAATAATAGCTCCACTAGGCAGATGTAAGGTGACCTTGCCAACAGCTACTGCAGCAACCTTTGCTCCATTGCCCATCTTAAGGTCCATCTCGCCTCTGTTCAATCTCCTAGGTACTGCCAGAACCTGCAATGAATTGCAAATATGATAAGCACTCTCAGTATCTAATACTTATGTGTTATCACAAGATTCTGACAAATGAAGACGGATCATGAATGTACCTAAAGCTTCTCTAAGCTTCTGTTTTGCTCTCTTTGTAAGGTACTCTTTGCAGTTCCTCTTCTAGTGCCCATCTTTGCTGTAGTGGAAGCACTGGCCTTTGTCCTTTGTTGGATCTTTCTTGACAACCTTTGCCTTACCCATTTTGCCCTTGCCCTTGCCCTTCTTAAGGGTCTTCTCAGTCTTCCTTTTCTTTCTGGTCTCACCAGTGTAGAGAACCGGCTTCTCTTTCTTGAAGGTGCTCTCTGCTTCTCTCAACATATTGAGGAGCTCTGGGAGGGTCACCTCAAGTTTGTTTATATTAAAATTCATTATGAACTGAGAAAAGGAACCTGGTAGAGACTGAAGTACAAGATCCACACACAGGTTATCCTCTAGGACCATTCTTAGACTTGTGAGTTTTTCGATCCACTCAATCATCTTAAGGATATGGTTCTGAACCGGTGTCCCCTCAGTCATCCTAGCACGGAAAAGACTTTTTGATATCTCATATCGCTGAGTTCTTCCTTGTTCCTCAAACAGTTTGTGGAGATGTAGGAGTATGGAATTAGCATCCATATTTTTATGCTGTCTTTGTAACTCAGTAGTCATAAAGGCCAACATATAACACTGAGCAAGAGTGGAATCATCTAAGTACTTCACATAACGAGCGATCTCATCCTCGCTTGCCCCTTCGTCGGGCGTAGGGATCACTGTTTCAAGGACATATGCGATTTTCTCCACGGTGAGAACGATTCTTAGATTGCGAAGCCAATCTGTATAATTTGGACCAGTGAGGCGGTTGACATCAAGTATGCCACGTAAAGGATTTGAAAGCGACATTTTTCTGAAATAAAAGATGTAGCAAAAATAAATAACATGCAGACTTTGCAGAAATTTAAATAATTAAGATAAGGACTTCTATCTTAATGTATTCCCACTAATTTTTTGTAAGATACACAACACCCTCCGGTATGTGAATCGGAGACCCCCGGTGGATCTCTAGTGGGGATCAGGATCCAATCGACGTTTTAACATAACCTCGAGGGACTCGACCAATCATGTTAAACCCGTAAAGGTAGGCAACTCTTGCCAATCACAACTCCTTGTGATTCCCGTCCTGTTCGACCTCCGAACCACCATGGCCTCGAGGGACCCGACCAACCATGATGTTCGGTTAAGTCATTAATATCGTTACCAGATGAGTCTGATTAGGTGATATACTCTCGAGGGACTCGACCAAGCATACCATGTCCTCAAGTCACCTCTGACATCTCTATGTCATAGATAAGATGGCGAGATATGATATAGGTGAGTCTCAAGGAACTCGACCAACTCAACCTACATCGGGAATCGGCTCCTAGCTATAACGATGGAAGGCCACGTGGGTCAATCTAATTGTCTCACGTATACCGACTTAATATTATTAATAGAGAGGATTTTGGTTTGGTCTCCTAACATAATGTGTCACACACATACGTATTTAATATATATATCTACATCGCATGCAAATATATATATATATATACATATCTAGTAGGTGTATAACTAATCACATCACATGAGCAATCACACCAGATGATCATGGACCACATCCTAATGTGATCAGGTCCAAGCCAGTAGGCCCAATCACTCACATCAAGATCTATGTGTACTTCGACACATCTTTATGCCATGTGATCATCCATCTCGCTTCGTTGGATCCGTCGGCATCTCAACACATCTTTATGCGTCGGATCATCCGTCTCAACCTCGTGAGTCACGCTACCGCTGTGCCTCCTCATGTAATTACAACATAATTACAAGCACGTAGGCCCGACAATAAACGAGAAAAAATAGAGGCTCGCAGACCCCAATAATAATAATCATATGTACACACAACACATCACAAGTCCATGATCATCCGTCCACATCATACATCACATGTATATATTATTTTATAGGACTACTAGATAAAAAATAATAGTTAATTAAATTATTTAATTAACATATTTAATTTTCTGAAATCAAGGACATAAAGAGAATTTTTGAATTCCTAGGGGTATTTCGGTAATTTGGCCAAAAAGATATTTTGGTAATTCTGTCAAAAGTGACAGAATCTGAAATTTTTGAAATTCCGAAGGGAAAAATCATCTTTTGCTCAAAACTGCAGTTGTAGGTAGCCGCCACTACGGTCGGCGCGCTGCAGCGGTTTGTCCATGCGCGCCGCTTTGCCTTGCTTGGAGGGAGGCGGCGCCGTCGCTGCCTCGTGGGGCTTGCAGCGCCCGCCGGCGCCTCTGCTGCGACGCTGCTGAAACACGGCGCCAGCGCCGGCGCCTCTGGCGCTAGCTCAGCGGGTGTAGCGCCGCTGCGCCCTTTAGGCGCGCCGCCGTGCTGCCGCTGCCGAGGGCGCGCGCGCCAAGCGCTGCTGCCTGCAGCAGTAGCCGCCCGGCTCACGCTATGCAGGCAGTAAGATTGCAAGCAGCCTTGCGGGCAACAACAGTTGCTGCCCTTTCTCGCTCTTCGTGCCAATGATTTTGACGTCAGAAGCATATCAAAAACACAACACACGCAGTTTAAGATCCAATCTTCGCACGAACAACCTGGCTCTGATACCACTATTGGGAAATCCACGCAAGGGGCAGCGACATCACATGCGCAGCGAAATAACAGAAAAACAAAACCCCAGATTTCTCGTAGAAAGTTTCCGTCGTCGTGCGAAGATCGGTGCGTCAAAAACAAATCTGCAAAACTGCATGTGTTAAAGAAAATACTTAGGGAGATTGTATATCCCTAAATTCCTGCAGATCTGTGGGAGAGAATGAAGGAAGTCAAGTATCCTCCTCTCTAGCGGTATCCACACAGCAGGGATTACGACGATGCACTTCTCTCTCTGGGGAGAGGCGAATAGGAGGTGGCTACCAAAAACCCTCAGCCTATAGAACTCTGGTTCTCGCTTATTTATAGAGGCCCCTTGAAAACCCTAATGGATCTTTTATCCTATTGGGTATTGGATCTCCATCCAATTACCCAAGCCTTTTGGATTAGTGGGTTTCCACCCAATAATCTCTTATTAGCAATTATTGGATCTCATCTCAGGATCCAATAATTTAGGGGCTTAATAGATATCCAATAAGATAGGGGATTCAGCGGATATCTCATATCCGAACCTCTACTCATCGCAACATCTACCATATGTGTGTGACCCTCTAGGCCCAATATCGAGCTGGCCATGAGTTATACTAGTCAAAACTCCTTCTGACATGATGAATTATTATCTCTATAATAATTCACCCAACTCATCGACTGCGAACGTACCAGGCCACTACGCTGCGACCCTCAGATGATACAGGGGAATCCAATCCTTTGGACCTATCTGTCCTCACTTACCATGTATCTATAATCTCTCATCCATCTAATATCTTAGAGACCCTATACATGGCATGGTGCTGTCAGGCCCATACGGTCTCTCCTCGAGTATTGCTCTGGTCGGATTCTCCCGGAGAACTCTTTCTCTCTCAATCCGAATAACCTTGGCCAAGGATTTGTTCGAGCAAGAACACATGGGATATTCCTCTCATGATACCGAGAGCGGATGATCCTCTATTGACACTCAATAGCCCTCGTAAGGTTGGCTACCACTCCCAATGACCGACTATACTTGATATGGAACTTTCCAAACCTATAAGTCTGGTATCAAAGAGTGGAGTACTCATACATGATATCCATGGTGTCTCAAGTCTAAGGACCCGATACACTACTGGGACTACGGAATCACTGTCTGACGTGAGGTATCAATAACCATCCAGCATTCCATAGGCGGATCAATCAGTGAACTCATTCTCCAATGAGCACCTACATTGTACCCTTAGTGTCCCCACACAAGTAGCTATGAGATCAGCTACCTCCATCATATGAATGGGTATACAGCACACCAGTCTATCTGGTTATCTCGATGTCCTTCTCGAGTAACCTATGACCAGGATAATTTAGGGTCTGTGTTTAAAGGTGAATCGACCTCATTATCGTGATCTCATCACGATCCGATTCCCATTGCACAGATCCAAGGACATCACAATATATGCTAGATAATGTGAGATAATGCCAATAATCATAAGCAAAGAGATTGACGCAGCATATTACAAATGCTATCACTCATGTGATTGGCTTGTAGGGCACCTATAACTAGCAGATCTCATAGTTATAATATGTTGTAATGGCTAATAGAATTCAAATATATTTCAACAAAGCTATGGGTTCGAAGGTTTTGTCATAGTCAACACCTTGCCTCTGACGATACCCCTTAGCCACTAACCTTGCCTTATAGGTCTCCACCTTTTCATCTACTCCAATCTTCTTCTTGAAGATCCATTTGCAGTCGATGGGTACGATACCCTCAGGTGCATCAACAAGGTTCCAAACCTTGTTAGAGTACATGGATTCCATCTTAGAATTCATGGCTTCTTGCCACTTCTTGGAGTCTATGCTCATAATAGCCTCCTCGTAGGTTTAAGGATCGATATCCTGAGTGTCCTCTCCACTGATATGCCCCACATATCTCTCAGGAGGGTATGACACTCTACCAGTCCTATATAAAGTTGAAATTTGTGTGTCAGGTACTCGAACATACTCGATCTCCGGAATGGTGCCTAAGTTAGGTTCTCCAACCTGGCTCAACTCTATCATGCTCTCACTGTCTCCGCCAAGAATGTGTTCCTTCTCAAGAAATACTACTCTTTTAGCAACAAAGACCTTTTGGTTGTCGGGATGATAGAAATAATAACCATAAGTTTCTTTGGGGTATCCCACGAACTTGCATCGTTCCGTCTTGGATCTCGACTTATCGGGGTCATCTTTTAACGTGGGTAGGGCAGCTCCAAATCTTAACAACCTTAAGATTGGGCTTCTTCTCTCTCCATATCTCACATGGTGTAGACACTACCGATCTAGATGGAACTCTGTTCATAAGGTAAGCTACGGTCTCTAGGGCATATCCCTAAAATGAGATGGGTAGGTTAGCGAAACTCATCATAGACCGCACCATATTGATAGGACCCTAGCAGGGTTAGGTCCTACTCAACCATGTAGCAGCTAATAAAAACCCTGTGAGAATGTAATAAACCCCACCTAGCCGCCTCTATCCTATAAAGAAGAGAGGCTAGGGTTTATATTTGGGTCTTTGGGCTTCTTAGCCGCCACCCCCCTTGTTACTAGGCCGGCCCGCTAAGGTTGAGGGCAAATTGGGTAGTTCACTTAGGAAGCAGCCCCTAGGGTTATGGTTTGGAGCTCTATATAAGCTTGTAGCCTCCACCTCTTTGGAATAAAAAAGATCAATCTACAATTGCAGCCACCAGGCTACTTGGAGGGTGGAACCCCTATAGCGTTCCAAGGGTTGATCCCCCTCAAAGATCAATCTCGATAGAATTCCTCTGGGGTTCTATCACATATCTAATAGTGTGCGATTCCTCTTTTCTGATACACCATTGAGGTGTGGTGTATAAGGAGGTGTCCATTAGGATAGAATCTCATGGTCCTTGAGGAACTGAGTGAATTCTATACTCAAGTATTCTCCTCCTTGATTTGATCGAAGAGTTTTAATACTCTTTCCAGTCCACTTTCTCTTAGATATGCTTACATTCATGATACGTGGAGCAATGTTCAGCATAATCAAACCATTATGCAATATCCCTCTAGTGATGATCTTATCATCCTTACTAATTGAACAACAATTATTCTCAAAAAATACTTTATAACCATTTAATGTCAAACATTAAATGAAAATAATATTTTTAATAATAGAGAAAACAAAATAATATACATCTAATGCAATAGTAGCTCCATCAAGCAGATGTAGGGAGACCTCGTCGATAGCAACAACAGCAACTCTTACTCCATTGCCCATCTTGAGGTCTATCTCACCTTTTACCAATCTCCTAGGCATTGTCAGAACTTGCAACGAATTGTAGATGTGATAAGCACTATCAGTATCCAATACCCATGCATTATCATAAGAATCTGACACATGGAGACTGATCATGAATGTATTTGAAGCTTCTCCAAGTTTCTATTTTACCTTTTCTGCAAGATACACCTTATAGTTCCTTTTCCAATGCCCATCTTGACCGTAGTGAAAGCACTGGCTTTTATCCTTTATTGGGTCAATATTGACAACCTTTGCCTTACCCCGTTTGCCCTTGCCCTTGCCCTTCTCAAGGGTCTTCCTAGCCTTCATTTTCCTCTTGGTCTCACCAACATAGAGAATTAATTTCTTTTTCTGGATAGTGCTCTCTACCTCCCTCATCATATTGAGGAGCTCAGGGAGAGTTATCTCAAGTTTGTTCATATTAAAATTCATAATGAATTATGAAAAGGAATCTAGTAGAGCTGAAGTATAAGATCAATGCACAAGCTATCATCTAGGACCATTCCTAGACTTGTGAATTTCTCAATCCACTCTATCATCTTCAGGATATGGTTTTGAACCATTGTCACCTTACTCATCCTAATACGGAAGAGACTCTTGGATATCTTATATCGTTGAGTTCTTTCTTGCTCCTCAAAAAGTTTATAAAGATGTTGGAGTATAGATCGAGCATCCATATTTTCATGTTGTCTCTGTAACTCAGGAGTCATAGAGGCTAACATGTAATACCGAGTAAGAATGGAATCATTTATATACTTTGCATATTGGACAAACTCTTCTTGAGGAGTTTCTGCCTTAAGTTGCGGTATGATTGTATCTAGGACATATACGATTTTCTCTACCATGAGAACTATTCTTAGGTTACGGAGCCAATCTACATAGTTTGGACCAATGAGGCGGTTGGCATCAAGTATGCCACGTAGAGAATCTGATGGCGACATGTTTATGATAAACAAGAGATATAACATAAGTAAATAACATATAGATTTCGTAAAAAAAATAAATAATCAAGATATGGACTACTATTTTGACGTGCTCCCACTAATTTTTTTAGCGAGTCACGTGACACCCTCAGCACGTGAAACGAAAGTCTCTGGCAGACTTCTAGTGGGGATTGGGATCCAATCGACGTCTTAGTGTAACTTCGAGAGACTCGACCAATCACACTAAGCCCAAAAGGTAGACAACTCTTGCCAATCACAACTCCTTGTGATTCCCGTCATATTTGGCCTCCGAACTACCATAGCTTCGAGGGACTTGACCAACCATGATATCCAGTTAAGTCATCACCATCATTATAAGATGAGTCTGATTCGGTGATATGCCTTCGAGGGACTCGACCAAGCATACAACGTCCTTAGTGTTAGGAAATCCGTCAGGGGAGCGACATCACATGCGTAGCGAAAGAACAAAAAACAAAAAACCTCAGATTTTTCATAGAAAGTTTTCATCGTCGTGCGAAGAACGGTGCATCAAAACAAATCCGTAAAAAACTACACGTGTAAAAGAAAGTACCTAGGGAGATCTGTACGAGAGGATAAAGGAGGTCAAGCGTCCTCTTCTCTAGTGGTATTCACATGACAGGAACTACGATGATGCACCTCTCTCTCTAGGGAGAGGAGAACAGGTGGTGGCTATCAAAAGAAACCCTTAGCCTATAGAGCTTTGGTTCCCTCCTATTTATAGAGGCCCTTTGAAAACCCTAATGGATCTTTTGCCCTATTAGGTATTGGATCTCCATCCAATTACCCAAGCCTCATGGATTAGTGGGTCTCTATCTAATAATCTTTTATTAGCAATTATTGGATCTCATCTCAGGATCCAATAATTCAGGAGCTTAATGGATATCCAATAAGATAGGGGGTTCAACGGATATCTCATATCCGAACCTCTACTCGTTGCAACACCTACTATATGTGTGTGACCCTCTAGGCCCAATATCGAGCTGGCTGTGAGTCATACTTGTTAGAACTCCTTCTGACTTAGTGAATTATTATCTCTATAATAATTCACCCAACTCATTGACTGCGGATGTACCAGGCTAATACGTCGCGGGCCCCAGACGATACAGGGGAATCTAATCCTTTGGACCTATCTATCCTCAATTATCATGTATCTATAGTTCCTCATCCATACAATATCCCAGAGACCCTATACTGGGCATGGTGCTGTCAGGCCCATACGATCTCTCCTCGAGTCTTGCTCTTGTAGGATTCTCCTAGAGAACTCTTTCTCTCTCAATCTGAAAAACCTTGGCTAAGGATTTATTCGAGCAAGAACACATGGGATATTTCTCTCATGATACCGAGAGCGGATGATCCTCTATTGACACTCAATAGCCCTCGTAAGGTTGGCTACCACTCTCAATAACCGGCTGTACTAGATTTGAAACTTTCTAAACCTATAAGTCCGGTATCAAAGAGTGGAGTACTCATATAGGACATCCTTGGTGTCTCAAGTCTAAGGACTAGATATACTATTGGGACTACGGAATCGCTGTCTGACATGAGGTATCAATAACCATCTAGCATTCCGTAGACAGATCAATCAGTGAACTCATTCCCCAATGAGCACCTGCACTGTACCCTTAGTGTCCCCACACGAGTAGCTATGAGACCAGCTACCTCCATCATATGGACGGGTATACAGCAAACCAGTCTATCCGGTTATCTCGATGTCCTTCTCGAATAACCTATGACCAGGATAACTCAGGGTCTGTGTTTAAAGGTGAATCGGTCTCATTATCGTGATCTCATCACCATCCGATTCCCATTGCACAGAACCAAGGACATCACAATATATGTAACACGCAAGATAAAATAATAAAACGCCTAATAATAAGAAAAGAGAAAAAGTATATATCAAGTCACAAGTGCCATCACCCTTGTAATTGGCTTACGGGGCATATATGATTAGCAATCTCTCACTTGACCTAAAGCCAATCACCAACATGTCTGATCCCCATCAGACATCTGTGACGCTCAAAGACAATTTGAGTCAATGGCTTTGTCAGTGGATCTACAATGTTATCTTCGGATGGAACTCTTTCCATTGCTACATCTTTTCTGGCGACAATCTCTCTTATCAAGTGGAACCTCCTCAGAATACTTCTGATGAGACTCGGGTTCCCTTATTTGAGTAATCGCCCCGTTGTTGTCGTAATATAAAGGAATCGGCTCTTCGCTGCTTGGGACGACTCCTAGATCCGTGATGAACTTCCTCATCCAGACTTCCTCCTTTGCTGCCTCTACCGCAGCAATGTATTCCGCCTCTGTGGTTGAGTCAATAGTAGTGTCTTGCTTAGAACTCTTCCAGCATACTGCTCTATCATCGACATTGGATTGGAAGCTCGAGTCCGTGTAGCCCTTAACCCTAAGGCTACTACCTCCATATACCAGTAAAAGATTCTTAGTCCTTCTCTAGTGCTTCAAGCCTGGATCTGCCTGATATCTGCTCGTGACACTCAGAGCATGCGCTATATCAGGCTTGGTACATAGCATAGCATACATGATAGATCCTATCGCTGATGTATATGGTATCATATCCATGTGTGTCCTTTCTTTAAGAGTCTTTGGGGATATACTCCTAGAAAGTGATATTTCATATCTCATTGGTAGGAGACCTCTCTTGGAATTTTTCATGCCAAACCTTTTGACAATGGTATCTATGTACTTGGACTGGGACAAGCCAAGCATCCTCTTGGATCTATCTCTATAGATCTGTATCCCCAATATGCAAGATGCTTCCTCTAAGTCCTTTATGGAGCAGTGCCTAGATAGCCAAGCCTCTACTGTGGAGAGTATTCCAACATCATTCCCAATGATCAGAATGTCATTCACATATAGTACCAAAAAGGTGATAGTGCTCCCACTTACTTTCCTATACATACAAGGCTCATCTTCGTTCTTAACGGAGTCATAAGATCTGATCGCCTTATCAAATCTTATGTTCCAACTTCGTGAAGCTTGCTTCAATCCATAAACGGACTTAAGCAACCTGCACACCTTATCTGGGTTATCCCTGGACATGAATCCCTCAGGCTGTATCATATACACCTCCTCTTCGAGGTTATCGTCAATTCCTCTAGCGTCAATTGTCTAATCCTGATCGATAGTAGACCTGTGTAACTCAAAACGTAGTTAGACCACAAATCACAATCAATTAGTTTCATCATCAAAATCCAAGATTCAATAAATACCGTATTCATCTTGCTTGTTTTTAAAGACCCATTTAGTACCAATAACCAAATGGTCATTAGATCTAGGAACATGCTTCCATACCTCATTCCTCTTAAATTGATTTAACTCTTCTTGTATTGCGATGACCCAAGAATCATCTTTCAAGGCATCATCAATGGACTTTGGTTCAATTTGAGAAAGAAAAGCGACATGAGTACAAAAATTTTTAAAGGAAGAACGAGTTTGAACCCCTTTAGATGTTTCTCCTATGATTAACTCCTTGGGATGGACATCTACATACTTCCATTCCTTGGGTAAGGAAATTTGGGAAGAAGATACATCCAAGTTATCATTTTGAGGAGAGGGTTCATTCAAGTTCAAATCATTGAAACCAAGATCATCATCAAAATCTTTTTTCTTAGATTCAGAAAATTTATTAAAAACCACATGAATAGATTCTTCTATAACTAAAGTTTTTTTGTTGAAAACCCGAAAAGCTTTAGAAATAGAAGAGTAACCAAGAAAGATGCCTTCATCGGATTTAGCATCGAATTTTCCTAAGGCATCCTTTTCATTTAAAATAAAGCATTTACAACCAAAAACTTTAAAGTAAGAGACATTGGGTTTTTTATTATTCCATAATTTATATGGAGTTTTAGATAGGGATGGTCTTACGAGAACTCTATTCATAATATAGCAAGCCGTGTTTACTGCTTCGGCCCAAAAATATTTTGGTAAATTATATTCATTTAACATGGTTCTAGCCATTTCTTATAAATTTCTATTTTTTCTTTCCACTACTCCATTTTGTTGAGGATTCCTTGGAGTAGAGAAATATGGTTATATCCGTTGATTTCACAAAAATTTTAGAAGTCATGATTTTGAAATTCACCACCGTGATCGCTCCGAATTGATGAAATCATGAAACCTTTTTCATTTTGAGTAAGTTTACAAAATTTTGAGAAACATTTGAAACAACCACTTTTGTGAGTCAAGAAATAGGTCCAAGTGTATCTACTATAGTCATCCATAATTACGAAGGTGTATTTGCTACCTCCTAAGCTTGTTATGCCAATTAGTCCAAATAAGTCCAAATGGATCAATTGCAATGGTCTTGTGGTGCTAATTTGATTTTTTGGTTTGAAGCTAGTTTTTATTTGTTTTCCTAGTTGACATGCATCACATACTTTGTCCTTGACAAACTTCATATTGGGAATTCCTCGTACTAATTCTCTAGATAAAATCTAAGATATTAGTTTCATGTTTGCATGGCCTAATCTCCTATGCCAAAGCCAAGCATCATCATTCAAAACCGAAAAACACATTTCATTACTTAATTCATCAATATTTATGGTGTAAATATTATTTTATTTTAAAGCAATCATGGATATATCATTATTTGGTTTTTCAATGATGTAAACATTAGATTCAAATCTAACAACATAACCTTTATCGCATAATTGACTAATGCTTAAAAGATTATGTTTTAAACCATCAACTAGAAACACATCATCAATTGAAAAACTAGATTTGTTACCTATGGTTCCCTTGCCAATGATTTTACCCTTGTTGTTGTCTCCGAAGGTGACATACCCTTCTTCTTTGCTAGTGAGTATAGAGAAATGAGATGGATCTCCGGTCATGTGCCTTGAGCATCCACTATCAAGATAACATCTCTTGCTCCTAGCTTGTGAGTTTGTCTATAAAAGAGGATGGTTTTTAGGTATCCATTTGATTTTGGGTGCCTCACAAATTGATCTACTTAATTTGTAATTCAACATTGAATTGTTTATGGTTTCTTTAGAAACCCATATCAATTTTCATGGACTAATTTTCTTGAATGGACATTTGTAAACAACATGTCCAGTTTTACCACAAAAATTACATTTCAAATGGTGTGATACATGCAATGTGGGTCCTTTAATGAAGGTGGTGGGATTTCGATGAAATCCACTCACAAATCCGATTCCACTTCTATTTCCGACGTGACCTTTGTTAGCAAGGATCATGTCCAAGCCCTTGCTACCGACTTTAAACTTGTTTAGGGTCTCTTTGAGTAGCAAATTCTTATTTTTTATTGCTTCTAAGTGTTCACACTTAGAGCATGGGGGTAGAGAAGGAGTTTGGAGACTATTGAAATTATTTTGCAATAAAACATGCTCTTTCTTTAGTAAGTTAAACTTCTTGCTAATAGTCCTACATTCATCAAATAACTCATGAAAAGCGATAGAAAGTTCATCAAAAGATAATTCTTCATTAAATAACTCACTAACATCTTCTCCTAAGACCATTACCGCAAAGTTAGCCTCCTCTTTGTTGCTTGCTTCTTCAACCTCGGAGTCACTTGAATCATCCCATGTGGCCTTCAATGCTTTCTTCTTCTTGGGTTGGTTCTTCTTGGCTTGGGGGCATTCATATTTGAAGTGGCCCGGCTTCTTGCACTCGTAGTAAATAACTCGGTCCTTTTTATGTTCAAGTTTATTTTTTGTGTCATTTTTAAATTTGTTCTTTCTTATGAACTTTTTGAATTTACGAGTTAAAAGTGCAATGTCATTGTCACTGTCCTCATCACTTGATGTTCCTTTCAAGTGGTCTTCTTGTGTTCTTAGTGTCATATCCTTCCTGTTCTTTGGAAGGGGGTTCTCGAGCTCTTCATGAGCATGGCACGTTATTTCGTAGGTCATTAGAGACATAATAAGTTCTTCAAGGGAAAAAGTCTTAAGGTCCTTGGCCTCTTGAATGGCCATAACTTTTGGATCCCAACTCTTTGAAAGGGATCTTAAAATCTTAGTTACAAGTTTAAAGTTAGAAAAACCTTTACCAAGTACCTTAAGTCCATTGATGACATCCGTAAAGCGGGTGTACATGTCTCCAATGGATTCACTTGGTTTCATTCGGAAAAGTTCGTACGAATACACAAGAATATTGATTTTGGACTCTTTCACTCGGCTAGTGCCTTCATGAGTGATCTCAAGAGTACGCCAAATATTAAAGACTGATTCACAAATTGATACGCAATTAAATTCATTTTTGTCTAGTGCACAAAATAAGGCATTCATAGCCTTTGCGTTTAAAGCAAAAACCTTCTTCTCCGATTCATTCCAATCGCTTATCGGAAGAGAAGAATTTTAAAAACCATTCTTAACGATATTCCAAAGCTCAAAATCCATAGAAATAAGAAAGATCGTCATACGAGTCTTCCAATACGTATAATCCAACCCATTAAACATAGGCGAACGTGTAATGGAATAACCCTCTTGCATACCGGAATAGGCCATCTCCCTCGGGTTTTAGACTAAATATGAGAGTGAACCTGCTCTGATACCAATTTTTAGGATCAGATAGGCACTAAGAGGGGGGGGTGAATTAGTGCAGCGAATTAAAATCGTAAGTTTGAAACTGATTTCGATGAAATAGTTAGTTCATGTGAAAACTTCGATCCGACGAAAAATGACTTGGTTAAAGTAGATTGAGCAAAAGTAATGAAAAGTAACTTGGTTGGAATAGACATCACTAACTTAACAATCTTAAGATCAGGCATCTTTCTATTCAATATCTCATATGGAGTAGACATCACTAACTTGGTTGGAATTCTGTTCAGAAGGTAAGCTGCGGTCTTATCCCCAAAATGAGATGGGTAAGTCGGCGAAACACATCATGGAACACACCATGTCTAACAGTGTGCGATTCCTCCTTTCTGATACACCATTAAGCTGTGGTGTATAAGCAGGTGTCCATTGGGATAAGATCCCATAGTCTTTGAGGAACTGGGTGAACTCTGTACTCAAGTACTCACCTCCTCGATCTGATCGAAGGGTTTTAATACTCTTTCCTGTTTGGTTCTCCACTTCATTTTTATATTCCCTAAATTTCTTAAAAGCTTCAGACTTATACTTCATCAAGTACACATGTCCGTATCTTGAGAAATCATTAGTGAAAGTAATGAAGTAGGAGTAACCACCTATGGCATGAGCCGACATGGGACCGCATACATCACTATATATGAGTTCTAGTAACTCAGTTGCTCTCTCTCTAGTTCCACTAAGTGGAGAGTTGGTCATCTTTCCCCGAAGGTAAGGTTTATATGTCGCATATGACTCATAGTCAAATGGATCTAGATATCCATCTTTTAACAACTTTTGAATTCTTCCCTCGTGGATGTGACCTAGCCTACAATGCCAAAGACATGCATTATTCACCTCTTCTTGTTTCCTTTTAGACTCACTTACACTCATGATATGTGGAGCTGTATCTAGCATAAATAAACCATTATGCAATGTTCCTCTCGTGATAATCTGATCATCTAATATTATTGAACAATCATTATTCTCAAAAACTAATTTATATTCAATAATTGTCAAACATGAAATGGAAATAATATTTTTGATAATAGAAGGAACATAATAGCATGCATCTAATGCAATAATAGCTCCACCAGGCAGATATAAAGTGACCTTGCCAATAGCCACTATAGCAACCTTTGCTCCATTGCCTATCTTAAGATCTATCTCGCCTCTGTTCAATCTCCTAGGTCCTGCCAGAACCTGCAACGAATTGCAGATATGATAAGCACTCCCGGTATCCAATACCCATGTGTTATCATAAGATTCTGACAAATGGAGACTGATCATAAATGTACCTGAAGCTTCTCCAAGCTTCTGTTTCACCCTTTCTGCAATGTATTCTTTGAAGTTCCTCTTCCAGTGCCCATCTTTGCCGTAGTGGAAGCACTGGCCTTTGTCCTTTGTTGGGTCTTTCTTGGCAACCTTTGCCTTACCCATTTTGCCCTTGCCCTTGCCTTTCTTAAGGGTCTTCTCAGCCTTCCTTTTCTTTCTGGTGTCACCAATGTAGAGAACCGGCTTCTCTTTTTTGATGGTGCTCTCTGCTTCTCTCAACATATTGAGGAGCTTTGGGAGGGTCACCTTAAGTTTGTTCATATTAAAATTCATTATGAACTGAGAAAAGGAATCTGGTAGGGACTGAAGCACAAGATCCATATAGGTTATCCTCTAGGACCATTCCTAGACTTGTGAGTTTCTCGATCAACTCAATCATCTTAAGGACATGGTTCTGAACCAGTGTCCCCTCAGTCATCCTAGCACGGAAAAGACTCTTTGATATCTCATATCGTTGAGTTCTTCCCTGTTCCGTAAACAGTTTGTGGAGATGCAGAAGTATGGAATTAGTATCCACATTTTCATGCTTTGTAACTCAATAGTCATAGAGGCCAACAAATAACACTGAGTAATAGTGGAATCATCTAAGTACTTCACATAACGAGCGATCGTAACCTTGCTTGCCCCTTCGTCGAGCGTAGGGATCACTGTATCAAGGACATACACGATTTTCTACGTCGTGAGAACAATTCTCAAATTGCGAAGCCAATTCATATAATTTGGACTAGTGAGGCGGTTGGTATCAAGTTGATAGAACCCCAGAGGAATTCTATGGAGATTGATCTTTGAGGGGGATCAACCCTTGGAACGCTATAGGGGTTCCACCCTCTAAGTAGCCTGGTGGCTGCAATTGTAGATTGATCTTTCTTATTCCAAAGAGGTGGAGGCTACAAGCTTATATAGAGCTCCAAACCCTAGCCCTAGGGGCTGCTTCCTAAGTGAACTACCCAATTTACCCTCAACCTTAGCGGGCCGGCCCAAGAACAAGGGGCGGCGCTAAGAAGCCCAAAGACCCAAATATAAACCTTAGCCTCTCTTCTTTATAGGATAGAGGTGGCTAGGTGGGGTTTATTACATTCTCACAGGGGTTTTTATTAGTGCTACATGGTTGAGTAGGACCTAACCACTGCTAGGGTCCTATCAAGCCCGCCCTCTTCAAATCACCTTGTCCTCAAGGTCAGGTTCCATGAACTCGAGGAACCGGGACTTCACTCCTCATATGATTCCCATGTGGCATCTTCGAGTGGTAAATTAGTCCAATGTACTAGTACTTGATGAGGGACGTCGACGACGTATCACGACTCTGCGGTCGAGGATGGCTTGTGGTTGGGCTTGAATATTTCCATCATCAGTGGTGTTGGGCAGTTGGATCTAGGGTGTCTCATGTTCTCCCAACTTAGGCTTCAAGCATAACACATGGAAGACAGGGTGAATTTTGGCATCTTCGGTAATTTAAGTCTCATGCGCCACGGCTCAATACGCTCTATGATCTAATAGGGCCCATAAAACGTGGAGATAGCTTCATGGAGGCTCGTGTGTTGATGGATAGTTGCTTGTATGGTTGTAGGCGAAGATAAACCCAATCTCCTACTAAAAATTCTCTTTCACTTCTTCGTGTGTCAGCTTGCTGCTTCATTCTAGCTTGAGCAGTAGAGAGATTATCCTTTAGCAGTTGTAGAGTTTGTCCTGTCAATTAAATCTTGGTCAACTGATCTACCTTAGCCGAGCCAATTACATACTTTGGAATCACAGAGCCGGCCGACCATATAATGCTTCATATGGGGTACATTTTATAGATGAATGATATGTAGTATTGTACCACCATTCGGCCTAAGGGAGCCATTTCGTCCACTCCTTTGGTCGATCACTAGTGAAACACCGAAGGTATGTCTCTAAACATCTGTTCACCACTTCTGTTTGGCCGTCAGTTTGTGGATGGTATGTAGTGCTCATCTTAAGTTTGGTGCCCTCAGAATCGAAATAACTCGGTCCAAAATTTACTAGTGAAGATCCCGTCACGATCACTTACAATGGACCTTGGCATCCCATGTAGTTTAACAATATTTTCTATGAAAATCTGAGCAATACTAACAATAGAAGTGTAGGGATTGCGACAAAGACAAAAATGAGCATATTTAGTAAGTCGATCAACCACCACAAGGATTGTGCTTTTACCTTTGAAGGTGGCAGCCCTTCGATGAAGTCCATGGAGATGTCGGTCCACATCGAGTCCGGTATGGGTAGTGGTTGTAGTTTCCCTGGACTTGCCAACTGCTTTTCACCCTTTTCTTTGTTGACATACATCACATTGTGCTACGTATTCAGAAATAATTTTTTTCATCCTTTCTAATAAAAGTTTTGCTTCACTCTTTTGTAGGTTCTTAGAAATCCAAGTGCCTCCTGCTGAAGGTGTGGAGTGCATTTCATGCAGAATGACTTTGATGCAAGGGGAGTTTGGTATAAGCACAATACGACATTTATAGCGTAGATCCCTCGAATCCCAAGTATAGTGAGCTATCGCACTTGGATCCTCCTCCAATTTTTTGATGATGTTGCTGGTTTCTGGATCCTTCTTCCATTCTTCCCTAATGCCTTCGAGGAAGCCGGTGGTAGGAAGAGAGATAGCTGAAAATTCAGCTTGCTGAGGGAGCCGTGAGAGTGCATCTGCAACAATGTTTTCTTTCCCCTCTGGTTGCTGCTGGAGATGCATAAGAAAGCCACCATTTATCTTGTGTAAAACTTTCTCCATTCGTTGGGTTGAAACGGTGGTTACGTTGCTTCCGCGCTTCCCGTGTAGGTTGACCTGTTTACCTTTGTAATAGAATTTCATAATCAATTTGGAAAAGTTCCAAGAGACATCACCTAGTGTCGTCAGCCATTCTATGCCCAACACAGCCTCATAATCATCAATTGGTAGGAGGAAGAAGTCGGCAACAATTTCTTGGTCCTGTAGTAATAGTTTCACCTGCGGGCATCTTTGGTCGCATTTTAGGATTCGACCGTCGGCGACCTTTACGTCGAACTTGCTGCAACCTTCGATATGGAGCGCCATCCGAGCAGCAACCTTACTATTTAGAAAGTTATTAGTGCTGCCTATATCGATGAGAATGGTGATCGGTTGTTGTTTGAGTAGGCCTCCAACTTTCATCGTTTGCAGATTTGAGTAGCCGGCTAGCGCATGTACCATAAAGTCGACCGATTGTGGCTCTTCTTCCACATCTTCATCCTCATGTTCAAGACTCTCTTCTAGCTGTTCACTGATCTCTTCTTCCACTGGTTCAATCATAAGAAGTCTCCCCTTTTTACAGCGATGCTCGCGGCTCTACGGCTCGTCACAATGCCAACATAACCCCTTAGCAGATCGGTCTCGAAGCTCTTCTCTTGTCAACCTTTTTAGTGCAGGAGCTCGGCTGATAGTAGGCGAGGCTGAGGGCTTCAATATTTCTAGTCGGGGAGCAACCCTAGTCCTCCGGGCTTCATGGTTCAATCGCTCCTCCTGAAGTCGTGCGAAAGAGATGGCTGCCATAAGCGTGTGTCGGTTGTCGCGCTTTAACTTCTCCCGGATCTCCGGCTTCAAGCCCTCAATAAATGTCCCCAATAATTGTTTTTTAGACCAATCACGAGTTTGATTAGATAACCTTTCAAACCTGGTTTGATACTCTTGGATGGTGGAGGTTTGTCGGATCTTTGCTAGTTGTCCGTCGATGTTCTCGTAATCGGTTGGTCCGAAATGGATCAGCAGTCCTTCTTTGAATTGTCGCCATGAGAGGACTCCATGAGTATGTTCAAACTAATCAAACCATTGTATGGCATCTCCTTCAAGATGTATAGCTGCAATTTCTACCATAGATGCATCTGCGGTTTTGTGGTACCGAAAATATCGCTCCGCACGCGAGATCCAACCAATCGGGTCTCCTTCTTCCCATCTAGGGAAGTCCACCCTCATGCGTGGATAGTGAGGATCGGTCATAGAGCCTCCCTTCTCTTGAAGGTCATCTTTTCGATTAGAGCTCTCCCCTTGATGTGATTTCTTTGGGCTCGGTGGTCGACCCAAACTAAGTTCGGCAAAGAGAGTCCGAATCTTCTCCTTCATTCGTGTCTCGAAGGCTTCGAATTTAGCATCAATTGCCTCCTCGGATGCCATAGCATATGTCTCCAAATCTGTAATATTAAGATCTCTCTTTTGTTGCCGGGTTAAAGGCATGAATTATTTGAGGGAAGTGGTGGCCGAAAGGGTTTGTAGATTGGTGGATGTAGGCTGGGGTTTAGGCTTGTTTTGTGGCTATTTTGGGTGCTGTTTGGGGCTGCGATTTGATGGAGTTTTGGGCTGAGATGGTAGTGGATGAAAGTTAGGGAAGAGGGTTTTAGATTTGTGGTAGCTCGCAGCAAAGATTTGACAAAAAATCAGTAGAAATTGCTGCCTATATGCGCTGTCTCGTAAGAGCAAAATTGTCGTCGAAGAAATAGCGGTTTCTCGACGAAATTTCCAGCTAAAACTCAAGGGTTTGAGGAGGGGGTTTGATGGTAGAATCTTAGTTTAGATAGCAACAAGGATAACAAATTGGATCAAGAAATTTTGGCAGCAAAGTAGTAAAGAAATCGGTGCAATTTGCGATAGCAGAATTCTCGTCAAAAAAATTTCAGCACTTTGTGACGAGAGATTGCAGCAACACACGAATTTGTTTTTGTGATGAATTCCACAATAGATCAATCACAGATGGGAGCCAAGATGATCTATGAGGTGCACAAAAAATTTCGTTCAAAAAGGATAACAATTAGATCGGTTAAAGGCCGCAACACACCGCTGAAATTTTCTGCAGCAATCCTACGTTCGCAAAGATGGTAACTTTTACGACGCAAGGAATTCGCAGCAAGGGATCGATAGAAAAACTTCTTTTTGATATTTTAGATGAAAAATTGCAGCAGCAAAAGGTATTGGTGATAGAAAAATACTAGATCTCTGATGCAATTAGAGGTGGCGGCATCAGTAGATTGATTTAATCTACGTCAAGAGATGATGGTGGAGACGACGACGTCAAGAGCAATTGTGGGAATTGCTTGGCTAATGGTGGGCGGTAGGGATGGCAGCAAAAGCAGCAAGATCGCTGCTCTGATACCAGATGATAGAACCCTAGAGGAATTCTATGGAGATTGATCTTTGAGGGGGATCAACCCTTGCAACGCTATAGGGGTTCTACCCTCTAAGTAGCCTGGTGGTTGTAATTATAGATTGATCTTTCTTATTCCAAAGAGGTGGAGGCTACAAGCTTATATAGAGCTCCAAACCCTAGCCCTAGGGGCTGCTTCCTAAGTGAACTACCCAATTTACCCTCAACCTTAGCGGGCCGGCCCAGTAACAAGGGGGGCGGCGGCTAAGAAGCCCAAAGACCCAAATATAAACCCTAGCCTCTCTTCTTTATAGGATAGAGGTGGCTAGGTGGGGTTTATTACATTCTCACAGGGTTTTTATTAGCTACTACATGGTTGAGTAGGACCTAACCCTGCTAGGGTCCTATCACAAGTATGCCATGTAAAGGATTTGAAAGCGATATTTTTCTGAAATAAAAGATGTAGCAGAAATAAATAATATGCAGACTTTGCAGAAATTTAAATAAGTAAGATAAGGACTTCTATCTTAATGTATTCCCACTAATTTTTTCGCAAGACACACAACACCCTCTGGTATGTGAATCGGAGACCCCCGACGGATCTCTAGTGGGGATTAGGATTTAATCGGCGTCTTAACGTAACCTCGAGGGACTCGACCAATCACGTTAAGCCCGTAAAGGTGAGCAACTCTTGTTAATCACAACTCCTTGTGATTCCCATCCTGTTCGGCCTTCGAACCACCATAGCCTCGAGGGACTCGATCAACCATGATGTTCGATTAAGTCATCACCATCGTTACAAGATGAGTCTGAATCGGTGATATACTCTCGAGGGACTCGACCAAGCATACCATATCCTCAGGTCACCGGTGACATCTCTATGTCATAGATAAGATAGCGAGATGCAATATAGGTGTGTCTCGAGGGACTCAACCAACTCAACTTACACCGGGAATCGGTTCCTACTTATAACGATGGAAGGCCACGTAGGTCAATCTAATTGCCTCATGTTTACCGAATTAATATTATTAATGGAGAGGATTTTTTATTTGGTCTCCTAACATAATGTGTCACACACATACGTATTTAATATATATATCTACATCGCATGCAAATATATATACATATCTAGTAGGTGTATATCTAATCACACATCACATGAGCAATCACACCAGATGATCATAGACCACATCCTAATATGATCAGGCCCGAGCCAATGGGCCCAATCACTCACATCAAGATCTATGTGTACTTTGGCGCATTTTTATGCCCTGTGATCATCCATCTCGCTTCGTTGGATCCGTCGGCATCTCAACGTATCTCCATGCGTCAGATCGTCCGTCTCGGCCTCATGAGTCACGCTACCGCTGCGCCTCCTCATGTAATTATAACATAATTACAAGCACGCAGGCCTAATAATAAATGAGAAAAGAATAGAAACTTGCAGGCCCCAATAATAATAATCACATGTACACACATCACATCATAGGTCCATGATCATCTGTCCACATCATACACCACATATATATGTTATTTTATAGGACTACCAGATAAAAAAATAGTTAATTAAACTATTTAATTAATAAATTTATTTTTCCTGAAATCAGGGACCTAAAGGAAAATTTTAAATTCCCAGGGGTATTTTGGTAATTCTATCAAAAGGGACAAAATTTGAAATTTTTAAAATTTTTAGGGGTAAAACCATCTTTTGTCCTAAAACCCTAATCCCTCACCCTTACTGCACCTGCGACCGCCGCCACCCTGGCAGCGGTGCCCCTTAACGTCTTGAGGGGCGAGCGCGGCGGCCAAGCTACCCAGAGCGAGCGCCCGCCACCGTGGCGCCAGTAACGCCTCTGCGGCATTGACCCACGGGCATAGGCGGCCAGCGCTGGTGCCTCTGTGGCGCTAGCCCGTGGGCGCCTAGAGCCGGCCGACGGTTGTAGCCTTGCGGCCGCTACACGAGCGCAACAAGGGCAACAACAGTTGCTGCCCTTCCTAGCCTTTTTGCGCCAACAATTTTGGCTTTAAAAGTAGATTCAAAACACAACACACGCAATTTCAGATCCGATCTTCGCACGAACAACCTGGCTCTGATACCACTGTTGGGAAATCTATATGGGGAGCGACATCTCATGTGCAGCGAAAGAACAAAAAACAAAAAACCCCAGATTTCTCATAGAAAGTTTTCTTCGTCGTGCGAAGATCGGTGTGTTAAAATAAATCCGCGAAAAACTACACGTGTAAAAGAAAGTACCTAGGGAGATCATATATCCCTGAATCCCTGTAGATCTATATGAGAGGATGAAGGAGCACAAGCGTCCTCCTCTCTAGCGGTATCCACACGACAAGAAATGCGATGATGCACCTCTCTCTCTAGGGAGAGGAGAATAGGAGGTGGCTACCAAAAGAAGCCCTCAGCCTATAGAGCTTTGGTTCCCTCCTATTTATAGAGGCCCCCTGAAAATCCTGATGGATCTTTTGCCCTATTGGGTATTGGATCTCCATCCAATTACCCAAGCCTGTTGGATTAGTGGGTCTCTACCCAATAATCTCTTATTAGTAATTATTGGATCTCATCGCAGGGTCCAATAATTCAGGGGCTTAATAGATATCCAATAATATATGGGGTTCAGCGGATATCTCATATCCAAACCTCTACTCGTCACAACACCTACCATATGTGTGTGATCCTCTAGGCCCAATATCGAGCTGGCCGTGAGTCATACTCGTCAGAACTTCTTCTGACTTAGTGAATTATTATCTCTATAATAATTCACTCAACTCATCGACTACGGACATACCAGGCCACTATGCCGCGGCCCCCAGACGATACAGGGGAATCCAATCCTTTGGACCTATCTGTCCTCAGTTACCATGTATCTATAGTCCTTCATCCATACAATATCCTAGAGACCCTATACCAGGCATGGTGCTGTCAGGCCCATATAGTCTCTCATCGAGTCTTGCTTTTGTCAGATTCTACCAGAGAACTCTTTCTCTCTCAATCCGAATAACCTTGGCCAAGGATTTGTTCGAGTAAGAACACATGGGATATTCCTCTCATGTTATCGAGAGCGGATGATCCTCTATTGACACTCAATAGCCCTCGTAAGGTTGGCTACCACTCTCAATAACCGGTTGTATTAGATCTGAAATTTTTCAAACCTATAAGTCCGGTATCAAAGAGTGGAGTACTCATATAGGACATCATTGGTATCTCAAGTCTAAGGACCAGATGCACTACTGAAACTACGAAATCGCTGTCTAACGTGAGGTATCAATAACTATCCAGCATTCCGTAGGCGGATCAATCAGTGAACTCATTCCCCAATGAGCACCTGCACTGTACCCTTAGTGTCCCCACACGAGTAGCTATGAGACCAGCTACCTCCATCATATGGACGGAAATACAACACACCAGTCTATCCGGTTATCTCGATGTCCTTCTCGAGTAATCTATGACCAGGATAATTCAAGGTCTGTGTTTAAAGGTGAATCGATCTCATTATCGTGATCTCATCACGATCTGATTCCCATTGCACAGATCCAAGGACATCACAATATATATAACACGCAAGATAAAGTGATAAAACGCCTAATAATAAGTAAAGAGAAAAAGTGCATATCAAGTCATAAGTGCCATCACTCATGTGATTGGCTTGCAGGGCACATATGACTAGCACTCAGTGTTAGGATCGAATAGGCACTAAGAGGGGGGTGAATTAGTGCAGCGAATTAAAATCGTAAGTTTGAAACCGATTTCGGTGAAATAGTTAGTTCGTGTGAACACTTTGATCCGAAGAAAAATGACTTGGTTGAAGTAGCTTGAGTAAGAGTAATGAAAAACTAAATAGTTTGTAGCCAAGTAAAAGGATGAAACAGAAATTTAAACACACACATTCAAGAACGCGAAGATTTATTGTGGTTCGGTCAAAGTGACCTACATCCACTTCCGAAGCCTTCTCCGATGAGGCTCCCAACTTCCACTAGCAAATCTTTTTGAAGGGGAAGGACCAAGCACCCCTCTTACAACCCTTTTACAAGAAGTTCATACTCTTACATATTTTCCAAAGAGAAAGAAGGAGGTGAACACAAGCTATTGAAAACAAGACTTTAACTCAATTTCTAACTCTAAAAAAGGGTACCCTTTCAGCTGAGAAGGGGGGTATTTATAGATCCAAAATGGATTCAAATTTGGGCTCTAAATTTGAAATCAAATTGAGTTCCTGTTAGGCGGTGCTACACGCTCGATCGTCAGGCCCGGCGATTACAAAGGCACATGCTACGCTTACCGCTTGTGCCAGGTGGTACTACCGCCTCTGCGCACTGTAGTTGGGCGGTACTACCGCCCCAGGCTAGGCGGTAGTACCGCCCAGCATTCGGCTGCCAGGCGGTTCTACCGCCCAACCCATTCAGCAATGCTAAATGGGCCTTGTTCAAGGCCCAAAAAGGCCCAATAAGAGCCCGGTTGGCCCCTACCAGATTTGAGCAGGATTAATTCAAAATCCTTGTCCTAAGTACGTGCCAACTATGAAATTAAAATATAATTAACAGTGATTTAAACTGATATTCTTCAAGTCTTATTTTAGTGAGCTTTACGATGAGACTTCGGTGGTCTTCCGATACTTCCCTCGGATTTCTTCTGGCAGATTCCTAGCATGCTCTCGGCTTGTATGGCGCACTCAATGAGTCTTCGGCAAACTTTCAAACCTTCTTGGCAATCTCCACGAACCTTCGACGATCTTTGCCGCAAACTTCAGAAAACTTCGGCAAGTCCCTGATTCGATCTAGGTTGGTTCCAGCAACACTTTCGATGATCCTTTGGACTTCCGATAAACTCTTGAACACTCGACGGACTTGACCTCGACAAATCGCTTTATGTTTCTAACCCATCGTAGTTAATCCTGCACACTTATCTTTGACAATATAGATTAGAACAAATATTTCATCAATTGATTTCATCATCAAAATCTAAGATTCAACAATCTCCCCCTTTTTGATGATGATAATCAATTGATGATGGAGTTACTCTTAACTCCCCCTATCTATATGCCATATCATTAGAAGGTAAAAGCACTTGAATTCAATCTTTTGAATTCAATCCAAATCCGATAGATTTCATTTAACATAAAGCTTAATAAACAAGCTTAGGCATAAATATGAAAACTTCATATTTTAAACAATGTCAAGGTATTTACACCTATAATAACAAGAAATATTAATTCCAACATGATAAGAATCAAGTGATATCCAAAAGAGTGTTTCAATATTAAGACATGATATCAAATGAAAAAGTAGCTTATTTCAAGAATAAGAATTTTTAAGCATTTGATGCAATACAATTGATTCATATTTCACTTTAAGCATTTACTCCAACATAGCAACAATTACTCCATCATAGCAATTTACATTTTTCTCCCCCTTTGTCATCAACAAAAATAATGGAGATGGAGAAACCATTCATTACTTCGTAGAAGAAAAGAAAAAACCTCATTTATCAGGCCATGAGAGGGAGAATACAAAAGTCGATCAATTATTGAGCCATGAAATTGTTCGAGGAGGATATCAAGTCATAAAGTAATATAAAAGTGTCATCCAAAAATTATGATCGAACCGAAAAGAAAATTCATTCAAACGCTAATTAGATGAAATGAAAATAACATCATGCAACATCATCCATAGTAGTCATAAGCATAATAGGACAAGTATTTAAAAAGAGAACAATAGCTATTCCGGAGGGGGAACGCCAAAATGCCTATACAAGTGATCTATTTTGCGGTTCATTCGTTGCATTTTCTTCAAAATTTCAGCTTGTTGCGATGTGATTTGATTTAAGGCAAGCTGTTAGGACTCTAGCTATGAGAGTCCTAATTTAGTTTCATTGATAAGGGCATTCATGTAAATCCTATCTAGCCGACCCTTATTAAAGAGGTGAAGAGGCCGACTAGGTTAGGGTTAGGTTACTTCTTAGGAAAAGAGTCCTATTAGAAGTAGGAATCCTATTAGGAAAAGAATCCTATTAGAAGTAGGAGTCCTACTAGGAAAAGAGTCCTATTAGAAGCAGAAGTCCTATTAGGTAAAAAGTCCTATTAGAAGTAGGAGTCCTATTAGGAAAAGAGTCCTATTAGAAGTAGGAGTCCTATTAGGTAAAAAGTCCTATTAGAATTAGAAATCCTACTAAAGAAGGAGTCCTAATTAGAAGTTGGTTAGAAGTAGGAGTCTTGAGTAAGAGTCCTATTAGGAGTTGGGGCTTAGAAGCCCTATAAATAGCCATGTATTCATTCTCTTAAAAAGAATGAATAGATCAATCCTTTAGCAGCCTTTGTGCAGCAACTTGGAGGAAGGAACCCCTATAGAGTTCCAAGGAGGCCGATCCCCTATAGAGATCAACCCTAAGCTTAGAATCCGCAGAGGGTTCTACCACTTGGTATCAGAGCAGCGTTCTTGGCGTCTCACTGCCCTTTCACAGCCATCCACCAGCCCTCCACAACCGCGTAAAGCAATTCCCACAATTGCTTAGAAGATCATCGCTGAATTCCGCCGTCATCTCCACCACTGTAGATCATCCTTTGATCTTCCCGTGAATTGCAACAGGTTCTGGTTATCTACCCTACTGCTGCTGCAATTTAGTTATCCTTATTCAAAAAATCTAAAAAAATTCGTTCCTATAATTGCTGCATAAACCTTTCGTCGCAAAGTTTTCATCTCTACAACAAAAGTCGCACTACAGAATTTCAGCCGCATAGCACTGCTTTTTTGATCTTGCTATTGTGTTTTTTCTATCCAATTCTCTATGGAATTTTTACGGTGGCTTTGACACTTCCTAACAGTGGTTTTCCCTTTGGTTTTGTCGAAAAATTCTCAATAAAAACTACTTATCTTTTACGTCCAATCTGCTGCACTTTAGACGTAAAAATCTGCTAGAATACCTCTCCGTGATTCTCAATTTTGCCAAACCTCTTGTTGTCGTTTCTTCCTACGAAATTTTTTACAGTATTACCTCTTCCTTAACAGTAGATCCCCTTTGAGTTTTACTTAAATCTCTTTTGAAAATTTCTGAAAAAATTACATCTTTACTGCTGGAATTTTTTCAGCGAAAAATCTGGTATTGCACCTTTGTCCTTTTTTCTTCTCCGTAACCTACTAAACCCTAGCCACCTTGCTGCCACAAACCAAGACGTCTTTAGGGTATCCCTCTAGCCTCAAGATGCAGCCATCATAACCTAGTTTCATAACCCTAACAGCATCAAAAACCACAGCCCAAAATAGTAAACTATTACAACTGAACCCTTCAATCACCAATCTATTGTCCGAACCTTCCACCACCCCATGCCATTAACCCGTCAACAGAAAAAAGACAAGGGCATCTCTAATCTACAGACATATGCTATAGCTTCCCAAGATCCAATTGATGCCAAATTTGAAGCATGGGAATCTCAGATTGAATCACGGCTTGAATCGCGCTTAGAAGACAAATTGCACGCTTTGTTTGCAGAATTCAGAATTGGACAACCATCGAGTCCAACCAAACTGCAGCAAGGAGAGAATTTAGAAAGGACCCCAGAGAAGGAGGGACAGCCCTCGGACGTGCTTCAGCCATGCATGAGGGTGGACTTCCCACGATGGGAAGAAGGAGACCCAGCGGGGTGGATTTCGCGCGCAGAACATTACTTTCGCTACTACCGAACGTCGGATAATGCTATGGTGGAGATTGCTATCATCCACCTTGAAGGAGATGCTATTCAATGGTACAATTGGCTGGAATATAATCATGGGGCTCCAACATGTAATCAATTTAAGAATGCACTGCTGAACCGTTTTGGACCTACAGAGTATAAAAATATCGACGGCCAACTCGCAAAGATTTGACAAACCTCTACGATTCAAGAGTACCAAATCAGGTTTGAGAAACTATCCTACCTTGCTCGTGATTGGACTGACCATCAATTGTTAGGAACATTTATCAAAGGACTCAAGCCAGAAATAAAAGGGGAAGTTAAGGCACGACAGCCCCGTACCGTGATGGCTGCAATTTCTTTTGCCCGAATACAAGAAGAACGACTCAACCAAGATTCTTGGAGGATGGGAACCACTCCTAGAACCTCAACATATAAACCCCCTTCTGCTCCCAGCCATCCTTCGCTGCCCAAAATATTGACAAGAGAAGAACTACGTGATCGATCAGCAAAGGGTCTTTGTTGGCATTGCGACGAGCCGTGGAACCACGATCATCGCTGCAAAAGGGGCCGCCTCCTATTGATTGAACCTCTTGAAGACATGAAGGAGGAGGTTCAGGAGCATGGGGAAGAGGTCACGGATGAAGAACAGCAGCCAATTAATATTATGATGCATGCCCTTGCCGGTTATGCGAACCCGCAAACAATGAAAGTGGGAGGATTTCTGAAGCAACAACCAATCACCGTTCTTATTGACACCGGGAGCACTAATAATTTTATGAACAGCAAGGTTGCTATCCGGATGGCCTTACCTATTGATAATTGCAGCAGGTTCAATGTTAAATTCGCAGATGGACGAATTTTGAAGTGTGATCGTAAGTGCCCATGGGTGAAACTGTTGCTACAGGACCAAGAGATAATTGCAGATTTTTTTCTCCTCTCTCTTGATGATTATGAGGCCGTGCTTGGCATTGAATGGTTGACGATATTAGGTGATATTTCCTAGAATTTTTTGAAATTAATTATGAAATTTTACAGCAAGGGGAAATAGGTGATACTGTACGGGAAACGTGGGGGCGACGTAACGATAATTTGCACACAACGAATGGAGAAAGTTATGCACAAAGCATGCAGTGGCTTTTTGGTACAACTTAAGCAGCAAAAATGGGTAACAAAGCTTCTTGGATATGATTATGAAATAACTTACAAAAAAGGGAAAGATATTGTTGTTGCAGATGCGCTTTCACGACTACCCGAGCAAGCTGAATTTTTGGCTATTTCACTTCCGACCAATGACTTCCTTGAGGATATTAGGAGGGAATGCAAGATAATCCGGAAACGAGTAAAATCATAAAAAAATTAAAGGAAGCACCAAGCTCTATGGCTCATTACAGTTGGGACTTAAAGGACTTGCGATATAAAGGACGCATTGTGCTTGTGCCAAATTCTACTTGCATAAAAACCATCCTTCAAGAGATGCATTCCACACCTATGGCCGGGCACTCCGGGTTCCTTAGAACCTATAAAAGAATTAAGAAAAATTTTTATTGGATAGGGATGAAAAATGTTATTGCTGAATTTGTAGCACAATGTGATATATGTCAACGACACAAAGGTGAGACAGTGGCAAGTTCCGGAAAGTTACAACCTCTACCCATCCTAGAATCAATATGGACTGATATATTAATGGATTTCATCGAAGGGCTTCCCTCATCACAAGAAAAAGGTACAATTTTTGTCGTGGTTGATCGCCTTACAAAGTATGCTTACTTTTGTGCCATCCGTAATCCCTACACTGCTTCTAGTATTGCTCGAACCTTTATGGAGAATATTGTAAAATTACATGGGATGTCGAGATCTATTGTAAGTGATCGTGATAGGGTCTTCACGAGCAAATTTTGGACAGAGTTATTCCAGATGCAAGGCACTAAATTAAAGATGAGTATGACATATCACCCACAAACCGACGGCCAAACTGAAGTGGTGAACAGGTGTTTGGAGACATACCTTAGATGCTTCACCAGTGACCGACCAAAAAAATGGATAAAGTGGCTTCCCTGGGCCGAGTGGTGGTATAATACAACTTATCATTCCTCCACAAAATGTACTCCCTATGAGGCCATGTATGGCCGACCCCCCCTGTAATTCCAAAATATGTGTTGGGCACCTCTAAAGTAGAACAAGTAGACAGGAAACTACAAGATAGAGACAAAATGCTGAAGTTGCTAAAAGATAATCTCACTACAGCACAAGCAAGAATGAAACAGCAATATGATCAACACAGAGGTGAAAGTGAATTTTCAGTAGGAGATTGGGTCTTCTTACGGCTCTAGCCATACAAGCAAACATCAATCCAAACCAGAGCGTCTATGAAGCTTTCACCTCGGTTCTATGGACCCTACCAGATTTTGGAGCGCATCGGAGCAGTTAGCATACAGATTGGACTTACCCGCCAGCTCCCGAATCCATCCAGTCTTCCATGTATCATGTTTGAAGCTCAAGTTAGGACAACACGAGACAGCCCAAAGCCATCTACCAAATATAACTACCCAAGGAGAGCTCCAGACCCAACCAAGTGCCATTATTGATCGATGAATCATGACTCGACGATGACGACCTGCTACTGAAGTGTTAATACAGTGGGCAAACCTACCAGCAGAAGATACCACTTGGGAGAACTACGACGACTTGAAGATCAAATTCCTAGAATTCATGGAACGTCAGCCTCGAGGACAAGGCTGATTTGAAGAGGGCGAGTCTGTTAGGACTCTAGCTATGAGAGTCCTAATTTAGTTTCATTGATAAGGGCATTCATGTAAATCCTATCTAGCCGACCCTTATTAAAGAGGTGAAGAGGCCGGCTAGGTTAGGGTTAGGTTACTTCTTAGGAAAAGAGTCCTATTAGAAGTAGGAATCCTATTAGGAAAAGAATCCTATTAAAAGTAGGAGTCCTACTAGGAAAATAGTCCTATTAGAAGTTGAAGTCCTATTAGGTAAAAAGTCCTATTAGAAGTAGGAGTCCTATTAGGAAAAGAGTCCTATTAGAAGTAGGAGTCCTATTAGGTAAAAAGTCCTATTAGAATTAGAAATCCTACTAAAGAAGGAGTCCTAATTAGAAGTTGGTTAGAAGTAGGAGTCTTGAGTAAGAGTCCTATTAGGAGTTGGGGCTTAGAAGCCCTATAAATAGCCATGTATTCATTCTCTTAAAAAGAATGAATAGATCAATCCTTTAGCAGCCTTTGTGCAGCAACTTGGAGGAAGGAACCCCTATAGAGTTCCAAGGAGGCCGATCCCCTATAGAGATCAACCCCAAGCTTAGAATCCTCGGAGGGTTCTACCACAAGCATGATCGAATCTTCAGTAGATGGAGCAAGAGCTGGCTCAGATGGTGCTGGATCAACGGGACTAGGCAGAGAAGATTCATTTCCCCTAAAAATTAGTGTTTCAGGTCGCTCTACTGGTGGGGGAACTATATCAACCCTTCTAGGTTGCCTAATCCATATGCCATCTCTAAAGGTGCATCTAAGTCACTTCAGGAGACTTCTATTAATTGTGTTATATCTATCAACCTGCATTATTTCCTCGTCAGGTGACACACAAATGTTATGGGCAAAAATGAATCTAGTGATCAACCCGCCATATGACAACATTGAGTCTTTAGAGAAAATTTCTATCACGTGTTGTCTAATCAAATAACCAAAGCAGTTGTTTTCTCTAGTCATGATCCAATACATCGTACTTATTTCTAATATACTCATTTCATCAGGGCGAAACTGCTTCGGAAGTAGAATGCTTATAATGATGTGATGAAGTAATTTTGAATTAAAAGGTAATAAGTACTCGTAGCTTTTAGGAATAATGCCTAGGTTAGGATTAGCAAAGATCATTTCTAAGGCTTTGGAGTAGGTTGCTCCGATTGCATCCATATCCCATTGCCCTCTAAAATAACATCCTTTATTCTTTTCTTCAATTCCAAGTAGCTCACATATGGTACGATCAGAAATCTGAATTGTGGTTCCTAACACATAGGTAGTCAAAACATCATCTTCAATAATCATGTTAGCATAAAATAGCTTAACCAACCTACGGTAGATTGGTTCATTAATTTACAAGATAGGTAGAGCATTTAGATTAGCAAACCATCTAATAGGTTCTAGGTTTTCTAGTTCACCTAGATCAATATGTTTACCCTTATGTATGGCTTTACAATCATTAGATCTAAAAAGGGTTGGGTCAAATGAATCTCCTTCCAACCTTTTCCCTTTGCCTCTTGTTGATTTCTTAGGAGCTATATCTATTCATGATAAAGAAACAAAAGGAAACAATAAGGAAAAGACAAGCAAATGTGAGTAGAAGAGAAAATTTCAGATTTTACCTTGTTTGTGTTTCCTAGGGAGGTGAGGAGCTTGGATCAAGAAAATGCCTTTGATAGCCCTTTAGGAGGAGGAAGAAATGGAGAGGAGAGAGTTTGGAGGAAGCTTGGGAGGAAGAAGGATGAAAAGGAGGATGTTTTCAGTGGGTTCTTTCACCGACCCTAACACCCCCTTTTATATGGGGGTGTTCGGGCGGTACTACCGCCAACTAGGTGGTGCTACCGCCTGGGAGCTGAGTACCCAGGCGGTACTACCATTGGTTCTGGCGGTGCTACCGCTGGGCCCACAAAATTTTTTCTTTTTTTATATAAAAAAAATTATTTTCTAGTGTTGAAATGAGATGAGATGTAATCATAGATTACTCCTTAAGATATAGAATTTAAAATGAGGGAGGCAAATCCGCGAGAGCCGAGTTTTCGAAAAAATCACGAAAGCCGAAAGAAAATCTATATATAATGCTGCTCATACATAAGGACAATTTAACATGCCTATTTCCCTCCTAATAAAGTCAAATTATTCTTTATTTAAAGGTTTCTTAAAGATGTCCGCTAATTGATGTTTTGTATCGATAAATTCAAGAGTGACATCGTTACTGTTAACATGATCTCGTATTAAGTGATGTCTTATGTCAATATGCTTAGTTCTAGAGTGTTGAATAAGATTTTTGGTTAGACAAATAGCACTTGTATTATCACATTTTATGAGAATTTTATTTAAATGAATTCCATAGTCTTCTAGTGTATTTTTCATCCAAATGACTTGAGCACAACATGCACTTGCGGCTATGTATTCGGCTTCCGCCGTAGATAGTGCAACCGAATTTTGTTTCTTGGAAGTCCAAGAAACAAATGCATGTCCTAAAAATTGGCATGTTCCTGATGTGCTCTTTCTATCTATTCTATATCTACTAAAATCTGCATCTGCATAGGCTTTTAAATCAAAGTTATCAGATTTTGGATACCATAATCCTAAATTATGAGTACCTTTAAGGTATCTAAGAATTCTTTTAATGGCTTTAAGGTGAGACAACTTAGGATTAGCTTGAAACTTCACACAAAGTCCTATGCTAAACATGATGTCCAGTCTGGTTGCGGTGAGATAGAGCAAGCTATCTATCATTCCCCTATATGTCTTTTGATCAAAACTTTCTCCACTTTAATCCAAGTTTAACTTGGTGGAAGTACTCATTGGAGTGTTGATAGCTTTTGAACCATCCATATTAAATCATTTTAACAATTCTAATGTGTATTTGGATTGATTAAGGAATATGTCATTACTAAGTTGTTTAATTTGTAAACCAAGAAAGAAGGTTAATTCTCCCATTAAACTCATCTCAAATTCATGACTCATACACTTGGCAAAAGATTCACATAGTGATTCATCCGAAGAATCAAAAATAATATCATCAACATAAATTTGAACAATGAGAAAATTATTTTCAAAATGTTTGATAAACAATATAGTATCAACCTTGCCTTTTGTAAAATTATTTGAAATAAGAAAGGAGCTAAGCCTTTCATACCAATCTCTAGGAGCTTGTTTTAGTCCATAGAGAGCCTTGGTTAATTTAAACACATGATTAGGAAGAAGAAAATTTTCGAATCCGGGTGATTGTTCAACATATACTTCTTCAGAAATAAAGCCATTTAAAAAAGTATTTTTGACATCCATTTGAAATAGTTTAAAATCATTACTACTAGCATAGGCAAGGAGCATCCTGATGGCTTCTAATCTTGTCATAGGAGTGAAGGTCTCTTCATAATCAATACCTTCTTCTTGGTTGAAACCTTTGGCCACTAATCTATTCTTATTTCTAACCACAATACTGTTAGGAATCGAATGACACTAAGAGGGGGGGGTGAATTAGTGCAGCGGTAAAGAACGATAGATTTTTCAGCGATTAAAACAAGTTCGGAAACTTCGTACGAATGAATGCAACGTTTCATTTGAACCCGGAAAGATTGTGTTTTAACTTTAAAGTATACATAAGAAGATGAAGATGAAGTTGAGTAAATAAGGCAGCATATGAAAATGGTTTACAGCAAAGTAAGTTGCGAGAAAGTAAATACAAACCGATTTATAGTGGTTCGGTCATCCGACCTACATCCACTTCTGAAGCCTTCTCCGATGAGGCTCCTAACTTCCATTAGCAAATCCTTTTGAAGGGGAAGGACCAAACACCCCTCTTACAACCCTTTTACAAGAAGTTCACACTCTTACAGATTTTTCAAAGAGAAAGAAGGAGGTGAACACAAACTATTGAAAACTAGACTTTCCCAAGCCTTTTGCTCAATTTTCTAACTCTCTAAGGGTTTTCTTTCAGCTGAGAAAAGGGGGGGTATTTATAGATCCAAAATGGATTCAAATTTGGGCTCCAAATTTGAAATCAATTTGATTTCTGTGTCTTTGGCGGTGCTACACTTTGTTAGAAGCGGTGCTACCGCCTATTAGTCACTAGATCGACAAGATTACACAAAGTGTACCACACTCGCTTCAAGGCAAAGCGGTACTACCGCCTGTGCCTTTAGGCACTGGGTGGTACTACCACCCTAGGCTGGGCGGTAGCACCGCCCAGCACTCGACTACCAGGTGGTTCCACCGCCTGGCCTTTTGGCTACTGGGCGGTGCCACCACCCAGCACAAATTAACTTTCTGGTTTGGGCCGAAAAACTCGGTCCAAACCGGTCCTAAATAAGGCCCAATGGGCCCCTACTTGGGTTAAAGGATTAACACCTAATCCTAACCCAAATTAATATGCTAATTATGAAATTAAAGACATTTCCTAAGCTATTACAAAGTCCACCAAGTCAAGACTTCCTTCGGCGTGCTTCCGGTGAACTTCCGACGGTCTCCCGACGAACCCTCGGAAACCATTCAGCGGACTCCTGGCAAGCTCCTGGACTTCACGATGATCTTGGCGAGTTCCAACGAGCTTCATTGGCAAGCTCCAATCTTTCTTGGCAAGCTTCGCGAACTTCCGACGAACCTTCCGGCGAACTTCTGAAAACCCTTCGGCAAGCTCCCTACTCGTTCTCGGCCAGTTCCGACAACACTCCCAATGAATCTTTAGACTTCCGTCGAACTCTCGAACTCCCAACGATCCATCCCACTTGACTTTCGGTACTCTGTTTCGCTTTACGTCTTTATCTACATCATAGTTAATCCTGCACACAAATAAACAAACACTCTACTTCGATCTAGACAGTTATTATAACGTGAATTGACTTTCAGTTGCCCGACACGTCATTGGTCGGCGCTTCGTCTGATCCTTCGGCACATCATCCTCTCTTGTGGTCCATTGTCCAATCGGTGGATGACCACCGCAACCCCGATATCCTTGGCGCAACATGCATCTTGGCCCGATGCCCGACGTACGAAGCCTACAGCCGATTGTCAACCGAACCTCTAGCTCGACATCCAATATCCTGACGTGATCATCTCCAGCACAACATCAATTCCTCTAGCGTCAACTGTCTAATCCTGATCGATAGTAGACCTGTGTAACTCAAAACGCAGTTAGACCATAAATCACAATCAATTAGTTTCATCATCAAAATCCGAGATTCAACAAATACCGTATTCATCTTGCTTATTTTTAAAGACCCATTTAGTACCAATAACTAAATGATCATTAGGTCTAGGAACATGCTTTCATACCTCATTACTCTTAAATTAATTTAACTCTTCTTGTATTGCGATGACCCAAGAATCATCTTTCAATGCATCATTAATAGATTTTGGTTCAATTTGAGAAAGAAAAGCGACATGAGTACAAAATTTTTTAAAGGAAAAACGAGTTTGAACCCATTTAGATGTTTCTCTTATAATTAACTCCTTGGGATGGGCATCTACATACTTCCATTCCTTGGGTAAGGAAATTTGGGAAGAAGATACATCCAAGTTATCATTTTGAGGAGAGGGTTCATTCAAGTTCAAATCATTGAAACCAAGATCATCATCAAAATCTTTTTTCTTAGATTCAGAAAATTCATTAAAAACCACATGAATAGATTCTTCTATAACTAAAGTTTTTTTGTTGAAAACCCGAAAAGCTTTAGAAATAGAAGAGTAACCAAGAAAGATGCCTTCATCGGATTTAGCATCAAATTTTCCTAAGACATCCTTTTCATTTAAAATAAAGCATTTACAACCAAAAACTTTAAAGTAAGAGACATTGGGTTTTTTATTATTTCATAATTCACATGGAGTTTTAGATAGGGATGGTCTTACTAGAACTCTATTCATAACATAGCAAGCCGTGTTTACCGCTTCGGCCCAAAAATATTTTGGTAAATTATATTCATTTAACATGGTTCTAGCCATTTCTTATAAATTTCTATTTTTCATTTCCACTACTCCATTTTATTGAGGATTCTTTGGAGTAGAGAAATATGGTTATATCCGTTGATTTCACAAAAATTTTGGAAGTCATGATTTTGAAATTCACCACCGTGATCACTCCGAATTGATGAAATCATGAAACCTTTTTCATTTTGAGTAAGTTTACAAAATTTTGAGAAACATTTGAAATAATCACTTTTGTGAGTCAAGAAATAGGTCCAAGTGTATCTACTATAGTCATCCATAATTACGAAGGCATATTTGCTACCTCCTAAGCTTATTATGTCAATTAGTCCAAATAAGTCCAAATGGATCAATGGCAATGGTCTTGTGGTGCTAATTTAATTTTTTAGTTTGAAGCTAATTTTTATTTATTTTCCTAGTTGACACGCATCACATACTTTGTCCTTGACAAACTTCATATTGGGAATTCCTCGTACTAATTCTCTAGATAAAATCTAAGATATTAGTTTCATGTTTGTATGGCCTAATCTCCTATGCCAAAGCCAAGCATCATTATTCAAAATCGAAAAACACATTTCATTACTTAATTCATCAATATTTAGGTGTAAACATTATTTTATTTTAAAGCAATCATGTATATATCATTATTTGGTTTTTTAATGATGTAAACATTAGATTCAAATCTAACAACATAACCTTTATCGCATAATTGACTAATGCTTAAAAGATTATGTTTTAAACCATCAACTAGCAACACATCATCAATTAAAAAACTAGATTTATTACCTATGGTTCCCTTGCCAATGATTTTACCCTTGTTGTTGTCTCCGAATGTGACATACCCTTCTTCTTTGCTAGTGAGCATAGAGAAATGAGATGGATCTCCGGTCATGTGCCTTGAGCATCCACTATCAAGATACCATCTCTTGCTCCTAGCTTATGAGTTTGTCTACAAAAGAGGATGGTTTTTAGGTATCCATTTGATTTTGGGTACCTCACAAATTGATCTACTTAATTTGTAATTCAACATTGAATTGTTTATGGTTCCTTTAGGAACCCATATCAATTTTCATGGACTAATTTTCTTGAATGGACATTTGTAAACAACATGTCCAGTTTTACCACAAAAATTACATTTCAAATGGTGTGATACATGCAATGTGGGTCCTTCAATGAAGATGGTGGGATTTCGATGAGATTCACTCACAAATCCGATTCCACTTCTATTTTCGACGTGACTCTTATTAGCAAGGATCATGTCCAAGCCTTTGCTACCGACCTTAAACTTGTTTAGGGTCTCTTTGAGTAGCAAATTCTTATTTTTTATTGCTTCTAAGTGTTCACACTTAGAGCATGGGGGTAGAGAAGGAGTTTGGAGACTATTGAACTTATTTTGCAATAAAGCATGCTCTTTCTTTAGTAAGTTAAACTTCTTGCTAATAGTTCTACATTCATCAAATAACTCATGAAAAGCGATAGAAAGTTCATCAAAAGATAATTCTTCATTAAATAACTCACTAACCTCTTCTCCTAAGACCATTAGCGCAAAGTTAGCCTCCTCTTTGTTGCTTGCTTCTTCAACCTCGGAGTCACTTGAATCATCCCATGTGGCCTTCAATGCTTTCTTCTTCTTGGGTTGGTTCTTCTTGGCTTGGGGGCATTTATATTTGAAGTGGCCCGGCTTTTTGCACTCGTAGTAAATAACTCGGTCCTTTTTATGTTCAAGTTTAATTTTTGTGTCATTTTTAAATTTGTTCTTTCTTATGAATTTTTTAAATTTACGAGTTAAAAGTGCAATGTCATTGTCACTGTCCTCATCACTTGATGTTCCTTTCAAGTGGTCTTCTTGTGTTCTTAGTGTCATATCCTTCCTATTCTTTAGAAGGGGGTTCTCGAGCTCTTCATGAGCATGACACGTCATTTCGTAGGTCATTAGAGACCCAATAAGTTCTTCAAGGGACAAAGTCTTAAGATCCTTGGCCTCTTGAATGGCCATAACTTTTAGATCCCAACTCTTTGAAAGGGATCTTAAAATCTTAG
Source organism: Musa beccarii (assembly GCA_024322285.1). NCBI lineage: Eukaryota > Viridiplantae > Streptophyta > Magnoliopsida > Zingiberales > Musaceae > Musa > Musa beccarii. The sequence continues at coordinate 41,947,264 of CM044400.1, read as the reverse complement.
TTACAAGTTTAAAGTTAAAAAAACCTTTACCAAGTACCTTAAGTCCATTGATGACATCCGTAAAGCAGGTGTACATGTCTCCAATGGACTCACTTGGTTTCATTCAGAAAAGTTCATAAGAATACACAAGAATATTGATTTTGGACTCTTTTAATCGGCTAGTGCCTTCATGAGTGATCTCAAGAGTATGCCAAATATTAAAGGCCGATTCACAAATTGATACGCGATTAAATTCATTTTTGTCTAGTGCACAAAATAAGGCATTCATAGCCTTTGCGTTTAAAGCAAAAACCTTCTTCTTCGATTCATTCCAATTGCTCATCGGAAGTGAAGAATTTTAAAAATCATTCTTAACGATATTCCAAAGCTCAAAATCCATAGAAATAAGAAAGATCCTCATACGAGTCTTCCAATACGTATAATCCAACCCATTAAACATAGGCGAACGTGTAATGGAATAACCCTCTTGCATACCGGAATAGGCCATCTCCCTCGGGTTTTAGACTAAATATGAGAGTGAACCTACTCTGATACCAATTGTTAGGATCAGATAGGCACTAAGAGGGGGGGGGTGAATTAGTGCAGCGAATTAAAATCGTAAGTTTGAAACCGATTTCGGTGAAATAGTTAGTTTGTGTGAAAACTTCGATCCGACGAAAAATGACTTGGTTGAAGTAGATTGAGCAAGAGTAATGAAAAGTTAAATGGTTTGCAGCCAAGTAAAAGGATGGAACAAAAATTTAAACACACACATTCAAGAACGCGAAGATGTATAGTGGTTCGGTCAAAGTGACCTACATCCACTTTCGAAGCCTTCTCCGATGAGGCTCCTAACTTCTACTAGCAAATCCTTTTGAAGGGGAAGGACCAAGCACCCCTCTTACAACCCTTTTACAAGAAGTTCACACTCTTACAGATTTTCCAAAGAGAAAGAAAGAGGTAAACACAAGCTATTGAAAATAAGACTTTTGCAAGACTTTAGCTCAATTTCTAACTCTCAAAAAGGGTACTCTTTCAGCTGAGAAAGGAGGGATATTTATAGATCCAAAGTGGATTCAAATTTAGGCTCCAAATTTGAAATCAAATTGAGTTCGATCTTGGCGGTGCTCCGCTTTGTCGATTAATCAGGCCCGACGATTAATGCGGTGTGCTATCACTTGTGCCAGGCGGTACTACCACCTCAGTACCTTTGCAATGGCAGTAGTACCGCCCAGCATTCGACTGCCAGGCGATTCTACCGCCCGGCCCATTCAGCATTGCTGAATGGGCCTTGTTCAAGGCCCAAAAAGGCCTAGTAAAAGCCCGGTTGGCCCCTACCAGATTTGAGCAGGATTAATTCAAAATCCTTGCCCTAAGTACATGCCAACTATGAAATTAAAACATAATTAATAGTGATTTAAATTGATATTCTTCAAGCCTTATTCTGGCAAGCTTTACGATGAGACTTCGATGGTCTTCCGATACTTCCCTCGGATTTCGTCCGACGGATTCCCATCATGCTCCCGGCTTGTATGTCGCACTCAACAAGTCTTCAGCAAACTTCTAAACCTTCTCGGCAATCTCTACGAACCTTCGATGATCTTTACCGCGAACTTTCAAAAATTTTGGTAAGTCCCTGATTCGATCTCGGTTGGTTTCGGTAACACTTCCGATGATCTATCAGACTTCCGATGAACTCTTAAACACCCGACGGACTTGACTTCAGCAAATCTCTTTATGTTTCTAACTCATCGTAGTTAATCCTGCACACTTATCTTTGACAATATAGATTAGAACAAATATTTCACCAATTGATTTCATCATCAAAATCCAAGATTCAACACTCAGGTCATCGGTAACATCTCATGTCATAGACAAGATAGCGAGATGCGAAATAGGTGAGCCTCGAGGGACTCAACCAACTCAGCCTACGTCGAGAATCGATTCCTGCCCATAACGATGGAAGGCCACGTGGGTCAATCTTATTGCCTCATGCTTACCGACTTAATATTATTATAGGAGGGGTTTTAGATTCGGTCTCATGATATGACGTGTCACATACATACATATTTAATATATATTTATATCGTATACAAAATATATATACTTATCTAGTAGGTGTATAACAATCACATGCACAGGCACACTAGATGATCATGACCTCAACCTAATATGATCAAGCCAAAGCCAGTAGGCCTAATCACTTACATCAAGATCTATGTGCATATCAGTGATTATCCATCTCATCATCGTCGGATCTATTGACACCTCGATGCATCTCCATGACTGCCAAGGGGTTGCTGAACACCTAGCAGGTAGCAGCCACAAGAAATTACGGTTATCGCACGCCTGCCAGGCGGTGGCTGCAGTAGGAAGGTGGTGACCTATCATGGACTTAGCTAGTTTTGCCTAAGCTGTGCGGCACCATTGCATGTCAGTCCGCAAAGGTCAGTCTCCCAAAAGCCTCTTACGATCCCTTAGGACTTGCAAAAGAGAAGACAGGACAGAGAAAGCGCTTCACACAGGATCTACAAGCCACCCTTTCAGCAAACACTTTAGAGCCAATGCAAATTCCAACCATATACATCACAAGCTCAGAACGGTTACACAACAAAGGTATAAAATTGGTCCACTACAAACCAAAATCTAGTACAAGTATCCACATGATACCATCATTATGTACAAGCCTAAAACGGCCACTAAACTCATTCAAATAGGGCTGTTTAGCCTTTGGCCAGCCCTTTACATTCTTTACAAAGTTCGAACAAAACGAAAAGACATGGACATGCATAAGCATTATATCGAATAAGCCATTTACAATTTGTCCGTGACATTCTCCCCCACTTATTCCTTCGACATCCTCGTTGAAGCCTTCGTTGATGCTGCAACTCCTTGTCTTTGCTGGATCTTCAATCTTCTGCTCCTGCTACGATGCGCCCCTTAGCTCCCAGTTGTTCTCTGCTTGTTATTGTTAAGTCATCGAACTTTATCCGCCAGTTATTCAACTCGCTAATAACTCAGACTCTGGTGTGGGGTTGGTAGAGTTGTGTTGATCCTTGCTGATTCTTGCAGATTCATTTGATGAAGGAAGAGACCATCTTTGATATGCGTCAACCTTCAAATTTTTCTTATCTCTTGAACTAGATAGATACTTGTTGGAGCTTTAACGAGCATCACCTCGTAACCTTTGAAGTTTTTAGGTCCTTCCTCCACAAAATTTTTCCATCGAATCTTCTTCCCCCTAGTTGTCTCATCCAAGTAGGTTCACATCACTTCCGCTTTCGATTGGCATTCAGTTGAGAAATGAAGTGGACAATCTACTCTCAGTAGCACTAATCACCGTTGGTGAGGACTTGACAACTGTTGTTTTCTATTAGTCTCTTCAAAGGGTCTTCAAATCTGTGCAGAGCTCCTTTGCTGGATAACAAAGAGAGTTGGGGTACTCGGTTTCACCCATTCTCTTGAGAGTTGAGAAAGCAAAGATTACTTGACTTCGCCCGCCTCCTCGAGGTTGTACTTCATGCATCGAGCTGGTTACTAGACTTTGCTTGCTCTTAGCTCCCACTTCCGAAGCACTTGAAGTGTTTGCAATCCTTGCACTGAGTCTGCTACTGTGATTCACCTTCTCAATACCATTGAACTTCTGGAATGCAAGAAGTTATCACTCCAACTTGGAGCAAGTCTTTGATAGATTTGGTCGTCTCTGGGATTGTACCATCTTCTCCATCATTCCTACCGCCTACTCCTCTGAGTAGAAAAGGTACAACACCGTGTATTGCCTGCTTCGTTCCTTGGTCTTGCACTCTTGCATCGACCCGAAGTCCTTCACTTATGGCAATCTCGATGAGAAGTCCATTGACACCGGTCTTATAAAGTTCTCTGGCCTCTGCCCTTTAGCCTTGTCATAGTACATGGAGTTTGCCAATGTATTCTCCTCCTCAACCTATATCACGACCAAGCGCTCTCCCTCTATGAGAGCAAGGGATCGATGACTCCCCGGAAGTCCCGCCTCTGTAGTACCATGGCACTGTAATGCCTATGCACTACTATCCGTTGTCTAGCATCTGCGTTCCTTCTTCATGATCGGTAGATCTGCCTCTGCGGTACTACAGCACTCCTCTAAGTCCACCTTCATTCTAACTGATGCTTGGTTTTGGGTAGCTAAGTCCCTTTGGACTCATCATTGCTTCCTCACCCTTTTTCGACCACCTACTTCAATACCTTTGTGTCCTCTAAGCAGTTCCTCTTGGTCTATGGAACAACAGACTGCAACTCCCATGTATGGCCTCCGCCATCATATTGCTGGGCTTGCACCGCTTCTATTCTCCTTAGCTTCATTGATCGCAACGTTCGCTTACTCGGCCTTGTCCTCTGACTTATCGGGCTCCGTTAAGCGAATGTGAGCTCTGAAGCAGTCCAACTCTTCAGCCGCTCTGATCATACCTCTGTATGATCTAATCCCCCCATGGGACTCACTAGTACTTGCATCTGAACTTCTTCCTCGATAATGCACAACCCCTATAAGCTGATGCCTAAGACTTCCATTCAATGCAGCATTCAATGCACGCACGAAAGACCCACCTCTACGGTACCATGGCATTCACTACTTGAATCCATAGCTCTTCTTACCGTCGTGTTGTTCACCAAAGTAGAGCTCCCAGTCACGCTCCTAATCATACCTCTACATGATCCAGTCCCCCCATGGGACTCACTGTGTGTGTCGCCTTGCCACGAACTATTCCACCACGATCCGCTGCATCATGTCGCCTCCTGATAACATCTCCTTGTATTTTGATCCTTATAGTATGAACTCGAACTGCAATCTCTCCATGTGTGGACTCTACCAACACATCGCAGGGCCTCTACCACCTTCGATTCTGTTCGCTCCTTTGGCAATCGACCTTCGTCCACCTATCCTTGGGTCACACTCGGACGAAGCCTAGCTCTAGGATAGTCCACATCCCCGTATGCAAGGGACACCGCCGGCAGGGTGGCGGTGGCCGCAAGCGCAGTAAGGGTGAGAGATTAGGGTTTTAGGACAAAAGATGGTTTTACCCCTCAAAATTTTAGAAATTCCAAATTCTATCCTTTTTGATAGAATTACCAAAATACCCTTTTGGTCGAATTACCAAAATACCCCTAAGAATTTAAAATTTTCCTTTATGTCCCTGATTTTAAAAAAGTAAATATGTTAATTAAATATTTTAATTAACTATTATTTTTTTTATCTGGTAGTCCTATAAAATAACATATACATGTGATGTATAATGTGGACAGATGATCATGGACCTGTGATGTGATGTGTGTACATGTGATTATTATTATTGGGGCCTATAGGCCTCTATTATTTTCTCATTTATTATTGGGCCTGTGTGCTTGTAATTATGTTGTAATTACATAAGGAGCGCAGCGGTAGCGTGACTCACGAGGCCACGATGGACGATCCGACGCATGGAGATGCGTTGAGATGTCGACGGATCCGACGAAGCGAGATGGACGATCACAGGGCATAGAGATGCATCGAAGTACACATAGATCTTGATATGAGTGATTGAGCCCATTGGCTCAAGCCTGATCACATTAGGATGTGGTCCATGATCATCTGGTGTGATTGCTCATGTGATGTGTGATTAGATATACACTTACTAGATATGTATATATATATATTTGTATGTGATGTAGATATATATATTGAATACGTATGTGTGTGACACATTATGTTAGGAGACCAAATCAAAAATCCTCTCCATTGATAATATTAAGTCGGTAAACGTGCGGCAATTAGATTGACCCACGTGGCCTTCCATCGTTATAGGTAGGAACTGATTCCCAGTGTAGGTTGAGTTGGTCGAGTCCCTCGAGACTCACCTATATCATGTCTCGCTATCTTATCTACAACATAGAGATGTCACCAGTGACCTGAGGACATGGTATACTTGGTCGAGTCCCTCGAGAGTATATCACCGAATCAAACTCATCTTGTAACGATAGTGATGACTTAATCGAACATCATGGTTGGTCGAGTCCCTCGAGGCTATGGTGGTTCGGAGGCTGAATAGGACGGGAATCACAAAGAGTTGTGATTAATAAGAGTTGCCCACCTTTACGGGCTTAACGTGATTGGTCGAGTCCCTCGAGGTACGTTAAGACGCCGATTGGATCCTGATCCCCACTAGAGATCCGTCGGGGGTCTCCGATTCACATACCATAGGGTGTTGTGTGTCTCACGAAAAAATTAGTGGGAATACATTAAGATAGAAGTCCTTATCTTAATTGTTTAAATTTTTGCAAAGTTTACATGTTATTTATTTCTACTACATCTTTTATTTCAGAAAAATGTCGCTTACAAATCCTTTACGTGGCATACTTGATGCCAACTGTCTCACTGGTCCAAATTATACGGATTAGCTTCACAATCTGATAATCATTCTCACGACGGAGAAAATCACGTATATCCTTAATACAGTGATCCCTACGCCCGACGAAGGGGCAAGCGAGGATAAGATCGCTAGTTATGTGAAGTACTTAGATGATTCTACTCTTGCTCAGTGTTATATGTTAGCCTCTATGACTACTGAGTTATAGAGGCAACATGAAAATATGGATGCTAATTTCATACTCCTGTATCTTCTCAAATTGCTTGAGGAACAGGGAAGAACTCAGCGATATGAGATATCAAAGAGTCTTTTCCGTGCCAGGATGACTGAAGGGACACCGGTTCAGAACCATGTCCTTAAGATGATTGAGTGGATCGAGAAACTCATAGGTCTAGGAATGGTCCTAAAGGATAACCTATGTGTAGATCTTATGCTTCAGTCCCTATCAGATTCCTTTTCTCAGTTCATAATGAATTTTAATATGAACAAACTTGAGGTGACCCTTCTAGAGCTCCTCAATATGTTGAGAGAAGCAGAGAGCACCATCAAGAAAGAGAAGCCGGTTCTCTACACTGGTGAGACCAGAAAGAAAAGGAAGGCTGAGAAGACCCTTAAGAAGGGCAAGGGCAAGGGCAAAATGGGTAAGGCAAAGGTTACTAAGAAAGTGATAGAACTCCAGAGGAATTCTATAGAGATTGATCTTTAAGGGGGATCAACCCTTGGAACGCTATAGGGGTTCCACCCTCCAAGTAGCCTGGTGGCTGCAAATATAGATTGATCTTTCTTATTCTAAAGAGGTGGATGCTACAAGCTTATATAGAGCTCCAAACCCTAACCCTAGGGGTTGCTTCCTAAGTGAACTACCCAATTTGCCCTCAACCTTAACGGGGCCGGCCCAAGAACAAGGGGGGCGGCTAAGAAGCCCAAAGACCCAAATATAAACCCTAGCCTCTCTTCTTTATAGGATAGAGGCGGCTAGGTGGGGTTTATTACATTCTCACAGGGTTTTTATTAGCTGTTACATGGTTGAGTAGGACCTAACCCTGCTAGGGTCCTATCAAGCCCGCCCTCTTCAAATCAGCCTTGTCCTCAAGGCTTGGGTTCCATGAACTCGAGGAACCGGACTTCACTCCTCATATGATTCCCATGTGGCATCTTCAAGTAGTAAATTAGTCCAATGTACTAGTACTTCAAGAGAGGGACGTCGACGACGCATCACGACTCTGCGGTCGAGGATGGCTTGTGGTTGGGCTTGAATATTTCCATCATCAGTGGTGTTGGGCAGTTGGATCTGGATGCCTCGTGTTCTCCCAACTTGGGCTTCAAGCATGACACGTGGAAGACAGGGTGAATTTTGGCATCTTTAGATAATTTAAGTCTCAGACGCCACGGCTCAATACGCTCTATGATCCGATAGGGCCCATAAAAACATAGAGATAGCTTCATGGAGGCTCGTGTGTTGATGGATAGTTGCTTGTATGGTTGTAGGTGAAGATAAACCAAGTCTCCTACTAAAAATTCTCTTTCACTTCTTCATGTGTCAGCTTGCTGCTTCATTCTAGCTTGAGCGGTAGAGAGATTATTCTTTAGCAAATTGTAGGAGTTTGTCCCACAATTAAATCTTGGTCGACCTGATCTACCTTAGTGAGCCAATTACATACTTTGGAATCACAGAGCCACCACCATATAATGCTTCATATGGGGTACATTTTGTAGATGAATGATATGTAGTATTATACCACCATTCGGCCCAGGTGAGCCATTTCGTCCACTCCTTTGGTCGATCACTAGCAAAGCACCGAAGGTATGTCTCTAAACATCTGTTCACCACTTCTGTTTGGCCGTCAGTTTGTGGATGATATGTAGTGCTCATCTTGAGTTTGGTGCCCTGTAACTGAAATAACTCGGTCCAAAATTTACTAGTGAAGACCCTGTCACGATCACTTACGATGGACCTTGGCATCCCATGTAGTTTAACAATATTTTCTATGAAAATCTGAGCAATACTAACAAAGAGTGTAGGGATTTCATGCACAAAGACAAAAATGAGCATATTTAGTAAGTCGATCAACCACCACAAGGATTGTGCTTTTACCTTTGGAAGGTGGCAACCCTTCGATGAAGTCCATGGAGATGTCACCATACCGAGTCCGGTATAGGTAGTGGTTGTAGTTTCCTGGACTCGCCAACTGCTTTCACCTTTTGCTCTTGACATACATCACATTGTGCTACGTATTCAGAAATAATTTTTTCCATCCCTTTCCAATAAAAGTTTTGCTTCACTCTTTTGTAGGTTCTTAGAAATCCGGAGTGCCCTGCAAAAGGTGTGGAGTGCATTTCGTGCAGAATGACTTTGATGCAAGGGGAGTTTGGTATAAGCACAATACGACCTTTATAGCATAGATCCTTCGAATCCCAAGTATAGTGAGCTATTGCGCTTGGATCCTCCTCTAATTTTTTGATGATGTTGCTGGTTTCTGGATCCTTCTTCCATTCCTCCCCCTCTGGTTGGTGCTGGAGATGCATAAGAAAGCCACCATTTATCTTGTGTAAAACTTTCTCCATTCGTTGGGTTGAAACGGTGGTTACGTTGCTTCCACGCTTCCCGCGTAGGGTGACCTGTTTACCTTTGCAATAGAATTTCATAATCAATTTGGAAAAGTTCCAAGAGACATCACCTAGTGTCGTCAGCCATTCTATGCCCAGCACAGCCTCATAATCATTAATTGGTAGGAGGAAGAAGTCGGCAACAATTTCTTGGCCCTGCAGTAATAGTTTCACCTGTAGGCATCTTTGGTCGCATTTTAGGATTCGGCCGTCGGCGACCTTTACGTCGAACTTGCTGCAACCTTCGATATGGAGCGCCATCCGAGCAGCAACCTTACTATTTAGAAAGTTATTAGTGCTGCCTATATCGATGAGAATGGTGATCGGTTGTTGTTTGAGTAGGCCTCCAACTTTCATCGCTTTGCATTTGAGTAGCCAGGCTAGCGCATGTACCATAAAGTCGACCGATTGTGGCTCTTCTTCCACATCTTCATCCTCATGTTCAAGACTCTCTTCTAGCTGTTCACTGATCTCTTCTTCCACTGGTTCAATCATAAGAAGTCTCCCCTTTTTACAGCGATGCTCGCGGCTCTACGGCTCATCACAATGCCAACATAACCCCTTAGCAGATCGGTCTCGAAGCTCTTCTCTTGTCAACCTTTTTAGTGCAGGAGCTCGGCTGATAGTAGGCGAGGCTGAGGGCTTCAATATTTCTAGTCGGGGAGCAACCCTAGTCCTCCGGGCTTCATGGTTCAATCGCTCCTCCTGAAGTCGTGCGAAAGAGATGGCTGCCATAAGCGTGTACGGTTGTCGCGCTTTAACTTCTCCCCGGATCTCCGGCTTCAAGCCCTCAATAAATGTCCCCAATAATTGTTTTTTAGACCAATCACGAGTTTGATTAGATAACCTTTCAAACCTGGTTTGATACTCCTGGATGGTGGAGGTTTGTCGGATCTTTGCTAGTTGTCCGTCGATGTTCTCGTAATCGGTTGGTCCGAAACGGCTCAGCAGTCCTTCTTTGAATTATCGCCATGAGAGGACTCCATGAGTATGTTCAAACCAATCAAACCATTGTATGGCATCTCCTTCAAGATGTATAGCTGCAATTTCTACCATAGATGCATCTGCGGTTTTGTGGTACCGAAAGTATCGCTCCGCACGCGAGATCCAACCAATCGGGTCTCCTTCTTCCCATCTAGGGAAGTCCACCCTCATGCGTGGATAGTAGGGATCGATCATAGAGCCTCCCTTCTCTTGGGAGTCATCTCTTCGGTCAGAGCTCTCTCCTTGATGAGATTTCTTTGGGCTCGGTGTTCTACCGAAACTGAGTTCGGTAAAGAGAGCCCGAATCTTATCCTCCATTCGCGTCTCGAAGGCTTCGAATTTAGCATTTATCACCTCCTCGGATGCCATAGTATATGACTCCAGATCTGTAATATTAAGATCTCTCTTTTGTTGCCGGGTTAAAGGCATGAATTGTTTGAGGGAAGTGGTGGTTGAAAGGGTTTGTGGATCGGTGGATGCAGGTTACGGTTTAGGCTTGTTTTGTGGCTGTTTTGGGTGCTGTTTGGGGCTGCGATATGATGGAGTTTTGGGCTAAGATGGTAGTGGATAAAGGTTAGGGAAGAGGGCTTTAGATCTGTGGTAGATCGCAGCAAAGATTTGACAAAAATCAGTAGCAATTGCTGCCTATGTGCGCTGCCTCGTAAGAGCAGAATTGTCGTCGAAGAAATAGCGATTTCTCGACGAAATTTCTAGCGAAAACTCAGGGATTTGAGGAGGGGTTTTGATGGTAGAATCTTAGTTTAGATAGCAACAAGGATAACAAATTGGATCAAGAAATTTCCGCAGCAAAGCAGTAAAGAAATCGGTGCAAGTTGCGATAGCAGAATTCTCGTCAAAAATTTCAACAGATTTGTGACGCAGAGATTGCAGCAACACACGAATTTGTTTTTGTGATGAATTCCACAATAGATCAATCACGGATGGGAGCCAAGATGATCTATGAGGTGCACAAAAAATTTCGTTCAAAAAGGATAACAATTAGATCGGTTAAAGGCAAAGCAACACGCGGCTGAAATTTTCTCGCAGCAATCCTTCGTTCGCAAAGATGGTAACTTTTGCGACGCAAGGAATTCGCAGCAAGGGATCGATAGAAAACTTCTTTTGATATTTTAGATGAAAATTGCAGCAGCAAAAGGTATTGGTGGTAGAAAAATACCAGATCTCTGATGCAATTGGAGGTGGCAACTGTAGATTGATTTAATCTACGTCAAGAGATGATGATGGAGACGACGACGTCAAGAGCAATTGTGGGAATTGCTTGGCTAATGGTGGGCGGCAGGGATGGCAGCAAAAATAGTAAGATCGCTGCTCTGATACCAAATGATAGAACCCCAGAGGAATTCTATAGAGATTGATCTTTGAGGGGGATCAACCCTTGGAACGCTATAGGGGTTCCACCCTCCAAGTAGCCTGGTGGCTGCAAATATAGATTGATCTTTCTTATTCCAAAGATGTGGAGGCTACAAGCTTATATAGAGCTCCAAACCCTAACCCTAGGGGTTGCTTCCTAAGTGAACTACCCAATTTGCCCTCAACCTTAGCGGGCCGGCCCAGTAACAAGGGGGGCGGCGGCTAAGAAGCCCAAAGACCCAAATATAAACCCTAGCCTCTCTTCTTTATAGGATAGAGGCGGCTAGGTGGGGTTTATTACATTCTCACAGGGTTTTTATTAGCTATTACATGGTTGAGTAGGACCTAACCCTGCTAGGGTCCTATCAGAAAGACCCAACAAAGGACAAAAGTCAGTGCTTCCACTGCGGTAAAGATGGGCACTGGAAGAGGAACTGCAAAGAGTACCTTGTAGAAAGGGTGAAACAGAAGCTTGGAGAAGCTTCAGGTACATTCATGATCAGTCTCCATTTGTCAGAATCTTATGATAACACATGGGTATTGGATACCGGGAGTACTCATGATATCTGTAATTTGTTTCAGGTTCTGGTAGGACCTATGAGATTGAACAGAGGTGAGATGGACCTTAAGATAGGCAATGAAGCAAAGGTTGCTGTAATGGCTATTAGCAAGGTTACTTTACATCTGCCTGGTGGAGCTATTATTGCATTAGATGCATGCTATTATGTTCCTTCTATTATCAAAAATATTATTTCCATTTCATGTTTGACAGTTAGTGGATATAAATTAGTTTTTGAGAACAATGGTTGTTCAATAATATTAGATGATCAGATCATCATGAGAGGAACATTACATAATGGTTTATTTATGCTAGATATAGCTCCACATATCATGAGTGTAAGTGAGTCTAAAAGGAAACAAGAGGTGAACAATGCATATCTTTGGCATTGTAGGCTAGGTCACATCCGTAAGGGAAGGATTCAAAAGTTGCTAAAAGATGGATATCTAGATCTATTTGACTATGAGTCATATGCGACATGTGAACCTTACCTTCGGGGAAAGATGACCAACTCTCCATATAGTGGAACTGGAGAGCGAGCCACTGAGTTACTAGAACTCATACATAGTGATGTATGTGGTCCCATATCGACTCATGCCATAGGTGGTTACTCCTACTTTATTAGTTTCACTGATGATTTCTCAAGATACGGACATGAGTACTTGATGAAGTACAAGTCTGAAGCTTTTGAGAAATTTAGGGAATATAAAAATGAAGTGAAGAACCAAACAGGAAAGAGTATTAAAACCCTTCGATCAGATCGAGGAGGTGAGTACTTAAGTACAGAGTTCACTCAATTCCTCAAAGACTATGGGATCTTATCCCAATGGACACCTCCTTATACACCACAGCTTAATGGTGTATCAGAAAGGAGGAATCGCACACTGTTAGATAGTGTGTTCCATGATGTGTTTCGCCGACTTACTCATCTCATTCTGGGGATATGACCTAGAGACCGCAGCTTATCTTCTGAACAAAATTCCAACTAAGTCAGTGATGTCTACTCCATATGAGATATAGAATGGGAAGAAGCTCGATCTTAAGGTTATTAAGATTTGGGGCTGCCCTACCCACGTCAAGAGACATAACCCCGACAAGTTGGAATCTAGGACGGAATGGTGCAAGTTCGTAGGATACTCCAAGGAAACTTGTGGGTATTATTTCTATCACCCTGAAAACCAAAAGGTCTTTGTAGTCAAGAGAGCAGTATTCCTTGAGAAGGAACACATTCTTGGTGGAGACAGTGAGAGCATGATAGAATTGAGCGAGGTTGGAGAACCTAGCTCAAGCATCATTCCATAGTCAGAATCTGTTCGGATACCTAGCACACAAGTTCTAACTTTACGTAGGTTCGGTAGAGCATCCCATCCTCCTAAGAGATATGTGGGACATATCAGAGGAAAGGATGTTGAGGATATTGATCCTTAGACCTACGAGGAGGCTATTATGATCATAGACTCTGAGAAATGGCAAGAAGCCATGAATTAAGAAATGGATTCCATGTACTCCAACAAGGTTTGGAACCTAGTTGATGCACCCGAGGGTATTATACCCATTGGTTGCAAGTGGATCTTCAAAAAGAAGATTGGAGTAGATGGAAAGGTAGAGACCTATAAAGCAAGGTTAGTGGCTAAGGGGTATCGTCAAAGGTAAGGTGTTGACTATGATGAAACTTTCTCACCTGTAGCCATGTTAAAATCCATTCGAATTCTATTGACTATTGCAACACACTATGATTATGAGATCTGGCAGATGGATGTCAAAACCGTATTCCTCAATGGTAACTTTGAGGAGGAGGTGTATATGATACAGCCTGAGGGATTCGTGTACAGTGATAACTTAGATAAGGTGTGCAGGTTGCTTAGGTCCATTTATGGATTGAAGCAAGCTTTCCAAAGTTAGAACATAAGATTTGATAAGGCGATCAGATCTTATGACTTCGTTAAGAACGAAGATGAGCCTTGTGTGTATAGAAAAGTAAGTGGGAGTACTATCACCTTTTTGGTATTATATGTGGATGACATCCTAATCATTGGGAATGATATAGGAATGCTCTCCACAATAAAGACTTGGTTATCTAGGCACTTCTCCATGAAAGACTTCGGGGAAGCATCCTACATATTGGGGATACGGATCTATAGAGATAGATCCAAGAGGATGCTTGGCTTATTCCAATCTAGGTACATAGAAACCATTGTCAAAAGGTTTGGCATGGAAAATTCCAAGAGAGGTCTCATACCAATGAGACATGGAATATCACTTTCTAGGAGTATATCCCTAAAGACTCCTAAAGAAAGGGCACACATGGATATGATACCATTTGCATCAGCGATAGGATCTATCATGTATGCTATGCATGTACCAGGCCTGATATAGCGCATGCTCTGAGTGTCACGAGCAGATATCAGGCAAATCCAAGCTTGGAGCACTGAAAAGCAGTAAAAAGTATCCTTAAGTACTTGAGAAGGACTAAAGATCTTTTACTGGTATATGGAGGTAGTAGCCTCAGGGTTGAGGGCTACACAGACTCGAGCTTCCAGTCCGATGTCGATGATAACAAGTCTAATTCAGGGTATGTGTTCACCTTAAATGGAGGAGCAGTATGCTGGAAGAGTTCCAAGTAAGACACTACTGCTGACTCAACCACAGAGGTGAAATACATTGCTGCGGCAGAGGCAACAAAGGAGGGAGTCTAGATGAAGAAGTTCATCATAGATCTAGGAGTCGTCCCGAGTAGCGAGGAGTCAATTCCCTTAAATTACGACAAATACGGGGCGATTACTCAAATAAGGGAACCCGGGTCTCATCAAAAGTGTTCTGAGGAGGTTCTAGCTTATTAGAGAGATCGTGGCCTGAAAAGATGTAGCAATGGAAAGAGTTCCATCCGAAGATAACATTGTAGATCAACTAATAAAGCTATTGACTCAAATTGTCTTTAAGCGTCATAGAGGTCTGATGGGGATCAGACATGTTGGTGATTGGCTTTAGGTCAAGTGGGAGATTGCTAGTCATATGTGCCCTGCAAGCCAATCACATGAGTGATGACACTTGTGACTTGATATACATTTTTTCTCTTTGCTTATTATTAGGCGTTTTATCACTTTATCTTGTGTGTTGTATATATTATGATATCCTTGGATCTGTGCAATGGGAATCGGATCGTGATGAGATCACGATAATGAGACTGATTCACCTTTAAATATAGACCCTGAATTATCCTGGTCATAGATTACTCGAGAAGGACATTGAGATAACCAAATAGACTGGTGTGCTGTATACCCGTCCATATGATGGAGGTAGCTGGTCTCATAGCTACTCGTATGGGGACACTAAGGGTACAGTGCAGGTGCTTATTGGGGAATGAGTTCACTGATTGATCCGCCTATGGAATGTTGGATGGTTATTGATACCTCACGTCAGATAGTGATTCCGTAGTCCTAGTAGTGTATCTGGTCCTTAGACTTGAGACACCAAGGATGTCTTATATAAGTACTCCACTCTTTGATACCGGACTTATAGGTTTGGAAAGTTTCAGATCTAGTACAACTAGTTATTAGGAGTGGTAGCCAACCTTACGAGGGCTATTGAGTGTCAATAGAGAATCATCCGCTCTCGGTATCATGAGAGAAATATCCCATATGTTCTTGCTTGAACAAATCCTTGGTCAAGGTTATTCAGATTGAGAGAGAAAGAATTCTTTGGGAGAATCCAACAAGAGCAAGACTGAGGAGAGACCGTATGGGCCTGACAGCACCATGCTCGGTATAGGGTCTCTGGGATATTGGATGGATGAGGAACTATAGATATATGGTAACTGAGGACAGATAGGTCCAAAGGATTGGATTTCTCTGTATCGTTTGGGGGCCGCGGCATAGTGGCCTAGTACGTCTGTAGTCGATGAGTTGGGTGAATTATTATAGAGATAATAATTCACTAAGTCAGAAGGAGTTCTGACAAGTATGACTCACGACCAACTCGATATTAGGCCTAGAGGGTCACACACATATGGTAGGTATTGCGACGAGTAGAGGTTCGGATATGAGATATCCGCTGAACCCCCTATCTTATTGGATATCCATTAAGCCCCTGAATTATTGGATCCTGAGATGAGATCCAATAATTGCTAATAAGAGATTATTGGGTAGAGACCCACTAATCTAAGAGGCTTGGGTAATTGGATGGAGATCCAATACCCAATAAGGCAAAAGATCCATTAGGGTTTTCAAGGGGCCTCTATAAATAGGAGGGAACTAAAGCTCTATAGGCTGAGAGTTCTCTTGGTAGCCACCTCCTATTCTCCTCTCCCTAGAGAGAGAGGTGCATCGTCGCAATCCCTGTCGTGTGGATACCGCTAGAGAGGAGGACGCTTGACCTCCTTCATCCTCTCCTACAGATTTGTAGGGATTCAGGGATATATGATTTCCCTAGGTACTTTCTTTAACACATATAGTTTTCGCAGATTTGTTTTGATGCACTGATCTTCGCATGACAATGGAAACTTTCTACAGAAAATCTGAGGTGTTTTGTTTTTGTTCTTCCGCTGTGCATGAGATGTCGCTCCCCTTGTGGATTTTCCAACACAAGACAACTAGGTGGAAGAAGATTTGATTGAAAAATTTTGTGGAGGAAGGACCTGTAAACTTCAAAGGTTGCGAGGTGATACTCGTTAAAGCTCTAACAAGCATCTATCCAGTTCAAGAGATAAAAAGAATTTGAAGACTGGCGCATATCAAAGATGATTTTTTTTCCTTCATCAGATAAATCCATAAGAATCAGTAAGGATTAACACAACTCTGCCAACCCCACACCAGAGTCAGAGTCATTAACGAGTTGAAGCAGCATGATGGATTAAAGTTCGACGACTCAACAACAATAAGCAAAGAACAACTGGGAGCCAAGGGGCGCATCGTGGTAGGAGTAGAAGATTAAAGATCCAACAAAGGCAAGGAGTTGTAGCATCAACGAAGGCTTCGATGAGGACGTCAAAGAAATAAGTGTGGGAGAATGTCATGGACAAATTATAAATGGCTTGTTCAATGTAATGCTTATACTTGTTCATGTCTTTTCGGTTTATTCTAACTTTATAAAGAATATAAAGGATTGGCCAAAGGCTAAACAATCCTATTTGAATAAGTTTGGTGGTCGTTTCAGGCTTGTACATAATGATGGTGTCATGTTGACACTTATACTAGATTTCAGTCTGTAGTTGACCAATTTTATACCTTTGTTTTGCAACCATTCTAAGCTTATGATATATATGGTTGGAATTTACATTGACTCTAAAGTGTTTGCTGAAAGGGTGGCTTGTGGATCCTGTGTGAAGCACCTTCTCTGTCCCGTCTTCTCTTTTTGCAAGTCCTAAGGGATCGTAGGAGGCTTCGGGGAGGCTGACCATTATGGATTGACACGTAATAGTGCCACACGGCTTAGGTAAAACTAGCTAAGTCCGTGATAATGTGATGTATATATGTGATTATTGAGGCCTATGAGCCTCCATTTTTTATTGATTATTAGGCCTGCATGCTTGTAATTATGTTGTAATTATCCTGGAGGCACGGTGGAAGCCTGAATGTAGTAGCGGGACCCTCAAGGTCGATTCAGACGATCGCGATGCATGAAGATGTGTCGAGGTGCCAATAGTTCCGACGATGACGAGATGGATAATCACGGGGTATAGAGATGCACCGATATTTACATAGATCATGATGTAAGTGATTAGGCCTATTGGCTCAGGCCTAATCATATTAGGTTGAGGTCCATGATCATCTGGTGTGTCTGTGCATGTGATTGCTATACACCTACTAGATAAGTATATATATTTGCATGCGATGTAAATATATATTAAATATATATGTGTGTGACATGTCATATTATGAGACTAAACCTAAAACCTCTCTTATGATAATATTAAGTCGGTAAGCATGAGGCAATAAGATTGGCCCACGTGGCCTTCTATCGTTATAGGCAGGAACCTATTGAATCTCGAATTTTGATGATGAAATTAATTGATTATGTTTTATTATCTAACTGCATTTTGAGTGATGCAGGTCTACTATCGATCAAGATTAGACAGTTGACGCTAGAGGAATTGACATTGTGCCTGGTGATCACATCAGGATATTGGATGTCGAGCCGGAGGTTCGGTCGACAATCGGCAGAAGGCTTTATACATCGGGCATCGGGCCAAGAAGAGTGTGTTACGCTAAGGATATCGAGGTTGCAAAGGTCAACCATCGATTGAGCAACAAAACACAGGAGAGGATGATGCGCCGAAGAATTGGATGAAGCGCCGACCAATGACGTGCTGGGCAACAGAATGTCAATTTGCATTGTAATAATTGTCCAGATCGAAGTAGAGTTTTGGTTTGTGTGTGCAGGATTAACTATGATAATGATGAAGATGTAAAGGAAAATAAAGTGTCGGAAGACAAGTGCGATGGATTGTTGGGAGTTTGAGAGTTCGACAGAAGTCCGAAGATTCGTTGGGAGTGTTGCTGGGACTGGCCGAGAATGAGTAGGGAGCTTGCCGAAGGGTTTTTAGAAGTTCACTGGAAGGTTTGTTAGAAGTTCGCGGAGCTTGCCAAGAAAGATTGGAGCTTACCGGGAGTCTGCATAATGGTTTTCGAGGGTTCGTCGGAAAACTATCGGAAGTTCACCGGAAGCTCACCGGAAGAAGTCTTGACTTGTCGGACTTTGTAATAGTTTAGAAAATATTTTTAATTTCATAGTTAGCATGTTAATTTGGTTAGGATTAGATGTTAATCCTATAACCCGAGTAGGGGCCAATTGGGCTCGATAACGGACTAGTTTAGGCCGAGTTTAAGGCCTAGCTAGTGAGCCGAAATTAGTCTGGCAGTGGCACCACCCAGGACCCGAGAGCCCAGGCGATGGCACCGCCTGGCTGGGGTGGTGGCACCGCCCAGTACCCGAGAGCCCAGGCGGTGGCACCATCGGGCTGGGCGGTGGTACTGCTAGTGTTAGGTGGTGGTACCACCAGAATGCTAAAGTCCGAGGCATTTCAAATTTGGGCTCCAAATTTGAATCCTCTTGAGGCCTATAAATACTCCTCTCATTCATGGTTGAAAGAGTATCTAGAACTGAGAAAGAAAAAGGGAAAACTCTGTTAAAATAGTATCAAAATCTTCCCTCTAAGCTTTAAGTGTGTTCTAGTCCAAGAGAGGGGTGAGAGGCCTTGTAAGGGTTACCTCCTAAGCTCGTCAAAAGGAGATAGTTGTAAGGGAGTTGATCCTCACCCGTTGGAAGGAGGATAGCTAGTGGAAAAGCCGGTGGCCTCAAGTGAAGAGGAATCGGGAGTGGACGTTGGTCGTATGACCGAACCACTATAAATCGGTTTGCGTTTATATTCTTACAATTTACTTTCCTGTAAACCATCTTCACTTTGATGCTCTACCTTCTCATCTCCTTCTTATGAATCAATTTACTTCTAAAACATCTTTCATTATGGATTTAATCGAAGCATAATTTTCAATGTACGAAGTTTCAAAAAGTTATTTTAAATCATCGAATTTATCGTTCTTAACCGCTGTACTAATTCACCCCCCCCCCTCCTCTTAGTGCCGCTCGATCCCTAACAATTGATATCAAAGCCTCGTTATTTCTTATTCGGATTTACACCCGTAAGAAATGGCTCTTCATGGATTTTAAGAGGGCCTTTCGGTTGTTCGTCCTCCGTTGTTTAATGGGTTGGACTACACCTATTAGAAAACTCGAATGAGAGTTTTCTTGCTTTCAATGGATTTAGATTTATGGAACGTTGTTGAAAACCATTTTCAACTTCCCTTTAAACCGATGAACGAATGGTCAGATTTAGAGAGAAAATCTTTTTCTTTAAATGCAAAGGCTATGAATGTCTTATTTTGCGCTTTGGACAAGAACGAGTTCAATCAGATTTCTATGTACGAAATGACTTTTGACATTTGGTGAACACTTAAAATCACACACGAGGGAACTAGTAGAGTCAAAGACTTGAAAGTAAATCTCTTATTGCATTATTTTAAGCTTTTCCAAATGAAACCAAGCGAGACTATCGGCGATATATACACCCGTTTCATGAATATTGTCAATA
Organism: Musa beccarii; assembly: GCA_024322285.1. Taxonomy (NCBI): domain Eukaryota; kingdom Viridiplantae; phylum Streptophyta; class Magnoliopsida; order Zingiberales; family Musaceae; genus Musa; species Musa beccarii. The sequence continues at coordinate 41,927,301 of CM044400.1, read as the reverse complement.
GTCTAAAAGCTCTTGGTAAATATTTTTTGAACTTTGAACTTACTAACATGATCTTAAGATCCCTTACAAAAAGGTGGGATCTAAAGGTAACCACCATATAAGAAGCTAAAAATTTAAATGACTTACCTCTTAAAGAACTCATTGGGTCTTTAATGACCTATGAGATGACTTTCTTGGAACATGTTGAACATGATGAACATATGAACCACCTTGCAAAGAACAGGAATGATTTCGAACTCTAGACTATAAAATGTTACTTGAGAGATGACTCAAGTGATGAGGACAATATTGAGGATATTGAACACATAACAATGAATTTTAATAAGTTCATTAAACAAAAAGTAAAGAACAAAAATGAACTTGAACGGAGGAAGAGACCAAAGAAGAGGAAAGCACCCAAGAACGAATCAAGAACTTCCAAAGGTGAAAAAGCGAATTGGGCTTTGACGGGTTTCAACAACGAGGTAAGTAACTCACCTAAAATGTTCTTACGTTGTTTTGAGATTACATGATTCGTTCATGAGTTGCTTAATATAGTTGGTAGGAATTTTATTTTATGCTTTTTCTTTCTAGCATTTTTGAAAATTAAAATATATAAAAATTGAAAATGTGCTATCATGATGTTTTATTTTTTATGTGTTTGGACTTGACGAGTTTATGACTAAACTTATGTCTTGTTTTTTAAATGTTGATATATGTTTTCATAAAAAGATTTGAATATGCTCACATGAAATCAATTGCATGAAATGAAAATTCATTTTCTATCCTATTGAGGCTAATAAATTCACTTTACCAATCTTGTGAATCTCATGAAAATAATCATGATGAATATTTTGAAAATAAATGAGTGTATCATGCATTTGATTTAAATTATTTCTCTTGAAACTTATTTTTCGGATCTATACAATGATACATGAATCTAACATTAAAAAGATAAAGACATGCTTATTTGAAGTAGATCATAAAAAGGAAATGCATGATCTTGAAAAAATTTTTATCTATAAAGTCTTCGGTTTTGATGAATCCATGTGAATCTCTTAAATCGAATCTTTTGGAAAATACCACATGCTTAATGTGATTCAATGATCTTTATGACAAAATTTATCTTTTCATCTTGAATGTTGATATTTGTTTTTATGAAGGGCAAAAACATGGTTATAAGAAGCAAATCGCATATAAAAACAAAATGCAATCCTCTATCTCAATCTTATCGATTTTTCTATAGGAATTTCAATAAATCTATGCTTGTCATGTATGAATTTATTGAATATAATTTTGAGGATGATTTTGGATTTGACAAATGCTTGATTCATATTTATGACATTAGATATATTTTAAAAATGAATCATGAATTCGAATAAAATGATACAAATGAATCACATATCGATATGTCTTTTTGAAATATCCTTTTAATATGTTGTTGATAACTTGAGATGTCTTTTGGAATTCATGACATGAGATGATTGAATCTTTGACTTATTCTTTTTATCATGACTTAAAAATGAATGTTTAAAATCATGCTCGATGAGTTGTTTTATGGATTTTGCTTTTAAGCCTTGAACGATCATGATTGTTTCTATTTGACTTAAAAAGGCAAAGGCATGTTCATATAAAATTAATGCAAGAGAAATGCATGTCTCTTGAAAATTCTTCAATAAAGTTTTCAATTTTTCGATGAAAGAGAAATGATAAATCTATGTATATTATATTCATCTCTTGAATCTCGATAATGATTTTGATAATTTGATTATGAGTTTGGAGTTGATGAATTGAACTAGAATAAGGTTTATCTATCTCATAATCTTGATAATTTGAGTTTTTTTAAGATCTCTTGGTCTATACTCTCTTATGATTCTCCATGTTATTGAAGAAAAATGTAAATGAATCATAAATTATTCTCTTGACTTTTAATACTCAACTTGAGAGAATGTACTTAGATGATTAAAACATTATATGAGTAATATGATTTTTTTTTCCTACTTATTTCTACACATGACTTGATGATTGAAATATTAATGTAAACGTTTGATATATCACTTATCATGGTTTGAATATCGATGTAAAAGAAATTTTGCTCTTCTTGATATCTTTTATAAATTTGAATAAGACTTGTTAAAGATTCTTAATTCATCTCTTAATCTCTTGGAATCATAACTTGACTTTTGTGAATCAAAATGCATGAAACAAATTGTTATCTTTGCTATTTGCTATCAAATGAATCATGATGCAATAAAATTTCTTATGCAATAATCAAGTGCTCATGTGATTCTTTGCTAAAGAAAATATTTTAGTGAAATCATAATCTTACCAATTATAACATGAAGTTCTTTATATATATAAAGATCGTTTATCATGCTTCTTCCAGTTATCAAAAGATAAATTTTCACATAAAATGTAACTTGTCGTTTGATTTCTTGATACTTAAATACTTGAATTTTTATGAATTTATGATCTTGATATCTTTAATGATGAATTATTATTAAAAAGGCATGTCACATGAACTATGTTCTTGTTGATTCTCTTAAGCTTTGATGTCATATCTTTCATTACTTAGAAATGACATGATTATTTTGGCTTGCATACCTTATGTGATGATGAAAATTAATTTGCTTCATAATGAATCATGATTTGATCTATGATATTGATATATTTTTATCATGATCCTTGATTGTATATTTTTTTACTTTATTAAAAGGATTTAACAAATAAATCATGTCTTTTTTGACTTTTCTTGATATTATATCATTCATGACATGATTTCCTTATATGGCTTGTATAATGATTGAAATTTTTAGCCATTTAGTCATCTCTTCTTTTTGACAAAGATAAAGGGGGAGAAAAATTGCTACCTTGCAATTTCACAAGAAGCTAAGGATTGCTATCTCAAAGGATGCAAATATTGCTATCTTACCTATCTCAAGAAGAGAAAATGCAAAACTTAAAAAATTTGCATTCTTACACTTGCCATGCTTCTATGCTTGTATGTTGTAATTTTTTGCTTGCATATTTAAAGTGATGAAATGCTTACACAAATTGATTGCATATCGTAAAGGAAACAAAGAACGTGCAAATTGCACATCTTTGAATACAATTTGCTTGCACTTCTCAAAGGAACATAGAAAAACTTGCTATCATAAACACAATCGCAGCAAGTGCTATCTTGCCTATTATGAGAAACTTGCCATGATTGAATGTTGAATATTAAAAATTTAGCTAGTATGATTGTAAAACTTGTATATCTTTTAAACTAGCTATGATGCAACTTCTCCTTTTTGTTGATGACATAGGGGGAGAAGTAGATTGATGACTTCATGTATTGAATTGAATATTTTATATATTTGCATGATGAATTGATGTTTCTCATAACTTATGATGAATGTTGCTTGGATTTAGGATAATCCAAGTGTTCTATCAATGGCATATTGATAGAGGGAGTTTAGGTAAACTCCGGGGAGTTAAGGTTAACTCTGTTAGTCATCAATCAGTTATCATCATCAAAAAGGGAGAAATTGTTGAATCTCAGATTTTGACGATGAAACTAATTGATTGTGTTTTATTGTCTAACTACGTTTTAAGTGACGCAGTCTACTATCGATCAGGATTAGACAGTTGACGCTGGAGGAATTGACGTTGTGCCAGGTGATCACGTTAGGATATTGGATATCGAGTCGGAGGTTCGATTGATAATCAGTAGAAGCTTTGTACGTCGGGCATCGGGCCAAGAAGAGTGTGTTGCACTAAGGATATTGAGGTTACGGAGGTCAATCATTGATTGGGCAACAAAACACAAGAGAGGACAATGCGCCGAAGAATCGAACGAAGCACCGACCAATGACGTGCCGGGCAACAGAATGTCAATTCACATTGTAATAATTGTCTAGATCAAAGTAGAGTTTTAGTTTGTGTGTGCAGGATTAACTACGATAATGATGATGTAAAGCGAAACAAAGTGCTAGAAGACAAGTGTGATGGATCGTTGGGACCCGAGAGCCCAGGCAGTGGCACCGCTGGGCTAGGTGGTGGCACCGCCTGATACACTAATAGTGTCAATGTCAAACTGGCGGTGGTACCGCTAGTGTCAAGTGGTGGTACCACCAGAATATCAAAGTCCGAGGTAATTCAAATTTGGGCTCCAAATTTGAATTCTCTTAAGGCCTATAATACCCCTCTCATTCATGGTTGAAAGGGTGTCTAGAACTAAGAAAGAAAAAGGGAAAACTCTATTGAAATAGTATCAAAATCTTGCCTCTAAGCTTTAAGTGTGTTCTAGTCCAAGAGAGGGGTGAGAGGCCTTGTAAGGGTTACCTCCTAAGCCCGTCAAAAGGAGAGAGCTGTAAGGGAGTTGGTCCTCACCGTTGGAAGGAGGATAGCTAGTGAAAAAGCCGATGGCCTCAAGTGAATAGGAATCAGGAGTGAACGTTGGTCATATGACCGAACCACTATAAATCGATTTGAATTTATATTCTTATAATTTACTTTACTACAAACTATCTTCACATTGATGCTCTACCATCTCATCTCCTTCTTATGAATCAATTTACTTCTAAAGCATCTTTCATTGCAGATTTAATCGAAGCATAATTTTCAATATACGAAGTTTCCGAAAGTTGTTTTAAATCACCAAATTTATCATTCTTAATCGCTGCACTAATTCACCCCCCCCCTTAGTGCCGCTCGATCCCTAACAGAACCGATTCCTGACGTAGGCTGAGTTGGTCGTGTCCCTCCAGGTTCACCTACTTCACGTTTCACTATCTTATCTATGGCATAGAGATGTCACTGGTGACCTAAGGACATGGTATGCTTAGTTAAGTCCCTTGAGGGCATATCACCGAATCAGACTCATCTTGTAACGATGGTGATGACTTAACTAGACATTATGGTTGGTCGGGTTCCTCGAGGCCATAGTGGTTCGGAGGTCGAACATGATGGGAATCATAAGGAGTTGTGATTGGTAAGAGTTGCCTATCTTTTAGGGTTAGTGTGATTGGTCGAGTCCCTTGAGGTTACACTAAGACGCTGATTGGATCCCGATCCCCACTAGAAGTCTGCCGGAGACTTCCGTTTCACATGCTGAGGGTGTCGCGTGTCTTGCTAGAAAAATTAGTGGGAGTGCATTAAGATAGAAGTCCATATCTTGATTATTTTTCTATGAAATCTGCATATTATTTACTTACACTGCATCTATTGTTTATTATAAACATATCACCATCAGACCCTCTACGTGACATACTTGATGTCAACCACCTTACTGGTCCAAACTCTGCAGATTGGCTCCGTAACATAAGAATAGTTCTCACAATGGAGAAAATTATATATGTCCTAGATATGGTCATACCTCAATCTAAGACAGAAGCACCTCAAGAAGAGTTTGCCCAATATGTGAAGTATATAGATGATTCCACTCTCGCTCAGTATTACATATTGGCCTCTATGACTTCTGAGTTATAGAGACAATATGAAAACATGGATGCTCGATTCATACTCCTACATCTTCGTAAACTGTTTGAGGAGTAAGAAAGAACTTAGCGATATGAGATATCCAAGAGTCTCTTCCGTATTAGGATGACTGAGGGGACATCGGTTAAGAACCATGTCATAAAGATGATAGAGTAGATTAAGAAACTCAAGTCTAGGAATGGTCCTAGATGATAACTTGTGCATTGATCTTATACTCTAGTCCCTACCAGATTTCTTTTCCCAGTTCATCATGAATTTTAATATAAATAAACTTGAGGTGAGTCTCCCTAAGCTCCTCAATATGTTGAGGGAGGCAAAGAGCACTATAAAGAAAGAGAAACTAGTTCTCTATATTGGTAAGACCAAGTGGAAAAGGAAGGTTGGGACGACCCTTAAGAAGGGCAAGGGCAAGGGCAAATGAGATAAGGCAAAGATTGTCAAAATTGACCCAGCAAAGGACAAAGGCTAGTGCTTCCACTGTGGTCAAGATGGACATTAGAAAAAGAACTGCAAGGTGTATCTTGCAGAAAAGGAAAAACAGAAGCTTGGAAAAGCTTTAAGTACATTCATGATCAGTCTCCATGTGTTAGATTCCTGTAATAATGCATGGGTATTGGATACCGGTAGTGCTTATCATATCTGTAATTCATTATAGGTTCTGATAAGGCCTAGGAGATTAGCAAAAAGCGAGATAGACCTCAAGATGGGTAATAGAGCAAGAGTTGCTATTGTTGCTGTTGGCAAGGTCACTCTACATTTGCCTGATGGAGCTACTATTGCATTAGATACATGTTATTTTGTTCCCTCTATTATCAAAAATATTATTTTATTTTATGTTTGACATTAAATGGTTATAAAATACTTTTTGATAACAATTATTATTCAATTAGTAAGAATGATGAGATCATTACTAGAGGGACATTGTATAATAATTTATTTATGCTAAATACTATTTCATATATCATGAATGTAAACATGTCTAAGAGGAAGAGAGATAAGATGAACAGTGCATACCTATAGCATTGTAGGCTAGGTCATATCCATACGGGAAGGATTCGAAAGTTGTTAAAAGATGAATACTTAAATTCATTTGACTATGAGTCATATGCAACTTACGAGCTTTGCCTTCGTGAAAAAATGACCAACTCTCCATTTAGTGGGACTGGAGAGAGAGCTATTGAGTTACTAGAACTCATACATAGTGATGTATGTGGTTCTATGTCAACTCAGGCCATAGGTGGTTACTCTTTCTTCATTACTTTCATTGATGATTTCTCTAGGTATGGGCATGTGTATTTGATAAAGTATAAGTCCGAAATCTTCAAGAAATTCAAAGAGTATAAGAATGAAGTAAGAACCAGATTGGAAAGAGTATCAAAACTTTTTGATCGGATCGAGGAGGAGAATACTTGAGTACGAAATTCACCCAATTCCTCAAGGACCATGAGATTCTATCCCAATAGACACCTCCTTATATACCACAACTTAATGGTGTATTAGAAAGGAGGAATCACATACTATTAGATATGGTGTGGTCCATGATGAGTTTCGTTGACCTAACCATCTCATTTTGGGGATATGCCCTAGAGATCGTAGCTTATCTTCTGAATAGAGTTCCATCTAGATCGGTAGTATCTATACCATATGAGATATGGAGAGGGAAAAAGTTTGACCTTAAGGTTATTAAGATTTGAGGCTGCCCTGCTCACATTAAAAGACATGACCCTGATAAGTTGGAATCCAAGACGGAATGGTGCAAGTTCATGGGATACCCCAAGGAAACTTGTGGTTATTATTTCTATCACCCGGAGGACCAAAAGGTCTTTGTTGTCAAGAGAGCAGTGTTTCTTAAAAAGGAATACATTCTTAGCGGAGATAATGGGAGCATGATAGAGTTGAGCGAGGTTGGAGAACTTAGCTCAAGTATCATTCCAGAGATCGAGTCTATTCAGGTACCTAACACACAAGTTCCAACTTTACGCAGGACTAGTAGAGTATCACACTCCCATGAGAGATATGTGTGACATATCAATAGAGAGAATACTTAGGATATTGATACTCAGACCTACGAGGAGACTATTATGAGCATAGACTTTGGGATATAATCAAATCAAATATTTGATTTATGAATCAAATATTATTTCCTTATATGTTAGTATAATTTAGGGAATATTAATCCTACTTCCTTGTTTGTCATTACAAATTAGAAAACCATTATTAAGGATTCCAAATAGGGTGATATCATATTTGTTAGTATATTAAATAAAAATAATTTATATTAAATAAATATAAAAATTTAAAAAAAATTCTTTAATGGAGACTCACCCCCTCCTATTTAAGGGGAGAGATTTCTTTCCTTCGTTCCTTGCCGAGCAGAACTCAACAACAGGAGGAACAAGAAGTTTCATCCTACTGAGAAGAGGTAGGTTCTCCTTACTTTTCTTGAAATTAAAAGTTTTTATTTAGATTTTATGTTGAAATTTTAGATTAGTATTAGTTATTGTTGAATTAAAATATTTTATCCTTTAATACCCTTTAAAGGTTTTTATTTTTTAAACTTACTGAAATTGTATATGTTTTATGATATCGAATTTTTTTCATTGTATTACAATTATCTTCTAAATCTCATTTAGATTAAAATATACCATGAGTAATTCAAAAATAATTTTTAATTCTTTAGATATTAAAATTTTTATTATTGATTAAAATATTTTATCTAAAAATTTTTATCTTTTTTGAGATTTAGAATATTATTATTTGATCATGTTGAAATTATTCATGTTACATGCCTTAAAAGTATAATTTCTAATTCTTATTGAATCAAGAATGTTATTTTCTCATGTTGAAGCTTAACTTTTCTTATTATTTATTTAATATATTATTATGTTTTAATATGTTATTATTAGTGAATATATATTATTATAATTTAAAATTTATGAAATTAGATAGAATTGGGTTAAAACAGCCCGTAGGCCAGGCCCAACCCATGGGTTGAGCCCTAGCCCATAGGCTAACCTAGCCCAGCCTAATGTGGGTAATCATGGGCCAGGGTTGGCCCAACCTATTGTGATGCATGTACAATCATGTGCAGTGCACGTGATCGATATTTGGGTCGATTCAACCTAGTTCAATATTATGTAATTATTGGATTTGAGCCCAAACACTAATTAAACTAAACCAGACTTGGTTAGTCCAGATCAATTCAGGGTGGTTCTGAATTGGTATGACTTTTCAAGTCAGTTTAACATAAATTGAACCTAATCTAGTCCAAATTATACTAGTCTAGGGTGATTTCAGACCAGTTAAATGAAGATTAGAGATCAATTCAATTAGGTTCTAGTGAATTGAGTTTGATTAGATTGATTTAACTAGGGTTCAAGTCAATTGAAAGCTATTTGGTATTATTGATATTGATGATATTGGAAAGAGATGTTTTGAATGTATTATTTTATCCCGATATAGACATGACTAGTGTGAGATTATGTTATTTTCCTGCCAAGGGTAGGTAGAGCGATTGAGGATTAGTGGGCCATCAAACATGATGGCTGGACGATTCCTCCATCCGCTGTTAGGAGGAACGTGTCCCCACTTTGGCAGGTGAGGGACGTTACTCTATCTGCTATTGAGAGTGCGATATAAGTTTGCCTTCATCCATTGTTAGGAGACTACAAACTCATCCTGTAGGATAAAGCCTCTCTATCCACTATTAGGGGAGTGCTCCTTCGGGTATTTGATATACGCCAATGGGATGATAAATTTTTTATCATATATTTATTTTTAGTTAACTTTTAGGGTTCCTACTCAGCGTTATTGAATTTTCATTATTTTTGATTTTTAGAGCAGCCTCCCACTAGCACTGAATTAGATTCCAATGGAGAGCGGACATTCCTCTACGACTAGGTAGAGCCATTTGGATGATTCTTTGAGTTAACATCACTATGTTTATCTTTCTACTTATGACTTGATGAACAAATAAATTATAATAAATATTTATAATTATGAATAAAATGATGTTTATCTATTTGGCTCTATATGTGTGGAAAGATGTGATCTTGAAAAAAAAAATTTAGGATGTGACACGAGAAGTGGCAAGAAGCCATGAATTCTAAGATAGAATCTATGTACTCCAATAGGGTTTGGAACTTTGTTGATGCACTTGAGGGTATCGTACCCATCGACTGTAAATGGATCTTTAAGAAGAAGATCGGAGTAAATGGAAAGGTGGAAACCTATAAGACAAGGCTAGTGGCTAAGGGGTATCGTCAGAGGCAAGGTGTTAACTATGACGAAACATTCGCACCCGTAGCTATGCTAGAATCCATCCAAATTCTATTGGCTATTACAGTGAAAACTACATTCCTCAATGGCAATCTCGAAGAGGAAGTATATATGATACACCTTGAAGGGTTCATATCCAAGCAAAGTCCAGATAAGGTGTGTAGATTACTTAAGTCCATTTATAGACTAAAACAAGCTTCTCGAAGTTAAAACATAAGATTTGATGAGGCAATCAGATCTTATGACTTCGTTAAGAACGAAGATGAGCCATGTGTGTACAGGAAGATAAGTGGGAGCGCTATCATCTTCTCGGTGTTATATGTGGATGACATCTTAATCATTGGGAATAATATAGGAATGCTGACCACAATAAAAGCTTGGCTATCTAGAAACTTCTCCATGAAGGACTTAGGGGAAGCATCCTATATTTTGGGGATTCAGATCTACAGAGATAGATTCAAAAGGATGTTTAGCTTGCCCCAGTCCAGGTGCATAGAATTTCTCGGAGTATGTCCCCAAAAACTCATGAAGAAAGAGCAAACATGAATAAGATACCCTATGCCTCTGCAATAGGACCTATCATATATGCTATGCTATATACCAGGCCTGATATAGCACATACTCTGAGTGTCACGAGTAGGTATCAGGCAGATCCAGGCATAGAGCACTAAAAAGTAGTAAAATATATCCTTAAGTACTTGAGAAGGACTAAGGATCTTTTACTAGTATATGGAGGAGATACTCTCTAGATTGAAGGTTACACAGACTCGAGTTTCCAATCTGATGTTGACGATAGCAAGTCGAATTCGGGGTATGTGTTTACCCTGAATAGAGCGATAGTAAGTTGGAAGAGTTCCAAACAAGATACTACTATTGACTCGACCATAAAGGCGGAATACATTACTGTGGTGAAAGCAGTAAAAAAGAGTATTTGGATGAAGAAGTTCATCGCATATTTGGAAATCGTATCGAGCAACGTGAAACTGATTCCCATATAGGGCGATAATAATAGGGCGATCAATCGAGCTAGGGAACCTGGGTCTCATTAGAAGTGTTTTGAGGAGGTTCCACCTGATCAAAAAAATCGTGGCCCGTGGAGATGTAGTAGTAGAAAGAGTTCCATCCGAAGATAACATTGTAGATCCATTGACAAAGTCATTGACTCAGATTATATTTGAGTATCATAGAGGTCTGATGGGGATCAAACACATAGGTGATTGGCTTTAGGTTAAGTGGGAGATTATTAGTTATAGGTGCCCTGCAAACCAATTACATGAGTGATGGCACCTGTGACACGCTGCATTGATCTCTTTGTATATTATTATTGGTATTTTCTCACATTATCTGGATGAATATTGTGATGTCCTTGGATCTGTGCAATAGGAATCGAATCATGATGAGATCATGATAATGAGATTGATTCACCTTTAAACACAGATCCTAAATCATTCTGGTTATAGGTTACTCGAATAGAACATCGAGATAACTGAATAGATTGGTGCGATATATACTTGTCTATATAATGGAGGCGACTGGTCTCATAGTCGCTTGTGTGGGGATACTAGAGGTATAGTATAGGTGTTCATTAGAGAATGAGTTCACTGATTGATCCACTTACGGAATACTGGATGGTTAATGATACCTAACGTCAAACAACGATTTTGTAGTCCTAGTTATGTGTCTGGTCCTTAGACTTGAGATACCAAAGATGTCTTATATGAGTACTCCATTCTTTGACGCTAGACTTACAGGTTTGAAAAGCTTCAGATCTGGTACAACTAGTACTCAGGAATGGTAGCCAATCTTACGAAGGTAATTAAGTGTTAATAAATGATCATCTACTCTCGATATCGTGAGAGATATATCCCGCTTGTGCTCGCTCAAGCAAAATCCCTAGCTATGGTCATTCGGATTAAGAGAGAAGGAGTTCTCTGAGAGACTCCGATTAGAGCGAGACTTAAACAGGATTTCATATGGGCCTGATATTATCATGCCCAATATACGATCTCTGGGATATTATATGGATAAGAAACTATAGATACATAGTAACTTAGGACAGATAGGTCTGATGGATTAGATCTCCCTATACCGTCTAGGGACTATGGCGTAATGGCTTAGTACGTCCATAGTCGATGAGTCAAGTGAATTATTATGAGGATAATTATTCACTATATCAAAATGAGTTTTGAGTCAGAAGGAGTTCTAATGGGAGTGACTCATGGCCAACTCGGTATCGGGCCTAGAGGGTCATACACATTAGGTGGATGTTACGACAAGTAGATGTGTGAATATAAGATATTTGCGAAGCCCCTAGTTTGGATCTTGTGAATAAGATTCAATTAGATAATTAGATGAGATCAAATTAGATGATTGGATAGACATCCAATTAGATAGAGGTCTAACTGGATAATTGGATAGAGATCTAATGTGAACAAGATAAGATCCAATTGAATAATTAGATGAGATCAAATTAGATGATTGGATAGACATCCAATTGGATAGAGATCCAACTAAATAATTGGATAGAGATCCAATGTGAATTAGATAGAGATCCAATGTGAACAAAATCCGCTAAGGATAAGTTTTCAGCACATCTATAAATAGAAGGAACTACCTGGTTCATAGGCTAAAGCCCTTGGAAGTCGCCCCTCCTATTCTCCTCAACCTCCTCTCCTCCTCCTTGGCTCTAGCAATCTTGTGGTGTAGCAGAGAGGGAGATCTCACGGTGATCTGAGGGGCGTCGTCGCTGCGTCCGCTATGTGGATTACCGCTAGAGAGGAGTACGCTAGTGCTCCTTCATCCTCTTCATCAGATTTGAAAAATTCGGGTATATACGATCTCCTTATGTAACACTTCTAACATGATACGTGCAATTTTTCGGATTTATGATTTTTCACACACTAATTATCGTATAACGGCCAAGTACGAAACTATGGGAAATATGATCTTGTTTTTTGTTTTCCGCTGCGCATGAGATGTCGATTCCTCGATTTCTCAACAGTTGCTATCGCTAGCAAATCTGTCGGTCATACATAGTAAGTTTGACAGCAATGCTGCATAATGACTCGCTGCTTCGCTAATATCATCGGTAATCAAGCGATAAAACCAAATAACTTGAAATACAAATCGATAATTCCTGACAAATCTTTCATGCATCATAAACAAAATTTTGATCAACATCTTCTTTCACAAGTGAAAGATGCTAACAAATAGATCCGAAAGTATTTGATTTCAAAAACCATAGCTTTGACACCAATTGTTAGTATAAAATCTATAATCATACTATCTATAATGCGGAATAGCTTTAATGTCAAAATCTGAAATTAAATAGTAATATATCTAAATAATATTACAATATGTACCTTTCATTGTTGTTCAGAGAAATAAACTTTATCTAATCCACAAGCATATCATCGTCAAATCTGAAATATCAATCTGCAAGGAGAATTAGACTCATCTTCTCTCTTCCTATCCTTTCACAGGACCACTTAGATTGATAGTTAGGGAGATTGAGAGAGAAACTGTAATCTCTCAACTGCACTCTCTTATTTCTAATCCTCATATTTTTATGTTTTTATCTATTGTATCCCTAGAGGTTATGTTTATTTATAGGTGAGAGCAAAGAGTCTAAAATAAGATATTATAAGATTTTCTCCCATCAAGGGCATCCCTTGAGGAATCTTATTTTAATTGAACTTCCTTTCTATTAGCCAATAACCATAATCAAAATCTAATCATATTCTTAATATATCTAACCTAATTAAATAGGATCACATTATCTAATAGTGAATCAATTTTACTGTAATCACAGTATAATCAAATTGAACATGAAATATTATGTGATGACAACATGATCAAATATGTCATGAAGTACCCTATGATAACGGTGAAGTTAAATCGACTAAGAAATGTCAAACATAAAATCCTATGTGGTCAGTAGCTCATCAAATGTTACAAGTGTCTTAACTATGCTTCACATGTCGAAATATTATAAGATTAATGATACGAGGATTATAACACATGGATGACTTGTAACACCTCATCCTCGACCAACTAACACCTAGCCAATACATTGCCCCCATCTCGTTGATACGTAGCTTTCACCTAGTTAACACCATGATATTGCGATAGGAAGGATGATTTAGCTACATGTAGTTAGGCATGTAGCACCAATGGAAAAATAACTAAACAAATCATTACCTCATATTTTTCGACGCATGACTTCACAACCCCTGTTATGGTCGGCGGTGTGTGTAATCATTCCCGGTATTAATCATGATCTTAGACCCAATGATCACGTACCACACTATGAAAAAAATACCTAGATATGCTATCGATCACTTGACTCTTTCTAATAGAAATTATATATCATAAATTCAACATTTAATAAAATTCTCTTAACCCAAACTAACCTAAAGCATTGACAGAAATTTGTTCAGTACGCCCATGATATAGCTTTTTTAGTATCTCGACTCGAACATTTCTCTCCCAACAGACTTCGATTGATTTTGAATCTTTACAACGTTACATAATCAAAATTTGACTTAACAATAGTAAATAAAATCAATAAAATAGTGAAGTAAGATTTCTATGATTATGTATTCTTGACTAGTATAATGGTTTCAAATTAGCTTATTGATGTTGTATCTTGCGCTTCCTACCACAACAATAAGGTTCGTATTTTTAAAAACACATTACGGTAATTCTTTCGTTATTTGTTCTTTGTGTTTCAACTTTTATGCTATTGATATTGCTTGTGTGTCATATATAAACAGATAATTAATCTTTCAAACTGACATGAAATTTTCTGTAACTAGATATCTAATGGTTAAAACACGATAAGGCAAAACCCCCCTTGAACTAGGTTTGAATGATTCAAACTGAAACTAAATCGAGCCAAAATCAAAATCGAACTAACTCGATAGTTCATTGATTTCAAATCGAATCGAAATTGGTCCTGGGCATTTGATCTTGATTCTTAGGTTTAGAAAATTTATACTAGCGGTTTCGATTTTGATTCGAACCATCGGTTTCATATTTTTAATTTTTATTATTAAAAATAAATTTTTAATTTTTAATTTTAAAAATAAAAAAGGACCATCCGAATGGAACCATTTGAATCCGAATCGAAATCACTGGTTCCAATTTTATTCCCAAATCGATTCTTATCGATTTGATTCTAATTTTTAATATCGAAGAATCGAAACCGTCGATTTTGGAACCGTCGCCTGTCTCGAACTCCATGAAACATTATATATGGCAAATATGGATTCATGCTGGCCCTTCTTATGCTCCTCCGTTCACTTAGTACGGAACAACTTGATTGCCTGCCGCCTCGGAGCATTATCTTGGGTCCCACATTTTCACTGGAACTTGGCCTAGACGACGATGGGTACGCCAAGGTAAGGAAACGAGAGATATTATAAGGTGGTACGGTTGACTCTTTCGATACCTCCTCTTTCTCCTGTCTCGACGGGTGACCCCACGGCCACAGGGAGACAGAGAGCCCTCCCCTTCTGCGCCGCCCAATCTGTCCTCTTCGGTCTCTCCATCTCTCGAGATCTCAAGGCCTTCTGGTTCCTCTTCGAATCGACGAATCTCGTAAGCTTTTCTCCTCTTTCCACACTCTGCTTCCTTTTCACGATTAGTTTCCTCGATTATTGCTTTTTGATTGGTTGGGTTGTTATCTGCTTCCTCAGGAGGAAGGGAGGGAAGGGGGATCTGCTGCGGTGGTGAAGGGTTAGGGTTTCTTGACTTCTTGATCGGTTGTTTTATTTTTGTTTTGTTTCGGTATTTGTCGCGATTACGATGGCCGCTCCACCTGTTAGAGCATGGGCCGATCACGATTACCTCATCAAGCTTCTTCTGATTTGCGACAGCGGTAAGGGCTTCATTCCCCTCTCGTTCCGACGAATGTTAGCGATTGAAGTTCTTGATTTGGGGAATACTAGATTTGATGTTTCTGTATGTCTGGAACGAATCGTCATAAAAGGGTTTTCTAGGGATCTACCGGAGGTTACAGAACGGTAGCCATTTGAGATGAACATGTCTTGCTTGGGAAATTCGTCTAGTTGTGTCGAATACAATAAGGAGCTGGATCTTGTTGGATCGTATACTTTTGACTGGCGCAGTGCACGAGGTTTCTTTTGTATGGCATCCGAAATCAATCATTTGATGCTACATCCTACGTTCCAATGCGTTCACCTTTCTTCTAATGTTTCTTAACAGAAAAATAATCGAATTTTTTTTCTTTTTGCCTTTTCTCTCTGGTAGGATGCTTTGTCATCGAGTTTGTTGTATAGCCTTCAAACCTTTTTTATGATCAAGAAAGTATGTGGTCTATTTATGTTTTGATGTGAGATGCTTATTATTGTGGATATGCTAGACATGCCAACAGATTTGAGGCAGCTTCCAATATTGCTGGTAGCTTGTAATACTTGATGTTATGTTTTTGTGACCCACGTTTGGAATTGGATGAGTTTTCAGACTTAATATATTAGACATATCTTTTGGTCTTAAGCATGAGTGCCATGATGATCTTTTTCTTTCTTGTTGGCTGGTATATGTCCAATATGCAAGTACAAGGACCTTGGATGTTGGAAGTTTGGGTGCTCCTGACCAATGCATGAGCACTGTGATCAGAATCTTGAAACCCATAGGTGGTTTATGAGACTTGGATATATATAAATCTTTTTGCTGGTGCTATCCTTTCCATCTATTCCTTACCAAAAGAAAAATAGGATCCATGATGATAATTTTGATGAAGATGGTGTAAAATTTGGTAAGTATCAGAGTAATTGTGGTAAATATACTCTGCTGAATCAATTCTCATATTCTACTTATTCAAATCCTAAAAGTTAAATAGTTCTCTGTTTTGTCATGTGAATATGTTGTTATGATTGTTCCCTTGTTAAAAAATTGTATATTTAAGCAATGCATTGTAACTGCTCCAAACACTATGTTCAAGTATGCTTTTTCGTGTGACATTTTATATGATTTTATTTGAGGAGATGGGACTAGGAAGAAGTCGTAAAGTTCATTCGACACAAGGAGCAAAGCTATACAGTAGCTGAAAGGGCCATTGGTGTAACTCGTAACATAATTACAAGAGGTGTTTGAACATATTGGATCTACAGTTCAACAAAGAGATTATTATTGAAAATATTGCTTCTTCAGTTAAAATAAGTTAGCTAAACTGGAGATCAGTCTGAAGTGGTTAAAGTATTATATGATATTTGGGGGGAACTTTTGAAATCGAAGGAAGAGAGGATGTTGAGATGGATGCGTAAAGTTGCAAAAAAAGATGGAACAAGAATTTGTATATTTTATGGGATAATATTGATCATGATTGGAATGAGTGAAAACTGTTTCAGGCTGTTTGGGCATGTTCAAGGGGAACTTAAAAGTGTGTTGTTTCGTCGAAACTAATACACATTATTAGTGTCGCAATTGAGGTAAAAAAAAATATTAAAATGATAGAACCCTAGAGGAATTTTATGAAGATTGATCTTTGAGGGGGATCAACCCTTGGAATGCTATAGGGGTTCCACCCTATAAGTAGTCGGACAGATGACTACAAAGTAGATTGATATTTCTTGATCAAAAGAGGTGGAGGCTACATGTTTATATAGAACTCTAAACCCTAGCCCTAGTGGTTGCTTCCTAAGTAAAATATCCCTTTTGCCCTTAACCCTAACCGACCAGCCTACAAAAGGGGAGCGACGACTAGGAAGCCCAAAGGCCCAAATATAAACTCTAGCCCTTTTTTTTATAGGAGGGAGGCAGCTAAGTGGTTTATTATAATCTCACAGGGTTTTTATTAGCTGCTACTTGGTTAAGTAGGACCCAACCCTGCTAGGGTCCTATCAATCTCGCCCTCTTCAAATCAGCCTTGTCCTTAAGGCTGAGGTTCTATAAACTTAGGGAACCGAGTCTTCAGCTCCTCATATGATTCCCATGTGGCATCTTCGGGTGATAAATTATTCTAATGCACTAATACTTCAGTAGAGGGATGTCGCCGACACATCATGATTCTACGATCGAGGATGACTTGTGGTTGGGCTTGAATATCTCCATCAGCAGTGGTGTTGGGCAATGGAATCTGGGGTGACTCGTGTTTTCCCAACTTGAGCTTCAAGCATGACACGTGAAAGACAGGATGGATTTTGGTATCCTCAGGCAATTTAAGTCTGTACGCCACGGCTCCAATACGCTCTGTGATCTGATAGGGCCCATAAAAACGTGGGGATAGCTTCATGGAGGCTCGTGTGTTGATGGAGAGTTGCTTGTATGGCTGTAGGCGAAGATAAACCCAATCTCCTATTGAAAATTCTCTTTCGCTTCATCGTGTGTTGGCTTGCTGCTTCATTCTGGCTTGAGCGGTAGAGAGATTATCCTTTAACAGTTATAGGAGTTTGTCCCTGTCAATTAAATCTTGATCGATCTGATCTACCTTGGTTGAGTCAATTACATACTTTGGAATCACAGGGGTTGGTCGACCATACAATGCTTTATATGGGGTACATTTTGCAGAGGAATGATACGTAGTATTATACCATCATTCGGCCCATGGGAGCCATTTTGTCCACTCCTTTGGTCGGTCACTGGCAAAACACCGAAGGTGCGTCTCTAAACACCTGTTCACCACCTCTGTTTGGTTATCAGTTTGTGGATGATATGCTGTGCTCATCTTGAGTTTGGTGCCCTGCAATTGAAATAACTCGGTCCAAAATTTACAAGTGAAGACCCTGTCTCAATCACTTACAATGGACCTTGGCATCCCATGCAGTTTAATAATATTTTCTGTGAAAATATGAACAATACTAGTAGCAATGTAGGGATTTCGCACAGTACAAAAATGAGCATATTTCGTAAGTCGATCAACCACCACGAGTTTACCTTTGGAAGGTGGCAGCCCTTCGATGAAGTCCATAGAGATGTCAGTCCACACTAAGTCTGGTATAGGTGGTGGTTGTAGTTTCCCTGGACTCGCCACTGTTTCACCTTTTTGCTGTTGACATACATCACAATGTGTCACGTATTCAGAAATAATTTTTTTCATCCTCTCCAATAAAAATTTTGCTTCACTCTTTTGTAGGTTCTCAGAAATCCGGAGTGCCCTGCTGAAGGTATGGAGTGCATTTCGTGCAGAATGACTTTGATGCAAGGGGAGTCGGGTATAAGTACAATACGACCTTTGTAGCATAGATCCTTCGAATCCCAAGTATAGTGAGCTATTGCACTTGGATCTTTCTCCAATTTTTTAATGATGTTGGTCTCTAGGTCCTTCTATTCCTCCCTAATGTCCTCGAGGAAGCGAGTGGTAGGAAGAGAGATGACTGAAAATTCAGCAAGCAATTGGGCGAGATTTTGATCTTCAATTTCTATTTTCTTCCCCTTTGGTTGCTGCTGGAGATGCATCAAAAAGTCACCATTTATCTTATGTAAAATATTCTTCATTCGTTGGGTTGAAACGGTGGTTACGTTGCTTTCGTGCTTCTCGCGTAGGATGACCTGTTTGCCTTTACAGTAAAATTTCATAATTAACTTAGAAAAGTTCCAAGAGACGTCACCTAGCTTCGTTAGCCATTCTATGCCCAGCACGACCTCATAATCATCAATTGGTAGGAGGAAGAAGTCGGCAACAATTTCTTGGTCTTACAGTAATAGTTTCACTTGCAGGCATCTTTGGTCGCGCTTTAGGATTCGACCGTCAGTGACCTTTACGTCAAACTTGCTGCAATCTTCGATGTGGAGCGCCATCATGTCACGTACTTAGCTGGTTTTGCCTAAGCCGTGCGGCACCATTACGTGTCAGTCCGCAAAGGTCAGCCTCCCTAAAATCTCCTACGATCCCTTAGGACCTACAAAAAGAAGACAGGACAGAGAAAGCGCTTCACACGGGATCCACAAGCAAACCTTTCAGCAAACACTTTATAGCCAATGCAAATTCCAACTATGGATATTACAAGCTCATAATGGTTGCACAACAAAGGTATAAAATTGGTCCACTACAGACCGAAATGTAGTACAAGTGTCCACCTGACGCAAACTTTATATACAAGCCGACAATGACTGCCAAACTCACTCAAATGGGCATTTAGCCTTTCGCAAGCCCTTTACAAGCTTTATAATCTAGAACAAACCGAAAAGGACATGGACATGCATAAGCATTATACCGAACAAGCCGTTTACAATTTGTCTGTGACATTCTCCCCCACTTATTCCTTCGACATCCTCGTCGAAGCCATCGTTGACGCTGCAACTCCTTACCTTTGCTAGATTATCAATCTTCTGCTCCTGCTACGATGCGCCCCTTGGCTCCCAGTTATTCTCTGCTTGTTGTTGTTGAGTCTTCGAACTTTAATCCGCCATGCTGCTTCAACTTGCTAATGACTCTGACTCTGGTGTGGGGTTGGCAGAGTTGTGCTGATCCTTGCTGGTTCTTGCGGATTCATCTGATGAAGGAAAATATCTTCTTTGATATGCGTCAGTCTTCAAATTCTTCTTATCTCTTGAACTGGATAGATGCTTGTTGGAGCTTTAACGAGCATCACCTCGTTTTCGGTCCTTCGTAAAATTTTCCCATCGAATCTTCTTCCATGTAGTTGTTTCATCCAAGTAGGTTCGCATCACTTTCGCTTTCGATTGGTATTCAGTTGGGAAATGAAGCGGACAATCTACTCCCAATAGCACTGATCACCATTGGTGAGGACTTGACAACTGTTGTCTTCCATTTGTCTTTTCGAAGGGTCTTCAAATCTGTGCAGAGCTCCTCTGTTGAATAACTAAGAGAGCTAGGGTACTCGGTTTCGCCCATTCTCTTGAGAGTTGAGAAGGCAAAGGTTACTTGACTTCGCCCGCCTTCTCGAGGTTGTACTTCGTGCATCGAGTTGGTTACTAGACTTCGCCTGCTCTTAGCTCACACTTCTGAAGCACTTGAAGTGTTTGCAATCCTTGCGCTGAGTCAGCTACTGTGATTCATCTTCTCAATGCTATTGAACTTCTGGAATGTAAGAAGTTATCACTCCAACTTGGAGCAAGTCTCTGATAGATTTGGTCGCCTTTAGGATTATACCGCCTTCTCCATCATTTCTGTCGCCTACTCCTCTGAGTAGCAAAGGTACAACACCGCGTACTGCTTGCTTCGTTCCTTGGTCCTGCACTCCTGCATGGCCCCGAAGTCCTTCACTTACGGCTCTTTTAATAAGAAGTCCATTGACACTGGTCTTACGAAGTTCTTTGGCCTCTGCCCTTCAGTCTTGTCATGGTACATGGAGTTTGCCACTGCATTCTCCTCCTCCACGGCCCATATCACGACCAAGCGCTCCCTCTATGAGAGCAAGGGATCGATGACTCCACGGAAGTCCCGCCTCTGCTGTACCATGGCACTGCCATACCCATGACACTACTATCCGTTGTCTCGCATCTGTGTCCCTTCTTCGTGATCGGTAGATCCGCCTCTGCGACACTGTGACACTCCTCTGAGTCCACCTCTATTCTAACCGATGCTCGATTTTAGGTAGCTGAGTCTCTCTGGACTCGTCATTGCTTCCTCGCCCTTTCTCGATCACCTGCTTCAACACCCTATGTTCTTTGAGCAATTCCACTTGGTCGATGGAAAGATAGACTGCAACTCCCATGTATGGCCTCCGCCATCATGTTACAGGGCTTGCACCGCTTCTGTTCTCCTTTGCTTCATTGGTCGCAACGTTCGCTTACTCGGCCTTGTCCTCTAACTTGCCGGACTCCCTTAAGCGAATGTGAGCTCTAAAGTAGTCCAACTCTTCAGCCGCTCCGATCATACCTCTGCATGATCCAGTCCCCCCATGGGACTCACTAGTAATTGCATTTGAACTTCTTCCTCGATAGTGCACAACCCCCATAAGCTGATGTCCAAGGCTTCCATTCAATGCAACCGGAAGACCCGCCTCTGTGGTACCATGGTATTCACTACTTGAATCCATAGCTCTTCTTGTCGTCATGTTGTTCACCGAAGTGGAGCTCCCAGTCGCACTCCCAATCATACCTCTGCCTGATCCAGTCCCCCCATGGGACTCACTGTGTATCGCATTACCACGAACCATTCCACCACGATCCGCTGCATCATGTCGCCTCCTGGTGACATCTCCTTGCATTCTGATCCTTGTGGTATGAACTCAAACTGCGATCTCTCCATGTGTGGACTCCGCCAACACATCGTAGGGTCTTTGCCACCTTTGATTTTGTTCGCTCCTTTGGCAATCGACCTTCGTCCACCCGCTCTCGGGTCACACTCGGACGAAACATAGCTTTAGGGCAGTCCGTCGCCTAGCAGCTCCTCTGAAGTCCCCTGACTTCGTTGAAATTGGTGCACCATTGTCTGGATTCTGGGACTCTGCCCCTACCAGCACAATCTCCGCTACGCACCGCTTTTCTTATAGCAACCCGAATAGCAACACTGTGGCATATTCTTTAAGAGTACCTGCCTTTGCATTTTCTTGCCCCGTGCCAAGGCCTTCTGACACCAACTTCACCTCTGCAAGCGGTGTCGCCTTAGTTCCTCCATCAAATGCTTTATCGAGATAATGTGCATGTGCCTCGAAGTTCCCTTCATCTTTGGCACCATGTAAGATGAGTCTGCTCTATCAAAATAAGATACCCATAGAACGACATGATCCTGCTCCTGTCTTTGCAAGAGTCCATGCCCTTGACCTTTGTCTAAGGAAAGCTCCAAGCCTCCGCTCCATGTTCTATCTTCTAATGCCAACTCTCTTCATACGGCTTTCGGTACATCGCCATGTTACCCCCAAGTTGCTCTGCTTCTCGATTTGCATTACGTTAATGGTGGCCCTCGTGCCCACCATTCCACGGGTCAGCCCTCTATTGAGTCCAATCTCCCTATCGGCTCCAAGTGTGCCTTCATTTTGTGTTGCCTTGGGTCGCTCCCCCACTTGATCTCACTATGCATCCACCAACGCATTGCCACTTCATGGAACGACTCCTCGTTGCTCGCTCAATCCATCGAGCTTTGTCTTAAGGTACTCCTCAACCGGTGCGGTTCATTGCACATGATTCTCCCCCTGGAGAACCGGGACTTATCCCTCCTGGATATCTGCCCCGTTGAAGCAATTTCTCTCTTCGTCTCTTTCCCTCTAGAAGTTTTGGAGACCACCATCCCCTTGGACCACTCCGCCTTTGCTGAACAAACCGTGCATTGTTCTGCCTTCGCAAACGCACCTGCTAGATTGCGACTCTTCACCAATATAGCTCTCATTACACCCCTTTGGGTCTAGCAACATGCTGAACCTACTGCACACTTCAGTCTCTTACGAAAGTATCCTGCACATATCGAAGAGAAAGTTTCAATGCTCCATGGCGTCGACCTTCGGCCGCCTTGGGATGGCCACGGACAGTCCATTGCCCGCATACAAGCCCTTATACGAGTATCGACTTCCTTGAGTTTGCAACTCCCCTCACCTCTGTGAGCTTTGCACAACTCCTTCGATCGCTGAACAACCCATTTCACTTGCACGGTCTCATCCTTTGCCAAGCGCCTCGCTTGCCTCGAGCACCATCAAGTTTCGGTGCCAATGTCAAGCCACTGCTCGAACTCAACCATCCCAACCTTTGTGCGCTACGCAATTCTTCTTAGCTTGTTTATCCTCATGGTGCCTCTTGCGCGAAGGGTTGGTCATTCCTCTGAATGCCATCTTCGGATGCCCGCTCCGCTGAGCGACTCCTTCCCCTACAAATCCATGTCCGTTTCCAAATGATAGCGCATGTTGGCTGCCCTCATCGCAGCCCCGCTAGGTTCCCCACGTTTGCATGCTAAGTGTTTCAATGTGTGCTTGTCCCGCTCTGATACCATCTGTCATGTACTTAGCTGGTTTTGCCTAAGCTGTGCAGCACTATTGCGTGTCAGCCCGCAAAGGTCAGCCTCCCCGAAATCTCCTACGATCCCTTAGGACCTACAAAAGAGAAGACAGGATAGAGAAAGCGCTTCACACGGGATTCACAAACAAACCTTTCAGCAAACACTTTATAGCCAATGCAAATTCCAACCATGGATATTACAAGCTCAAAATGGTTGTACAACAAAGGTATAAAATTGGTCCACTACAGATCGAAATGTAGTACAAGTGTCCACTTGACGCAAACTTTATATACAAGCCGACAATGGCTGCCAAACTCTTTCAAATGGGGCATTTAGCCTTTGGCAAACCCTTTACAAGCTTTACAATCTAGAACAAACCGAAAAGGATACGGACATACATAAGCATTACATCGAACAAGCCGTTTACAATTTGTCCGTGACAATCCGAGCAGCAACCTTACTGTTTAAGAAGTTATTAGTGCTGCCCGTATCGATGAGAACAATAATCGATTGTTGTTTGAGAAGGCCTTCAACTTTTATCGTTTGCAAATTTAAGTAACCAGCTAATGCGTGTATCATAAAGTTGGTCGGTTGTGGCTCTTCTTTCACATCTTCTTCATGTTCAATGCTCTCTTCTGGCTGTTTAATGACCTCTTCTTCTACTGGTTCAATCACAAGAAGTCTCCCTTTTATGCAACGATGCTCGTGGCTCTACGGCTCGTCGCAATGCCAATATAACCCCTTCGTAGATTGCTCCCGAAGCTCTTCTCTTGTCAACTTTTTTGGTGCAGGGGCTTGGCTGACAGTAGAGGAGGCCAAGGGCTTCGATATTTCTAGTCGGGGAGCGACCCTAGTCCTCCGGGCTTCGTGGTTCAATCGCTCCTCTTGAAGTCGTGCGAAAGAGATGGTTGCTATTAGCATGTACGGTTGTCGCGCTTTAATTTCTCCCCGAATCTTCGGCTTCAAGCCCTCAATAAACGTCCCCAATAGCTATTTTTCAAACCAATCACAAGTTTGATTAGATAACCTTTCAAACCTGGTTTGATACTTTGAATGTGGAGGTTTGTCGGATCTTTGCTAATTGTCCGTCAATGTTCTCGTAATCGGTTGGTCCGAAGCAGATCAGCAGTCCTTCTTTGAATTGTCGCCATGAGAGGACTCCATGAGTGCGTTCAAATCAATCAAACCACTGTATGACATCCCCTTCAAGATGTGTAGCTGCAATTTTCACCATAGATGCGTCCGCGGTTTTATGGTACTGAAAATATCGCTCCGTTTGGGAGATCCAACCAATTGGATCTCCTTCTTCCCATCTAGGAAAGTCCACCCTTATGCGTGGATAGTAGGGATCGATCATAGAGCCTCCCCTCTCCTGGAAGTCATCTCTTCTGTTAGAGCTCTCTCCTTGATATGATTTCTTCGAGCTCAATGATCGGCCCAAGCTGAGTTCGGCAAAGAGAGTTCGAATCTTATCCTCTATTCGCGTCTCGAAGGCTTCGAATTTAGCGTTGATTGCCTCCTCAGATGCCATAGTATATGCCTCCAAATCTGTAATATTAAGATCTCTCTTTTATTGTTGGGTTAAAGGCATGTATTGGTTAAGAGAAGTGGTGGCCGAAAGGGTTGGTGGATTGGAGGATGTAGGCTGCGGTTTAGGATTGTTTTGTGGCTGTTTTGGGTGCGGTTTGATAGAGTTTTAGGGCTGTGATGGTAGTGGATGAAGGTTAGGGAAGAGGGTTTTAGATCTGTGATAGATGGCAGTAAGGGTTTGGCAGAAATCAATGGAAGTTGCTACAGATATGTGATGTCTCGTAAGAGTAGAATTGTCATCGAAAAGACAGTGGTTTCTCGACGAAATTTCCAGCAAAAATTCCAAGATTTGAGGAGGGAATTTGACAGCAAATTCTCAGTTTAGATAACAGCGATGATGACAAATTGGATCAAGAAAATTTCGGTAGCATAACAATAAGGAAATTGGTGCAAGTTGCGATGACAGAATTCTCGTCGAAAAATTTTAACGGTTTGCGACGAAAATTTGCAGCAACATAAGAACGTTTCAGAGATGATCTATGAGGTACACAAGGAATTTCGTTCAAAAAAGGATAGCAATTAGATCGGTTAAAGGCAGCAACATGCGGCTGAAATTTTCTGCAACAATTCTTCGTTCGCAAAGATGATAACTTTTGCGATGAAAGGAATTTGCAGGCAAGGGATAGATAGCAAGACTTCTTTTTGGTATTTTGAATGAAAAATTGCAGCAGCAAAAAGTATTGTACTTTAAACTCTAGCCCTCTATTTTATAGAAGTGAGGCGGCTAGGTGGTTTATTACAATCTCACAGGGTTTTTATTAGTTGCTACTTGGTTAAGTAGAACCCAACCCTGTTAGGGTTTTATCATAAGATTCTACATTTAGCAAGTTATGCTGAAACTTTTTGATGGTCTATTGTACTTGTCTGAGTGGTACCCTAAACTGGTATAAGTTAGAGCTTCTTGTTTGTCGATCTGGTTGTTTAATGAGGGCCATTTTAAAGTTGTAGCCTGGAAAGGCACCTGAAGGCTGAAATCTTGTTTCATCGGTTTGACTACAACTGAAGAGGTCTCTTAGGGCTCAAGGAGATTACGAGGACTTTTCCTGGCATGTAAGATTATGCTTCCAAGCGTTTGTCACTGTCTAGTATGATAAAATGATTAAAGCATTAATGCAATGTGAAGTATGAACAGATTTTTATTTTTTGTTTTTATGCTATTAGAGATCTGGTAAGGTTAAATAATGTTGATTACACTCTACTCATTTGTCCAGAGAAGGACCAGGTGACCTAATATCCAGAATTTTTTGACCATTTGGATTAATGTTATTCTGTGTAGTAATGCCCACTTGTGGATTACCAGAATTGAGTAAAGGTGTCGACTTGATAAGGATTTGTAAATTAAGGTGAATTATCCATGAGAAATTTTACAATCTTATCCAAGAGAGCCACACATTAATGTTGTTTTAAGAGCTCTGCTGATACTTTAGGTAGTTGAAGCGATTTAGTTACTTAACAGCCAGTTGTTATTGCAAGCTCTAAATTCATTCGGTTAACTGATTGTAACTATTTTTGCACTAAATTTTCTATTATCTAAGAGAAAGAATGACAATGAGCAAGTATGCAGTCATATCTATCAAAGTTCATTCTTGCCAACTGACATTGAAATAAAAGAAAGTTCTTACAAGAGTTTGTCTTTGAGATGTTTATGGGTAGCTTTGACATGAACTTTCTTCTCTAGGTGTTGGGAAGAGTTGTCTCCTTTTGCGTTTCTCTGATGGCTTCTTCACGACAAGTTTCATTACTACCATCAGGTGGGCTATGTTTTAAGCACTGTAGATTCTTTTTTGTATTCTTATTGACATTTACTAGTGTTGTTGTTGTCCAATATCTGCAAGTTTTAGCTCTGATTGCAATGTCCTGGACTGTACAGTCTTGATTTTAAGATAAGGACTATTGAGCTGGATGGCAAACAGATTAAATTGCAAATTTGGGATACTGCTGGTCAGGAGCAATTTCGAACTATAACAACTGGTGATTCATTTTGTTAAATTCGTTTGAACATGGTATTTTACAGCGTGAATCTTTTGATATAGGTTTGTTTTCTTAAAAGTTTTGCTGGAGTAACTTTCCTATATTCTTATGTTGCAGCTTACTATCGAGGTGCCATGGGTATCTTGCTTGTTTATGACGTCACTGATGAGTCATCTTTTAACAGTAATCACCTTCTACACTTTTTATCTATAGCTTTGTGTTTACATAAATTTTGTTCTGATCCCCTGGGTGTCAGGTTCTCACGACATGCAGACATAAGGAATTGGATCCGCAACATTGAACAGCATGCTTCTGACAATGTCAACAAGATTCTTGTTGGTAACTAGGCCGACATGGATGAGAGCAAATGGGTATGTTTACCTGGTCCATCTTAGCTGGTGTTTGTATATATTTTTCTCCTAGTTGCTCTGATCGGTCAGGCTCCTGCCAACAAGATGTTTAAACTGTGCTTTTACAGGCTGTGCCGACTGCAAAGGGACAATCACTTGCTGATGAATATGGAGTCAAGTTTTTCGAAACTGTAAGTAGTAATATTTCATGCTCTCTTTGACTTGTGGTGGTTTCTACTCTCTATTAACTTATGTCTTATGTTTTCTAGAGTGCAAAGACAAATCTAAATGTGGAACAGGTCTTCTTTTCAATAGCTAGAGATATCAAGCAAAGACTTGCGGAAAGTGATAACAAACCTGAGGTAGAAAGAGTTATTTGTGATGTTAAAATAGAAATGTACCCTTTGGTAGGGAGCTTAATTAATTTGTTGGTATCAGGACCGGACAATCAAGATTAACAAACCAGACCAAGCAGTTGCTGAAGGTACCACAACATCGAGATCAGCATGCTGTGGATCCGGAGAGAATGATGGGGGCGGATGTAGTCGGCGACTAATTTGCTTGTTATAGGTAACTGATGTAATCGATAATTTTTCATTAATTATCATAAATAATATGTTGTTTTATTATTAATTTTCATATTTGTATATTATAGTTAAGGAAATAATTAAATTTGATTTTTTTAATCATATGGATAAATTAAAAATTTTACTAATCAATTAGAATATTAATTGATTTATTTCCTAATAAGTGATATGATTTTTAGAAAGTAAGTAATATACATTTCATTTTCAAATGTGACTCATTATAAATGAATATTATGTTTCTATCTTGACGTATGAAAGTAAAATAAAATAAAAATAAATTTTATATAAAAATTAAATATTTATTTATCTTTTTGGAAGATCTTATCTTCTCCTATATAAGGGGATTCTTCTTTCTTAATTCTTCATCGAGCTTAACAATGAGAGGATTAAGGAGAGGACTTCGAGATGATCTCGAGGAAAGAATAGTCTATGAGAGGTATGATCTTTTCTTTTTTATTAGTTTTGATTTATGTTTTAAAATCTTGATATTAAGATTGTTATAATTTTATGATGTATAATAATATTTTAATTTCAAAATTTTATGATTAATAAATAATGATAATTGATGTATGAAGTAAAATAAAAATAAATTTCATATAAAAAATTAAATATTTACTTATCTTTTGGGATGATCTTATCTTCTCCTATATAAAGGAATTTTTCTTTTTTAATTCTTCATCGAGTCTAACAATGAGAGGATTAAGGAGAGGACTTCGAGATGATCTCGAGGAAATGATAGTCTAGGAGAGGTATGATCCTTCTTTTTTTTATTAGTTTTGATTTGTTTTGAAATTTTGATATTGAGATTGTTACAATTTTATGATGCATAATAATATTTTAATTTCAAAATTTTATGATTAATAAATAATGATAATTGATTCATGATATTAGAATGATTATTTGATTAATATTAGTTTATTAGGCTTAATTGAGTTTTAATATTGATTTAATTATTAAAATTCTTATTTTTAGATTAATAGTTTTAATTTATTTAAATAGATATATTTGTGTTTTAGGATTTATGTGTGAATTTCTATGATTTAATTAGTTTTAAATTTAAGATTATAAATTTAAATTTTTTAATTCATGAATTTAAGTTATTCTGTGATAATTTAGATTTTTGAAACATAATTTGATAAGATGAGTCTAATTGGGGTCTGATTTGAGTTAAGTTAATCCGTCAGACTAGATCGACTCAGCCCATATGATTATGTACGACCCAGCCTATGTGTTTAGGTATAGCTCATGTGACTAGGCATGATCTAGTCTATGAGCTCAGGTTAAGAGCCAGCCTATGTGGTAAGGTATTGACCTAATCCATGTGGCTTGGCATGACTTAACAATGTGGTTAGGTACAATCTAGTTTATGTGGTCATGTACGACCTAGCCCATGTGGCAAGGTACGACCCAAGTATAGGCCAACTCATGCGGTTAGGTATGATCCAGTCCATATGGTCAGACACGACCTCAAATCATATGTTTAGGCATGACCCAACCCGCGAGCCAAGCATGACCCAATTCAACGGTAAGACTCAACTCAACTTATGAGTGAGCCTTAGCTTAGTCCTTAAAGTTAACCCTATCCAGCTACACGATTGGTGTTAGACACATTGTCATTCCTCTTTTTAGCCTGTTGTATCTCAACTTAACCTATTACTTAGGACAAGCATGTGTAGCGTATTGTCACGAATGGTCGTCGCACAATCGCAACAACTTCGTTCAACGTTCCGTTCGTCGCTTGCCCATGTTTGTACATATCTTTGGCAGCCTGTTTTGCCATGTTTTTGGTGTGTTTCCCATGTAAAAATGTCAGAAATAGTAGGTTGCGATCTTTGCGCAGAACGATCGCTCATTTGCATCGCCCAAAAACCCCAAAATGGCCGTTTTAAACTGCTTGCGCGGGCTGATTTTTACACCCGCCTCCACGCTGAACGTCCACCATCTCGACACTTTGAACCACCCAAGTGGCACAGGGCTAGATGGGGCTTCGGTATATTGTCGAGCGTTAAACACTTTCACAAGTTTGCACGTCAACTTGACGGAAACTTGCCTTTGCACTCGGCACCCGGGGAGTAGTTGTTTGTGGACTTGCAGCTACTCATTCACCCTTCTAAAGTTCTTGTTTTCCTCTTATCTTTCTCTACTTTCCTGCACTCCAAGTGCTCGCTCAAGTGCTTGTAAAGCTTCCCTCTTCGCGAGACGTTGGGACTTGTCCGTCGCTCGTTTCAACAACTAATCAACTTCTGTTTTACAAGTCCTACGGGACCTGCACGAGGTTGCAGCTCGGCTGACCCTTTGTGGACGCATATGTCGCAAGGGCGCCTCAAGACTTAGGCAATTCCAGCTAAGTCTGATCGAAGTGGGCGCAAGGGTGCTTCTCGACTTAGACAACTTCGGCTAAGTCCGTGTTTGCCACAAGGGTGCCTCACCACTTAGGTAATTCCAACTAAGTGCGTGACATTGTGGTATCAGAGCAGGCAAGCAATTTGAGTAAGCAGCGAAGAAACTTCATAATCTCGCCATGGTGAAACATCGCGACGAATTGAGCAAGACGGGGCAAGTCGGATTGTTGCCTCAAGTAGCCACAGGTGGGCTGCATGTGCAAACTCGCTCCCTCACTACTGGTGTCGCTCAGGAAGAGCGAGGTAGTGGACATGATGAGCGAGAAGTTGGCTACTCGTCGCGAGCGGAGGAGGCACAATCTGGAGTGCCGACCGGGAAAATGAGCCGTAGAGAAAGGATCATAGCGGTAGAAACCCGCTTGGATGTTCTTGAAGCAAGCTTGTAGGAACTCTACCAAGGCCAACATAGGCTTCTTGGGGTAGAGAGCTCGCAAGAGGAAGCCGAATCCCGGATCGACAAGGTTGAAGCCTTAGTCGACCGACTAACAGATGA
Source organism: Musa beccarii (assembly GCA_024322285.1). Taxonomy (NCBI): domain Eukaryota; kingdom Viridiplantae; phylum Streptophyta; class Magnoliopsida; order Zingiberales; family Musaceae; genus Musa; species Musa beccarii. Next base: position 41,896,315 of record CM044400.1, on the reverse strand, counting down.
CACCAAAAACTCCATACAAAATATGCGAGAAATGGTGGTGGAACTCACTTCCAAAGTAATAGTGCTCACAAGGATGCTAAATGCAGGAAGCAACACCCGCGTTGCCCCGACATAAAGCTTCAGAGCGCCCAACCCACATTGTTATGGGGGTGCTAGAGATGCAAAGGAGCTCGAGAATTTTTTGTTTGATATGGAATAGTACTTCCGAGCTACGAGGCCAGACTCTGAGGACACCAAAGTTTCAATAGCGACCATGTATCTGAACGGAGATGCAAAGCTTTGGTGGAGAACCCGTTGGGAAGAGATTCAACAAGGTCGGTGCCGAGTGGACACATGGGACGACTTAAAGCGTGAGTTGAGAACTAAATTCCTACCTGAGAACACCGAGTTCGTAGCAAGGAGGAAGTTAAGACAACTCCACCAAACGACTTCCATTCGGGACTATGTGAAATAATTTTCTCAGACGATCTTTGGATATTCAAGATATGTCTGAAAAGATAAGTTTGCTCAGACTTTCTTGACGGCCTGAAGCCATGGGCTCAATAGGAACTTCATTGAGGGAATGTCACTGATGTGATCGGAGCAATTGCAACCGCAGAAAGGCTCACCAACTTTGTTTCTTCAAAGGACTCGAGGAAGAAGAAACAATCTACAGGAAATCGCCATCCAAAGCATCCTCCTGGGAAGGAACCTGAGGGCGAGCAAAGGAAGAAGAGTATGAGGGGCCGAACTCAAACGGTAAGGCCTCAAGACCTGGCAGATGCTTCTTATGCGGAGGGCCACATAGGGTGTGGGAGTGCCCACAAAAGCAGGCACTCAATGCCTTGTTGGCTGTCATCAACCCCCCCCAAGCCAGACAAGGGCAAGGCAGTTGCTCTCAGTTCGAGTAGCTCTGAATCAGGTAGTGACGATGAGAAGTCGCAAGGACCCCGAATGGGTGTGATGCGTTTGTTGAATACATTGCGAGGTCAAGTGGAGGAGAACATAAAGCCGAAGCAACAAAAAGCAGGAAGCAATAAGCTAATGTATGTGAACATTAGACTCAACGGCCAAACCACTCGAGCAATGGTGGACACGGGTGCTACCCACAACTTCATTGTCGACCGAGAAGCAAAGCAGCTTGGGCTAATCTTGGAGAAGAACCCAAGTCGGATGAAGGCGGTCAACTCGGAGGCCAAGCGGATCTCCGGGCTAGCAAAGGGAGTCTCCATTAAGATCGGATCATGGAGCGGGCGCACAAACATGATGGCGGTGCCACTGGATGACTTCCAAGTGATTCTTGGAATGGAGTTCATGCACGCAGCAAAGTTGGTGCCAATGCCGTTCCTAGACTCCTTATGTCTGATGGGAGGTGACACCCCTATGTGGTTTCCATCTCTCGGAGAGGAACTTAGGATCTCCAACAACTATTGGCATTGTAATTGAAGAAAGGTGTACGCAAAGGAGAGTTAACCTTCGTGGCGGTTGTAAAGCTGGAAACACTCAACGGGGAGGCCATTAAAGAACCTGCTGCGGTGGAGAACGTCCTGAAGGAGTTCACAGATGTTATGCCACCTGAGTTGCCGAAAACTCTACCACCACGCAGAGGTGTGGATCATCTTATTGAGCTAGAGCTGGGAGTGAAGCCTCCAGCGAGACCACGCATATCGCATGCCCCCTCCTGAGTTGGCAGAGCTCAGAAAGCAGTTAGATGAACTGCTAAGCGATGGTCTCATCCGCAGTTCCAAAGTACCATTCGAAGCTCCAGTTCTCTTCCAGAAGAAACAAGATGGGAGTCTCCGACTATACGTCGATTATCGAGCCCTTAATAAGGTGACTGTGAAGAACAAGTATCCCATCCCGCTCATTGCGGACTTATTCGACCAACTAGGCAAAGCAAAGTATTTCTTCAAACTCGACCTTCGGTCGGGGTACTGGTAGGTGTGTATTGTTGAAGGTGATGAAGCGAAGACTACTTGTGTGACCAGGTATGGAGCGTTTGAGTTTTTGGTGATACCTTTTGGCTTAACCAACTGTCACGGACAAAATTGTAAACGGCTTGTTCGGTGTAATGCTTGTGCTTGTCCGTGTCCCTTTTTGGTTGGTTGTCACTTGTAAAGCTTGTAAAGGGCTTGCCAAAGGCAAAATGCCCTATTTGAGTGAGTTTGACAGCCATTATAGGCTTGTACATAAAGTACGCGTCGAGGGAATACTTGTAATAGAATTCGGTCTGTAGTGGACCAAATCTATGCCTTTGTTGTGCAACCGTTCTGAGCTTGTGATATCCATTGTTGGAATGTGCATTGGCTATAAAGTGTTTACTAAAAGAGTGGCTTGTTGATCCCGTGTGAAGCGCTTTCTCTATCCCGTCTTCTCTTTTGTAGGTCCTAAAGGATTGCAGGAGATTTCGGGTAGGCTGACCTTTGCGGTGATACGCATTGGTGCCGCACGGCTTAGGCAAAACCAGCTAAGTCCGTGACAGTTGGTATCAGAGCGGGACAAGCTCACTTAGAAACACTTAGCATGCAAATGTGGGGGACCTTGTCAGGCACCACGAGGATAAGCTAAGAAGAATTGCGGAGCGCACAAAGGTGGGGATGGCTGAGTTCGAGTAGTGGCTCGACATTGACACCCAAACTTGACGGTGCTCGAGGCAAGCGGGGTGCTTGGCCAAGGATGAGACCGTGCAAGTTGCAGTGGGTTGCTCAATGATCGAAAGAGTTGTGCAAAGCTCACAGAGGTGAGGAAAGTTGCAAACTCAAGGAATTCGATACTCATGCAAGGTCTTGTATGCGGACGATGGATTGTTCGTGGCCATCCCAAGGCGGTTGAAGGTCCGTGCATTGGAGCATTGAAACTTTCTCTTCGGCATGTGCAGGATACTTTAAGTAAGATCTTTGAAGTGTCGCAAGAGGTTCAAAGACATGTTGCTAGACCCGGAGGGTGCGAGTCAGGTGTATTGGTGAAGTGTCACAATCTAGCAAAGTGCATTTGCAATGGCGAGAATGGGCACGATTTGTTCAAGAGAGGCGGCGAAGTAGTCCAAGGGGATAGTGGTCTCCAAAACTTCCAGAGAGGAAGGATGCGAAGAGAGATGTTGCTCCAACGGGCGGATATCCGAGAGGGATAAGTCCCGCTCTCCGAATGTGAATCTGGTGCAATGAATCGCTTGAGGAGTACCTCAAGGCGAGCTCGATGGATCGAGTGAGCGGTGAGGAGTCATCGCATGATCTCGCAAGTGGCAATGCGTTGGTGGGCGATAGTGAGATCAAGTGGGGAGCAACCAGGGCAACACAAAGTGAAGGCACACTAAGAGCCGACAATGCGAGTTCGGACTCAACAGAGGGCTGACCCGTGGAATGGTGGGCGTGAGGGCCACCATTAATCCAATGCTAATCGAGGAGCAGAGCAACTTGGGGGAAAACTTGGTGAAGTACCCAAATCGCGTGAAGGGAGTTGGCTTTGAAGATGGAACAGGGAGCGGAGGCTTGGTGCTTTCCTTAGACAGAGGTCAAGGACATGGACTCTTGCAGAGGCAAGAATCGGATCATGTCGTTCCATGGGTTTCATATTCCGATGGAGCAAACTCATCTTGCATGGTGCCAAAGACGAAGGGACTTGAGGCACATACATCTTATCTCGATGCACAGACTTGGTGGAGATTCTAAGGTGACGCAGCTTGATTCGAGGCAAAGTTGGTGTCAAAAGGCCTTAGCACGGGCAAGAGGATGCAGAGACAAATACTCTTGAAGAATATGCCACAGTGTTGCTATTCAAGTTGTCATGATGAAAGCGGTCTAGCGCGAGATTGTCTTTGGTAGAGCGAGTCCCGATCCGCATAATGGTGCACCAATTTCGCCGGGTCGTGGACTTCGGAGGAGCTAAGGCAATGGATTGTCCTAGAGCTAGCCTTCGTCCGAGTGTGACCCGAGAGTGGGTGGGCGAAGGTCGATTGCCAAAGGAGCGAACAGAATCGGTGGCGAAGGCCTGCGATGTGTTGGCGGAGTCCACACATGGAGATATCGCGGCTCGAGTTCATACCACGAGGATCGAAATGCAAGGAGATGTCACCAGGAGGCGGCGATGCGAGGGATCGGAGTGGAATGGTTCGTGGCAAATCGACACACGCCGATTCCGTGAGGACATGGTCATCTGGAGATATGGCCGGAGCGCGACAAGGAGCTCCAAGTTGGTGAACAACACGACGGTAAGAAGAGCTATGGATTCAAGCAGTGAATGCCATGGTACCGCAGAGGCGGGTCTTCCGTCGCGTGCACCGAATGTTGCATTGAATGGAAGCCTTGGACATCGGCTTATAGGGCCGTGTGCACTCTCAAGGAAGAAGTTCGAGATGCAAATACCGGGGAGTCCCATTTGGGGACCGGATCATCTGAGGTATGATCGGAGTCTGCCGAAGAGTGGAATTACTTGAGCTCACATTCGCTAAGGGAGCCCGGCAAGTCGAGGACAAGGCCGAGTAAGCGAACATTGCACCAATGAAGCTAAGGAGAACAGAAATGGTGCAAACCCTGCAACATGGTGGCGGTGGCCATACATGGGAGTTGCGATCAGTATTTCCATCGACCAGCGGAGCTCGAGAGAACACAGAGGTGTTGAAGCGGGGTCGAATAGGGCGTGGAAGCAATGACGAGTCCAAGAGGGACTCACTATCCAATATCGATCATCGAGTAGATTGAAGGTGAACTCGGAGGAGTGTCACAATGCACAGAGGCAGATCTACCGATCACGAAGAAGGGATGCAGATCTGAGACAACGGATAGTAGTGCCATTGGCGTCGCGATGCCATGGTACCGTGGCGCGGACTTCCGAGTCATCAATCCCTTGCTCTCATAGAGGAGAGCACTTGGTCGTGATATGGGCCGTGGAGGAGGAGAATACTTTGGCAAACTCCATGTACCAAGACAAGGTGAAGAGGGCGGCTTGAGAACTTCGTAAGACCGGTGTCAACAGACTTTCCATCAAGATAGCCGTGAGTGAAGGATCATGCGGTCGATGCAAGAGTGCATGACCAAGGATCGGAGCGAGCAAGATGCGCGATCTTTGTACCTTTACTACTCAGAGGAGTCGGCGACAGAAATGATGGAGAAGGCGATACAATCCCAAAGGCGACCAAATCTTATCGGAGACTTACTCCAAGTTGGAGTGATAACTTCTTGCATTCCGTAAGTTCAATGGCAATGAAGGTGAATCCCAATAGTGACTCGGCGCAAGGATTGCAAACACTTCAAGTGCTTGGAAGTGTGAGCTAAGAGCAAAGCGAATTCCAAGAACTAGCTCGGCCGCACGAAGTACAAACTCGAGGAGGCGGGCGAAGACAAGTAACCTTTGCCTTCTCAACTCCCAAGAGAATGGGCGGAACTCCAGCATTCCCAGCTCTCTTAGTTATCCAAACAGAGGAGCTCACTGCACGGATGTGAAGACCCTTCAAGACAACTAAGTGGAAGAAGATTCGATGGGCAAATTTTGCGGAGGAAGGACCGAAAACTTCAAAGGTTGCGAGGTGATGCTCGTTAAAGCTCCAACAAAGCATCTATCCAGATTCAAGAGACAAGAAGAATTTGAAGACCGCGCATATCAAAGATGGTCTTTTCCCTTCATCGATGAATCCGCAAGAACCAAAGAAGGATCAAGACAACTTTGCCAACCCCACACCAAAGTCGAGTCAATGGCGAGTTGAAAAGCGACGGCGGATTAAAGTTCGACGACTCAACAACAAGCGGAGAACAAATGGGAGCCAAGGGGCGCATCACAGAGGAGCGAAGATCGAAGATCCAACAAAGAAAAGAAGTTGCAAATGTCGGAAAGGCTTCCGGCGAGGGCGTCGAAGGAATAAGTGGGAGAGAATGTCACGGACAAAATTGTAAACGGCTTGTTCGGTGTAATGCTTGTGCTTGTCCATGTCCCTTTTGGTTGGTTGTCACTTGTAAAGCTTGTAAAGGGCTTGCCAAAGGCAAAATGCCCTATTTGAGTGAGTTTGACACCATTATAGGCTTGTACATAAAGTAATGCGCGTCGAGGAATACTTGTAATAGAATTCGATCAGTAGTGGACCAAATCTATGCCTTTGTTGTGCAACCGTTCTGAGCTTGTGATATCCATTGTTGGAATGTGCATTGGCTATAAAGTGTTTACTAAAAGAGTGGCTTGTTGATCCCGTGTGAAGCGCTTTCTCTGTCCCGTCTTCTCTTTTGTAGGTCCTAAGGGATTGCATGAGATTTCGGGTAGGCTGACCTTTGCGGTGATACGCATTGGTGCCGCACGGCTTAGGCAAAACCAGCTAAGTCCGTGACACAACGCTCCAGCCACATTCTACACTCTTATGAACCAGCTATTCAAGGAATATTTGGACAAAGTTTGTGGTCGTATACTTGGACGATATCGTCGTCTACAGCCGAACACTTGAGGAGCATATTGAGCACCTTCAAACAATTTTCAAAGTCCTCAGGGAGAATACTTTGTTCGTAAAAAGAGAGAAGTGCTACTTTGCTCAGATGGAGATCTTATTCTTGGGGCATCGAATCGGCAATGGTTCCATTCGGATGGATAAGTCAAAGGTGCAAGCTGTGGCAAAATGGAGTACTCCAAGGACGGTGCTAGAGCTGAGATCCTTCCTTGGTTTTGTGAACTACTATCGGTGCTTCATAATGGGGTATTCGAAGTGCGCAGCTCCACTAACAGAGTTGCTGAAAAAGGAGTAGCCTTGGAGATAGTCTGACAAATGTGAAATGACATTCCAAGACCTAAAGGCTGTCGTTTTGAAAGAACCAGTGCTCAAATTGCTAGATTATGGGAAGCCCTTCGAAGTCCATACAGATGCGTCAGACTTCGCTATTGGGGGAGTACTCATGCAGGAGGGCCACCCAATGGCCTACGAAAGCCGCAAGCTTAACGAGATCGAGCGACGGTATCTAGTGCATGAGAAGGAGATGATAGTGGTGATCCACTATTTACGGGTGTGGCAACACTACCTTCTCAGATTGCGATTTGTATTGAGGACAAACAACATTGCTTTGAGTTACTTTCAGACTCAAATGAAGCTCTTTCCAAAGCAAGCAGGATGGCAGGACTTCCTAGCGGAATTTGATATGGTAATGGAGTACAAGCCCGGAAAAGCAAATATCGTAGCCGATGCATTGAGTCAAAAGGTGGAGCAAGTGAATGCTATGCAACTGAAGGGCAGAGGCCAAGCAAGTCAGTTGCACTCCAACTTCCTTGCTCGGATCAAGGATGGACTGTACAGTGATCCCCAGGCAGTAACTTTGATGCAACTGATCCAAGAAGACAAGGCACGATGATTTTGGGTCCAGGAGGGACTCGTCTACACCAAAGGGAATAGAGTTTGTCCCTCGAGTGAACAATTTGAGACGCGAACTCTTGAAGAAGTGTCACGATTCTCTTTGGGCAGGACATCCGGGTATTCACCGAACATTGGCTCTCATGGAAAGGGTCTTCTACTGGTCAAAGATAGGGATGGATGTGGAGGAATATGTTCGAACGTGCCTAACTTGTCAACAAGACAAGGTGGAGTAGTGGAATCTGGTGGGACTTTTAAAGTCGTTGCCCATACTAGAAAGGCCGTAGGAGAGCATTTCTCTGGACTTCATATCAAGCTTGTCGGCAGTAGAGGGACTCGGATCGATACTTGTGGTGGTCGATCGATTTTCGAATTATGCAACCTTCATCGCTGCACACCCCTATACTGTTCAACAGAGGAAGCGGCGAAGCTAATGATGAAGAACGTGGTGAAGTATTGGGGAGTCCCGTACAATATCATAAGTGATCGAGATGCTTAGTTTCTGGGACGATTTTGGACCGAGCTATTCAAATTGTTGGGGTCGAAGCTATACTTCTATACAAGCCTCCACCCCTAGATGGATGGCCAAACTGAGAGAATAAACTCGCTCCTAGAGCAGTATCTTCAGCACTACGTGAGTGCCAACCAACGAGATTGGGTGAAGCTATTGGACATAGCCCAATTTTCCTACAACCTACAGCGAAGCTCTGCGTCCAACAAGAACCCCTTTGAGATCATCACAGGACAACAGTCATCGGCTCCTCACACTTTGGCTATTGGATATACCAGGAGTAGTCCGTCTGCATATCACTTGGCAAAAGAATGGCATCGAAATGCAGATATTGCGCGAGCCTCTACTTGGATAAGGTGGCCAAACGGATGAAGTGGGCAGACTTGGGAAGGCGACCACAAGAATTCAAAGTCGGCGATTTGGTGTTGGTGAAGCTCCAACCAGCATCACTCCACTTCTTTAGGAACAAAGTGCACAAAGGATTAGTGCGCAAGTATGAAGGCCTCTTCCCAATTACCAATAGGGTGGGCAACATCTCCCACAAGTTGCAACTGCCGGCGTGGCTCAAAATTCATAATGTTTTCCATGTCAGCAACTTGAAAGCCTACCACTCTGATCCGCAAGATGCTTCCCAAGGCGTTTCAACTCAACAACCTCCCACCAGAGCCTCCTACGAGAAGCGAGTTGAGACCATTTTAGCGAATCGCAAGACAAAGCTACCCAATGGAGTTGAGCAGATTGAATACTTGATGAAGTGGCGAAAGCTTTCCAGAACCGAAGCCGGTTGGGAGCCAGAAGATGCCCTCCGATATGAAGAAGCAACCATCAAAGCTTACCAGCAAGCGTCGACGAGGGTGCCGACAGTTTAAGTGGGGGAGAATATCACGAACAGTCATCGCACACTCACAGCAACTTCGTTCAACGTTTCGTTCGTCGCTTGCCCATGTTTGTACATATCCTTGGCAGCCTATTTTGTCATATTTTTTGTATGTTTCCCATGTAAAAATGTCAGAAATAGCAAGTTGTAGTGCTGCAGAATGATCACTCGCTGCATCTGCCCAAAAACCCCCAAAATGGATCCGTTTTCATGTGCCGCGGGTTGATTTTTGCAGCCCGTAGCCCCGCTTGAAACATCAGCCATCTCAGCCCCTTGGAACCACCCGGGTGGCACAGGGCTGAATGGGGCTTCGGTATATTGTCGGACGTTGAACACTTTCACAAGTTTGCACGTCAACTTGACGGAAACTTGCCTTCGCGCCCGGCACCCGGGGAGTAGTTGTTTGCGGACTTGCAGGTGCTCATTCACCCTTCTAAAGTCCTTGTTTTCCTCCTCTCTTTCTCTGCTTTCCTACACTCCAAGTGCTTGCTCAATTACTTGTAAAGCTTTCCTCTTCGCAAGACGTCGAGACTTGTCCGTCGCTCATTTCAACAACTAATCAACTGCGCTTTCTGACAGTCCTATGGGACTGCACTGACGAGGTGCGTGCACTCGGTGACCCTTTGCGGACGCATATGTCGCAAGGGCGCCTCAAGACTTAAGCAATTCTAGCTAAGTCTAATCGAAGTGGGCGCAAGGGTGCTTCTCGACTTAGATAACTCCAGCTGAGCTCGTGTTTGCCGCAAGGGTGCCTCACCACTTAGGCAATTCCAGCTAAGTTCGTGATAGCATATTACCCATCCAAGACTCAGGTGGGATGGTTCAATTTGGGTTAGCACTATATGATATACTTTGATCTCCTCTTCCTTTATTGATTTGAGCTCTTTACTTGACTAAATCAAACATGTTTGATCGGTTAAGGTTTGTTTAGGGTGATTCCAGACTAACTTGACCGATTCAAACCTACTTGATCTAATCGAGATCAATCAAATCTAAATTAGACCAATCTAGGGTGATTTCAGATCGGTTCTATAAGGATTCGAGATTGATTTTATTAGATCATAATTGAATTAAATTTGGTTTAAGTTAATTAAGCTATTCCAATTAGGGTTTTTCTTAAGTTTATGATATTGACATGATTGTTACCATGTAGTAGATGTAACTAGACTAATAGTCTACATTGGAAGTGCAACCTATGAAAGGAGCTACGGGCCCATCATAGTGCGAAGCCACCAATGGACATAGTCTAGTAGATCATACATAAAGCATGATCTCTTATAATATTTGATTGTACTATTTCTTTGATGCATGTATGAATGAATGAATGAATATAAATGAATGATCATGGATGTTTATGTATCAATGCCGAGGGCAGGTATGATGATTCCCTTCGGGGATTAGCGGACCGTCAGATGTGATGGTTAGATGGTTCCTCCATCCGTTGTTGGGAGGAACGTGTCCCCACTTGGATGGGTGAGGAATACCACTCCATCCGCTATTGGGAGTGCAATATGGATTATCTTCATCCACTGTTGGGAGGAATTCATCCCGTGGAGTATACCTCTTCATCCGCTATTAGGAGAGTGCACCATCGGGTATAACATACGCCTTTGTTATCTGGTTATCTTGTTTGTGTTGCATGTGGCTGATGTATGATTTTGCTTATTACATAATAAATTATCATCATTTTTCTGATGCGATGAATATATATGTTGTTATATCTTATTAAATTATTGATATTTGTTTTACGAATATTAATGATTATTTTTATGATTTTTTTTAGGTTCCTATCTGTATGATTGTTGATATGTTTTTATCTTATATTTATTTTCAGAATAATTTATTACTTTATAATAGATTTGAATCCTGGGTGAAAAAGACTTATGACCTTATCAAGAAGATATAGTTCTTTTTCTAGTTAATAGAATATTTATTATTATAAAAATAAAAAATTATATTAAGGATAAAAAAATAGATGGGAGTATATTTTATAAATTATGAATAATAAAATGATAAATTATTATATTTTATAAATATGGAATGCGTCGATGCTTCCGGTATAATGGAGACGTGGTGGGTGGGTGGGTGCTTGTAATTTTAATCCTCACAATAAATATTAATGGAGACGTGGAATGCATCGATTATATTTTATAAATCTGGAATGCGTCGATGATTCGAGTATAATGGAGACGTGGTGGGTGGGTGCTTGTAGTTTTAATCCTTAATAATTTTTTATTCTACTCATCTGACAATTCTTTCTCGCTTTGGGACCGCTGCAGTTCCTGTTCTGTTGTCCGTCTGAATCAATGCCAGTAGAGTATGCTTTATCATTTTGTCTGTCACACTTTAGAGTGCCACTGTTGTGTTCGTTTGTTTGTGGAACCATATTTGAAGCTCTTGTGGTTTATCTGGAGCGAGACCATGGCGAAAGCTTATGTTTGAACATCCTATTATTTACTGCTTGTTCATCTTTTGTTGCACCTTGAAGCATGGAAAAGCCTGAAGATGGCGGACAGTAGCAAATTTTTCTCAATTTGGTGCTTAAGAATCTTTTTTGATCAAGAACCAACGCGTTATCACACGCAAGGTAAATTTCACAATGAGTACAAAGGTTTATGAATTCCTTCATGCACTATACAAAAATGTTTGTGCACGTGTGGTCTCCCAAGTATCTTTGGCACCGCTAACAGGAACGCGAAGGCCTCGACGAACAACATTTTGTGACGCAACTTACGAAACCATGGTAGCTCAGATCAGATAATTCACCATGAGGCAATCTCCAACCATGGAGCAAGCTTGGTATCATCCTCCAAGGCGGCATGATCAAGTCCACAAGCATGCCTCTTTGATCGCGGGGCGTCTTCTCCTCAACGCCACGCACGAGTCTCTGTCATGTCCCTGTGCCACCTCATATGGCCTCCCAAGGCCTGGCCGACGGCCAACTCGAGTCCGCAGATGGAGCACTCGTGGACTCTGGGTTTGGCAGCCCCGCCTTGCGCTTGGCCGTGGCCGTCGCCGGCCGGCCTCGGCTTCTTGTGGCTCGCTCGGTGGCCTCCGAGCGCTTGCAAGGAAGGCAACCGGCGGCTGCGCCATGTGTTCGCTCTCTTCGACTCGGCCACCGCCGCCTCCTTTTGATAGAAGCCTTTATGCTCGGCTGTCCGTCGCTCCTCCTCCAAGTCTATTCCTCTTCATGTCTCCTACCTTGAGGAACCAAATGAAGCTTTCTTTCTTCTTTTCCGACCAGTAAAGTAGCTAGAAGTTGTTGCCGAGCACGGACTGGAGCAAGTGATCGAGATATGGAGGTGCCGGAGACTGATACTTGTATAGGTGTCCATTGCCTGGATAAGCTGGACTTTGGGTGACCTTGTTGACACGTAAACGGCATCCGGTGACGATGAGGGATTGGGTTCTTTTGCTTGAAGAACGAAAAGTGGCCTTCCTGTTGTGGATTCGGAAGAAAACCAAGTGCTCTACTTATCCTCTGACAACATAAAAGTTTGTTGAGAGGAAGTCAGAAGCAGCAGAACTGCAGTGCAAGTTCGCCTGCCTCCACCGTCGATGAGTTCTTCAAGAAGGAAGTGGGGAGTACACATGAACGACTGAAGCAACCCTTGATTTGGATATTGGAACGAAACTTACCGAGTGTAAAGGCTTGTTGATAAGTATGAAGAGAATCATCATCCCATGTTCCCGTGGTGGTTTCTTGTGACTTCACACTCGTCAAATGTTCTGGATCGAGTGTGACGGAGTACCAAGCTGGTAATGGTGCAGAGCTCAAATTTTGGTCAGCGCCCATCTGTTCTTGAATGCAGACTAAAGTGCACAGACTGAAAACAGGAGAATAGTGGTTCATTACCCAACTGTTGCACCGCATCCTAACAGCTGCTCAGAAAGATAAGGAAGAATAGCAAGCACGGCTGGAACACTAAAGGGGAAAAAGGGAATAGAAATTTGCTTATTTGGTTTGGCAGAATCTACATTCCCCATTGTTGGGCAAGTCAACGTTGTCTTGCTTTATATGGAAAAGAAAGAAAAGGCATCTACGCGTGTGGCTGTAACACCTGTGCAACATAACATCATTTGGTCATGATGCATTCTGCAACACACTGCATATGGCCTCTAAGCAAGCCAAACCATCATTTTTGCATTCTGCAACACACTGCATATGGCCTCTAAGCAAGCCAAACCATCATTTTTGCATTCTGACCTACCATATGGAAGAAGACATGGTCATTGTTCCTTCCATGTGAGGATGATTTGACTTCAACATGTATAATTAACGGTTCAGACACAATACTAAGTCAGAAAAGGATGCTGTAGGAGTCAGAATCCATTATTTATCATCAACCTGCAGATTGTCGTCATAATCGTAAAGAAACAAAGACTGAATGCATTAGGATTTCACACAAATAGAAACTAAGGTAATGAGTCTTTCTTTGTGGCAAATGTAAAGTTGCTCTTAGGTTTTCTGTCAACTGTGAATTGGACCGAGAACTGTTCCCTGCTAATTGCCAATTGATCTAAGGTTCAGCATACCCTTCTTGTCGCTCCACAAATGGAGAACTCTAGCTCATCCCGGAAGTCTCATTTGGAAGAGGCAATAGACTTGACACACATAAACAAACCGCCTCTTGGCCATCGAATCCGATGATAGAAAAATGAACGTTGTTCAATAGACATCTATCAATACCCTTTGTTGGGCATACGGTCAGACAAAAGAAAGAAGTTCAACGTTCATCTCAAGGTGGTAATCTACAAGACAGATACTGGGACAATTGATCTCGCAGTGTGACTCCATTATTGTCAGCCATGTTGCAGAGTTGCTGCTTGTAACTCGTGTCATGTTCATGAGACCAGGGCATCTCATGTCTCACTTCATCATCCAAGTCGATTATTATGTTCTGCAGCAAGCAGCAGACGAGAATTATTCTTGGCAGTCTGTGTTTGTCAGGTCTCCACATCGCCCCCTGAATGATCTTCCACATATCCTTCAGCCGTGCCAACGCCCTCTTTGCCACCACCCCGGCTGCAGAAAGTCTTTTATTGAACTCGGTTTTTGCATCCGAAAGATCCTTCCCATGGTAGGGAGTGAGAAGCCATGGAAGAAGGGGGAAGTCCGAGTCTCCAATTATGTACTCCCTCAATTCTAAACCTTCGGGAAGCTCCACCGTCTCTCCATCCAGCCTTGCGCCTTTCTCACACATTTTAAAGAAGCCTGAGCTGCGTAACACTGGCAACTCATTCATGCTCCCAGGCCAGCCAGTGACTATATCTCGGAACCTCATATCAGGGTCAATGATAGCCTGCAACACCATGCTGTGGTTATTCTCATGGTCAACCCATATTTTACTGGAAGTATCTACTGTAGATAGGCACATCGTAATGTGGGTTGCATCGATGACACCACAACAGTTTGGCAAACCCCAGATTTTTTCAAACTTGGACTTAATGTCTTTCATCTCTTGAGTGGTTGGCCATTTGAGATGGTGGAGAGCTCTCTCTTCCATAGCTTCCACAAACCGCCATGTCACTTGGGCAACAGTTGACTGGTTCATCCCAAATGATACTCCAACATTCAATAGTGACTCACCAGAGCTTAATCTTCTCAGAGCAACAGCAACTTGATCTTCTACAGACAGAAATTTGCCATCCGCAAAAGCAAAATTTGATGTTTTTGCCATCAAGTCATCCCTGACCAACGAGCATATGTAGTTGAATGTTTTCCTTGATATCTTGAAAACCGACTCAAATTTTCTTTGTTCTTCAGATAAGTGTCCTGGAAGCATCAAGAATGGAAAATGTTCACTGCACTCATGAAGAATGGTTCGAGAATATCTCATGGGCATCATAAAATAGCATTTTAAAGCTGCTTGCGAATTCATTGATAAATGCATGTCCATGAATTGCTTTGGAAAGGAACAATCAGTTTTACCTCTCCACAGAGTAAAAAATAATGCATTTTATTATCCATTATAATATGTAAGCAGAGGCAGTTTGCTATTTAAAATTCATACAAAACTTGCCAAGCAAGTTATGGATCACTTGTGATTTCTGCCATCATTAGATACTGGTAGTAAGAGTAGGGGATCTTATGATGCTGCTGAGCTACTAAACTTACATTAAATTACACACACGAGAAAACTAAAAGTTCCAACTCGTGCAAAATTTACGTTCATAGACCTATGTTTTGTTGTTTCTATGGTTTCCTTGATTCTGGTTTTCAATTGCATCCCCCCAAACCTTCTTTCACTTGAACATTGCTGCATCCTGGATCTTAATGTCATACTTCATACAAGATCATTGAAAAAGTTCAGATAGAAGATAATCTAAGAGGATAGCTTGCCTTTCACATCTGGAGGATATCTCAACTGAAATCAAGCATGCCTACATACTACTAGTAAGTCAGATTAGTTTATGATGTCCAAATGATAACTTCTGTAATCTATTAGAAATAGCTAGCAGAATCACCAGTCTTGCAGAAGTAACAGTAGGCCATTGACACATCTCTGATGTCAAGCCCAAAGATGGGTAATTGTACATCATTTGAAATACTGAACATGATGAATCAGATGACTAGAACAGTAAGAAATAATGGTCCTTAGATTTGAGCACTTTTAAGCCATTATCGAAAAGTAACTTCAATAATATATATATATATATATATATATATATATATATATATATATATATATATATATATATATATATATATATATATATATATATATATATATATATATATATAGCTTATAAAGAAAACAACTATACATGCTAGTGTCAACTAATCATAATGAGTAGTGATGTAGCCCATGAAAAAAGACAGAAGACAAAGTACTTTAGGGTACACAAAAGCTCCCATCAGTTTAAACCCGTATGTTCAATTTGAAATATCAATCAATATATTGTTACATGCTATTTCAGGAGTTCTGCAACAGATATTCCCTCTACGTTGAAACTAATAGTTGCAAGCTGATCTCAATAATTTAGTAGTTTACTTGACATATGTTAGCATTGCCTCTTTTGGGATTGGATATCTAGCAAGTTCCTCATGTAGTATCTGACACATGTTGCTATTAGGATGAGCAAGACTACATGCATTTAGAATGAAAAGACAACCACAAATTTGCTTTGACTGGATGGAAAAAAAATTTTTAATGATAAAGATCATTTAGAGTAGGCCGTTGGCACATTTCTAAGTTATTCATTCCATGGCAATATACTTGGAAATTTTATCCTTTAGCAACAACCAATCTATTTGCATAGTAAACTGTACAGCTCTTTGTACAGTTAATAACTTGATAATTGTGAACAAAATAAATCCAACTTGTCCATGACTTTTGGTGATCAAGAAGAAAATCATGTACGACAAGAAGATGTACTGAATGCTTGCTATTGTGTTGATGAAATCAGACAAAATCTATGTGAGTTAGTAATATCTAATAGTTCCATTTGCTTAAAACTTTCAGATAAGTGACACGGTTAGCTATAGTGTTCAAGAAATCTAATAGAGTCATCATTCAACCATAAGTTAATTGTTGACATATACCAACATGATCATTATTTCTAGCAAGTAAAAATATAAATTCTTTCTTTACTGAAGTTGTACAATGAAACTACATGAGAAATACTTAAAGCTCTGTCTATAACTCCAATAAATACCAACAGCCATCGTATGGCTATCACTCAGCTATCAACTATTAATCAAAATGTTTATGATAAATAAACAATGCTCATTTAGCAACAAAATAAAACAAAGTATCAACTAAATGCAGCCAAGCAATCTTCACAAACAAAAACAAAATATGCAGCAGCATTTTGAGGCAAATTGCAGGGAGTCATTTCCAAATCCAAATTTTGAGAACTTTCAACCATTTAACTACTTAGTGCATATCTCACTTAGCACATGGATGCCTCTAACAGATTAGCCATTTCGACCACTGGAGAAGTTGCTGAAGATATTTTATCCTTCCTTGATTATCTACAGATTTACTTGTCTTCTCTCCTACTGGAAAGATAACCCTTGGAAAATGCAAAAAACAGTTGGACGGTTCTTTAGTACATTTTTGGCTCCCTCTAGTTAAATCCATTGAACATGGACAATAATATGACATTAAGAAAATCTAAGTCCTCACATCCATCATGAAATCCTTTTAGACCCAAGTGTTGTTTGTGGAAGAAGATCAAAATATTGGGCAGTTTTTTAGGCCGTTAGGGAGGTTGCTAGTCATGACAGCATAATCAAGCAACTACAATATCTAGTAAGAAACCACCAACTCCTTTTATATCATCATGAAAAGCTTTTCTTAACATTTTCATTGCCAAATTACTCTCAACTTCTAAAAGAAAGAGGCCACTAAAATGAAAGACGGTCTTGAGAAAGAGGAATTATAAAAAATCCACCACAATCCAACCCCTGGTCACAGCTCGCCACATGGCTTCCAGCTCAGCCTGCCGAGCGGGACTCGAATGATATAGCAATCACCCAGTCCCAACAACAACTGTAAACCCAGGAGGGAATATTCAACCCATACCATAGAATATTCCATTGGGCCCAGCCTATTATAAAGGCCTATCAATTTACTATTACCCAGGTCAACTATTGTTCACCTGTGACTCCACTTTTCACTTCGGCCCTAACTTGAGTGTTGAAGGGACCGGGTCGGACACCCAACCTGATACAAGTCTTCTTGCAAGTCGGTCTATCGGCGGACACCCAAATCGCCTTCTTAGCCCTTTTCGGACTTCCGCACATGCAACCTAACATCAAGTCGGGTTGACCAAGGCATCACCGACAATCACTCCATCAATCTCTATGGGATCAGTTTTCCATAACTTGTTCTTTTCTCAGAAGCAAGGTTTAATAAACTGCCCAAAACTTATATTAATCTGATTATTGTATAGAATGACATTGATAATTGGAAAGATGGACCAACTAGTTTATTGACATTTTGCTTAATAGAAAGGAAAGAATGTGGAGCCAAAGAAGTCTCTATTTGGTGCTCATTAGTTGAAGTACTTTAGGATACAAATATTGTGAACTAAGAGAAGTAAAAGCTTTGTTAGTGGCATTATCTCTATATTTAGAAGCTTATACAAAAAGTTTATAACGTGAAAAATATTTGTAATTTCTTGGATACAAGCATGATATTGGCATCAAGATGAATTCCAAATTATGTAGCGATAGAGAAAATGCCATGTGCTACAGCATAAGACCTTGAATTGTAGCACAGACTACTCAAATTGAACAGTGTGAGTTTTCTGCGAGCTGCAGTTGAGATGCTAGGATTTCAGATATGAGTTGCTAAATGTAAAGCTTAAGAATTAGAGGAGTGTCATCATTTGATGCTTGTTCACGGCACAAGTACTTCATGATACCCTGAATACAGCACCCAGTGCCTGGCAGTTGGTATCGGTTTTTGCAAGTTTTCTAAAGTGTTTCTTCAAGGCAAATGTGTTGAAAGCATCTGAACACTTTGTTTTTTTTTCTCTTTTTTTTGTTGTCACACTTCTAATTTCAAATTTTCTTGTTTTAATATGGCATGTTAATAAGTAATTGAAAGATGATCACTCGCTATTGTTTTTTATTTTCTTTACAAGACTAGTCCTTGCACCTTAGGGCAAATTTCAATCAATCCTTTTTTTTTTTCTATTTACTGTTGTTTGGTTCTCATACTTTGAGGATTTCACAATATAAAAAAAATAAATAAATCCATGATTACAAGAAACCCTAAACCAAATTCCTCATGCTTCATGGAGATCATAGCATCTACACAATAGATCAAGAAATTATCAACTGATGTAGGTTTTGTGATAATGCAAACAAAAGAAGATATTTGTAGTTTGTTCATCAGTCGAACGGTCTAGCATTCACCTCTAAGATTTGAGATATTGTAACAAGCATATGTGTTCAGGCATTATCATTTGCTACATTGAGTGTTTTATGGTAGCAACCATTCGCATTACATAATAAGCCCACAATTAGAGCAGGAATATCACTCTAAAGACATCCCCTTTCTTGATTTCATAAACTCCATAAAAAGAACCAAATCATAGATATGAATCCACTATTGACAACATGAAATTCCTTGATGATTGATATATCTTGAGGATCTACATTATTGCCAAAAAGAAGCATCTCATTCCAGGAACATGACCTTCATTGACATCCAGCATCCCCAATCGGAAGCTGTTCTCGTACTAGATGTTAACCATTGTTACTCCTTAATCAAGATGATATTGATGCATTACAATTACTGGAAGAGGATCAAGATTCTAATTCGGGCCCTTATGCATTACCAGAAGCACTCGAGAAACCCAATCTAACAAGCCGAAGACTATGAGACACATCGACTGCGATCAAACTCATACAAGAAAAGCTTGCCCATTCGAGACCACCGATCCCACGAAATAGAAATGACCATAACAAACGAGAGCAAAGCAGGACAAGAAGGAAGAAAGGGAGGCACCTGTAATCCTTCTTGAGAAGTCAACCCACCAATCATCACCACCCTGCCCCGCCGCCGTCGACGCGGCGGCCGCCACGTTTGTCTTCCCCCTCTTCCTCTTCTTGAACCCTCTAACAGGGCCCATGATCACGACTCCACCACCCCAAACCGGATTCCAGAGCTCACCGAGAAGGATCAGCGCACACCAAAGAAATCTTGAACTGGAGAAAGGAAGATACAGAGTAAGATAGAGAGAGACAGGTCACCAGGCTCCTCAGGAGAAGAGCGAAGAGGAGAGGAGAAAGACAAAGCAGATCTCTCTGAGTGGGGACAGGATGCGGGTAGCAGCGAGGGGTGCCTAGCGCAGGCATGCAAGGCTAGTATACAGAGCAGGAAAGAAGAGAGGGAGAGAGCGGCAGAGGGAAAAGGTCAGTAGGGGAGAGAATGCCGCTGCTGCTGTTGCTTCCATGGCATGCACAACACAATGTTTCCATGGATGATGAGGGTCGAGAGCAGTATCTAATGAGGATTTCTTGTCATGGGGCGGTGCAGTCACCAAATACGGAGTCAGGCGTTGCGAACGGGGCTTGGGTGCGTTGCGACCTCGAGAAGAGTTCTTGGCTCGGTCAAGCCGAGCCACTTCACGCCCCCGTCACAGAATCGAAACCCATCTCGACAAAGCCTCTTTGATCTGATGGCTAAACAAGTTAATTTCTTGGCTCATGTGATCGATGGCTTATACGGGCCGTTACCTGCTTGACACGCAAGGGATTCATTCAGGAAGCCGACAAGTCGTGTTCGTGTCGGACGACGACTCGCGGTGTTTCCTGTCTCCTGCTCGGCGGCTCGGACGAATAGCTGCGGCACGCAACTGGCGGCCCATGGGCTTCATTTAATGGATCTTACGCGCTCGCTCATCATGCTATCGTACCCTCAGTGGGAAGCTTTGTTTGACAACAATGCCCCGCAGGTGTTTGCATAAATAACCTTGCTAGGGGAGCTTCCGCAATTGGAACATAGTGCACTCCACATTCCGGGTCCGTGTATGATCCGGCAATGATAGAAGCAATTCCTCGTGGCGGAAAACTTTGAGATCCTCTATTTAAGCACATACGAAGCAGGGCCCTTCTACATTGCCATTCAAGCCCCAAGTAGAACTGGTGATTGATAGGAGGTATAAATGCCAAATCTATTACAGTCTCTTTCTCTCTCTGAGTCAGCCAATGTGTGCATCCTCGAGCTTGGCTTCAGAGTACAGAAACCTGTCCATCTTAAATGGGCGTAAAATTTGAGGAAGGAGGTGGTCCCCTGCACAGGCCTTTGCATTCATGAACAGCACGCAAACAGATGGAAAGAACCAAATCCAGATGGCCAGGCCTCCGTACCAATTGAGATTAGGTCTCAGAAGACTCCATGGCGCGCCTGCTTTGGGCTCCGCACCATTCTATTGTATACCTGTTGGGGTCAACGCAATGGCGAGGGGTGTGTTGGGGGGGTGAAAAAAGGCCTACGACTAGCCGCTGGATTGCTGTGGATCTGATCAAAACACGATGAGGAAAATATCTTGATATCATATCTCCACTCGACAAGATGTGGAATGCAAGAAGGCATTAATATGACCTTGGGGTGTACCTGGAGAGGACTACATTGGATCAAAGAAGCACTCGATGGTGATCCTTGACATGAAATATCACCCACCCACTGGCAGAGACAAAGTGCAACCTGCCACGCCCACAGCAGGACGGGAGAGACCACGTCGGGTTGATGTTTCCGCGGAGCCATCGATGACACCGGCAACTAGAGGCGTCGCCGTGAAACCCAGCAGGCAGGAGGACAAGGCGAGAGCGTTAGTGAGGAACAGGATGACGATAAGTACCACCATGTCGCCATGTCAAGAACCTTGGTCTTTTCTTTCTATTTCTGCTCTCGGGGTCCCACTCCGTGGGCCCCAGCCGGCGACGAAGGGTTAGCCGTACCGTGTCGGCTACCGAATCAGAACTACAGATGAGTTGTGTGCATGCCTCTCCAACGAAGAGGAGCACCATACAGTGAGCTCCACCATATCTCATCGCCTCTGTGCTTTTAGTCGTTGCTATTATGATCTAATTGCGACAAAGAAAGCCAAGTGTTTGCGAGGCATTTTGCGCAGTGACGGACGAACGTCGCCTATAAATAAATATAAAACAGCGAGGAGAAACGAAGTAGAGGAAGAGAGGCGATACCTGAAGGGCCTCCATAATGGACATATATGTGTAGGACGAGAATGGTGATGGTGAAGGAGGAGATGCGAAGGGGACCGTGGACGGAGCAGGAGGACCTGCAACTGGCATGGTTTGCGGCCTTGTTCGGTGAACGTCGTTGGGATTTCATAGCCAAAGTCTCAGGTTGGTGGCCACTCATCAGGTGATGGATCGGAGAATGGTAGAAGCTTGCACTTGATGCTATGTGTCGTCTGATGTTGGTGCAGGTCTCAACAGAACAGGAAAGAGTTGCAGGATGCGGTGGGTTAATTACCTGCACCCCAGTCTCAAACGCGGCCGCATGACCCCCCAAGAAGAGTGCCTCATTCTCGAGCTCCATTCTCGCTGGGGAAACAGGTGGCACGCCTTTTCCATAGCTCCTCATCACTACGGTGAATCCGGTCTTTGATCATCGTAGCTTCTGTCCGCATGCACTCAGGTGGTCTCGAATCGCACGGAAGCTTCCCGGCCGCACGGATAACGAGATCAAGAACTACTGGAGGACTCACATGAGGAAGAAGGCGCAAGAACAGAAGAGAAGCTTCTCGCCTTCGAGGACGACGACGTCGCTTGCTGATGATTTCCCCATTGGAAGTGAACCGCGAATGGAGGGTGCGGCGGGTTGCCAACTCAATAGCAGCTGCATGAGTCTGGGGCTTGATGAGGACAGCCATGGTGCGGATTGGTGCTCCATGGATCAGGCGTGGAACGAGATGGCCATGCCTGAAGCAATCGATGGACCAAGTTCCGAGGATTGCAAGGAGAGTACTGCATGGCCCCCGCCGATGCCGTCTCCTCCTATGTGGGAATGCTGCGCTGCCCCGCTGTGGAAGACGGATGAGGAGGCGGAGCTCAACGGTGCAGCATTTGGTTTCTGACTACCATCACACATGAGGTTTAACCAGGCATCGGATCCATATTTTTCTCAATCTGTTGAGGTTCTCCGAGACACGTCACAGTAGTAGAATAAGAAGATAATATATGATTATAGCCTCCATCGGATGGAATTGTACTGTACGATAGCGTGAAGTCCTCCAATGCCTTAATCCATCCTCCACCATAAAAGGATTGGAATTCCAGATTCTACTCAATGAGTGCCATAAGTTGCCTTGGTCGATCCTCCACCGCCAGATTCTCCTCGATGAGTACCATAAGTTTGATGCTTTTCTAGTGTCCCAGTTAAAAAGGGAAAGCGCAGTCGTCTTGTGACAGACTCAGTAGGCGATGTTGATATACGCTTGGCTTGCCACTTTAGACAGGTGGTGCTCTACAGCCCATCCAAGCCACTTCGATCTATATAGTTCACTCATCCAACTTTCGTAACCATAGACGACCTGAATCATACAGGAACAATCCATGTCCTTGAATGTGGGCTTCCAAACATATTAAACAAGTGATCATACAGTTCATAAGAAAACACCTATGCAAGTTGTCATCTTCAATTCCTGCAAACATATTGAATAAGTGATCTTTCTAAATTCATAAAATTTAAGGTATCAGATCTTGCAATTGGTGTCACAAGAAATAGTTAACATAACACTCAAGGATAATTTTTCTAATAATTATCCAATTATAAAACAATTGCAAGCCTAGGCCCATCACAACATCAGATTCCTCTTTCATTTCAGGCCTAACAATAAAGTGCTTCTTGAATTATATATTACTTGCACGTGTAAATTCAAGTAAACTTCTCCACACAGTTCATGAAAATCGAGTAAATGATCCAAATAAAACTACAAGTATTCTTCAAAGGACTCACTCATAATCTCTGAAATTTTCAGAGGGCGACAGATCCGTAGAACACTACCTCTGCAGGACCTGTCATGTAGACATGGTTGTCCTCCTCCCTCCATTCAATCTCTAATGGCCCACCAGGCAATTCAACAACACAGTGCTGCTTTGCACAAAATATAGCACACATATATGTAAGCATCAATTTAATTATTCATGCAATTATAAACCTAAAGAGAAATAGCAAAGGGCAAAAAACATATAATGTCAAGTGTACCCTTTCAGTGTGACCTTCAAGAACTGCTGCAACAACAACTGCACAGGCTCCAGTGCCACAGGCTAGTGTTGCTCCTGCAATTTGTATATATTTCCATAACAATGCTGATTTATTTTGGAATTAAATGCTCGTTATTAAAGGTCACAATCTCCAGGGATAACTATTTTAACACAGACAGTTTTTGCAGAAATATTATTGTCCATACCTGCACCACGCTCCCACACTCGCATTTTTAGGTGTGAACGTGAAATGACTTGCACAAATTCTATATAAAAAAAAAAACAGAAATCAATCCACATTACAAAAATAATAATGGATCCATGTAAGAACATTTAAGCCAGATGCCAAGAGTTTATATAGGAACTTGAAATTTAGATAATTGATGCACGATGAAGTAAAGCACTGACAAGATGAAGTAAACACTGACGATACAAAATAACTAACATAATCATGCAGATTTACAGACATCAATTAACTAAATTTGCATGGAAAAAAAATCACGGTCAAAAAGTAAATCAAGAGAGAAAGAAAGCGAGATGTAGAGAGAGAGAGAGAGAGACAGGTGTAGGAAAGAACAGATTTTTTTTGTAGGTAAAGAAGATCACAGGAGAATATTTTACTGGCGATAAGTGAAAACTACTAGAGGTTGAGAGGAAGATATCACATTAGAATATTTAACTGCCAATAAGAGGCTAAAATAACTAAGTTACAAAATTCACTGCCAATAAAGATTCTCGAAGCTCCAAAAAAATTAATTTGACAAGTTTATACAAAAAAAAGGATGATGAACCTGTATTAGTTCGAGAAGGGAACATTTCATGGTGCTCAAACTTTGGACCAATATCTTCCAATTTTATGTCATCCACCTGCAGAGCCTGCCCAGGTATAGAATGAGACTTTTTTGAGTTAGTTTTAGCAATTCATATCAAAAGAAACACTGCAGGCATGCATCAAACAAGATGTTTAAATTCTTAATTTATAGTTCATGCTAGATATTACTTATAATGACAACTTATTAGTGAAATAAGAAAACATCCAACTATAGAACATTTTAATAATGACAAAAAAAGATTAGAAACAATCACATATCATTTTAAGACTGAAATGGATTAAATATGATTTAATATATTTCTTTAATATGGTCACCTAAGTACCAAAAGGACTTCAATCCACCCTGGTCATGCAAAACATTACCACCAGTTCGCTTCTCAAATATGAATTTAGATATAAAGCATTCATTCAAGAGTACAATTACAACCCTCTTCGGAATGTATTTTGTATCCTATCCATAACAGTTTCGATAAATAAGATACACATGACATCACATGTGTGGGTCGATCTAATTAAACTGAGTTCGATGGAAAATGTTGAAACAATGGAGTGCAATGAACTTAAAAAAGAAAGCTGGACTAATACAGTGTACTCTTAGTCATGGTCAAGTGTTGGGAGAACTTATAAGGAAACCCTTTTCGCTGTCAGGACATGCTGAGGGTACAAGGCCCACAAAGGTTGGCCTGAATAGGCATTTGCTTATGAGTTCTACAAATATTATTCTTAATCTTCTAGCTTATTTCTATTCTTTTCAATTTAATTGTGTGGTTCAAAAGTTACCTCCCTGATATCATTTCCTTACTATATGTAGTTACTGAAACTGTAATCATGGCAACATATTGTATCCTTTCTGGCATCTGTCGCCCGTGACTTTCGAAAATCTTTCCAACTTTTACAAGGTAACCTCTGTTCCCTCTTAATCTTGTCTGGACCTTTGATTCCCCTAGACTAAGGAGATTCTAGAGGAAGAGGGAGGTGGCAAGATCTGATGTAGGGAACTAACTTTCATCTCTGAAGTTCAAAGGTGAACCCAGCCAGCCACATTATGGGTGTTGTTCTTGGGTTCACAAAATTTAAAAGAAAGCTAAATACATATACAGAAATTTATGATTCACCTAAGTACAAGGTGCATATGTTCAACAATTCCATGCTACCAGGTGTAAATGTTCAGCTAAGCAGTGGCATATCCCCCAAAAAGTTACCTCGCATTTTTTTGTACCGAAAGTTACACAATGTGGATTGCCCATGCTAACACATGTCACGTTCCATGATATGCCATCGACCACAAGTTCAGCTTTAATGACAGACCCATTCTTGTCTGCTGGAATCATAGTAGGAATGTCTGGTGCATGAAGTATAGGCTGACCCATATCTACCTTTACCTGAAAGAATAGACACCATAAAATAAACCTCAGCCCAAACTTTGATGTGCATGACCAGACAGTAGTCGATTATTTAAGCATCTAAAAACGGCAAAAAGGACTTGAAAGAAAGAGAGCTGAAAGTTGTTAGATTATAGTTCTAAGAAATCCAAAATGGTGTCCAGAATATGCAAATATGAAGCCCACACACGACCAACACAGATGATCATCATGGGCACTCAATGGCACTCATTTACTACAAATAGAATTTAATTAACCACCCAACCAGACTCTCAATAAAAGATACAGTAGGATAGGTCACAGAATTTCCACCTAGAATAATTGAAGTTTTCAAGAGGAAAGTATATCACCATTGTTTAAGAATGATGTCTGAATGCAGGACTAATCCAATTGGATTCCGTAAAAAAGGGACAAACCTAAACTTTATTAGACAATGTAAGCTACAAAACATTATGTTCTTTGAAAAAGAAAATATTTACCATTGGAAGATGATAATAGTCACATGTACATACAAGATTGCAAAATGCAGAAACAAAAACACAGATGTCTGTGCAATTAAACATGTATAAAGTAATTCTCAATATAATACTACCATAGAACATCAAGAAACACTTATAAGGATCAGTGTTATCTTATCATGCTTTTTCATTCAAGAAGTAGTTGATGCAACTGATATTCAATCATTGAATAAATTGGGGAAAGAAGAAAAGAAAACCAACACCAAGGAAGACCCACAAGAAAACACATATGCTGAGGAACTGCTAGCCTTTGGAGAAAAATTAACACAGATGTCGCCTGAGAAAAATGTCTAAAGAAAAGATTGGTATCCAGGCCACATATAACTTCCATATATAGAAATAATTCATAAGCATACAGAAAAACTTTGGCCACAAAAGCAAAAACTAATTCTTAAGCAACAAGCCATAATTGGACTCAGACAATCCTAATTAAAACATTAAGTCACACTAAGTATCACGTTTCATAAATGGGCTGTTCTCTTCTCATTAAATCCTTATTCTTGTTTTGATTTTCTTCCAATCCACCTATCAAGATCCTGCATGCTCAGTGAGCTCCACAATCCTACATTTGTTTACTAGCAAGGTTTCACCTATGCACGTGGCTAAGTTTCACATGGGTTAGATTCTCCAAGTCAAGAATAGCTACCCCATGTCCACACAGAGCCTACATTTTCTGAATTTCTCATTAAAAGGAAAGCACCAGGAGACAAACCTAGAAGGCTAAATTTTGAGAAAGAAAACTGCTTTTCAACTAGTATGGTGAAGACCCATGAAATAACAGCCACTATTGTTGTACTTCATGACACGAGAAAAAGTTATAAGCATACAGATCAGTGTGCCAGATGAAAAAGCTTGCAACTTCAATCTTGAACATACCTTCCCATCACTTTGGATTTCAGGAACTATTAAACCAGCACCAGTGTGAATCCTAAAACTGCAGAATGTAAATAACAGCCAAAATTAGGTATATAGAACTTGTATACAACAGACAATAATGCACACATCAAAGAAAATTATACACCTTTAGAAGATTATCAATACCATATCATAGGTAAATCTGCTCGGGAAAAGATAAACAAAACATCCAAGCTACATATTTTAAAATAGTGGTATCAAGCATAAAAAAAGGATAGGAACTGCAGAAACCAGTGACAGCTGTCTTGTTCCATTAGGAAACTTCAGAGAAGCTGTTATCATTGGCATGCTTTGCTTAAAAGTAATACACCCATCAGCACTGTATGAATCTAAAATATATGTTGTGCAACAGTTACTGGCAATGCATAAGGGTGCCTAATACATGAATCCTAAATGATGGCCATGTAATAACCTTTGTGACTAAGGTAAAATTCATAAAAGATTGCATGTCTTGGTCAAATACTTTGTCTTCCACCAGTGTTTCTCCACCTCTAATTATCCAATTCTAACAAAAACTTCTGTTATTTTTGGGGGCAACACATCAATTACGACAATAGATGCGATGCACCAGTTTAGTCCCATGTTGGGAATGTGAGGAAGTTTGTCTTGGTTTAGAAGGCTAGTGATTATCTTGTTTTATTGTTGGTTATCATGGACTTATGATTTAGGACAGAAAAGCACAAGTATAGAGGAAGGTATAGATACCTGCACCTTTGCATCCCATGTAGGTTTTCAAGCTCAGTAATGAATCGAGCAAAGCAACGAATTCCATTCCCGCACATCTGAAGACACACAAACGGTTGAATGATCAAGATCCGCTGCAATAAAAAAGTCATACTACATACTGCCACTAAATATTAACTCCATAGAGTACATTTATCTTCCATCCAAATTTTCCTTTCTTGAATCAAATTTTGATCACAAAAGATATTTATAATGACTAGTGATAAAAAAAATACGCAGATTGTTCAATCTCTTATCACAATAGTTATTACGGACTTTTGAAAGGCTTTATTTAGGAAAGTTAGGAGAGTCTCCAAAGAAGCAGGATACCTCCGGCTCGCTGCCGTCCGAGTTAAAGATCCTCATGGTGTAATCAGTATCATTGACGCCTGGCAACACGAAGATGACGCCATCAGCACCAACGCCAATATTCCGATCGCACAGCTGAACGGCCTGCTCCGGCGTCACCTTAGGCTCGGAAGAATTCCTATTGTCTACCTATTTGGCCATATGGTTTCCATCAAACATCATTAAAGAGGGACTGAACCCCCAACAAAATTGATTAAAGAAAAAGGGGGACGATCATCGGATACCATAATGAAATCGTTGCCAAGGCCATGGTACTTGACGAAATGAAGGATGCCAGACTCTCTCCGATCGAGGAACTCGACATCGGGGGATTTCTTGGGGGCCTGGACACTCATGGTAGCCGAGGGCGAGCGAGAACTAGGGTTTTGGAAGAGGGGGAAGGACCTGCCGAATCGGAACGGCAAGGCGAGGCGGAAGGGGTGAGCGGCGACGAGGGCATCGCGAAGGCGAAATGACTGTGTAAGGGAGATGGAGGCAGCCATGGGTAGTGCAGCTCGGGCCGGCGACGAGGCAAGGGTTAACAATGGGGGAAGGGAAAAGAGTCGTGGTCGGACCACGTTGACCAAAAGAGCGAAGACTGACGTGAAATGTGATTGAATTGCGTTTGGGTCGCAATCGTATTCTATAGCAACCCATTTTGGAGCCACTGGTATTCGATACTAATGTCTCTTTTACTACAATTGAGTTTGGCAATTTTTTTCCTGAAATGTATATATTAATTTCTCAAGAGAAATCAATTATATACAACGATATAAAATGAAAGTGGCTTAATATTTGACTGTATAATTCTGAACAGATTGATGTTATGATATTTATTGAGAAAACTCGAGGAATATTCATCTCCTATCATAATTCGACGTGTACGATCCAATCAAAAATTTGTAACATTAGAATAAAAAAATATAAAAATTAAATCACTAAATATGTTAATTTATAAATAAAAATATTCAAAATCTTTTTTAAGTGCAAAAAAAAGATATTTATTGAGGAAACTCGAGGAATATTCATCTCCTATCAGAATTCGACGTGTAAGATCCAATCAAAATTTTGTAACATTAGAATCGAAAAAATATAAAAAATTAAATCAATAAATACGTTAATTTCTAAATAAAAAATATTCTTAAAATCTTTTTTTAAGTGCAAAAAATATTTCCCAAACTGTTTATAAAATATTTTTGAAGTATTCACCTTCCGAACTAATGTCAACTCTACCATCAATTATTCCTCAAATATTATGAAAATCTTATAACATTTCGATTAATCCCATATTAAAAATAAATAAAATTAAAATTAATTTTAAAGATTTAATAAATATATTATTATTAACTTCAATTTAATTATTTTAATTAATTATTTGAACCAAACAAAATTGACACATCAGTTCATCCATCAAACTTAGATTGTAACAAATCTAATAATTGTTGATCCAACAATCACCGTTTATGAGAAATCAAGCTCCTCAGTACTGTAAAGAAAGAATTTAGGAGTTTTGGAGCTGTAAGCACAAAGAACATCAAAATTTGTCAAACCAAAGAGGTTTCATGTTTCCAAAGGACAACCGAGCTGAACAAATACAGTAAATTTATGAGAATAATAAAAATAATTTGACGTAAGCAACAAAATTACAAAGTCCTTTTCAACAACATTAGACTTGAAAACAAACCAAACAATACCAGCAAACCCGAGGGAAAAGCCACAGTCCACAATAACCAAACTAAAATAAGATGGGAAAAGGACCAAAATATGGAAAATGTTTGTGGCACCAACTGCACATGTTTATGGTGCCCTGGCACAAAACATCATCTAACAAGAGGGCATTTATCAGCCCAATCTGAAAGTAGACATGCATCTCACTTGCGTATCTCACAATCTTCAGCAAACCTGCTGTTCCAATAAAGCCAAAACTACAACATAATGGTCTGCCTGTCAGAACAAGTAAGCACCACATGGAGAAAGCTCAGAAGCATTTCCGGTGGACAATTGCAGGCCCAGACTCCTCATACTCACCCTTCGAGATCCACATCTGCACATTTGAGATGTGCCAAAGTCATGCATAGCATGTAACAGCAAAAATGAAATGACACAGGATGAGGACTCGGATATACCTGTTGGAAAGTGCTAAGAGAGGCAAGGATGGACCCTCCAATCCAGACACTGTATTTACGTTCAGGTGGGGCAACCACCTTAATCTTCATGCTGCTTGGGGCAAGAGCAGTAATCTCCTTGCTCATACGATCCGCAATCCCAGGGAACATGGTTGATCCACCACTGAGCACAATGTTCCCATACAAATCTTTCCTAATATCGACATCACATTTCATAATCGAGTTATATGTAGTCTCATGAATTCCAGCAGTTTCCATGCCAATCAATGAAGGCTGGAAGAGGACTTCTGGACACCTAAATCTCTCAGCCCCAATAGTAATAACCTGCCCGTCTGGAAGTTCATAGCTCTTCTCTACGGCTGAGCTTGTCTTGGCAGTCTCCAGCTCCTGTTCATAGTCAAGAGCAATATATGCGAGCTTCTCCTTTATGTCCCTTACAATTTCCCGTTCTGCAGTCGTGGTAAACGAATAGCCTCTCTCAGTAAGGATCTTCATGAGAGCATCTGTGAGATCACGACCGGCGAGATCCAAACGAAGAATTGCATGAGGTAGTGCATATCCTTCATAAATTGGAACAGTATGGCTGACACCATCACCAGAGTCCAGCACAATACCTGTTAACAAAAAAAAACAGAAAAGCCCAATCAAACAAAAGATAATTTCATGTTCCCCACTTAACCAGTCACTGATACAAACCAGTGGTACGGCCACTAGCATAGAGGGACAGGACTGCCTGAATTGCGACATACATTGCAGGTGCGTTAAACGATTCAAACATGATTTGAGTCATCTTCTCTCTATTTGCCTTGGGGTTAAGAGGAGCTTCAGTTAAAAGTATCGGGTGCTCCTCGGGAGCTACACGGAGTTCATTATAGAAGGTATGATGCCAAATCTTTTCCATGTCATCCCAATTGCTGACAATTCCATGCTCGATTGGATACTTCAAAGTGAGAATACCCCTTTTGGACTGGGCCTCATCACCAACATAGGCATCTTTTTGGCCCATCCCAACCATAACACCCGTGTGGCGAGGTCTGCCTACGATACTAGGGAACACTGCTCTAGGTGCATCATCACCCGCAAATCCAGCCTGTTTGAGAAAGGCAAGAGAAGCACAAGTCATTTTGAAGGCAATGGGCAGAATCAAAGCTTTAAAAAAATACTTCAAGCTTCAAACAAGAAAGAATTGCCAAATTGACTGACCTTGACCATTCCAGTTCCATTGTCACAAACAAGAGGTTGGATATCTTCAACATCAGCCATTTTCTATAAATATGAAGAAGGCACATTAAGATATAAGCAACCCTATCACTAGCGGCACATGTACTAACCCTGACTTTGATGCATGTATAAAGGGTGAACGACCCAAAGACCAAAAACTCACAATTTACAATATTTTCAGTTGCATGAGTTGTCTCTCCAATTAATTGGTAAAAGTAGAATATTTGTAAATAGCACTATCAAGAAATCAAACAATTAAAACATATTGAAGAGTTATCCGCTTCTTGGACATATACAGAGACTTAGACGTTCATAGCCTTACTTACCTTTGTTTCCATAACATTATTTATTACAGTATTTGCAAGTAATATATCAAGCAAGAAATGGAGGGCAAGACAATAGCAAAAACAACGTTAATAAAAAAAAGACGAAGCTTTTCTACTGTAGAAGCAATAGAGTGCATTACCGCATGAAAAGATGAGAGAGAAAGGTCAGATCTAACAGAGATTAATGAAGAATCACAAAATAGAATATACGATTATAGAGAGCGGATTAAAAGATCATAAAAAAGGCATATCTTTGCATACAGATAAGAACTATAATTGAAGGAATCCACAAGAATGTAAAAGAAAACCAAGTGTTGACCCAAAACAAGACACCCTTCATATCTGATTACTCTACCGATGTTGCTAAAAAATGAAGCACAAAAACAGAAAGATGACATCTTTCATGGATCGAAAAAATAAGATCGCCTAGAAAACACCGAACGGGCTGGAAATCACTGGATCCAGAACACTAAACCCTAAATCTTCAAATTTCGTCAGCAAAAGACGAGAAGAAGAAACGGAAATGGCAAGCGACGATCGATCGATGAAGGAACAGATGAACAGGTTCGGTGAAGCGGATCTAACCTGAAGGCGATTATTCGATTAAGGCGGGGCAAGGCAGGATAGGGGAAGCAGTGTCGAAGAGACGCCAAAGTCCCAGGAAATGGCAGAGACGGGAAAGTGGGTCGCTTTTACCAGGAAACATTCCTTTTTCAAATTAATTAATTAATTAATTAATAATAAAGTTATGTACCGTACGTATTGGGCTGGGCTTGACTTAGGTCATCATTGGAAGCGTCCACTTTCCTCCTCCCTCTTTTATAAGTAAATAGTTACCTTTAATCTTTGGTGACTGATATTATATATTATTAGATTAATATTATATGTATACAATTTATTAGATGATGATTTAATTTTTAATATAAGAATCAATAATATATATAAATTATTGGATAAGATTTTAAATATTTAACGATATAAGAATAAGAATGTGATCGATATTTCTATGATCAATATGGTAGTAACATGCAGCGTGACACACTTTGAACCCATATGTGGACTACATGTGTAGGACACCTCGTACATGTAGGACACAAATAATGTGTGTTCGACATCTCAAAATCACATAGGACGATATCGCAACATCATGTGAATGTTGATAGCATTTAAACATGTAAATAATTGGTTGGGTATATCATAACATTTAACATGTCACTAAATAGAATTATGATCGATTACAATAATTTAAATTTAGAAACCAATTATATTTGTTGATATGACCAATATTTCAATCAAGTACAATATAAGCTAGAAGAAAGATTATTTTGAATAATATTTTTCTATTAAAGAGATGCTATATATATAATTTGTTAGATAATGATTTAAAATTTTTAATATAAGAATAAATATAACTCATATAAAAAAAATATTATATGAGGCTTTGAATATTTAACCTGGAATGATATGGGAATAAGGATATAGTGGACATCTTATACCACATGATTGATGTGATTGCGTCATCCAGATATCTATATGGATGATATGAGTTTGACAACTCAAACTCATATAGATAACATATGTCTGACATCTTAAACTCATGCAAATGATATATGTATGATATCTCAAGACTACATAGGATAATATCTCGATATCACATGATCGAATTGACTGAGTTGTTACTATATTAACAGACTCAATATGAGATAATCACAATCAAGGAATGATGTATGTCTGATATCTTAAGACCACATAGGACAATATCTCGACATCATATGATCAAATTGGTTGAGCCATCACTATATTAACAGACTCGATATGACAATCATAATCAAGACCAACGTCATCACAAAAATATATTTTAAACTCATAACTATATAATAAAGTCCTCATATATTCAATTATTTGATACATATTCGACGTAAGTTGGTTCTATTTAATCGTGAAGTTTAGTAAACCATAACATTTGACGTCATCAAATAGGATTATGCTCGAATAACATAGTTTAGATATAGAAACCAATTGTAGGTGTTGATTTAACCAATGTTTTATAATGTTTCAACCAAGTAAAACATTACCCACATGAAAGATTATTCTGAACAAAATTTTTCTATTGAAGAGACCCCAAAGACTTTTGGTAACTAATACCATGAATAATAAATAAATAAAGAATTATGTACACTATGTATTGGAATTTATTTGACTTTAGGCCATTAGTATCGTCCACCATCCCCTCTCTCTCTATAATAAGTAAGCTGGTTGAACTTTTACGTTTGGTGAGTGATATGATATGCTATTACCAGATTAATATTATATATATATATAATTTTTTAATGATGATTTGAATTTTTCAAAGTAAAGATAAATGCAACACATATTAAAAATTATTGGATGAGATTTTAAATATTTAAATTAATATGACATGGGAATAAAGATATGACTAACACATTTGATAGCTCATACATATATGAATAATAAATATTTAACACCTCAAACTCACGTAGGACCTAACCTCAAACTCATATAAAGATGCTTGTCCTACACTTTAGAATCACACGAATGATATGTTTGACACCTTGAGACCACATAAGACGATATCTCAATGCCACATGATCGAATTGGCCAGGCTATAACAGACTTGACATGACACGATAATAATTAAGGCCAAAAGAAATCTATAGCCACTCCCTATAATAAATATCGATCATGAGAGTAACAATCCTAAGAGTTCACTATAAAAAAGTTCGCATATGCGTTCTCTATACTCTTAAATATAGCTTTAAAACTATTTTCAAATTCTTTGAATCTTTACCTAATTTATCGAAAATACTCTTGACCTAATTTTATAAGATTTGACAGTCTTAATATCAAATAAACTGATCACATATCAAGATCAAACTAAGTTAGACATAGAAGAAGACCATGGTTAAGACATATCATTCATTAGCATAATCATAATGGATGAAATTATGGCATCAATGTTTTAATCTAAAATAAAATTAATGGCATCCGAATCGTAAAAAAAAAGATTATGGCATCAATGTTTTAATCAATTAATCTAAAAAATTATTTGTTAGCATAATCATAATGGATGAAATTATATTTTGAGCTCATGATGTTATGATAAAGGCCTTATCTATTAAAGTAGTTGATATATATTACATATACATTGGTTCCATTTAATTGTGTAAATGATTGGTTGTGTATATCGTAACATTTAACATGTTATTATGTTTGATTAACATAATTTAAATTTAGAAACAAATTGAAGGTGTTGATATGACTAGTGTTTCAATAACGTAAAACACTACATAGAGAAAAGATTATTCTTGATAATATTTTTCTATTAAAGAGACGTGAAAGTATAACAATTTTTTTCTAATTCAACATACCCAATATGCATGATTAGAGTATGATATCATTTTAAAAGCAAAAGATATCATTTACTAAACAAAATGATAGGGCTTCGCTTGTACATAGTGATTTTGATACATATACATAATTATAATCTCTAACTAAAAGAAAAACACACATATGCAATATGTTAAAAAGTTATATATATATATACAAATGGTCATACATCATCGTCCAAATCTGCACTAGCATGAGCTTGCACGTGCTCACTTCTCGCTCTAATCACTTACGTGGGTTATTATTATTTTTTCTTACGAAATATACTCTATAATGTAATCACTCAATAAGTATAAGTTTTTATAATTTTATTTTGATGAGCATATATCATGTCATATATATAATATTTAAAATTATCAACATGAGATATTTAATAGTAAATATTTTATCCTATGACTTCGTCAGTAAATTTTATTAGTTATAGGTGCCATATAAGTCAATCATGTGAGTGGCGATACCTGTGATACATTGCATAGAACTCTTTGTTTATTATTACTAGCATTTTCTCACATTATCTAGATAAATATTGTGATGTCCTTGAATCTGTGCAATGGGAATCAGATCATGATAAGATTATGATAATATAACCGATATACCTTTAAACACAGATCCTAAATCATCCTGGTCATAGGTGTTGGGATCTAGAGCGACACTAAGAGGGGGGTGAATTAGTGCAGCAGTTAATAACAATAAATTTGACTATTCAAACAAGTTCGCACATTGAAAATTTCGTAGGACAAAATGCTTTGGGAAAATTTATGTGATAAAAATATGTTTCGATGAAAATTGATCTCGATTGCACGTATTGAAAGATGTAAAGCTTGAAGCCATTTGCAAGAATGAGAAGAGGAGGTGGAGCAAATAAAGTAAAGGCTTGCAGCTATATAAATGACAATAAGTAAATGCAAACCTAATTTTATAGTGGTTCGGTCATACGACCAATGTCTATTCCCGATTCCTCTTCACTTAAGGCCACCGGCTTTCCACTAGCTACCTTCCTTCTAATGGACGAAGACAAGCTCCCTTTTATAGCTCTCTCTCCTTTTGACGGGCTTAGGAGGTAACTCTTACAAGCACTAACACACTCCTCTCTTGAATACAAATGAAGACTAAATGAGAGAAAGGATTTTAACAGAGTTTTCCTACTTTTTGATTCAGTGTGCTTGTGTAATCAATCCAGGGATGAGAGAGGTTTTTATAGGCTCCAATCTGATTCAAACTTGAAGCAAAAAACCTTCCCATCCTGGGTTTACCAAGTACTGGTAGTACCATCGCCAGTTTGACCTTGACACTGGTGGTACCACTACTTGACACACTGACATGGTCAGTGTATTGGACGGTACCACCGCCCAGGTACTCTATCATTGAGTGGTACCATCGTCCAGTCTGGTGTCCAATATAACTTGGGGAGCTAGACTTAGGCGATGCCACCGCCCCAATTTGGCGGACCACTAGATAGGTCCAGCACTCCTGGTTGGGCCTTAAACCCGGTCTAAACCAGTCCAATACCAGGCCCAATTGGCCCCTACCAGGATTATAGGATTAACACTTAATCCTAACCCTGATTATATGCTAACTACAAAATTAAAGATATTTTCTAAGCTAATATAAAGTCTGAAAAGTCAAGACTTCTTTTGGTGAGCTTCTAGCGAATTTCCGATAGTTTTTCGACGAACCCTCGGACACCATTCTGTGGACTCCCGGTAAGCTCCTAGACTTCACGATGACCTTGGCGAGTTCTGACGAGCTTCTTCGGTAAGCTATGATCTTTCTCAGCAAGCTTTGTAAACTTTCAACGAATCTTTCTAGTGAACTTTCGAAAATCCTTTAGCAAGCTCCCTACTCATTCTCGGCCAGTTCCGGTAGCACTCTCGATGAATCTTCGGACTTCCGTCGAACTCTCGAACTCCCAACGATTCCATCGCTCTTGACTCTGGCACTTGTTTCGCTTTATGTCTTCATCGTTGATAGGTCAAGTACCCGCGTCGCCCGCTCATGGGTAGCGCTCTACTGTCACATCATCATAAAAGCTGAGGTGGTGGACCGCCTCAGCTTAGCTCAATAATCCCCTGGCCATATCAGAACGGGTGCCCGACTAGGGCACAAGATGTCACCCTCTGAGCCACGTCCTTTCACAGGTGTGGGCGCCGTCCCGGGAAGCCCAAAGACGTCACCGACATGACCCCACCAAGAATGCCCTCATACAGGCGCAAGCACTTAGGAGTAGCACCCACCTAGAGAGCCTGGGAAGGCGCCTTCATAGCGCCGTTCCAGAAAGCCCGGGACTGAGCCCCTGAATGTTGCATAGAGACCTGAGGCGACACGGTGCTATACCCCGGGAGTTAGCCCTCCCTCCAATATAAAAACCCCCAGACCATGCTGTGGAGGGGGATCTTCTTCTTCTTCCTCGGCTTCTTCTACTTTGTCTAAAAGTAAAATCTTCCACAATGATATACTAACTTAACCATCGGAGGGGTCGGGTCACATCTTCCCGACTCGACCTGCGTGCAAGAGCCGGAGAACTCGAGGTGAGCCGCATTCGGAAAGGAAGCTTCCTCCTGAAGCCGACCAAGGATCTACCTCGATCAACCCAATGCCTGCAGTCAACTCTAAAGTTACTCAAGGAGATCTCGGTGCATACGGATCCAAACCCAGTCATGCTGACTCAACGGCCACGACATAAAGATACTAACAAATTGGCGCTAGAAGGAGGGCCCGATGTCGCAAGGTCAGCCCAATCCAATCCTTAGTGTCTGAGCAATGTTGCTCGGCCAGCCATGTGCAGCGAATAATTGCTTAGTTCAGTTGGTGTCCAAGCAGCTACTTGGCCAAACAAAGCCCGAGCCATGTCGCTCGACTAAACAGCCCGAGCTACGTCGCTCGGCCAAACCAAGCCCGAGCCATGCCGCTCGGCCAAACAAAGCCTGAGCCACGTCGCTCAGCCAAACGAAGCCTGAGCTATATCGCTCGACCAAACCAAGCTCGAGCCACGTCGCTCAACCAAATAAAGCCCGAGCCACACCGCTTGGCCAAACCAAGCCTGAGCCACGCCGCTCGGCCAAACAAAGCCCGAGCCACGTCGCTCGGCCAAACAAAGCCCGAGCTACATCGCTTGGCCAAACCAAGCTTGAGCCACGCCGATCGGCCAAACAAAGCCTGAGCCATGCCGCTCGACCAAACCAATCCCGAGCCACGCCGCTCGGCCAAACAAAGCCCGAGCCATGCCGCTCGGCCAAACCAAGCCCGGGCCAACCGCTCTGCCAGACTAAGCCCGAGCCACGCCGCTCGGCCAAACAAAGCCTAAGCCACGTCGCTCGGCCAAACAAAGCCCGAGCCATGCCGCTCGACCAAACCAAGCCTGAGCCAAGTCGCTCGACCAAACAAAGCCTGAGACACGCCGCTCGGCCAAACCAAGCCTGAGCCACGCTGCTCTGCCAAACAAAGCCCGAGCCACGCCGCTTGGCCAAACCGAGCCCAAGCCACATTGCTCGGCCAAACCGAGCCCGAGCAACGCCGCTCGGCCAAACCAAGCTCGAGTCATGCTCCTCGATCACACGATGCCCGAGTCATGTGCTAGTCATATGTGCCCTGCAAGCCAATCACACGAGTGATGGCACTTGTGACTTGATATGCACTTTTTCTCTTTGCTTATTATTAGGCATTTTATCACTTTATCTTACGTGTTGCATATATTGTAATGTCCTTGGATCTGTGCAATGGGAATCGGATCGTGATGAGAGCATGATAATGAGACCGATTCACTTTTAAACACAGATCCTGAATTATCCTGGTCATAGGTTACTCGAGAAGGACATCGAGATAACCGAACAAACTGGTGTGCTATATACCCATCCATATGATGGAGGTAGCTGGTCTTATAGCTACTCATGTGGGGACACTAAAGGTACAGTGTAGGTGCTCATTGGGGAATGAGTTCACTAATTGATCCACCTATGGAATGCTGGATGGTTATTGATACCTCACGTCATACAGCGATTCCGTAGTCCCAGTAGTGTATATGGTCCTTAGACTTGAGACACCAAGGATTTTCTGTATAAGTACTCCACTCTTTGATAACAGACTTATAGGTTTGGAAAGTTCCAGATCTAGTACAACCGGTTATTGGGAGTGGTAGCCAACCTTACAAAGGCTATTGAGTGTCAATAGAGGATCATCCGCACTTGGTATCATGAGAGGAATATCCCATGTGTTCTTGCTCGAACAAATCCTTGGCCAAGGTTATTCGGATTGAGAGAGAAAGAGTTCTCCGAGAGAATCCGACAAGAGCAAGACTCGAGGAGAGACCGTATGGGCCTGACAGCACCATGCCCGGTATAGGGTCTCTGGGATATTGGATGGATGAGGGACTATAGATACATGGTAACTGAGGACAGATAGGTCCAAAGGATTGGATTCCCCTGTATCGTCTGGGGGTCACGGTGTAGTGGCCTGGTACGTCTACAGTCGATGAGTTGGGTGAATTATTATAGAGATAATAATTCACTAAGTCAGAAAGAGTTCTGATAAATATGACTCACTACTAGCTCGATATTGGGCCTAGAGGGTCACACACATATGGTAGGTATTGCGACGAGTAGAGGTTCGGATATGAGATATCTGCTGAACCCCCTATCTTATTGGATATCCATTAAGCCCTTGAATTATTGGATTTTGAGATAAGATCTAATAATTGCTAATAAGAGATTATTGGGTAGAGACCCACTAATCCAAGAGGCTTGGATAATTGGATGGAGATCTAATACCCAATATGGTAAAAGATCCATTAGGATTTTCAAGGGGCCTCTATAAATAGGAGGGAACCAAAGCTCTATAGGCTGAGGGTTTCTTTTGATAGCCACCTCCTGTTCTCCTCTTCCCAGAGAGAGAGGTGCATCGTCGCAGTTTCTGTCATGTGGATACCACTAGAGAGGAGGACACTTGACCTCCTTCATCCTCTCTTACAGATCTGCAGGGATTCAGGGATATACAATCTCCCTAGGTACTTTCTTTTACACATGCAGTTTTTCGTGGATTTGTTTTGATGCACCAATCTTTGCACGATGACGGAAACTTTCTACAGGAAATCTGGGGTGTTTTGTTTTTGTTCTTCCGCTGCACATGAGATGTCGCTCCCATTGTAGATTTTCCAATATCATGCTCCTCGGTCGCACACTACTTGAGCCTCGCCTCTCGGTCGCATGCTACCCAAGTCATGCCCCTCGGTCATACGCTACCCGAGTCATGCTCCTCGGTCGAAAGTTACCCGAGACATGTCCCTCGGTCACACGTTGCCTGAGTCTTGCTCCTCGGTCGTAAGCTGCCCGAGTCATGCACCTCGATCGTAAGCTACCCGAGTTATGCCTCTCGGTCGCAAGCTACCCAAGCCTTGCCTCTTGACCGCACGCTGCCCGAGTCATGCTCCTCGATCGCATGCTACCCGAGCCTTGCCTCTCGGTCATAAGCTGCTTGAGTCATGCTCCTTGGTTACACGTTGCTCGAGCCTCACCTCTCGATCGTAAGCTGCCCAAATCATGCCCCTCGGTCACACGCTGCCCGAGTCATGCTCTCGATTACATGCTGCCTAAGCCTTGCCTCTTGGTCATAAGTTGCTCGAGTCATGCTCCTCGGTCACATGCTGCCCGAGTCATGCTTCTCGGTCGCACACTGCCCGAGCCTCGCCTCTCGATCGTAAGCTACCCGAGTAATGCTCCTCGATCGCATGCTGCCCGAGCCTTGCCTCTCGGTCATAAGCTGCTCGAGTCATGCTCCTCGGTCATACGCTACCCAAGCCATGCACCTCGGTCGCAAGTTGCCCGAGTTATGCCTCTCGGTTGCAAGCTGCCTGAGCCTTGCTTCTCGGTCGCATGCTGCCCGAGTCATGCTCCTCGATCGCATGTTGCCCAACCCTTGCCTCTCGATTGCAAGTTGCTCGAGTCATGCTCCTCGGTCACACACTGCCCGAGTCATGCTCCTCGGTTGCACGCTGCCCGAGCCTCGTCTCTCGGCCGTAAGCTGCCCGAGTCATGCCTCTCGGTTGCAAGCTGCCCGAGTCATGCTCCTTGATCGCACGATGCTTGAGCCTTGCCTCTCGGTCGTAAGCTGCTTGAGTCATGCTCCTCAGTCACACGCTGCCCAAGCCATGCATCATGGTCGCAAGCTCCCCGAGTTATGCCTCTCGGTCACAAGCTGCCCAAGCCTTGCCTCTCGGTCGCACACTGCCCGAGTCATGCTCCTCGATCGCATGCTGCCCGAGCCTTGCCTCTCGATCGTAAGTTGCTCAAGTCATGCTCCTCGGTCACATGCTGCCCGAGCCTCACCTCTCGGTTGCAAGCTACCCGAGTCATGCCCCTCGGTCATACGCTACCCGAGTCATGCTCCTCGATCGCATGCTGCCCAAGCCTTGACTCTTAGTCGCAAGCTGCTCGAGTCATGCTCCTCAGTCACACGCTGCCCGAGTCATGCTCCTTGGTCGCACGTTGCCCGAGCCTCGCCTCTCAGTCGTAAGCTGCCCGAGTCATGCCCCTCGGTCACAAGCTACCCGAGTCATGCTCCTCGGTCGCAAGCTGCCCGATTCATGCCCCTTGGTCATACGTTGCCCGAGTCACACTCCTTGGTCGCAAGCTGCCCGAGTCATGCTCCTCGGTCGTAAGCTGCCCGAGTCATGTCTCTTACACGCAAACTAACTAAGCCATGCCCCTTGATCGCACGCTACCCGAGTCATGCTCCTTGATCGCTTGCTGTCCGAGCCTTGCTTCTTGGTCGTAAGCTGCTTGAGTCATGCTCCTCGGTTGCACGCTGCTCGAGCCTCGTCTCTCGGTCGTAAGCTGTTCAAGCCTTGCCTCTCGATCGCAAGCTGCTCGAGCCTTGCCTCTCGGTCGCAAGCTACTCAAGTCATGCTCCTCGGTCACACATTACCCGAGTCATGCTCCTCGGTCGCATGCTGCCCGAGCCTCGCCTCTCGGTCACAAGCTGCCCGAGTCATGCCTCTCAATCGTAAGTTGCCCGAGTCATGCTCGTCGATCGCACGCTGCCTGAGCCTTGCCTCTCGGTCACAAGCTGCTCGAGTTATGCTCCTCGGTCACATGCTGCCCAAGCCATGCACCTCGGTCGCAAGTTGCCCGAGTTATGCCTCTCGGTCGCAAGCTGCCCGAGCCTTGCCTCTCGTCCGCACACTGCCCGAGTCATGCTCCTTGATCGCATGCTGCCCGAGCCTTGCCTCTCGTTCACAAGCTACTCGAGTCATGCTCCTCGGTCACACGCTGCCCGAGCCTTGCCTCTCGGTCGCATGCTACCCAAGTCATGCCCCTTGGTCACACATTGCCCGAGTCATGCTCCTTGATTGCATGCTACTTGAGCCTTGCCTCTCAATCGCAAGCTGCTCGAGTCATGCT
The DNA here is from genome assembly GCA_024322285.1 of Musa beccarii. Lineage (NCBI taxonomy): Eukaryota > Viridiplantae > Streptophyta > Magnoliopsida > Zingiberales > Musaceae > Musa > Musa beccarii. The sequence goes on along the minus strand of CM044400.1, from coordinate 41,853,751 downwards.
CCTCGGTCACACACTACCTGAGTCATGCTCCTCGATCGCACGTTGCTCGAGCCTCGCCTCTCGGTCGTAAGCTACCCGAGTCATGCCCCTCGATCACATGCTGCCCGAGTCATGCTCCTTGGTCGCAAGCTACCCGAGTCATGCCCCTCGGTCACACGTTGCCCGAGTCACGCTCCTCGGTTGCAAGCTGCCCGAGTCATGTCTCTCAGACGCAAGTTGCCTGAGCCATCCCCCTCGATTGCACGCTACTCGAGTCATGCTCCTCAATCGCACGCTGCCCGAGCCTTGCCTCTCGGTCGCAAGCTGCTTAAGTCATGCTCCTCGGTCGTAAGTTACCCGAGCCTTGCCTCTCGGTCGCAAGCTACCCGAGCCTTGCATCTCGGTTGCAAGTTGCTCGAGTCATGCTCTTCGGTCACATGCTGCCCGAGTCATGCTCCTCGATCGCACGCTGCCCGAGTCATGCCTCTCGGTCGCAAGCTACCTGAGTCATGCTCCTTGATCGCACGTTGCTCGAGCCTTGCCTCTCACTCGCAAGCTACTCGAGTCATGCTCCTCGATCATATGCTACCTGAGCCTTGCCTCTTAGTTGCAAGTTGCTCGAGTCATGCTCCTCGGTCACACGCTACTCGAGTCATGCTCCTCGGTCGTATGCTGCCCGAGCCTCGCCTCTTGATCACAAGTTGCCCGAGTCATGCCTCTCGGTCGCAAGCTGCCCGAGTCATGCTCTTCGATTGCACGCTGCCTGAGCCTTGCCTCTCGGTTGTAAGCTGCTCGAGTCATGCTCCTCGGTCACATGCTGCCCAAGCCATACACCTCGGTCGCAAGCTGCCCGAGTTATGCCTCTCGGTCGCAAGCTGCCCGAGCCTTGCCTCTTGGCCACACATTGCCCGAGTCATGTTCCTCGATCGCATGCTGCTCGAGCCTTGTCTCTCGGTTGCAAGCTACTCAAGTCATGCTCCTCGGTCACACGCTGCCAAAGCCTCACCTCTTGGTCGCAAGCTTCCCGAGTCATGCCCCTCGATCACACACTGCCCGAGTCATGCTCCTCGATTGCATGTTGCTCGAGCCTTGCCTCTCGGTTGTAAGCTACTCGAGTCATGCTCCTTGGTCACACATTGCCCGAGTCATGCTCCTCGGTCGCACGTTGCCCGAGCTCCGCCTCTCAGTTGCATGCTGCCCGAGTCATGCTCCTCGATCACACGCTACTCGAGTCATACTCCTCGATCGCAAGCTGCCTGAGTCATACCCCTCGGTCACATGCTGCCCGAGTCACACTCCTCGGTTGCAAGATGCCCGAGTCATACCTCTCAGACACAAGTTGCCTGAGCCATGCCCCTTGGTCACAAGCTGCCCGAGCCATGTTGCTCGGCCAAATCAATGCCCGAGCTATGATGTTCAGCCAGTCTAATCTCTAGTATCCGAGCAGATTGCTCAGCCAGCCATGTGCAGCGAATCGCTTCTTGGTTCAGTCAAGGTCTGAGCAGTTGCTCGACCAAACGAAGCTGCAGCAATGACTTTGCATTACCGAGGAGGGAGGTGATTTTCTCTTGTTGTCCTATGCGAACCATTGTCCATAAGCCCCCTCGAACCTCGTAGGTGGCCAAACCAAATGAAGGAAGAGAGATGCAGTCCCACTCCTCTTCAAGTTTCGCTTCGTTCTTTCCAGCTCCGAACGAGGAGGATATAAAGGAAACCAACATAGTCCGAGCAGTACTACTCAGCCAAGCTAGCGCCCATGTAGCGTTGCTCGACTGGTAATGTGTAGTAAGTCACTGCTCAGTTCGGTCAATGTCCGAGCAACTGCTTAGCCAAACAAGGGTCGAGTAACGTTGCTCGGCCAAGCCATTGCCTGAGCAGTGCTGCTTGACCAAGCCAGTGCGCGCCTGAGCAGCACAGCTCGGCCAATCATGTGCGATCAGTCACTACCTGATTCGGTCAGTGTCCGAGCAGCTAAGCCTGAGCCACGTTGCTCGGCCAAGCAAAACCCGAGCCATGCTGCTCGAACAAACAAAGCCCGAGCCACACCGCTCGGCCAAACAATGCCTGAGGCATGCCACTCATCTGCAGGTCACCCGTGTCGCCGGATCAATCGCCGATCATCGAACCAACCTGACTGACTATCCTCCGAGAAACCTCTCCAATACCAACTAGAAGTCAAAACTAATGACCTCAGCTCCAAGAGACAAAAGCCACGCCCTGGGTCCTCCCCAACAAAGAACCGGACGCATGGTTTTCTCCGGGGGGGAGAATGATAGGGCGCATACCGACACCACCCTCCCATCGGTGGCGCCCCATCACCACGTTGGCATGAAGGCCAAGGTGGCAGGCCACATCAGCATTGCACCATCTCGGAAAGCTCGGGACGGCGCCTCAACAACTTTACCGAGCACGTGCCCGTACAAGTACGGGCACCGTCCCGGAAAGCTCAGGACGACGTCTCGATAGCTTTACCGAGCACGTGCCCGTATAAGTACGAGCGTCGTCCTCCACAGTGTCGCCCGAAAACTCGGGATGGTACTCCATAACACATCGGGGTCAGCACTCCTTCGGTATAAGAACCCTAGACTGGCACCACTCTGGGGGGACTTTCTTTTTGAACACTCATCTCCCTCTTGCCACGCTAACTTAAGCTTCGGAGGAGTTGGGTCGGGAAACCCCAACCCGACCTGCCTGCAGGAACCGGAAGGCGGGCAGTGGGCTGACCAATGGAAGGAGGCATCATCCCCGAGTAGGTAGACGATCCACTTCACCTGACCTGACGCTGATTTCCCATTCGGAGATCAACCAAGGTGACCCCAGCACATCCGGACCCAACCTTGCCATGCTGACTCATCGGCCACGGCGTAAAGGTACACTCATCGGCCACGGCATAAAGGTACATAGACTGCCCAAGCCGTGCACCTCAACCACAGACTGCCTGAGTAGTGCACCTCGTCCGCAGACTGCTCGAGCCGTGCACCTCGACCGCATACTGCCCGAGCCATGCACCTCGGCCGCATACTGCCCGAGCCGTGCACCTCGGTCGTAGGTTGCCTGAGTCGTATACCTCGGCCACAGACTGCCCGAGCCACATACCTCGGTCGTAGAATGCCCGAGTCATATACCTCGGCCGCAGACTGCTCGAGTCGTGCACCTCGATTGTAGACTGCCCAAGTCATGCACCTCGTTCGTAGACTGCCTGAGTCATGCACCTTGATCGCAAACTGCCCGAGCCGTGCACCTCTGCTGCATACTACCCGAGCCGTGCACCTCGGCCGCAGGTTGCCCGAGTCGTGCACCTCGGCCACAGACTTCCCGAGCCATGCACCTCGGCCGTAGACTACCCGAGTCGTATACTTCGGCAGCGGGCTGCCCGAGTCGTACACCTCAGCCATAGATGACCCTATCGTACACTCCAAAATCTTCTCAATAATAGCACAAAAGGCAAACCGGAAGTCTCAGCTTCGGGGAACAAAAGCCACCACGCCTCGGCTTCCCCCCACCAAGAGTCGATGCATGGCTTCCTTCTGGGGGGTGAATGATAGGTCAAGTATTCGCGCTGCCCGCTCATGGGTAGCGCTCTACTGTTGCATCAGTATAAAAGCTGAGGTGGTGGACCACCTCAGCTTAGCTCGACGATCCCCTAGCCGGACCAGAACAGGCACTGACCAGGGCACAAGATGTCACCCTCCGAGCCACGTCCTTGCACGAGCGTGGGTGCCATCCCGGGAAGCCTAGAGACGACACTGACATGACCCTACCAGGAATGCCCTCATGCGGGTGCAAGCGCCGAGGGGTAGCGCTGCCCCAGAGAGCCCGGGACGGCGCTTTCATAGCGCCATTCCAGAAAGCCTAGGACTGAGCCCCTGAACCTCGCACGGAGACTCGAGGCGGCACGGTGCTACACCCCGGGAGTCAGCCCTCCCTCCAGTATAAAATCCCCTAGACCATGCTGTGGAGGGGGATCTTCTTCTTCTTCCTCAGCTTCTTCTACTTTGTCCAAAAGTAAAACCTTCCACATTGATTTACTAACTTAACCGTCGAAGGGGTCGGGTCGCATCCTCCCGACCCGACCTGCGTGTAGGAGCCAAAGAACCCGAGGCGAGCTACGTTCGGAAAGGAAGCTTCCTCCTAAAGCTGACCGAGGATCTACCTTGATCAACCCAACGCCTACGGTCAACTCTAAAGTTAGTCAAGGAGATCTCGGCGCATATGGATCCGAACCCAACCGTGCTGACTCAATGGCCACGGTATAAAGGTACTAACAATCATTATTATAGTTAATCCTGCATACTAAGTAAATCTTAACCCTACTTCAATCTAGATAATTGTTACATGAATCAACATCATGTTGCTCGGCACGTCATTGGTTGGCACTTCGTCTAGTTCTTCGGCGCACCATCCTCTCTTGCGACCTATTGCCCAATCAACGGTTGACCTCCTTAACCCTAATCTCTTTGGCGTAACACCACTCTTCTTGGCTCGATGCTCAATGTCCGAAGCCTTCTGCCGATTGTCTACCGGACCTCCGGCTCGATGTCTAATATCTTGACGTGATTTCCTCCGGCACAACGTTGATTCATTCTGTGTCAATTGTCTAATCCTGATCGATAGTAGACCTGCATCACTCAAAACATAGTTAAACAACTAAACATAATTAATTAGTTTCATCATCAAAATCTGAGACTCAACAGTCTCCCCCTTTTTGATGATAACAACTAATTGATGACTAACGGAGTTAACCTTAACTCCTCGGAGTTTAACCAAACTCCCCTATCAATATGCCATATTGATAGAATACTTAGATTATGCCAAATCTAAGTTACATTCATCACATATTATGAAAAATATCAAAACATCATGCAAATATTTCAAACTATTATTACAATGCATGAAGTCATCAATCTACTTCTCCCCCAACAAAAAAGAAAAGTTGCATCATAGCTAATTTAAAAGATATGCAAGTTTTACAATAATACTAGCTATCAATCTAGATGTTCAACATACATCATTTTAAAACATTCAATTATGGTAAGTTTTTAAGGATATGTAATCATGACAATTCAACACTTGTTTCTTATGTAAGTTTGCATTTTGCTTTTCTTGAATTCGCAAGGTAGCAATTTTTTATATTCAAGATAGCAAGTTATTTTCCTCTTTTGTAGGCTAGCAAGATAGCAAATTTGCACTTTGATTTCTTTGTGATATGCCAAGCTAGCAATTTTATCTCCCCTTTATCATTATTAAGAGAAAGGGAAAATGTAATATTGTAATTTATTTCTTTTTTCATCAAATTTTCAAATCATAACAAATGAGATATAAAAAAAATGAATATTGACAAATGTTTCAATCATCAAAATTTAAGTCATGAATATGAATTCAACAAGCTAGCTCTCTCTTAGTTTTTGTTAAAATAAAGTGGACTGAATGGCTAAAAATTTCAATCATTATAGAATCCATATAAAGAAATCATGTCATGATATCAAGAAAATTCAAGAAGGATATGATTCATTTGATAAATCTTTTTAATAAAGCAAAAGAATTATACCACCAAGGATCATGCTAAAAATATATCAATATCATAGATCATGTCATGATTTGTGATTCATCATAAAGCAAGTTAATTTTTAATCATCTCATAAGGCATGCAAGCCAAGGTACTCATGTAATTTCTAAATCATGAAAGATATGATATCAAAGCTCTAGAAAATCAAGAAAAACATGATTCATTTGACAAATCCTTTTAATAATGATTCATCATAAAGATATCAAGATCATATTTCATAAAGAAGAATTTCAATCATGAAGATATCAAGATCACGATATAGATAAAAATTCTCTTAAAAGGTTCATGTTTAAAAAGGAATTCAAGTTGTAATTATCAAGATCATGAATCATAAATATTTTCTTTAACAAAGAATCACATGAGCACTTGATTATTTCATAAGAAATCTCAATGCATCATGATTTATAAATTCTTTCTCTATAACATGAATCATAGGAGGTATAATAGCAATGATGTCAATCATGATTCATTTGGTAGCAAATAGCAAAAAGAACAATTTGTTTTATGCATAAGAAATCTCAATAAGATCACATTTCATAAGAAATTTCAAGTATCAAATATCAAGTAATAATCACGTTTCTTGAAATTTCTTAAGTCAAGAAGTCAAAAGAAAGTTCATGATTCGGTTGAAACAAAATCTCATTCAAGTCAATTCATCAACTCAAAACTCATAATCAAATTATCATTTTTAAGATTCATAACATGAATAAGGTTATTAGAATATCATCAAAATCTCATTCATAATTCAAGTGATTTACAAAATATCATAAATGAATTTATCACTTGTCTTTCATGAAAAAAAAATCAAAAAACTTTTAGAGATAGTAAAATTTCAAGAATCATATATTTTTTTTTATGATTAATTTCATTTAAGTATGCCTTTGTCTTTTAATGTCAAATTGAGACAATCATGAAAGTTCAAGATGTAAAAGCAAAATTTTGTAAAATAAATCATAATATGTATTATCGTATAAATCCGAAATTAAGTTTCAAGAGAAATTACTAAGACCAAAAACATGATACACACATTTGTTTTCAAAACATTCATCATGATTATTTTTAAGAGATTCATATGATTCATAAAATGAATTCATTCACTTCAATAGGATAGAAAATGTAATATCTTTTTATGTATTTTATCCTATAATCATGCCTTTGCCTTTAGTAAAAACAAGTATCAATATTCAAGAGCGAAAAGACAAATTTCATAAAATAATTCATCAAGCATGATTCCATAACTTTCAAGCATGATAACATCCTTTTAATATCGAGATATTCATTATCAAGTATGATTTCAAAAGGTATATTCAAGATTTTTATTCGAAAGCCATGTATCATCATACAAATTGGATATTATTATCAAAATCTTTTGTTCGAAAATTTTATTTAGAGCAATGTAGATTAATTACATGTAAGTATGCTCAAGTCCTCTTTTTATAAAAATTGTGTATCAAGTTTAAGATCGAAAAGGTGATTTCATCAAAGCCATCAAGAACAAAAACATAAAACATAAAAATATCATGATAGCACATTTTCTATTTTTATGTGTTTTATTTCATGTGATTGATCTTATACGAGTATATTCAGATATTTCATATGAAAGCCATTATTATATAAATTCAAAATACAAGTTTTGTTATTAAACCCATTAAGATCAAATACATCACATATAAAACATCATGATAGTGCATTTTCTCATTTTTATGAGTTTCAATTTAAGTGATTTGTGTTGAATCTCGGATTTTGATGATGAAGCCAATTGATAGGTTATTTGATCTAATCTATATTATTGAGATAAGTGTGTAGGATTAACTACAATAGTATGAAGACATAAAGTAAATTACCAAAGTCAAGTTGTTTGGAGTTCGAGAGTCCACCGGAAGTCCAAAGGATCATTGGAAGTACTGCCGGAACCAACCGAGAAAGAATCAGGGACTTGCCGAAGGTTTTAGAAGTTCGTCGGAAAGATCGTCGGAGGTTCGCGAAGTTCATCGAGAAGGTTCAGAAGCCTACCAAAGATTCATCGAACTTGCCACAAGTCCGGGAGCCTACTGGGAGTCCGTCAGAAGAAATCCAAGGGTGCGTTGGAAGTCCGCCGGAGGCTCGTCGAAAGAAAACTCGAAGCTGGTAGTTTAGTCTTTACTTAGAATTATATCTAAATTTCACAGTTAGCACATAATTAGGGTAAGGATTAGGTAATAATCTTGTTTAACCCTGGTAGGGGCTAACTGGGTCTTGTCTAAATTGAATTAGGTTGGATTCAAGGCCCATTTAGAAGTTCTGGACCAGGTCTGGTGGTGGCACCGCCCCGAGAATAACTTCCCAAATTGTCTGGGCAGTGATACCGCCCTAGGTCAGCGGTGGTATCGCAGGCAATTATTACCTACCAGTAGTGGTACCGCTTGACAGGTGGTGGTACCATTAGTTCATAGAGCCCGAAGACTCTATCAGGCAGTGGTACTACCAGTATGGGTGGTGGTACCGCCTAGTACACTAATAGAGCAGGGTGAACAGGCGATGGTACTACCAGTACTTAAAAATCCGAGATGTGACTCTTTTTGGCTCTATTTTTGAAAGCCAATTGAGTCTATAAATACCCCTCTTTCCTCTGCTGGTAAAGCACCTTCAAAGTAGTTGAAAACTTAGTCAAAGCTATAGCAAAATTTTATTTCGATAGCTCAAGTGTTTACCTCCCTCTTTCTCTTTGTCAAAAATCTGTAAAAGAGTGAACAACTTGTAAAAGTTTATAAGAGGAGTGTTTGGTCCTTCCCCTTCAAAGAAGTTTGATAGTGGAAGTTGGGAGCCTCATCGAAGAAGGCTTCGGAAGTGGACGTAGGTCATTTGACCAGACCACTATACATCGCTGTGTACTTTAGATGTGTGAGTTTTAAATTCTGCATCTTACTTTTACTTGCTGCAAATCATTGGGTCTTCTTCTCCCTACTCTCAATTGCATTCACTCGAACTACTTTAATCAAAACTTCTTTCATCGAATTTAAATTTCCTTACGAACCAACTATCTCTGAAATCAGTTTCAAGTTTACGAGTTTTAATCTGCTGCACTAATTCACCCCCCCCCTCCTTAGTGCCGCTCAAATCTTAACAATTGGTATCAGAGCCTGGTCACTCTCATTTGGTTTAAAACCCAAGAGAGATAGCTTATTTCGATATGCAAGAGGGTCATTCTATTACACGTTCACATATGTTTAATGGGTTGGATTACACATATTGGAAGACTCGTATGAAGATTTTTTTGATTTTCATGGATTTCGAGCTTTAGAATATCATTAAAAATGAATTTCAAAAATCTTCTAATCTAATGAGCGAATGGAATGAATCGAAAAGAAGGTTTTTGCTTTAAATGCAAAGGCTATGAATACCTTATTTTGTGCACTTGATAAAAATAAGTTTAATCGAGTTTTGATTTGTGAATCGGCTTTTGATATTTGGCGTACTCTTGAAATCACTCATGAAGGAACTAGCCGAGTAAAAGAGTCCAAAATAAATCTCTTAGTGTATTCTTATGAACTATTTCGAATGAAATCAAGTGAGTCCATCGGAGACATGTACACCAATTTCACGGATACCGTCAATGGACTCAAAGCACTTGGCAAAGGTTTTTCTAATTTCGAACTTGTAACTAAAATTTTAAGATCCCTTCCAAAGGGTTGGGATCCAAAAGTAATGGCCATTCAAGAGGCCAAGGACCTTAAAACATTTTCTCTTGAAGAATTCATTGGGTCTTTGATGACTTGTGAAATGACATATCATGCTCATGATGAGCTAGAGAACCTCCTTTAAAGAATAGGAAGGATATGGTATTAAGAATAGAAGAAGATCACTTGAAGGAAGTTTCAAGTGATGAGGACCTGGATGATGAACTTGCACTCTTAACACGAAAATTTATAAGAAAGAATAAATTTAAAAACGACACTAAAAATAAACATGAACCAAAAAAAGACCAAGTCATATATTACGAATGCAAGAAGCCGGGGCACTTCAAAAGTGAATGCCCTCAAGTCAAGAAGAAGCTACCAAAGAAGAAGAAAGCTCTAAAGGTGACGTGGGACGACTCAAGTAGCTCCGAGGATGAAGAAGCAAGCAACAAAGAGGAGGCCAACTTCGTGCTAATGGCTTTAGGAGATGAGGTAAGTGAGTTATTTAATGAAGATTTATCTTTCAATGAACTTTTGAATGCTTTCCATGAATTATTTGATGAGTGTAGAAGTATTAGTAAGAAGTTCAATTTATTAAAGAAGAAGCATGCTTTATTACAAGATAAGCTTGATAGTCTTTAAACTCCCTCTTTACCCCATGCTCTAAGTATGAACACTTAGGTAATTAAAAATAAAAACTTGCTACTTAAAAAACCCTAAACAAGTTTAAGATCAGTAGCAAGGGCTTAGACATGATCCTTGCAAACAAGGGTCACGTTGAAAAAAGAAGTAAAATTGGATTCGTGAGTGGATTTCACCAAACTCAAACCACCTTCATTAAAGGACCAACACTACATGTATCATCTCATTTGAAATGCAACTTTTGTTACAAATCTGGATATGTTGCTTACAAATATCCATATAAGAAACTTAGCCCTCATAGGTTGATATGGGTTCCTAAAGAAATGATAAGGAACTGAATGAACAATGATAAGTTTAGTAGATCAATTTTTGAGGCACCCAAGTTTAAATGGGTACCTAAAAATCATCTTTTTTTTAAAGACATATTCACCCACAAAAGCTAAGAGCAAGAGATAGTATCTTGATAGTGGATGCTCAAGGCACATGACCGGAGATCTATCTCAATTCTCTAAGCTCACTAGCCAAGACGAAGGGTATGTCACCTTCGGAAACAATAAGGGTAAAATCATTGGCAAGGGAGCTATAGGTAACAAATCAAGTTTTTTAATTGATAATATGTTATTAGTAGATGGTTTAAGGTATAATCTTTTGAGCATTAGCCAATTATGTGATAATGGATATATTGTGAAATTTGAATCTAATGCTTGCATAATTAAAAAATCACACAATAACATATCTATGATTACACGAAAATAAAATAATGTCTACACCATAAACATTGATGATCTTAGGAAGAAATGTGTTTTTCATTTTTGAATAATAATGCTTAGCTTTGGCATAGGAGATTAGGTTATGCAAGCATGAAACTAATCACTCAAATCACATCTAAATCACTTGTAAGAGGCATTCCCAATGTTAAGTTCATTAAAGATAAAGTATGTGATGTATGTCAATTAGGAAAACAAATAAAAACTAGCTTCAAACTAAAGAATCAAATAAGCACCTCTAGACTATTACAATTGATTTATATGGATTTATTTGGACTAATTGATACAACGACTCTAGGAGGTAGCAAATATGTATTTGTCATTGTAGATGACTTTAGTAGATACACTTGGACTTATTTTTTGGCTCACAAAAGTGATTGCTTTAAATATTTTTCTAAATTTTATAAACTTACTCAAAACAAAAAGGGTTTTATGATTTCATCAATTCGGAGTGATTATAGTGGAGAATTCTAAAACCATGACTTCCAAAATTTTTGTGAATCTAATGGATATAACCATAACTTCTCTACTCCAAGAAATCCTCAACAAAATGTAGTAGAAAGAAAGAATAGAAATTTACAAGAAATGACAAGAACCATGTTAAATGAACATAGTTTATCCAAATACTTTTGGGTCGAAGCCGTTAATACGACTTGCTATGTCATGAATAGGGTTCTAATAAGACCATCTATATCCAAGACCCCTTATGAATTATAGAATAAGAAAAAATCAAATGTTTCCTATTTTAAGGTTTTCGGTTGCAAATGCTTTATCTTAAATGAAAATGATACCCTAGGAAAATTTGATGCTAAATCCGATGAAGGCATCTTTCTTTGTTACTCCTCCGTTTCTAAAGCTTTTCATATTTTTAACAAAAGAACCTTGATTATAGAAGAGTCTATTCATGTAGTTTTTAATAAAGTTTTCGAATTTAAGAAAAAATTTTTTGATGATGATCTTGGTTTTGATGGTTTAAATTTGAACGAACCCTCTCCTCAAAATGGCAACTTGGATGCATCTTCTTCCCAAATTTCCTAGCCTAAGGAATGGAAGTATATAGATGCCCATCCAAAGGAGCTAATTATAGGAGATACATCAAAAGGAGTTCAAACTCATTCTTCTTTTAAGAATTTTTGTGCTTACACCGCTTTCCTCTCTCAAATTGAACCTAAGTGCATTGACAAAGCTTTGAAAGATGATTCTTGGGTTATCACAATGTAAGAGGAATTGAACCAATTTAAGAAGAATAAGGTGTAGAAGCTTGTTCCTATACCAAGTGACCATTTAATTATAGGTACTAAATGGGTATTTAGAAACAGACAAGAATTTGGTATCGTGGTTAGAAACAAGGCTAGATTAGTGGCCAAAGGTTTCAACCAAGAAGAAGGTATCAATTACGAAGAGACCTTCGCTCTTGTGGCAAGACTAGAAGTCATTAGGATGCTCCTTGCCTATGTTAGTAGTAATAATTTTAAATTATTTCAAATGGAGGTCAAAAGTGTTTTCTTAAATGGCTTTATTTTCGAAGAATTATTTGTTGAACAACCTCCTGATTTTGAAAACTCTTCTTTTCCTAACCATGTGTTTAAATTGACTAGGGCTCTAGGTTTAAAACAAGCCCCAAGGGCTTGGTATGAGAGACCTAACTCATTTCTAATTTTAAATAATTTTACTAAAGGCAAGGTTGATACTACATTGTTTATTAAATATTTTAAAAATAATTTTTTTATTATTCAAAATTATGTTGATAATATTATTTTTGGTTCTACTAATGAATCATTATGTGAATCATTCGCCAAGTGTTTGAGTCATGAATTTGAAATGAGTCTAATGGGTGAACTAATCTTCTTTCTAGGATTGTAAATTAAACAACTTAGTAATGATTTATTTCTTAATCAATCTAAATATATATTAAAATTGTTAAAACGATTTAACATGGATGGTTCAAAAGCTATAAACACTCCTATGAGTACTTCCACTAAGTTAGACATGGATGAAAGTTGAGAAAATTTTAATAAAAAAACATATAGGGGAATGATAGGTAGTTTGCTTTACCTCACCATAACTAGACCGGATATTATGTTTAGTATAGGACTATATGCAAGATTTCAAACAAATCCTAAGTTGTCTCATCTTAAAGCCATTAAAAGAATTCTTAGATATCTTAAAGGTACTCCTAACTTAGGATTATGGTATCTAAAATTTGATGACTTTGATTTAAAAGCCTATGCAGATATGGATTTTGGTGGATGTAGAACAGATAGAAAAAGCACATCCGGAACATATCAATTTTTAGGACATGCACTTGTCTCTTGGATTTCTAAGAAATAAAATTCGGTTGCACTATCTACGGCGAAAGCCGAATACATAGAATTATTTGAATGAAAAATACGCTAGAAGACTATGGAATTTATTTAAAGAATATTCCCATAAAATATGATAACACAAGTGTTATTTGTCTAACCAAGAATCTAATTCAACACTCTAGAACTAAGCATATTGATATTAGGCATTACTTTATATGAGTTCATGTTAATAATAATGATGTCACTCTAGAATTTATTAATACAAAATACCAATTAGCGGATATCTTCATAAAACCCCTAAATGAAGAATAATTTGACTTCATTAGAATAGAATTAGGCATATTAAATTGTCCTAATGCATGAAGATGTTATATATTCTTTTTTCTGAAAATTTTTAACTTCAGTTTTGATAGTCTCACCTTGATATTATTATTTTCAGATTTTTGATGACATCTCTTCAATACCATATTTTGAACGGAGCTCTCATTTTTATCTCTCGATCGTAATATTTTTAATCTTGATGAAGCCTTCATGATGTTGTAATATTTTGGATGATTTATATCATAATGTTGTTCTTCTCCTTCTTCGAATGATGGATCTCAATGATATAGTAAAAATTGATTTTATACTCCCTCCAATTCCTTTAAGCATGACTAAAGAAATTTCATAACTTGCATTTCATACAAAGCTTAACATATGCATAAATTAATATCATAAATTTTGCTTAAAAGAAAATTAAGCTCTACATTATTCATCTCAGATTTTTAGTGTGCTAATCTCTACAATTTGAGGTTTTAAGACTTAATATCCTTCACCTTATGTTTTCTATGAGAATGCTAAGTTGAATCTTTCTATGAAAATTTTGATGTTGATATGTTTCACTTCATGAATTCATAAATGCCAAGTTGAAGCTTTATAAATTTTAATATTTTTTTTCTCAGATTTTATCTTAAAAGTGACATGAGATGTTTGATGAATGGATCTAATGATCTATCCTTCCACTTTATAATGTTATTCTTGGATTTTCAAAATTGAATCTTCAGCTTTACATCCTCTTTCATGTATGAATTATTCATAGATTGATAAATGATGATTGATCATTTTTCAGATTTGATAAAATGATGGTCAAAACATTTTTCATGACACATTTTATTTTCTAAGCCTCATGTAACAAATGTTTTTGATATTCTTAATAAATGACTACTTTTACATTTTTTTTTGTGATATGATACCTTATGATGACTACTTCACCTCCTTTTTGTTGATGACAAAGGGGGAGAAGAATATGTAAATAAAATGATGACATGTGCAAATGACTTGATAAAATATCTTGCATGCATCGTATTGAGAAGAATATGACAAATAATTTAACAAATGACTTATATGCATCATATCATAATGACTTATATATTGTGTATTGCAATATGATGGAATGAAAAATGTCTTATATGTTTTATAATTGTATTGCCATGCTTTATAATTGAAAATTAGTTGATGTCTCTAAAAGCATCGCAAAGCATATCGTAATATATCACATGAATCGCAAATGAAAGTTTTTTTTTGTACTATATCATGTTTAAAATTTGGTATCCTTTATTGATATGAAAAGGTATCATTTGATGATGTATCATTTAATGATATCATGCCTTGCATTTGTATCGATATCATTTGATCCATATTGTATTTCAAACTAAAATTGGTATCTCTTGTTGAAATAATAAATATCTATCATTCGACTTAAAAATAGGTGTCATGCTTTGATATTATGTAAAATATGAAGTTTCATATTTTTAGAAGAAAGATCATGCTTATGAAGCATGATGATAAGTTTAACGAATGGAACTTATTGGTTTTGGCTTGAATCCAAGGAAATTGAATTCAAGTATTTTCTTTCCCATAATATGGCATATAGATAGAGGGAGTTAAGATTAACTCCATCATTAATTGATTGTTATCATCAAAAAGGGAGAGATTCAACGATAGGTTATTTGATCTAATCCATATTATTGAGATAAGTATATAGAATTAACTATGATAGTATGAAGAGATAAAGCAAATTACCAGAGTCAAGTTGTTCGGAGTTTGAGAGTCCACCAGAAGTTCGAAGGATCATAGGAAGTACTGTCGGAACCAACCGAGAAAGAATCGGGGACTTGTCGAAGGTTTCAGAAGTTCGCCGGAAAGATCATCGGAGGTTCGCAGAGTTCACCAAGAAGGTTCTGAAGCTTGCCAAAGATTCGTCGAACTTGCCACAAGTCCGGGAGCCTACTAGGAGTCCATCGAAAGAAATCTAAGGGTGCGTCGAAAGTTTATCGAAAGTTCGCTGAAAGAAAACTCGAAGCTGCTAGTTTAGTCTTTGCTTAGAATTATGTTTAAATTTTATAGTTAGCATATAATTAAGGTAATGATTAGGTAATAATCCTATTTAACCCTAATAGGGGCCAATTGGGCCTTGTCTATACTGAATTGGGCTGGATTCAGTGCCCATTTAGAAGTTCTAGACCAGGTCTGGCGGTGGCACCACCAAACTGGGGTAGTAGCACAGCCCCGGGAACAAGTTCCCAGATGGTCTGGGCGGTGGTACCACCTCAGGTTAGCGATGGTACTACTGGCAGTTATTACCTACCAATGGTGGTATCGCTAGTCTAGGTGGTGGTACCGCCCAGTACACTGACAGAGCAAGGTGAATAGGCGGTGGTACTGCCAGTACCCAAAAATCTGGGATGTAACTCTTTTTGGCTCCATTTTTGAAAGCCAATTGAGTTTATAAATACCTCTCTTTCCTCTACTGGTAAAGAACCTTCAAAGCAGTTGAAAACTGAGTCAAAGCTATCACAAAATCTTATTTTGATAGCTTAAGTGTTCACCTCCCTCTTTCTCTTTGTCAAAAATCTATAAGAGAGTGAACCACTTATAAAAGTTTGTAAGAGGGGTGTTTGGTTCTTCCCCTTCAAAGAAGTTTGATAGTGAAAGTTGGGAGCCTCATTGAAGAAGGCTTCAGAAGTGGACGTAGGTCATTTTGACCGAACCACTATACATCGCTGCGTACTTTGGTTGTGTGAGTTTTAAATTTTTGCATCTTACTTTTACTTGCTACAAATTGTTTAGTCTTCTTCTCCCTACTCTCAATTGCATTCACTCGAACTACTTTAGTCAAAACTTTTTTCATCGAATCGAAATTTCCTTATGAACCAACTATCTCCGAAATCGGTTTCAAGTTTACGAGTTTTAATTCGCTACACTAATTCACCCCCCTCCCCCTCTTAGTGCCGCTCAGATCCTAACAATTTAATCTTTCATAAGAATGTTCAAATTTTTGTTAAAATCATGCATCATTTTATAAATTTCATCATGAAAATGATTAAGACCTATTAATCCAAGATGAAAATACACACATCTATCATCAAAAGACTTTAAAGAAATCCATACAGAGATATGTATCATGTTTAAAATTGAAAATCATTATGGAAAACATACATGAAATTTATCCTTTTAGGTATACATGCATTATGTCATCTTAATTTGTCATGAGAATGATTAGACCAAAAACATGTTAATCCAAAACATAGAGTTTCAAATCAACATTAATTTAAAAACTCATGCATGATATAACATCGTCAAGCATCATGTTTAGAAATGAAAAGTAATATAAAACATCAAGATACACATGCATGGAATAATCCTAAGCATTATCACAAATCATGTAAATATTATTTTAATTTTTACTTTTCAAAAATACTAGAAAGAAAAGCATGATACAATTTTTTAAAAAATAATTATTTATTTCCTACTAACTAAGTTAAGAAATTCATAAAAAAATATCAAGTAATTTTATAACAACGTACAAACGTTTCGAGTGAGTTTCTTATCTTATTGTCGAAAACCGTTAAAGCGTAGTTTGCGTCTGCATCCTTTTTGCGCTCTTTCCTCTTCTTCATTTCTGTGTACTCGTCTTTAGAGCGTTTTGGTTTCTTGCATTCATAGCAAGAGTTGGTGTTTTTTTCATTTGTGTTCTTTAATTTTTGTTTAATGAACTTTTTAAATCTTAATGTCAAAATTTCAAAGTTCTCAATATTATCCTTATCACTTGAGTCATCACTCAAGTGGCATTCTCTTATTTGAAGTGTCAAATCCTTCCTATTCTTTGGAAGGTGGTTCTCATGTTCATCAAGTTCAAGAGTCATTTCATAGGTCATTAAAGACCCGATTAGTTCTTCAAGTAAATAAACATTCAAGTCTTTAGACTCTTGAATAGTCGTTATTTTTGGATCCCAACTCTTTGGAAGGGATGTTAAAATCTTGTTTACTAAATCAAAACTCGAAAAAGATTAACAAGACTTTTCAAACTATTGACGATATCCGTGAAATGAGTATACATGTCACCGATAGTCTCGCTTGGTTTCATTCGAAAAAGCTCAAAATCATGCATCAAAATATTAACTTTTGACTCTTTGACTCTACTCGTTCCTTCGTGTGTGACTTCAAGTGTGTGTCAAATATTGAAAGCCATTTCGCATGTAGAAATCTGATTAAACTCAGTTTTATCTAGAGCGCAAAATAAGACATTCATAGCCTTTGCATTTAATGAAAAAGATTCTCTCCAAATCCGACCATTCGTTTGTTAGTTTAGAGGAAAGTTGAAAGCCATTTTCAATGACATTCCATAAGTTTAAATCTAAAGAAATCAAAAAAAAATTATCATTTGAGTTTTCCAATATGTGTAGTCCGAACCATTAAATAACGAAAGACGAACAATCGAAAAACCCTCTTGAAAGCCGTAAAGAGCCATTTCTCGCAGGTGTGAATCCGAAAGAGAAATAACGAGGCTCTGATACCAATTGTTGGGATCTAGAATGACACTAAGAGGGGCGGTGAATTAGTACAACCGTTAATAATGATAAATTTAGCGATTCAAACAAGTTCATATGTTGAAAACTTCGTAGGACAAAATGCTTTTAGAAACTGTGCGATAAAAATATGTTTCGATGAAAATCGATCTCGATTACACGTATTAAAAGATGTAAAGCTTAAAGTCGTTTGCAAGAATGAGAAGAGGAGGTGGAGCAAGTAAAGTAAAGGCTTGTAGCTATGTAAATGATAATAAGTAAATGCAAACCTGACTTTATAGTAGTTCGGTCATATGACCTACGTCAACTCTCGATTCCTCTTCTCTTGAGGCCATCGGCTTTCCACTGATGGGATAAAAAAGGATAACAAACAAGGAATAACTTTTGTATATGAACAAATACTAGTAGGCCGTCACACACAGCGGAATTAAACGGAAATCATAATCAAATAGAACACCAAGATTCACGTGGAAAACCCCTTCAATGTGAAGGGTAAAAACCACGGGGCAAACCAGAGAAAATCCACTATAGAAATAATGAATGTACAATTCTCAGAGTCTCTTGCCCAAAACCCAAGCAACAATCATAAGAGAACAATTGGGATACAAAGATCACGTCACTATGCTCAATATCCAAAACCTCCCCAAGTAATCACAGAAAAATTCACTATAGATCTGATCTAACCTGAGATGAGAAAATTATTTGGATGAATGAGAACAGTCTCTGAGTGTTCCTTATCTTCTTTCCATTCTTTTTCTCTTGTTTTTCTACCCTTTACTCCTATCTTTGAATCTCCTTTGCTGCTGCAAAGTTTTTGCCCTTTTGTTGTGATTTTTCCTTCTTTATTTTCACAGCCACCATTAGCCCCTATTTATAATTAGGATTTAGGTTAAGATAGAGTTTAAGAAGCAAAGGTGGGTTATGGGCTGATAAAGCCCATATGGGTTGAATTTGGTTGTCAGCCCAACAACCTCTCCTTTCAGCCCATAAGGGAGGCTATCCTTTTTGCTCCTCAATATAAATCCATGCCGATCAACTATCGGCACATCTCTTGTCTCTCTTTCGGTAAGGTCTTTGTTAACATGTCTGCTCCATTATCATCTGTATGAATTTTCTGAAGTTGCAACTGCTTCTCTTCAAGTACATTTCGAATCCAGTGATATCTGACATTTATATGCTTTGATTTGAAATGAAAAGTTGGGTTCTTACATAAATGGATGGCACTCTAGCTATCATAATACACCACATAGTTTTTCTGTTTCAGCCCCCAATTCTTATAAGAATTCTTTCATCCATAATATTTCTTTATAAACCTCTGTAGCAGTAATATATTCTGCCTCTATGGTGGAGAGACCAATACACCTTTGTAATCTTGATTATCGTGACACAACTCCCTATGCAAAAGTGAGTGCAAAACCTGATGTGGATTTCCTCGTATCAATATCTCTAGTCATATTTGCATCTGTGTAACCCACTAGCACAAGTGGTCCTCCTCCAAAGCTTAAACAAACCTTAGAGCTTCCTCTGAGATATCTCAAGATCCACTTCACTGCTGCCCAGTGTTCTTTGCTTGGATTTACAAGAAATCTGCTAGTAACACCTACTGCATATGCGATGTCCAGCCTCGTACATACCATTGCATACATTAAACTTCCAACTGCTGAAGCATAAGGAACCTTTTTCATTTTCTCTTTCTCTTCATTACTTGACAAACTCTGTTCTGAGCACAACTTGAAGTGACTTGAAAGAGGAGAACCAACTGGTTTTGTATTGCTCATACTGAACCTTTCTAATACCTTCTCGATGTATTTCTCCTGTGACAACCAAATCTTTTTATTTTTCTTATCACGAGAAATCTGCATGCTCAGTATTTGCTTTGTTGGCCCTATGTCCTTCATTGTAAAGGACTCACTCAGTTCCTTCTTTAACCTGTCAATTGTATACATATCTTTCCCAAGGATAAGCATATCATCAACATAAAGTAAGAGAATAATAAAATTCTTACTAAACCATTTGATATACACACAATGATCTGAAGCCATTCTTTTGTATCCATTTTCAGTCATAAATGAATCAAACTTTTTGTACCATTATCTTGGAGCTTGCTTCAATCCATACAAACTCTTTCTTAACTTACAGACAATATTTTCTTTACCTTTAACTTTGAAACCTTCTGGTTGCTCCATATAAATTTCTTCCTCCATATCACCATGAAGGAAAGCTGTCTTCATATATAACTGCTCCACCTCCAAGTCCTAGTTAGCAGCAACAACAAGAGCAACATGAATAAAAGATATTTTAACAACAGGAGAAAAAATCTCTTCAAAGTCAATACCTTTCTTTTGACCAAAGCCTTTTACAACTAATCTGGCTTTGTACTTTGGTTGAGAACAATATTCTTGAGTCTTCAACCTAAAAACTCACTTGTTCTTCAAGGCCTTCATTCCCTATGGTAGTTGCACCAAATCATATATGTGGTTCTTCTATAGAGCATCCATCTTTTCTTGTATAGCAACTAGCCACTTCTTTTTCTACTCATTTTCAACTGCTTCCTGGTAACTCTCTGGTTCACCTACATCAGTAAGCATCACATACTCATCTACAGAGTATCTTCTGGAAGGCTGACGTTGTCTAGAAGATCTTCTTAATTGAGGTTCTGTGGGAAGCTGCTCCTCAACTTCTTCTTGCTCAACATGTCCTGTAGGTAGATTAACATCTGGTTCTACACCATCTTCCTGCACATCTCCCCCATCACCCTGATATACTAGAGGAATAATTGGGTCACAATCTGCTAATCCTTCTACAGAAGTCTTGGCTGGTGCCTTCTTCTTTAAATCATCAAGAGTTTGATCCTCAAAGAAGACCACATCTCTGCTTCTAAACACCTTCTACTTTTCTAGATCCCAAAGCCTGTAACCAAATTGATCATGTGAGTAGCCAACAAAAATACATTCTTTTGTCTTACCATCTAGCTTGGACCTTTTATTGTTTGGAACATGTGTAAATACACGACAACCAAACACCCTCAATTGCTTATAGGAAATATCTTTCCCTGACCATATATGCTCTGCAACATTAGCATCTAGGGTTGTACAGGGAGATAAGTTGATCACATCAACTGCAGTACTCAAAGCCTCATCCCAAAACCTTTTGGGTAGCTTTACTTGTGAAAGCATACATCTGATCTTTTCCATGATGGTGCGGTTCATCCTCTCTACAATTGCATTATGCTAAGGTATACCAGGAACTATCATCTCATGTTGAATGCCATATGACCTATAATAATCATTAAACAATCCTGTATACTCACCACTATTATCTGATTTTATACATTTCAATTGTCTTTTTGTCTCCCTTTCAACTCTGGTATGAAACTCTTTGAAGATATCAATAACCTGATCCTTGGTCTTCAAAGCATAAGCCCAAACTTTCTTCGAAAAGTCATCTATAAAAGTAATAAAATAAAGTGCACCACTGATGCCAAGAATATTAATAGAACCATTAGGAGTTTTTATCCTTAAAGGACTACATAAATCTATATAAATACGGTCCAAGACATGCATTTTGTTAGACAAAGCAGGACTAGTAAAAGAAACTCTATATTGTTTACCAGCCAAATAATCAATACAAGGGTTTAAACGTGTACCTTTGAGGTCAGGCAATACCTCTCTCTTAGAAAGAGCTTGCAGTCTCTTCTCGCTCATGTGTCCCAATCGCCGATGCCACAACTCCATGCTGAAGTCTTTCTCTATAGCATTTAGCTACTCACCATAAGTTTTAGCCTACAACATGTACAAAGTGTGATATTTCTTTCCATTAGCTATAACAAGAGAACCCTTACTAAGTTTCTATTGCCCTATATGAAACCTGCTATCATAGTCTTCATCATCTAGTCTTCTAACTAAAATTAGATTCAGCCTCAAGTCAACCACATGCCTCACATTCTAAAGCACCAACTTACATTCAAGGTTGGTCTTTATGTGGATGTCACCCATACCAATGATGTCTGCTGTGCCATAGTTGCCCATTTTAACAACACCAAAATTTCCAGACCTATAAGTAGTAAAAAACTTCCTCCGTGATGTAGCATGATAAGAAGCTCCTGTGTCAATTATCTACTCGAGATACTGACACACACAAGAAAAAATATCATCAAAAGGGGACAAAATCAAATAATCACCACCCTACACTATAGCTATAGTATTCTCTTTGACTCTATAGACTCCACTTCCTTTTCCTTTTTTTTGCTCTTCTTTGGTTGCTTACATTGATTCTTATAATGTCCTTTCTCACCACAGTTGTAGCAAACAATATCTTTTCTTGATCTTGACTTACTTCTACCTATACGTGAACTGCTTCTATCTTTAAACTTTGACCTTCCTTTGTTCTCTGAGATAAGTGCTTATGAATCAATCTGAGATGCTGTCGAGTTCTTTCTTCTCAACTCCTTATTCAACAAACTGCTTGTTACTTGACTCATGGTGATAATACCATCTGGCGTAGAATTACTGAGGAAAACCACTAGTGTCTCCCAACTTTCTGGCAATGAACTGAGAAGTAACAATGCCTGTAACTCATCATCAAGGTATATTTTCATAGAAGATAATTGGTTAGTAATACTCTGTATTTCATTCAAATGCTCAACAATAGAAGCACCCTCTTTATATTTCAGGTTCACAAGTTTTCTAATCAAAAAAGCTTTGTTGCTAGCTGTTTTTCTTTCATAGAGACCTTCCAACTTTTTTCAAAAAGAATATGCATAACTTTCAGTAGAAACATGATGAAAGACACTATCATTGAGCCACTGTCGAATAAACCCAATCGTTTTTCAATCTAACCTCTTCAGTTCATCATCTATCATGGTTATGGGTTTTTCACTCTCCCCTTGCAAAGGTCCATACAAATCTTTGCAATACAAGAGATCTTCCATTCTTGGTTTTCATATCATCCAATTGTTTCTGTTCAAACTAATCATGCGAGAAACACTATCAGCCTCCATGTTCAAACACAAAAATTAAATCACCAAAACATTGCTCTGATACCAGTTGATGAGATAAAAAAGGATAACAAATAAGGAATAATTTTTGTATATGAACAAATACTAGCAGGCTATAACACATAGCGGAATTAAACAGAAATCACAATCAAATAGAACACCAAGATTTACGTGGAAAATCCCTTCAACGTGAAGGGTAAAAACCATGGGGCAAACCAGAGAAAATCCACTATAGAAATAATGAATGTACAATTCTCAGAGTCTCTTGCCCAAAACCCAAGCAACAATCACAAGAGAACAATTGGGATACAAGGATCACGTCACTGTGCACAATATCCAAAACCTCCCCAAGTAATCACAGAAAAATTCACTATAGATCTGATCTAACCTGAGATGTGAAAACTGTTTGAATGAATGAGAACAGTCTTTGAGTGTTCCTCATCTTCTTTCCTTTCTTTTTCTCTTGTTTTTCTATCATTTTCTCCTATCTTTAAATCTCCTTTGCTGTTGCAAAGTTTCTGCCCTTTTGCTGCGATTTTTCTCTTTTTATTTTCGTAGCCACCATTAGCCCCTATTTATAATTAGGATTTAGGTTAAGATAGGATTTAAGAAGCAAAGATGGGCTATGGGCTGATAAAGCCTATATGGGATGAATTTGGCTGTCAGCCCAACATCCACTAATTGTCTTCCTTCTAACGGGTGAAGACAAGCTCTCTTTTACAGCGCTATTTCCTTTTAATAGGCTTAGGAGGTAACCCTTATAAGCACTAACACACTCCTCTCTTGAATACAAGTGAAGACTAGAGGAGAGAAAGGATTTTAATAGAGTTTTCCTACTTTTTGGTTCAGTGTACTTGTGTAATCAATCCAGGGATGGGAGGAATTTTTAGAAGCTGCAATCTGATTTAAACTTAGAGCCAAAAACCTTCCCATCCTGGGTTTACCGGGTACTGGCGGTACCATCAGCTATCACTAGCGGTACCACAGCCAGTTTGACCCTGACACTAGCGGTACTACCGCTAGTCTGGCGGTACCACTACCTGACACACTAACATGGATAATGTACTGGGCGGTACCACCGCCCAAGTACTTTGTCATTGAGCGGTACCATTGCCCCAATCTGGTGGTGCCACCGCCAGACAGGTTCAACGCCCCTGGTTGGGCCTTAAACCCAGCCTAAACCAGTCTAATACCAAGCCCAATTAGCCCCTACTAGGGTTATAGGATTAACACTTAATCCTAACCCTAATTACATACTAACTATGAAATTAAAGATATTTCCTAAGCTAATATAAAGTCCAGAAAGTCAACTTCTTCCAGTGAGCTTCAGGCAAACTTCCAGTGATCTTCCGACGAACCCTCGGACACCATTCTACGGACTTCCAGCAAGCTCCTAGACTTCACGATAATCTTGGCGAGTTTTGATGAGCTTCTTCAGCAAGCTTCGATCTTTCTCAACGAGCTCCACAAACTTCCGACGAATCTTTCTGGCAAACTTTCGAAAACCCTTTAGCAAGCTCCCTACTCATTCTCGGTCAGTTTCGACAGTATTCCCGATGAATCTTTGGACTTCCGTCAAACTCTCGAGCTCCCAACGATTCCATCGCTCTTGATTTCGATACTTGTTTCACTTTATATCTTCATCGTTATCGTAGTTAATCCTACATACTAAGTAAATCTTAACCCTACTTTGATCTAGAAAATTATTACGTGAATCAATATCTTATTGCCCAGTACATCATTGGTCGGTGCTTCGTCTAGTTCTTCGGTGCACTATCCTCTCTTGCGACCTGTTGCCCAATCGATGGTTGACCTCTACAACCTCGATCTCCTTGGCGCAACACCACTCTTCTTGGCCCGATACCCGATGTCCGAAGCCTTTTATCGATTGTCAACTGAACCTTCGACTCGATGTCCAATATCCTGACGTGATTTCCTCCGGCACAACGCTGATTCATTCTTTGTCAATTGTTTAATCCTGATCGATAGTAGACCTGCGTCACTCAAAACATAATTAAATAACTAAACATAATCAGTTAGCTTTATCATCAAAATCTGAGACTCAATAATAGGTTACTTGAAAAGGACATTGAAATAATCGGATAAACTGGTGCACTATATACTCGTTTATGTGATGGAGGCGACTGGTCTCATAGTCGCTTATGTGGAGACACTAGAGATATAGTGCAGGTGCTCATTGGAGAATGGGTTCATTGATTGATCTGCTTACGGAATGCTGGATGGTTAATAATACCTTATGTCAAATAGCAATTCCATAGTTCCAATTGTGTGTCAGGTCCTTAGACTTGAGACACCAAAGATGTCTTGTACAAGTGCTCCATTCTTTGACGTCGAACTTATAGGTATGGAGAGCTCCATATTTGATATAGTTGGTTCTCGGGAGTTGTAGCCAACCTTACGAAGGCAATTGAGTGCCAATAGAGGATCATCCACTCTCAGTATCATAAGAGGAATATATTGCATGTGATCACTCAGACAAAATCCATGACCAGGGTCGTTTGGATTAAGAGAGGAGTTCTCTGAAAGAATATTATTAAAGTGAGACTCTGACAAGATTCCATATGGGCTTGACATTACCATGCCCAATATATGGTCTCTAGGATATTAGATAGATAAGTGGCTATAGATACATAGTAACTGAGGACAAACAAGTTTAATGGATTAGATCCCTTCATACAGTTTGGGGACTATGGCGTAGTGGTCTAGTACATCTATAATCGATGAGTTGAGTGAATTATTATAGAGATAATAATTTACTATATCAGAAGGAGTTCTGAGTTAGAAAGAGTTCTGACAGAAGCGACTCATGGTCAACTCAGTATCGGGCCTAGAGGGTCACACATATTAGGTGGATGTCACAATGAGTAGAGGTGCAGATATGAGATATTTGCGGAGCCCCTAGTTTAGATCCAATTGAATGATTGGATGAGATCTAATTTGATAGAAATCTAACTGGATAATTGGATAAAGATCCAATGTGGATAAGATCCATTAAGGATAAGCTTCATGCACCTCTATAAATAAGAGGAACTTCATGGTTCATAGGCTAGAGCTATTGGTGGTCACCCCTCCTATTCTTCTCAGCCTCCTCTCCTCCTCCTTAGCTCTGACAGCCTTATGGTGTATGTGGAGAGGGAGATCCCATAGTGATCTGAGGAGCATCGTCATTTCGTCTGCTATATGGATTACTACTAGAGAGGAGTATGCTAGTGCTCCTTCATCCTTTTCATCAGATCTGAAATTTTCAAGGATATACAATCTCCCTATGTAATGCTTCTAACATGATATGTGCGATTTTTCAGATTTGTGATTTTTCGTACGCCAATCATCGCACAACGTCCAAGTGCTTAACTATGAAAAATCTAGTATTGTTTTTGTTTTCCACTGCGCATGAGATGCCGATTCACGATTTCCCAGTAGTGGTATTAAAGCCAAGTTCATCATGCGATAATTGACATATAAAATGCATGTGTTGTGTTTAATCACATAGAATTGTTTTACGTGTTCTTGCTACATTTGACATGGTTTTCAGATCTGAGAAGCGCTTTATCTTGCTAATGAAAAGTGCTTTAGAGTGATCCTTCTGCATCAAATTTGTTGACGCAAATGAAGGAAAAAGAGGCAGCAACTATTGTTGCCCAGTGCATTGACCGGAGGTGGTGCGCATGCAAATGTTGTGAAGGAAGAGCCGCTTGTCTATCAAGGCAGTGTCGGCGGGCAAGTCGCTCGTGAGCGAGTTGCTTGTGGCTAGGGCAACCACCTATGGAAGGCGACAGCTGCTTGCATGCACAAGGAAGTGATCGCAAAGGTTGCGACCGCTTGTGCATGTAAGGCAGGCTATGCAAGGCGGCTACCTGCAAGGCGATAGTTGCAGCCACGTGCACATGGCAGCAGCCCCTGCGTGTAAGGTGACTATAGCCTTGCGCGTAGGGTGGTTGCCCATGTCTGCACAAG
This sequence comes from Musa beccarii, assembly GCA_024322285.1. Taxonomy (NCBI): domain Eukaryota; kingdom Viridiplantae; phylum Streptophyta; class Magnoliopsida; order Zingiberales; family Musaceae; genus Musa; species Musa beccarii. The sequence goes on along the minus strand of CM044400.1, from coordinate 41,827,017 downwards.
GCGGCAGCCGCCTAGCGGCTACCCACTACCTGCGCGAGGTGACTGCCTACTGCACTGGGTGACAGTCACCCGTGTGCAAGCGATTACGTGAGGCGACGCCACAAAGGCCACCGCTTTTGTGAGGTGGCAATCGCACTACCACCCGCATGCATGGCGGTGCCAAGCGACGATCGCAGTAGGGAGATGGCTTCTTGGGGCTGCTGACTCAATTTTGGGCTGAATGGAGCAAAAGGACAATTTCACCCATGTGAATTCAAGAAATTCCAGGGCTTATCTAGTTAAAATTATCAAAATACCCTTGATAATTTTGAAAATTTTCTACATATCCCTAATTTCAAAATTTTAGTTATTTAAAAGGTTTAATTAACTATTATTATTTATCTAATAATCCTACATGGTGATATATACATGCGATGTATGTTGTGGGAAGATGATCATGGACTATGTGGTGTGTGCATGTGATTATTATTATTGGGGCTTAAGAGCCTTCATTTTTCATTAATTATTATGCTTGCGTGTTTGTAATTATACTGTAATTACATAAAGAGGCATGATAGAAGCTTGGAGGTGGTAGTAGGACCCTCGAGGTCGATTCAAACGATCACAACTCATGGAGATGCGCTGAGGTGTTGGCAGATCCGACGATGACGAGATAGATGATCACTAGGTATAGAGATTGACCAATATACATATAGATCCTAATGTAAGTGATTAGGCTTATTGGCTCAGGCTTGATCATATTAGGTTGAGGTCCATGATCATCTGGTGTGCTTATGCATGTGATTGCTATACACCTACTAGATAAATATATATATTTGTATGCGATATAAATATATATTAAATATGTATATATGTGACATGTCATATGTTAGGAAATCTGTGGCGACATCATATGTGCAACGGAAGAACATAAACAAAAATCATAGATTTCCTACAGAAAAATAGGTTTTTATCGTGGTGCAAAAGTTGGTGCACAAAAACCCACAAAACTGAAAAACTACGCATAAGAAAATTACCTAGGGAGATCATATGTCCCTGAATTCTTACAGATTTGTAGGACTAGATGAAGGAGTTTAACCGTCCTCCTCTCTAGCAATAATCCACACGGTAGGGCTATGACGGTGCTCCTCGAATTGCTGTCCAAATCTCCTCGTTGCACACACTACGCGATTAAGAAGGAGCTGGCCCTTCTTATTATCCACACGCTCCAAATTGGGGCTACTAGCTGAGGAAGAGAGGGGGAGGAGAATAGGAGGTGGCTTCTAAAAAAACTCTTAGCCTATGGGTCTTTAGTTCCCTCCTATTTATTGAGGTCCCTTATTAACTTAACCCTAATGGATCTTGCCATGTTGGGTATTGGATCTCCATCCAATTACCTCAGCCTCTTAGATTAGTGGGTCTCTACCTAATAATCTCTTATTAGCTCTTATTGGATCTCATCTTAGGATCCAATAATTCAGGGGCTTAATGGATATCCAATAAGATAGGGGTTCTGACGGATATCTCATATCCAAACCTCTACTCGTCACGACACCTACCATATGTGTGTGATCCTCTAGGCTCAATATCGAGCTGGTCGTGAGTCATACTTTTCAAAACTCCTTCTGACTCAGTGAATTATTATCTTCATAATAATTCACTTGACTCATCGACTGCAGACGTACTAGGCTACTATACCGCAGTCCCCAGATGATACAGGAGAATCCAATCCCTTGGACCTATTCATTCTTAGTTACCATGTACCTATAGTCCTTCATCCATCTAATATCCCAGAGACCTTATACCGGGCATGGTGCTATCAGGCCCATACGGTCTTTCATCGAGTCTCGCTCTAATTGGATTCTCCCAGAGAACTCTTTCTCTCTCAATCCGAACAACCTTGGTTAAGGATTTATTTGAGCAAGAATAAATGAGATATTCCTCTCATGATACCCAAAGCAGATGATCCTCTATTGACACTCAGTAACCCTCGTAAGGTTGGCTACCACTCCTAATGATCGGTTATACTAGATTTGGAGCTTCCAAACATATAAGTCCGGTATCAAAGAGTGAAGTACTCATATAGGACATTCTTGGTGTCTCAAGTCTAAGGACCAAATACACTACTAGGACTACGAAATTGTTGTCTGATAATAAAGTATCATCAACCATCCAACATTCCATGGGCGGATCAATCAGCGAACTCATTCTCCAATGAGCACCTGTACTGTATCCTTAATGTTCCCACATAAGTAGCTATGAGACCAGTCACCTCCATCATATGGATGGGTATATAGAATACCAGTCTGTCTGATTATCTCGATGTCCTTCTCGAGTAACCTGTAATTGGGATTATTTAGGATCCATGTTTAAAGGTGAATCGGTCTCATTATCGTGATCTCATCACGATCCGACTCCTATTGTATAGATTCATAGACATCACAATATATGCAACACATAAGATAAAGTGATAAAATACATAATAATAATAAGCAAAAAGAGTATATGTCAAGTCACATGTGCTATCACTTACGTGATTGGCTTGCAGGGCATATATAACTAGTATCATATCACGAGGCCGAACTTAAATCCCCTCCTATGATAATATTAAGTCAGCAAGCATGAGATAATTAGATTAACTCACATGGCCTTCCATCGTTATAGGTATGAATTGATTCCTGACGTAGGTTAAGTTAGTCGAGTCTCTCGAGACTTTTCTATTTCGCGCTTCGCTATCTTACCTACGATATAGAGATGTCACCGGTAACCTAAGGATATGGTATGCTTGGTCGAGTCCTTCAAGGGCATATCATCGAATCAGACTCATCTTGTAACGATGGTGATGACTTAACTAGATAGTATGATTGGTCGAGTCCCTCGAGGCCATGGTAGTTTGGAGGTTGAATAGGATGAGAATCATAAGCAATTATGATTAGCAAGAGTTGCCTACCTTTTTGGGCTTGGTGTGATTAGTCGAGTCCCTCGAGATTATACTAAGATGTCGATTGGATCCCGATCTGTACTAGAAGTCTATCAGAGACTTCTGTTTCACGTGTTGAGGGTGTCAAGTGACTCGCTAGAAAAATAGTGGCAGCACGTCATGATAGAAGTTCATATCTTGATTGTTTATTATTTTATGAAATTTACATATTATTTACTTATGCTACATCTCCTATTTATCAAAAACATGTCGCCATCAGACCCTCTACATGGCATACTTAATACCAACCATCTCACTAGTCCAAACTATATAGATTGGCTCCGTAACCTGAGAATAGTTCTCACATCAGAGAAAATCTCATATGTCCTGGATACAATCATACCTCAACATAAGGCAGGAGCACCTGAGGAAGAGTTTGCCCGATATGCAAAGTATATAGATAATTCAACTCTCGCTCAGTGTTACATGTTGGCCTCTATAAATCTTGAGTTACAGAGATAACATGAAAACATGGATGCTAGATCCATACTCCTACATCTCCGTAAACTGTTTGAGGAGCAAGGAAGAACTCAACGATATGAGATATCTAAGAGTCTCTTCTACACCAGGATGACTGAGAGAGCATCGGTTCAGAACCACGTCCTAAAGATGATAGAGTGGATTGAGAAACTCATAGATCTAGGAATGGTCCTAGATGATAACATGTGCGTTAATCTTATACTTCAGTCCCTACCAGATCCCTTTTCCTAGTTCATTATGAATTTTAATATAAATAAACTTGAGGCGACTATCCTTGAGCTCCTCAATATATTGAGGGAGGTAGAGAGCACTATCAAGAAAGAGAAACTAGTTCTCTACATTGGTGAGACCAAAAGGAAAAGGAAGGCTGGGAAGACCCTTAAGAAGGGCAAGGGCAAATGGGGTAAGACAAAGGTTATCAAAATTGATCCAACAAAGGACAATGGCTAGTGCTTCCACTATGGTCAAGATGGGCATTGGAAAAGAAATTGCAAGATGTATCTTGTAGAAAAGGCAAAATAGAAGCTTGGAGAAGCTTCAAGTACATTCATGATCAGTCTCCATTTGTCAGATTCTTATAATAATGCATAGGTATTGGATACCGATAGTGTTTATCACATCTGTAATTCGTTGCAGGTTCTAGCAAGGCTTAGGAGATTGGCAAAAGGTGAGATGGACCTCAAGATGAGCAATAGAGCAAGAATTGATGTTGTTGCTATCGATGAGGTCACTTTACATCTGCTTGATGGAGCTACTATTGCATTAGATATATGTTATTTTGTTCCCTCTATTATTACTGATATTTTCTCATATTATCTGGATGAATATTATGATGTCCTTGAATCTGTGCAATGGGAATCGGATCGTGATGATATCATGATAATGAGATCGATATACCTTTAAATACAGATCCTAAATCATCATAGTCATAGATTACTCGAAAAGGATATTGAGATAACCGGATAGACTGGTATGTTGTATACTTGTCTATACAATGGAGGTGACTGGTCTCATAGTCGTTTGTTTGGAGATGCTAGAGATATAGTGCAAGTGCTCATTGGAGAATGAGTTTATTGATTGATCCGCTTACAGAATGCTGGATGGTTAATGATACCTAATGTCAGACAGTGATTTCATAGTCCCAGTTATGTGTCTGGTCCTTGGACTTAAGATATCAAAGATGTCTTATATGAGTACTCTATTCTTTGACGCCGGACTTACAAGTATAGAACGCTCCAAATCTAATACAGTTGGTTCTTGGGAATGGTAGCCAACCTTACGAAGGCAATTGAGTATTAATAGAGGATTATCCACTCTTGGTATTGTGAGAGGAATATCTCACATATGCTTGCTCAAGCAAAATCCTTGGCCAGGGTTGTTTGAATTGAGAGAGAAAGAGTTCTCTAGGAGAATCCGATTAGAATAAGACTTGGACAAGATTCCATATGGGCTTGACATTACCATGCCTAATATATGGTCTCTAGAATATTAGATGAATGATGGACTATAGATACATGATTATTGAGGACATACAGACCCGATAGATTAAATCCCCCTATACTGTTTAGGGATTATGGCATAGTGGCCTAGTACATCTATAGTCGATGAGTCGAGTGAATTATTATGAAGATAATAATTCACTATATCAAAAGGAGTTCTGAGTTAGAAGGAGTTCTGATGGAAGCGATTCATGACCAGCTCGGTAACGGGCCTAGAGTGTCACACACATTAGGTGGATGTCATGATAAGTAGAGGTGCAGATATGAGATATTTGCGGAGCCCCTAGTTTAGATCCTGTAGATAAGATCCAACTGGATAATTAGATGAGATCCAATTGGATAATTGGATAGAGATCTAACTGGATAGGATTCATTAAGGATAAGCTTCATGCACCTCTATAAATAGGAGGAATTTCATAGTTCATAAGCTAGAGCTATTGGTGGTCACCCCTCCTATTCGCTTCAGCCTCCTCTGCTCCTTTGCTTCGACAATCTTATGGTGCATGTAGAGAGGGAGATTCCGCAGTGATCTGAGGAGTATCATTGCTACGTCCGTTGTGTGGATTACCGCTAGAGAGAAGTACACTAGTGCTCCTTCATCCTCTTCATCAAATCTAAAATTTTCAAGAATATACAATCTTTCTAGGTAAGGCATTTAACATGATACATACGATTTTTCGGATATGTGATTTTTCATGTGCCAAACATCGCACAATGACCAAGTACTTAACTATGGGAAATATAATCTTGTTTTTGTTTTCTACTACGCGTGAGATGCTGATTCGCGATTTTCCAGCAAATATAACCCTACAACATAGCATATGTAAGATAAAAAGATAAAATTCTCAAAATACTTATATGCACATATATGAAATATAGTAAATTCATGAACTTTTACACCGCATATTATGATATATACATATACTCCCACACCATATGATAATATAATATATACATGCATTCCCACACTACACGTCATAATACATACATATATTTCCACATCGCACATTATAGAAAATACATACACAGCACATTATCATATATACATATATATATATATAATATTTTTATCATAATTCATATATTTTTATGCTTACAATATATATATATATATTTAACTTGTGCCTAGCTTATGACAATCATATATAATTTATACGATCATTATTTTATAATTAATTAAACTTATACTTATCAAATTTAATTAAAAAATGAAGATATCAATAAAAGATCATATTCCTTAATGATTGAGTGTACTAGGGAGTGATACATTTATCAAATTGGGATCATAGGTTCCTGAGATGTCTTAATTAAGAATTCTATATTTTGAATTATTGATTTATAATAATTTATAGTAATAATTCATTAAAACATTTTGATCAAATCCCTTATAAAATAAATTATACTCAACATAAAAATTTATCTAAACTCTATCATTAATTTTTTAATAATTCACTCTATAATCAAATGAATTAGTTAGTATCACTCAAATCATTACACAATTTTATGAAAAAATTTTACTATACTATCTTAGTTGGCCAAATGATTTTGAATTATTATAAAATTTTATACAAAGCTAGGAGATATATAAAATTAAATACATACTAAATTTCATCTTAGAACATAATCATTCAAAAACTAAAATACTTTCCTAATTTAACTATCAACATAGCTAGGAGATATATAAAATTAAATACATACTAAATTTCATCTTAGAACATAATCATTCAAAAACTAAAATACTTTCCTAGTTTAACTATCAACATTTATTCTGTTCCATTGAAATTAGGTTGGGACTATCAAAATATATAAACCTCATATTTTGGTGTATAAAAATGATATTCACTCAATTTGAAATACCATAAAATCTAAGAAAACTTTTAAAATGTAACTATAGGACAAAGTCCAATATCTCTAGGGATGTCAATTTAGCTCAAATAGAATCTCTTATTAAAAAATAAGGGATTCTGAGTACCTTCGATTAAAACGCTCATAACTCTATGCATCGATTTTAGATTAAAATCATACTAAAGACCTTTAGATTATAAAAGATTCATACAAAATAATTCAAAATCTAAATTACTCAAAACCAACTACAAAGATCAATCTATAATATGTAAAATCAAAATCCTAGATATAGTACATTAACTTTACTTAGAGATGGGGTTTCTTGGCCTGAGAAAAGCTAAGAGAATGACTAAAAAAGGAAAAAAAAGATTATGAGTTAAAAGATTGGTAAAGAGGACGAGGCCAAAATGAAATAGAAGTGATTAAGAGGTTCTCTTGAAGTTTGGGTTCCAATTCCATTGGACCTTAATTTAAATTTATTATTCTTCTTTTACTAATATAATTATAAGATTGTAGTAATTTTACTTAAGAGTAATTTGGTTTGATAAAGATAATATTTTTGATCTAAACTCATCCTTTAATATCACTTATATATCTTAACATTTTAGCATTATACTTCTCTTTGATTTATATATATATATATATATATATATATATATATATATATATATTTTATATATATATAATTATTATTTTATCCATGCCTAAGTTGCTTTTTATTCCTCACATATATGATATTTAAAACTTAAACTTTCCTATTTTAATCTTAGTAAAACTCATTCAAGTCTTTAGATTTACTTAAGACCAACCAATGAAATTCAACTACCACTTCTAGTCACTATATGCATACTTATCATCATAACTTAATCTTATATTCAAGTTCACTAGATCCATACCTTCTTGCTACAAAATATGTTTAAAGTAAATATTAATGTTTATGAACATACTTTAAAAGTTAAAAACATGAACATATCATTTATCATGTTAATGAAGCATACACATCAAATAACATATCACTAAGAAAGAATAATATATACATACTATTTTTGTTTCTATTAGTATATTAGTTATAATTCAAAGTGCATAAGACTCAGGCATTACACAAAGGCCTTTGATTAGTGATATGATAAATAATAAATAATAAATTAAATAACATTTAATATGTATTGGGCTTTATTTAGGCTTGGCTTAGAAATGCCCACCACCCGATTCTATCTTCTTAACAAATAATCTTGTTGAAATTTGACCTTTAATGAGTGATATGATATGCTATTGCTAGATTAATATTATACATATATATGCATATATATATATATATATATATACTTATTGGATGAGATTTTGAATATTTAGCTTGATATGATATAAGAATAAGGACATGATTGACATCACAATACCACATGGTCAATATGATAGCATCATCCGATTGACAAACCTAATTCCTTAGACCCATACAATGACGTGTTTGACACCTTGAACTCACGTAGATAATGCATGTGTGACAACTCAAACTTATGCAAGCGATATGTGTCTGACACATCGAGACTATATAGGGTAATATCTTGATGTCACATGATCAAATTGTTTGAGCCCTTATCACATTAAGAGGCTTGGCATAGCATGACCACAATCAAGAGTAAAAGAAATCTATAATCGCTTCCCATAAACGATGTTGATTCATGAAAGTAAAGATCCTAATAGCCCACTATAAAAAAGCTTCCATATGCATTCTCCACATTCTTGAACAAAGCTTTTTTCGAATCATTCGAATCCTGTCCTAGTTTATTGAAAATTCCCTCCACTTAATTTTGTAAGATTTAGTATTCTTAAAGTCAAATGAACTAATCACAAATCGGGATCATATTAAGATAAACATAGAAGATCATGATATGAATCAATAACTTTAAAAAAATATATGATCATGATATGATATAAATGTTTCAATCAGTTAGTCTTAAATATTAGTTGTTTGCATCAATAAAAATGGATGAAAGTATATTTTGAGCTCATGACGATATGATTAAGTCCTTATTTAATAAAATAGCTTATACATATTCCACATACGTTGGTTTCATTTAATCATGTAAATGATTGGTTGGGTATATCATAATATTTGACATGTCACTAAATAGAATTAAGCCTAAATAGGCTTAGGCAGTTAGAAATGTCCAGCATTCCACTTACCACCCCACCACCATTCTTCTCTCTCTCTCTCTCTCTCTCTCTCTCTCTCTCTCTCTCTCTCTCTCTCTCTCTCCTCTTAACGAACTTTGACCGTTTGCAAGTAATATAAATACTATTTCTAGATTAATAATATATATATAATCTGTTTGATGAGGATTTGAATTTTTTTAATGCAAGGATAAATGGAACTCTTATAAAAAAAATTGGGTGAGATTTTGAATATTTAACCTGATATGATGTGAGAATAAGGATATGGCTGATATGTCAGTACTACATAGTTGATACAATAGTATTACCAAATTGATACACCTGATACCTTAGACACATACGAATAAGGCATATTTAACACCTCAAACTCATATAGACAACATGTGTTTGGCACCTCAAACTCATACGAATGATGTGTTCGACACATTAACGCTATATAGGATAATATCTCAATATCACATGATCGAATTGGTCAAGTCATTACCTCATTAATAGGCTTAGCATAGCATGATCATAATCAAGGCCAAGAGAAATTGGTAATCGCTTTCTATAATCCACCTCAATCATGAGAGTAACAATCCTAGGAGCCCACATTAAAAAAGCTCTGTTCCTCACGTTTTTGAATTTAGCTTTATAGTTCTTTGTGAATCCTTTGAATTTTGACCTAGTTTATAGGGAATGCTCGTGACCCAATTTTATAGAATTCAACAACCTTAAAATCAAACAAATCGATTATAGATTGAGATTGACACAAAAGAGACCTCAATTGGTTCTAAATCGTCAACCATAATAATAATAATAATAATAATAATAATTATTATTATTATTATTATTATTATTATTATTATTAGATTTAGAAAATAATTATAGGTGTTGATATGACCATTATTGTTTTCATAATTAAAACGTTAGTTAGAGGAAAGATTATTCCAAAGAATATTTTCTATTGCATGGATATTTCTCATCTTTCGACCTTAATCATTAGAGTGATATCGTTGGACATACTCTTAATAATAGTTTTGCAGAGAATTATACCGAAGGGACATCCTGCCTCCTTGGAAATTGTATTCTATAGACATACAGAGAAGGTAGACTAGATAAGCTCATGGCGCTTTCAGCTGATAACTAAGGACGTCAATGGTTGTACGTTGGTCCTTTTCAGGAATAGATAGAAGAAAAAGACCCAGCAATGCGTGTTGCTGTTACCAACTTCGATCATCACGCCATGAAGTAACAATTAGATTTTATGTTCGATGATGGTTTTGTGAAGTTGCTAAGCCCATCGGATACAATCGCAAACAGATCATGCATCCCTTATTTATCAGTCCAACGTACAGGTGATGCTTAGATTCCCACCATAATTCACAACGAGACGATTGGGAACTGCTTGGCCTGCGCATGGAAGAGCTGCTGCTCGTCGTGCTTCGACTTCTGTTCCATCTCCGATCTCGAGCCCTCTGTGGCCGTCCTCCCGTCAAGCCAAGCGACAATGTCGGCGAAGACGAGGTCGATGTTCGCTGGGGGTTCGCCGGACGTGAGCGCATGCCACATCCCAGGGTAGAGCTTCAGCGTTTTGTCCTCGCTCGACGCTGTTTCGTAGAGCAGTCTACTGACGGACGGATCCGTCACAATGTCATCCCCACCATGCACCACCAAGACCGGCAGTGAAACCTGCAGAAAGCAGCATCACACCTCTCTCATTAATCGCTGCATGCAGATGCTACATGGCCTGGAATGGTGTCTAACTAGGAACAGAAACAGGCAACCATTATTAATATATCCGATGCATGTGTGAGGGAAGGGAGATCAAACTTCCAAAACCAAAAGAAATGATACAGATCAATAAATAAATATATCAAAAGGTCATTTGAGTTAATTACAAGATCATTGAGTTGTCTAATCCCTTTATATATCATATCACAAAAATCTGAAAAAATTCTTAACACTCCTGAGAGAAACTCACAAGCATCCTAAGTAAAACCAAACCCTAATTTTTAAGGTTTCTTTCATTTACAAGGACTTTTTTTTGTACTAAGATTTTTTGTCTTTATAGGATATTAGCCTTAGAAATCCTAAAATTCTTATCAATTCAAATGAAAAAGAGAGGTTAACATTAGTACTGTAGCCAGCTATTCTATTCCGCCTTATGAACACGTATAGTTCCTATTTAGCTTGACCTTCATTAAGTGATCGATCGCTATAGTCGACCACAGCTGGAGCAAAATAGTGGATGAAGAAAACGAAACAGAGAAGAACATACATATCAAGAAACAGCCATAAATTGAAGACGAAGACGTTGACGGAAAGAAAGATTAATTACCTGGCTTAGGTTCTTCTCGATGTCCAAGCTAACCATGAGGACCTCATGAGCGGTCTTTAGTCGAGGCCTTCCCTTGTAGCAGTATGGATTAGACCGAATCTAATGCAAACAAAGACCGAGTCATAAACTGGAATGACGTGCGTACACAATCGAAGTCGGGAACAGGCATGCATCCTTTACTACCTCCTCTCTCTTTTCAGGAACTTTGAAGCCGATTTCTATAATGTCTTTGGTAGGAACTATTCTCCATGTTGGTATGACGTTACACAGCTTCGTCAGAGTGCTGATGACGATAGGATGTGGCTTCATCTCATCAGCAATCTAAAGCCAAAGAGAGAGAGAGAGAGAGAGAGAGAGAGAGAGAGAGAGAGAGAGAGAGAGAGAGAGAGACTGTATTAAGAAAGGGCTGCAATCACAGTATGATTGATAGGCATTATGGATGGGAAGAGATGGAGGAAGAAGACAGAGTTAACCTTGCACATGGGGGCAACCAAAACAGCACCGTTCCAATAGGGTGGTTCCCTTCTGTGGAGGAGGAGGACCACGGCGCCTCCCATCGACTCTCCCAGGAGATACCTGGCTTTCTTCTTGTTCTCGCTTCGCTCTATCAAGTATGATCTAGATGAGCAGAAGAAGTAGGAGGAAACTCGAAGCGAATCAATGGTAGCTTTAGCTTATAGAGTTCATACGTACCGCAAACGCTGGTGAAGTGTTCGGAGCAGTCGTCGACTAGATTCTTAAAGCTCGGGATGTAGCCCTGCAACCCAGAAGACTTGCCATGGCCTTCGTAGTCTATCCCGTGAACTGCATAACCTGCCTTGGCTAGCCGAGTTCCAGTGTCTGAATCCAATACATAAGCCATCAACGATCATTGATCGAACAGAACTTTGAATCAAAAGGCATGCAGCTAATACTGTTACCTCTCATGGATATGCTGCACTCCATGGCATAGCCTGGAAGAGAAAAGGTAGGAAAGTATATGAGGAGGGGAAGAACGTAGAGGTTATAAGGCCATGGTTGGCGTACGTACCATGGCACAGGAAGACTAAGGCTTTGGGTTCTTTCTTCTCCGGCAGCCATCTGCAGGTGAAAAGCGTCAGTCCACGAGAGCTGTTGATGAACTCCTGGAATCAGACGAACGCATGAGCAAAACCGAAGACAATTGCTAACCTCTGATCACCAATTGCTAACCTCTTCGTATATGATACCGTCGACGCCTGGATCCTGTGACCCACCACAAAAAGATCACATACTAACCAAAGAAAACAACGTACAAAAGACGGTGGGAGAGAAGAAAAACGTACCATGGCAGGGAAATGAGGTGCTCCGATTGGTAAAGACGAGAGAGAGAGAGAGAGAGGATAGGGGATACTCTTCGGGGATTATTCTAGTCCCTTAACTACTACGCTATGTTTGTAAACTATGAATGAGCTGGGGGCGACGAGGCCATTATCTCCATCACTTAGCATTCCTTCGCCGTCCATCAGGTAGCGGACTTTGACTTCGGGATGCCTGCACGAGGATGAAGGAGATGATCGATCCAGAAGGATCAATGGCGAAGCAGTCAAAGTTTCCGTGGGGCAGGGCGTTGGCAGACTTGTCCATCGACGTCGGTTAAAGAATGGGTGGCGGAGATGGAATTGACACGGGGAACGAAGACGTGTCCGAATGGAACAGGAAATAATAGAGGCAAGTTGTTGGGTGACAACTCTTTCCGACGTGTAGACCTCATGGAATCGAGTTGGGATTTCCAGCTTATCATGATGCAACTAAACTTCCAGCTTATTCGACATTGTACCACTTTTACCGGTTCTCTAACTTTACCAGTCAGTCCAAAATATTAAACCTTCTTTTTTTTTTTTTTTCTCATCAGTGTACGAAGCATGATGTACCATATTGGTGGACAGACACTGATCTTGTTTGATCCAAGCACAAATATCTATCTGCTATTCCTGGTAGCTCCCTATTGGTCTTAGGAGAAACTGTAATTTCAAAGCCTAACTTGGTGCAACCACAGATTATATCCTGTGTATGTTATGAAGTTCATGTTTAGGGTTTAGGGTTTCTCAAAAACCATAAATCATTGTTGAAGAGCGACAAACTAAGATGCTTGAGGTAGAAATCAGCCAGAGGCTAAAACTACATTTAAAAAAAAAAAAGAGAGGAAATTGAAGAGCGACGAATCTGGATAAGAAAAAAACCAAGATCGGTAATCGTGGACTTCTATCCTTACTCTCTCAGGCCATCAATAACTAGAACTATCAGACACCCATCGATACATTTGTCATGACTCATGCCTAATGAATTAACTAGTATATCAATTTCGTTAGTCTCAAATTATTAATTAAAATGTTTAAACTAAAGTTAAGAATAATAAATTTATTAGACTCTTATGAGTTAATCTTAATCTTTGACTATTTCTGATGTGGAACTAATCGAGGTGTTACAATTTTTCTCACTGAAGAACTTAACATTATCGTCAAAGCTAAACATAGCCCGAGTCAAACCCTAGCATGGTGCATGTGAGGTGTAGCTTAGTGGTGACTCCACGCAGTGATAAGTCCTTTGACTTCATCCACAGGTAACCATTTCCTACTCGAGCATTCTCATCATACCCAAATACTAAGTCGACTCTGATATCAAATGTTATGACTTAGGTCTGATGGGTTAACCGACATATCAACTTTGTTTAGTTTAAATCACTAGTCAAAATACATAAACTGAAATTGATAGTAATATATTCATTAGATTCTTATAAGTCAATCTTAATGTTGTCCACTTTTGTTATACTGCTAATCAAGGTTTTGAAACTTCACATCTTGTTGACATGGAACCAGTTTGCTCTGCAAATATTATTAAACAGTTGCAGATCAATTGTTGAACATAAATTTACTCGTCAATAGGAACTACACTGAGAAGAATAAACTAAGTGTATTTTCCAGATAACATCATACGTTTATATTCTTAAGTTTCTTTCCTTGCTGTTAAGAGTCTTTTTACAAGTGAAAGGCCCATGGTCTTCGCCTACTCAAATCACACCAAATCTTTAAGTTAGGTAGCACTATAATGAAGATCATAAATGTTAAACATCGCATCCTCTCTTACACTTACACTTACACTGGTAGGCCATGGTTACCTTCTCTTTTCATCATCTAACCCTTCTCCTCATCATAAAATGACACTAATGGCAACCTATACTGTATTTAAGTACTGAAGAGTCTAATACACTCCTAGATATCCATTTGTGCCCACAAGACATAGTCTCCATTCCATGTCACCAATAACCAACGACCAGTGAAAAGTTACATGTTTGCGCCCATCCACACTAAGTTTGTCGTTTAGTGACATGAGGGCACACGAATTCCCCACTTTACCAATCACAACAATACTATGCCAGCTAACACATGACCAAAATTGACTTGCCCATTTGTCAGCACTGCCAGCATGGCTCAACGCGGAGTCCATGTTAACCGGTGCAACCTATGCAGATCAGCATGGCACTTTATGCACAACCATGTAGTCAAAGGTCCAAGCTACACAAACATATAAACTAATTGATGAGAATGGAAAACTAGATTAAGGAATCAAGTGATCACCATCAAACCTTGTCTGATAATTACTTTTTAACTAAATAAAAGTTTTGGTAAGAATGACCAATCGTAAAAAAGGGTAGAACATATAAAGGTATTGTTATGAAAAAATATTATCAACGTCCTGATCAACCCAATGTGATTCTAGCTCGTGTGCATAAAAATAACAAAGGTACCTCCGAGGTGGAAATATCAAGTTCTGACACATGTACGAAGATCAAGGTCGAAAAAAATTTCTAAACCTAGGCTCTCCGATGCCTAAGTTAGGAATCCTGTGGATGAGTATAATAATAAATAATAAAAAGTAATTCCTCTTAGTAATTATGCTAAAAATGAGCTTTTATACTAGATAGCAAAGAGCTAAAATATTATGTAAAATATTCCATAAGGAAATGATTTTTAATTATCTCTAACAATTTCAATTTATCCTTTTGTCATAGAGATAACGAGGAAAAAGATGTGATACACAACTATTGCCTTAGACTCAGTTTCACATAGTTTTATCCTTCTAACTAGGTTACCACATCGTTATCCACATGTTGGACGGTCATTGGTCCAAATATTTCCCCTATCAGGCACCATAACACGAAATGAAAGAAGAAGCTGATATTTGCATATGTTGCGGTTTCAGCAAGCCAACGCTTGATACGAGATCTTGAGATATTTGCAACATCTAAACTTGTGCTACGTGATTGACACCAAAAGATCAGATGCCTCAGTAGCAATTCGAATAAATCGTGATCACCTCCTCATCTGAAAGGTTATTGCTCTTTTCTAAGATACAAAGTAGCACCAACGAGTCGTAAAATTAGCCACGGCTAAAACCACAATGACAAACACCGTATATGATCACTCTTACTGCTACTCTTCCCACATTCATATCACTCACCTTTTTCACACCATGTAACCTATACGGCGCTGTAAAGACGACCAAAGGCTAAGCCATAATCCCGAAGATACAAGGTAGCTACTGCGAGCATTACCTGATGCTTGGAAAGACGACAGCGGATCGCACGAGTCCTTTTAGGCCTGCGGTCGAGCGGGATGTGCTTCTTCTTCTTGTATGCCTCCTTCAGAGTTGCCTTCTGCTTCTGCGAGGTCACCGTCAGCACCCGCGCAATCGACAGCCTCACCACCTTGCTGCGAAACGAAGGATGAGATCAGAGAGTACAGTGAGAGCTCGACGGACGCGGTCAATGTAAGGGATAAGGTGATGCATCGATTCACATCTTGGAGAGCTTGTTGGGATCAGGTCCTTGAGCTGGTTCTGCAGCTCCGCTCCGCCTTCGTCTTCCCCCGGAGCTCGTGGACCTTAATCCTCGCTGCGACAAGGTATCGGCGTTCGGATCCAAGCAGCGCAACCGAGAAAGGAATTCACAGAGATCTTTTTCTTACTGATTGGATCGGGATGTCTTCTACGCCCTTCTCCGCGGACTTCGCTGGATCGAGCGAGCCCCTAATCCCAAACGGCGCCGCAAGCTCTTTTGAAATCCTAGCCGCGAGATCCCGGCCGTCTATTGTGTTTACTGGGCCTAAATTGGTCCACGAAATGAGTTACGATGGTTGATCGCATGGCCATAATGGCTTATGGAGTCTAAATGGCGCTAAGCGCCTTTAAAAACTAGTCGTAATGAATTAATATGGTTAATTTCATTCATCAGATTTATCGATTTATGTTTTTTTGGTTACGACTTTAAACTATATTTCAAGGCATTTCACATGAAATTTCGAATATAATTTTAAATGTGTGTGTAATTGTACCGTTCTTTCATTTTCTAAAACGAAGGCTGCTTAAATTTGAAGCTTACACACAGCTATTGTGATGGCGTATTGGCTGATTGGATTGTTGGATGCATTCCAGCGAGAATTCCTTTACTCAAATCGTCACCCATCTTAAAGTTAATCAAACGGACAGGCTTAAGAGTGAAGGCGACAGACGGCCCACCGACTCCCCGTCGTCTGTTTCGATAATACCCCGCCGACGTCGCCCCAAGGATTCACGTTCGGTCGCCATGGCGAGATCTCTGCGGCCACATCTTCTCCTGCTCCTCTTCCTCATCGTCCTCGCTTCCATCTCTTCGTGTATGGCGGAGATTAAGAACCTAAAGATCTCCTCCGACTTCCGGGCGATCATCCTGTTCGAGAAGTTCGGCTTTTCCCCGCGTGGCGAGGTGGCCATTGCTGTTTCCGACGTCTCCGTCTCCTTCACCCTCGGCGCCTCCGACGGCTCCCTCCTTGGCTTCTTCCTCCCCTCCGACGAGAGCCTCATCCAGGCGGCTCACGATTCCCAGCACGGTCGCAGTACCAACTCTGACACTACGCCTAGCCCCAATCCCCGATGCGTCCTTCATAGCTCCTGCGTCCGCGTCCTCTTCACCTTCGATGAACTCTCCCTGGCGCCCTCAGCCGCATGAAACCGCTCCTTCCCCATCTCCCACCCGGACGAGTACAGCCTCTTCTTCGCCAACTGCGCCCCAGAGACCGCGGTCACCATGTCCGTCCGCACCGAGATGTACAACAGCCGTCCCGATGGTTCCCGTGACTACCTCTCCGTCGGCCAGTCCCCCGTTCCCTCCCTGTACACCTTCTTCGCCGCCGCGTATGCCGCCTTCTTCGTCGTGTGGATCCACCTCGCCCTTTTCAAGAACCGCCTCGCCGCCCACCGGCTCCACCACCTCATGGCCGGCCTCCTCTTCACCAAGGCTCTCAACCTCATCTTTGCCGCCGAGGACGAGCACTACATCCGCCAGACCGGCACCCCCCACGCGTGGGACGTTGTCTTCTACCTCTTCCAATTCCTGAAAGGCGTCCTCTTGTTCACCGTCATCGTCCTCATCGGCACCGGATGGTCCTTCCTGAAGCCTTTCCTCCAGCAGCGAGAGAAGAAGGTGCTCATGATCGTGATCCCGCTCCAGGTCATCGCCAACATCGCGTCGGTCGTGATAGGCGAGACCGGGCCCTTCCTCCGGGACTGGGTCTCCTGGAATCTGGTCCTCCTCCTCATCGATGTCATCTGCTGCTGCGCCATCCTGTTCCCCATCATCTGGTCAATTAGATCGCTGTGCGAGACTTCAAAGACGGACGGGAAGGCCGCGAGAAACGTTGCCAAGCTCGCTCTTTTCCGGCAGTTCTACACTGTGGTGATCGGGTATCTGTACTTCACGAGGGTTGTGGTGTACGCGCTGAAGACGATCACGTCTTACAAGTACCGGTGGGCAGCGTGGCAGCCGTAGAGACAACGAGCCTCGCCTTCTACATCCTCATGTTTTACATGTTTAGGCCGGTGGAGAAGAACCACTACTTTGTGCTCGATGACGAAGAGGAAGAGGCCGCGGGGATGGTGCTTCGCGACGAAGAATTCGAGCTTTGAATAACAGTGAATTCCCAGTATGCCTGTATGGGAACGTTGTAATATGGATAAAAACTTCAGTAATTTTTGTACTTCTTTTTCACGGTCCAGTTATAATTTTGGGCGCTTCATCTTACCTTTTTTATTTATGCATCTGAGTTATCTTATATTTATCTTCTATTTATATGGCTACGAAGCATCCCGATTAGAAGGCTTCAGGAATGCAGAAATCTAATATAAGCTCTCGTATTTCTAAAAAAAACCTAAAGATATATTATCTTTGTGATTAATTACCTTAATATCCTGATATCTACATCTTCAAATGTTACTAGTTATACTTACAAAAGTGAAATAATGAGATTCTTATATAAGATTAAAAATCAAGATGGAAACAAAAACAGAAATTTCGTTGGACTACTGAGATTAAATATTTTATTTTCGTAAATATAGAAATCTTAATATAACTTTTGAAAGATATACAAAAAAAGTTAATTACATGAGGTAATATATAATTAATTAATCTTTGGATAAATTAAGCCTGTCATGCAAGTAAAACACTGTTCGTTCGGAACAAGTCAATACTAACAACTATAACGCACGATAAGGAGGCAGTTTGCATTATCAAAATGTGTTCCACCCGAGCTAAGCCTGAAAACAACAAATTAATCCCTACAAAACTGCCATAAAATGACTAAAAAAGAGGAGAGATTGCACCGAATAAGCTGCCACAAGAAAGTTTAAGAGGAAGTGTAAATGGGGCCAATCAAGAGGTGAGAGTTGTAAGCATGATTAATCTTCATCTTTCTTAGGCTTTCTGTAGGATTCTTCAATGTGTTTGGCAACAAAAACGTATGTATCGAAGAGCTTCTTTACATCTGGGATGTTGTAATTCTGCGCAATGTAAATACCACAACCAGTTCCCAGTAGAAAAGAGAAACTTCTCCTTATTATCCCCATTTTTAATCACACTGTAATTTAGATAAAAAAAACATATCAACCTCCAAAGAAAAGGAGAGAGGATGAAGTAACGCTCTGATAAAACTTGAGAAAGCAAACAAGAATTGGGAAACACAAGGATACAAGATAGATATCAAAGGATGACTACAAGACATAGTGTTGTTCTTAATATTGTCAACAAGGCATTAATTTCAAAAACGAATTGGAGGCTGTGGAGAAGAGCACTCCAAATGAATGAATCCTTCCCTATTGACTTCCATATAATATGATCAAGTTGCTTAAGAATCAAAGTAAGTCAATCGGACCATCTAAACATGAAAAAGACTGATGCATCTACTGGTTATCCAAAAAGAAAAGAATATAAGACTTGAAATGAACTTAGAAATGCAATTATGGATTCATCTCATGCAGCTTCATCATTTTAGCTGGCACTTGTGCTTTAAAACCCTACTATAACAATGAAGGTAAACCCCAAAGATGTACTGAAACCTCAATTCAACCAATATTATCATTTATTTTGACGATGCTTTGACTTTGCACAGAACAGCTACAGATTTCTACAGTTCCATACCTCTCGTCCTAATAACTTCAGGAGAAGCTAATAAAATATGAGCGTGTTTTAGGATTAATCTCTTCCATCATCACAATATATCAATAGTGTTTTTGTTCCTTATCTTTGGTTACCTCACCAATTAAACAATGGGAGAAAGTTTACCAGGCTAATTATATATTATCTTTTATAATTAATTATCTTTAGTATCTCGGTCTTAACATTTTCAAAAGTTATATTGGGATCTTTATTCTTACGAAAGCGAAACATTTTTCATAAAACATTGAGATCGGATTAAAAAAAATAATTTTATAAATTAAAAATTAAGAGAGATAAGTTTTATTGGAGGGGTTAAATATTTATGTATAGAGATATCAATGTAACTTTTGAAAGTATAGAAAGTAGAATAGGATTGAATCTAGATCAATTGAACTCGCTAGAAATAGGATTGATTCCGACTTCGCTTGCAGTCTACCAATTCCATTCCGACTTCTAGATCAATTGAACTCGCTAGAAATAGGATTGAATCTGCCATTTCAACCTTATATTAGTCAGATTTTACAGCTGCTTACCGGTTTGACAGAAGGGAAGAAGAAGAACAGAATAAAAAGAGAAAGAAGAGAAAAGCAACAACGAAAAGAAGAGAGAGAGAGAGAGAGAGAGAGAGAGAGAGAGAGAGAGAGAGAGGTCCTAGGTTGCCCTAACTAAAGAAAGAGGGGGGAGAGTTTGTCTCGAACGTTCAAACACTCTGGCGTTAGTATTGCCGAGTTCATTTCATCAAACATCTTGAGTGTCAGAACTCAACCCAAGCAATGATCATCTCGTCAAAAGCCACAGAGTGCTACGTTCCTTGATTCGAAGGTTTCTAGAAAGAAGCCTAAATTTGAAACCCTCGAAAGACCACTAATCATCAATAGTATCAACGCCATAATAAAATATCAATGCATCGAGAACATCGATGCGCTATCAATTCCCCCGTTTCCCATATTTTCCTAAATCGGATGAAATGACCCCTATTTTCTCTGGAGAAAAGAAACAAAAGAAAGAAGGAAAGAAAGAAAGCAAGAAACCGAAACTAGGAATTTGATTTACAAAACAAGACAAATCTCACCGGATCGTGCAGAGAAGAAGGCTTCGAGACAAAAATAGAGAACACGTGAGAGGAACGCCGGTGGTGACCGCCGCCGCCGCTGCCTCTCCTCCTTCGGTTCGCGCTCTGCTTCGTGAAGACGAACCGGCCGTCCGAACTCGACCTCAACAACGGTGCGGATTCATTAACGGCACGTGAGTGACTCCGCGCCTTTTAACGGATCTGATCTGGATCAAACCAAAACGATACGGGATCCGGCCCATCGATTCAGCAAACCCGATCCGTTCCATCCCTTCTTTCATGCCAAAAAAATATTTACCATATTATAAGTGTAACGAAAAATATTTATTTACTTAAAATATTATATTTAGTAATATGGATCAGAGAAGAGACAAAATAAATTGTATTGAATGGTATTATAAAGATAACTTGTTTGAAATCGGCAAGAAACAGAGCAATGCATGCATGATCTCCCACATCACAAGCAAATTCCACCATGGCAATGCCTCCTATTCGTTGGGATTCCCTACCAACCGTCCTCTTCTCGAACGTCTCTCACATTCACACACGTCGATATCAGTGACAAATAATCCAATTCCGAAGAATTGGCGATTCGAGTAAAAGAGTTATTTTCCAAGAAAAACACAGCGGCAATTCCTTCATAATACTAACACACGGTATGGTCGCAGGCCGAAGCACGCAACATATCAAGATATGAAATTTATGGGCCATAGAAGGCTCGCCAAACGTAACCCAAAGCCTGCCGATGTTGCAGGCCATTTCTATGCTACAACATTTGCGCATTCGACGCAGCTTCGATGACGTATGCTTTAATGGGTGGCGAGGGGGAGCAATTAATGCAAACCCCAACCGGCACAGACGACAAGGTGGTGCGACCATCCGCAAGACGCCGTCATCGTCCGTTTCCGCTGCGCGGCCGGACGTACTTCAGTTGGTAACGTCCTCTACGTGCGTCGCTTCATTGTCACGTACGGAGTCCTTCCCGCATCTGGGTCCCACATCACCGACCAAGCCCGGACACCCATCAGCCTGGGCCCCACCCGTCCTCACTCCATTTCTTCCTTCTACCCACTAACCAACCCCACCACTCCTCGGGGATCCCCTCCCGTTTGCTTTAAGATGCGCGAACTTTCGAATTCAACGGTAAAGATTCGTCTGCTGCCTCGATGGTTTACCATCCGCGGCGGAATTCGTGTTCTATATTTCGTCCACCATCCCGCGAATGGGGTTGGTGGAAGAGTGGGGGAAAGGGCACGGGAGATGCGCCGGCGCAGCGACTTAAGTCATTCCTCAAGTCGCAACTGGCGTCCACAGATGCATGCACACGAAGCTTTGTCCGTCCGGAAGCATCCGCTCGAGTCCTCACCAATCATCATCTATCCATCGCATCCCCGAGAAGAGAAAGGGACACCGATTGCTGTCATCGATCATCGTGTCGCAGCTTCCTTCGCGGCTTACGCCACGACTGCCACCCCGCGGAATGCCAAGCGCGTTCCGCCCGGCCCGCGAACCAATTGCGATTAAGCCGTGCACGGCAGTGGACCGTCGCAAATTCCGGGCGTGTCCGCTGAATTTGATTCAGGTTCACTCACTTTCGATGTGAATCCAAGTAGTGGACAGCCACGACCATCACATGAGTTGGATTTGGGCAGTACCTCTCGAAGCGCAAATGCCAAGTATATTTGGGAACATTGAAGCGGCCTCCACGGGTGGCACGTGTCTCGAGGACGCCCGGGGACCAATATCGTTCATAATTAACCGTGCCATGTGGTGGCCGGGGCGGTGGGGGCCGGAGCGTTACGTTTGGGCGCTACGCGTCAAGCTGGGTGGGGGCCCGCCCCGGCCCGCCCGCGCCTGCCCCCATGCCCGCTGCCGCTTTAGTTTGGTCGAATCAATCGAGGGAAACGATCCTCGGGTGACGTGTTCTCTCACATGCCCCCCACGTGTGTTCGAATCGAATCACATGAAACTATTCATGGGGTCTGTTGGGAGGCTAATGATTGCCTGCCTCGGGAGAATTTTTCTCTTCTTTTCCATTTAATTTCTTCCCCCACCTTCCAATGCCAATCCTTTTGTCTGCGCGTCAGGCAAACACTTTCATAGTTTGTACGAAGCCCGATCATTCCTCTCTCTGCGTCTCTCTATCTTATTTACTAGCGGGTGCAGCGGAGGACTTGGCTCTTCTCCTCTCCATCGCGCCCACTGCCCTCTCCCGGAGTCACAGAGAGAGAGAGAGAGAGAGAGAGAGAGAGAGGTAAGGGAGGCACCTGCTGCTGCGTATCTTGATCTTTGGAAGGTCGTTTCTGCTGCATGCATAGAGATTTCTAAAGCTCTTAACTGATCTCCAGTTCTTCTCATTTTTCATTGCTTGGATTGAAGGTTCGTCTTACTGCCTGAGACCTATAATCTCCTTAGCTAGTCTCTCATTCCAAGCTGAAAATTTTCTGTACTAGCGCACGATTTGATCTACAGGTGAGTTCGATTGGTTTTTGCGTGTATAGATCGGCCTTCTGATGTTACTTAGGTCATGCAATATGCTGATGTGGTTCTGATCTTGGCATTTTCAGAGTTAACACTGCAGTGGATATTCCTGCGCATGGAGAAAATGATTTATCATAATGTGTTTCTCTGTATCTTTCTTGAGTGAAGGCCATCATCTCTCTTTCGCTTTAACCGTCTCAGGTCTCAGCAGAAGCTATCAAGGAGATCCGTTCGTAGTGAAGCAATCCATTCTGTGGGTGTACTTCTCTCTCCTCTTTCCGTTTGGATGATTCGAACGATCTTGAACTGGTTTTTAGGGTTTGCATATACACCCCCTCACTTTCTTCCATCCTGAAATAGAAATCCTTTTAGAAGAGGCCTCTATTTGTTTTCTGAGAGGAATTCTGCACTCGAAATTGATACAGACCTCAAAAATGTCACCGTACCCTTTCCTATAAAATCTGCACTGCTCAGAGTAACATCTAATTCGATCATTCTTTTAGTTTTGATTACTCTTCTTTGGTTTTAGTTATATGACCACATGCACTTTTCCTTCCTTCTTTGCTACAACACATCGACCTAGTAAGATCAGACCTGGGTTTCATTCTAGATCTTATATTTCCCATGTCAAAATTTCTATCTGATTCTGTGCATCCTTCTTGGATTGTGGTGATCTGTTCACGAGCAACATATGATAGGATCCGTAAATAGTGAACTCAAAACCTAATTTATACTGCTGGTTTGTGTTGACTTCTTCTTCTGTGCACCCACAGGCAATGGCTGGCCATGGATTAACCCAGCAGCAACAGGAGAGGAGGCTGAGGCCTCACCCGGAGCGAGCCCTGAAATGCCCCAGGTGTGCCTCCACCAACACCAAGTTCTGTTACTACAACAACTACAGCCTCTCCCAGCCCAGATACTTCTGCAAGGGGTGCAGGAGGTACTGGACCCAGGGAGGCTCTCTCAGGAACGTCCCTGTGGGAGGTGGCTGCAGGAAGAACAAGAGGTCTTCCTCCTCCTCCTCCTCATCTTCTTATTCAAAGAAGGCGCAAGAACTAGACCTCACCTCTACCCCACTTCTCCCGACTCTCATCCCTCCACCTCTTTCATATGACCCAAGTGACCTCACTTTTAGGCTTCAAAAGCAGCCACCCATGGTGCAGTTTGGCCTGGATGACAATAGCCACAACCTTAACCCGGCGTTATCTGCTCCGGCCCCAACAAATGGTTTTCTTGACACCCTCGGACATGGATTTGTTGACATCACAAGACCAAGCGGGTTAAACCACCTTTACCATGGCTATGGAGTTGGAGTCAATGGCAGGCTGGAGATGGCAACTGGCGTTGGTGGAGAAAAGGGAGGACTGGGTGGTGCAACAACCGGCCAAGGGTCGTGCAAAGCCGTGGATGGAGGGGATAACAAAGCGTTCACAGGTCTCTCATGGCAGGAAGGAAGCATGGATTCGGCAAGGGATTGTTGGAATGGTGTTGTGGGTTCTTCCTTGCATGGGCTGATCAATAGCTCCATGCTGTGAGGAGCAACTATAGATACAGTCTGTATAAAAAATGGCTATAATCTGTATAATGAAAACTTCTGGTCTCTTTCAATGTTCTTGATGTTATTATAAGAGTGGTGACCTAAAAAACATGCAGGAAAACCGAGAGATCGATCGTCATCAGTTTGCAGTCCCCGTGGCTGCATTATTGTTGGTCGCAGCAACATCATACGCATGCTTTATGGAAAAGAAACACTATTCTTTGCGGGCAAAGGAAACTGGTCATTCGTCGAGCACGAGAAGGACAGTTGCAGTATTAATGAACAGCTCTCGAAAGAAGTGGGTGGTGGTGTTCCCAAAAAATTCTCTTCACGATTGCCGCTCCCATCACGCTGGTCTGCTTTCTCCATGGAAACGAAAGCGATGGGATTACCCTTTTGTTTCTAAACCTGCAGATATAGAATGAGGCACAGCTAACCTTCCTTGCATGGCACCTAAGCATAATGGTGACATTAGCATTCGGAGAAACTTAGGGTTTAGTGGCCTGCTCTTTTTCTCAAGGTAACAATAATAATAACAATAATAAAATCATATATTTTAATTATTTGGAATCAACTACATATATCTTTTATTGATTTAATTAAGTTGCGAATACTTAAATATTTATTTATAATTTCTGTTAAAAAATTTTAGATCTTTCTCTTTCTCATCATACTACTAACATCAATCATTTCATCTCTTTCATACGGTTTCTTAAACATATGTTAATATCATTATAAACTATTTTTTCTCATTTTATCATCGATTAAAATTGATAGGGGATATCCTGGCATTATCCACGTGGCAGTAGTCGGCAAACACAAAGGCATAAAGACACCTCACGTGGGATGCCACCTCCGACCCGCCACCTCGGGTCGGATGTGACAACGCCCCCACTCCGTCATGCCGCCCGAACTCGGAGTAGTTGTTCCTGAAATCTCGGGACTGTGATGCATGGAGCAACCATCCCCGAGATCCCGGAACGGTGACGCATGGAGCAGTCATCCCTGAAATCCCGAGACGATAGTGCACGAAGCAGGCCAGCCCCTAGATCTCGGAACGACGCCTTGCAGGGCCGCCCTGTACGACCCCGCTGTCAACCCGGACTAAGGTACACTTAACCAAGTTCGAACGTGCCTATAAAACCCCCACCTGACTTCAGGGGAAGGGGAGAGAACACTGACTAACTTTAGCATCGGAGGGGCCAAGTCGGGAAAAACCTAACCTAGGTCTTCTTATAGGAATCGGGCCCGCGACACACCAAGAGTCCATCTCAGCTGCATATTTCAACCGGACACCATGAGACTTCGACGACTGAACCAGGCCAACCCGACACGTCATCAGGTGGCCACATCCGTTCCATAACATTTTAGAACTAGAAGGAGTGCCGATTTCGTAGGAGTGTCCCATGACCAACCCAGGAGTTTGCCTGATCGAAGGGTAGCCTGCTGCCCCCATTCCCACCTCGGGATCGACTTCTGCTGCTCAGTTGGGAGGAGGCGTCCCGACCCAGACTCCAGAACGCTACTGGCGACTATTCAACGATCCTGGGTTATCACCCCCAGGAACGCCCCGATGCCCTCGGTTGTTTCGCTCGAGGCGTTCTTCGACTTATCAAGATAAGTGCAAGCTCTGACCATGACGATCCAAATAATCGTACCGCTCATCCCATAACTCGTGCACCTGGCGAGCTCCCAAGCGCCAAGCACATCAATGTATATCCCCGAGCCCCTCAACAACCCTCCGACGAATCCAACTACTCACGATCCACTACGGGAAGAAGCAGGGGAGCAATTCGAGGGCCGAGAGGTGACTCCCAAACCTAGTATTGTCGATCTCCGCCCGACCGATCCGTCGCTTCCCGAGCATGACGACGTGTCAACCGACTCGGGCGACAGCTCATTCAAAGCCCAGCTCTCCTCGGTAAATCAGCATCTAAACGAATTCCAACGAGAGCTTCGCAGGATTAAGGGAGAGGTCAGGGATGATGTCTCGGGAGCATCCCTCTTCACCCCCGAGATACAGGACAAACCAGTTCCCCTCAACTTCAGGCTCCCGGCCCCTGAAGCATACGACGGCGATTCCGACCCCATGGAACATGTCATTGCCTTTCGGGCACAGATAGCCCTCTATGGCACCTCTGACGCCTTGATGTGTAGGGCGTTTCCCACCACCCTCAGGGGGTCAGCTCGGATGTAGTTCAGTCGACTCCAGCCAGCCTCTATCTCCTCATTCAAACAGCTCGCGAGGGGGTTCGAGCAGGGCTTTATGGCCAGCATATGGCCAAACCCCTCCATGGCCGCACTCCTCACACTAGCCCAATGAGATGGTGAGACGCTCTCGTAGTTCATCGTGTTATTCGTTGCCGAGGCCAGGGGGATACCCGAGGCCCACCCATCTCTGGTCATGTAGGCTTTCCTGATGGGATTGCGCCCCTCCAGACTCTTTTGGTCTCTAGTTGAGAGACCGCCTGCGACAGTCCCCGAGATGCTCTAGCGCGCCAACCAGCACGTCGCCGCCGAAGCCCTGGTGGCAGGAAAGCGCGAGGATAGCAAGAGGCCTCGAATGGACCTTGCCCGAGCAGCAGCCCCGAGGTCATTCCCCGAACCATCCCGAAGGAAGCCCGACCGACCCGAACTGCCGCACCTGAGGCTCCCCCTAAACGCTTCTGAAACCAAAATTTTCCTCCAAATCCGGGAGAAAGGGCTCCTGCGGGAGCCCAACCCAGTGAAAGCCACTAACAAAGACTGATCCAAGTATTACAGGTTCCACCGAGATTATGACCACGACACGGAGGACTGTCGCGACCTGCAAAACCAGATCGAGGAGCTAATCTGGCGAGCGCACCTCGAACGCTTCCTCAAAAAACCAAGGGAGTCATCACCTCGGCTGAAGGGTCCGGTCGAAAGACAAATCTACATCATCGTCGGCGGACCAACTTCGGGCAGTAGCAGTTCCACCGCGAGGAAAGCGTATGCACGGAGCATGGTGGAGAAGCGTCTGAGATTGCGTTCCGAGGAAGAAATTACATTCGACACGGAAGGGGTGGAGTTCTCGGACCACGATTATGCTTTGGTGGTCTCGGTCCGTATAGCCAACGCTAGGGTGAAGAGGGTGATGGTCAACACTAGGAGTTCCGCTGATGTTTTATACCTAGACACCTTTAGGAAGCTCGGACTCATAGGCAACGATCTCTCCCCCATGGCGACCGCACTTACCGGGTTCACGGGAGAGTCAATCTCCCCACTCGGGACGACCTCTCTCCCTGTCACCATAGGGGATGAGCCAAGAACGAAGACGGTGATGGTCACCTTCATGGTGGTCGACTTACCCTCAGTGTACAACGTGATCCTTAGACGCCTGACGCTCAACAGAATAAGTGCGGTCATCTCCACCTACCACTAGGCCATGAAGTTCTTGACCTTGTCAGGAGTTGGGATGGTGCAGAGTGACCCTAAGGAATCCAAGAAATGTTATTTGATGGTCGTGTCTATGCCAACGAGGATGCGACCCGAGCCGACCAACCTCGACCCTCAGAACGACCCAAAAGCTCCTACACACCCGCCCGCAACTGATGGAGTAGCTCATCGAAGTTCCTTCGAGGGGTGATCGGTCGGACCGAGCCGTCAGAGTCGGGACCACGCTCCCAGAAGCCGACCAGGTCCAACTTGTGGAGTTTTTAAAGTGTAACGCTGATGTCTTCGCCTGGTCCTCGAAGGACATGTCGGGATCGACCCCGAGGTGGCTCAACATCACCTGAATATCCATCCCGAGGCCCATCCGGTCAAACAGAAGCCTTAGAGGTTCACCCCAGAGCACCAACAGGCGACTAATCACGAGGTAGACCGCCTGCTCAACATCGGGTTCATAACCGAGGTGAAATATCCCCGGTGGCTATCTAATGTAATCTTCGTTAAAAAACATAATGGAAGCTGGAGGATGTGTGTTGAGTACACCGATCTCAATCGGGCATGTCCTAAGGATTGTTATCCCCTCCCGAAGATAGACCAACTAGTCGACGTGACTGCGGGCCATGAGCTCCTTACATTCATGGATGCATTCTCAAGCTACAACCAAATCCGCATGGCCCCGCAAGACCGAGAGCACACGGCCTTCATCACCGACAAAGGGGTCTACTGCTACAAAGTCATACCCTTCGGACTGAAGAACATAGGAGCCACCTACCAGAGGATGATCAATGAAGTGTTTAAGTCCCAACTTAGGAAAAACATGGAGGTATATGTCGATGACATGATTGTCAAAAGCAGGTCAGCAGTAAACCAACTGACCTGGCGGAGACCTTTCGGAGCCTCAAACGGTTCAATATGCACCTCAACCTGACGAAGTGCACCTTCGGAGTTGGGTCGGGAAAGTTCCTCGGCTTCGTCATCCATTAAAGGAAGATAGATGCCAACCCGGAGAAAGTTTGAGCCATAATAGAGATGCAATCTTCACGCTCGGTAAAAGAGGTACAACACCTCACATGAAAGCTGACAGCACTCAGGAGATTCGTGTTGCGCTTAGGAGACAAATGCCTCCAATTCTTCCAAGCCCTATGCCAAGCAGACAACTTCAAATAGATCCCAAAATGTGAGGAAGCCTTCGGCAAAATGAAGACCTACCTCGGACAGTTGCCCCGGATCGCCTCGCCCTGCCCGGGTGAGATTTTGGGCCTCCACTTGGCAGCCTCAGAACATGTGGTCAGCTCAGTGCTAATAAGGGAGGATCAAGCCATGCAGCAGGTCGTTTACTACACCAGCCATATCCTCGCTAGACCTGAAGAGCGTTACCCGCCAATAAAAAATTGGCGATGGCATTGATCTTGATGGCCCAAAAGCTGCGACCCTACTTCCAGGGCCACACGATAAAAGTTGTATTCGACCAGCCACTCTGCCAAATCCTCTCCAAATTCGATGTCTCAGGATGAATGCTCAGATGGTCGGTCAAGCTCGGGGAGTTCGACATCCAATACGCACCCCAGACGGCCATAAAGGCCCAAGTACTGGCTGATTTCATTTCTGAACTGACCCCCGAGGATAGTCCGACTATGCAGGAGTTGGAACCGCCAACTTGGGCCCTGTACGTTGATGGGTCCGCCACGTCGAGAGGAGTTAAAGCAGGGATGATCCTTAGGAACCCGAATGGCGAAACATACGAGCACACGCTTTGGTTGGAATTCAAGGCCATCAACAATGAAGTCGAATATGAGGCGCTATTGTCGGGATTACACCTTGCCCTCGAGATGCAGGTACAGAACCTAGAAGCCTTCATCGACTCCCAACTGGTGGTAGGCCACATCAATGGAACCTACAAGGCTAGAGAGCTGACCATGGCTCGTTACCTCACCGAAGTTCGATGACTCTCGGCTTGCTTCAACCGTCTAGTGGTCACAAGGATACCGCATACTCAGAACATCCAAGCCGATGCACTGGCCCGACTGGCATCTAGCTAGCCACCCGGGGAACCCTCGAAGAGAACCGAGGTCCTCTTCGCGCCGACCCTACCGGTCTCGGATGTCAACACAACGGAGGCAACCACAAAGTGGATGGAAGAAATCCTTCACTACAAAGAGAAGGGCGAGCTACCTGATGACCCATTGGCTGCCCGTCGACTCAGACGGGCCCAAGCATGGTACGTCGAGATCAGGGGCAAACTATACCGAAGAGCCTTCTCTCAGCCATTGCACCGCTGTCTATCCCCACTCGAAGCCAAGACAGTCCTCGTCGAAGTTCATGAGGGCATATGCGGGGAGCA
The DNA here is from genome assembly GCA_024322285.1 of Musa beccarii. Lineage (NCBI taxonomy): Eukaryota > Viridiplantae > Streptophyta > Magnoliopsida > Zingiberales > Musaceae > Musa > Musa beccarii. The sequence continues at coordinate 41,796,415 of CM044400.1, read as the reverse complement.
CATCGGGGGTTGAGCTTTGGCCTTCAAGATACTCAGGCAAGGGTTTTACTGGCCAACGCTATATTGAGATGCTTTATCCTACGTGCAACAGTGTCAACAATGTCAGGCACATGCTCGGGTCTAACACCAGCCGATGGTGCCCCTCGCCCCAATCGACATAGCTTGGCCCTTTGCGTAATGGGGCATGGACCTCCTCGACCCATTTCTCCCAGCTTTGGGCCAACGACGGTTCCTCATAGTCAGGGTCGACTACTTCACCAAGTGAGTCGAGGCCGAACCACCAGCATCCATTACAACGAAGCAAGTCGAGAGTTTCATCTAGAAGAATATCATCACGCGCTTCGGGATCCCAAGGGCCATCATCACCGACAACGGGACCTAGTTCAATAATGTAAGGTTCAAGGCCTACTGCCAATCGTATGGGATACAACTGAAGTTCAGTTTGGTCGCCCACCCCCAGACCAACGGCCTTGCCGAAGTCACGAACCGGGTGATCCTCGAAGGACTGAAGAAGAGGGTGGGAGAAGCGCACGGAGCATGGGTGGAGGAGCTCCCGAGGATCTTGTGGGCATCCCGAACTATTTCAAAAATGGCCTTGGGAGAATTCCCATTCAGCCTCGCATATGGAACCGAGGTCGTCCTTCCTCCCGAAATTGTATTTCCAACCTTACGGGTGGAGAGCTTCGGCGAGAGAACTTCAGAACTTGGGCTCCGGGCCAGACTCGACCTACTCAACGAACGAAGAGCTAAGGCCCACCTACATGCCTTGGCGTACAAGAAGGCGGTGGCCCGAATCTACAATCAAAAGGTTCGACCATGGAAAATTTAGGTCGGGGACCTCGTCCTCTGAAAAACTGAGCTGAGCGATCCAACCCGTGCCAGGGGAAAATTAGCCCCGAATTGGGAAGGGCCTTATCGGGTTTACAACATGGTCTGAGAAGGCACTTACCACCTCGAGACCATGGACGGGACCCCTCTACCAAGGACCTAGAATGCGTCAAACCTACAAAAATTTTACCCTTGATTCCCGATCGAAATCTTGCATTCAAAAACTTCGCGTTTATATAAGTAAAGCTTTTACATTATGATCAGTTCGGGCCTTACAAATCTAATTTGGCTCGACCGAAACCAAAAGGAAAAGACGCCCCAGACATCCCTAGCTTGGGGGAAGGGCCATTGGGCTATCATCGAAGGGCACCTCCTCAGGCATATCAACATTACGATCCTTAGGAAGATCCACGAACGGATCAACCTCTAGCTCCTGATCCGAGTACTTGGCATGGAAGTGGGCGAGAGCTAGCCAATAATCATACTTGAAAGTCACCTGACTCGACCTCTGGAGGCTAAGCTCAAACCCGGGCGACTTCTTATACTCCTCGATCACCTCCTTCGCCCGTTCCTCCACTTCTTGGCGTTCCTTTTGCAGCGTCTCCTTAGCCGCCTTGGTCGCTGCCCGCGTGGCCTCGGCATTCCTCGTGAACTCAAGCAGCTCATCGTCCAGCCTACGAACTCGCCCGCGATTGTCCTTCAGCTAGCGTTGGGAGTCCCCTAGCTCCCCCTTCAGCCGCTCAACCTCAGCCTCGACCGCAATAGCCCATTGCTCGGCCGTCGCTACTACCTCGGGCCTAGCACCACCCCTCAGCTCCTCGAACTCCCGACGCAGGTCGAAGTTCACCTCTCTGAGGCGCTCGATCACCCGACCTGTGTCTTGCACCTGGTCGATCAGCGCCATTGTATAGTGATAGCTTTGCAAAAGATACAGGGTCAGAATTGGGCATCGCAACCCAATTCCCAAAGATAAAACCAAGGACGCGATGCCTACCCAGACTAGTGACTCTGCGACATGGTCCACCAGCATCATGGAAGGTGAGCAATATAGTTGCTTAGCCAGGGCTGGGTGAAGTACACCTCGAGGGAACTCCTGGGCCACTGAACCATCGGACCAAGTGCTGGTGTCGGCCTTCAGAGATGGTAATCGGACCCCGTAGGGCGCCCCTGGCTCCCCCTCCGGTAGATCTGCAATCTCTAGAGCTCGAAAGGGCTCGCTTATGTTGGAAGCCCGGAACCGACACAGGTCCTTCATCGACTTGGGGCAGTTCACCCGCTTGATCAGGGCCTTACCCTCGGTCGGGCCGATGTAACTTTTCTGTTTCATGCCTGAGCCCTCCCCATGTGAGTCGCTACCTGACCCGACGATCGCCCGCATGGTCGCCTCTCGAAGTGCCGCCCCCTCGGACGACTTCTGAATCACCCCTTTCGCTTTCTTCTTAGGACGCTCCGCCTCAGCCTTGTCAGGACCCCGGCACACCAGAGTCCCCTTTTGAGCTAGGAGTTCGCCCCCGGTCTTTGGTGTCTCCCAAGAAGATTGCGCCGCGCTCGGGATATAGGGCATCCCCCTCATCTACTGAAAGTTCATGATATCTGTAGTGTAACAAATTGGTCAGTAAAGCGAAAGAGCAAAATCAACTGGGAGCAAAGCGCTTAAAAACGACAGGTCTAACCATACCCATAGAGGCTGGGCTGAGACCCGCTTCGACCAACCATGCCTCGAACATTCTCCTAATGGCCCAAGAAGAAGAGAGGACCCCCTTCAAATACTCAACACAGTTGGCCTCCTCGCAGGAGAGAAATGAGGGCACATTGTTGATTGTTCGAGAAGTCCACCCCACGCAGAACCACCATTCCTAGGAGCAGCTCACGTAGAAGTGGCGAGTCTTCCATCCCTTATTATTTGAAGGGGTGCCACTGATCCTGAACCCGCCTCGGGTAGTAAGGTAATACGCGAGAGGCTCAACAACAAATGAAAGACGTGAAGACCTTCCGCTCATAGGGACAAACTTATAAGGAAAAAGCCCCACCGCCACCTAAGCGATGTTTGGGCTTCCTGAGGCAGGAATTGATGGCAATGTTTGCCAAGGAATGCCTCGATGCACGCATCACCCTAGCAAAGATTCCCGCCCAATGCCAACAACCACGATCCCCACCAGGCGCTCACGTCCCCAGTTTCCCGCTAACAAGATGACGAACGCCCCACCCGTGGAGGCACGGGACATCAACCCAACAATGTCCTGCACGTGCCATTGATAACCCCCTCCGGGGTCTGTGTTATAGCAATAGTAGAGGGGCGTTTTGTGCTCGAGCTCACCAGCTCGGGCACTAGTCCATCTGTGCCCAAGTTCACCAGCTCGGGTGCCAGCCCATCTGTGTCCAAGTTCACCAGCTCGGGCACCAGCCCATCTATGCCTAAGTTCTCTAGCTCGGGCAATAGTCCATCTGTGCCCGAGTTCACCAGCTCGGGCGTAAGTCCATCTGTGCCCGAGTTCACCAGCTCGGGTGCCAGTCCATCTGTACCCGAGTTCACCAGCTCGGGCACTAGCTCATCTGTGCCTGAGTTCACTAGCTCGGGCACTAGTCCATTTATGCTTGAGTTCACTAGCTTGGGTGCTAGTCCATCTATACCTGAGTTCACCAGCTCGGACACCAGCCCATCTATGCCCGAGTTCACTAGCTCAGGCACCAATCTATATGTCCAAGTTTACCGACTTGGGCACCAGTCCATTCATGCTCGAGTTCACCAGATCGAGCACCCGTCCAACCAGCAAAGCGACCCCCCAACGCATCATCCCAGCCTGGCGCCTCTATCACAAAAGCAATGACGCCACAAGACGACTCACCCGCCCAACCAGCAAAGCGGCCTCTCGACGAATCATCCCAGCTTGGCATCTCTGTCACAAAAGTAATGACGCCACCCACCCCCATACAGCAAACGACACGGTAATGAGCACAAACTAGACATGCCTCGAGCCCCTCCACGAGGACCTCGGAACATCTCTCATTGGGGGTGGGGGGGAGTGATAGGGGACATCCTGGCATCATCCACATGGCAACAGCCGGTGGACACATCAGCATAAAGACACCCCATGTGGGACGTCACATCCAACCCGCCATCTCGGGTCGAATGTGATAACGTTCCCGAAATCCTGGGATTGTGATGCATGGAGCAACCATCCCCAAGATCCTGGGATGGTGATGCACAGAGCGGTCATCCCTGAAATCCCAGGATGGCGGCGCACGGAGCAGGCCGGCCCTGAGATCCTGGAACGGCGTCGTGCAGGGTCGCCCTATATGACGCCACCCTATATGACCCCGCTGTCAACCTAGACTAAGGTACACTTAACCAGGTTCGGATGTGCCTATAAAACCCCCACCTGACTTTAGGGGAAAGGGAGAGAACACTGACTACCTTTCGCATTGGAGAGGCCAAGTCGAGAAAAACCTGACCCAGGTCTTCTTGTAGGAATCAGGCCCGCAACGCACCAGGAGTCCATCTCAGCTGCGGATTTCAACCTGACACCTTGAGACTTCGACAACTGAACTAGGCCAACCCGACACGTCATCAGGTGGCCATATCCATTCCACAACAAAAATGATACTTAGTTATTCATGAATAAAAGTATTTATTTTATTATCTTTCATAGTAACTTCACATATCCACCTCAACATTCTCATCTCGATAACAAAATTTTTATATATATTATTTCCTCATTGCTCAACACTCAGTTGTCTTATAATTTTTTTTAATCTCAAAGATGACTATATAAGATTTCTGATGCCTCTTGTCATTTTAACTATCTTGTTTTTACTCTATGAATAAAATATTTATTGATATCTCAATCTTGTTAAATAATTGATCCAAGATACATAAAATTTTTACTTAAATAGATTTTTTATCTATCCAATTTAATTATATTCTCTTGTTTATTTCTTAGAATCACTAAAATTATATATATATATATATATATATATATATATATATATATATATATATATATATATATATATATATCTTGGTCTTTAATCTAATCTAAAACATTTAGTTTTCAAGACTTGCCTCGATAGCTCAAGGATATAATTAATTTCATTTCTGCTATCATCAACTAAGATAATATCATCTATTAATAATATATATAGGAGAAAAGTCTATTATGTAAGTGATTAATAAGTTCATCCATTATCAATGTAAAAAGATATAAACTTAATATGGATCATTGATATAATCCTATTTAATAGGAAACTCATTAAACGCACTCTCTATAATTCTAATATTAGTAGCTACATTATCATATATATTTTTAATAATATCAATATAATTAGTGGATACATCTTTTTTTTTAAATCCATTATAATAAATCTCTAAGAACTCTATCATAGGCTTTCTCTAAGTCAATAAAGACCACATGCAAATCTTAATTTTTCTTCCTATATTTTTTATTAATTATCTTAATAAATGAATAACTTCTATAGTTTATCTTCTAAGTATAAAATCAAATTAATTTTTAAATATATTTGTTCCAACCCTTATCATGACTCTTTTTTAAAGTTTCATAGCATGACTCATGATTTTCATTCCTCTATAATTTGAATAATTTTATATATCATCTTTATTTTTATAAATTAGCATTAAAAAACTTTTTTTTATTTATCAAATATCCTTTCAAATCTCATGATTTTATTAAAGAAACTAATTAACCAAGTTGTTATCTCATAAACTTTTTTAGACTTTGATAGGGATACCATCATGCCCAATACTCTTAGTTATTTTTATTTTTTTAATATATCTTTTATTTCATTAACTCTAGTTTTATGAATAAATTTATGATTACTAAATTTACCACTATTATTTATCATTAAATCTAAGTCCTGTGTAGAATACTCATTAAATAATTTATAGAAATAAATTTTTTTTATCTTTTCTTAATCTCGTTATCATTAATAAGTATTTTTTGATCTTCATCTTTAACACATTTTATATTGCCTAAATCCTTACACTTTCTTTTCGTAGCTTTAGCAATTCAATATATATCTTTTTTTATCATCTTTAGTATATAATTTATTATAAAAATTATTACAAGCTTTATTTCTCATCATATTAATCACTTTATAATCTCTTTTTTAGACTCTTTATATCTTTTAATTTTTTATTTTTATAATTTTGTCAATATTTAAAACATGATCTTTTAGCAAAAATTACTTTTTAAACTTTATCGCACCATCACCAACTTTCTCTTAATGTTACACCTCTGTCTTTAATTTCATCAAAAATATTTTTTAATTAGGCTCATAATCCAATTATTCATCATAGTCCAAATAATATTAATATAATCCTCATATAAGTTTCAGGTTGTCTCCCTTTCCATCTCATTTTTAAAAATATTTATATTATCATATTTAAAATTTCACCATCTAGTCCTAGTAAATTTTTGGACTGATTATAGTTTATATTGAATCTCAGATTTTGATGATAAAACTAATTAATAAAATTTATAATCTAATCTCAGTTTTGAGTGATGTAGTACTAGCTTTGATCAAGGAGAGGCAAATCGATTAAAGCAGGAAGAATCAAACATTGAGTCAAAATGAAATATGTCAGAAGATTGGGCGTCAAGCTAGAGGATCGGTCGACGTATCAGCAGAAAGTTTTGTACCATGAGTTCAAGCATCAGGTCAAGAAAAGCGGACATTGCACCAAAGAGATTAGAGTTGCGGGGTCAACATACCGATTGGGTAATAGGTTGCAAGAGAGGATGATACGCCGAAGGATCGAACGACGCACCGATGAACCAATGACATACTGGACAACTAAGATTCATGTTTGTAATAATTTATCTAGATCAAAGTAGTTTAGGGGGTTAATTGAGTTAGTTTTAATGTAATTAGGCTAACTCAATTAGGGGCTCATTGAGCCTAAGTTAAGACCATATTGGGCCAAGAGAAAGACCCAATTAGTGACCCAAAAGGCAGGTCAAGCTATGGCACCGCCAAAATAAGCAATGGAATCGCCAGTGGCTTAGTCTCTGAGACATAATCAGCAAGACTATATCAGGCGATGGTATCACTAGACTAGGATGTGGTACCGCCCAATGTCAAACAGATTAGGTGATGGTACCGCCTAGTGTCAAATAGATTGGGTGCTAGTATCGCCCAGTATAGGCAGTAGTACCGCCAGTACCCAAAAATCTTGGAGTATTTGAAATTTAGGGCCTATAAATATCCCTCTCATCCCCGCTCAGAATACACAAGAACTGAGAACAAAAAAAGGGAAAATACTATTGTAATTGTGAGAAAATTCCTCCCCTTTAGCTCTAAGTTTTGGTTAAGTTTAAGAGAGAGGTGAGTAGGGGTTGTAAAGGTTATCTCCTAAACCTATGAAAAGGAGAAATGATAGTAAAAAAGTAGTTGGTTTTCGCTCATTGAAAGAAGATCGTTAGTGGACGTCGGTGGCCTCGAGTGAACAGGAATTAAGAGTAGATGTAGGTCGGGACAACCAAACTACTATAAAATCGATTTATACATCTTTCTTTGTTGTTTACTTTCATTGCAAACTGCTTAACTCGATCATTACTCTCTTACAAATGCTTTCAAATTAAACATCTTTCCGATACGGTTTTTATTAAAATGAAAGTTTTTTGAATCAAATCGTTTTTATCGTAAGCACTAACTCACCCCAACAACCCCCCCCTCCCCCTCTTAGTGCTGACTTGATCCTAACAGTTGGAATCAGAGCCACGTTTTTTCTCATTTGGTTTAACACCCAAAGAGAAACTACTTTTTTTGACTTTCAAGAGAGTTTTTCTATCGTTTGTCCTCATATGTTCAATGGAACAGACTATACATATTGGAAAACTTGAATAAATTTTTTTTTACTTTCTTTGGATTTGAATTTATAGAATATCATTGAAAATAATTTTCAAAAGTCTTCAAAACCAATGAATGAATGAAATGATTTAGAGAAGAAGACCTTTCGTTAAATGGAAAAGCGATGAACGCTTTGTTTTGTGCTTTAGATAAAAATGAGTTTAATCATATTTCTATTTGCAAAACTGCATATGACATTTGGCACACACTTGAAATCAAATACGAAGGCACAAGTAGAGTAAAAGATTCTAAAATAAATCTTTTGATATATGATTTTGAATTGTTTCGAATGGAACCAAGCGAAACCATTGGAGATATGTACACCCGATTTATGAATATTATCAATGGTTTAAAAAGTTTTAGTAAATATTTTTCTAATCTCGAACTTGCGAACAAAATACTAAAATCTCTTTCAAAAAATTAGGATCCGAAAGTGATGACTATACAAGAAACAAAGGACATGAATAATTTTCCTATTGAAGAACTTATCGAGTCTTTAATGACCTATGAAATAATTTGTTTACAACATGATAAACATGAAAACAACCTTCCAAAGAATAAAAAGGATTTGACACTTCGAACAATAGAATACCACTTGAGTGATAACTCAAGTGATGATGATGATGCCTTTGAATTTTTCACTATAAAATTTAAAAGGTTTATGAAACAAGAAACAAAAAATAAAAATGAACTTAAAAAAAACACAATTACTTGCTATGAATGCAATTGGCTGGGGCACTTCAAAAACAAATGTTCGCAATTAAAGAAGAAGATGCTCGTACAAAAGAAGAAGAAAGGACTCAAGGCTACTTGGGACGAGTCAAGTACAACTGAAGATGAGTTAAGTGACACAATCGAATCTATTTTACCTTACCATAAAATTACATAGTGCTATTCATGTTTTGATAATTTTAAAATAGTTAGTAGGAAATATAAAATGTAAAAAAATATATCATGCTTTTCTTTCTAATGATTTTGAAAAATAAAAAATGAACATGACTATTGCATAATAATTCCTTGCACTAAGTATAAAGTATTAGACTCACTTAAGAAGGAAAATATATTATTATTATAATTAAAATGATAAATCAAATATTTTGTTTGAATATGCCTAATGCTTAATGTGTTATATTTTTAGTCTTAATGATTTTTATGATGAAATTTAATTTTTAATCTTAAATATTGATGCATAGTTTTATTTGACATAAAAAGACAAAGGTATACATGTATAAAATAAATTACATAAATTGAAACACATAAAAAAGGAATGCATTTTCCATCTCTATCTTATCGATTTTTCAATAAGAGATTAATGAATCTATTTATGTTATTTTATGAATCTCGTGAACTATAAAAGTGATTTTGATGATTTGATGATGAGTTTTATCCAAATCTATTTATGTCATTTCGAATCTCTAGAAAGTGATTTCGATGATTTTATGATTTAAATTTGAATGAGTTTTATCCGAATCTTATACTTGATACTTGAAATTTTTATATGAATCATTATAAATTGAGATTTCTTATGCATAAATCAAGTTCTCCTAAATTCTTTTTGCTATTTACTATCCAAATGAATCATGATTGGTATCATTGCTATTTTATCTCTTATGTTTTATTTTGCTAAAGAGAAATTTGTGAATCATGATCTTGATTTCTCGATACTTAATACTTGAGATTTTTTTATAAATCACGATCTTTGATCTCTTATGGTTTCTTTTCATTATTTATTAAAAGAGGAGATTTGTCAACATGAATGATGTCTTTTGGTATTCATGACTTAATCCTTTTTGATCTTTAATATTATATCTTTCATGACATAATTCCTTTATATTTGTGATTTATATATCTCATGATATGATTGAATCATTGATGTAAATTTATCTTTGATATTATTTTTGTCATGATTTGAAAATTGATGTAAAGGGAAAAAGAATTGCAACATTATATACTTTCCTTCTTTTTGATAATGATAAAGGGGGAGAAAGGTTTACTAGCTTGTGCATCACAAAGAAAAGCAAAAGTATTGCTAGCATGTACATTGTAAAGAGAAGCAAAAATTTTGCTAAACTTCACATTCTCAAGAACTTACTAGCTTGCATATCGCAAATGGAAGCAAAGAACTTGCTAGCTTGCATATTGCAAACAGAAGTAAAGAATTTACTTGCTTGCACATCTCAAGAGAAGCAAAAGCTTGCCTATCTCAAGAAAGACAAAATTACTAACTTGCAAAGAAAGCAAAACTTAGCTTGCACTTCTCAAAAGAGAAGAAAGAACCTGTTATCTTAAACATTTCTAAAAATTGCTAGTTGCACTTTTTCTTTTTGTTGATGACAAAGGGGGAGAAGTATGATAATAATGTTAAAATTTGATGCATGGTATGATGAATAAGTTAAAAATATAAATGTTTGTGTATCATGCTTGATGATTTTATGCATGTTATATCTTGATTTGAAATTATGATGATGCATGCAATACTCATGATTTTTTTAATTTAAAATTTCTATCAATATGACATATTGATAGAGGAAGTTTGGTTTAAACTCTGTCATTAATTGGTTATCATAAAAAAGGGAGAGATTGTTGAATCTCGAATTTTGATGATGAAACCAATTGATAAAGTTTGTAATCTAATCTATGTTTTGAGCGATGCAGGACTAGCTTTGATCAAAGAGAGGCAAACTAATTAAAGTAAGAGGAATCGGACATTGGGCCAGAGTGGAATATGTTAGAAGATTAGACGTTGAGCTGGAGGATCGATCGACGTATCGGTAGAAGGTTTCATGTCATGAGTTTCGGCATCGGACCAAGAAGAGCGAACGTTATGCCAAGGAGATCAGAGTTGCGGGGTCAACATACTGATTGGGCAATAAGCCACAAGAGAGGACGATGCGCCGAAGGATCAGACGAAGCACCGATAAACCAATGATATACCGGACAACTAAGATTCATGCTCGTAATAATTTGTTTAGATCAAAGTAGTTTATGGGACTAATTGAGTTAGTTTTAATGTAATTATGCTAACTAAATTAAGGGTCCATTGGGCCTAAGTTATGGCTGTATTGAGCCAAGAGAAAGGCCCAATTAGTGACCCAAAAGGTGGGTCAAGCGATGGCATCGCCAAAACAGGCAGTGGAACCGTCGGTGGCTTAGTCTCCGAGACATAGTCTCTAATAATATACTGGACAACTAAGATTCATGTTTGTAATAATTTATCCATATCAAAGTAGTTTAGGGGGCTAATTAAGTTAGTTTTAATGTAATTAGAATAACTAATTAGGGGCCCGTTGGGCCTAAGTTAGAGCTGCATTAGGCCAAGAGAAAGGCCCAATCAATGACCCAAAAAGTGAGCCAGGTGGTGGCACTATCAAAATAGGCGATGGAACTACCGGTTATCTTAAACATCTCTGAAAATTGCTAGTTGCACTTTTCCTTTTTGTTGATGACAAAGGGGGAGAAGTATGATAATAATGTTAAAATTTGATGCATGGTATGATGAATAAGTTAAAAATGTAAATGTTTGTGTATCATGCTTGATGATTTTATGCATGTTATATCTTGATTTGAAATTATGATGATGCATACAATACCCATGATTGTTTTAATTTAAAGTTCCTATCAATAAGACATATTGATAGGGAGAGTTTGGTTTAAACTCTATCATTAATTGGTTGTCATCATAAAAAGGAAGAGATTATTGAATCTCGAATTTTGATGATGAAACCAATTGATAAAGTTTATGATTTAATCTATATTTTGAGCGATGTAGGACTAGCTTTGATTAAGGAGAGGTGAGAGGTAAACTGATTAAAGTACGAGGAATCAAACATTGGGCACGAGTAGAATATGTCAGAAGATTAGACATCGAGCTGGAGGATCGAGTGACGTATCAGTAGAAGGTTTCATGCCATGAGTTCTGGCATCGGACCAAGAAGAGCGAACATTATGCCAAGGAAATCGAAGTTGCAGGATCAACATACTGATTAAGTAATAGGCCACAAGAGAGGACGATGTGCCGAAGGATCAAACGAACCACCGATAAACCAATGATATGCCGAACAACTAAGATTCATGCTTGTAATAATTTATTTAGATCAAAGTAGTTTATGGGGCTAATTGAGTTAGTTTTAATGTAATTATGCTAACTAAATTAGGGGCCCATTGGGCCTCAGTTATGGCTACATTGAGCCAAGAGAAAGACCCAATCAATGACCCAAAAGGTGGGTCAGGCGGTGGCATCACCAGAGCAAGCGGTGGAACCGTCGATGGCTCAGTCTTCGAGACACAGTCTCTAATAATATGCTGGACAACTAAGATTCATGTTTGTAATAATTTATATAGATCGAAGTAGTTTAGAGGCTAATTAAGTTAGTTTTAATGAAATTAGACTAACTAAATTAGGGACCCGTTGGGCCTAAGTTAGAGCTGCATTCAAGAGAAAGACCTAATCAATGACCCAAAAGATGAGTCAAGTGTTGACACTATCAGAATAGGCAGTGGAACTACCGGTTATCTTAAACATCTTTGAAAATTGCTAGTTGCACTTTTCCTTTTTGTTGATAACAAAGGAGGAAAAGTATGATAATAATGTTAAAATTTGATGTATGGTATGATGAATAAGTTAAAAATGTAAATGTTTGTATATCTTGATGATTTTATGCATTTTATATCTTGATTTGAAATTATGATGATGGATACAATACCCATGATTTTTTTAATTTAAAGTTTCTATCAATATGATATATTGATAGTGAGAGTTTGGTTTAAACTCTATCATTAATTGGTTGTTATCATAAAAAAGGGAGAGATTGTTGAATCTCGAATTTTGATGATGAAACCAATTGATAAAGTTTATGATCTAATCTATATTTTAAGCGATGCAGGACTAGCTTTGATCAAGGAGAGGAAAACTGATTAAAGTAGGAGGAATCAGACATTGGGCTAGAGTAGAATATGTCAGAAGATTAGACATCGAGCCAGAGGATCGATCAATGTATCAGCAAAAGGTTTCATGTCATGAGTTCTGACATTGGACCAAGAAGAGCAAACATTATACCAAGGAAATCGAAGCTGTGGGATCAACATACTGATTGGGCAATAAGCGACAAGAGAGGACGATGCGCCGAAGGATCAGACGAAACATCGATAAACCAATGATATGCCGGACAACTAAGATTCATGCTTGTAATAATTTGTTTAGATCGAAGTAGTTTATGGGGCTAATTAAGTTAGTTTTAATATAATTATACTAACTAAATTAGGGGCCCATTGGGCCTAAGTTATGGCTACATTGAGCCACGAGAAAGGCCCAATCAGTGACCCAAAAGGTGGGTTAGGCGGTGGCATCGCCAGAACAGGCGGTGGAACCGTCGGTGGCTCAGTCTCCGAGACACAATCTTTAATAATATGTTGGACAACTAAAATTCATGTTTGTAATAATTTATCTAAATCGAAGTAGTTTATGGGGCTAATTGAGTTAGTTTTAATGTAATTAGACTAACTAAATTAGAAGCCCATTGGGCCTAAGTTAGAGCTGCATTAGGCCAAGAAAAAGGCCCAATCAATGACCCAAAAGGTGAGTCAAGTGGTGACACTATCAGAACAGGCGGTGGAACTGCTAGTGGAACCACCAGTGGCTCAGTCTCCGAGACACAATCTCCAATGACATACTAGACAAATAAGATTCATGCTTATAATAATTTATCTAGATCAAAATAGTTTAGGGGGCTAATTGAGTTAGTTTTAATATAATTAGGCTAACTCAATTAGAGGCCCATTGAGCCTATGTTAGGGCTACATTGGGCCAAGAGAAAGGCTTAATCAATAACCCAAAAGGTGGGTCAAGCGATAGAACCATCGGTAACTCAGTCTCCGAGACACAATCTTCAATGACATGTCGGACTACTAAGATTTATGCTTGTAATAATTTGTTTAGATTGAAGTAGTTTATGGGGTTAATTGAGTTAGTTTTAATATAATTATGTTAACTCAATTAAGGGCCCATTGGGCCTAAATTAGGGCTACATTGGGCCAAGAGAAAGGCTCAATCAGTGACCCAAAAGGTGGGTCAGGTGGTTGCACTGTCGGTGGCTCAGTCTCCGAGATACAGTCTCTAAGACTGTGTCAGGCGATGGTACCGCCTGACTGGGTAGTGGTACCGCCCAGTGTCAGGCGATGGTACCACCCAATGTTAGACAGATTGGGCGATGGTACCGCCCAGCATTGTCGCATCCCACTCAAAATTTATATTTATCATGTTCAGGAAGTGTGACACTATCTTAAATCGATAATATTATGATTCAATAACAATCCAATCCTAGGATCAAAACTAATATTTAAGGACATTGAGAAACATTCAAGTCATATTCACACACAGAAAACCTGTGCAATTTATAATCATACACCACCTCACTCAATGATTCATAAGATCTAAAGTCAACTCAACTAAGCATCAACCACATTATAAATCCATAATTGTAGGGATACATGCAATCAAAAATCAATATTTTTCATAAGTTCATATCCTTATACAAATTAAACTTATCATTTCAAAATCCTGAACATGAGAGACCTTTTAAACTTTTACAACACATAAGTTTAGATTTATCCTTAACATTTCATCAGATGCAAAGTGTACTTATACAATAAAAACCTATCAACTAATAAAGATCTACCCAAAATCTTTTAGCTTTCTAGTGCCACAGCCCAATTTAAACATCTCAGTGAATCATAAGCTAACTTAAAAATTTTATATAGCAACGAAGTGAGCATAAAGAGCTCAACAAGTAACTAACATATCCATGGCAAGAGAGGATAGTTTTCAAGTAAACTTGATATCAAAATACAAAGCAAGAATATAAGAGTTCATAGATAGCATCTCATTAGATGCAAAATCACAAGGGTCATTTCATTCGAATTATACTTTATTCATAATAACTAAGGAGAGGAAATTGAGAGCATATCATTAGCATAGGAAGCATTTAGGCATGTATCAAAGGTGTAAGAATGTTTAGGAGCATATCAATGACATACGAAAGTTTTCGGAGCATATCAATAATGTATAAAATGTTTCAGAGTATATCAAGGGCATAAGAAGCATTTCAGAGCAAATCAATGAAGTATAAAACATTTCAGAGCATATCAAGGGCATAAGAAGTATTTCGGAGAATATCAATAGCACATAGGACATTTCGAATCATATCAATGGCGTATAAAATATTTCGGAGCATATCAACGGTATATGAAATATTTCGGAACATATCAATGATGTATGAAATATTTTGAAACATATCAAAGGCAAATGAAATATTTCAGAATATAACAATGATGTATGAAGTGTTTCGGAACATATCAAGGGCAAATAAAATATTTCGGAACATAACAATGATGTATAAAATGTTTCAGAATATATTAACAAACGTATGAAATATTTTGGAACATATCAATGATGTATAGAATGTTTCGGAGTATATCAAGGGCAAATGAAATATTTCAGAATATATCAATGATATATGAAATATTTCGAAGCAAATCAAGGGCAAATGAGATATCTCAGAGTATATCAGAATAACAAATAAGGAATAGAAGCTCAAATGTCATATATGATATTACATTCATTTCATTCTCATCCAAAGCACATAAATAAATAAATAAGCAAAACTTTGGATATTATATCATAGAACATAGAGGGTGCTGTGGGACCACATTCAGAATATGGTTCATCCGTTTCTAGATGACCACCAAACAAAAGTCAAAGCATCACGAGCTCTAAGCATATACTCTTTATCATTTCTAGCAAAGGTTTAAATAATCCCTTTACCATTTCTGGCAAAGGTCTAAATTATCCCACAAGATACTAGAGTACAAAAGGATAGTGTTAACAATAAAATTGATGCATATCAGAAGCACATGCGGAACAACGAAATGTACATGTGCCTTGACGAAATAATACGATGCAAATATACTCTTTCACAAATAGATTCAGATTTGCAATAATTGAAGGATAAGAGTATACAATAATTCAAAGCAATAATATAAAACTCAATTGAAGGAAGGATTTTAGTTGAAATCAATTTCCAAAGGGATAAAACAACAATAGGCAACATCAACAAAAGATTGATTCTGGCAGAATTCGAAGGGCATATTGCAGGAATTATTTGGGTAATCAATTATGCTCTGATTTGCTCAAAATTAGTGTCATTCGAAAGATATATTAATCTAGCTTCAGATAAATTAAGTTTTGCATGAATTTGAGTTTCCAACAAGGAGTTATAAAGAGTTTAGTAACTAAAGATAAGAGAATATCATCTCTATTTTACATAATTTATATAGATAATTAGAATAGATGTTTCAATAGACATTTGTTATCTCAAATCTTTCAATATTGGTATCAAAAGAAAGATCTATGGGTCTAGTTTCTCATGAAGTAGGATCTGCTGTAATTAGATTCTTAAATAGAGAGTTACCAGAGTACTAAAAGGTTAGAATCGATAGTCTCTGTTTTATAGATTTCATAGGGTCAGTTGAAATAATAGTTTAGGTAGGTATTTAGACTCCAAATTTGATAATCTTAGTATCACAAGAAAGATATTTGAGTCTATTTTTGGATGAACTAGGTTTTGCTGAAATCAAAGTTTAGTACAAAAAGTTATAGCAAAGAAAATACTAAAAGGTTAAAATCTTAAAATTTTCAGATTCATTATTTTATTCCTAAATGAGAGAGATATCATATACAAAGATATAATTTTTCGAATTTAATAGAATTGAGATAAAAATAGAGTTCAAGATTGCCATAAGATGGGGTTAGAATAATTGTTTTAGAAAAATTTGATTCCCAAATGTGAGTAATTGATACAAAGCCTCAAGCCAAAATAAAACTTCTCCTCCAATTTATTTTTCCTTCTCTTCTCAAGTCTATGTTGCAGCAAGTCTCCCTCCTTTGTTAAGTTTTCCTTTAGCTTCTTCTCTAATTGCTTAGGTTTGATTAATGCAAAGATAGTAAGTTAGCAAGCATGCATGATGAAAACCTATCTGTCATCCATAGAACAAACATATGTAGCTCAATCTTAGATTAGCTAATGACACATGTCCTCAATTTTTTTTAAACTTAATATGAATCTTTCATAAATCATATTCAATTTCTAAGATTCACACTTTGGTTCCTAGCAATAAACTTTTAATATAAAATTATTTAGTGTAAAAAATAATTAAACAATCCTCATATTTATAAATATATCCTTACATTATAAATAAGCCCTTACAAAATTTTAAAAAATGAGAGATATTACACTCTCCTCCACCCCCTCCCCCATTAAAATAAAATTTAGTCCTCTAAATTTATCATACCTCCATCGATGAAAAGATGAGGATAAGCTTTCTTCATGTCTTTCTCTAGCTTCCAAGTATGTTCATCAATGGAATGATGCCCTCCAAATCATTTTACCTAGAAGAATGATCCTTATTTCTTAGGATCCATTTTTTTCTTATCAATTATCTGAGTGAGCTCATCTAACATAAGACAAGTTATTATCAATCACAATCGGCTCACACTTAATAATATGAGAGGAATCATGTACATACTCTCTGAGCATTAAAACATCATTGATATATAAATCCACAAGTCTATCAGAAGAGTAAGTCATATTAATAGGTAAGAAATATATAGATTTGGTTAACCTATCAGTAATGACCCATATAGCATCATGCCTTCTAGAAGTTCTAGGTAGATTCGAAACAAAATTCACAGTTTCACATTCCTATTTCCACTCATGAATATTTAAAAGTTGCAACAAACCTCCAGGTCTTTTGTATTCTATTTTGATTTATTGATAATTCAAATACTTTGAAACATTTATTATAATTTTATTCTTCATGCCTTTCTACCAATAATGATTTTTAGGATCTTTGTACATCTTAGTGTTACCTAGATGCATGATGTACTTAAGAATATAATTTTTCTCTAAGATTCGTTTCTCAATATCTCAATCATTAGGAATGCATACTCTATTCCTAAATCTTAATAGGCCATCATTTGAAATTTAAAAATTCGGCTTCAATCCTTTTTCTATTTTATTCCTCAAATAAACTAAATATGGATCTCATCATTGTCCTTTTATAATTTGTTGAATAAGATCAGATTGAATCTGGATAGAAGCCAATAATATTATTGAGTATCGCATGTTCCTCATAACATTTAAGTTGTAATTTTCTTCCAATAACTTCCATTGCTTCACAACTAAACTAGTCATGGATCTTGTAGATTTTTTTTCTTTTTTTTTCACCAAAATACATTAGCTATAACATTGGCTTTACCTGGGGTGGTAATGGAAGGTGCAATCATAATCCTTTAAAAGTTCTATACATTTTCGTTATCTCATATTTAACTCTTTCGAAGCAAAAATATACTTTAAACTCTCATGATCGGTAAAGATTTTAAATATCTGTATATATGAATAACGTCTCCAAATCTTTAGAGCAAAAATAATTGCTGTTAATTTCATAGATTAGATAATTCTGTCCATAACTCTTTAATTGTCTAGAAGCTTAAATAATCACTCTCGCACATTGTATCAAAATACTGCCAAAGCCTTTTCTTGAAGCATTCATATAAACTACATATCACTTATTACCACTTGGAATAGTGAGACTAGAGGCGCTTGTCTATCTTTCTGGTTCACTTCCTTTCTTATTTTTACTAATAAACTTATCCTTGTCATTCTTGTCCCTAATTTCTTGGATCTCCTTTAAGTCTTTATTATTATTATTATTATTATTATTATTATTATTATTATTATTATTATTATTATTATTAAGGCTCTTTCTATTGGGATCTAGAGCGACACTAAGAGGAGGGGGGGCGGGGTGAATTAGTGTAGCGGATAAAGATGACAAATTTCAACGATTTAAAACAAGTTCAGAAACTTCATACGATTCAAAGCAATGTTTTGATTAAAAGCATTTCGATTGCATTTAACTTGAACACATACGTAAGATGATGAAGTGAAAGTGGAGCAAGTAAAGTAAAGGCTTGCAGTAATGTAAATGACAATAAGAAAATGTAAACTCGATTTTATAGTGGTTTGGACATATGACCTATGTTCACTCCTGATTCCTCTTCTCTTGAGGTCATTAGCTTTCCACTAGTTATCCTCCTTCTAACGGGCGAGGATTGACTCCCTTTTATAGCACTCTCGTTTTGACAGGCTTAGGAGGTAACTCTTACAAAGCCTCTCACCTCTCTCTTAAACTTTTCCAACACTTAGAATTTGAGAGGAGGATTTCTCTCAAGTTTACAACAGAATTTTTCCTCTTTTTCGTTCTACGTTGTGTGTTTCAACCATGGATGAGAGGGGTATTTATAGGCCTCAAGGTGATTCAAATTTGGAGCCTAAATTTGAATCATTCTCTTTTTCAAGTCTTTGGCGGTACCACTTTGCTTTGCACCGACGTACCACCGCTTTGGCAGCACCACCTTTGGCAGTACGGTACCACCGCCAATCTGATTCTGACACTGACAGTACTATCACCAGCCTGGGGCGGTACCATTGCTGCAGCTTTAATGATGGGCGATACCATCGCCTATAGCTTGAAAACGTATACTTTTTCACTTTTTCAGCTCATAGGCGGTTCCACCGCCAATTTGGCGATGCCACTGCCTACCGCAACTTTTGGACTACTGAATGAGCCTCCCAATGAGCCCAAATCAGTCCCAATTTAGGCCAAATTAGTCCCTAATTGAGTTGGTATTATTTCACTCAAAACCAACTCAATTTTGACTCAATCCTACTTCGATCTAGATAATTATTATAATGTGAATCATAATTAGTTGCTCGGCACATCATTGGTCCATCGATGCTTCGTCCAACATTTCGATGCATCATCCTCTCTTATGATTTGTTGCCCAATCAACAGCTAACCTCCATAGGCCTAATCTCCTTAACATAACTCCGCTCCTCTTGGCCTAATGCCCGATTTTTGTTCGAAGTCTTCTACCGATCGTCGACCGAACCTCCGGCTCGACGTCCAATCTCCTAATGTGATTTCCTTCGACACAACGTCGATTCTTCCGACATCAATTGTCTAATCCTGATCGAGAGTATATCTATGTGACTCAAAACGTAGTTAGATAACTAAACACGATCAATTAGTTTCATCATCAAAATCCGAGATTCAACAATCTCTCCATTTTTTATGATGCCAACTAATTGATGTAACCTTTACTCCTCGGAGTTTAAACAAACTCCCCCTATCAATATGCCATATTGATAGAACACTTGGATTATCCTAAATCCAAGTAATATTCATCATATATTATGAAAAACATCAAACCATCATGCAAACATATAAAATTTTCAAACAATAGTATATTGCATGAACGCATCAATCTACTTCTCCCCCCTTTGTCATCAATAAAAAGGAGAAGTAACATTATATCTAGTTTAAAAGATATGTAAGTTTTACAATCATAATAGCTAGATTTTCATCAATATTCAATCATAGCAAGTTTCTCATGATAGGCAAGATAGCATTTTGCTTCATTTTGCAATACTTCATACTAGCACCTTTCTAAGTTTTGCCTTTGTAAGCTATCAACTTCTTGTTTGCAATGAGCTAGCAATTTTGTATAATCACTTTAAACATACATGCCAAATTTTCATTACAATATACAAGCATGACAAGTGTAGGAATGGAAATTTTCTAAGTTTTGTATTTTTTTCTTCTTGAGATAGGCAAGATAGCAATATTTACATCCTTTGAGATAGTAATTATTAGCTTCTCGTGAAATTACAAGGTGGTAATTTTTGTAAGTTTTAGTTAGCTACTTTTGCCACTTTTGCCAAGCTAGTAATTTTATTTCAAGCTTACAATTTTTCTCCCCTTTATCATTCTCAAAAAGAAGGAAGGATGCAATATTGTAATTGATTTCCTTTTTTATCAAAATGACAAATGAGATATTAGAAACAAATATTGACATAAATGTTTCTATCATCAAAATTCAAATCATGAATTTAACATTCAAGCCAACAAGCTAGCTCCCCCTTAGTTATTGTCAAAATGAAGTGGATGACTCAATAGCTAAAAATTTTAAACCATATAAAGAAATCATGTCATAATATTAAAAAAATTCAAGAAGGACATGATTCATTTGATAAATCTTTTTAATGAAGCAAAAGAATTATACAACCAAGGATCATGATAAAAGAAATATCAATATCAAAGGTCAAGTTATGATTCATTTGGTAGTAAAAAGGAACAACTTGATTTAAGCATGATAGATCTAAATTCATCATGAATCAAAAAAGTAATTTCAAGTATCACTTATCGATATATCAAGACTTGGATTGTTTTCCTCTTTAGTAAGTGAAAAAAAAAGAAGTAATTATAGAGAAAGATATTTTAATTTGCATAAAATATCTAAAGTCAAGAATTCATTAGAGATTAAAACAAAAATCTCATTCAAACCAATTTGACAACTTGAAACCCATAATCAAATCAAAATCATTTTCGAGATTCAAAATGCTAGTAATTTGCATAAATCATGACAAGTGATGCATCAAAGGTCTACATCAACATTTCAATCATCAAGTCATGAAGCATACGAAGAAGTATTGAAACATAGGAGAAAAAATCAAATTACGCATGTAATGTTTCAATTATCAAAGCACATTTTCTCAAGTTTAGTCTCGAAAAGTCAAGAGAAGACAATTTATGATTCACTTGCATTTTTCTTCAATAACATGGGAGAATCATAAAAGAGTATGGAGTAAGAGATCTTGAAAAATTCAAGTTATCAAGATCACAATATAGATAAGACTCATTCTAGCTCAATTTATCAACTTTGAACTTATAAACAAATCATCAAAATTACTTTCATAATTTACGAGATTCATAAGATATCATGAAATCATTAATCTCAATAAGATGGGAAAAATATTTTCTTTTTAAGTGATTCTTTTAACACATCATCAAAATCTCATTCATAATTCAAGTAATTTACAAAATATCATAAATGAATTCATCATTTGTCTTTTATGGAAAAATCGAAAAACTCTAGCGAGAAAGATTTCAAGAAATATGCATTTTTATTTTATGATTCATTTTATATGAGCATGCCTTTGTCTTTTAATGTCAAATAGAGATAAGCACGAAAGTTCAAGACATAAAGGCAAAAACCATCATCAAGATTTTTAAAATCGAAAGATATAACATGTCATATAAAAATTCATTGTAAAAATGATTAAGACCAAATACACATTAGTTCAAAACGTGAGAGTCACTCATTATACATAATATATTTTATTTTAAGTTATTTGTTTCATATAAGTGTGCTCATATTTTACAAGATGAGTATCAAGTTTAAATCCAAAACATGAGTATTGTCATCAAACCCATTAAGATCAAATGCATCACACATAAATCATCATGATAGTGCATTTTCTAATTTTTGTGTTTCAATTTAAGTGATGTGATCTTTCATAGGAATGTTCAAATTTTTCATATGAAAATGTCATGCATCATCTTTAAAACCAAAAGCATCATCAAAACCATTAAGATTCATAGATTCATCATACACATTATTTCAAAATGTGAGATTTCAAGTCATCAAGCATGATACAATCATTAAGCATGGTTTCATAATGCATCATCAAAATCATTTTAATTCTTTCTTTTATTAGTTATAACAAGATGATCAATGTTCAAATTTTTGCTAAAATCATGCACATTTTATAAATCTAAAAAATAATTTTTGTCATGAAAATCATCGAGTCTAAAAACGCATTATTCCAAAATATAGGATTTCAATTTTCATTACTTCAATTCCTCATTAAGCATGATACAAAAAAAATTAAAGATCAAGCATAATACCATAAAGCATCTTCAAAATTTTTATACAAAAGCCAAGCATTAACACATAAGATTCGCTTATCATGCATAGTTTTAAAATGTAAAGTCATCAAGATAGATGTTCATTGATTTTATCTTGTTAGGTGTACAAGCATGAGATGCACTTATCATTAAGACACTTTCAAGAATAACATACATAGATATGCATTAAGTTTAAGACCGAAATCCGATACGGAAACCATACATGAAATTTATGCATTATCACAAATTAAGCAATTATCATTCATAATTTTTACCTTTTAAAAATACTAGAAAAAAAGCATAATATAATTTTTGAAAATAATTTTTTATTTCCTACTATCTAAATTAAGCACTCATGAAAAATTTCAAGTAATTTCATAAAGCAAAGGAGCTTTGGTTGAGTTACTTACCTTGTAGTCGAAGCTCATCAAAGCGTAGTTTACGTCTTCATCATCTTTGCATGCTTTCCTCTTCTTCATTTTTGTGTACTCGTCTTTGGAGCATTCCAGTTTCTTACGTTCATAGCAAAAGTTGGTGTTCTTTTCATTTGTATTCTTTAATTCATATTTAATGAACTTTTTAAATTTTAATGTCAAAAGTTCAATATTCTCAACATTGTCCTCATCACTTGAGTCATCACTCAAGTGGTATTCTCTTGTTCGAAGTTCTTTGGAAGATGGTTCATGTGTTCATCAAATTCCAAAAAGCTCATTTCATACGTTATTAATGAGCCAATGAGTTCTTCTATTGGAAGGCCATTTCGATTTTTAGCTTCTTGTATTGTGGTTACTTTAGGATCCCACCTTTTTGAAAGAGATCTTAAAATCTTGTATATAATATCAAAATCCGAAAAATATTTACCAAGAGTTTTTAGACTATTGATGACATCCATGAAACGGGTGTACATGTCGCCTATAGTCTCGCTTGGTTGCAGTCGAAAAAGCTCAAAATCATGTAATAAGATGTTTACTTTCGAGTCTTTGACTCTACTAGTTCCCTCATGCATGATTTCAAGTGTCCGCCAAATAACAAAAGCCGTTTCGCACGTAGAAATCCGATTAAACTCATTTTTTATCTAAAGCACAAAATAAGACATTCATAGCCTTTGCATTTAATGAAAAAGATTTTCTCTCTAAGTCCGACCATTCGTTCGTCGGTTTAGAGGGAAGTTGAAAGTTATTTTCAATAATATTTCATAAATTTAAATCTAGAGAAATCAAGAAAACTCTCATTCGAGTTTTCCAATATGTGTAGTCCAAACCGTTAAAGAACGGAGGACGAACAATCGAAAAACCCTCTTGAAAGCCGTGAAGAGCCATTTCTCGCGAGTGTGAATCCGAAAGAGAAATAACGAGACTCTGATACCAATTGTTAGGATCTAGAACGGTACTAAGAGGGGGGGATTAATTAGTGCAGCGGATAAAGATGATAAATTTCGACGATTTAAAATAAGTTCGGAAACTTCGTATGATTCAAAGCAATGTTTTGATTAAAAGCATTTCGGTTACGTTTAACTTGAACATATATGTAAGATGATAAAGTGGAAGTGAAGCAAGTAAAGTAAAGGCTTGTAGTAATGTAAATGATAATAAGAAAATGTAAACCTGATTTTATAATGGTTCGGTCATACGACCTACGTTCACTCCCGATTCCTCCTGTTAAGGTCACCGGCTTTCCACTAGCTATCCTCCTTCGAACGGACGAGGATTGACTCCCTTTTACGGCACTCTCCTTTTAACGGGCTTAGGATGTAACCCTTACAAAGCCTCTCACCCCTCTCTTGAAATTTTCCAACACTTAGAATTTAAGGGGAGGATTTCTCTCATGTTTACAATAGAATTTTCTCTCTTTTTCGTTCTAGGTTGTGTATGTTTCAACCATATATGATAGGGGTATTTATAGGCCTCAAGGTGATTCAAATTTAGAATCCAAATTTGAATCATCCTGGATTTTCAAGTGCTAGCGGTACCACCGCTTGACACTAGCGGTACCACCGCTTGACACTAGCGGTACCACTGCTAGTTTGATTCTGACACTGGCGGTACTACCGCCAGCTTAAGGTGGTACCACCACTACAACCTTAATGCTGGGCGGTACCACCACCTGCAGCCTGGAAAGCCAATTTGGTGGTGCCACTGCTTGTAGCAACTTTTGGGCCACTAAATGGGCCTCCCAATGAGTCCAAATTAGTCCCAATTTAGGCCCAATTGACCCCTAATTGAGTTGGTATTATTTCACCCAAAACCAACTTAATTTTGACTCAATCCTATTTCGATTTAGACAATTATTATAACGTGAATCGTAATTAGTTGCCCGACACATCATTGGTCCATCGGCGCTTCGTCCAACACTTCGATGCATCATCATCTCTTACGGTTTGTGGCCCATTCAATAGCTAACCTCCGTAGCCCCAATCTCCTTGGCACAACTCCGCTCCTCTTGGCTTGATGCTCGATTTTTTTTTCGAAGCCTTCTACCGATCGTCGGCCGGACCTCCGGCTCGATGTCCAATCTCCAGATGTGATTTCCTCCGGCACAACGTCGATTCTTCCAGTGTCAATTGTCTAATCCTGATCGAGAGTAGACCTGCATGACTCAAAATGTAATTAGATAACTAAACACGATCAATTAGTTTCATCATCAAAATCTGAGATTCAACACTTTCTACCACATCAGCATATGCTTGGAGTTTTAAGGCTGATATCCGACTTCTTATTGTTGGCCTTAGACCCCTTTCAAATCTCTTTGCCTTTCTAGATTCATCAGTTATATGTGAGGCAAATCTAGATAGCTCAGTGAATTTAGATTCATACTTTGTCATTGTGAAGTTTCCTTGGATGAGATTTAAGAACTCCAATTCTTTCTGCTCTCTAATACAATCTAGGAAATATTTATTGTTAATTTTTTTAAAATATTTTTCAAGTGATTGGCTCAAGTCTGACTTCAGAAATCCTCTTTATTATTCTCCACTAGTGCTCAGCCTCTCATTCTAACATAAAGGTTGCAAGAGAAACCTTCTGATCATTAAGGCAATTTAAAATGTCAAATATTTTCTCCATTCACATCATTCATTGTTTTGCTATCATTAGATCAAGCTCACTACTAAACTGTTCAATTCTCAATCTATTTTGATTTGATATCCCTGATCAATCCTTTCATCCCACTCAATTAATCAAAAGGAAATGAGGTAGGACCAAATATCCTCATCACCCTAGATTCCTAGAAGACATTAAAGAAAATTTCTACAGATCGTCATATAATTACTAAACCTCAGTATAGTCTACACATCAAACTTATCAAATCTCTCAATGATCATCAAATCATGCTCTGATACCACTTCTGTCATGCCCTACCCGAAATTTATATTTATCACGTTCAGGAGGTGTGACCCTATCTTAAATCGATAATATTATGATTCAACAACAATCCAATCCCAGGATCCAAACTATAACTTTATTTTGGAACATTTCAATGACGTATGAAATGTTTAGAAGCAAATCAAGGGCAAATGAAATATTACGAAACATAACAATAACGTATGAAATGTTTCGGAATATATCAATGACATATAAAATATTTCGAAATATATCAATGATGTATGAAATGTTTTGAAGTATATCAAGAGTAAATGAAACATTTCGGAACATAAAAATAATGTATGAAATATTTCGAAACATATCAACGAACATATGAAACATTTCATAATATATCAATGACGTATGAAATGTTTTGAAGAATATCAACAACAAGTGAAATATTTTGGAATATATTAATGACGTATGAAATGTTTCGGAGCATATCAACGGCAAGTGAAACATTTCAAAACATAACAATGACGTATGAAAGGTTTTGGAACATATTAACGACATATGAAATATTTTGAAACGTAACAATAACGTATGAAATGTTTCAAAGTATATCAAGGACAAATGAAATATTTTAGAATATATTAATGACGTATAAAATATTTCAAAGCATATCAAGAGCAGTTGAGATATTTCGGAACATAACAATGACGTATAAAATGTTTTGAAAAAAATCAAGGGCAAATGAGATATCTCGAAGTATATTAGAATAACAAATAAGGAATAGAAGCTCAAATGTTATATATGACGTTACATTCATTTCATTCTCATCCAAAGCGCACAGATAAACACATAAGTAATGCTTTGGATATCATATCAAAGAACATAGAGAGTCTAGTGAGATCGCATTCATAATATGGTTCATCCATTTCTGGATGACCACCAAACATAAGTCTCACGTCTGGGAGCTCTATCCACTCACGTCTTAGTGAAGTCAATGAGGGCCGGTAGAGCAATCGCGAGGCTCTCAACATACACCCTTTACTATTTTTGATAAATATCCAAATTATCTCACAAAACATCAGAGTACAAAAGGATAGTGTGACTAATGAAATTAGCATATATCAGAAGCACATGCAGAACAACGAAACATACATGCAACTATACGAAATAATTCGATACAAATAGAAACTTTGCATAATAGATTCAGGTATATAAATAATTGAAGGACAAGAGTATACAAAAATTTAAAGTAATAATATAAAGCTCGAATTAAAGGAAGAATTTTAGCTAAAATCACTTTCTAAATGGATGAAACAACAATAGGCAATATCGATAAAAGTTTGATTTTGGTAGAATTCAGAAGGCACATTGTATGAACTATTTGAATGATCAAATATGCTCCAATTTGCTCAAAATATGTGTCATTTGAAAGATATATCAATCTAGTTTTAGATAAATAAGTTTTGCATGAATTTGAGTTTCCAACAAGGAGTTATAAAGAGTTTAGTAACCAAAGGTCAGAGAATGTTATCTTTATATATTCACACCTAGAAAACCTGTGCAGTTTATAATCATACAACACTTCACTCAATGATTCATAAGATCCAAAGCCAACTCAACTAAATATCAACCACATAATAAATTCATAATTGTGGAGATACATGCAATCATAAAACCAATATTTTTCATAAGTTTATATCCCTATAAAAATTAAACTTATCATTTCAAAATCCTGAACATGATAGGTCCTTTAAACTTTTACAATACATAAGTTTAGATTTATCCTTAATATTTTATTAGATAGAAAGTATACTTATATAATAAAAATCTATCAACAAAAAAATATCTACAAAAAATCTTCTAGCTTTCCACTACCTCAGCCCAATTTAAATATCTCAGTAAATAATAAGCTAACCTAAAAAATTTATATAGCAACGGAGTGAGTATAAAGAGCTCAGCAAACGACTAACATATCTATGGCAAGAGAGGATAGTTTTCAAGCAAACTTGATATCAAAATACAAGGCAAAAATATAAGAGTTCATAGATAGTATCTGATTAGACGCAAAATCACAAGGGTCATTTCATTCAAATCATAATTTATTCATAACAATTGAGGAGAGGAAATTGGGAGCATATCATTAGCATAGGAAGCATTTAGGTATGTATCAAAGGTGTAAGAATGTCTATGAACATATCAATGACATACGAAACTTTTCGGAGTATATCAATGACGTATAAAATGTTTCGGAGCATATCAAGGGCATAAGAAGCATTTCAAAGCATATCAATGAAGTATAAAACATTTCAAAGCATATCAATGAAGTATAAAATGTGTTCGGAGCAGGTCAAGGGCATAAGAAGCATTTCAGAGTATATCAATGAAGTATAAAATGTTTCGGAGCATATCAAATGCTAGTCATATGTGCCCTGCAAGCCAATCACATGAGTGATGGCACTTATAACTTGATATGCGTTTTTTTCTCTTTGTGTAGTATCAGGTATTTTATCACTTAATCTTGCGTGTTGTATATATTGTGATGTCCTTGGATCTATGCAATGGGAATCGGATCATGATGAGATTACGATAATGAGACCGATTCACCTTTAAACACAGACCCTAAATTATCATGGTCATAGGTTACTCGAGAAGGATATCGAGATAACCGGATAGACTGATGTGCTGTATACCCGTCCATATAATGGAGGTGGCTGATCTTATAGCTACTCGTGTGGGGACACTAAGGGTACAGTGCAAGTGCTCATTGGGAAATGAGTTCACTGATTAATCTGCCTACGGAATGCTAGATGATTATTGATACCTCATGTCAGACAGTGATTCCGTAGTCTCAGTAGTATATCTGGTCCTTAGACTTGAGACACTAAGGATGTCTTGTATGAGTACTCCACTCTTTGATACCAGATTTATAGGTTTGGAAAGTTTCAGATCTAATACAACCGATTATTGGGAGTGGTAGCCAACCTTACGAGGGCTATTGAGTGTCAATAGAGGATCATCCGCTCTCGGTATCATGACAGAAATATCCCATGCATTCTTGCTCGAACAAATCCTTGGCCAAGGTTATTCGGATTGAGAGAGAAAGAGTTCTCGAGGAGAATCCGACAAGAACAAGACTCAAGGAGAGACCGTATGGGCCTAACAGCACCATGCCTGGTATAAGGTCTCTGGGATATTAGATGGAAGATGGAGTATAGATACATGGTAATTGAGGACAGATATGTTCAAATGATTGGATTCCCCTGTATCATCTGGGGCTGCGGCGTAATGGCCTAGTACGTCCGTAGTCGATGAGTTGGGTGAATTATTATAGAGATAATAATTCAATAAGTCAGAAGGAGTTCTGACAAGTATGACTCACGGCTAGCTCGATATTGGGCCTAGAGGGTCACACACATATGGTAGGTGTTACGACGAGTAGAGGTTCAGATATGAGATATCCGCTGAACCCCCTATCTTATTGGATATCCATTAAGCCCTTGAATTATTGGATCCTAAGATGGGATCCAATAATTGCTAATAAGAGATTATTGGGTAGAGACCCACTAATCCAAGAGGATTTGGTAATTGGATGGAGATCCAATACCCAACAGGGCAAGATCCATTAGGGTTGATAGGGGGCCTCTATAAATAGGAGGGAACCAAAGCTCTATAGGTTGAGAGTTCTCTTGGTAGCCACCTCCTGTTCTCTTCTCCCTAGAGAAGTGCATCGTCGCAGTCCCCGCCGTGTGGATACCGCTAGAAAGGAGGACGCTTGACCTCCTTCATCCTCTCCTATAGATCTACAGGGATTCAGGGATATACGATCTCCTTGGTATTTTCTTTTACACATGCAGTTTTTTACGGATTTGTTTTGACATACTGATCTTCGCACGACGACGGAAACTTTCTACGGGAAATCTAGGGTTTTGTTTTCTGTTCTTCCGCTGCGCATGTGATGTCGCTCCCCTGAAGGATTTCCCAACATCAAGGGCATAAGAAGCATTTCGAAGCATATCAATGGCATATAGGATATTTCGAATCATATCAATGACGTATGAAATGTTTCAGAGCATATCAACGGCATATGAAACATTTTGAAACATATCAATGATTCATGAAATATTTCAAAGCATATCAAGGGCAAATGAAATATTTTAGAATATAACAATGACGTCTAAAATGTTTTGGAACATATCAAGGGCAAATGAAATATTTCGGAACATAACAATGATGTATAAAATGTTTCGAAACATATCAACGAACATATGAAATATTTCGGAATATATCAATGATGTATAGAATGTTTCGAAGCATATCAAGGGCAAATGAAATATTTTGGAATATATCAATAATATATAAAATGTTTCGAAGCAAATCAAGGGCAAATAAGATATCTCGGAGTATATCAGAATACCAAATAAGGAATAGAAGCTCAAATGCCATATCTGACATTACATTCATTTCATCCTCATCCAAAGTACACAGATAAACACATAAGTAATACTTTGGATATCATATCAAAGAACATAGAGGGTGCTGTGGGATCACATTCATAATATGGTTCGTCCATTTCTGGATGACCACTAAACATAAGTTAGAGCATCACGGGCTCTAAGCATATACCCTTTACTATTTCTAGCAAAGGTTCAAATAATTCCTTTATCATTTCTGGTAAAGCTCCAAATTATCCCACAAGATACTAGAGTACAAAAGGACAGTGTGAACGATAAAATTGATGCATATCGGAAGCACATATAAAATAACGAAATGTACATATGTCTTTACGAAATAATGTGATGCAAATATATTTTTTCACAAATAGATTCAGGTTTGTAATAATTGAAAGACAAGAGTATACAAGAATTTAAAACAATAATATAAAGCTCAATTGAAGGAAGGATTTTAGTTGAAATCAATCTCCAAAGGGATGAAACAATAATAGACAACATCAACAAAAGATTAATACTGGCAGAATTCGAAGGGCATATTGTAGGAATTATTTGGGTTATCAATTATGCTCTGATTTGCTCAAAATTAGTGTCATTGAAAGATATATTAATCTAGTTTCAGAAAAATTAAGTTTTATATGAATTTGAGTTTTCAATAAGGAGTCATAAAGAGTTTAGTAACCAAAAGTCAGAGAACATCATCTCTATTTTACAGAATTTATAGAGATAATTAGAATAGATATTTCAATAGGCATTTTTATCTCAAATCTTTCAATATTAGTATCAAAAGAAAGATCTATGGGTCTAGTTTCTCATGAAGTAGGATTTGCTATAATTAGATTCTTAGACAGAGAGTTACAAGTAAAAGAGTACTAAAAGGTCAGAATTGATAGTCTCTGTTTTACAGATTTTATAGGGTCAGTTGAAATAATAATTTGGGTATACATTTAGACTCCAAATTTGATAATCTTAGTATCACAAGAAAGATATTTGAGCCTAGTTTTGGATGTACTAGGTTTTACTGAAATCAGAGTTCGATACAAAAAGTTATAGCAATGATAATGCTGAAAGGTTAAAATCTCGAAACATTTTAGATTCATAGTTTTATTCCTAAATAGGAGAGATATCATATAACATAATCTTTCGAATTTAATAGAATTAAGATGAAAACAGAGTTCAAGATTGCCATAGGATAGGGTTAGAACACTTACCTTAGAGAAAATTGATTCCCAAATGTGAGTAATTGATGCAAAGCCTTAAGCCAAAGCAAAACTTTTCCTCCTCCTTCAATTCCTTTTCACTTCTCTTCTCAAGTCTGCGTTGCAGCAAGTCTCTCTTCTTTATTAAGTTTTTCTTTAGTTTCTCCTCTAATTGCTTAGGTTTGGTTAATGCAAAGATAGTAAGGTGGCAAGCATGCATGATAGAAGCCTATGTGTTATCCATAGAACAAACATATGTGACTCAATCTTAGGTTAGCTAATGACACATGTCCTCCAATTTTTTTAACTTAATATGAATCTTTCATAAATCATATCCAATTTCTAAGATTCACACTTTGGTCTCTAGCAATAAACTTTCAATATAAAATTATTTAGTACAAAGAATTATTAAACAATCCTCATATTTATAAATAGGTCCTTACATTATAAATAAGCCCTTACAAAATTTTTAAAAATGAGGGATGTTACAAACATAGGCGGTGGTACTGCCAGTATCCCGAAATCTCAGAGTGTTTGAAATTTTGGCTCCAAATTTGAATCCAATTAGAGCCTATAAATATCTCTCTCATCCCTGCTCAAAATATATAAGAACTGAGAACAAAAAGAGGGAAAACGTTGTTGTAACTGTGTGAAAATTCCTCCCCTCTAGCTCTAAGTTTTGATTACGTTTAAGAGAGGGGTGAGTGGGGGTTATAAAGGTTATCTCCTAAACTTGTGAAAATGAGAAATGGTTGTAAGAGGATAGTTGGTCTTCGCCCATTAAAGAAAGACCGTTAGTGGACGTCGGTGGCCTCGAGTGAAGAGGAATTAGGGGATGTAGGTCAAAACGATCAAACCACTATAAAATCAATTTGCACATCTTTCTTTGTTATTTACTTTCACTGTAAACTACTCTACTCGATCATTACTCTCTTACGAACATTTTTAAGTTAAACATCTTTCCGATATGATTTTTATCGAAATGAAAATTTTTTTTAAATCAAATCATTTTTATCATAAGCACTAATTCACCACCTACCCAACCCCACCCCCCTTCTTAGTGCTGACTTGATCCTGATAGATTATTCCTTGTAGTTAGACCTCTTTATCATTTCGATCCCTAGATTTGAAAATTTTATATTAGAATCTCTATAATTATGAAAGTGAAATATTTAAGTCAATTTACCCTAGTACATTTAAGTCTCTATAATTACGGAATCATGAAAACCATAGGCAAAAAAATAATAGTTATATTTTTTATAGTGGCAGGCGACGTTGCTGTTAGGGTCCATGGGTGGGTGTTGTGGATGAGGACAAAGAGCAACGATGAGAGTTTAGACAAAAAAAAAAGAGGAAGAAGAGGACGACACAAAGCGATGTCGCTCTGCATTTGCATCAATACCACTTGGCAATTACATCAGTGCCACTCCGCAACTCCATCCTCCAACTCTAGCTTGGTAGGACGGCCTCCACCCTCTCCTCAACTACCCTGTGATGTCCCTTTATGGTCGTCTATCAAGGATCTACAGGCTTCTTCGCCCGAGTTTACCGTTATAGACTTAGAGGTAGAAAGGAGTTTACCGTTGTAGACTTAGAGGTAGAAGGGCAAGAGCTAAAAGGATAAGAAGGCCACGAAGTGTGAAGGACCTATGCAAGAGACGTGGAGAGCCATGAGAAAGTTGACGAGATGGATGGATGCGTCGCAAGCCTAATAAAGGAAAGCTACATCTGGCTTGCAGTAGACCATCACCCTTTTGTTGTTTTGTATCTGCGTTGGTGCCGCTAAGCAACTATGTCGGCACCGATACAAATGCAAAGCATTGACATCTGCATCGTCCTCTTCTTCCTCTCCCTTTGTCTCACTTGTCTCCGTCACTCTCTCCTTATCCACAACAATTATCTGCGATCTCAGTGACATCGCTATCTGCCATCATAAAAAATATTATTGGGATATTGAAATTACCTTTTTACCTATTATTTTTGTGCTTCCATCAATAAAACCAATAGCATTAGGATAAATGGACCTAGATGTTTTACTTTCAAAACTATAAGAATTTCAATATAAATTTTTTAGGTGTAAGGACCATGATGCTAAAGAGGACTAATTATAGAGGATAATATATAATTAATCTTAAATATTTTTATTATCTTTTTATTCTTTCATTTTCTATAGTAAATAACTAATATCCTATGTTGATTTATGAAACTTTTGCTGGTATAACTTTATAATTCTTATAAATAACTTTATCTATCTTTATAGTAAGAAAAAAATACATATTTGACTACAATTGTGATTACTCTTATAAATAATCATATATTTCTCTCTCTTCTTAAAGTGAGTATTTACAATTATAATCAAAAAAATTTCTCTCCTTATAACCAAAACCCTCATGCACTTCTTTATATTCATTATATATTTTTCCTACATAATCATTCAAGTTTTCTAAATTATAGATTTTTTTATTATAAGCATACCTCGAATGATATCATTAAGCTTTATCAAAATTCTCTTTTGATTTGATCATCCAATCTGACATAAGGGACATAAGCACTAATGACATTCAAGACATCTTATCCTTTTATAAATTTTGAAACTATAATTCTATCTTCAAATCTTTTTATATCTATAGCATTATTCTTAATATCCTTATCAATAACAATTCCTATATTATTTCAGTATTTAGCTTTTCCGATATATCAAATTTTAAATCGAATATTATTAATCATTCTAGATTTTTTTTTCTCTACTCACATAATCTCTTATAAATAAATAATATTTACTTTTTTTTTAATCATAATATTTATCAATTCTAATCTCTTCTCTAAAAATGTTCCTATATTTCAAGTTGCTAACCTAACCCTTTGTTCTTGGACTAACTAATTTATTCTCGTTGGTCCAAAACAATTAGAGAACCCTTACTTATTTGACACCGCATCCAGGTAGGTGTTGATGTGATGAGCTGCATTTGGACGACCTCCTAGCCTACTATTTGTAATTCAAGACACTTAAATAGTGAAGATATCTTGCATCAGTTTCAAGTGACAACCTAGCTCCTCTATATTGAAATCAATTAAGATCCATATTAGTGAGATCTAACATAGTTTTACATTGATTGTCAATGGCCTAACGTAATCTTCTATCATTTTTA
Source organism: Musa beccarii (assembly GCA_024322285.1). Classification (NCBI taxonomy): domain Eukaryota; kingdom Viridiplantae; phylum Streptophyta; class Magnoliopsida; order Zingiberales; family Musaceae; genus Musa; species Musa beccarii. The sequence goes on along the minus strand of CM044400.1, from coordinate 41,761,751 downwards.
TCAAGGCTTGGGATTATTGGCGGCATTGACGGTGTCACGCAATGTTACCCTTTTTCTTCCTTAAGAAAATAAATTTTGTGCATGTAAGAATAGAATAAATGATCTTAAGGGAATTATGATGGTAAGTAACAAATTGCTGCTGAGTGCTTTAGAAGTCGTTCGTTAAGAAGTACCAGCTTTAGGCGCCTTCTAGGTATTATTCGTCACTGTTATTTCATCTAAAAGCTTCAACCCGCAGATGAGGAGTTTATTTTCTGGATACTTAGAGATGAATTAGGTTGTCCTTCATATTCTCGCATGATAGGACCACGTTCAGGGCAAATGAAAGCTTTGCTCACTCGTAATGAGGACGCGTAGCATCAATGCTTGGTGGCTATGACGAGGATTCCTTCTGTTGGAGCTTCAGAACCTCAGATATATTAAAAGCAGCACTGAGCAATATTTCAGCATTTCGACAGCTTACGCCCTCCTCCCAAGATTTGACATTATAAAATATATAATTTAATGAGATTAAACCACACCATAGTCCATAATGATCTAACCGAATGATATGTCATACATGTTTCTTGTCTAAACAAAGCCATCCATCATCTCCTGGTTACTGGGAGACACAATTGATCAGTTCTGTTTCCTTTCTTACCGGGAATTAACGATGGCTCCTAAAGTTCTCTTAGAACACTTAAGACCAATCAGATGCCTTGTTTGTTTGGCATACTCCTAAGGGTGAACAATACAGTTCCTTAGCCGAGTTAGAAGAAGAACAATGCATGCATGGCATACTACTCAATAATTTCACACGAGGAATAAATACAAAAGTACGAGAAAACTATTGAAATATAACTATGTCAATTTGAACGCTGCCCTGTTTGTCCCACAACTACAACTATGTAAATTTCACTAAGACACACTGCTAACCCATGGTTAGGATGCATTTCGGAGTAAAGAAATATTAAATCCCATGTCAATGTCACAAAGAACTATACAAGAACACTTTTCTTTTCCGCCGTATAAATATCAACAGCAAAAGATTTACTTAAGATTCACACAGTGTTGCATCCATCACAGTTGTCGGACAAAATCAGGTGCAGCAGTTAAAAAGAACAATGGCATTTTTCCCAGAAACCCACTAATATGCATAAGACAGGATCAGTGCACTGATAAATGTTGGTTCAAGACACAGCTGCTTCCAACGTATGTGTGGCAGAGAACATTTATATCACGAAGACCACTTCGACAACAATCGAGTAAATTAGACATATTCTCATGTTGATTATTGTGAACTCCAAAAGACCAATCTAATGCAGGTCAAAACGCAATAATATTTTTTTCTAAGGAGAACCCTCTTCATACTAAGGTCTCCTTACATCTTTGTACAACATGCACTTGAATTTCTCCAACCTAATTTTTGAGACAAATCAAGAAAAAATGTAAGTACCTTAATGGTATATCAAGAAGAAACCCTTCCAAGATGATCTAGCCAGCTTGCTCATCCACCTCGCCAACGTTTGCAGCTTCACTTCTAACTTGCATAGTATCTAAGGCAATTATTCTCTCTCTCTCTCTCTCTCTCTCTCTCTCTCTCTCTCTCTCTCTCTCTCTCTCTCTCTCTCTGCTTGTTCTGGTAAAAAGCATAGATTTGCATAAACATCTAAATCTCAATGCTGCATAAACAAGACACCAACTAATAATAGGTTACAAACAAACCAAGTGAAGAGGGAGCATCTAAATTTCTAAGGCTGTGTTTGTTGAAGGAGGGTTAAATTAATTATTACGGTAAACCAGGTAAAGGAGTTTAACCAAGATAAACTAGTATAAAAGAGCCCACGTAAAATGTGGATTAAAATAACAATCTCTTATTTTCGTTGCTAACCCATATAATCCAATTAGTTAGGTAGCACAGTGCTAAAAAAAAAGGTTAAATTTAGTTTCCCACATTTATATAGTTTAGTTATTTTAACCCCAAATTAAATGCAGTTAAGAAAACACATCAACTGTGAGAAGCACCAGGTGTCAATAGATGAAGATTACCTGAAATGTCCATGTCGCCATGCGTGGCATCACATTTGTCTTCTGGGTTTGGTGTCTGGATTAGGATCAAGTGTTGATGGATGAAGATTCCTAGGAATGTTTGTGTCACCACCCTCCATGATTACTGCACCACTTTTATCTTGGAGATTGGTGTCTAGAGAAGCATCCGATATCGATAAATGAAGATGAGCAGTGATGGTTGTGTTTTGGTTATCTGCGACTACCACATCATTTTTGTCTTGAAGAAGGGTGCCTGTAGAAGCATCAGACATTGGCACATGGAGATTATTGGGTAGGTTGGCATTGCTACCATCTATGAGAGTAGTGTATCACTTTTGCCCTGTAAATTGGTATCGAGCGAAGCGTGGGACATTGATGGATGAGGTTTACCGAGAACATTTGTGTTGCTGTTCTCTGTCTGCACTGCATCACTTTTTGACTTGGAGATTTGTGTCCCGAGAAGAGTTGGACTTTGACGAATGAAGGTCACCAGGAATAGTTGTGTTGCTACTCTCTCTGAGTGCGGCATCACTTTTGTCTTGGAGATTGGTGTTAGGAGCACTGGATATTGATGAATGTAGATTATCTGGAATGTCCAAGTTGCTACTTTCTACTAGTGATGAGTCCCTTTCGTCTGGTAGCTTGGTCACTGGAGAAATATCGGGTGTTGATGGCAAATATCTAATTCGATAACTAAGAAGTGATGGACCAAAAATGCTATACTTCCCTGCACTACTGAAAGCGATTTCTGCATCAGCACGCCTCTTAAAGACTACTTTCACACGATTGTTCTTTCGTTGAACTTCTGTTGCTGCTTCCTTTAGGGGTCCATAACGACTGAAAACCCTAATCAGATCAGTTTCAGAAGGAAGAGACTTTGATCCACTAAAATTTAAAATCAATGCAGTTGGTGTGCACTCCTCAACTATCTTCTCCTCTATACTGATTACTGACCTATCTGTTGGTGGAGCTTGCCTCACATTTGGACTTACTGTTCCAACTTGTAGATGTTCTGTACCTTGCAGAATGGAGACCAGTGTAGGAGTAGATGTTTTTCCTGAAGTTCCCCTCCTCTTTCTTTGACTGCGAGTATGAGCTTCTTTACTTTTGGCAGGGCTGTTGTAAGAAACCAAGTCAGACCAATAAGAGTCCTGCATGTGATCGAGTTCTGTCATCTCAGAAAAAGCTGATTGAATGTCGACTTTCCTTTTCCTACCCCTTCTACCCCCAGATTTCTCAGGATGTTTCTTTTGACATGCAGAACTAGAAACACAATAGTCCCTGAACTCAGTGAAGAAACTAATTATGGTAGATAGGAAACTGTATCCTTTTATTGGATTTCTTCCAACTAAGCATAACTGTGACAACATTTCATCTGGAGAAGAGTAATCCTCTGAAATGTCTATCCTAACTTTTGGACTGTGCATAATATTATGGCTAAAGCCATCAGAAACAAACATATCAAATATACTATCATTCTTGGAGACATTCTTCGTGGATGTTTCATTATGACTCTTGAGAATAGGTGAAGATCCAGTCAGCTGGCTTGCAACACGACGGATGCATTCTCCAATCTTAAAAGAACCGCTAATAGGTGGTGATGGTTGCTTAATTTCCAGATCTCCTAATGAGTCAAGCCTCTTTTTCTTACCACTCCCTGAATCAGATGAATCAGTATCCGTAACCTTGTGCCTCTTGCTAGAAGAAATTGGAACTGATTCAACATCTCTTAGACCAGACTCAAGTTTTGCACCATTTGCAAACTGACAATATTCAGCCTCCATCAGCTCAGACAAGCTCTTTTGTTTTTTGCCATCCTCCAATATATGTTTTTGCTTATTGAAGTAGCTCCCTCTTTCTCTTGATCTCCGTTTTCCAAACACTAAGTCTGAGAGTGTAGGATTTGATTGTTCAATGGTTACTTCGTAAGTCCTATTAGATTTAGAATGTGGAATATCGGTGCAGCTCTCAGTTAAACCATTGTCAAACTGGAAAGAAGAAAGTTTAGGATAGACCTTAGACCTGTAAAATGCCTTCAACTGTGCATTAGCCATCACAAGCTCCAGTTTATTAGTCCTCCCATAGGAAAACTTAGCTAAAGTCTTTACATAACCAAGAAGTCTGCCAGGCTGAAAATAGCTTAAGATAGCAGACCTGTGAAGAGTATAGCCGTTGCTACCCTCACGAATGCCAGAATTCTCAACCTTTTGGTAACTAGTGCTGGCATTAGCTCCTTGACGGAAACAAAAACAAGTCATGCCCAAGCCTATGCGCTTAGAAAGCTCATCTAATGCACCTTGTACAGCACCCACAAACACATCTGAGCTACTCTGCTTTTCCATCTGTGAAAAAAATGTCTCAAAATGCTTTAGCTGAGAGACATCACACCAAGCAAATGTCTTGTCCCCGAAATAGGCCACAAGAAAATTGTCCTTTTTTTGGTATTTTAATGCTAAATCTGATGCATCTGATGGATCACAAATTTGACCAGGCCACCATGGATGACTCTTGACTTTACCCCAAACCAGATCAGATGTGGAGAAATCATCCTCATCTTTATAAGGCAAGTAGTACAAAGTATGCTGGTCCTTATCCTTGATGGAAATTCCAGGCCTTGCAGCAGCATGCTTAACAGTTTGCTTATCTGTTCCCCTTGAGTTCTCCTGTTCATCAACCACCATCTCCTGGTCATCATTTCCATCTGCATCAGGACTAGCATTCACTAAACTCTCCCCTGGCACAAGAGGCAACTGCAAGACAGAAGAGCGGCCTTGATCATTATCCAGCGTGGACAAGTCACCGACCACAGTTTTCCCATCCAACTCCTGTGACTCCTTGTCCTGACTGACCTCCAAAGTAAGGACATCCGCCCTTTCACTAGTTATAACAGAAGACTTGAGAATCATTGCTTCATTCTGATCAGTGGTTCCAGGTCCAACAACACCTTCCGTTGCATGAAGATGACTATCAGCTACAGTATGGTTCACCACCTCATTCAGAAAACTTTTATTCTGCTTTGCAATAGATAGACTATGCCCAGGGAGATTGATTCCACTGCTCATCTCCATGACATCAACCTGGGCTCTTCGCTTATCAGGTGTTCCCTCCAAGCTTTCAGTGTCCACCTTGACAAAAGCAACTGGTGGATCAGCTTCAGCAGCCATCATTGCACATCCTGAATCCAATGCATCAGATCCCAGGTTGATCTCTGTAGCATCAATATGTCCATCAACAAAATCATGCTTGGTCACATGACTCACATTCTCCAGACATGATACACCACATCTAGCAGGTTCACTTTTGTCACTGATCTCCACAGCCCCACCTTTTACATTCCCCTGATCTTGCATACCCTCCAAATTGTCAGCTTCCACCCCTGTTTGATTCATGGAAGATTTGCTCCCTGATAGACATCCTACATTTACAAAAACAGCTTCCGACTTCTCATCATCACAAGATCTCTTTTGTCTTTCACCACTTACACAATCCACAGTACCCTTTTCAGGCTGTAGCCATCCAACCACGATAAACTTCTTATCTGTACAAGATGAATGTCCTTTTCTGGCTGCAGTTTGGTTGCTGCTCTCTGAAACTTCGACCTGAATAGCTCCTGGATCTGATGCATCCACCAATCTTTTGCCTTTATCCATGTCAAAAGCAGCAGAAGCTAGTGTTGCTACATTTTCTGCAGCACAATCTGCATGATCTGCACCGACTGAAAGGTCATGAGAGCAACGTGAGTCATCTTCACTCAAAATATGTCTGCCCACTGAGTCACAGAAGATTGCAGCATTTGATGTAGTTTGTTCCTTCTCTTCGTGAGATGAATCTTCCTCCACAAGCACAACCCCATTTTCATTCTTTAATCCATTCTCATTTTCTCCACCTACATTTGTTTTGATGTCAATGAAAAGATCTTTGACGCCTTCAACCTCATTGAGATCAAGGGCATCCATTGTTTTTGCAGACTCAATAACAATTTGTGTCTCCATAACTTCTGATCGTTTCCTGACGTGACCTCCAGATTCATCTTCAGCTACCAAACGACTTTCGTCTGCTTCATCTTCAGTAGCAGGAATCACGCTCTCAACCAAATTTCCAGTCATCAGATCATTCTCTGAGTTTGGTTTCTCCACGAAAGAAGACTCAAATTTTTTAGTAGATTCAACCTCATTGCTGGTCTTTACAGACTCGGCCGGCTCAAACTTGTCTACCACGGTCTCAACCTCTGCAGTTGAGTTCCCTGTCTCTTCTACCACATTGCTTTCAGGATTCTGATCACCTTTGAATCCGTGACCCAGGCAACTGTTACTCCCCTCATCTTTTGCATCGTTTTGCTTCTCTTCCCCAACTCGCGCAGCACCACTACACCCCATGATCTGTAACCCAGCTTCATTCCGTCCACGAGGAATCTCAAGCCCCCGGCCACCGGTGTCCGCAACACTTCTGTCCTCCGCAGCATTCATCATCGCATCTTGATCCCCAGATGGAGCATTTCCCGCCTCCCGTGGAATCGAATCCCCGTCGCCTGTACCAGCCAAACAACCTCCATTCCCATCTTCCGCAGCATCTCCAGCCACGTTCAGGTCAAGGCCGCCGATGCCCTCCATCGCCGAGTTGGAAGTCATTGGATAAGAGAATCCCTGGAAGATCCTCCCCTCTGCCGTTTCACAAGTCACCTAACCGATTGATATCGAAACGGAAATCCCAAGATCTTCTTGAACACATCGCAAAACCCTAGAATTACGTATGGAAAACGAAAAGACGAAGATCAAGGAGGATCTTTGGGGAGAATTACCTGCATTTGGTGGCGTCGACGTGCAGCAGATCGATCTTTGGAGAGATTAGGAGAGGAAGGGAGAGGGTGGAGAGGGAGGTCGACTCGAAGAGAGAGAGGAGGAAACGTTTCCAGGTGTCGAATGCTCGTCCCTATCGGACCAGCTGCACCTAATGGAGGGTTGCGATCCTAGAACCGCCGGTGCCCTTACCTTTGCCGCGGGAGGAGGCACTGTGACCGCTATACCAAGGAGACACGTACGCTGGTCGTGATCGTAAATAGGTTAGTTACAACTGAGCCGCCACGGAATATAGCGCACGTTATTTACGCTTTGTAACGCTCTGTGGGTGCACGTTATTTATATCTCACGTTGTAAAGTTATGTTCGAAAAATATGAGTTCGCTTTAAATTTCATTGATTGAGATTCTATTTGAAAATCAAAATATTCATCATATATTATTAAATCGATATTCACCTATCACTGAGATGTTGATCACCAATAAATAACGTACAAGTGGGTTATCGACTCCCAATATCACTTAGAGTAACATGAAGCATCGGGGCCTACACATGCATCATCATCTCAGCGACTTGGGCTCACTGACAGACATTCTATCAGATCTCGTGCACGAACCTCGGCGCCCTCGAGATCCAGCAACGTCGTATCAACTGTGCCGAACGCCACACTGCCATGATCAGGGGCCCACCAAACGAATGTGATAATCGGATATCCTGCACGAATCTCAGAGCCATACAGATTCGATAACACCGACGGATGTCCCATGGGATCTCGTGCACGCAGCGATCCTTTCTTACCCGTCTGCCTCACAACACCCACAAGTGTCGGATCGAGTGCGCGAATCTTAAGGGTCCGGAGATTTGACGATGAGTTCTCAACCCCGCGATTCATGGGGCATGCGCTATCGGATATCGTGCACGAATCTTAGGGACCACCAGCCTCCGTATGGTTCACGGTCGTGTTTCCGTTCCGACGCATAATGCCGCTTCTACGCGGGGAACGTCAACGACGCCTCGCGTCCTCCGAGCGTTTTCCTCCGCCCTCCTCTCTTTCCGATCCACGTTTGGTCCTCAGAGCGCTTCAACTACGTCCTCACACCCTCCCGCCGCTTCCGGAGGAGCCACCGGTCGCCGTTGCCCCCAAAAAAGATGGCCCCGTTTCCTCCTCCCTGCGCATTTATCCTCCAAAAAGATCTCCTTCTTGACCCGACTCACTCGCTGCCGTTTCCGGGACGTGTTTCCAGTCTTTCGGGGTGGGGGGGGCGGGTGGGCGGGGCGTCTCGGATCAAACTTCCACCTTCCGCGCTTTCTGCCCTCAAATCACGGCAGTGGTTTTCGGGCCCCTTAATTCCAACTCGGCGCTGCTGCAAATAGGGATCTTTTCGGGCCTTCCTGTTCCTCTTCGGTGAATTGAATGTATTCGGAATGCCAATTTGAGCCAAGGGGTGTTCTAAGAAGAAATGAGCTGCTTTCCTTGTTTCTCCAAGAAAAATATCCCAAAGGAGGATCTCCTACCTCCGGTTTCAGGCGTGGTAAAGGAGCATGAAGCAAATGGAAAGCCTGGTGAGCTTTTGTTGCTTCAAACATTCCTTTCCTCCTCAGAACTCGTGCTTGTGTTTGTTTAGAAGGAAGTATACGAAGTCGGATGAATGGGAACTGATCGAAATAGAAGTATGATTGTGAACTCGTCACCGCGCAGAGTCTCATCCCACACAGAAAACCTCCGACGAAGCAACCCAAAAGGATGCTGGAAATGCAAATACTGCAGCGCAGACATTCACATTCCGTGAGCTTGCTTCGGCTACCAAGAACTTTCGGCCTGAGTTCCTTTTGGGCGAAGGAGGGTTCGGAAGGGTGTACAAAGGTTGCTTTGAGAACAGTGGGCAGGTAAAATGGAAGAGGCCTTTGGGACTCTATCACTTCCTTTGATGGATGGATTACATGCGGCATGATTGCTCATGAGTTTCTTCTTGTGGGTTAGACTGTGGCCATCAAACAGCTCGACAGGAATGGCTTCCAAGGCAACAAAGAATTTCTAGCTGAAGTATCGATGCTGAGTCTGCTTCATCATGAAAATCTAGTCACGCTCGCAGGATACTGTGCCGATGGTGATCAAAGGCTTCTGGTCTACGAATACATGCCCATGGGTTCCTTGGAAGGCCATTTGCTTGGTACTGTCCTCTCGAGTCTCTCCGTTCCTGCTTTCCATCCTCTCGAGTCTCTGTGCCACATTGTGTTTTCATGGCATTTACATACAAATTAGACTTTCTTTAAGAAATCTTTTGCATAATGCCTAAAATACTTTTCCTGTTGTATCAGATATCCCAGCTGATCAGAAACCTCTGAGCTGGTATACTCGGATGAGAATAGCTCACGGTGCCGCTCGAGGTCTGGAGTACTTGCATGAGAAGGCCAACCCACCCGTGATCTACCGAGGTCTTAAATCATCCAACATCTTGCTCGATGAAGATTTCAATGCAAAGCTCTCCGATTCGGGGTTTGCGAGGCTCGGCCCCATGGGGAACAAAGTCCATGTTTCTGCGATGGTGATGGGCACGGATGGATACTGTGCGCCGGAATATGCAAGGACGGATCAGCTCACTATGAAGTCGGATGTGTACAGTTTCGGGGTCGTCGTGCTCGAGTTAATCACCGGGAGGAGAGTCATCGATGCATCAAAGCCAACCAATCAACAGAACCTCGTCGCCTGGGTATGGAATGGAATGGACTCTCATCATTTATCCTTTGAATGAACAATTATAGTCGATGCTCGTGGGCACCTTATGATCCATGTTTCACTCGGTATCGTGGTTGAAGCGAGATTGTTGCTCTCTCTCTCTCTCTCTCTCTCTCTCTCTCTCTCTCTCTCTCTCTCTCTCTCTCTCTCTCTCATGCCTGTTTCTCGTTTGAACAGGCGATGCCCATGTTCAGAGACCAGAAGAGGTACCCGGAGCTGGTTGATCCACTGCTGCAGGGGGACTATCCAGCTAAAGGATTGAGCCAAGCAGTCGCCGTCGCCGCAATGTGTCTCCAAGAAGAGGCCTCGGTTCGCCCGTTAATGGCTGATGTCGTCAAGGCGCTGAGCTTTCTTACGACGGCGGCGGACTCATTACCGGAAGATAGTGTGTTAGAAGATGAATGAGCGGAGTGATGAAAATAGCGACTGATGGCGTGGCGCTGAGCTTTCAGTTTCTGTAGCTCTGTCACTCTTAGGGGTCGAGTAGCAGCAGCAGCATGTGGAGTGAGATCTCAGGGCATCATTGATTGGGAATCAGGCCCTCCTTCTTGCTCCTGCATTACCCATACAACTTGTATGTTCTGCGGATCTATATAAATCCATTAAAGCATTTCCATTTGGCTTTTCATGTGATCGATCGGCCATGAGAAGAATGTTGTGATGGGTATCTCGGCACAGTCTCATCATACATTTCAAACTAACGCATTTACATGCATTTTGAGAAAGCGATGTAAGCTTGAAATCATGATAAATAACATTGGATGTTCTGTTCTTCCAGCGTAGTTGTCATTGTCCGTTTCCTTCCCTTCAAAAAATAAATCTCTCTTGCAGCACTAGATGAACTAATCCCTAACCCAAAACCCCATCCTGGTACGTTATGTGACAGCAAATACAACATGTTGGATGAGACGGTGGCATTTTCACACAGCAACCGTGCAACATTGATCGCACTGTCTATCGTGATGGTCGAAGAGCTGATGACAGAGTAAGCAAATCTGTGGGTCGGCCTGGAGCCGATCCAAAATCATCAGGATTGTTCAGACAAACAATAACTCTGGCAATTAGTTCAATTTTGACCCGAGTTTACGGACCCATCCTTCATTAGTCGGACGCTCAGACTGTTGAATCTTCCTCTCGAGTAGTGCCGTGAAGCCTTCCTCCAATCTGTTCCAGTCTTCATCATTGCCACAAATTCGTCATAGCTGATTCGCCCATCCTACAATCACATAAAAGCCCGTCGTAGCTTTCGCTTGTTGGTGATGGAGATGATGAAGACGTGACATTCCGGAGTTGGAACAGACGGCTTACCTTGTCACTGTCGACTTCTTTTAAGATATCATTTGCCACATCCATGCTATCAGGAGCTCCATCTTCGGCTAAGGCCTCACGAAGCTCCTCTGGTTCAATGAAGCCATTCCCATCTTTGTCAAAATAGGAGAAGGCCCTTCTGAGATGCTCATCGTTCGCCATTCTTTGTAAATGAAGAGATACAGCTACGAACTCTCCATAATCTAGGGTACCTTTCCCATTGGTGTCAACCTGTTTGGCATGTTGAAATGATTAGGTTCTGTAGTATATTTTCTCTCTCAAGCAAGAAGCTTATCAGATGAAACAAAATCAATCAATCTACTTGGTGCAGAGTATACAGGAACCCCTATCATTGAGCTGGTTTCACCAAGTCCCCTATGACATTATTTCCTTGTAAAGATCCATGATTCTGCTGAAGACTCTTCAATTTTTTGAACAATTACAAATGTCTCAGCAACTCCTGGAATCCAATTCATATTCTCTTTGATCCTAAGTACTGACTTTGCTTTTGGAAAAATCCAATGCTGCTCATCACCAAGAACTTTGTCGTGATAAACCAGCCCTGATATTTATGGAAAACACTAAAAAAGATTCATGCATCTTAAAGAATTACATGAGAGCCACTTCCACCAATATTAATTTCCAGACCATGTAAGGCTGACTTTAGAGCTAAATAACCTTGAACATAAGTGTATACTCAATCTACCATTGACACAAAAAAGTAACCCAAAAATCTCTCTAAAAATTTGAAGAGATTACAAAAAATTACTATATTCCCATTTGCCTTCCCAACTGAACCTTTTGCTGAACTTTGAAATTAATATGAAGCAAGATGCACAAGATATTTGGTAATTGACTTTCCAAGGAACCTTTCTTAAAATGGTAAGGATGATGCGACACACTTTGTACAGGAACTAAGCATCAGTTGGATGGAAGCAATTTACTAATATTGAAGCTCCTGTCACCCTAACTAAGCAAAATTAGGAACAAAATTTGTAAACTTAACTAACTTATAAATTATTCCTCCATACAGTACAACTCCTCAGTTCTGAGGTTGAGCCCAGGACACTTACGGGCTAGTCCCTACTTACGAGGCTGAGGCCAGCTCAAGTTGTTCAAAAATATCTTCTTCAGGGAATCCCAAGAACTACAGGATCCAGGCCAAGGTAGACAAATCAGCTGAGCCAGTCCACTCACAGACTAGTCCCTATTTGTGAGGTTGAGCCCAGCCCAAGTTGTTAAAAAATATCTCCTTCAGGGAATCCCAAGAACTACAGGATCCACAGGATTTTTGAAGTTTACTCTTCAAGTTAATAAGATTTGTTAGATCACAATTACTATAAAAATTGTTTCAAACTAAAGGTTCTGCCGCTAGGTTTAAGCTTCTATATGGCAATTAGTTAGCACATAAACAGTTCGATCAAGACCTTCCAAAATTAAAATTCCAAGCATAGGAATGGAGAAAAAAGGGACAAGCTCTCATCAAAACTAATAAGGTTTCAAACAGGTGTTTCTTATATAATTGAACTAAAATACTTGGAGCATAGGAATTAATGTATATATATGCGTACAATTCACTTACAGCTTCAATAAGCATCTGCACTTCAGACTCCACAAGGTGTGAACCAAACTTAGCAAGCCCAGCTTTAAGTTCATCGTGAGAAACAATGCCATCATTATCGGTGTCCATCATCCTGAACATCTCTTTAATATCTTCAACTTCTTCAGTGGACAAGTGATCAGCAATAACCTAATTGATAGTTGATTAAAATAAACATATACTTTAAATGTCAAAAATATTAAAATAGTTAACTAGAGAACATTTTGCAACGAACCCTCAAAGCTCTCCTTTTGAATCTATTCATCCTTGAAAACTGTTTGAGTCTTGACTTGACAACATCACCAAGGGGTACATTTGGAGCTTTCTTTGCATTCTGAAGCCAAGGATGTTCTACAAGAAAATTCAAATATATAAGCACCGGTTCAACATATTCTGGACAAAAAGGAAAATGAGGGAGTTCAAATTAAGAATATTCAAACTAAGCATCAAGTTACAAAAATGATAGACAAGCATTCCAGCTAATGTATATTATCTCAAAGTCTCAGCAGCCGATTACACCAGACATTCGTTTGTGGTCACATAACAAAAGTATAGTGTTACCACTATCATAATCACTAATATTTTTACTAAACAACAGTTGCATATGACCATAATTTCATACTATAACTACTAAATATGTAAATGCAATAGCATTTATGAACAGACATTAGCATTGTCATATAGAAACTTCAAATCCACAAAACAAGTTCAGAGAGATAACTGTTCAGAGATATTATCTTTGACAAAAGAAGACGATTGCAGTAATGTAAGGACAATAGAAAAGGATCACACCAAAGTAAATAAAAGCCAATCCTTTGCAAAATTAATAAATCTTCAGCAGCATAACATACTTATAAAGTTCATTTGTTATTTATTCTACATGAGCTTCAACTTTGAAATCCAGTGAAAAGAGGGAACGACATTTTGCTTCGAGTTTTAAAACCACTACCAGCTGGATATGATGATACTATACATGCTGGCATCAGAATTATTTAAAATAGTATCCTACTGTGCCATGCAATGGCCAGTATGAAACTGGCTAGGAATAGTCAAATCTTGGAATTTTTTTGTCAGCCCCGTTTTCATAGTTTTGACAAATAGCAAGAATTGCACCTGAACTTGGAATGTTACATATATGCTTAATGAAGTATGTCCAACAAGTAGTAGAAACTTGAAACATGCCACTTAAAAGAGTAAACATAGGTCTGTCTGTAGCTTGTGTAATTACCCTTAACCTTCTAAGTTATTGGTAATAATCAGGATATTTATCCAGCTCAATTTACCATCATTTGTAGACCCTAGCTTCTCAATTTAGATCATTCGATGAAGAATCCCAAGGCCAAAATTATTCAGTTGTAATAAGATGAATCAACTGACAATGAACTGATGAATTATCTTGCAAATTGTGGAATTAAAATTAACAAGCTCTTCTAGCAAATGGAAAATGGCTTCACTAGTGAATGAGAAAGGAAGACAATGTACCATACCAAGCACTTGCTTTGCAGTTAAACGAAGCCTGGGGTCAGGTTCCAACATCTGCCGGACCAATTTCTTAGCACTTTCTGAGATACTAGGCCATGGTTCACGTTTGAAATCTATAATCCCCCTAAGAATGGCTTGTGCAACTCCCTGTTCTGTTTCTGCAATTTACACACATTGTATTCCTTTTTATACAGAATATCTATCTGCAGAATTAACAAGAGCTAACAAAATTTACTTAACAAAGGCTAGAAGATTATAATAGCTGAAAAAAGTGGCAGAATGAAGTCTTAATAATATTTTAATAACACAATGCAGATCAAATAATTAGAAGTTTACCAGCCCAAAATGGGGGAACCCCGCACAGTAGGATGTAGAGAATAACTCCAGCACTCCAAACATCAATTTCTGGGCCATAATTACGTTTTAGTACTTCAGGAGCCATGTAATATGGGCTTCCAACAATCTCAGAAAACCTTTCCCCTAGAATGGGAAAAATACAAACTAATTATCACATGAAAGAAGTTAATAAATGAAAAGGAAGCATGTAAATATTTGTTTCATTTTTTGATGCCCACTTATTAAAAAAAAGTTCTTACTTATATCAACCAAAAAATTCTCAGCTCGAACAGAGCATCATGTGGTAAAAGGTTAAAATTCTTAACTAGTATTGCTAGCAATCATCAGGGTCAATGGTTAAGATTCTAAGGATACACCTATCTTACAACCAAGGATAATTGGTTGAGTGCAACCAAGAAGGATACACTCTTCAGCATCAAAGTTTCTTATAAAAGAAAAAGAATAGCCAGAATGTTATGGAAATGTGCAACAAGCAGCTCATTAAACCCTGACTCCATGGAATGAACTTAAAAAAGAAAGATGCCAATAAACTGAAATGGTTATCACGAAAGTTTCAATAGGTTTCTTTTATTATTACTATTATTATAAATTGTAGATCCTGCATTTGCAGAGCCTCATGCATCAAAGAGCCCGTTTCTATTGTGCTATGCACAATTTTCTTGGTGTCAACCCATTAGGCACACTACATACAGGATATCCTGGCAAATTTAAAATTCTAGAAATCAACATCGCTACATACGTTTCTTCTGTAGCAGCATGTGACACCAGAATTTATGAAGCAATGAAGCTCTGATACGGAAGTGATTTAGTTTTCTGCAAGGTATAAGCAATTTATGCAACAATTGCAAGTCAAGAAGTAGGTTTTGACTATTAGATGTCATCTTACAGCAAGCACACGGATCCGCCAAAGAAATAGACTCACCAGGCTTGAAGAATATCGACAACCCGAAGTCAATCGCCTTCAACGGCGAGTTCTCCTTCTTGTTTGCGAACAAAAAGTTCTCTGGCTTGAGGTCACGGTGGATTACCCCATGCCGATGACACTGCTGCACAACCTCGACGATGGTCCTCACGACGACGGCCGCCGCACGCTCCGAGTAGTGACCCCTGGCCACAATGCGGTCGAAAAGCTCCCCGCCCTCGCACAGCTCCATCACCAAATGCACCGCGCCGTCGTCCTCGCGCGCCTCCCTCAGGCTCACGATGCTAGGGCTCTTCGGCAGGTGCCGCATTATCGCCACCTCGCGTCGCACATCCTCCACGTCCACCGCCGTCCGCAGCTTCCGCTTCGAGATCGACTTGCACGCGAAGAGCTCGTTGGTGTCGCGGTCCATGCAGAGGTAGGTGACGCCGAACTCCCCACGGCCGAGCTCCCGGTCGAGCACGTACTTCTCCTCGATCCCGCCCACCGACTTGGCGTCGCTGCTCAGCACCATCATCCGCTTGGAGTGGCCGCCGCCCCCGTTGTGGTTGTGCTGGTGGTGGTGATGGTGGTTCTTGCCGGCGGAGCCGCCGTGGTCGTGGTGGGTTACGGGGAAGTGGGTATTCACATCCTCCCGGGCCACGGCCTCCGGCGACAGGCAGCAGTTGCCCATCCCGACCTCCGATCCGATCTCTCTCCTCCCAGAAAGCGATCAAACACCGCCAAGACCGCTAGGGTTTCACATCAAGAATTCGAGATAGGAGTCCTTGGGGCTATTCCTTTTCTGTTGGGAAAAGCGAGGGAGGTACGGGAATGGGGGAAGCCGAGACCTCCGTCGGGTGTAAGTCGGCGAACGAGAAGAGAGCGAGAGCCGCAGTGGGGCGTTTCCCTGCCGAGAAGAGTTGCGTGGCTTCGCCTCGGGGCGCCAGAGGAAGGCGAGGATAAGAAGAGGGAAGAAGGCGTGAACAGGCCGTCGCTGCAGGATCAGCTGCTCCCGCTGGGGATGGCCATCACGCTTGCAAGTGGGGACCACGTGCCTTTTGGCGTGTCCGACGCGGGACCCAACACGTACCGCGTCGTCCCATTGGCCACCAATGTGTGGCCCAACACACAAACTGCATTCTGAACCCTGTTTTGTGTGAAGAAAAATATGCAACCTCGATGCCAGCATTCACCGTACACGAGAAGACTCAAAACTTAAAAGAGGGAGAAGAAACGCAGCGGGGGAGACATCACTCGCGCAAAGCATCTAAAAGACAAACAATTCTGCCATCTAGTAATCAAATAAATGACATGGGAGGCTTCACTTGGATTTGTGTTGCCAATCGCCATACAACGGAGGGTCGGACTGGTAGTAGACGACATCTCCGTCGTCGCTCACGAAGTGATCGACTCTGAGGCTTCTGAGTAGAATGCCGAAGAGGTGGAGCGGAAGAGGCCCAGATTTCTCCGGTTCTCGGTAATACTTCCCGAGCACAGGTTTAGCAGCCTGCGTCTGAAACGAATGGTCACAGGTAAGAGGAAATCGGAGAATGACGACAGATCCAGTGGTGAAATGCGTACTTACCGCCTCTACCAAATTGTAGTGTGCTATTTGGGGAAAGAGATGGTGAATGACGTGAGTTCCGATGTCGTGGTGGATGCTGTTTATCCACCCATAGTCCCTGTCGAGGGTGGTCAGTCCTCCCCGCAGATAGCTCCATTCCTACCAAGATACACAAGACGAGTGCAAGTTGCAGCAGCGAGGTCGGGTCTTAGAAAAAGCTTTCAGTTTGAAGCCTAACTCTGTCAGGTTTATCTCACCCAATACTATATAGTTTTGCAATCAAACTCTAACATTCTGCATAGTAAGCTACGGAGGAACAGTAGTACAATGTGGTTGGGTGGTGGCAGTTCCTGCTACAGAGGAACCGTACACTGTTCATGCTAAGCTACAGAGGAACTGTACAATCCAATTATGTGGTGGCTTTTGATCTAACTTTTCCATCTGTGCTTATCGTAACCCTGTCCCTGTCCTATCAACTAAGAGGATGCCCTGTCCCCATCCTATCCACCATGAAATGGACGGAACCCGACTTCGAATCCTTCTTCTGTTGCATGAAAAGATGTATGAGTAGGTAGTAAATGATTCCACAAGTCCGCCTGCACCTGGCTCGATTTTATAGAGAAACAAACACATTTAATTTCTCTTGGAAAATTGCTAGCACCAACCACTAGATGAAAACTTTGAAGGCATATATGGGAAGCATTTCTAAACTGAGCAGTACTGAGAGCCTCACATTTCAGCAAGGTTTTCGGAATGGTTTTGTTGTTGTTGATCAACAAGGAGATTGGTGTGTGTTATTATGGCCATACAAACTGGAATACCAACCGGAAGATGGATGCCAAAATTCCTGAACATTAACAGGGCATCGGCTGAAGGATGGATGTTGATTGGAACTTGGAACTGTGCCAATGAAAGATGCAACGCACCAAAACATGACCAGTCCTGTTCTTGAGAACCTATAAGTGAACAAATTTGAAACAGATGGCATGGTCTCCTATCAAAGATTCAATGAGTTTTCCATTCCAATGATGTAAATTCTATAGTTTTGGGATTACACTGGCCAGTCTTTTCCAAGGCAATCGTGAGCAATTGCTTTAATGAATGCTATCACTTCAGTAGAGGATTCCACTTAGAAACTTAATTTACTAATTGTTGGCTGCCCCATCACAATTATTATATCTCGAATTCATAGATTGATAAACATGTAAATCCACATACATGTATACAGAATCTTGTTATAAGATGAGGAAACATTTTCTTACCTTTCCACGGTACCAGGGGAGCTTTTCGCTGTGACCATGGTGATGCAAGTATGTGACCAAATCTAGCCACACTACGAAAATCTGATGCAAGGAATTGAAGGTATATCAGATGATAATGCAGTCAGTAATTTTTGCAAGTTACGGTTGATTTCTTTGTGAATGTACTCACCACGTAGGGCACACCGTAGAGTTTGAGCACTGGAAGAGGACCATACATCCAGGATAGACAAAGAAGCAAGGCCATCATGGATGACCAGCACACGGTTGATACGATAACGTCGTGTTCTTCGTTTGGATGAAACAAGCTGCTGCTCGGGAGGAAGTGGGAACCTTCTTTTCCAGGACTTCTCCACAACTTTTGGATTATGGGAGACAAGAGATTAAGTTAGAATTTGCTAAATTCAATTCAAGGAGCTTTGTTGCTGGTGAATGCGCCGACTCACCAGATAGACAGGGAATGCAAACAAGTGATAAGGCAATGTGAACCTCATCTTTCGGCCGGTTGGATTCATTTGCTTGTACGTCTTCTCAGTTAGCTGCAACAAAGAAAAAGAGTAATTGTTGTTCTTGCAAGCAAATGAAATAAGCAATTGGACACAGAATTTCACCAACCGGTTATTCCGATTAGTGTTCATTGAAAAAAATTAAAGGTTGTTCGTCTACGGTGAGAAGGAGGTTCTCAAAAGAGAAAAACATTATTGAAATTTCCAGCATGTTTCATGATGCTCAATAAGTGACTAGTCTGTGGCTTTCTGTCCATCAAACATGAATCTTAAGTTAGATTCCATTGGTCAGAATCAAGATGACTTAAGAGATAGCCAGTCTTTCTATATTAATTATTAGCACGGTGGAAGCAGATCAGTCTTAACCGGCTCCCAAACCATGCAGCTTCTGTAGGAAGAGTTGTAGGGGAATTGGGTTCATTGCCTCTTAAAGCACATATCATGAACTCCTTTCAGACAAATCAAATATTATAGCCATAATTGTCTCAATGAAATCAAAAGTATGGTTGAACAATTATGTTAAGTAGCATTAAAAGGAACGACTGCTTAATCCCTTTCCTGCCATAGTGTTAAATAGCTTCATGAGAAACAACTTTTTTATAGAATAATACAGAAAGTCAGAGTGTAGCTAAATTGAAAACCAAGAATGGAAATCTGTTTCGGAGGAATAAATTGAGCCAGTTTGAATTAAGCAATTAGATTCAGGTTTATTCTCTAAAATGAGCCAGCAATCACTTGTTTACGGTGTCTATCCATTTGAACACATTGAAATATCATGTCGAGCCGACAAATTACTAGTTAGCTACATAATGCTGACGAGTTTTTGTATTGATGAGTTCTTCTCCAATCACCAGGAACTCGAACAAACTCTTTACCTAAGCATCGAACCAAAATAATGGTTATATAAGAAAAAGAAAGTATAACGTTGAAGTCTAGTTCTCATAAGTTGAAATGGACAACCCATGGCTTAGTGCCAATCATGGAGCTTGAGAACCAAGCCATGGTGAAGAAGACCATCCAGCTTGTGCACAAACTAGAAATCATTGAGAGTAAGCAATTTTACAGCTAAAATACTCCCAACCAGTACAACAAAAGCAGGAGCTGGATTTATGTGAGGCTATGAATGATCAAAGACCATCCAACTGGTACAAGAACTAGAAAGAACAAACAAGGCAAGAAACTACCCACCGGGTGCCAAGATTCATCCTTTTCCACATTCCCATGGTTCTGGTGATGAGTCCTATGGCTAATCCTCCTGCTCCCGGCACCAACAAACAAGGAAAAGGCAAGAAATTATGATATCTGCAAACATTCACCTTCTCCATTGATCCAAGTCGAAGAATCGCAGACTAAATGGAATCGAAAACTTACCATCCATGGTATGGCACCAGAATGCTGGAGTGAAGCAAGTGACCCACCGCATTGTTCAGCCACACATTGTCGGAGAAGCTCCCATGGCCACTGCCAGTAGAAGTCATCGTTAGTTCCTCCATTCCGAACTCTATCAAGTGTTGCTCACCTTGCAGCGACCAAATGTGGATCGATACCAGTCATGACCGAGAACGAAGACGGCCCAGAACATGGTGCCCTGGGCCAGCCAATAGATGAGCCAGACGATCCAACTGTCGAGATAGCCGGCCGCGACGGCGAGGGCGACGATGACGACGACGTCGCGAAGGACGTAGCTCATGGACCGCCAGGGGTCCTTTACCCAGCAATGGCTGGGTATGGCCGCACGGACATCGCCGATCCTGAACGGCGGCGGCCTCCCGAGGTCGGGCTTATCCTCCTCGCTTTTCGCCGTAACCTCTTCTTCCCTTCTCGCGATGGCCACCATGCCGTCCAAGACCAAGGCCAGATGCAGAGGGGGGATATCTCAGAGGAGGAGTATAAGAGGCCACGGCCGGGTCGTTCTTGTCAGGGGCGCGGGAGGGACAGGGGCGGTGCATTTTTGGGCGGCTCGCCACCACCCGTCGTCTCTTCGGATCCGAAGCTCGCGCGCTCTGACGCGATTCGGGCCACATGACTGGGTCGACCCGAGTCACGTGGCTGCCGCACACCAATCACGTGTGGGGGATTCCCCCGCCCCGCCGAGACACCATCCGTATATATTGACCCAGTTGGCTGTGATTTTGACTATTTAATTTGATTTAGCGATGAGCTTCTATATTTGATAAGAGAGATGATGGCTATATACATAATCTAACGATATGTCACGTTCCATTAGGCACTTACGGATTCAACACATCAATCATATCTCGACTCCTCGGTATCAACCTAAGCTCTCATATAATAATATTTGATACATATCTTGTAATATTTGATGCACTCAATCTTTCGATTCCATTACAACATCTGGAATTTTATTCCTTCAATCTTTCGATTCCACAAACTGATACGTTGGAGGCTTTTACCCGCAAGATTGCTGTGCACCCTCGCCGCTTCCACCTCCAAGTCAGACTTCCGATCGGCTCGAACGCCTCCACATCTCCAGGGGCTGCTCTGTCCCTGCCCCCCGCCGCCTCCCCTACCGCGAATTCCAACCCTAACTCTTCTCCTCCTCTCGAAAATGAGCTCCCGATCCGCCGCCTCCGGAGTCCTCCGCCAATCCCCATCCGCCGGCGGGCGCTGTTGCCGATAAAAGGCAGCGGCTTTTCGACCTGTTGGTTGGCGTCCTCGCAGAGCTCTTCGTCGTGGGAGAGTCGCCGGTGGTCCAGGCCCTCAAGGCCAAGAAGGGCGCCCCGAAGCAGCCCAACCCTAGGGTCTGCATCTCCTCTCCCTCCGCCAGCATCGATGGCTACCGTGCCCCTCCGGCGACCTCGCCGCCCTCCAGCGCAGACAACAGCGTGGCGGATGCCACGAAGAACCGGAGGAAGCGGGGCACGGCCGCGTTTCCGGTGGACTTGGATTCGTCAGCGTGTTCAAGGACCGATGTGACGGTAATCGATACCGGCTGCCCGGGCTGGAAATCAGAGAAGCTCATCCTTAGAAAGGGAGCTACGTGGAAAGTCCGGGACAAAAAGGTGTGGACTTTGAGCAGGAAGAAGACGAAACTGGGTGTTGCGCCAAAATTGGTGAACGAGAAAGAGAAGGAACAGCCTCTCGCTGATCCAAAAGTCCTCGCAGAGGACGTGCTTTTAGCATCGCTTGTTGAAGTAAGAATATCCGAAAACTGGTTTCATTCTTTCTACAAGCTTGGTGAAAGATATTAGATCGAATTGTTTGATGATGGTTGACGCGGCATTAGTAGTGATATGGCAAACTCATTTCATCATTTTAAGTGGTTTTATCTCTGGTGGCATGGGTTTAGATTCACATATTCCGAAATCAAGGCTTTCTATGAATGTACTACCAAAGACTAATTAGAATTCCAGGTTGTGTCGAGACGATGTAGGCGTTAATCAAGACATGCGGTTGTGTCCTAAGACAGAATGCCATAAGGTTGTGGCACAAAACAATGATGCATAATGAAAATGGTGCTGATGACTTGGTTTGGTTGCTAAGAAATATGAGTAAAAATAAAATCATAGGTGTATAAGCAAAAATGTGGGAAATCAAGTTAATTATGTAACACAAAGGATTTCCTGTTCAGATGGTAATTAAATGATATTGGATTCCCCTAATTTTATTGTTTGAGACAGATTTCTTGCTTATAGCAGTGTTATACAACTATTATTGTATTGGGCTTTTTAATCTTTTTCTTTTGATGAGTGTGTACGACTACGATTATCAAACAAATAGTTAAATGGACGATCTAACATCCTAATTTGGGAATTCTCTATCAAACTATGGGTATCCGATCATTTTGCTTTTGACACAATGATATATCTTTCCGTTTCTTGTACATGTTGCACAAGTTGCGTTTAGTGGTGTCCACTATGGGAAATGTTCATGTGATGACCCTAAATATGCTTCATAGGAGGGATCAACGATATCCGCTTGCACAGTTTGGAAAAATATAAATTGTCCACGACCGTTGGCACTCAACATCATACCATTTCCATTCATATCTTTAAACTATTTAATATGTAGAAGATGTAGAACAAAAAGATCTAATGTACTATTGTGGCTTCAAACACTTTGCTGTTACTTCATGTGGATTACTAGCCATCTACTCTTACTCTTTTGCAGTTGTGCTTTCAATTCTCTTTGTGAGTTTAGGCTGTTGAGGAGAGGGATGCTTCTGAAAAGAAAGGTGATCAGTTTCCAATCTCCATAAGAAGGCAAGTCTGCTTGGGTCAGTCCAACTTGAGTAAGCATTAACTAGGATCTTTCTGATCTCTGATATCCGAGGATGCATTGTCACATTGGGAGGATAATATTTCTGGAGCTCCTAAACTTTGCTTTCTTGCATGGCTAAATTATTGTCCGATGTTCAAACTTCCAGGCATAAAACTTTCGAGATCACCACACTCGCAAACATCTAGAGACTCTGCTTTCCATCTAAATGCGACCACCAGCTGAAAAAATGGTGTATCCTGCCTGAAGTTTGAACAAAAGGAAATGAGACTACAAAAAATCAGAAGCAGTTTGCGATCTTTCAATTGGGAAAAGGTGCCTTCTCCAAATGTTTGTTAATGTTCTGCGCAGATTAAAAAGATGCTGACTACTCTTTGCAGGACACGGATAACCTCCTCCGGTTGGCTCTTATTTTTCAGTCGTGATTGTGATCTACGACAAGGATATCCGGTTATTTTCTCGTCACGATCTAGGACAAGGATATCCGCTTCTCGATGCTTGCAAATGAATCAAGAATGGTCTCATTTTTCGATCACACTTGTGGTAATCATTTGCGATTTCCTTGTCATAAAATCGACAAAATCTTGAAAGCTAAGATGATTTATGGTTGTTTTGGGCAAATTTGCCTACATAAACCCATATTCAGTGTCGGAAATACTGCATCCGATCTTCTCCTTTTCTGCAATCCATGCTGTTCCATATCTTACATTGCTTCTTTTTCAGATGGTTGCGTCTTCCAACCTCATTGGACCATCGTCTTTTATCAGCACTGGTCTATGATTGCAGGAGGACCCCATGGATCATCGCTTGCCGATGTTACTTTCTACATTATTATTCTTCCTTTGTTTACACTTTCGAGATGTTACTTTCTACATTATTATTCTTCCTCTGTTTATGCTTTTGAGACGAAACATAGCTTCGGAAAAGAAACCGGTGGAAAGCAAATGAGATGTTGATTGTCACAGCTTGGCACAGACCAAGTCGACTCCATGCCAATGGTGGAGAGAGCATTTAGGAAAAGAGATATTACTTGAGAGAGTATCTTTAAAGTTGTGATTCTCCAACTTTCTTTGTTGAGGTTTGTTCTCCACCACACAGCATGTTTGTGTGTGGGGTGAAGTGGTGGAAAAAGCTTTGTCGTGGCAATCTGTCTGGTTTCTTCTGATGACAATATAGTGCCAATGCTCTGCTAATTCTTCTCTTCATCTCGTCTTAGGTAAAAGATATCTTCCATCCGTGTATATAGTAAGGTAAGCAGTGAAGTCAGGATGCGAATTCCAAATCTTACCACAGGCTATGTAACAGATGTCCAAGAAAAGCATTGCACATTGCAGAGCTCGAGCTCGAGCGCTCTCTCTCTCTCTCTCTCTCTCTCTCTCTCTCTCTCTCTCTCTCTCTCTCTCTCTCTCTCTCTCTCTCTCTCTCTCAAGGCATGGCCTCCTGCTCCTTAGCCACCGATGCCCGGACGAGCGAAGCCCTGCAGAGCGGGCAGTTCGCCCGCGCCCGTAACCATTCATCAACGCACTCCGGATGGAAGCCGTGGTCGCAACCCGGCAACACCTTGATCTTATCCCCTTCCATCAAGCAACTCAGGCATATGGAGCACTGCGACGCCTCGTCGCCGGTCCCTGGCGCTGGGTGCAAGTGCACCGGGAAGCTGCCGATGGTGTCTGGGTCGAGACCGGCCTTACAAGGCGACATCGCGGCAGAAGGCACGCTCGCTGAGCCCGTTTCAGCCGCCCACCGGCGGTAGCGACATGCCCACCAAAGGTACAAGCAGAGGAGGGCGAAGAATAGGAGAGCGGAGAAGGAAACGAGGAGGAGGAGAAGGCCGCGGCCGCGGACGTGGAAGTTCTTGTCGTCGAGCATGTCGTAGTGCCAGCGGAAGGGCTGAGCATTCTGGGCTTCCATTCACGCAGGTGGCGAGGCTATACGAGGGCAGGGGGAGGTGGGAGTGGCCCGGGAGGAGAAGCGGTGAGAGCTGCGAACAAAGAGGCTTCCGCCCATACTCTCTCATATCAGTCGCCCTCCCTTTTTCAACTCCCTGCTGATATCTTATCTCATCGCAACGTCAAAAGGCAGAACGAAAAGCTTCGCGCGGGGGGCAGGGGTGGGGGGTCAGCTCATGCATGCGCTGTTGCTGCTACTGCTGCTATTGTGGCAGGGGCTCGTGGTTGGATGTGGCTCCTTTCAGGTGCTGCTGCACACAGAAATAAGAGAGATGCCGCCTTGGCGGATGGTAAAGTGGATGGTTTTGAAGGAGTCGATGGTTTCGGAATTGGTTCAAACTCGGTCTTGTGGATTTGTGGTTAATTAGAGATTGATGGATACATCTAATCGGAGGGATCTCTGTCGAATATACCGCAAATATAGTTTCATGGACCATCGAAAAATCGAGAATTGTGTTAATAGTTTCTTTCGTAAATTCATTATACTCGTTGGGTTCTGTTGAGAATATAAATCGATAGATTATAATCTCATCTACACAAACTTTTAATTGGAACTTACGGTGAACTGCGCATTCGAAAGCCCCTAGTGATCAAACCAAAACTAAAACCGTCTTCTTATTCACCATGTCGAGTGCGCATATGCAGGAGAGGAGGAGGAGGAGGAGGAGGAGGCAGATCCACGGCTGGATGGTGACTCCTCTGGTTCCGTCGACCTCCCTCCTACTTCTCCCCGTCGCCCCACAGCGTGCGCCGCGTCGTCCCTTATCATCATCAGCTGCTGCTCCGGCATCCGCAGCGGCGTGAACCGGGCAATCGCCAGCAGGATGGCGGTGGCCGCCGTCCGGTTCGACACGGCCACGAAGTCGCCCGCCACCAGCTGCTTCGGGAGCTGGACGACGACACCCCCGTAGGCGGCGCCATTGGAGCTCGGCACCGGGAGGAAGCCGCCCAGGAGTCAAGCGACCGGGTGGCTGTGGAACACGGCCAGGATGCATGTCGTCCACCTTCCCCAGCAGTGCCGACTTCTTGTGGAGGATCATCACGGTGAACCATGGGATGCTAACCGCCAGCGTTCCCATCACCGTTGCTGGTGCGCATGTTGGAACGAATCCTGGCATGCCATGCAAGACACACGAATCATTGAACTCAAGGAACAGGGAGTAAACTTCAATTGTGGAGTCCTGAGTTGACTTGGACCGCCTAAAACTATATCCTAATTAGCAAGTGACAACACGATATGTAACTGTTGAGAATGGTATGGAATGAAAGGATGAATCGGCAAATATATCAAAAATACTGAATCTGCCAAACATATATTTAACTGCAGATCTTGTGAATATAAACCGGTGCTTTGTCTGAGGAACGGTCTTCGGAGAACAAAAACACATGCTACTGTATGATGGCTCAACTAAAGGTTAGACGAGCAACAGCACCTGCATGACTCTAGCTCTAAGGAAAAAACAGGAATACACGAGCAGCTGAGGATTCAACTTTGCAACCCGTCATGCTTTCTTTCTCCTTTTTTTTTTCCAGTACACTCAAAATCTTAGAAACTCGGTGATCTTTAATCTTCCGCAGGCTGGGTTATCAACAGACCTTTTAACAAGTCCTTTGATCTCAAATGTGACTATCGGAAGTAAATGGATACCAGCGGAATGTCGACATCATCGCCATCTTTGTCATCCTCACAAGCCACGACAACATCCACATGACGCCTATAAGGGGGCACCTCCACCTTGGCAACCTCCTTTATTAGATCAACCACCTTCCTGTCCATGCGATTAGTGTGCCTGGGAAACATGCTATTGTATAGTAAAGAAGTACCACTGGAGATGCTATAGGCATTTAGTCCTTTGTCCTTGAGCCACCGAAGGAGCTCCCTAAGGGTGAGGTCACCCTTAACGATCCACCGATCCCAGATTGTCCAGCTCATGTCTCGGTGCTTCATCACGTTCGGTGGAACTGGCTCCGCCATGGAGAATAAAGGAAGCGCCAAGTTTGCAAAGGTGTTTCGGTAGTCTTCCACCTTATGTCCGCCGGCAAGCACTTTGTAAAGCTCTAGGCACACCAAACCTGTGGCCATTGCCGTGGCAGTGGCGATGGCTGGGATGATCCTTCCAGCTATAAACTTTGCTTTGAGCTTGTCAACTTCTGGGATGCTGTAGTTCCTGGCGCGCATGTTGGCTAGCCCAGCAATTAAATCCATGTGGTAATTTGTGTCGTCATCCTGTATAACCAATAATAGGATAAGCAGGGTTTGAAAAACACTCGGGAACTTTCCAAGTGAAACAACGACCTAAGTTCCACATGGCTGATGGAAGAAAGCAAACAAAAAATCTTTCCAACAACGAAAACAACTATAAGCAGAATATCAAGCGATAAAATTTAGTGGTGGTAAAATTACTAGACAAGAATGACAGATGACATAGCACATGAAACCTAAAAACAGACAAACCACAAAAGCGCAGCTGTATAAAGCCATTTGATGTAGTCCCACACTTGTCATGAAGACTCACTATGACAAACTTCAATTTTTAGCGAGATAATGGGAAAAGGCCATTGAGCAGCTAAAGCATTTGCTCTAACAACAAAGAAAAGCTTGCTTCACGGAGATGGTGATCATCGATGAAAGAAATTACACTGGGGTTCTGGACTACATATCAGATCTGTAAGCTGGTCAAATTTTTTGTTAGAACTAAAAGATTCAGATGTACAAAAAAGAACAAAAATTAAGACACCAAGTAGCTAACGAGACCCAGTCTTAATACAAAAAATAATATACTAATAGTAAGTCGGAGAGGTCGAATACTTCTAGATGCAAAAGAAAAGCACTTAAATGTTTAAGATACTTCAAATTGAGGTAGGAACTAACCTTTTCAAACTGAACTGGGTTCATCCGAAATCCTGGAGGCAGCTTCTTGGCACACTCCTCCAGCTTTGCAAGAAGATCATTGATGACAGCAGCATCATCAATAGAAACAGAGGATAAACTAGTAGCTTTCTCATCTGTTACAATCTTAACTCCTGTCTTAGGCTGAAATTCAGGCACTATAACCTTGTCAACAGCATCAGCTAATTTCTTTGGATATTTTGACCAATCAGGAATAGGAATTCCAAATGTCTCGGCTCTTAGCATGGAAGCAGCCATAACAAAGTGAAGGTGGCCGAGGTCGCCAGATGAAAACTCTAATGGTCGTGGGAAACGTTTGGGAGCAGACCAAAAAGGTACACCAGTGCCGGTGGCTGCATCCTCAGGGAAAGTGAAAGTTAACTGCTTCACACGATTGGAGAAGTAATCTTCAAACCTACCAAGAAATATAATACAATCTTGTGAACACCAAGAGAAAAAAGGGGGGGAAAAGGAAATCAAATGTCAAAGCCAAGGATGTTGATGCATATCGGTTAACTTCTTCGTTAGCTCTGTCAAAGTTTCAGTTCAATATGGAAGATATTATTTCTAAATAAAATTATTTAAAAGACCAAAATGCAGTTGGAGCTTCTTACAAAAATTAATGTTCTAAAATGTAGTCTACATAAGCCAGACATGTGGCTGCACAAGGAATATTGTCACATGAGCGCACGGGTAATCATGGTACCATATAGCACATATATGGTCCCATATAGCACATATATTGTCACTTGAGGCTATGCAGCTTCAATATCACCATTTTAATTATTAAGCCACATATGCAATTGTTTAGCTTTATGCATATCACATGTGCTATATGGTACCCTGATGACCCATGCACTGTACTGATTTCAAACATTGTTACTAACTATGCTAGGACAAAACTGCAAAGTTTTTTCTTTACCAGTGGAACCAAAAAGAGATGACAACAGCAATAAGAATGAAGCCGATGCAAAAGCTCCTAATGTGACAAGAAACTGATGAACTTTTAGAGACAAAATGGCTGCAATATGAATCTTCCCAAAATACACATGCATAGAGAATATTGCCATGAGAGGAATTTGAATGTTACCTTAGACGAGACCAGCTAATACAGTCTTGGAATGTCTCACATCTATCTTTATCAAGGCATTCAAGAACACGGTCAAGTAGATCCCTGGCCTGGGCATCACCTTGGCTTTTCAAGGCAGATGCATATGCACTTGGGTTAGACAGGAAAGCATTTACTTCATTTGGTGTCTTCTCAAGCAAGCCCTCAAACTCAGACCGGGCCCATGTTAGACAGTGATCAATATTATGAGGGAAGGAATGGACAGTGCACATAGGTGCCTGTTTCTCAGGTGGATCTCTAGAAGCACCATAATTCTCAGTCAAATGAGGAATGACCATCTGTGTGTTACACTTTGTACCTAAAGTTCCAGACTCCAAAAGTGGCTTTTGGAAATACACGCACCGGGCATCAATGTACGTTCTCGCCGTCACATTGTCCAATGCATTAATAACAACATCTGTGCTCTCCCAAAATGCATCATCAAACACATTTTCTGTATCCGGACTTGCTCTATTCTGAAAAGCCTCAATATGAAGACTAGGGTTGATCGAAACTGCAGCAGAAGCAGCTACAGTGGATTTGGCTTGCCCAATATTCCAGTCACGGAAGAGAAATTGGCGACTGAGATTACTCTTTTCAATGACATCATCATCGGTTATATTTAGTTTGCCCTTCTGCCCACAACAAACCCCCATCAGTGCCAAGTTCTTCAAGAATTCACACCCAAGAGCACCAGATCCTACAATAAATACTTTAGCCTCTTCCAGCTTCTTTTGAAGCTTGCATCCAAACACAGAGATTTGAGCATCATATCGACAATTCAGTGGCTTAAGATCACTAGGTTCCAATGGTTCAGCAGGAAGGGACTCAACCGAATCAAAGTAAAAGAACTACCAAACAGAATATAATATATTAGGTTGCAAACAAAGTTGTAAAGCAAATAGATTATGACTTAATAGAAGAATGCACAAAACAAGCTAGATATCTCACCTGAAAAAGCGGATGGAACTTTCCAGAGCAAGCTTTAACCACCTCTTGCCCAACAATCCCACCAAACATCGCAGCCATAGGATTCAAAATGGCCTTGCAACCATTAGCGAAATGGTGTAGAAGTTTCTTGTCAATTTCTTCTAGCTTACCATCACCAAGGCTCTCATTGATGCTAATAACCAAGGATATTAGCTTTTGAGCATCATCCTCCAAACCAGCAACAGGAAAACGACCCATTTCATATCTAAACTTGTCTAAGGCTTGAAAAGCCAAATGCAATAGAGGTGGATGGCCAAACTTGGAGAAGTCACTTAAAAGGAAGTCTCCTGATTCTACAAGAGCCTCCCTTAGAGTTCTAAATCTTAGAACCTTAGGTTCCTTTATCTGAGTAACAATTCCACCTTTCTTGTATGCACCAAACTGGGTTGTGTCTTCGTCAAGAATAAAAGAATATGGCCTTGCGCTCTTAATTTTTCTTGGCTTCCCATCATTGAGTTCTGTCATCCCCTGGACTTCGGAGAAGACAACGAGATCCCCATCCTGGAACTCCAGCCGCTCATCGTCAACACATGAGACAAGTGCAGGATTGTCACTAGTGATGGATGCAATTATACCAGTATGTGGCTCCTCACCATCAAGATCGAAAACAGTGAACTCTGGACCAAAATCACAGAACACACTGCCAAAAAGTCCTCGAACTTCACATCTAATGAAGGGAATTGAAGGCTGGTGGTTATGACAATGGTCATCAAACTCAATTGCTTTCTCCAAGCTCAAGTCAGTAAAAACAACAGCCTGCACTAAAACCTCAAACATGAGCTACTCTGACAAAATGGGTTATGCTGCAAGAGGTAAAATCACCAGAAAGAAATAAACAATTTAAGATTATAAGTCAAAGACATATGCTACCACCATTGCAACATTGATGGCACTAGGATTTTCCTGTCTACTCTAGACCCATATATGTCCACTGACTTGGATTGACAGACATGAAATCTTCTACCCTTTTTTATTAATAGAAGTGTTAAAACAAAGTTAAGCACACGAATCAACATCTATGTCCATTTCAAATTCTGATCCTTTTAGCCAAATCATTCATTCCATTAGGAAAATTTGTTAAAGATGACAAATTTTGTTTCACCAACCAGAACACCATACTAGCGCACAAGCTTTTTTCAGAACATCTTCTTTCCTACATGCTAGTTATCATGAACAGGAAAAGAAGTAGACATAGAGGTCATAGGAACAGGATCAAGATTGAAAATAAAAAATAAATGTAGTTGAAATAAGCCAAGAAATGGCTTGAAAATAAAAAAATTGCAGTAAATGTAGCAAAAAAGAAAAATCAAGAAATAAATTTCATAAATCAAGTAGAAAAAAGTACTAAATGATCCCTTTACTATATTGCATAAGGTTATACATACAATTTAATCATTAAAAACTGTCTAGTAAATGATAATGAGAAATATTATAGAATAGTTCATTAAAAAAAGTACTATGATAAATCTACTAGGAAGAACAAACATTGTATCATACCATATAAAGGTAATTTTCTAGATGAATAAAAAATAAGCATCCACCCCATAAAACAATCCAAAACTTAATAGTTTATAGACTTAAAAGAGTGTGTGGCTCCACTTCCTCCTCGCCCAGGTCAGCAGAGCATTAACATAATACATATACAGATAGAAGAAAACACTTTCTATGGAGAAGTGATCATGGGATTAGGATTAGTCATGGATCCTATCACATCTTCCTCATTGACACAACATCCTTGTTCCCTTAAAAGTCAAGGGCTACACTCTCCCCTTCCTTCTCCCTCTACCATCTCCTCCTTGTCTCATGCAGGAACCAATGCAAATGCAGTGGCAATGACAGCAAGAAGACGTCAATGACAGTGACAACCGATGGCAAAGGCAACAACAACACCTCCTCCTCTGCTTCATAATTATAATGACTGCAGTTCGTTTGCCTTCCCTTCGAGCTCGCTTTCTCCTCTCCCTTTTACATTTTGTCATTCCCCTCTTCTTCTTCTTCTTCTTTTTTTTTTTTTTTTTTTTGACTCTTCAACAACTTGTAGATAGGCTGGAAACAGCTACCACGTACATGTCACAGTGAAGCAACTTATTTTTGCAACAAACACATGGTGATAAAATAAGAATAAGCCTATTCATATTGTGATTACTAAATACATGGAAGCTGTTCTACAACACACTTTAAGATACAACATTCAGTGTACAGACCTGGAAACAAGAAAGCTGCTCCTTTGACAAAGTTCCAGTCAAAGTGGAAACAGTCACAGAATTGTTCAGCTCTTGCAGCTTCAGAACACAAGCAAGAGCTCTGTTCTTACCAATATCATCTTCTGAGAAAAAGAAATTGCTGGACAAGTCCAAAAGTTCTACATCCCCCTCATCATGCAAGGTAATAGATTTGACACCTGCAAGAACAAGATTCTTTGCTGCAAGCAAACAGAATGTATAAGTTCATGTTGCCAAACATTTTTAGTGCAACTACCAAAAGAAAGCACAACATAAACGAAAATCGCAAGATGAATAGTTTTGATACTAAAGATTGCCACATCATAACTCCAAGAACACAAGAAATGAAAGAATGAAGGATGTTTATTTTCTGCATAAATTACCTACATAAGAGTAAGGTTTAAGGAAAAAACCTACACAAGCCTGCTCATTAAAAGAA
The DNA here is from genome assembly GCA_024322285.1 of Musa beccarii. Lineage (NCBI taxonomy): Eukaryota > Viridiplantae > Streptophyta > Magnoliopsida > Zingiberales > Musaceae > Musa > Musa beccarii. Next base: position 41,729,374 of record CM044400.1, on the reverse strand, counting down.
TTAAAAGTAGGCCTGTGTATCCAGTCCATCAACAAAATGGCATAAAAGTGAAACAAAAATAAGTAGATAGCTGATTAACGAATACATTTTACTAACATGAAGAACAAGCGATTTAGCATCATATAACAAATCCTTTTAATTCATGGATGGGGCAAGCTCCCCTATTCTGGTTCAGGTTTCCAAAAGAAATAGATGACGAAAATGACAGAGCTACTATACAGATCGTCATGAATAATTAACAGACACAACAGCCCCCGACTGGTGCCTTTGTCAGTCGCATTATTTTCTAGTATAAGAGAAGATTCGAGGAAAAATGGTTAGCAATCACTTCATTCAGGAAGGAAAGAAATTATATCCAGAGTCAGGAAAATTTACCTATCTCAGCTCCTAGCCCCTGAAGTCCAGAAATGAGAACATTTGATGCAACGAGCCGACGCATTGTCTCCCTTCCATACACAGCCAGCTGCCGGCTGTGCAAGTCCTCATCAATCTCCGCCCGCTTGCTGTTCCCATTAGCATCGACCTCCATGCCATTGGCTCGGTTATTCTCCTCTTCCATCGCCGATGACCCCGCCACCTCGGAAGAGACCGAGCAGTCCCTTTTAGCCTTCTTCTGCGCCGCCTCTTCTGCTATCGTTTCCTGGTCCTCTTCAACCACAGCTCCCACAGATCTCTTTCTTGGAAGCATATAGAGCAACACGCTGCCCAAAACACCCCGCTAGTCAAATGAGAGTAAGAAAAACACCGAATCCAGATCATCGCGATCCACTGCAAGAACAGTCGAGACGAGGATCGGGGCGAAGAGACCTACCTAATTGCAACCGATCGCCATGGATCGATAGAGAGCGAGTGAGAGAGTAATCGGTAGAGAAAACGTACCTAGGGATCGGAACTGGAGTGGAAGGGAGAGATCGATCGAAATCCGGGCTTGGTCGTCGGTTGATCCGTTCTTCCGGTCGGATAGTTTAGGGTTTGGAGGCAAGAAGATGAGGCGGTGGAGGCGATGGACGGGGAGAGGCTTTATAGGATCGACAGCAAGAAGAGCATCACGCCCAGCTCACATCCTCGGCTATTTATACGAAACTGTTATCAGTAATAAGCTCGCTATTGTTCTCACATGTGTTTTAACTCCCTACCGTAACAAACATTTTTTTCACGTCAAAAAAAAAATTGAACGATTTTTTTGGGCTTTTGTTTAGATTTCTAGATTTTTCCGAATTAAACCCCTTATTTGGTCTTTAAATTTAGATTATTGTTTGAACAAAAAATAATTCTTTTTGAATTTCTTTGAATCAATATTATCTTTATAAAGCAAAATTTGGTAAAAGAGTCTGATACTATACCAGATATAAAAAGGATCCAAGGGATCAACATCCACACCATTGATCAATTAAAGCACGCATCTCGAGCATGGCGTGCTATATTCATCAATCAACGGCTCAGTTAATCACAAGTGTCGCGGGAGAAAAGTCAGCATGTGCTTCTCTGCAGCCTTCTTTATCTGAACAGAGTTCGTCTCAAATCAAGATTCCAATAAGAATAGAACATGTTTGCCCATTTGCTGTTTCTTATTTGATCGATCCACTATACTTGATTGACTTTTTTTTGGCGGAGAAGAACTAAAGTCCAAGTTGACAATTCAACCATAGGGATTTGCGCCTTATGTCCGCTAACCTTGCGATGTAGAAGGAAGGGTAACTAAGACATTAACTTTGATCAACTGTTCCATCATCATCATCATCATCATCATCAAAAGCTAGCAGCAAGGACACGTGGTAAGGAGAAGCTAGTTCGAAGGTTCAACGTCCAGAACGAAGCTTCCTGCAACTCTCCTTGTCTGAGATCCAGGATGGAGATGATGCAGGAGCAGACTCGAACTACATGTGAACATGCACGACAATCTTGAAATCGTAAGAACACCTTTCTGTAATATCTTATTGCTTACTGCTGCTGTTTCGACCTACCTCTCAAAGGCTACAGCACCATTATAAGATGATGGCATAGCCATCACCATCCATTGTGATCCCCATCTTCCTCCTCTCGCTTCCGTTCTTGGTTTCACGTAGGAGAAATGGCTGGCAGCTCTCCCTGTGCTTCCTGCAAACTGCTCCGGCGACGGTGCGCTAAAGATTGCATCTTTTCTCCTTACTTCCCTCCCGACGATCCCCACAAGTTCGCCATCGTTCACAAGGTCTTCGGTGCCAGCAACGTTAGCAAGATGTTGAAGGTCTCTCTCTCTCTCTCTCTCTCTCTCTCTCTCTCTCTGTGAAACCATGGCTAACTATGGATCGATGCAGGAACTTTCCGTGCATCAGCGAGCAGATGCAGTGAGAAGCCTTGTCTACGAGGCGAATGCGAGGATGAAAGATCCAATCTACGGCTGCGTGGGAGTCATCTCCTACCTTCAAGACCAAGTATCTCAGCTACAGATGCAGCTCGCTGTGGCTCAAGCGGAGATCTTATGGATTCAAATGCAGCAGGTGGAGTCGTCAATGGCTAACCGGCAGTTCATCCACGCCGAAGACAAGTCCTTTGTTCTGCACAACAGCCAAACCATAGTGCCTCAGCTCATGAGCTTTGGCTCCTGCAGCAATGTAGTCCGGGAGCCTCTCAAGAGAGACAGAGAGAGATGATTAGAGGACCCAGTTAACTTCTGCTTGGTCAACAACAGCAGCAATAGGTAGAAACAAGATTGGTGCTCCATGTACAAACAAAAACTGGAGAGAGGCATCTTTCATTGAAAGATACTTCCCAATGAGTTAATTAAGCTCCAAGGAAGAATGGAAAACATGGCACCTCTTTTGTCCTTCTCATAGCAATTTAATGGCCCTACCATTTGATACAATTTGGAGTACCATACAAAAGCACACCAAAGTCCTCCTACAGCTGTGTTGATTTGTAGTGCTTCCTCAGTCATGAGCTAGTTAACAATTTAGATGCATTTTAATTTTGATTTCTTCTCATCTGTTGAACAATGCATTTTCTATAAAATGTCAATCTCTGTTTTCTTCCAATGACAAATCCATGAACAACATGCTTCTTACCTCTTATCACCAAAAAAAAAAAAGAACATATAAATATAAAGAAAACCAAGCCTAAAAAATAGTGAACATAAAGAATAAAAAACCTAAATCTTTCACCATACGAGAAGAATAAAATATAAATATTCTCTTGAATAAATTCATAGAAACTTTGAAGACTTTATTATATTCAACTTATTGAGACTTCATATAGCTTAAAAATATAATTTTTTTCGCTGAAAATCTATCTTTTGGCTACGAATATAAATCGTTATCTGACGAAATTAAAGTGATTAAACGTCAATGGATTCTCCTGTTCATGTTCTACCGCTTGCATTTAAAGCCATCCTAATTACGACCTCGGAGACACTTTAATCTCCTCGATTGGCTTTGTCGAGCACCTCATCTCCATTGTTTTTCTTTCTTTGTTAGGATTAGATGTGAAGTGTCCGATAGTAACTCTCTCTCCTTTTGCTTCCTTAGAAACGAAGCTGAGATTGAACGAAGACTATTCGTCGTTTGAGGGCTCGAGGAGTTTGCCTCCTCGGATGACTTGTTTGACTATAATATAGTTCCTCTTCTTTGTTCTCACCTCAAGATGATAGGACCATTGGAACATTAAGCATCCAAAGACTTGACTTGCACTGTTCCGTTAAACAAGTCAAAGATCCAAAGTCATGGTTGTCTGTATGCTGTGCATGTCGGTGCAGATAGTTTTATAGAAACAATTTCGTCCAAGATTACATGTTAACTTATGTGACATTTCACACCTATAATGTGGTGGGGTTGACAAGCAATTTTGAATATGCGAAACCAATTTTTTTGGAGGAAAAAACAATTAAATTATAAAAAAATTCTAATCAAAGGAAAGAAATTTTAAAAATTAAGATTTGGCCGTCGATAAATTTTAAATATATATGTCAATGTTTCGATAGAGAGAAGGAAGACGGTGGATTGTGTTTACTGGTGACTATGTTCGATTCAAACTGAGATTCTCATTTCAAAATAATTAAATATAAAATAAAATTTAAATATGAATAATAGTATAGTGATTAATATCTTAAATTTAAAATCTATTGATCTAGCTTAAATTTTTTATGAAATACTTTATTTTTTCAATCGAATTCAGTGGATTAAATTGAAACTCAAACTAAACAGGTCATTTTGATTTCCAAACCATCCGATTCGATTCCGGTTTCAAATTTGATAAAGTTAGAATTGATAATAGGCTGATCGATTAATTTAAATTAATTCACAGTTCTGAATCAATTTAATAAATTATAAAAAATGATTGGAATAGTGGTAAAATTAGGTTTAAAAAAAGGTTCATAATTAAATTTTCAGTCGAGAGATACCATTTGGTAAGAAAGAATTAGTGATTTTTTTTTTAGTAAATTGTTCATTATCTTTTGTAATAAAGAATGTATGCATATGTCATGGGAGATGAAATATTTGGAGGGTCCAGTCTCGGCGCCTCGTGATGCGATTCCCTGCGCGAGGCGGGAGTGGAAGTCACGGGATCGCTGTTGAGGCGTACTGCCACCACATGCTTCGTGCCTAACGCACCTTTTGCAGGATTACGCGATATCATATCCGCCGTCCACTCGTCAACCCTTTGGCTCATCTCCTTCTGCGATGCGGTACTCGGACGCCCCTGATTTATCTACAGGCAGAATTGGACGGTCAATATCAGTGCCGCATAGACGAAGTGTATGTCACCACCCTATCCGCCGCTCTTTCCTCCCTCCTCTTCCACTGCTATGCCATGTCTCCCCGGTTAGCGGTCTCTGAGGAGGGAACGATGATGAGGCTGCGACCTCTTCCAACTGCTGCCTCTGCTGCTGCTTCGGGTTCGATGGAGGAGGCGACGAAGACGAGCGGGAGAGGGGAGGTCGACTTCTCGGCCCCGTTCAGGTCGGTGAAGGAGGCCGTCGACCGATTTGGTGGGAGCGCCACTACGTGGAGGCCGCAGCCATGCCCTCAGTTTCTTCTTTCCCCTGAGGTAACACCGATTACTAATCAAATCTTCTACTCCCTATTGTCAGTCCACATTTCCCTTCTTCTCACTGTTCTTGTGATCCCCTGCCCTCTCTCTACTTTTACTCGCATTTGAAGTATGGTAGTGTAGACCAATCGGTGGTGCGGGCACATCCGGTAGTGCTCCTCGTCAGTGGCACGAGGAACATGAATTAAACAGGTCGATTTGGTCGTATCGATGAATGTAGGTAAACGAGGTTACTTGATTGATGAACGGAATCGCAGGATTTGGGCATTATGATTGGAGTAACGGGCGAGTGATTTTGAATTAGGAAAAAGAAGATTGCTTTACTCAAGCTAATCTTGTTGTGGCTTCTCAAAAAGAAAAAAAAAAAGAAGAAAAAAAGAAGAAAAAGAGAAATTGGTACATGGTTTCTGAAGAGTGATTTTAGAGGAGCATGGTTGTTCTGCATGTTTGCTTTATGAGAAATTGGTGCCTGTAGCAACTCTATATTGCTTATTTTCTTAGCTTGGCAAGGACAGTGTTGTTGCAAGTCAGCTGCAAGTAAAGATCTTAAGAAAATTGGTTCTTGGCATCTTGAGAACATGGAGGTTACTCAGGTTTGACGAAGATATGAAAAAATTCCTAGACTGATTTTGTCACAGTGATTGAATCTCATAAGAACTATTCGAGATAGCGAGGGTCTTAAGACTTGATGAGAAACTATTGTCTTCAAGATGTGTTACTAAGGCAGGACAATCCAGGAATGTTGGTACACTTTGTCAATAACTTGAAGCATCAAAGATGAGAGATATTGTGATACCTGACAATCATTAAGAATTTGATGTGAAAATCATGCGTTATGTAAATAAGAAATGGAATTTCATAAGCGGTCACACGCACTTGAAAGCTGCTAATTTAAGACAGTGAGTGCATGGAACTTGAGGGAGAAAAAGGAGGACTGTGACCAAGGCTTTGGACAGAATGCCCAGTTGACATGGAAAATGGAAAATATTTTCAGGCACAGGAAATTAATTGACAAGAGATATGCTGAGCGTAATTTTCTGTCTACTAGGGAGTGAGGCATGAGTTACTTGACCGAGGGATTTTTTTTCCTAATTTCTATGAATAGTTAGTTTCAGGATCATATGTTTCTTCAAAAAATAGTTTGGGTTTTGGGTTGATTGGTGTCCTTCATGCGTATGGGCCCATGTTGGTAGGCCAGTTGTGCTCGATTTCTTTCCCTAACAGTTAAATCGTCTGACTCACTTCAGTCAGAATATAAAGTTGCCAAGTTCCCAAACCATCTTATTCAATTCATTTGAAGTGTGAAGCAGTAATTAAAGACACCTTTGTTCCCCGTACATGCACGTACTCTTGCCAATACAGGGGTACAACTAACTTGTGGCCCATCCTTAACCTCTTCTGTTTGTGGGTTTTCATAAGATGGAGTTCATACGAGAAAAGAGCTTTAACATTGACCCAAGTAGCTATGGTTATTTTAATTTTAGAAATACCAATATGATGGAAGCCATGCGTGAAGGAAAGCATGTGCGATTGCTCAGGCCATTGGCCAAGTGAGTGGGCTTTCTGGCATGGCCCTAGCTCCTTCTGGGTTCTATGTGTGGCCGCCATCCTGCAGCCAAAGTTAACCTTGTTCTTTGATTAAGTAAAAGTGACCAAAATCAGCTACCTCAATCTTGATTTTCAAACTAGGTTATTTTTATATTGGCTAAACAATTGGAAGTTTGTTAAAATTTTGGTGTCTTCTAAATCGAAAAATTGCTTTGTAATTATCATGCTGTGTTTTTGACTAAATTTTCCATATGATTCGATAAAGAAAGGTCACAAAAGTTCTCTTAGGAAGGCCAAATTTGGTAACTTCATGAGTTGATAACCTAAGGGATTATGTGCATGAGTTGATAACTTGAGGGATAACATTTGTGAGTTGATTACTTCTTTTGCTTTGAAATTTTGCATGGTATGCAAATTTCAGCAATATGCAGGATAGAGTGTACATGAGTTGTTAATTCGCTGTTTCAATTGGGTGAACGGACTTTGTCTGAGGAGCATATGCTCTAGTTTACTGACTTTGAACTCCTCAGCTTCATTGATTATAGTTAGATCTTCTGGAAGAGGCATTTTTCTTTATTCTTTGCTTTTCAGAGCTAGTTCTAGATTTTCTTTTTTTTTTTTTATCACTAAAGACCCTCTATAACACCTTCATCCGTAATTTCAATATTATGCAAGTTGGATTTCTGAAGAAAACTATGGTTGCTTTCAGGATGTTGAGCTTATGAAAATGGAAGAACAAACCATAAAGTTAGAGATGGATCTTTTTTTGAAGGAAAGAGAGACACTTAATGTGTTGAAAGAACTGGAAATGACTAAAAAAATAGCAGATGGCTTAAAATTACAACTACAGAGAGAAGCCTCCCAAGTCATTGATGATGCAGAGAAATATTCTTGTATGATGCTGAAGCCTCCGAGTTTCAATACTCAAGAAAAGTGCTCCACCTATTTTAAGAACCACAAGGTGCCCATAGATCAAATTTCTGATCAGAAGCAAACTCCAGTTTCAATTTTAAGGGAGTTGAAGCAGGCTAAGTTATACCTGAACAAGACCACAGGTGGTCTTGCTGGAACTCAGAGTTCAGTTGAATTGCTAAAGAGTGCAATAGAGGATGAGAAAATTGTTCTTAAGAAAACCCGTGAAAAGCTGAACTTAAATATTGTCAAAGTATCCTCCTTGGAACAAGACCTTAGTATAACATTGTCGCAAATAGCACAGATCAAAGATGCAAAAAGCAAAGATTCTCCAAGCCCTTCGGACATGTTGAGACGTACGGAACAGCTCAAGTCTGAAACAGAGAAGTTTAGAAGAACTGCTGAGGCTGCCAAAAGTGAAATTTCTAAGCTATCTGTTGGTATCCAACGGAGAAAGTCTAGTATAAAGACTGCTGAGGTGAGGTTTGTTGCAGCGAAAAAGGTAGAGGCAGCAGCCAGATCTGCGGAGGCTGTAGCCCTTGCAGAAATTAGAGCTCAAACAGATGGCAAAGATACAGATGTGGCACTCCAAAATTCCAACAAAGTTGTTCTTACCATGGAGGAGCATGCTGTGCTGATCAAAACAGCCCATGAGGCTGATGAAAATTTGCGGAGGAAAATGGAAGTTGTCATGAATGATCTAGAAGAAGCACAGCAATCTAAGGTAGATCTACTGGAAAAGGTGGAGGAAACAAATGCAGATGTTGAAACCAGTAGAAAGGCACTACAGGAAGCCTTAAAGAAGGAGGAAGCTGCAATCAGTGGTAAGATCGCAGCTGAAGAAGCTCTTAGGAAATGGAGGTCCCAACATGATAGGACACGGCGTTCATCTCATCTAACCAACACCAAATTCAAGAACCCCTCGATTCCCCATCAAAGGCGCTCTTGGATTCTTGATGTAAATGGACTGAGTATGATAACTGCTGGATCAAGTAGCAATTCACATGGTTCCACCCTTTCTATCGGGCAGATACTGAGCAGAAAGCTCACCGGCCGGGAGGAGCAAGATTCACGAGCACTTCAAATAATCAATGGAAAACCTAAGGTTTCTCTCCGCCAAATGCTAAGCAAAAAGGATGACTTCTTGTCTCCTCTAATGACCAGCGATGGTGGCGTGCAGAAGAAGTTTTCGGCAAAGAGGAAGAAATTCAGTGTGCTGGTTCTCTCACTCTTCTTGGCAAAGCAAAAAAAGAAGCAGCAGAAACAGCGAATGAGTTCTCCGGTCAGCTGCCAGGGCAAGAATGTGTGATCATTCCTTGCACTTTAGCTTGTTTGACATTTTCACATGTTGATCCTTTGGATCTCACTGGCAGTTTCGTGCTTAAGCTTTGTCAGAATGATGGATTGGATTCTATGTACATATGATATTTTTCCGGCAGTTGCTAATTCTCCCTGCAACATCGATGCTTTTGTGGACGTGATGACGGCGAGATGAATTCAGTGAATTACTGATCTGACAATCTGTGAAGGTGGTGATGGAAGTCCATAATCGGTGAGGATGCTATGAAACTACAGTTTCGACGTCAGTAATGGGTTACCATCACCACTTTCTCGATCTGAGGAGGATGCATTGTCGTCGCTTACCTGTCGTGGAAAACGACATCCGGGCATCGAAAGATTTGGAGGAGCTTCTTGCATGCTACACTGTCGCTCAACTCCAAGGAGTCCCACGATGTCATTGCAAATGACATTGCAATCTACCGATGGCCATTGGCGTTCGCCGTGGCCCCGCTCGCCGTCTCGTGTCGTATAACATGACTGGTAGCTTGGCAGTATGGAGGATACGTGGCAAGCTGTGATTTGTTACAAAACACAGTCGAGGATCGCGGGAGCTTGATGCAACTAGAGCCGTCCGATTCACGAATCGTCTTCTATACGCTTTCTTTATATAGCACGGCCGCCGTATCATTTCCTCTCGTTTCGTTTCGTTTCGGCGGCGTACATTCCTTCCCTCTCTCACCGTTCACAGATGGCCAGGCTCTCCGTTGCGTCTTAGTGGATTGGCCGTATGATCGATAGGTACGCTACCTCTTCTCTACTTAAACGATGCTCGCTTTGATAGCTTTGGTGGGCAACAGAAAATGGCCTCTTTTGTTTTCCATTGGTTTTTGTAGGGTTTCTGATCGTTTCAAGGATTGGGGGTTTTCCCTTTAATCTGAGTTCTTTGCTCCAAATCCGAAACTTTTCATCGTTGATTGAGTTCGGAGTTGTCGATTTTGCTAGTGATGTTGTTTTGGAGTCGAGTCACTAGGGTTTTCGATAGGTGTTCTGAAGAAATTGCCTCCTTTTTGGCTTTCGAGATCAAGATGAAGCGTAGAGCTTACTGACATTCTTTTTTCGTTCTTATCTTCGTTTGACAAACAGATCAAATTTTCGATAGGTGCTTCTCTGGGTGATCTGATTAGGAGCTTGGCATTGTGATTCTTTGGGTTCAAACCCCATTTTAATCGTGGAAAACAGCCTTCTAGGATTCAACTTGAAGTATAAATCAGAAAGGATATTTATTCCTGTCAGAGCAGGTTTACAATTAGGTCAATTGACTCCGGAAGTTGACCAGGACCCAAAGTTTCCACCTTTGAGAAAGTTAGGTCTTCTGAAGTTGATGAGAACGATGGTGGAGATGGAGTCTATGATTAAGGTGGAAAGTGGTGGGCATAAAATTTATGGGCTGGCTTCCTTGATGGAAAACAATGCATCTGTTGAACTCATTGGTAGAAGGGAAGTTTATCCTGCAACCCCGCCTCCAAACAGAGAGAATTTGGGGTTTACGACCTCTTCTGACCAATCTGAGGAGCCTGATTCAATTTTGGGCTGCCAAACTCCAACAAAGAACATATTTGATCCGTTTGCACCTGGGTCAGAAGAATTAGTTGTTGCCCCTAAGAAGAAGATGCTGAGGGGAAAAATGCAAGTCCCTTCTCGACGGCAGCTGAACTTTGATGACTATCATTGTGATTCCTCTCGAAAAGATGCCACCGAGGAAGATGAGGAGCTCCTGGAGTTGGTTTTTCGATCGTTTCTTGAACTGATCGTTTCAAATCATATACAAGAAATATCTGCTGGGAAGTTGCCGTTTGGTGAATGCATCAGGACACCCATTTCATTACCTTGGCTAACAGGCATTGCAGGGACATGCCCCCCTGCGCCTAGGAGACAACCAGGAAGGTCGAGGCAATTCGGTCCTGAAATATGTCGAAAGCTTGACTTTGAGACCGATTCTAGTTGATCGCAGCAGCTCTCCCAGATGGAACTACAGGTGGAGAGGTTTTCGTTATGTATGTGTGTGTCACAATGACTGTGCAAAGCATTTTGTTTTGGCTTAACTTCTGTTTATGTAGGCTGATGTGCTCCTTGTCCATGAATGAGCTGATCGATCTGATTTGTAGCATCGGTTCGGTAATGCAGAGCCTGGTTTTGTCCCTGCCAAGCTGAGAGAGGAAGTGAATGGTGTCATGTAACTTTAAAGTGGAATTATACATCTCCTTGAACAACAGAACCACTACAACTTTTGGTGGCAGTCAGATGTTCTGATCCTCGTGATTTTTATTCTTGCCACTATAGCCTTCTAATGGAGAAGCCAGGCTTGGATTCTAGTGTTGGTTTTTATGGTTGGTTGTGCTAACTGGTTGTTCATGTATGTGCTATTGTATGTAGTTGAAGCCAATGTGGTAGTCAGATGTTCATGTAGTCCTTCTGTATTCTGAATTTTTATTCATAAATCTACTTCCCTCTAATAGCATTTTGTCAAAGACAGTAAACTTAATTTTCACATATTTTTTTTCTTGCCATCAACTTTCAATCTTCAATTTTATATGAAATTTTCAAAGCAAAATGATTCACTATAGAGGGGAACACACGCACAAAATAAAACACAATCTTTCTGGTGTTTGAGCTATCATTTATTTTAGGGGTATAAACTGATGGTAAAGGATCATCATGTGCTATGTATGTTTTTGTTTTCCCGTTCCTATATATCATGTCATATATTGTCAAACGATTTTGAGAAAATAATACCTCAACAACATATAGTTTGCAAGAAGATAAAAAGAAAAGAAATGCTCTTCCAATAACAACAACCAAACCACTTGTTTTTGGTTCTCTTGTTGAAGTGCATATTAATTTGGTAGCTTATGGTTTCATTCATCCTAAATTAGAAAGCAGGTAGCCATTAAATCCCCTTCCCACCGTATCAGCTCCTCGGGGGCGTCTCTCTCGCTTTCTTTGTGTTCTCTGGCAAACAAAAAAAAGCACTTCTCTACAATCCACTGAAAGCACTTCTCTACAATCTCCTCGCTTTCTTGTGGCTTGCCATCCTCGAAAGGTACGATCATGATGCGCATCTCCCGGTTCACCGTCTCCCTGTGCGGTTGAAAAGGAGCTGTCTTTTATTTGCTTTCCTTTCTTGTTCTTGGTCCTATCGATGTTGACGCGGTTTCTTGCTTGGTTCTCCATGCTCTGTTCCATTTCCCATCGCTTTTTCTAATTGCTTTGGGCGATACATGTCGACTGGGTTCCCAAAGCTTTCAACTAAGACCATGAAATGTGTGTGAAGTTTTGTATTTTTCTTATTCTTATGTTGGATTTGGTCTTTTCTTCTTGTTCTTGGGTTTCTATTTAGAACTTGTCTAATTGTTGGGAACCATTTTCAGATTGTGCTTTTCAAGAAGTAGAGTTCTGTTTATGAGAACATTGCCTTTTCATTTGCATTTTCAGAAAACTTAACCTCATTAATTTGCAATTACATAAGGAAAATTTTACGGGTTACTGTAATTCAAAATTTTTTTGTTCTTCAAATTTTTAACATTTTAGTTAAACTTCTTCTTAAGATGACATTTCTGTATGTACACACGCATTAAATTGTAAGATCTGAACTGTTTGGTTTTGATGGTTTGTAAAATCAAAAAGGTATATATATCTGAAAAGTACGATCATTCGTTCCTTTAAATATGCATGGTGTTCCAGAATAATTTGGATAGGAGCATCTTATTTGTTCTCCGTGTCTTTTGAGGCAATTGGTTTTCCCTTATCACTGTCAATGACCTAAGTGTGTCTCCTGTTAACATCTTTTTGGAATAGCTTATTTAGTATCCACAAGTTTTGATTTGTGAGTTAGTGATGATATGTGGTTATCCGATAAAACATAATCAAAGCTGGTTTTGCTTTTTCTTCCTTATTTATGAATGCTACAATTCAGTAGAGTTTGATGCCATTTGGAACCATATGGCTATTCTATTGCCTATGTCAATCGAGTATGAAAAGGAAATAATCGGAATAAAATCCAATGAAGTTGCAAATTAGCAGCCTATGCTTTAGTTAGTCAATGTGGCCTCTGTTTGGTTTGTATCATTGAACAGATACTCTGTTTAGCTCCTGCTTATATAAGTTCTTACTTCCGCATCATGTTTTAACTGAAAGTTTGAATAGGATCGTCAATTTGAATCGGCTTTAAACAGTTTTGCTGAAATTACAATTCATTTACTCAAATATATTTCTAGCATTTTTGGGTGTTGTGCTCCCATGAACTAAATATATCATGTCTTGTTGAATAAGTTGATGCTGTCATTCATATTGTGACTACTTCTTCATAAGGAGTGTCTTGTGGTTTGCTTGCTGGGGTTTCAGCTTATTCGGCACTCAATGTCCTGCTTACCTTGTTACAGAAGTCAGATCATATTTCTTCCTCAAATGAGTGAAGAGCGAGCTATGATTTCAGTAAATTCTGAGGATGATAAGAGAAAAGGAGTAGCAACAACAAATTCAACAGGAAAGCCGCGTACCATCGCTTTACCATCTTCTTCAAAGAGCGATGAGAAGCTTCTTCCTCATTACATGAGACCTTCTACTGGTTCCTGCCATGATTTCTGCAAATACGGAATTAAGCATGTTTATGATAAGGAAAAGAGAGTGGCAACAACAAATTCAACAGGAAAGCCACATACCATAGCTTTACCACCTTCTTCAAAGAGCGATGAGAAGCTTCTTCCTCATTACATGAGGCCTTCCACTGGTTCTTGCCATGATTTCTGCAAATATGGAATTAGGCATGTTTATGATGGAAAACACAGTCAATCAAATTTTATGACTCAACCACAAAGAAGGCGGACACTGCAGCTGAAGAAAAGCTCAGTTCGTGCAAGAGACGAACTCACTAATGAGATCGACTTAATCGAGCGGACAGATCTGCCATCTGAGAAGATAATTCGGGTTCCGGATTCACCTACCAATCCAGCAGGAGGATCGGCTCATGAATTCTCAGTCTTAGATCATAATGGTCGATCGCAAGACCAAATAAATGATCCATCTCTTGATCATCCAGTTGCTGATAAAGATGAAAAAGCGTTTGATGATTCTGTGCACGCTGCAGCTGAGGTGCAAGAATCAACTGGATCGTTTCTAGAACCTGTAACCGCAAGACTCGAAAGACAGAGAACGCAGAATGATGTTGCAAATGAAGAGCATGCGGCCGTGGCTCAGGTAGGAGGATCATGTGAGGAGCAGCCTGTTAGAATAAAGTTCATGTTTTCGTCAAAAGGTGTTGCCTCTTCTGAGCATGAAAGTAGAGATCCATCGGAAGGATTGACAGTGAAGCAAGCGAGCATTGAGTTGATAATTGCAACTCCCGTCACTGATAACATTGCGTCCGCAGAGTGCCAAACAGCCAGTGGAGCAGACGGATCATACGATGAACTGATCGAGATCAAGATGAAGAGGCTTCCTGGATCATCTGATGGGCCGTCAAGCTTGACACCGAAGAATTACACCAGCAAAGCGTCTGCTGAGTGCAGACCTGTCATTCGGACGGAGGTATCATCCGAGGAAGTTTCGATGGTGAATATAAAGACTCCAGCAATTCAGAAGAGCACGGCATCTGCTACCCGTAAACCAACCAATCCAGCAGGATTGAAGAGTTCGAGCTCAGGTGACAAAACAAAGACGGAGGTGAACAAGTTGAAGAATCAGAAAGGAAACTTTGGTCTCAACGAGGGAAGCATGATTGCAGCCGAGTTCAATTCAGACAACTTATATCTCAAAACCTTGGAACAGAAGCTCAGGAAACACAAACCATGTAGAAGGCCTCACGTAATGAGGAAAGGAGAAAGTGAGGAATGTGGTCCTAAAATGAGTGGAGAGAATGAACCTAATTTGCACAGAGAAGTAACTCAGAGAACCCACGGAGGTGCTCCTGAAGGCACACTAAAGAGTAGCCTGGGAAGTAACTCAGAAGATGGTGCTGTGACTCCTCACAAGTTAAACTTCAGCAGAGGCAAGATGATCAACCTCCACTCCGAAAACAATAGTCCAAAAAGACTTCGATTCAGGAAGGCCAAGATGATGGGCGGCAATCAGAACGCTGAAGGAAAACAGATGAGGAGCTCTATAAAAAGAGTGGAATCGGATGGTGCAGAGTCAGATACATCTCCAGGGGAGGCTACCAACATTGTTTTGAGGCATCAAGATGTGCAGGATAAGAGAGACACACAAAGCTTGCTCAATCATGTGATAAAGGAAACTGCAACTAAGCTTCTTGAGGCCAGGAAGAGCAAAGTTAAGGCCTTAGCTGATGCTTTTGAGACTGTTATCAATCTTCAAGAAAGCCAAGTAGCTGCTCCCCACTAGTTGCAGTTGCCTGACAACCTTGCGATGCTTGGCTTTGTGTTCATGGATGCGATTACCCCTATAATTATGCTTCTTAGATTAGTGAAAGGACTTCACTGGGAGGATCTTGGCACAAGTTTATGAAGCTCTTTGGAGAGGAAGATTCTTGAGTTTCCTGTTGTCCTCCTCCTGTTCGTTCTTCCCCTTTGGGCACTAGTTCGACTGTTGTTGTTCTGTGCTTATCCTATCCTTATTACATGTTGATGACCCCAAACAATCTCCGAAATCGTGAGATTAATATATGCATAATATCAATAAGATTTGTATTTTTAGTATCGGATTCAATTCTTTCTCAGACAAATCGACATGATTAATGCGATGGCTCATTATCAATTTAATGTGTTAAGGTTCGAAGTATCGGGCAGATGACCCAATTCAACCCATAATGGGCTTTAACAGCTCACAGCCCATCTCTTCTTAACCTAAACCTTAAGTTTAATTAGGGGGCTATGGTGACCATGAAAATTAGAGAAAAACTACAGTAAAAGGATAGCAATTTTGCAGTAGCAATGTGATTCAAAAAGAGGAGAAAAAGGTAGAAAAATAAGAGAAAAAGAAAGAGAAGAAGACAAGAACAACATAGAGACTATTCTCATTCATCCAAACAGTATTCTCATCTCAGGTTAGATCAGATCTGTAGTGAACTCTTACTGTAATTGCTTGGGGAGATTTTTGGATATTGTGCACAGTAACGTGATCCTTGTATCTCAATTATTCTATTGTGATTGTTGCTTAGGTTTTGGATAAGAGACATAGAGAATTATACATTCATTATTTTTATAGTGGATTTTCTCTAGTTTGTCCCATGGTTTTTACCCTTCACATTGGAGGGGTATTCCACGTAAATCTTAGTGTTTTATTTTATTGTAATTTTTATTTAATTTCGTTGTGTTACGACCTATTAGTATTTATTCATATAAAAAGTTTTTCCTTTTTTTTTATCCCATCAACTAGTATTAGAGCAAGGTTTTGATGATTTAATTTTTTGTGTTTGAACATGGAGGCTAGTAGTGTTTCTCGCATGATTAGCTTAAACGGAAATAATTGGATGATATGGAAACCAAGAATGAAAGATCTATTATATTGTAAAGATTTGTATAGACCTTTGCAAAGGGATGTGCAAAACCCATAACTATGACAAATGATGAGTGGAAGAAGTTAGATCGAAAAATGATCGTATTTATTCGATAGTGACTTGATGATAGTGTCTTTCACCATATTTCTACTGAAAGTTCTGCATATTCTCTTTGAAAAAAATTGGAAGACCTCTACAAAAGAAAAACAACTAGCAATAAATTTTTTTTTATTAGAAAGCTTATGAACCTAAAATATAAAAAATGTGCTTGTTGAGCATTTGAATGAAATGCAAAATATTACTAACCAATTATTCTCTATAAAAATATCTCTTGATGATGAGTTGCAGTCATTGTTACTTCTCCGTTCATTGCCAGAAAGTTGGGAGACACTAGTAGTTTCCCTTAGTAATTCTGCACTAGATGATATTGTCACAATGAGTCAAGTAACAAGCAGTTTATTAAATGAGGAGTTGAGAAGAAAGAACTCAATAGCATCTCAGACCGATTCACAAGCACTTATCTCAAAGAACATAGGAAGGTCAAAGTCTAAAGATAGAAGCAGTTCATGTATGGATAGAAGTCAAGATCAAGGAAAGATATTGTTTACTACAACTGTGGTGAGAAAGAACATTATAAGAATCAATGTAAGTAACCTAAGAAAAGCAAAAAAAAAAAGAAAAAGAATTGGAGCATACAGAGTTAAAAGAGAATACCATAACTACAGTATAGGGTAGCGATTATTTGATTTTGCCCTTTCTAATAATATTTTTTCTTGTGTGTGTCATGATCTCGAGTGGATAATTGATACAGGAGCTTCTTATCATGCTACACAACATATGGAGTTTTTTACTACCTATAGGTCTAGAAATTTTGGAGTTGTTATAATGGGCAACTATGGCACGACAAACATCATTGGCATGGGTGACATCCATATAAAGACTAACCTTGAATGTAAGTTGGTACTTAAGGATGTGAGACATGTGGTTGACTTGAGGCTAAATCTAATTTTAATTGGAAGACTATATGATGAAAACTATGATAACAAGTTTCACAATTGGTAATAGAAGCTCAGTAAGGATTCTTTCATTATAGCTGGTGGAAAGAAATATCGCATTTTGTACAGGTTGTAGGTCAAAGCTTGTGGTGAGCAACTAAATGCTATAGAGAAAGACTTTAGCATGGAGTTATGGCATAGGTGACTAGGACATATGAGCGAGAAGGGACTGCAGGCTCTTTCCAAGAGAGATTACCAAACCTCAGATGTACATGTTTAAACCCTTGTATTGATTGTTTGGCTGGTAAATAACATAGAGTTTCTTTTACTAGTCCTGCTTTATCTAGAAAAATGCATGCTTGGATCATGTTTATATAGATGTATGTGGTCCTTTGAAGATAAAAACTCATAGTGGTTCTATTAATATTCCTGGTATTACTAGTGCACTTTATTTTGTTACTTTTATAGATGACTTTTCCAGGAAAGTTTGGGCCTATACTTTGAAGACTAAGGATCAGGTTATTGATGTCTTCAAAGAGTTTCATGCTAGAGTTGAAAGAGAGACAGAAAGGCAACTGAAATACATAAGATCAGATAATTATGGTGAGTATATAGGATTATTTAATGATTATTGTAGGTCGTATGACATCCAACATGAGATGATAGTTCCTGGTACACCTCAGCATAATGCAATTGTAGAGAGGATGAATCGCATCATCATGGAAAAGATCAGATATATTCTTTCACAAGCAAAGCTACCTAAAAAGTTTTGGGATGAGGCTTTGAGGACTATAGTTGATGTGATCAACTTATCTCCCTATACAGCCCTAGATGATAATGTTACAAAGCATGTATGGTTAGAGAAAGATGTTTTCTACAAGTATTTGAGAGTATTTGGTTATCATGCATTTGTACATGTTCTAGACAATGAGAGGTCCAAGCTAGATGGTAAGACAAAAGAATATATTTTTCTTGGCTACTCACATAATCAATTTGGTTACAAGCTTTGAGATCTAGAAAAGCATGTGTTTAGAATAGAGATGTGGTCTTCTTTGAGGATCAAACCCTTGAGGATTTGAAGGAGGCACTAGCCAAAACTTCTACAAACAGATTAGTAGATTATGACCCAGTTACTCCTCCAGTATATCAGGGTGTTGGGGGAGATGTGCATGAAGATGGTGTAGAGCCAGATGTTAATCTACCTGCAGGACATGTTGAGCAAGAAGAAGTTGAGGAGTAGCTTCCCGCAGAACCTCAGTTGAGAATATCTTCTAGACAACGTCAACCTTCCAGAAGATACTCTGCAGATGAGTATGTGATGCTTACTGATACAAGTGAACCAAAGAGTTACCAGAAAGCAGTTGAAAGTGAGCAGAAAAAGAAATGGTTAGTTGCTATGCAGGAAGAGATGGATACTCAGCAGAAGAATCACACATATGATTTGGTACAACTACCACAGGAAATGAAAGCCTTGAAGAACAAGTGAGTTTTCAGGTTGAAGACTCAAGAATATTATTCTCAACCAAAATATAAAGCTAGATTGATTGTGAAAGACTTTGGTCAAAAGAAATATATTGACTTTGAAGAGATTTTTTCTTCTGTTGTTAAAATGTCTTGCATTTGTGTTATTCTCGGTATTGCTACTAGCCAGGACTTCGAGGTTGAGTAGTTAGATGTGAAGACAGCTTTCCTTCATAGTGATTTGAAGGAGGAAATTTATATGGAGCAATCAGAAAGGTAAAGAAAATTTTATTTGCAAATTGAAGAAGAGTTTGTATGGGTTGAAGCAAGCTCCAAGACAGTGGTATAGAAAGTTTGATTCACTTATAATTAAAAATGAATACAAAAGAACGACTTCAAATCATTGTGTATATATATTAAATAATTTGGTGAGGATTTTATTATTCTCTTGCTTTATATTGATGATATGCTTAGTTTTACAAAATATATGTGTACAATTGACAGGTGAAGAAGGAACTGAGTGAGTCCTTTATAATAAAGGACATGGGGCCAACAAAACAAATACTAGGCATGTAGATTTCTCGTGATAGGAAAAATAGAAAGATTTGGTTGTCACTAGAGAAATATATCGAGAAGGTATTAAAAAGGTTTAATATGAGCAATGCAAAGCCAGTTGATTCTCCTCTTTTAGATCACTTCAAGTTGTGCTGAAAATAGAATCCGTCAAGTGATGAGGAGAAGGAGAAATACAAAAGGTTCCTTATGCATCAGCAGTTGGAAGTTTAATATATGCAATGGTATATACGAGGCCGGACGTCGCATATGTAGTAGGTGTTACTAGTAGATTTTTTGCAAATCCAAGTAAAGCGCACTGGACAGTAGTGAAGTAGATCTTGAGATATCTCAAAGGAAGCTCTAAGGTTTATTTAAGCTTAGGAGGTGGACCATTTATGCTAATGGGTTACACAAATGCAGATATGGCTAGAGATATTGATATGAGAAAATTCACATCATATTTTGTACTTACTTTTACAGGGGGAGCTGTGTCATGGTAATCCAGATTGCAAATGTGTATTGCTCTCTCCACCACAGAGGCAGAATATATTACTGCTATAGAGGTTAGCAAAGAAATGTTATGGATGAAAGAATTCTTACAAGAATTGGGGATGAAACAGGAAAACTATGCGGTGCATTGTGACAGCTAGAGCACCATCCATTTGTGTAAGAACCCAACTTTTCATTCCAAATCAAAGCATATAGATGTCAAGTACCATTGGATTCAAAATGTACTTGAAGAGAAACAGTTACAACTTCAAAAAATTTATACAGATGATAATGGAGCAGATGTGTTAACAAAAGGCTTACCGAAAGAGAGGCAGGAGATGTACCGATAGTTGGTCGGTATTGCTTTATACTAAGGAGTTATGGGATAGCCTCCCGTATAGACTAAAGGGGAAGGCTATTGGGCAGATGGCCCAATTCAACATATAGTGGACTTTAACGGCCCACAACCCACCTATCCTTAACCTAAATCCTAAGTTTAATTAGGGTGCTATGGTGGCTGTGAAAATTAGATAAAAAGATTTAAAAAATGAGAGAAAAAGATAAGAACAACACAGAGACTGTTCTCATTCATCCAAACAGTATTCTCATCTCAGGTTAGATCAGATATGTAGTGAACTCTTATTGTAATTGTTTGAGGAGGTTTTGGATATTATGCACAATGACATGATCCTTGTATCCCAATTACTCTATTGTGATTGTTGTTTAAATTTTAGGCAAGAGACTTATAGAATTGTATATTCACTATTTTATAGTGAATTTTTTCTAGTTTGTTCTGTGATTTTTACTATTCATGTTATTTGATTATAATTTTTATTTAATTTATATTACGATCGGTTAGTATTTATTCATATATAAATTTTTTTTTAATTTTTTATCCTATCACAGATATATCTTTGCATAGCATAGAAATGTGGAGCCAAATTTAGATGCCCTCTCTCTCTCTCTCTCTCTCTCTCTCTCTAAGATAAGGCTGCAGTGTGTTGGGTTGTGGGAGAATCCAATTCGCCTGCCGTGTACAGGCCACAACCCCCTTCCAAAGGCTGCCCATCTCCCTCTTTATCCCTCCGCTTTCCCACTGCACAACAAGAAGACGGAGATAGGAATCTCCGAGCACTCCCTCCCATCATATCTCCTCTCCTTTTTCCCCCACTAATCTCTTCCAATGTCTACATTTGATCTGAATCATCGATTCGAATTCCTTGTGTCACAACCCAACACACTCTTCTTCCGAAGGAGACAAAGAAAGACGATATGCCATCCAATGCCTAATCGATCAACACATCCCGAAGCACAAACGGACACGCATCTTAAGCCCACTACAAGACAACAAAAAGTAGAACCCTCCATCACCAAAAGCCTAAACACAAATGCTAGGAGCTGAGTGCTCTTAGTGGAATACTGCGCCATTGGGAGTTGGTAGATCGGACCACGCCAAAGCCTGATTCCAGTAGGCGAATTCACCAACGGGGTGTGGGATGGGGTCCATCATGGTAGGAGTCGTAGAAGTAGTAACCATACCAGCACTGGTCATCATGGAGGTGACCGAGGAGCAAGAAGAATCGAAGCTGCCGACACTGTTCATCGCCGTCTCCAACTGCTCATTGTAGTAATTGGAGGAGGATTTGAACCTTCGGTACAGGTCTTGGATTTCTGAGATCGTCATGTCACCTAACACTATGTTGTTGCTTTCCTGCTGCTGTGAGTAGCTGTTGCTGTTCCGCCATAGGGAAGCACCCAAGCCGAGTTGACCCTGAAGAGAGTCCAAGCTTGGGGCGTGTGCGTTTAGCGTGCCTCCTGTCTCGGCCACCGTCTGCGTGCCGAGAAACTGCCTGCCCTCCTTGATTCTGCCGGAGTTGAGGTTAAGGTTGGGCGTAGAATTGAGGCTAGGGTTAGGGTTCTGGATGGTGGTGGCGGACCTCAAAAGGTCCATCAGGTGGGAAGTATGTGGTGAAGCCCACAGTATGGAGCTCCTCGACAGCTCGGTCTCCAGCCCGGCCGTCAGGGCCGACCTCAGGAGGAGGTCGGACGACCCCGGCTTCGCCTTGGTGGCGCCTGTCGACTTACCGCCAGCCCCGGCAGCGGCAATGGTGGGCGCCGCCTTGGTCTTGCGGCACCCACCGCCGATAGGGACGTTGCGGAGGGCGCCACCCTTGGTCCAGTAGCGGCGGCAGGTCTTGCAGAAGTGGCGCGGCTGGGTGAGGTTGTAGTTGTTGTAGTAGCAGAACTTGGTGTTGGTGGAGTCGCACCGCGGGCACCGGAGGTTCTGCTGCTGCTTCTCGGCAGTGGCCGACGACTGCGACGACGTCGACGACGACTGCGACTGAGAGGATACGGAAGAGGAGGAGGGGTCGATCAGAAGGCCTCCTCCAACATGAGAGAGCTTCCTCGCCTCCACGCTTCCACCTAGCAATCCTTGGATCATCTTTACTCCTTGCAGAGGAGAAGGCAAGGCAAAAAAGAGAAGGAAGGGAAACAGGAAATCCACTCGGTTTGAGAGGATTCAAATCCAAGAAAAGTTGGCGATGGTAGAGTATGGCTCGATCCAAGGGAAGAGTTGGGAAGGGGAATCGGCTTTGGAGAGTTCTCAGATGTCGAATGCAGGGAAGGGAGGAAAGGAGCAGCGGAGGGGTTATATAGGCAAAAGCAAGTTTTGTGGCGTGGAGTTGAAGGAAAATATTATTAGGTGCAATAATGACTATCTATCCATCAGCTTAGATCACACCCTATAATTTACTGCAGCAAATCTTTGTGGTAACAATGATGGAATGGGTAAAATATTAAATGGGTGCATCAGATGTTTGCAGCAAACTAAAAATACTTGTGTCAGTGACGCAAATGCTTCAGCTTTGAGAATGTGGGGATCTTTAGTCAAAGACAACATGGAAGCACTAATTATTGAGGTTGGAAGCGCCAATTGTATAGAAATGACTCCTGCAAGGCTAGTCTAAGGGAGAGCAAGGTTGGATGTGGGAGGAAAAAGCAGGGAGACAGTGGGCATCTTGTCATGTTCCTCGGTAGTAGGGATAAATTGAAACGCCATCATCGCCTTCCCAGCATCCGACTCTCTCGGTGACATCGGTCACAGGCTTCTTTATGGTTTGTTCTGATCCGATCAAAGTGTAGGGGGAGGGGAGGGGAGGGGAGGGGAGGGGGATGATATGGAAAGCGTGAATTAGTATAATATAACAGGAATGGAATGAGAAGACGTTGGAACGAGAGATGGGCCATTCCCAACTCTCCTCTCGCCATTGGAAGGTGTTCAAGGATGATGATGATGATGATTACGGGGCACAGGGAAGGCAGCCTGAGTGCTTGGAAAAGCGTGCAAAGGAGGATTGGTTCTGCGAGTCTATCGATGTATGGAGACGTGTGTGTACGGCTGCCATGCAAGATGCGTTGGTGAAGAGAAGGGAGCACGCGATCGCACTCGGCTTCCTTCCTTCACCTCGGTGTGCAGAGATTGACGTATGCCGTCGGTAGAACGCCCCCTTATCATGCATTAAGTGTGGCTATTAAGTTTAAGATATCCATCTTCTTCACCATGTCTAGTTTCTGTTCTCTTGTGACTGACTGTTAGATGATGCAAAGCTTATCGAGCTTTGGCCCAACATCACCAGCTCTTTGTCCCGACTCACGCAAGCCGAGGGTGGTGTGCCCCACCGCCTCCTCCAGCGACTGTTACACCGGCGAAGTGGATGGAGACGACGACGTGCGGGCGTGCATGCATGCACGGCCGGGGCCGCCCGCAGATGGCGCTCGTTTGGATTCTGCTCCGTTCCCGACGCACCCGGCGCGCTACCGTTGGCCGTGTAGGGTACGCTGGGCGCGCGTGCCGTCCGGAAGAAGCAGGGCGGCGCACCGCGTCGGAACCCGGCCGTGAGATCGGGACGCGCCGCCCGAGGAGGCGCGGATGAGAGCGACCCTTCGTCCCATTCCCCTCGGCCGTGGGCGTACCCTTCATCCCACACCTCATCACCTCACCCCGTTTCCACGCCCGGGACCGTACCTTGCCGCAGTAGCTAGCGTGACCGAGGAAGGCAGCACTGTTCCGTGCCTCAGGCCTCCATCTCCGTCGCTGTCAGAAGCAGATCACAGACGAGCAAAGGAGGAAAAAGAAAGAGCGAAGGACAGAGGGATAGATTCCCTTCGGCTTCTCTTTTCCTGCTAATGGCTGTGTGATGGAAGCTCGGGCGCGCGAAGAACGGCCGAGGGCAGCTCATCTCGCCGAGCTGCAGCCCGAGACGGTCACGCATACGTGTCAGTGCCTGCCACGATACAACCCAATGACACGACACCATTTCGTGACCTGACAAGAGCCGGGAAACGCACCCCTGCGCTCCTCTCTCTCCTCTCCCTCCTCCCCTCCTTCTCGGGTAGGGATTCGTTCCACGCTGGGGCCTGCGCATGAGCTTGCTCCCCCGGCAGCAGGCAGCTCCACCTTTCCTAGGGCTTCACACCGCCACGGACATCTGAATCTTTGAATGGTTTGTTCGTGGACTGTGGTGTGCATGGGTTTGCGTGCTGGTGGGTCGGTCCTCCGTCTCACCTCACTTCTACTGCACCAGCCGGATGAAGAAACAAAAAATTGCCAAGACACAGATTTCCCAACACGAAAGAAACATTCTATCCCGTGCAGAGGATGATCAGTAAGTAATGCACATCTGCATCTCATCGATTCACAAAAGACACTCCTACCGCATCTATATCTACAAACTTATTCTAGCAAAAATGAGGCGGCGACTTGGTATTTAGAACAAGAAGAAACAATTAATGAAGAATTTATGCTGCACTGGATCATGGCGTCTTCTCATGGAGGGGATGTATACGAGCTCATTATTCTCTTGCTGCAGAAGCAGAGAAGGTCTCATATGGAGTTCCTCTCTGACAGGGTGAGGACACCATGCATGACCCAAGATTTGTCCTTGGTCCAAAGAAACGTATACCTTCCTCCATCATCACATTCTGATGACGAGGCGTCGCTAAAGTTTCTGCGTGATGCAGTGAATCACCGTTGGCTCATCATCCCCATAAGCCAGTGCAATCAAATGATGTACCTACACCTCTGTATCAATGTGAATCTTATGATGTCAAGACTGAAGCAATGAGGTTCGTACACGTCTAAGTCATTCCATGCACCCAACTACTTAATTTGCCAAATAACGTTAGATATTCTAACCAAATCATGAATGCATTTATGCCATTGATTTCGATCCTAATTACGCCCACCACGTATGTACAGTTTGATCGGCTAACTAGAGCCAATTAGCTAAGCCAATTTAGTCCGCAGAACTTACTGAAGCCCGGGAGAACCGGGAGGAGGGGAATAGATGAAATGGTGGAATGACACGCGTCAGGCGGTGGGAAAAGTGGTACCAGTCAAAGTGGTCAAGGGCCCACACTTTTGCTCCGATCGAGGATAAAGCGCCGCGGTGGCCCACACGGCGATGTCGGAAGGGTACGCTCGATTTCTTGTCAGGCAGAACCCACCGGAAATGGAACATCCCATCCCATCGGATGCTGAGGGCGGTGTGTAAACGGCCGTTTGCTTGTTGCAAAATTAAAGGATCATCCTGTCTTTAGAAAAAGGCAGAATTCTCAGCGAGAAGATGAATAGTAAAAGGCAACCATTTGTGATAGGAGCAGGATGGTGCATGACACCACAATCATGGTGACGGGCCAATACATGAGCGCAATATCAAAAGAAGACCGATAAAGCAGGTTCAGATCCTCAAGGGCAGCATTCCATCTCTGTGGGTGTGAAGCTCGAGATCAAGAATGCATGAATCCTTGAAGCACACAAACATCAAGATGTCAAAGACATCGGGAATGGCACCTTGCAGAACTCACCGACACATTGAAGCAGCAAAGAATGCAATCACAACCTAAGCTGGGCTGCATCAATATCCCAGGCATGATATTTAGGGTACTGTTTGATGCCAACAACCACTGAAGCAGCCGGTGAAACAGTGGCGGCATCACTAAGGAAACAAAGATCTACATGACTATGATTGTTACAGTCATACATTTTCTTTTTTTTTTTCTTTTAATACATATAAATTTCTGGATTTCTAAAGCAGAGTATGAAATCAATAGTTCAACAATTTGACTAAATGACATGATAAAAGAAAGTTAACGGGAAGGGGGAAGCTAGATGATGACTCATCATCCAACAAAACTTCATTCTTTGAAAAAACAAAAAATGATTGCAGTATCTGATGCATCTCTTTGAACGACAGACATGCGATTCTGAATGTCGTGAAAGATTTGAGATCTTGGTTTCCGTACTCATTTCCGCCTTCCTCAAGCATATTCATTGTTGAAAATTCCATAGGATAGAGCGAAGGAAAAACCTGGTTTCAGCAATGATCATAAAAGCCGGCTGAGAGACTTGATTAACGACT
Source organism: Musa beccarii (assembly GCA_024322285.1). NCBI lineage: Eukaryota > Viridiplantae > Streptophyta > Magnoliopsida > Zingiberales > Musaceae > Musa > Musa beccarii. Next base: position 41,703,176 of record CM044400.1, on the reverse strand, counting down.
TCAAATTTCTCCTTGTAGTCTCATCGCCTGTGAAGCCCGAGATGTCTGAGCTAATACTCTGAAAACACAAGTAGTAATTACAAGGATTGTGTTGTTAAGAAATAGGGCTCAGAAAGAGAGAGCGAGGATGCCTCACCTCAATATTCTTTAAGGTAAATATGAGGGTGTAAACAGATTGCCTAATTAGTTCGGCATTCTCAGGAGTTAGGATGGCAGACTGAACCTTCCTACAAGATGACAAAAGTTGGTGAGGATAGATGTGCATGCCTGGCACATAAAACTCAAGGTTGTAGTCACAAGCAAGGTTGCTCATGAAGAAAGGCTTTTTATTGTATAGCCTAAACCGTAGCTTCTATCTAAATTAACATAACAGAAGACTAAACATAAACAAAAATAATAAAATCTGCAAATCAAGACAAGTGAAAAAAGATGCAAAAGAAATAAACATAAATAGGCCTCCAACTTTATCACAAACTACCAACTCCCTCAAATATAAACCTTATGAGGATCATCAAGTTGACTTAAGGTATATTATAGAACTATATCTTACAAAAATATGGATTAATTTCCAAGGAAATATAGTTTTCAGGTGCAACCACAAGGTACCAGAAACTGTCAAGTTAGAAAGGTATGAGAAGAACACTGAAGTTTAAAGCAAAATAAATCAATTTCTAGCCTGTCATGCTCATCCAGAAATTGATCTCTACCAGCAAATGACGCAAGCCATAGCAAAAGCATGGAATAAGATTCTGCTTAATCCAAGATCAGATGCTAGCTTCTTTAACTTAGCTTATCTCCTGAAATAAGTTGCATTAGTACTTCACAGAATCTATGTGAACTGAAACTAAATTAAGCCTATTCTGCAAGCAATAGTTAATCCTCAGAACCTTGTTGTAATTGTTGAAATCTATTCTGGATGTACCAAACTTGGAAGTCTAGGACACGAGCAAAGAGTTCAAAAACAGATCAACATGACAAAAGTATAAAGAAAGCATAACAAGATTTTATCTCTTAAACAAGGATCCTTTTAAATTAAGCAAATTATTTATCCATACAATGTGCAGATCTCCAAAACACATTTTATGAGTGAGTCTCCTTGCAAGAATACAGCGACATGCATTTGATTGCCCCAGTCCCAGCAATGGCAAGAGCATTGTGCACTCACTGCTCATTTTAGTTAATCACATATAGTTGTAAACAAGAACCATCTAAACACAAATCTTATACTGCTACCAAAACTACAATATATGGATTGTTACTATGTTATATCAATAACAATGTGTATTTCCATATCTATTCAATCAGTTGATAATATTTATAATGGACGGGCTACCTTATGTCGATGATTTTAAAAGGTTATACCTTAAACCCTCAGTTGCCTCAGCTAGACTTTTGGTTAAACTTTCCACATCCTGCAGCAGAGTGCTATCACGTACTTCAGCGAGCAAAGGTTGAATACTTTCAGCCAAGCCTTCAACCTGTTGCATCACTACTACAAATTCTTCATATTTAAGAAAACAAACTTAAAATTGAATTTTTTTTATTGGTGAATAGGATAACAAAATAAAAACAACCAAAAAGATGCAAGAACAAATGCAATGAAAATCAGGATTATAATGAAGTTATTCAAACTTCATGTTGGTGTAGCAAACTTTAAAGTACTAGGTGCACAACACCCTTGGTTCACAGGCACAAAGATTGCTTAGATATCGTGAACTACCAGAAAAAAAAATTAAATGACACATTCAAAAGCCACTATACTTTCTGCATGGCTTTAACCATAAAGACTTGGAGCTACCTTACTCAGGCGTAAGACAACACCGCTGTTCTTGATTCAGTATCTAATGTTAAGATGGGATGCGTGAAACTACCAATTACAACATAGTTTCCAAACATCAAAAAAGGATCAACATATATGACAACTGTCCAGTGAAATCTAAGAGAAAAGGCAAACCTCATATTTTTAAGATCTCATGTAGAATGATCACACGAGTGATTTAAGAAAAAATATCATAATACTAACTAAACTAGATTAGCATCTGATAGAAGAAGTGAGGAGCCTTGGTTATCATATATAAGTGATGGATAACACAAGATGAGGACATCAAACATATCCAATATGCAGAATCACCATGCACTTATAAGGTAACACAAAAAAGTAACTTTCTACGGACCTTTGCTAGAAGTGGCTGCGCCTCTTCTACAACAGATGCAACTTTTTCAGCCAATCTATAGCTTCTCGAAATACCAATTTCATCCATTTCTTGTCCAAGACGGGTGAACACACCTACCAATGCATCCAAGCTTACCCCCTGCTGCCCTCTGATCTTCTCTTTGTCACACACAATTAGGCCATGTTCAGCACAATCAGGATCAAGAGGACCTGCAGAAGGTTCAGGCAGTGGATCCCTTGGTGTAATATCAATCAAGGTCTCCATAAGAAGGCCAGACTGATTCACTTCAACCAATGAATTTCGAGGTACAATAATTTTGTCATCATCAACCTGACAAGAAGAAGGTCAAAGAAGCTATAGTTTTCAATCTGCAATTGTGAGTCAACAAACCTAAGAAGCTCAGATACAGACAGTTCTGTGGACATCAATATTTCTTCATGAAAAGGCATCATGTTACATGTAAAAAATGCAGCCACTTCAGTAACCCAGATGTTGAAAGTTGTGTAAAACAAACGAGGAACTTCTGAGATTCCAGTAACCAACTACTACATTTCAGTTTATGATGATGGTAAACGTTTTAAAACTTCTCATAACATGAAGCACTACAAAAATTAACACTAGCTACCAACACAATTAATCTAATTCTGCTTAGCTACACCATTGCAAACCAATGACTAAAATCTCAGGCCAGTACTAACATTGGTCAATTGTCAGATTGATATGGTTATTAGCTGGTTCCAGACCCAGTGGTTCCCTATGAAACCTTGTTTTGTAGGATTTTTTTTTTTTTTTTTGTCTCAACAATGAATGAAAAAATGTATCTAAGACCTAATATTAATCATATGTAAAGAACACACACATACAAAATTTCCAGAATTCAAAGAAGATGGCACATGATAAATGTATTATGAAACTATAATTTAAAATTTTGTAAATACATGGACTTAGAAGATTCAAGTCATAACTTATTAGTGGTACTACCACCAAAAGGATTGTCATGGACTCATGCTGAAGTAGGCAGCTACTATGTCCATATTAGTTGGAGATCGATAGTATAATGTTGATACATCCATGTATGATATTGTTCCCACGTCATCTGATATTGATATATACATGTTGCTGTTAAATCATAGTAATAATACTCGTGGCAGCTTGGCCTCTAGCTTGACCAGGGTATTAGCCATTATCTGATGATGTGGGATACATACAATTGTAATGGGACCAATGAAATATGGCTAGCATTAATTTATCAACCATGATAGCAGCTGAGCTGCAGACCTACCATACCACATCACCACTGTGAACCATGTGAAGCTTTGGATTCTCAAAAATTGGGATCAACCATCCACATTGAATTGTGCCTCACAAAATTAAGAGAGCTTCCATCACAACAATCTTCTGTGCAATTTGATCACAATTAAGTTTCTCATCTCCTCAAAGCCATAAATTGTCTTCCCTTTGCCCTTAATGTACTGGTTGTGAACTAATTTGACCGATGGTATGACATTAGATCATCATTTGAGGGTAGGCATTAATACAACGGTAAGGTTGCTTCTTTGTGACATACAAGATCCATGTTCGAGCCACAAAAACAACCTCTTTTAATATTTAAAGATAAGGCTGCATACTTTGGCTCTTCCGAAACCCTGCATTAGTGGGAGCCTTGAAAACTAGGTACGCCCTTTATGGGTATAATATTACTCAGTCCACACTTAAAGTTTATGTCCCCATACTACTGTAACTAATAAATTTGTTATGATTCACCTCATTGTTACAATAACATACCTCACAAAAACCAAAATCTGATGGTGAAGTCCCATCATCCTTCTTATTATTACTCGATGCAATGAATCAATTGAGTATGATTAGCAACCTTTTCTCTTGTCATGTCAGTCGGCTGATTGAGACTAACTCACTGTCACGAACTTAGCTGATTTTGCTTAAGTCGTGCGGCACCCTTGTGTGTCCATCCCCAAAGGTCAACCTCCCTGAAAACTCTTACGATCCCTTAGGAGTTACAAAAGAGAAGACGGGACAGAGAAAGCGCTTCACACAGGATCCACAAGCAACAATTTTAACAAACACTTCCTTGTCAATGCAAATTATAACCATGAACTTCACCAGCTCAGAACGGTTACACAACAAAGATATAAAATTGGTCCACTACAGATCGAAATCTATTACAAGTGTCTACATGACACAAACTTTATGTACAAGCTTACAACATCCACCAAACTAATTCAAATGGGACTGTTAATCCTTCGGTCAGCCCTTTACATACTTCACAAAGCAAGAACAAACCCAAAAGGCACGGACATGCATAAGCATTACATAGAAATTTGTTTACAATTTGTCCGTGACATTCTCCCCCACTTATTCCTTCGACATCCTCGTCAAAGCCTTTGTCGACGCTGCAACTCCTCGCCTTTGCTGAATCTTCAATCTTCTACTCCTGCTGCAATACGCCTCTCGACTCCTAGCTGCACTCCGCTGCTGTTATTGAGTAACCGAATGTTGATCCGCCATGCTGCTTCAACTCGCCAATGACTCTGACTCTGGTGAAGGGTCGGCTGAGTTGTGCAAATCCTTGCTAGTTCCTACGGATCCTTCAGGTGAAGGAAAAGACCATCCTTGATATACGCTAGTCTTCAAATGCCCCTTGTCGCTTGAACTGGGTGGATGCTTATTGGAGCTTTAACAAGTATCGCCTCGCAAACTTTGAAGTTTTTAGGTCCTTCCTTTGCAAAATTTGCCTATCGATTCTTCTTCCAATTAGTTGTCTTGTCCAAGTAGGTTCGCATCACTTCCGCTTTCGATTGGCATTCAGTTGGGAAATAAAGTGGACAATCGACTCAACAGCACTAATCACCATTGGTGAAAACTTGGCAACTGTTGTCTTTCATTATGTTCCTTCGAAGGGTCTTCAAATCTGTGCAGAGCTCCTCTGCTGGATAAATAAGAGAACTGGGGTACTTGGTTTCGCCTATTCTCTTGAGAGTTGAGAAGGCAAAGGTTACTTGACTTGGCTCACCTCTTCGAGGTTTATACTCCGTGTGTCGAGTTGATTGTTAGAGCTAGCCTCAGGAAATTACCACACGGTAATTTGGCAACGCAACAAAGACAATAAACAAAAAGAATAAAAGAAACAGGGAAATCGAATTTACGTGGTTCTATTCGATTGACCTATGTCCACGGACGAAAGGAGGAGCAAATCTTTATAAAAGAGACAATTACAAATGCCTTAGGAAATTATTCCTAGGCCATAAAACACCTTCAACTACTAAACAAGAAAAGCCCAAAAGTTTAATATGGACTTAATGAAATTAAATCCAAAGCAGCTTTTCTTGTGGTGTCTGTGGTGCATCTGGTTAGAAAGCTTAGACCCCTTTTTATAGCATCAATAGGGGATAGGAATTCTGGTTTTCCCGATGTGGGACTAAAGGACTTGCCAAACTAACAAATCTCCACCTTGGCATGTCCCAACAAAATTTGCTCCACCTTCTTCATAAAAGCCCCAACGGGCAATCATCATCAATGAATACCAATCAAGTCCAAGCACTGCTTGAACTTGTATACTGGAAGAGACTTCGTAAGCATATCAGCTGGATTGTCCTTCTTCGTTATGAATTTTCGAACAAGGACCTTTCCCTCGGCAATGGTATCCCGAATAAAATGAAACTTCACTTCGATGTGTTTCGTCCTCTCATGATACATCTGGTCTTTAGTCAAATGAATAGCACTTTGACTGTCACAATAAATTGTAGTAACACCTTGATGCTGACATAATTCACTAAACAAACCTCTTAACCATAAAACTTCTTTGATCGCCTCTGTTACTGCCATATATTACGCCTCCGTAGTAGATAAAGCCACGACAGTTGTAAAAAGAAGCTTTCCAACTAATCGCACAACCGCCAACGCAAAATACATAGCCTGTCGAGAGATCTTCGTTTATCAAGATCTGCAAAGATAATCGAGTCGACGAAACCAATCAAAGTGTTAGAATTTTTCCAAACTCCAAACAAGCATCCAAGTCCTTGCAAGTATCGAGAATCCACTTCACACCGCCAATGTGTTTTACCTGACAAGACATATATCTACTAACCACACTAATCGCTTGTGAAATATCCGGATGAGTACATACCATTGCATACATAATACTGCCGATAATAGCACTTTGAATATGGAACTTTCACCATATATTCTTCCTCTTGAATTGATTTTGGTGGTATCGAAAGCAAAGAGATAGCCGAAAATGGCTAGCAAGAGGAGTACTCACTGGCTTGGCGTTTTTCATGCCAAACCTCTCCAAGACCTTTTTGAGGTAATTTTTCTGGGTCAGAAATAATTTTCCAACTCCTCGATCTCTTTTGATCTCCATACCAAGAATCTTCTTAGTTTGCTCCCAAATCTTTCATTTCAAATTCACTATTCATTGCATTTTCAAAGTGTGAATTTCGACAAATTCTTAGCTGCAATAAGCATGTCATCAACATAAAGTAACAAATACACAAAAGAGCCATCATTTAACTTCCGGAAGTAGACACAACTATCATACATGCTCCTTGTGTAACCATGACCCAACATAAATGAATCAAACCTCTTATACCACTATCTTGAGACTGCGCTTCAATCCATACAAGGATTTCTTTAATAAGCAAACATGGTCTTCCTTACAAGTCGACTTCAAATCCATGAGGTTGCTCCATGTAAATTTGCTCTTCAAGTTCACCATGTAAGAAAGTCAGTCTTGACATCAAGTTGCTCTAATTCCAAATCATACATGGCAACTAAAGCAAGCAAAACACGAATAGAGCTATGTTTAACAACAAGTGAAAATACGTCATTAAAATCAATACCATGTACCTGACTATAGCCCTTTGCAACCAATCGTGCTTTGTACCTTGCATCTTCAACCCCTGGAATACCTTCCTTCCTTTTGAAGACCCATTTGCATCCAATAATTTTCTTACCCGGGCGGCTTCACAAGGTCCCAAGTTTTATTCGATGGAGAGATTCAATTTCTTCATTCATCGCAATCAACCACTTAGCGGAATCATCACAAGAAATCAGCATCTCGAGTAGGTAGTAGGCTCACCAACTCCACCTATTTCTTCTGCAATGAGACAAAGCATATGCAACCAAATTTGCATATCTTTGTGGTGGTCGAATATTTCTCCGTGGTCTATCCTTGGCTATGGAATATTGCTCTTCCTCCGGATTATCTTCGTCAAGAGACTCGGACCGTCTACTAGCATTCTTTGAGTAGAAGAGTTTGATCAAGAGATTCGAACTACCAATCTCAAGCTCCACCGCTTCGCACACTATCATTTGTACAACTAGTAGATTCCTCTTTAGAAGATAACATAGATAATTCATCAAAAGTAACATCTCTACTGATTATAAATTTTGGGGATTTGGGATCGGACACCATAATCTGTATCCTTTCACCCCTAAGCATACCCAAGGAAAATGCACTTTTTAGCTCGAGGTTCTAATTTTCCTTCATTTACATGCATGTATCTTTGGACACCCAAAGATTTTAAAATCGAATAATCAAAGCAGAGTACTGACCAAACTTCCTCTGAGTTTTAAAATTAAGTCTTTGCGCAAGGAGCACGGTTGACAACGTAACGCCATATTAATCGCCTCTTGAAAAGTCTTTTATGTCAACCCCGCATTTGAGATCATACACCTTGCTCTTTCTAAGAGTGTTCTGTTCATACGCTCGCCACACCGTTTTGCTTTGGCGTCATCCTAACAAAGGCGATGCTTAACAATTCCTTCATTTTTGCAGAATTCATCAAAGTCACCTTCACAAAATTCCATGCCATTATCCGCTCAAGCCGCTTAATCTGCTTTTAATACTGCTTGCTTCTCAATCAAAGCCTTCCATTGTTTAAAGGTTAGAAAAACATCATTTTTATGCTTGAAAATAAACCCAAACTTTTCTGGAATAATCATCAATGAAAGTCAACATATACCTGGCACCACCTTTAGACTGAACACGAGCTGGACCCCAAAGGTCTGAATGAATATAGTCAAGAGTACCTTTTGTTTTGTGAACTGCCAAAGAATTGAAGCTGACTCTTTTCTGCTTCCCAAAAATGCAATGTTCACAAAAGTCTAGTGGCCCAGTACTCTGTCCACAAAGAAGACATCTTTTGCTCAATATACTGAAACCTTTTTCGCTCATATGACCCAAACGCATATGCCATAATTTGGTGATGTCGAATCGACAATGATGATGACGAGATCGCAATCGATCTGTGATGATGTTCCTGCAAAATATACAAGCTACCAGACCTACAAGCTTTCATAACAACAAGGGCATTTCTAGAAACTTTCATAACTCCACCTTCAGCTGTGTATTTACACCCAAGAGCCTCTAGGGTGCCTAAAGAGATGAGATTCTTTTTTAAATCAGGAACATGTCTAACATTAGTGAGCGTCCTCACAATACCATAATGCATTTTAATTCGGATTGTGCCTCTACCAATAACATCACATGCGGCATTATTGCCCATCAAAACAATTCCACCATTACAAGATTCATATGTGGAAAACAAATCTCTATTGGGACACATGTGATAAGAACAACCCGAATCTAAAATCCATTCATTTTTAGACCTTGTCTGTCATCGTGAGCAAAGAAAATATTTCCAAAATTCTCATCACCGCAACACTAGCTTCAATGGACTCAAGAGTTTTCAACAATTTTTTCCTTTTGCTTTAATTTATTTTTCAATTTAAAGCAATCACCTCAATGTGCCCCATTTTATGACAATATCTCAGCATTCCAAATTTCTATGTCGGATTTAGATCTAGATTTAGATCTACTACTGTCAAATTCTCTTTTATCAGTTCTACCCCTGACAACTAGACCCTCGGCCTGATTTCCTCTATTCTCCCCAGTGATATCCCTATCAATCTGCTCCTTAGATTTTAATGCAGATTTAATTTCATGATATGAAATTGTTTCTTTTCCATAAATCATTGTATCACGGAAAAACTTAAAGGATTGGGGGAGAGAACACAAAAGTAACAGGGTCTTATCCTCATCATCAATCTTTGTATCTATATTCTCCAAATCCATAACTAAGGAATCAAATCTATCAAGATGTGAGATTATAGATGTACCTTCAATCATCCGAAGCATATACAAACTCTGCTTCAAGTAGAGACGGTTCTCCACTGTCCTCTTCATATACAAGGCTTTAAGCTTGTCCCACATGCTCTTAGCCGTAGTTTCCGTAGCTACCTCCCGTAAAACCTCATCAGAAAGATTTAGAATAATACTAGATCGGGCCTTCTTATCCATACCTGCAAAATCTTCCTCTGAAATACCATATGGAATTTTCTCAGCTCCTCAGAGTGCCAAATCAACTCCGTCTTGAACCGAATGGCCTCCATCTTGAGTTGCCACATGCCGGTTGACATTTCGTCCGAATTTCGACAACAATCTTTGTTATTGTCATTGTTGCCAAAAGATCCCAAAACCAGGCTCGATACAGTTTGTTAGAGCTAGCCTCGTGAAATTACCACACGGTAATTTGGCAACGCAACAAAGACAATAAACAAAAAGAATAAAAGAAACAGGGAAACCGAATTTACGTGGTTCGGTCAATTGACCGACGTCCACGGACGAAAGGAGGAGCAAATCTTTATAAAAGAGACAATTACAAATGCCTTAGGAAATTATTCCTAGGCCATAAAACACCTTCAACTACTAAACAAGAAAAGCCCAAAAGTTTAATATGGACTTAATGAAATTAAATCCAAAGCGACTTTTCTTGTGGTGCCTGTGGTGCATCTGGTTAGAAAGCTTAGACCCCTTTTTATAGCATCAATAGGGGATAGGAATTCTGGTTTTCCCGATGTGGGACTAAAGGACTTGCCAAACTAACATTGATTACTAGCCTTCACCTGCTTTTAGCTCATACTTCCGAAGCACTTGAAGTGTTTGTAATCCTTGCGTTGAGTCAGCTACTGTAATTCACCTTCTCAATGCCATCGAACTTCTAGAATGCAAGAAGTTTTCACTCCAACATGGAGTAAGTCTCCGATAGTTCTGGTCGCCTTTGGGATTGTATCGTCTTCTCCATCATTTCTACCGCCTAGCAAAGGTACAGCACCGCGTACTGCCTACTTCGTTCCTTGGTCATGCACTCTTGCATCGACCCGAAACCTTTCACTTTCGGCTATCTTGATGAGAAGCCCATTGACACCGATCTGACGAAATTCCTTGGCCTTTGCTCTTTAACCTTGTCTTGGTACTTGGAGTTTGCCTTTGAATTCTCCTCCACGGCCCATATCACGACCAAGCGTTCTCCCTCCATGAGAGCAAGGGATCGATGACTCCACGGAAGTCCCGCCTCTGCGGTACCATAGCGCTGCCATACCCATGGCACTACTATCCGTTGCCTCGCATCTGTGTCCCTTCTTCGCAATCGGTAGATCCGCCTCTATAGCACCGTGGCTCTCCTCTGAGCCCGCCCTCCTAATCGAATGCTTGATTTTAGGTAGTTGAGTCCCTTTGGACTCGTCATCGCTTCCTTACCCTTTTTCGACCACCTGCTTCAATACTTCTGTGTTCTCTAAGCAGTTCCCCTTGTTCGATGGAAAGACAGACTACAACTCTCATGCATGGCCTTTGCCATCATGTTGCATGGCTAGCGTCGATTCTGTTCTCCTTAGCTTCATTGGTCGCAACGTTCGCTTACTCGGCCTTGTCCTCTGACTTGTCGAGCTCCCTTAAGCGAATGTGAGCTCTGAAGCAGTTCAACTCTTCAGCTGCTCCAATCATACCTCTGCATGATCCAATCCCCCATGGGACTCACTGGCACTTGCATCTGAATTTCTCCCTCGGTGGTGCACAGCCCCCATATGTTGATGACCAAGACTTTCATTCAATACAACATTCGATGCACGCACGGAAGAGCCGCCTCTGCAATACCATGGCATTCCCTCCATGAATCCATAGCCCTTCTTGCCGTCGTGTTATTCATCGAAGTAGAGCTCTTAGTAGTGCTCCTGATCATACCCCCGTATGATCCCGTCCCTCATGGGACGTCTTGTGTGTCTCGCATTGCCTCGAACTGTTCCACCACGATCCGCTGCACCATGTCGCCTCCTGGTGACATCTCTTTGCATTCTGATCATTGTGGTATGAACTTAAATTACGATCTCTCCATGTGTGGCCTCCGCCAACACATCACAAGGCGTCTGCCACCTTCGATTATGTTTGCTCCTTTAGCAATCAACCTTCGTCCACCCGCTCTCAGGTCATACCCGGACGAAGCATAGCTCTAGGACAGTCAGTCGTCTAGTAGCTCTTGAAATCCCTTGACTTCACTGAAATTGGTGCACCGTTGTCTAGATCCTGAGCCTTTGCCCCTACCAGCACAATCTCCACTGCACCTCGCTTTCCTCGTGGCAACTTGAACGGCAGCACTATGGCATATTCTTCAAGAGTACTCGCCTCTGCGTCCTCTTGCCTTATGCCAAGGCCTTATGACACCAACTTCGCCTTTGCAAGTTGTGCCGCCTTAGTTCCTCCGTCAAATGCTTCATCGAGATAAGGTGCATGTGCCTCGAAGCTCCCTTCGTCTTTGGCACCATATAGAATGAGTCCGCTCCATCAGAATGAGGGACCCATGGAACGACATGATCCTACTCTTGCCTCTGCAAGAGTTCATGTCCTTGACCTCTATCCAAGGAAAGCTTCATGTCTCCGCTCCATGTTTCATCTTCTATGTCAACTCCCTTTATGCAGCTTGGGTATATCACCAAGTTACCCCCAAGTTGCTCCGCTCCTCGATTTGCAACGAGTTGATAGTGGCCCTCGCGCCTACCATTCCACAGGTCAGCCTTCTGTTGAGTCTGATCTCCATATCGGCTCCAAGTGTACCTTCACTTTGTGTTGCCTTAGGTCACAATGCGTCCACCAACGCATTACCTCTTGCGAGATCATGCGATGACTCTTAGTCGCTCACTCGGTCTGTTGAGCTTTGTGGAGCTATTGTCTTGAGGTACTCCTTAACATGTGTGGTCCGTTGTACATGATTCTCCCTCTAGAGAACCGGGTCTTATCCATCCTGGATATCTTCCCCGTTGGAGCAACTTATCTCTTCGCATCCTTCCCTCTGGAAGTTTCAGAGACCACCATCCACTTGAACTACTCCGCCTTGCTGAACAAACTATGCATTGTTCTGCCTCCGCAAACGCACCTGCTAGATTGCGACTCTTCACCAAAACAGCTCCCACTGCACCCCTCCGGGTCTAGCAACATGCTGAACCTGTTGCACACTTCAGCCTCCTACGGACGTATCCTTCTCATACCAAAGAGAAAGTTTCAATGCTCCATGGCACAAACCTTCGGCCGTCTTGGGATAGCCACGGACAGTTCGTCGTCCGCATACAAGCCCTTGCGTGAGTATCGATTTCCTTGAGTTTGCAATTCCCCTCACCTCTGTGAACTTTGCATAACTCTTTTGATCGCTGAACAACCCATCCCATCTTGCACGGTCTCATCCTTTACCAAGCGCCCCGCTTGCCTCGGGCACCGTCAAGTTTGGTTGCCAACGTCGACCCACTGCTTAAATCAGCCATCCCAACCTTTATGCGCTACGCATTCTTCTTAGCTTGTTTGTCCTCGTGGTGCCTCTTGCGCGAAGGGTTGGTCATTCCTCTGAATGACATCCTCAGATGCCTGCTCCTCTGAGCGACTCCTTTCCCTACAACTCCATGTTTGTTTCCCCCAGACGGTCGTGTATGCTGGCTGCCCTCACGCAGCCCCGCTAGGTCCCCCACGTTTGCATGCAAAGTGTTTCTATGTGTGCTTGTCCCGCTCTGATACCAAATGTTACGAACTTAGCTGGTTTTGCCTAAGTCGTGCGGCACCTTTGCATGTCCGTCCACGAAGGACAGCCTCCCCGAAAACTTCTACGATCCCTTAAGACCTATAAAAGAGAAAACGAGATAGAGAAAATACTTCACACGATATCCACAAGTAACAATTTCAGCAAACACTTCCTTGCCAATGCAAATTACAACCATGGACTTTACCAGCTCAAAACGGTTGCACAACAAAAGTATAAAATTGGTCAACTACAGACCAAAATCTATTACAAATGTCCACATGACACAAACTTTATGTACAAGCCTACAACGGCCACCAAACTCACTCAAATAGGACTGTTAAGCCTTTGGCCAGCCTTTTACATACTTCACAAAGCAAGAACAAATCCAAAAAACACGGACATGCATAAGCATTACATAGAACAAACCATTTACAATTTGTCTATGACATCACGGTGCTCTAACCCATAAACAACTTGCCTATAACCCGTATATAATTCACATGTTTGACCTAGGTCCTTGAATTGGTCTTTCTCCTCTATATATTTTAAAATAAAAGACATGGTGAATATCCTAACTCATTGAGAAGTTATCTTAGTGAAGGTGTTAGGTAGCCTAGCTAATGAAGATCTTGATAGTTTATCGCAAGGTCTTGGGCTCGAATCCTGCCTTCGACATTTATCCTTTATTAAAAAAAAAATTGTTGTCTTAGTTCCTTATTGCACATACCCAATCAATCATTAGGTCTGATTATCTAGGTAACATTCAGTGTCAAATGGATTCATGGCGCGTAATCTCAGATGCAAGATTCACATATCATATGCGCGCAATCTCGAATCATGCCTTCGCCATTTACCCTTTATATAAAAAAAAAAGTTGTTATCTTAGTTCCTTCATGCTATAGTGGATGTAATTTCTCTAATCCTTGTGCGGGGCATATCAACAAAAACATAGACAAGTTACCAACACAACGGCTAGGTAATATGGCCTATGATTGATGCCACACGGCAAGTTTCCTCAAGTATGGATCTTTCATAATCCAATTACCACTCAACTACAAACTTGTAATCAAACAATTAGCTCTAATAACCTGCTTGATTGATCGTAACATGATAAAAATTATACAATCACGTGTTACTATTATTAAATCTCGGATTTTGATGATGAAATCAATTGGTGAAATATTTGTTCTAATCTCTTTGTTGAGATGAGTGTGCAGGAATAACTACGATGGAAAACATAACGTGATTTACCGAGGCCAAGTCCGTCGGGGTTCAAGAGTTCATCTAAGTCCGAGAGATTTTCGGAAGAGTTGCTTGAAACCATCCAAGATCAAATCGGGACTTGTCGAAGTTTTCGAAAGTCCATTTCAAAGATCGTCGAAGGTTCGCGGAACTTCCGAAGATTCGAAACCACCAAGACTAGTTGAGCTCACGCCGGAGTATCTTTGGGGATCACCGTAGCAATCCGAGGAAGCATCGGAGGCTGCCGGAATCTCGCCGGAAGTCGACTTGAAGGGTGTCCGATCAAATCACGTTAAGTTATGTTCGTAATTTGCACATGAGTAGAGCAAGGATTTAAGAAATAAATCCTGCCCAAAATTCAGAGGAGCCAACCAGGCCACTACTCGTGTCAAGTTGAGATCTAAACAGCCCCATTCACTCGTCCGAATGGGGCAAGAGGTGGAACCGCCCAAGCCTGGGCGGTGGAACTGCTAAGCTGGCGGTGGAACTGCCACTGGCGCGGAACCGCCGCCACACACACAAAGCGGTGGAACGCTTTGTGCAAAGCGATAGCACCGCCAGACATACAATCGACGGCAGTGGAACGCTTGGTCGGGCAAGCGTGCACCGCCATCACCACGGATCGAGCGAGTAGCACCGCTGCGCTGGCGCGTGGCACCGCTTTCGACGCGATCGCACACAGTGCGTGGCACCGCTTCGACAGCGTGTGGCACCGCTTTGACCACGAAACTCAGGAACTCCAAATTCACTTGGAATTTGGAGCCCAATTTTAAATCCACTTTTGGATCTATAAATACCCCCTTTCTCACCGTGAAAGGGTTACCCTTTGAGCAAAAAGTTTGAGTCTTGAGCTTTTGAAGAGTTTTGAAAAGTGTTGTATTCTTTGCTAAGTGTTCACCTTTTCTTCTTCTTGAGAGATCTTGTACAAGTGTGAACATCTTGTAAAGAGTTGTAAAAGGGTGTTTGATCCTTCCCCTTCAAAGGACTTGCTAGTGGAAGAGCGGAGCCTCATCGCAAAGGCTTCAAGAGTGGATGTAGGTCATTTGACCGAACCACTATACATCATTGTGTCCTTAAATGTGTGAGTGTTTACATTTCTGAAATCACTTCATTTCTTGGTCGCAAGTTCTTAGTTAGTTCCTTTTCACAAGCAATTACTTTCAAGTTCTCTTTAGTCGAATCGAATTCTTCCACGAACTTGTGTTTCTTTGCAAAATCGGATTCAAGAATACGAGTTTAATCCATGCACTAATTCACCCCCTCTTAGTGCCTTTTGATCCTTTCAATTGGTATCGAGCAAGGTTTGCTCTCATATTGGTTTAAAACCCAAGAGAGATGGCCTACTCCGGTATGCAAGAGGGTCTCTCCATTACTCGCCCACCTATGTTCAATGGGTCGGATTATACGTGTTGGAAGACTCGTGTGAGAATTTTCTTATCTCCATGGACTTGAACTTTGGAACATTGTCGAAAATGGCTTCGCAAAATCTTCTCTTCCGATGAGTGAATGGAATGAGTCGGAGAAGAAGATTTTCGCTCTCAATGCAAAGGCTATGAATGCCTTATTTTGTGCACTTGATAAGAATGAGTTTAATCGGGTTTCCATTTGTGAATCGGCTTTTGATATTTGGCGCACTCTTGAAATCACTCATAAAGGCACTAGCCGAGTGAAGGAGTCCAAAATCAACATTCTTGTGCATTCCTACGAACTTTTTCTGATGAAACCAAATGAGTCCATTGAGACATGTACACCCGCTTTACTGGATGTCATCAATGGACTTAAAGCTCTTGGTAAAGGCTTTTCAATTTTGAATTTGTAACTAAGATTTTAAGATCCCTTCCAAAGTGTTGGGATCCAAAGGTCACGGCCATTCAAGAGGCCAAGGATCTTAAAGTATTTCCTATCAAGAACTTATTGGATCTCTAATGACTTACGAGATGACGTGCCATGCTCATGAAGAGCTTGAGAACCCCTTCCAAAGAACAGAAGGATATGGCACTTAGAACACAAGAAGACCACTTGAAAGGAACATCAAGTGATGAGGATAGTGACAATGACATTGCACTTAACTCGAAAGTTTAAGAAATTCATAAGAAAGAACAAATTCAAAATGACACAAAAAGCAAATTTGAACACAAAAAGGACCAAGTCATTTGCTACGAATGCAAGCGGCCGACACTTCAAGAATGAATGCCCTCAAGCCAAGAAGAAGCAATTCAAGAAGAAAAAGCCTTGAAGGCTACATGGGATGATTCAAGTGACTCCGAGGTCAAGAAGCTAGCAACAAAGAGGAGGCAAACTTCGCTCTAATGGCATTTGGAGAAGAGGTTAGTAAGTTACTTAATGAAGAGTTATCTTTCGATGAACTTTCTATGGCTTTTCATGAGTTGTTTGATGAATGTAGAACTATTAGTAAGAAGTTCAATTTGCTTAAGAAAGAGCATGCTTTATTACAAAGTAAATTCAATAGTCTTCAAAACCCTTCTCTACCCCCATGCTCTAAGTGTGAAGACTTAGATGCAACAAAAGGAGAACTTGCTACTCAAAGAGACCCTAAACAAGTTTAAGGTCGGTAGCAAGGGCTTAGACATGATTCTTGCTAACAAAGGTCATGTCGGAAATAGAAGTGGTATCGGATTTGTGAGAGGTTCTCACCAAAATCCCACCACCTTTGTTAAAGGGTCTACATTGCATGTATCACCCCATTTGAAATGTAATTTTTGTTGCAAAACGGGACATGTTACCTACAAATGTCCATTCAAGAAAATTAGTCCACAAAAGTTGATATGGGTTCCTAAAGGAACCATAAACAATTCAATGATAAATTACAAAATAAGTAGATCAATTTGTAAGGAACCCAAAATCAAATGGGTACCTAAAAACAATCCTCTTTTGTAGACAAACTCACAAGCTAGGAGCAAGAAATGGTATCTTGATAGTGGATGCTCAAGGCACATGACCGAGATCCATCTCATTTCTCTATGCTCTCTAGCAAAGAAGAAGGATATGTCACTTTCTGAGACAACAACAAGGGTAAAATCATTGGCAAGGGAACCATAGGTAACAAATCGAGTTTTTCAATTGATGATGTGTTACTAGTTGATGGTTTAAAACATAATCTTTTAAGTATTAGTCAACTATGTGATAAAGGTTATGTTGTTAGATTTGAATCCAATGTTTGCATTATTGAAAAACCCAACAACAACATATCCATGATTGCTTTAAAACAAAACAATGTCTACACAATAAATATTGATAAATTAAATAATGAAATGTGTTTTTCGGTTTTGAATGATGACGCTTGGCTTTGGCATAGGAGGCTAGGCCATGCAAGCATGAAACTAATCTCTAAGATTTCATCTAGAGATTTAGTAAGAGGTATCCCAAACACGAAATTTGTTAAGGATAAGGTATGTGATGCATGTCAACTAGGAAAACAAATAAAGACTAGTTTCAAATCAAAAATCACATTAGCACCACTAGACCATTGCAATTGATCCACTTGGACTTATTTGGACCAATTGACATAACAAGCCTAGGAGGTAGCAAATATGCCTTTGTAATTGTGGATGACTATAGTAGATACACTTGGACCTATTTTTGGCTCATAAAAGTGATTGCTTCAAATGTTTCTCTAAATTTTGTAAACTCACTCAAAATGAAAAGGCTTTATGATCTCATCAATTCAAGTGATCATGGAGGTGAATTTCAAAATCATGACTTCCAAAATTTTTGTGAAACAAACGGATACAATCACAACTTCTCTACTCCAAGAAATCCACAACAAAATGGAGTAGTAGAAAGGAAAAATAGAAGTTTGCAAGAAATGGCTAGAACCATGTTAAATGAATATAATTTACCAAAATATTTTTAAATGGGCCGTGAATACGGCTTACTATGTGATGAATAGAGTTCTAGTGAGACCATCCCTATCCAAAACTCCATATGAATTATGGAATGATAAAAACCCAATGTTTCTTACTTTAAAGTTTTTGGTTGCAAATGCTTTATTTTGAATGAAAAGGATGCCTTAGGAAAATTCGATGCAAAATCCAATGAAGGCATATTTCTTGGTTATTCTTCCGCTTTCTAAGGCTTTTCGTGTTTTCAACAAGAGAACCTTACTTATAGAAGAATCTATTCATGTGGTTTTTAATGAGGTTTCCGAATTTAAGAAAAAAGATTTTGATGATGATTTTGGTCTTGATGATTTGAATTTGAATGAACCCTCTCCTCAAAATAACATCTTGGATGCATCTTCTTCCCAAGCTTCCTTACCAAAGGAATGGAAGTATGTAGATGCTCATCCCAAGGAGTTAATTATAGGAGATGCATCGAAAGGGGTTCAAACTCGCTCTTCTTTCAAAAATTTTTGTGCCCATGCTGCCTTTCTTTCTCAAGTTGAACCAAAATGCATTGTTGATGCCCTAAAAGATGATTCTTGGGTTATCGCAATGCAAGAAGAATTGAATCAATTTGAGAGGAATGAGGTATGGAAGCTTGTTCCTAGACCTAATGACCACTTAGTTATTGGTACTAAGTGGGTCTATAGAAACAAGCAAGATGAATGCGGTATCGTGGTTAGAAACAAGGCTAGACTAGTGGCCAAAGGTTTCAACCAAGAAGAAGGTATCGATTATGAAGAAACCTTCGCCTCCGGTGGCAAGATTGGAAGCCATTAGAATGCTCCTTGCCTATGCTAGTAGTAAAGATTTTAAATTATTTCAAATGGATGTCAAAAGTGCGTTTTAAATGGTTTTATTTCGAAGAAGTTTATGTTGAACAATCACCCTGATTCGAAAACTCTCTATTTCCTAACCATGTGTTTAAGCTAACTAAGGCCTTATATGGTCTTAAACAAGCCCCTAGGGCTTGGTATGAGAGGCTTAGTTCTTTCTTGATTTCAAATAATTTCACTAAAGGCAAGGTTGATACTACATTGTTTATTAAACATTTTGAAAACAATTTTCTTATTGTTCAAATTTATGTTGATGATATCATTTTCGGATCTTGTAATAAATCACTATGTGAATTGTTTGCTAAGGATATGAGTGATGAATTTGAGATGAGCCTAATGGGAGAACTAAATTTCTTTTTAGGACTTCAAATCAAGCAACTAAGTAATGGTATATTTCTAAATCAATCAAAATACACATTGGAATTGTTAAAACGATTTAATATGGATGGATCAAAGGAAATTAGCACTCCTATGAGCACCTCCACTAAATTAGATATGGATGAAAATGGAGAAAGTTTTGATCAAAAACTTATAGGGGCATGATAGGTAGCTGCTTTATCTTATCGCAACTGCACTGACATCATGTTCATGTAGGGCTATGTGCAAGATTCCAAGCTAATCCTAAGCTATCTCACTTAAAAGTCATTAAGAGGATTCTTAGATATCTTAAAGGGACCCCTAATCTTGGATTATGGTATCCAAAATCTGAAAATTTTAGTTTGAAAGCTTATGCAGATGCGGATTTTGGTGGATGTAAACTAGATAGAAAAAGCACATCCTAACATGCCAATTTCTAGGACATGCACTTGTTTCTTGGACTTCCAAGAAACAAAATTCTGATTGACTATCTACAAAGCAAGTTTAATATATAGCTGCTAGTGCATGCTTGCACAAGTTATCTGGATGAAAAATACACTAGAGGACTATGGAATCTACTTAAAAATATTCCTATAAAGTGTGATAACACGAGTGCAATTTGTCTAACTAAAAATCCAATCCAACACTCTCGCACTAAGCACATTGACATCGTGCATCACTTTATACGTGATCATGTAAGTAGTAGAAAATGTCACTCTTGATTTTGTTGATACAAATCATCAATTAGCGGACATTTTTACGAAACCTTTAAATGAGGAACAATTTGATTTTATTAGAAGGAATTAGGCATGCTAAACTATCCAAGTAAGTAACCTTTTTTATGTCTTTTCTTGAAATTATGTTTAAACTATGATTTCCATCGATTTGATTCGGATTGTCCCATGGATTTATTTCTTTTGACTTCATCCCATCTCTCGAGATTTTTAAAAAAAAAAAAAAAAGGGGGAAAACATTAAATCCGAAGTGGTTTTGTGTACCGGCGAGCATCCGCCATGCATGGCGGTGGAACCGCTGGGTAGTCACCAGCGGTGGAACTGTCACGAAGGCGATAGAGTACCGCCTTAACACTCTCTGCTATAAATTGTGTTAGGGTAGGCGTGCCAGAGAACCGCCTCCTAATCTGTGAACCGCCTCTCTCTCACTCTTCCAAACTCTTCCAAACTTCAAATTGGTGTCATTTCTTCCTATCTAGAAGCCTAAGGAGGAGATTTTAATCGAGATTCAAGCTTCCTACATCTCAAAGAACCAATCTAAGGTAAAAACAGAATTATTTCTCTTCATTTTCTTGTGAAGTTTCATTCCTTTCTTCATTAATTTTCGATTATTCATGAATAGAAATGGCTCCTAGAAGAACATCAAGAGACAAAGGAAAAGGATGGAGGTAGATTCATTTGACCAATCCTTGTTTAAATCACAAGAAGCCTCCCTTAGATTTTCTCGAATTTGGTTCTAGACCCATTCACAAAGGAAAGTATGTTGATTTGAATCAATTAGGAAACTTAGAACCTCTCATGTGGTTTGCAGACTTAGAGGCTTTACCTATTCTCGCAAATTATTGAACCTATTTATCCACGCTTAGTTAAGTTGTTCTATGCTAATTTAATCTGCGATCGATGATGGCTTGTCAACTTATCTTCTAGGTAATGAGATTCAAATATGTGATAATACTATATGCTCATTAATTGGAATTGTTTGAAAAGAGCTAGGATGTTATTTTCGGGAAAATGGGAT
This sequence comes from Musa beccarii, assembly GCA_024322285.1. NCBI lineage: Eukaryota > Viridiplantae > Streptophyta > Magnoliopsida > Zingiberales > Musaceae > Musa > Musa beccarii. Next base: position 41,682,051 of record CM044400.1, on the reverse strand, counting down.
ATGGACACGCTTGGTGCCGCTCACTCTGAAGCTTTAGAAACTGTGTTTGCAAACCCAAATTTAGGAATAATTCCCAAGAGTTGTGAACATTTATTACCTTTTAACTCTAAAATTTTGCATCACATTCTAATAAGCATTATTATTCCTAAGCGCTTTCATCATGATGAGATCGGCCAACGAATTAGGTACCTTATATTGGATCATGACTAGACAACATTTCTGCTTTTGGTTACCTAATCAGCAAAGACATGATAGAGGTCCTTTCTAAAGGATCAATGTTACCATATGGAGGTTTAATAACTAGACTATTGCATGCCCATAACATCCGCATTCCACCGATGAAGAAGCAATACAAATCGAAAAATTTAATGTTATTAATGTTAAACTACCGAGACGACTTAGATGTCTTGTCGAGCATGGAATAGGGGTTAGGCAACCTAGGAGATGTGATATACCTCCCCTACCGTAGACCATCCTCGAAACACCACCCTTAGGGGAAATGAATCTCCTCCTCCCGATCCTTTTGTTGCAGCTACATCGTGACATTTTCTCGCCCCATCTTCTCTGATCCGATCATGAGAGAGTTAAATGAAGTAAAACTACAGCAAATTGAAATTTTGAAGGAAATGCGGAAGATGAACTTAAAGATCGATCACATGTATAGGCATCTTGGCATTCCTCCTGAGGAGTAGCTTGCTGCGTTTTCTTTTTGAACGATGTAAACTTGAGTTGTATGTTGACATTTATGTTGTATTCCTTACATCGTGACATCTTCTTTTGACATCTATGTTGTCTTAACTTCATGCTGTGTTATCTTACTTCTTTTTCGGCCACCGTGGAATGGTTTTCGGTTTTCTGATTTCCTTTTCCACATTTGTGATGTTTTCCGACCCTCCTTATTGTTCTGATTCCCTCGTTTCCTTTTTGTTGATGACAAAGGGGGAGAAATGATATGTGTACTGCCATATGATACCAAAATGATATGTGTCTTGCCATATGATACCAAAATGATATGTACCAAAATGATATGTGTCTTGCCATATGATACCAAAATGATATGTGTCGTTGTCCAAAATAAACTTAGTTGGGTTCTTGATATCATGTTTTTTTTATTATGTATACTTCATTGATATCCTTGATATCTATTTTGAAATCTTGAAATTAAAATTAATTATGTTGAATTCAAAATTGAATTCAAGCAATTTTTCTTTATGGCATATACATAGGGGAGTTAAGAATAACTCCATCACCATTGATTGTCATCATCAAAAGGGGAGATTGTTAAATCTCGGATTTTGATGATGAAATCAATTGGTGAAATATTTGTTCTAATCTCTTTGTTGAGATGAGTGTGCGGAATAACTACGATGGAAAACATAACGTGATTTACCGAGGCCAAGTCCGTCGGGGTTCAAGAGTTCATCTAAGTCCGAGAGATTTTCGGAAGAGTTGCTTGGAACCATCCAAGATCAAATCGTGGACTTGTCGAAGTTTTCGAAAGTCCATTTCAAAGATCGTCGAAGGTTCGCGGAACTTCCGGAAGATTCGAAACCACCAAAGACTAGTTGAGCTCGCCGAGTATCTTTGAGGACCACTGGTAGCAATCCGAGGGAAGCATCGGAGGCTCTGCCTAATCTCGCCGAAGTCGACTTGAAGGGTGTCCGATCAAATCACGTTAAGTTATATTCGTAATTTGCATGAGTAGAGCAAGGATTTAAGAAATAAATCCTGCCCAAAATTCGATAGGAGCCAACCAGGCCACTCTCGTGTCAAGTTGAGATCTAAACAGCCCCATTTAGCTCATCCGAATGGGGCAAGAGGTGGAACCGCCTTAAGCCTGGGCGGTGGAACCGCCAAGCCTGGGAAGGCGATGGAACCCCGCTTACCGGTGTAGCACCGCCGCCACACACAGGCGGTGGAACCGCTTTGCTGCAAAGCGGTAGCACCGCCGCCACACACACAGTGCGTGGAACCGCTTTGTCAAGCGGTAGCACCGCCAGATAATCGACGGCGGTGGAACCGCTGGTCGGCGTGTACCGCCCCATCCACGGACGAGCGAGCACCGCCGCTTTGCTCGTCGCGGTGGCATCCGCTCAGACGCCGGGCCAAAGATCGACACAGCGTGGCACCGCTTCCGACAAAGCGGTGGCACCGCTTTGACCACTGTGAACACAGGAACTCCAAATTCACTTGGAATTTGGAGCCCAATTTTAAATCCACTTTTGGATCTATAAATACCCCCTTTCTCAAATGAAAGGGTTACCCTTTGAGCAAAAAGTTTGAGTCTTGAGCTTTTGAAGAGTTTTTGAAAAGTGTTGTATTCTTTGCTAAGTGTTCACCTTTTCTTCTTCTTGAGAGATCTTGTACAAGTGTGAACATCTTGTAAAGGGTTGTAAAAAGGGGTGTTTGATCCTTCCCCTTCAAAGGACTTGCTAGTGGAAGAGCGGAGCCTCATCGCAAAGGCTTCAAGAGTGGATGTAGGTCATTTGACCGAACCACTATACATCATTGTGTCCTTAAATGTGTGAGTGTTTACATTTCTGAAATCACTTCATTTCTTGGCTGCAAGTTCTTAGTTAGTTCCTTTTCACAAGCAATTACTTTCAAGTTCTCTTTCGTCGAATCAAATTCTTCCACGAACTTGTGTTTCTTTGCGAAATCGGATTCAAGAATACGAGTTTAATCCCCCTCTTAGTGCCTTTTGATCCTTTCAACTATAACCCATATCGTATCAACATAAAGTTAAGTATCCCTTCTGAATGTGTCGTAACCCTCATGACCTCATGACATTGTCACCCTTAGAGGTAGGTCAATAAATTAACTTTTCATGTTTTTAAAATTAAAAGATTGTACTTGATGGGGCACATACCGACGCCACCCTCCCATGGGCGGCACCCCACCGCCACGAAGGCCAAGGTGGCAGACCACATCAGCACAGCACCGTCCCGGAAAGCTCGAGACGGTGCCTCAGGAGCTCCTCCGAGCGCGCGCCCGTATGCGTACGGGCGTCGTCTGAGGCACAGTGTTGTCTCGGGAAGCCCGAGACGACGCCTCCGCAGCGTCGCTTGGAAACTCAGGACGATACACTACAACACATCGGAGGCCAACCCCCTCTTTCGGTATAAGAACCCCTGACCGGCATCACTCAGGAGGACTTCTTTTTCTGAGCAATCACCTCCCTCAAAAGGACTAACTTAAGCATCGGAGGGGTAGAGCCATAAAATCCCGACCCGACCTGTGTGCAGGAGTTGGGAGGCGCAACGGGCCGAGCAATGGAAGGAGGCCTTATCCCCAAGTAGATAGACGAGTCGCTTCACCCGATCCGACGTCGACTTCCTACCCGCAGATCAACCAAGGTGACCCCAACATATCCGGACTCGGACCTAGCCGTGTTGACTCAGTGGCCACGGCATAAAGGTACACTAATAGATCGACGCTAGAAGGAGGGTCCGGATGTCACAAGACCAACAGACAAACCCGGGCGAACACCCAATGGAAGGATCTCACCTGACTTGCGAGCTCGGGGAACACCCCCCACTTTCCCACAGGCTCTAGACCGAGGACCCTGTTGCGATTTCGGGGGGTTACTGGCGGCTGTTCACCGTCCCGGGGCTGTCACCACCTAGGGCCGCCTCGACCAACCAACTACCCGTCTCACACGAGGCGTTCTGTGGCCTCGCCCACCAAGTTAAAACTTTGGCCGGAATAATGCAGGCCATCGTCCCACTCATGTCTTAACCAGCGCAGCAATCGACGTCCCCCCCCCCCCCATGACGACGCACTTGGTGATCACGACCAGGATCGCCAACGCCCGTGTAAAAAGGATCATGATAGACACGGGGAGCTCCGTCGACGTTCTCTACTTCGACGCTTTCCAGAAGGTTAGCTTGGTTAAGGCGGCCATAACACCAATGCGCTTGACACTCACCGGGTTCACTAGCGATTCGATCTCCCCGCTCGGCACGATCACTCTGCCCATAACCCTCAGAGAAGAGCCGAGGTCGAAGACGATAATGACAACCTTCATGGTGGTGAACCTCCCTTCGACGTATAATGTAGTCCTGGGCTGACCGACCCTCAACAAGTTTCGGGCCATTATCTCCACTTACCATCGGACGATGAAGTTCCCGACTCGAGTTGGAGTCGGGGAATCCAGGGGAAACCCCCGTGAGTCCAGGCAGTGTTACTTGACGGCGGTCTCATTGCCCAAAAGGCCAAGAAGCGAGCAACCACTAGAGGACCTGCGAGATGTCAAAAAACCGCCTCAGCACCCCGAACCGACGGAGCCCACTATAGACGTACCATTGTACAAAGACCGACCCGATCAGGTTGTGAGGGTCGGATCGGAGCTCCCAGAGCAAGAGCGGATACAACTCTTCAGCTTCCTGACCGGCAATGCCGACATCTTCGCTTGGTCGCCAGCGGATATGCCCGAGATCGACCGTAGAGTCGCACAACATCACTTAAGCATCTCCTCCGAGGCCCGTCCGGTAAAATAGAAGCCCCAAAGGTTGGCCCCAACCGACAGCAAGCAGTCCGCGAGGAAGTAGAGCGCCTCATGGCAACACGCTTTATAGCCGAGGCCAAATATCCTCGATGGCTATCGAATGTAGTCCTCGTTAAAAAACCTAACGAAAGCTGGAGAGTGTGCGTTGACTACACCGATCTCAACCGAGCATGTCTGAAGGACTGTTATCCCCTCCCGAGGATTAATCAGCTGGTCGACGTGACCTCCGGACACGAACTCCTTTCATTCATGGATGCCTTCTTAGGTTATAACCAGATCAAGATAGCGCCCGAGGACCAGGAGCATACGACCTTTATCACCGACCGAGTATATTTCTATCGAGTCATGTCGTTCGGATTAATGAACGTCGGAGCCACGTACCAGAGAATAGTGAATAAAATGTTCGCCTAGTAGATCGGGTGAAACATGAAGGTGCACGTCAACGACATGATCGTCAAAAGCAAGACAACCTCGGCACACCTAGCAGATCTCGCCGAGGCGTTCACCACTCTGCGAAAGTTTGGCATGCGCCTTAATCCCGCAAAGTGTGACTTCGGTGTCAGTTCGGAAAAGTTCCTCGGCTTCATCATCCACAGGAGAGGAATCGACACGAACCTAGAGAAGGTTCGAGCCATCATCGATATGTAACCGCCCCGGACAATCAAAGAGGTGCAACGGCTGACCGGGAGACACGCCGCCCTATCTCGATTCTTGTCCCGATCAGGCAACAAATGTCTCCCCTTCTTCCGAGCCTTGAAGAGCCCAAGGAGCTTCAAATGGACGGAGGAATGCGAGGAGGCCTTCGTGTAGGTCAAGCAACATTTAGCCAGCCTCCCTCGCCTCGCTGTAATCCCTACGGGAGAGCAGCTCGGCCTCTACCTGGCCGCTTCCATGTAGGCGGTTAGCTCCGTCCTGCTCAAGGAGACCTCTGGAGTCCAACAGTTGGTCTATTACACCAACCACGTACTAAACGGACCTGAGGAATGATACCAGTCGATCGAAAAGCTAGCTCTGGCACTTGTGCTAACGACTCGAAAGTTGCGGCCTTACTTTCAGGCTCACCCAATCAAGGTAATCACCGATCACCCGCTTTGACAAGTTTTATCTAAGTTCGACATCTCAGGTCGCCTGCTCAAGTGGTTGGTCAAGCTTAGCAAATTCGACATACAATATGCCTCGAGGGCAGCCATCAAGGCTCAGACAATCGTCGACTTCATGTCGAAACTAACCCCGCTCGAGGACGGCACACCGGGGCACCCTAAGAGGAGATGGAGCTTGCGTGTGGACGGGTCGGCCAACTCTAGGAGCGCCGACGCAGGACTGGTGTTGGAAGGCCCCAACGGATAATTGTTCGAGCGCTCCCTCCGCTTCGATTTCAAGGCCACTAATAACGAAGCAGAGTATGAAGCACTCCTGGCTAGGCTCAGGCTGGCCGTCGAGCTACAGGTAGAAGATATCGAAGTTTACACTGATTCGCAGCTGGTGGCCAAACACATCAACAGGGGCTACGAGGCTCGGGAGCCGAACATGTCCAAATGTCTCGCTGAGGCGAAGAAGCTCGCCGCCAACTTCCCATGCTTTGTACTGTCTAGGGTGCCGCGGGACCAAAACGGGCGAGCTGACGCGTTGGCAAAACTCGCCTCAGGATCCAATGCCAATTCAGGGCCCGAAGTCGAGGAGCTCCCATCCCACACAATCACAACCGAGGTGGTAGCTACAGTCGATGCGCAGCCGACGTGGACACAGGAGATACTACGGTATAAGAGAGACGGGATATTGCCCATAGACAAGGCCGCGGCCAGACGCCTATGATGCATTCAAGCCTGGTACTGTTAAATGAACGGGCGACTCTACCGAAGGTCGTTCATCCGACCACTCTTACGGTGCTTGGACCACGAAGAGGATCAGTCAGTCCTGGCCGAAGTACACGAGGGAATTTGCGGCGAACACATCGGCGGGCAGACCCTAGCCTTCAAAATTCTTCGCCAGGGATATTATTGGCCAACCATGCGTCGGGACGTGAAGGCCCACGTACAACGATGCGTCCCATGCCAAAAGCATGCCAGAACACCCCAACAACCAGCAGTCCCACTTACACCTATCGATTGCGCATGGCCCTTCGCGCAGTGGGGAATAGACCTCCTCGAGCCTTTCCCGCCAGCCTCAGGATAGCGAAGGTACGTGATCATCGGGGTAGATTACTTTTCCAAATGGGTAGAGGCCGAGTCGCTAGCAACGATTATCAAGCGCCAAGTGGAATGGTTCGTCTGGAAAAACATATTAACCTGCTTCAGTATTCCGAGGGTCATTATCATCGATAACGGGACTTAGTTCAACAACGATAGATTCAAGGAATTTTGCTCGGGTTATGGAATACAGTTGAGATTCAGCTCGGTGGCCCATCACCAGACGAACGGCTTGGCGGAGGTAACCAACCGAGCTATCCTAGAGGGACTTAAGAAGAGGGTGTTTGGGGCTCGGGGCGATTAGATAGAAGAGCTCCAGAGCATTCTATGGTCTTCCCGGACTACACCAAAAACTGCCACGGGAGAACCCCCCTACAATCTCGCGTTCAGCACCGAGGCCATCCTACCACCCGAGACCGTCTTCTCAACGCCTCGGGTGGAAAATTTCCAGGAGGAAGCATCGGAGGAGGGGCTACGAGCTGGGCTCGACTTGGTGGAAGAGCGATGGGCCGATGCCCACCTTAAAGCCCTCGCCTATAAAAAGGCCGTTGCCAAGCTCTACAATCGAAAGCTGCGCACCCAACCGATCAAGTTAAACGACTTGGTCTTGCGAAGGGCCGAGGTCAGCGATCCGGCCCGATCACGTGGCAAGCTCTCCCCGAGTTGGGAAGGTCCTTATCGGGTGACCGATGTCGTTCGGGACGGCACCTACCGGTTGACCACGATGGAGGACCGCCCGATACCGAGGACGTGGAACGTGTATAACTTGAAGAAATTTTTTGTGTAGCTAACCGAGCAACGCAAGGATGTATGCAAGAGTTGAAGCAAAAAGTTTTCATTGAAGTTCAAAATTTGATTACATAATTGGGTCGACAGTGGTTTACAAATGAGGCTATACCCGATCGTCACCTTACAAAACTAAAAGTCAAAATTAGGCCACTTGGACCTCGAGGGGGTTCGCACTGTCGTCAAAAGGGACCTCCTCGGGTATATTGACAATTTTATCCTCGGGTAGGGCAGCATAGGGATCCACCTCAAGCTAGAGGTCCAGGTACCGAGCCCGAAACAGAGCCATCGCAACCCAATACCCGTATTCATAGGTAACCTGCCCCGACCTAGGTAGCCCGAGCTGAAAGCCTTGGGACTCCTTGTAGGCCTCGATCAGCTTTTTGTCTTTCTCGGGCCTTTGTTGAGTCTCTTCCGCCAGCACCTCGATGGATGCTCTGGCCTCAACCCGACCGCCTCTAAGTTCCGAGAAAGCTCAAGCAGTTCGTTCTCCATCGAACGAACTCGGGCGCGAGACTCCTTGAGCTGGTCCTGGAACTCCCCCCTCTGCCACGTGGCCTCCTCGAGCTCCAACTTCAGACGTGTGACTTCCGCCTCGAGCTCGGACACACGTTGCTCGGCAGCCACAACGGCCTCGAGTGCGGCCCCAGCCTTAAGCTCCTTGATTTGGCTCTAATGATCGGTAATCCTGTCGCCCATGCAACTGATGATTCGACCGGCATCCTACACGCGATCGATCAGCGCCATGAAATAATGTTGGCCCTGCATAAAAGATTATGTTAGAATGAAGAAAGATCCTGAGCAACATGAGAAACCAAGGATATGATCCTTACCCATATCAGCGACTTCGCTGACTTCGTGATCAAGACCTCCGAGGGAGAGCTATACACCTACCGAGCTAGGTCAGGATGGAGCCCCTGGCGAATGAACGTAGTCGCGGACTGGCCATCGGCCCATACCCGATCCCCACAGGTTAGGCCCGCCCAGCAGGGCACAATCGGGTCGGACGCCTCCCCTTCCGGAAGGTCGCCCATGAACAGAGCCTGATATGGCTCGTCCTTGGTGCAGGCTCAGGTGTGGCAAAGATCGCACACAAAAGGCAAACATGTAGCTTTCCTCATCTCTTCCCGGCTGGGCCCCGCTTCGCCTCACCCGCAACCAATCCCCACACCGAGAGCACGCTCAGCTGAGGCCGTCCCTGCTCGTGCTGCGGCCGGCTCAGATTTCTTTGAAGCACATATCTGTCTTCTTCCGCGGTCGATCAACCTCGGCACTCCCAGGCCCTTGGCGGGGCTTCGCAGACGGCTCTATCGTCGGGCACGATGTGGGAACTAAAGAGGTCTGCGGCATCCCTCGTACCGTCCTGAGATTCACCATGTCTGCACAAAAGCATAGGCTTAGGTGAAATGCCGAACAACATATGGCAAAAAACCAAGTAGGCAGAGGCAGCTGCAGGCATACCCCGAGACGCCGGGCTAAGCCCCACCTCGACGAGCCACTGCTCGGTCATGTTTTTAATCACTCAAGAAGAAGAAAGTATCTCCTTCAATCTCCCGAGGTTCTCGTACTCCTCATCGGTCAGTCCCGGGACGGAGTTATTTATCATACGCGACGACCAACGAAGACTGAAGCTCCATCCCCGTGCACAACTAATGAAGAAAAATCGACTCTTCCATCCTTTATTGTTGGAAGGAGCCCTACTAACCCTAAAACCCGACCAGGCCGACAGATAATATCTGCCCGACCCCTTGGAAAGATGAAAGCAAGAAAAGACGAGGGGGCGAGTCAGAGTGATACCCGCATTCTGGCATTCCCCGAGAAACACCACCAGGTAACGCCAGGAGTTCGGCGCCATCTGGGATGGGGAGATACGCCACCAAGAAAGGCAAGACTCAATGATATGATGTAGGGGAAATCGAAGTCCCGCCTCAAACGCGTCCAAGGTAAGACCAAACAATTGTGGGAACGGATCATAAGCGCACTGCCCCGATCGAGGAGCATGAAGCGCGTAGTCTGCCGAGATGCTATTGCGCTCCCGGACACGACCGAGCAGCTCCTCGATTACGACAGAATCAAGGTCGTGCCACGACTTGAGGGCCTCAGGTGCCCGCGCCGCCTTCTCATTGACGGGAGAGTCATAACCTGAGGGCAGCGGGCTACCCTTGACATCGCTAGAGGACGAGGACGAGGACGAGGAAGATGAAGAGGAAGAGGAGGTCATCCCGATTGACCTGAGAGAGGGAAAGGAAACGATCGAAGAGGAGGATGATCGAGGAAGATGGCAACCGAAGAGGATGAAGACCGAGGAAGGGACGATCGAGGAGGCAAACCGGTTGGAAGCACAGAAATGAAACGAGCCATAAGCTCGCTTATAAAGAGGGTCTCGCTGATCGAGGCGACCCTTTGCCTCCCCGGGGGTGGACGACAGCCCACTCTATCATTAATACACATCAATGGTTGCATCGTGGCGGGCAACCCCAAGCGTCACCCAGCATTGAATATTTTCTAACTCAGCACCCCGTTGGCGCCCAGAGTTCCCGCCAAAACCAAAGCTATGAGAATTTAGCGCCTGAAACGCCAGAGCCGGCCTCCACGAGTTCTGACAGGCAAGGCAAGGATAGGCAGACGAGGCGTCGAACGAGGCGGATAGAACCCCAGAGTCATCCACGGGCTAAGCCAGTAGTAGGCTGCCCGAGTCTTGTACCTCGGCCGTAGGCTGTCCGAGTCATACACCTCGGCCGCAAGCTGCCCGAGTCTTGTACCTTGCCCGTAGGCTGCTCGAGTCATACACCTCGGCCGCAAGCTGCCCGAGTCTTATACCTCGGTCGTAGGTTGCCTGAGTCGTATACCTCGACCGTAGGCAGCCCGAGTCTTGTACCTCGGCCGCAGGCTACCCGAGTCTTGTACCTCGACCGCAGAGTCTTGTACCTCGGTCGCAGGCTGCCCAAGTCTTGTACCTCGACGACAGGCCGCCCGAGTCTTGTACCTCGACCGCAGGCTGCCTAAATCGTTCATCTCGGCCGCAGGCTGCCCGAGTCTTATACCTCGGTCACATGTTGCCCGAGTCTTGTACCTCGACCGCAGACTGCTCGAGTCGAACACCTCAACCGCAAGCTGCCCGAGTCTTGTACCTCGACCGTAGGTTTCCCGAGTCTTGTACCTCGGTCGCAGGATGCCCGAGTCGTACACCTCGGCCGCAAGTTGCCCGAGTCGTATACCTTGGCCGTAGGCTGCCCGATTCTTAGACTTCGGCAGTAAGCTGCCCGAGTCGTACACCTCGACCGCAGGCTACCCGATTCTTAGACTTCGGTTGCAGGCTGCCCGAGTCTTGTACCTCAGTCGCAAACTGCCCGAGTCTTGTACCTCGACCGCAAGCCGCCCGAACCGTGCCCTAGTCGCGTCTGCCGTCTGCAGGATCCTCGTGTTGCTAGACCAATCATTGACCAACGAATCAACCCAACTGATTATCCTCCGGGAAACCTCTCCAATACCGACTAGAAACCAAACTGGCAGCTTAAATATCAAGAGACAGAAGCCATGCCCCGAATCCCCCTCAACAAGAGCCTACACATGGTTTTCTCCGGGGGGGGGAGAATGATGGGGCACATACCGACCCACCATCCCATGAGCAGCGCCCCACAGCCACATCGACACGAAGGCCAAGGTGGCAGACCACATCAGCAAAGCGTCATCCCGGAAAGCTCGAGACGATGCCTCGGCAGCTCCACCGAGCGCGCCCCCGTATGAGTACGGGCACCGTCTAAGGCACAGCGCTGTCTCGAGAAGCCCGGGACGGCGCCTCCGCAACGCCGCCCGGAAACTCGGGACGATACACCACAACACATCGGAGGTCAACCCCCTTCTTTGAGTATAAGAACCCCTGACCGGTATCACTCAGGGGGACTTCTTTTTCTGAGCAATCACCTCCCTCAAAAGGACTAACTTAAGCATCGGAGGGGTCGAGCCATAAAACCCCGACCCGACCTGGGAGACGCGCGACGGGCCGAGCAGTGGAAGGAGGCCTCATCCCCGAGCAGATAGATGAGTTGCTTCACCCGACCCGGCGCCGGCTTCCTACCCGCAGATCAACCAAGGTGACCTCAGCACATCCGGACTCGGACCTAGTCGTGCTGATTCAGCGGCCACAGCGTAAAGGTACACTAACAGTTCTAAAATATAAGATAATCATATATCTTGTTGATCGTATCGACTACATTTGAGATGTCTGCTTCCATGTTCCATCAAGCGATTACATTTTCAAGAACAAGCAACCAGTCATCTTTGATAACAAGGTTATGTTGATATTGATACGTAGGATTAAGGTGGTAAACCACGTCATGCTAATTGTTTAATGTTTATTACAACTTCACATAGTACGATTACATAAAATTTAAAAGCAATGAGATTATGTCATTTCTTAATCTGTAATACATAAATACTCGAACAATTTAGTGTCGAGATCAATGATATAGAGGAACGACTTAGATCTCTCCACAATCCTCTTCATGGAAAAAGATGTTGCCATCATCATCAGGTCTACTACAGTGGATCCAACATGATGTTCTGAAAAAATGAACTTGTGCCCTCATCATCTACATTGGTCATCTTGATATTAGCATCATTATCAGTAATCATTGGACTATGTAGTGCTCTCCAATCTCATCTATCACAGTACCCATCAAATCTGTATGCATCATGCGTTGTGAATCTAATTTGATGCATCAAGGGATTTGTGAAAATGATCCTTCAGTTACAATCGCAATAAGAAATTTACGATGCTTATCCTAGGACTAGACCAACCCTTGCACACAAGGGTTACACCATATAATTCTTACTATTTCTTGAAGGACTTCATTCAATTGCAAATTTCATTGATCACTTCATCAAGATATGAAATGATTATCCCGAGATCTGATTGCACTCTGATCAGTTCTACAATTTAAAAGGGCAGATCAATATCATTAGGAATTGGCCTCTTACAAAAGGTGCTCAAGAAAATCCTAACCTCCCCGCTCAGGCTTGGGCAAAAAATTGACTGTCTCATTCTAGCGTTTTGTCATCTCACAAGCACCATTTCCATTAGACTGTCACAAACTAATACTCCCTCGTAGATCATGAGCATTACTGCCACTATGCTGCCTCACAATGAAACATGAACAACACCAATGAGATTATCATTCCTCCGTCACAACTAATATAGACAACACTAGATGGATTGTGAATCATGTTGGTGCTCCATGTGAAGGCCATGCCGCGATGCCAAATCCATACTTTACTACCTCCACGTCATTTTCGTACAACCACTGAAAATGAGTTCGAGTACATAATAAAATTTGTCCTTATGTAATGGAAATGCAATCTAGAATTACTGTTCCATATGGATCTACGTCAGATCCTCATAGCTAAACTAGATCTTACTGAATATAGACCAGATCTGCATGGATCAACGCCAGATCTGTGTAACTAGATCTGTGTAAATTTAGGTAAATCAACATGGATATAACTTAGACCTATGCAAATATAAACCAAATCCTCACACTGCTAAACTAAATCGACATGAAAACAGGCTAGTTCCATACGAATGTAGGCTAGATCCATATATCTAAATCATATCTGCCTCACAATAGCCTAGACCTACGATCCTGTAGGTAAGATCTATTCAAATTTATGTTGCATCAATGCACATCTATCCTAGATGTATGTGGATGTAGGCCTAATTAGCACAGATCCAAAAAGGAATCATGTGGATCTAGGATATATTGATCCACATGATCTAGCCTACTACCTAGATCTTCAGCATATATGCATGAATGAGAAACCTATAGCATGCCTCAAACCAAAAAACATAAATACAGTGACACAAAATGACATGTAATCCAAGAAAGAAATAGGTCCTAAACATCATGTAATAAAGCAACAAATATTAGCTTAACATATTAGGAAGATACAAACCTATTTTGATTTGGAAAAATAACAAGTTTCCTAGAGTGGATTTGAGAGGGACGAAGGGATGATAGTAGGAAGACTGTGGATATGAATACTTGAACCAGTAAATTTCGATTGGTATGCATCGAGCCCGTTTTGTTTTCAAACCTTTGGTGAAACAAACTACAACATTGCCGTGAAGTGACATATAAGAAAGGTCTTAATATTACTCACTGGGAAGCAACACAGTTAATTAGAACTTTCCATCACAATGAACATAAAAAACATGCAACTTTTAATCAGTATCCAATTGAAAGATTATAAAGATTATCAGACGGTAATATCATTTCTAGAAGTCGTTCATGTGTATCCGGAAACAATAATTGTACTGCAAATAAGTGTTATCACTCTCATCCCATGACACCACAACATTATTTGTGTGTTCCAAAATTGTTACAATTTGCACAAGGAAAAAGCCAACTTTCAAATCATTCCCAGTTTTCCTCCTGCATTTAATCAATTATTCTTGGGTTCACCCATAAATTCAACCAATAATTCAACAAAAAATCATATTACACTAATGTATTAAATCTTCCTCTTTGAACCTGTTGAACGGTGGGCATCTATCTATACAGTGAAACTCGTATGCACATATATGTCAAGCAGGTCAAAATCATTGAGCTACTAAAGAGGTTATTTTCATGCACTATATGCAAATCTTCAAAGACTCAATCAAGCACACGCACCTCGGCAATCGCATCGATGCTCCTCAAGGTGGAATCGACCCGCACCACGCTGCCTACGTTCACCCCACGGATCCGGACGGGGGTGCCCACGCAGATCCCGCACGCCTGCGAGAACTCGAACACCACCTGATACTTCCTGAACCGCGACCGCAGCTGGATCCCTCGTAGCCAGACCATAGCGAGGGCGAAAAGCGCCGCCCCGGAGACGATGAACAGCCCGACCCCGCCCTCCCACACGCTCCTCCACCCGAACCCGAAGTCGCCGAGCGGCTGCATCGTCTGCCGCCACAGCGTCTTCGGCACCTCCAGGACGGCCGCCAGAGGGCTCTTTCCCTTCGCCGACGGCGAACGGTTGTCATCGGAGCCGGCGGAAGCAGCCTTAATCCGAAGGAATCTCCTCGTAGCACGGGAGAAGTTCGGGGAATTGCCGACCGAGGGGAGAAACGACGTCGGCGGCGGCGGCGGCGGCAGCGGCAGCAGTGAATTGGCCGAGGCGATCATCTTGAGATCGAAGAACGGATTAGATACTGCCCGGCGGATTTAAGGAGTACAACCCTAGCAAGCAAGCATGACTGGAGAGCAGCAAGAAAAAGAAGAGCGTTTGGTGAAGCGAGACATCGATCGAGGGAACGAGGCCAAGAGGCGGTCAGCGGGAGCAAATGGGAACCGAGAGAAAGGTGATAGAGGTGTAGCGTGGGCCGGGCCGAGCCGAGCCCGTCGATAAACGGCGGTCTCAAAAACAACTCCGACATCAGCCACAGCTTAATCCGAGTCGAGTCGGTCGAGGTCACTAAAACGGGTTTTATCCGGACCACAGCTGTCTGTTGGAGATCCACCACATGCCGGAGCAAGTGAGGGTGTGTGAGAAAATTGAAGAGCCAAACATCGAGAATGAAGTCGAACGATTGAGAACCACCGGTTACAAACCCCAAAACAAGAAACACGAACTGTATCGGTTGCCTACAGAGGCGTGGGTGTAGCTGAGATTATTCATGTTGATCGGCTGGAAGAATCAGAAGAATTAAACAGGCTTGCCCACGAGCGAGACGTGGGAGCGGCGGACACAGAAGAAGAAGAAGAAGAAGAAGAAGAAATTGTACCCAAGTATGATGGCATTGGCGTACTGAAGAAGCTTGGATAAACATCCTCGGCAGCAGATTGGTCTACGATAAGGTTGGAGATTGATCTCCTGATTTCCTCGAAAAGAAATCCATCTGGATCACTTTGTTGATGCTGATCGACGAAATCTTGGCTCTGCACGGCTTCCAAGTTGTTTATGAACTGACGACTCTCTCTATGAAGTGCTTCCACCTGGAACACAGAAGATCCAAGTCGTTATATGCATTCTAGTGCTAAAGTCGCCGCTTACAAGAATTAACAGCAACCAACATAGGCAATGAAAGTTGACGGTTCAAGCAGACGATGTGTGTGTGCCCTGATTGAACTTCCTTGAACCGGGAACATTTTCAGTTAACATTTTTATGCCATCCAACTATAAAATGGTTTGTTCCAGCAGATACAAAGCGAATTTGATTAAAAAGAAACTACAGCGGGCAGTAAACAAAAATTATGTGATCAAAACCTAACGAGGAATTCGTATGAATGACACTTGGAGTCTCACCTGGGCGGCGACTTGAATGAGGAAATTATGGCCGTCCCTGAAAACAGGCAACAAATGTGCAGATGTTTGGCTAGCACCCACCATAAGCAGTCGATGCAAATTTGCAAGCCACCGGTGACACTCGATCAGATGCTTCTCAAATCTGGAAGCTTCATCAATCATAAAATCAGAGGGCTCACTTGGAAGCTCGGCATGCTCTGAGAATGTTCGACTCGTATGAGTGGGATCAACGCTCCTCGTATTCAGACATTCAGGATCGACATTAGGAGCAGTCCTAATTACTTGGTGAGGTATTGGATTTTGACAAACCATCAAATATGACCACATAACAACTTCTGTTGCCTTCATGATTCCATTCAGACAGGTTGCCAAATTGTTCCATGTAACTTCTCGCGCATTTGAATTTTCTCGATGTCCCTACAAAGCAAAGGAAAACTCCTGTCATCTGTCCGATAATGGTACAAATCTGATAAGACAGTCATTTACGCCAGCAGGTAAAGGAGAACAATATCAAGCGGGCCAAAGGTAAAGCTGACAAGAATTTTGAACTAGTCGCCAACTTACACCTTTTAAGATGCAAACCAGCATGATTGTAAAAGAAATCTAGATGCATGATACAAAAACACGCAACTTAGTTATGCTAATCTGGAAAGAAATTCTGATCCGGTGAGCCAATTTTCAATTTCTCAATTTGTAAACATTATGGACAAGCGATGGCGAAAATGTAATAACAAATCGATATCCTTGATAGTAGATTGGATATGCAGGTAAATCAGCATTTATGTCAAAATAAAGAATACATGCGGTAGAAAACATATCGCATAATTCACATGCCATTTATATACCATATAGTGCATACACAATCCTCACCCTCTCCTCACGATAAAAAATATTGTTTACATACACAGAGTGACATCCAATCATAAATACATCTTGACTTTGGTTTAATTTTTGTTGGCCCATCAAATAATTCAAACTTGTATGTAATGGTAAGAACATGATGGGACCCTAGCAGGGTTGGATCCTACTCAATCAAGTAGCAGTTAATAAAAACCTTGTAAGATTATAATAAACCTCACCTAGCCGCCTCTATCCTATAAAGAAGAGTGGCTAGGGTTTATATTTGGAGCCTTAGGGCTTCCTAACCATCGCCCCCTTTATTGGGCAGCTCGGTTAGGGTTGAAAAGGGCAAAAGGAGTAATCTACTTAGGAAACAGCCCCCTAGGGCTAGGGTTTGAAGCCCTATATAAGCATGTAGCTTCCACCTCTTTTAAATAACAAAGATTAATCTACAATTTCAGCCATCTGACCGACTTCTAGAAAGGTGGAACCCCTATAGCGTTCCAAGGGTTGATCCCCCTCAAAGATCAATCTAAATAAAATTCCTCTGGGATTCTATCGGAACACCACTTAACTCATTTTGATCAGGCTAAGAAATAACAACCTAATGGATCAAACAACAGTCTGACTTGTCATGTGCAAACTATCCAAATTGACACTTAGCAATCCATTATTAAGTTTGGCTGTTAAGTCCAAACTTAAAATTCAAAAGAATATTTTGAGCAGAACTCGGAGAATGGTCCTTTCCTGCGAAAAGGCCTGAAAGCTTCCATGTTGTCTTTAAGTCAACACTTCTAAACACAGTCAGAGGCACAGTCATCTTGACAGTTCCCTTCCTAGATGACTTTTAATCCGTGCCATGTCAAGCTCTGAAGTTTCAGCCCCCACATCTTGGACTTGAATGATATTAAAAATAATGGTTACACTGGATATTTCATAATGATAGATACCGAAGAGTATCAAGCAGTTCCTGTGAGGTCACAGATATCAGTTGCACTGTCAAGATCCAAATAGTTCATTGTAACTCGCAATAATGTACGACCTAATTTCCTTCCTCTAACCCAGTTTTGCTTCAATCCACTTTACTGGAAAAAAAAAAAAGTTGGTCCAAGAAGAATAAATCAAAAAAATTTCATGATGATATGCTTAATCTGTAATTCTTGGATTCATTTTATTAAGGGAAAATAGAACACCGATCGACATAGTGGTGGTCAGAGAATGGAAATAAACATATACCTCTTTAGTCACCAGGAGATGGTGATTAGCGATGGATCATTTGGTAGACTAAAGATATTAAGCTGAAAAAGCAAGCAAGATAAACTGATTCAAGTAAAAGGGTGATTCATACCAATTTCTGGCTCCATATTATGGAGGGCAAACAGCTAGAAAAATACCGGCACTTCTAATCGTGTCACATATTCTTGCTTTCCTTGCATATTGAGAAGCAGAGCATGATTTAGACTCTACTATTATTGCCATCTTTGTGCCTCATCTTCTAACACAAACTTCACCAACCTAAATTTGATCTTCGGACTCACACAGAGCCTTGTGTTATAACTCAAAGGTCTATATCTCGGAGGCTTCAACATGCAGAGAGTAGCATGTGTGGTATTCGCACATAATAGCCCTATAAGAGGATGTACCAATAAACTAATCCAGACGGAAGATGCCTGGATATTACATAGTACATGGGCCTTGCCATCCGTCCCAAAATGAGGATCACGATCAGGTCATGCGAACAACATTCAGTCTGTGTCGAGAAAATTGGACCAGTGTATGCTTGCAAGAATTAGAGGATGTAAGAATCAGATCATGATTAGGTCATAGTAAATGTGGATGAACTTCTCACCGCAAGGGCCCAATTTGTGACAGAAAAATTGTGAAGGAGGTGCAGAAAACGTTTGCTGTGCCTTCAGAAATTGTGTTGATACACATGCATGAAGTCTAATAAACATTCAGGACAATGATAGACAAAGGCACAGAAGTGTATTACAACCTGCAGGATTTGCTCAGCAAGATGCCTAAGCTCCCGCCTCCGGCGTTCTACGTCATCGATCATCTCCCTACAAGCAGGTTTGTTTTAGTGCCATGAAATTATTCAGGAAAGTACAAAGATCAATTGCTGCTGGTATGTAACTCACATCAGAAGAACATCAACACATATTTCTGAGACATGAAAGTATAAGCCAGACTGATTCACATGGAAACAACAATCAGCAAACTGATCCAGAAGCGGTGAACCAAAGAAGACTAGCAGGAAATGGTAGAAAAAATAATTACTCTAAAGGTGAACAACAAATGCAAGCGACGGGCGTGAATAAAATCTGATCTTTTTTAGTTGCGACAACAAACGCAAAATTGACAAGACAATAAAAGAAATGAAAGCGGCAAGAACACAAAAATCCACTAAGTTAGGGCAGAAAGAACGCAAGCGGCGGCGGAAGAGATAACCGTGATTCATGCTTCAGCGTCTGCCCCCAAAGTGGTAAGGTCCTCCGCCACGCCGCTAACTTCCCCACGCCGAAGCCGGGAAGCACTCCCGGTAGCGGTGGGCGAAGGCCACGGCCAAGATCGGGACGCTGAGACGGCTGCTCTGAGCCATGAGATTGAAGATCATGGTTTGGGTTCGGGACCCGGAGGTGGGAGGGAAGGTTTGGATTCCACTGAAACTGTTGCGGTCTCCAAGCCGCTCTCCGCTCCGCTAGCACGGGGTATCTCGGCGTCGATGGGCGAAAGCCACGGCCAAGATTGGGACGCAGAGACGGCTGCGCCAAGTCATGGGATTCAAGATCAAGGTTTGGGATCGGAGACCGGGAGTGGCGAGGAAGGTTTGGCGCTCTCCCCTCCGTCGCCAGAGTGTTGTTCGGCGGGCATGGGTGAACCCCACCGCCAAGATCATCTTTAAATCCAAGATCAAGGTTTGGGATCGGAGTTTGGAATGGGAAGGGAAGGTGGGGATAAGGCTGAAAACGCTGCAGCCACCGCGCCACTTCCGACTCCGCCCTCCTCGCCAGCGAGGCGTCGCCGAGGGAAAATGGGCGAGGGCCAAGACCGGGGACAGGAGGGGGCCGCGCATGGGGATTGGGGTTGGGGTCCGGCGGTGGGCAGTCGGTGCCGGGCTCCGCGACGGAGACTGCGACGCGCCCCGTCTCTTCCTCCATGGGAACCAATACGGACGGGGCGGGAAATCGACGTGTGGACTATTTTACCCTCGTCAATATTGGAAATGCTATGGTCCTCGAGCTCGTGTTCTCGAGGAGGAATCTTGAAACGTCGCCGGGCCGTTTCGTCCTCCGGGAAATATGCGGGCTATTTAAATTGCAAAGGGGGTGATAGGCCAACGTGGTTCTATACGCCCGGTCTGGCTCGACCACGCATCCGCCGGGCCTCGGTTCCGATGAACCCAACCGAGGCACAAATAGGCAGCAACATTTAGGTAATTCGACAAGTTCAGATTTAAATATTATAGAATTTATAAGGGTGTAATTTATTATTAGATGATAACGAAAAAGGAAATATTCAAATTGAATTTAAGTAATTAGAAAATCAAGTATAGCTAAAATAAATAGACCGTATTTACTTATCAAAAATTAAGAATTTGAGTCAGATAAGATAGATGCGACATGCCGAGCCGAGTTTCTAACATCATCTCATCGCTAGTCAAACACACCATTTACATGCATTATGGATTTGACATATTGAATGAACAATCCACATGATCATCATTGCAATATTAATGCAACGCTTGACAATTGATGTGACTCTTTACATCATAGAATGTTCGATGATTTTATAAAATTACTCTCAAAGATTTAACTCGTCACTTACAATTATCGAAACTCTGAAAAGTCTCAAGCATACAAACTTTGAGAACTCTCTTCAAGCACTCTACTAATGTAGTTCCCATAGAATCGCTTGCCGAGCTTAATTGGCTTTCAAGATCAAACCCATGAGTGGCTCAAACAGAATCCAACACTGACTCAGAATTCTCAAGATCTTATTCTATAGGAATATACCTTAACAAAAACCTCATTCAATAAATTTTGAGAATATCAATTAGTTTAATCGATCGACACTTCAATTGTTTACATCCTCATCATTTATCATTTGAAAAAAGAAAAAAATAAAAAGAAAAAATCGATAACCCATCATCATTTCAAACAAAAAAACACTTTTAGAAAAATAAAATTGAGTTTTTCTGCGCTTTCATGTTACCCCTATTATTTCAATTCTGATAAATACTATTTTCTTAGTTTATTCAGTCAGGAGAAAACTGATAAAAGTGGAACAAATGATCGGAGTAGAAAATGATAATAGAAAAAAAAAAAAAGGAGGAAGAGGATTTTACATAGTATCTGTGTTCCCTTTTATCCTAGCAGTAAAGATATTAGAGATATAAATGATGATAACTAGTGCGTGTATTGTTGTTCATGTAAGCTGGCACTTCCAGGCACAGGAAAGCGTGTTCATCTTGTGGCTTATGTTTGCATCTGTGTTATGCAGACTGTTCAGCGATCATGAAGAGTTCAAACTTCAGGAACTCTTCAAGAAGGTGACAAAACTTTCGTCAGCCAATCATCCACTTTGAAGTTCTTTAGGAAACATGGGGTGCGTGATGTGATGATGCAGATGGGCCCCATACTTGAGATGATTGTAGAGGATATTTTTGTTGACCTGAAGTAGATGGTGAGTTCTTCCCTGGGAGGAGGAAGATGAAGGTGAAAGTTACCGGTTGATTCCTTTATTTAAACTTATACATTATTTTTATTCTTTTTTCCTTTTCTATAAATGGTGATTGTTTTTTCTTTTAATTTAGTTGATGAAGGTTCAAATATCTAAATTAGTTTAAATTCATTGGAATGTATATAAATAAACTTGATGTGGACAAAATGAATCTCATTATAGTGGTACTCCTCCAGTCGAATGAAACAAATCATATAATTAATCAAATCTTTGCATTATGCAGTAGATCATTCTTTTAGATAATAATGGATATTTTTTAATTATTCCATGTGGAAGATAATTTGAATCTAATCATAATCTTTTTCGAATATATCACAAGTAGTGTTTGTGTAAACAATCTGTTACCGTGACCTAAGGATGGGCAGCTTCGGCACCGAGACTCCGAGATCGTCGCGGTTGGGTTCGGGCGTGTCAAGGTGGTGATTCGCTGATGAAGCCCCGGTCGGCGGATGTGAAGAGGAAGAGACTCCGCCTCTCGAGATCGACGTCGGGATCTGTCCCTGCACAAAGGTTGGGTCGGATGGTACTCCGCCCGACCCCTCCGACGCTCAAGTTAGTTTTTTAGTGACGGTAGAAGCCAACCTTCCAAAACATAACAACTCAGTGGCTTATATAGGTCAGGCGCCTGACACGTTTCTGATTGCGTCTGAGAGCACCGTACGGATCTGATGTCGTGGTTCACCTCCTCACGGGCTGGGGAAGAGCAAATGAGGGTGACGTCTGTTAGTCAACCCCTGCCACGATCGATCGCAGGAGGGGTTGAGACGTCGCCCAACGCGAGCCATGTGGGCCGCGCCGGGTTGCTTTTATTACCCATAACACTGTCCCCCCCCCCGAAGAAAGCCCCTCCTGCGGAACCGGCTTTGGCGAATGAGCTGTCGCTTGGGAAAAGGTTGACCGAGCTGTCGCTCGAGGATAGAGCATTGAGATATCGGTCGGGAGTAGGGATTTCAAGTCATTGTTCGTGGTTGGGTTTACCGAGTTGCAGCTCGTAAAGGGAACATCGAGCAACCGCTCGGAATTAATACCTCGAGCCGCCGCTCATGAATGGAACATCGAGCAGCCGCTCAGGAAAAAACATCGTGCCGCCACTCGGGAGTGAACATCGAGCAGCCGCTCGGGAATGAACATCGAGCAGCCACTCGGGATTGAACATCGAGCAGCCGCTCGGGAATGAACGTCGGCCGAGAACATCGAGCGCTCGGATTGAACATCGAGCAGTCGCTCGGGAATGAACATCGAGCAGCCGCTCGGGAATGAACATCGAGCAACCGCTCGGGAATGAACATCGAGCAGCCGCTCGGGAGTTGAGGGCGGCGAAAATTCCCTCAGCCCTTGCGTCGTCTCAAAAAATCGGTCGCATGCACTCCGTCCCTGGACCCGAGGGGACGCTGGCGTGCCGCCCAAGTTACACGCTTGGGTGATCGCCACGTCACGTCTCCATTAATATTAAGTCATCGTTTAGACTGCCCGACGTGATGTGAGTGGAGCCTTTTGGCGGCGATACACTGTCGCCCACTTTGGGAGACGAAGGGGCGGAGCCTTTTGGCGGGATCTTCGTCTTTAAGTAGCGTGGGTCGCGATCCTTTACCATTCCTTACCAACCGAGTTTTTTGCTCCGGATCTCGCCGTTCCCCTCTTCTAAGTCATCCTCCTTGGCTCCGGCGCTCCTTGCCTCCTTCCAGTCGGCTTTTCACCAGGAGGTCAGTAAGATATGGCCTCCTCCTCCTCTTCTTCTTCCTCCTCTTCCACTTCTTCCTCCACCTCATCCTCTTTTCACTCCTCCGCGCGTGTCCCAGGTCGACTACCCTCCCCAACTCCCGACCGTTCTTCCGATGGGGAAGCGGCGCGTGCGCTCGAAGCCCTAATGTGGCCGCACGATTTAGACTCCTCCGTGAGCAGTTCCTCATTAGGGACCCTTCGGGAGCGCTACAGTATCCCAGAGGATTACGACCTCATAGCCCCCGATTCGTGGCAGTGAGCTTACGACCCATTTCCCCATGGCTTCGCACTAAACCTGGATGCCCTCGAAGCGGGCCTTCGCCTTCCCCTACACCCTGTCATCATTTCCTGCATTTCCCTGTGGTGAGTCTCACCGTCGCAAGTGACGCCAAACTCCTGGCGCTATCTGGTGGCATTTTTAGGGGAATGATACTATGCTAATATCACCCCGACCCAACACCTTCTTCTCTCTTGTTTTCATTTTTTCAAGGGGTCGGGGGGATATTTCCTAACAGCACGGGCAGGCTTTCGAGTGAGCGGGGCTCCCACAAACAATAAAGGGTGGAAGAGTCGATTCTTCTACATCCGCTGTGAAGAGGACTGGGGTTTCGGGGTTTGGTGGTCCGCAAGGGCCATCGATAATACAGCCCCGAAGCTGAGCGTCGAAGAGCGTCGTAATCTGGAGAGGTTGAGGGAAATTCTTCCCTCCTCTCAGGCCATCCGCAGTATGTCGGAACAATGGCTAGTCGAAGCGGGGCTCAGCCCGCTCTCTCGAGGTGGGTCTTTGTTGTTCATTGCTTATGTGTCTTTGATGCTCATCTGATCTTAACCGCCTTATTGCCCCCTGCAGAAATGGTGAACCTACGGACGCTTCGTGGCGGACGGACTTCGGCATCTTCATCCCCACGCTCGGTGCCGGTCCCAAAAAGAGGGGATAGACATTCTCTACTGGAGGTGGAGGACGGACGTCCGACGAAGAAGACCAAAGCCACGGGTGCAAAGGGGCCCGAAGCGTCGACGCCCCGACCCATGGATGCGGCCAATGAGCGGGCCGTCTTTGAAGGAGCGCCTCCGCCAACAAGTGAGGCCGGACCCAGCCGGGAGACGACCGGAAAGAATCTTCGCCCACCGACGGTGAGGGACTTGTGCCAACTTCCTGCGGGTAGGGAGGAGCCCTTCCTCGCACGGGTGATGGGCGAAATTCCCTTCGGAGAGGCGAGCGATCCCCTAGTCGCCCGGTGGGGTGGACAGTCCCGCGGGGACAAGGTGTGGACAGGAGGAAACTCGTCTGCCGCCTA
Organism: Musa beccarii; assembly: GCA_024322285.1. NCBI lineage: Eukaryota > Viridiplantae > Streptophyta > Magnoliopsida > Zingiberales > Musaceae > Musa > Musa beccarii. Next base: position 41,657,677 of record CM044400.1, on the reverse strand, counting down.
CCTCCAGGGGGCGCTTCATCCCGACATAGCTCGGGACTTGTATATGCTCCCCTCGGAGGCTCTCATTAACAAATCAACTAAGTCGCTGATGTGGGTATGTGTCATCCTTTTTACCCTTACCTAATTTCTCTATTAGCTCTTGTTCTAAATTTTGCCGTTTCTGCAGAATCTCCACTACACTACCGCTTTGGTGGACCGGGCGCGTGACGCTGGTCGGGTTATTGGCGGTCTTTGTGAGCGCAACTCCGAGTTGCGTCGCCAATTGGACGAGATTCGGGTCGGCTCCGGTCCTGAGGCGGTTGCGGCGGCGGAGAAATGGGTGACCGATCTGGAAGCGGAGGTGGCTCGCCTCAACACCGAGCTTGAGGCCGCGAAGTTGTCCACTACTAACTTGCAGAAGCTGCTACGAATGGAAAAGTTGGAGAACCGCTTCCGCAAGATGGAGGCCTCCGACCTAGCCGCGAAGCTGGCTTCGAAGGAGGCAAAAGCCAAGACTTCCTCGGAAGCCCTCGCCGAGGAACAACGCCTCCGACCGGAGAGGGAGCGGGAGGCGGTCGAACGTTACAAGAAGTCCGAGGGGTTTCTACTCGGTTTGGACCGGACGAGCCAAGTATCCTATGAATATGGATACAAGGTTACCTTGGCCTGCTTCCGAGCGTGCCCTCCGGGTTCCGCGATCGAGGAGAACCCCTTCACCTCTTGTCCTGAGGACCTGGAGGTGAATATGCCCGAGGAGGTCCCCTTCGATGATAGTCTAGAGGGGGCAAAATCCTAAGGGATTTTCTTGTTTTGTTTTTGTTGTGTATCTTCCCCTTTTTGAGGGTGAGTTTTGTATTTGACATTTCTATTTAACCAATGCTCGCCTTTCTGCCTTTGATTCCGTCGTGAAATTTTATACAAAATATTTCTTAAGGTTTTGGACATTCCATGTCCTCGGTGTATGCTGTCCCGACATCGTCGCGAGTTGGAACGTACCCGGTCGAATGACTTTGACGATACGGTAAGGTCCCTCCCACTTAGGGGCGAGCTTGCCTCTTGCACGGGTGGGATCACTTACCTCAGACTTGCGTAACACTAAGTCTCCCAACCCGAGGGGTTGAGGGCAGACTTTTTTGTTGTAGCTTCTGGCGACGCTTCGGTTGTAGGACAAAGTTTTTAGGTGAGCGTCGGCTCTGCATTCTTCGAGCAAGTCTAGCCCTGCTCAAATTCCGTCGGCCGACGTTGGTTCTTCAAAGGCTTCCACCGGGGAGTAAGGATGACCACCTCGGTTGGCAAAACCGCCTCCGTACCGAATGCCAGGCTGTAAGGAGATTCACCATAGGCGGTTTTAGGGGTGGTTCGCAGGGACCATAGGATGCTCGGTAATTCGTCGACCCAGCTCGATCGGGCCATCAGAGTCCTTTTCTTAAGCCTATCCAGGATCGATCAGTTGGTTACCTCGGCCAGGCTGTTGGTCTGAGGGTGGGCCACAGAACTAAGCCTCAACTGTATCCGGTAGGTCGCGCAGAATTCCTTGAACCGAGAGCTGGCAAACTGAGTCCCATTATCAGTGACGATAGTCCTAGGGAGGCCGAATCGGGTCACGATGTTCCTCCATATAAACCGCTCGACTTGACGCGCCGTGATCGTCGCCAGCGGCTCGGCTTCCACCCATTTGGTGAAGTAGTCGACTCCTACGATAATGTATTTCCGCTGCCCGGATGCCGGGGGAAAAGGTCCGAGGAGGTCCATCCCCCATTGCACAAAAGGCCAGGCGTAATCCAAAGGGGTGAGTGGGACTGCGGGGTGCTGTGAGGCTCGGGCGTAGTGCTGACACGCGTCACATTGCCGCACGTAGGCCCTGGCGTCCCGATGCAACGTGGGCCAATAATGGCCTTGACGCAATACCTTGAAGGCCAAGGCTCTGCCGCCTATATGCTCCCCGCAGATCCCGTCGTGGACCTCAGCGAGGACCGACTATGCCTCGTCGGGATCCAAACATCGTAACAGGGGGTGTGAGAATGATCTTCTGTAGAGCTGGTTGCCGATCTCGCAATACCATGCCTGGGTTCGGCGAAGGCATCGTGCTGCGAGGTTGTCGGCAGGAAGGACGCCTTCTCGCTTATACCTCAGCATCTCCTGTGTCCACGTGACCGGGGCTCCTGGTTCATCTACCACCACGGTGGCTACAGCCCGGTGCGAAAGCTCCTCGACCTCGGGGTGTTCCCCGAAGTCCGATCTCGAAGCTAACTTGGCGAGCGTGTCTGCCCGCTCGTTTTGGCACCTGGGAATTCTAGATAACGTGAAGCGGGAAAAACTAGCAGCCAGGGTTCTTACCTCCGTCAGATATTTGGACATGGTCGAATCCCGAGCTTGGTATTCTCCGCTGAGTTGCTCGGCGATGAGTTGTGAATCGGTAAGGACGTGCACAGCTCCTACCTGCATCTCAGCCGCCAGGCTGAGGCCTGCTACGAGTGCTTCATACTCCGCCTCATTGTTAGTGGCCTCAAAGCCGAAGCGGAAAGATCGCTCGAATGAGCGTCCATCGGGGGCCTCCAATATGAGTCCAGCTCCAGCGCCCTTCGAGCCAGACGACCCGTCAACCCGAAGGACCCAGTCTGCTTGCACCTGCTTCGGACCATGCGTTCTTGATTGGGTTAACTCCGAGATGAAGTCGGCTAGGGCCTGTGCCTTGATGGCAGTTCTGGGCTTGTACTGCAGATCGAATTCAGACAGCTCCACCGACCATTTGAGGAGGCGTCCCGCAACGTCAAATTTTGACAGAACCTGACGTAGTGGTTGGTCGGTCATCACCTCGATCGTATGGGCTTGGAAATAAGGGTGCAGCTTCCGGGCCGTAAGGACGAGCGCAAACGCCAGCTTCTCAATGGGGGGGTAGCGCTCCTCCGGTCCTCGTAGGACATGACTGACATAGTAAACGGGGACTTATTTTCCGGGAGCCTCTTTGATCAGCACAAAACTCACCGCGTATTGAGATGCCGCCAGGTAGATGTAGAGCTTCTCTTGGGCGGAGACCGAGGTGAGGCGAGGTAGGGCGGATAAGTGCCGTTTCAGATGCGCGAAGGCTTCCTCACACTCTGCTGTCCACCGAAAGTTCTTCGGGTTTTTCAAGACTCGGAAGAAGGGAAGACACCTATCTCCCGATCGGGATAAAAACCGAGACAGGACTGCAAGCCTTCCGTTGAGGCACTGAAGCTCCTTGACTGTTCGGGGGGCTTGCATGTTGATGATCGCTTGGACCTTCTCCGGATTAGCGTCGATTCCCCTTTCATGTATAATGAACCTGAGGAATCTGCCTGTAGTTACACCAAAAACACACTTGGCCGGATTAAGATGCATCCCGTACCTCCTTAGCGTGGCAAAAGTCTCGACCAGGTCGGCGAGGTGGGCCGATCCCGTCCGGCTTTTTACGATCATGTCGTCGACATAGACTTTCATGTTTCGCCTTATCTGATGGGCGAATATCTTGCTTATAGTCCTTTGATATGTGGCTCCGGCATTCTTCAATCTGAACGGCATGACCTTATAAAAATAGGCTCCCCGGTTGGTGAGGAAGGCCGTGTGCTCCTGATCCTCGGGTGCCATCCGGATCTGGTTGTAGCCGGAGAAGTCATCCATGAATGAAAAGCGGACATGCCCAGCAGTTGAGTCAACCAATTGGTCGATCCTTGGCAGGGGGTAGAAATCTTTCGGGCAAGCACGATTAAGATCGGTGTAGTCAACACACATCCTCCAGCTTCCATTAGGCTTTTTTACGAGGACTACATTAGACAGCCACCGCGGGTATTTGACCTCCTCGATGAAGTCGGCTGCCAAGAGTCGCTCAACTTCTTCTCGCACGGCTTGCTGCCGCTCGGGGGGCCTGAGCCGCGGTCTCTGTTTTACCGGGCGTGCAGTCGGGGAAATGCACAAGCGCTGTTGAGATACCTTCGGATCGACTCCCGGGATGTCGGCAAGGGTCCAAGCAAAGATGTCAGCATTTTCTTGGAGAAGGCTAATGAGCTGAGCTTGCTCCTGCGCGTCCAGTTCCGAACCAACCCCGACCGTCCGGTCGGGACGGCACTCATGCAGAGGAACGTCGACCACGGGTCTCGTCGGTTCGGGGTGCTGAGCAGGACGCTTGGATTCACGCGGATCGTCGAGGGGCTGCTCCGGCCTCCCTCTTTTGCACAGGGAGACCGCCGTCAGGTAACACTGCCTGGATTCCCGAGGGTTTCCCCGGACTTCCCCGACCCCAGCACGGGTCGGGAATTTCAGAGTCCGATGATAGGTGGAGATGACTGCCCTTATTTTGTTGAGGGTAGGTCGTCCTAGGATGGCATTGTATGCCGTGGGGAGATCGACCACCATGAAGGTTGCCAACACCGTCTTCATCTTTGGTGAGTCCCCGAGGGTTAAGGGTAGGGTGACCGCACCCAGTGGTGAGATTGAGTTACCGGTGAACCCTGTGAGCGCTGAATGTAAGGGTTTCATGGCGTCCTTCGACAGTCCAAGCTTTTGAAAGGCGTCGAGGTAAAGTATATCGGCTGAGCTGCCTGTGTCAACCATAATCCTTCTTACTTATGCGTTGGCGATTCTGGCTGATATTACCAGGGCATCGTCATACTCAGGTCGACCCGAATCCTCCGTTGGAAATGTTATTTCGGGCTCGGACTTGGGTTCATGCTCCTCGGTCGCGATGGCACAGGCGTATGCCTTCCGCCCTGAGGTGCTATTTCCTCCAGAGGCTGGTCCCCTAGTGATTACGTCGATGTGTCGCTCGATGGGACCTTCAGGATGCGGGGAGGGCTCCCGCTCTCGTCGGAGGTAGCGGCCCAAATGGCCTCTACGTATCAACTCCTCGATCTGCCACTTTAATTCGTGGCACTCCTCCGTATCATGCCCATTCTACCGATGGAAGCGGCAGTAGCGGGTCCGGTCCGCCAGCTCTCGCGGGCTTGTCATCGGATGGGGAGGCCTGAGCATCCCCTTCTCCTTTATCTGGAGGAATATTTGCGTCCAAGACGCATTCAAGGAAGAAGGCGGAAGCCCTGACATGGAGAGGTCGGGTCGATCTAACTTGCGCCTTGGTTGCACGGACTGCTGCCTGGAAGTCCCCATTCCTGTACGAGAAAATTCCAGTCGTCCTCTTTGGCGTTCTTCTCTTCTCCCCGACATCCAGGCCTCGACCGAGACGTATTGGTTTACCCGTTGGAGCATCTCCGCGACCGAGGTAGGTGATCGCTCGACAAGAGACCAGCAAAACCTCGAGGGGCGTAACCCTATCATGAATGCCTGCATCAACAGTGAAGGGTGAGCGTCAGATAACCCCCGAATCTCCGTAGTGAATCGACGCACAAAGTGGGCGAGGGGTTCGTCCTCCTTTTGGTTCAAACCCAGGAGGAGGGCGATGGATGGATTCGGGCGGGTAAACGCAAGGAAGTGGAGCTCAAAATCTTTTGCGAGCTGTTCGAAGGAAGTGATTGTCCCAACTTTCAAAGCGCTGTACCAGGCACGAGCTGGTCCTCTTAGCGTGGTGGGGAACGCTCGGCACATCAAAGCGTCGGAGGTTCCGTACAGGGCCATCTGAGCCCGAAAGGCGGCGACGTGATCAGCCGGATCGCTGGAACCGTCATAGGGATCAATGGAGGGGAGGCGAAAGTTCGGGGGCACAGGGTGATCCCGTATGTCGCTTACGAACGGGGACCCCCAATGGACCTCCTCCCTTTGTTCCTCCTTCGACTTACGGATGTCCATTTGCACTTTGTCCAGCCGCTGGAAAACAGAATGGAGCTAGGCTTGGAATAAGTCCGTCGAGTCCGAGGACACTGCCTCGGGCTCTGGTGGGATACCCGGGTTCGCCTGGACCTGGACCCCGTCCGAAACCGGGTGCAACGTGGGTGAGGCTGGTACCGTGGGGGGTGCATTACGGGCCTGAAGGGGAGGCTCGGGCCTTTGACTCACCGGTGCATCCGTCGCCCGAGGGAGGTGGGGGACAACGGTTTGCACCATCTCCGCTAGAGCTCGAACCTGGTGGGTGAGGTCCCGAAAGGCTTCCGCCGTGACAGGGAAAGAAGTGGAGGGGACACTCTCGGGCGGGAGGATTCCGGGATCGTTAAACAAGCGCCAGTAGTGTTCCGACATCGAGATGGGGTCATCCGTCCTTGGTCGGGAGAGGAGGGAAGCCTCCACCGAGGCTCCCTCTGGATGGAGCTCCTCGCCCAGGCGCTCGCCCGGGTTGATCAGGTGATCCCTCGACATTGGTCCTCCTTCTAGCGCCAATCTGTTTGTGTAAACAATCTGTTACCGTGACCTAGGGATGGGCAGCTTCGGCACCGAGACTCCGAGGTCATCGCGATTGGGTTCGGGCGTGTCAAGGTGGTGGTTCGCTGATGAAGCCCCGATTGACAGATGTGAAGAGGAAGAGACTCTGCCTCTCGAGATCGTCGTCGGGATCTGTTCCTGCACAAAGGTTGGGTCGGATGGTACTCTGCCCGACCCCTCTGACGCTCAAGTTAGTTTTTTAGTGGCGATAGAAGCCAACCTTTCAAAACATAACAACTCAGTGGCTTATATAGGTCAGGCGCCTGACACGTTTCTGATTGTGTTTAAGAGCACCGTGCACGGATCGATCGATGGTTCGGTTCCTCCTGGGGCTAGGGAAGAAGAGCAAATGGAGGGTGACGTCTGTTAGTCAACCCCTGCCACGGTCGACCGCAGGAGGGGTCGAGATGTCACCCTAACGCGAGCCACGTGGGCCGCACCGGGTTGCTTTTATTACCCATAACAAGTAGATATGAAATGAGGGCGTTGTGCTTGATAAGTTAATTCTTCATGCTTAAGTTGACAAATGAATTCAGTTGATTCAGTTTAATGTTAGATTAAAAAAAAAAGGTCAAATCAAATGCCTAGAGACAATAAACTTAGAGAGATCATGTTAGAACATAATTTATTAAGATCAAAGCCAAGCTTGCCGACAACAAAATCCTAAATGTTACCAATTGGTGGTTCAAGCGCAAACAAAAACCTAAATGATACCGACCCTTAGCCCTTGCTTACCCTGTCTCACATAACAATGACAAAGTGGGTTTGGTGTCCTCCCATTGATATGAGCTTTAGTCTAATTAACTCATACAAAGGTTAGAACATGTGGGACAAGTCCCAATGCATGCTTGTTGAATAGAGTCATTAGATTCTGATCACAGGATCTTCTTTTATGCTTTCTTAGTCCTTTTTAGATGCTGCTGTTGTCCCCACTTCTGATCTATTAATAATTGGAGTTGGTCAAGTCATCCCCCCCTCCCATGCCTGCCCTAATGGTAGGAGGAGGTAGAGTTCTTGACCAAGAGAGTCCCAGTGATTCATTGCTGATGAGATAAATACTAAGGAATCTATGGTGATTTCAAACATGAACCGATATAATTCATGCAAATATATATATATATATATATATTCTTAATATATAAATATTCTTAATTGTAAATTGATTGTGATTATTTTATTATGCGTCACGCATTAATCAATCGTTTTAGAAGATTTTACTTGTATTATTTATTTATAATGTCAAACTCGATGATGGATCTCAAGGCGCATGGTCCGACATCTCTTTTAAGTTTAAGTTGAATTCCGACATCTCTTTTAAGTTTAAGTTGAATTCCGATATTACTTGAATTACTTGAATTCCGACATCTTTTTTAAGTTTAAATTGACCTTTTTAGATCTATAACTCATGACTCAAGTAAATTAATAATATGTTCAACGTAGAGATAGTACGAGTGATCAGAAAAATATCGATATAGAATATAATGATCGACTCGTATTTCAAATATTTCGAAGATTTTATCCATTAACCATGATGTTATGGTTGAAGATTGTGATTCTTAAGATCACAACCCAAATTATCCAAGTATTTTACCACTATAATGCTTTGATATGAAGCTTAATGCATGCATTATGTAAGCTCAATTCTTAATCTACCGAGCTACGCCACCATCAATCCTCGTTTCTGCTGTGGGCGAAGCACAAGTCCTCAACTTGCGTGCCGTATCCGACACCTGTACAGATGTACTTTGTCTCCTTCGACGTATCATTTTTTATTTGTCCGTACGTGTCTCGTCGATGTCACTGATAACTTCTTCTAACGGGACGGTAAATGTTTCCTTGTTCAAACTGTGCGTTTCTTATTGTGTGTGAGAACAGAAGAAGGGAAATAATAATTTTATTGAAATTTAGTGACAGAGCACAAATAAGAAATTAAAAAAAGGAGATAAGATATCATGCTTTTCTTTTTTTTTTTTTTGAAGAAAAGATTGACGACTAATCGATTTTGTCTAGTAAGAAAATTTAGATATTAGACATCTAATATTTAATTTAGTCTTGAATTACATTTTTTGGTTCCAATATGTCTCAAATAAATTTGTATGCCATATTATTATTATTATTATTATTATTATTATTATTTGATAATCTTTCTATATTTTTTTAGAAAACACACGGGTGATATAATCAGTAAGAGAGCAAAACATGATAAACAATCGAGCCATATGAATATCGATCCAAAAGAATGACTTTTTGTTCAAAAATATTTCATAAAATATTCTCTATTATAAAAAATTAGTTTTTGATATGACAATCAAGATTAATTATTTTTTTTATAAAATTTACTTTATTCTCGTCGAGACTAACTTGATCGTAGAACAGATCAACCTTCGTATAAGATAAATATGGAATACATATATATACATTCTAGTCATCGATCTTTCTTACGCATGTGGATTCATGTTAAAAAAATATCAGACCAATTTGGAAGTCACCAATTTATCTCTATCACGCATATAAATAATACCTCACTTCTTAGAGATATAATTTTTTTCTTCTATTTTTTAAAATATTAAAATTTATTTTAAAAAAAATTAAGGTTCTATTCAGTAATACAGTAAACATGCCAGAACAGATCCAAATAGAGGATTCATCGATAACATGACATTATTGTCATTGTCATTATCGATACCACGTGTCGGTGCGTGCATGCCATCCCATATAATTCCCCCATTTTATATAACCATATTTACTGGTTTTGTAGCGTTCAGACTAAGAAAACGATGGGAAGGGTGATGGACGGCAACAAGCAAGCGCGTGAGCGAGAACACACAACATTCACCTCTGACGTATTGAATTCATCAAGAAGGATCAGCAGATGGGGGCCATCATCATATCACCCCTGCTGATCATCTGCTTCTTCCCATGTTTTGGCCCCCCCGTCATGAGACGGGGTTCGAGATTAGGGTAAACCCTGTGCCCCACGGATGCAGCTTTAGCGAGTGGCCACTATTAATGACGCCGTTGACTGTCATGCAACACTTCATCATCACATTCAGTGCTCCCACGATAGGAAGACCGCAGCATTTCTTTTTATTCTCAGCGTGGAAGAACAGGAGGCGGCCTTGTCATGATCCATTCCCGGTCTTGATCGGCTCCATCCTTGACCCACAATTCACGCCTCCCCTCGTCACCCTCTCCTGCTCGCCCTCCCTCTCCATACATATATCTGGCAAGGAAGACCCGGTGCTTCTGCTTCTGCCGGCGACCAGAACGGCGACCTCTTCCATGCGCCATTGATGACGCATAAAGCTCGCCATCAACTCCCGTCGCTGGGTTATGCCTTCTTCGGCTGCTCCATGATGAACCACTCGTCCCATCAAACCCATGCTGTGTTTCTCTTCCTTGCGCTTTCGTCGCTGTGTGTCCCTACAAGCGCTGCTGGGTGCAACCGGACCTGCGGCTCCGGCCCTGCCGTCCCCTACCCCTTCGGCTTCTCCGCCGGGTGTCCGATTCGTCTTACCTGCAACCGCGACGGCGCGAGACTCCTCGGCGAGTTTCGCGTCCGGAACATCACACCCGACGCCGTCCACTTGGACGTGCCGCCGGTCTGCAACCGCTTCATCGGCGGCGCCACCGGGCTCTTCGGCGCCAACTACGCCATGACGGCGAGCAACGCGCTTTTCCTTCGCAACTGCACGTCCAAAACCGGATCCGAGTGTAGCATCTCCACCGATATCATCGCCAAGCGGATGAATCTGGCCAGCTGCGGGCCGAAGGACGACGACATCAGCTGCTACTCCAGCGGGAGGACGGACGGGTTCCTATCCGACGTCAACTTCACGGCAGCCGCCAAAAACTGCCGGCTCCTGTACACCTCGGTGAGGTACGGCGAGGACGCCTCCTCCGACCAACCGTCGCTCGTATTCGGGTCCGCGGAGATCGGGTGGTGGCTCAACGGGGAGTGCCGGTGCGCCGCCAACGCCACCTGCAAGCGCGTGGACGTGCCGGTCGTCCCCCGGAGTAGCTCCAATAAAGGGTTCAGGTGCAGCTGCCACGAGGGGTTCATCGGCGACGGCTTCGCCGAGGGCGAGCGTTGCCGGAGAGGTTAGTCCCGTGCCCTCCTCAGCCATTACCCGGTTCGCCATGCTCGTCTTCTCATCGAAGAGAAGTTCTCGTGCTAGATTAGACGACCCAACATGATCTCATTAGGTAGACGGATTTGCTTGATGCTCAAATCCAACTCCAGTTGGTGGCGGTCGATGAAACCCGTCATCGTAGCTTTCGGAAGATGGTCCCCAAGAAGGTTGCCGTTGCCGGAGTCTTCCACTATCCCCGATGATTAGGTGGCTGGATTGGTTTTTGTTGCTTGTGATCATTAAGTTCCAAGAAGACGACAACTTTCGGTGATAGGATAGGGGCCTCCAATAGTGGGTCGTGACGGAGACACGGAGAGAAGCGACACTAATAGGAGTAGTACCGCCTGATGTAACCATAAGATGTCAACCATGCTACATGCGCATAGAACACACAAATGCAATTGGAGATCTGAAATCATGAGATCCAAGAAAAAGCTTAGCTGGCTTCAGGTTTGGTGGTCCGTCCCATCGTGCCAATTCAGCGGGTTAATAACGAGGGATGTATGATTTATATAGTTCATAGGACGATGATGGATGGAGCCTTCCCATCCATGGCCCAATAATTCATGGCACAAATCGACGATAAGCATTTGTCGAATCGAAAAGTTAAGTCTTTATGATACGGATGATCAGCAAGTATTCTTGAAATCATGAGCTAATCAAAGATTGTCTTGTTATCTTTAGTGTTTTGATTTTTATATTCTTAAAAATTATATTGAGATTTTTGTAAAGATAATTTTATGAAATTAAATATTTTATTTTCGTAAGCACGGAGATATCTCATTGTAATTTTAAGGATAGCAAATTACATGGTAATTATAATTAGCCGGAGTCATAGAAAGTAATACTAGTTTTGAATTAAGATCTCATGATTTCAGTCTTAAATCCCTACCGCCCATCTTGCATCCAACGGTTAAAAGATCCTCTAGATTGAATCATTCTTTTTTGACTCTTGGGCAGATGCTGCATCGATAAGCTCCATTCCCGGTCGCAAAGCTGGTGCTATTGTTGGAGGTAAGAGCTTTCTTTTATCAGTGCTTCGTAGGGATCATAATAGAATTTTTAGCAATGACAAATGCATGGTCCAAATGCCCAAATTAGCAAGGATCAACTACCACGAAATTTTAGCTGTGCAGGATGATATCACACACACTATACTAAGAGCAGGCAGTATCATGGATCATAACAAAATGAACATAGAGTATTAATTTGAATGAAATTAAATAAGGAAAAGGCAAAATCTTTTGGAGGTTGGAAAGCATGAAATCATGGCTAAGATGGAAAACACAATTAAAGTATGAGTGCATATAAAGCTAGTTCAGTGTGGCTTGCAGTGTCAGTGGCAGCGTTCGCCCACAACTCATGCTGTGTGTGCTCTCTGGCTCTGCTCTCGCATCGCAGGGGCCGTCGCTGGAGCCGCTCTTGCTCTTGGCTTGGCACTGCTCTGCTACGTCGTCCGACGCCAGGGCATCGTCTCCGAAGTGGAGGAGGAATCCGGCACCCGACGCCTGCTCTACGAAACATGCTGCACCGTCGCCGTCTACTCCCACAAGGACGTCGAACGTGCCACCGGCAACTTCTCCGATGCTTACAAGCTCGGTGCCGGCGCCTACGCCACCGTGTACATGGGACGGTTCTCCAACACCGGCCTCGTCGCCATCAAGAGGCTCAAACACCCCGACACCGACAACATCGAACATGTTATCAACGAGATCAAGCTCGTCTCCTCCGTCAGCCACCCCAACCTCGTCCACCTCTTGGGCTGCTGCATCGACAGCGGCGAGCACATCCTGGTCTACGAGTTCATGCCCAACGGCACCCTGTCGCAGCACCTCCACCGCGAGCGGGGCAACGGCCTGTCGTGGTCCGCCCGGGTCTCCATCGCCACCGAGACCGCCAGGGCCATCGCGTACCTCCACACCGCCGTGCACCCGCCCATCTACCACCGGGACATCAAGTCCAGCAACATCCTGTTGGACTACGACCTTCGGCCCAAGCTGGCAGACTTCGGACTCTCGAGGGTCGGCATGGTGGAGTCGTCCCACATCTCCACCGCGCCGCAGGGGACGCCGGGCTACGTCGACCCGCAGTACCACCAGAACTTCCACCTCTCGGACAAGAGCGACGTGTACAGCTACGGGGTGGTGCTGGTGGAGATGATCACGGCGATGAAGGTGGTGGACTTCCGTCGAGCAGCGAGCGAGGTGAACCTGGCGTCGCTCGCGGCCGAGAAGATCGGGAAGGGGCTGGTGGAGGACATCGTAGACCCGATTATCAAAGAGAATTGGAGCGGTCAGACCAGGGCTTCGGTGCAGAAGGTGGCGGAGCTCGCTTTCCGGTGCCTGGCGTTCCACAGGGACGCGAGGCCGTCGATGGCGGAGGTCGCAGAAGAGCTGGAAAAGATCATGATGGAGGAGTGCAGCCCAGCTCAACCTGAAGGATCGGAGGAGCAACATGATGAGCCACAGAGTAGGAGGTCGGCGGCGGAGAGCGTAGTGGTGGAGAAACCCCAGGCGGTGTCCCCAATTTCGGTGCAGGATCAATGGGCCAGTGAGCGTAGCTGTTCTCCTTGTTCCTCCTCCTCTGTTGCCTCCTCGAGAAATCTTAATCGTGGAATCTAATGTGCAGTAGAATTCCTTTGTAGGCTAAAAGCTGTTGATACCTTGCATCGAGTACAACCATGTTTTCCTTACCATTCTTGTAACTGAAGTGGTTGCCGAAATGGTATGTCGATTACGCATCCTTCAAAAGGTGGCTCTTTTGAGTGAGGTGAGCTTCACCAAGGAGCCGAGCGGCGACGCACCCACCTCGATCTCGAAGGAGTCGTAGCGCAGGAAGAGCTCCACCACCAGCAATCGCGCCACCGTCACCACGAAGTCCTTCCCGGCGCACTGCTTGTTCTCCGCGGTCGGCCCCTCCGTCTCCGGCCCGTTAGACCACAGCACGTGACGCAGCAGCGCCTCCCCCTCGGCTCCCACGAATCGGTCCGCCACGAACTCCTCCGCACGCTCGAACACCCGTGCGTCCCTCGTCGCGAACGGCTGGTACCCGAACAGCACCTCCCCAGCACGCACCTCGAACCGGCCGTCGTGGCTCGCCACCATCATGTCCCGCTTCGCTCGTCCGTACTGCAGAGGCATCGGGGGTTCCACCCGCAGCGCCTCGTACACCACCGACCGAGTCAGCGGCATCGCCGCCTCCACCGCCCGCACCGTCACCTCCCCGGTGCCCGTCCCCCGCACCGCCGACCGGACCTCCTCCGCGATCCGACCGTGGAGTCGCGCCCCGGCCCGGCCGATCCACTTGATCAGGCTCGGGAACAGGACCTTCATGCCGCTGAAGGCGTTGAAGCAGGTGGCGAACAGGACGTTGTGGAGCGCCTCCTCCCTCGAGACCCCGAACCGCTTCGCCTCGTCCAGGAACGGCCCAGCTGACTCGCGAAAGAAGTCGGTGAGCCGGTCGTAGTCGGCCCGGACCAGCGCCGGCGGGAGGCGGAAGGAGTGGAGGAGGAAGTCCTCGAGGTAGGGCGGGAGACCGAGCTTGAGCAGAGGCCCAAGCTGGAACAGAACCCACTTGTTGATCAACCCGGGGCCGTCTAGGTCCAGCCTTGAGCCAGCCGGATCTGTTCCGAAGAAGCACCGCACCAGGAAGTCGAATGCCGCTCGGTCATTGGCGGCGCTGAAGTCCGCCTTCCCCTCCCTCGCGATCTCCGTCTCCATCGCCTCGAACAGAGACCCAAAGCTTCGGCGGAACTCGGCGACGACGGCGTGGCGGCGGGAGCCGAGGAGGAAGAAGAGTAGGCGCTTGAGCTGGGCGTGGTTGGGCTCGGCGGGGTCGAGGTAGGGAAGGACGCGGAAGCCGCCGGTGAGCTCGGTGGAAGGCATGAAGGTCCCGGTGAAGAGGTCGCGCTTCTCGACGAGGGAGGTGTCGAAGAGGACGGGGAAGCTGGCGGCGTCGAGGAGGGCGACAACACGGGGGTCCGGCGCCACGAAGGGGCCCGGGGGCACGTTGACTCGGAACACGGTGGAGCCGTAGCGGCGGATGCGGGACCTGAAAAACTGGTCGCGGCCCTCGAAGTAGAAGTAGGCGAGCCGGTCGCAAAGCGGGCCGAGGAAGGGGAGGCCGTAATCGCCGGGAATCTTCCGCAGCGGAAGATCAGCGGAGGCGGAGGATGAGGCCCCGATCGATGCAGGACGCCGGTGGGCGCCGCTGCGGGATCGACTCGGGGAAATTGGTGTTCCAGATGAAAGGATTGATGAAGCAGAAGACGCCATCGTCTCGGTACCCGTCTTCGAAGGAGAAGCGGTCGCCGTTGTTGTCGCCAGTCTAAATAATAATAATAATAGTTATTTTATAATATATTTTAAAAATATTTAGCTATATTAGATTAAATAGTTTGACAGTTTTGAAGCCACTTTCTGAGACTGAAATATCTTGATTGTATAGCGATCTCCGTCTCCCTGTAAGATTGCTTGAGGCATAAGAAAACATATCTTGATTGTTCCATGTGTGGACTTGGAGCTACTCCTACCACACAATTTACCCATAGAATACTAGTTTTACTACACTGTTTGATGCTTAGCTTCTTCAGCTTCTTACAAAGGAACACAGAATCAGCACCTTTTCAGTTCATTCTTCAACAAACATCACCTGCAATTGAGCTTGATGTGGCGAATTTTTAATCTCTGATTTTGATTGGCTGAGTTTGAGAGAGAGCCGCATTCAACAAGATTTCTTAGTCAACTGACAGACTCTTACAAGAAATGAAGATCTACTGCAGGAAGCACAATACATTGCCTGTAGCTGGAATCACTATTATGCACTATCAATCACCATAATTTCAGAAGACAAATCATTCTGACAAACCAAAGGTGACTGAGGGTAACAAGAAAACGACACCCAATTTGAATCACATCTTCGGTATCAGAGGATGCACATACCTGAAAATGAGTTAGAACTGTGCTTGGCGTATGTCAGTTTATGAGGGTTTAACTAGTTAGCCTTACAAGAGGTTTCACCTTGCGCTGGTGGCCGATACTGTTTACAAGATCTTTTCTGGTACAGACAGGAAACATATTTACTCTGGTCATATTTAGACGTCTCAACACATAGGGGAAACTAAGCTGATCCCTTGATGTGAAACGAACCACCTCGTTGAACCAGAGACACATGAAAAGATTCGTCGACACGGTATGCTCCCTCACTATCACAGATGCCTCAGCTAGAGCTGCAAAACAACACAAGCATCAGCTCCGACAACTTACTCCCTGATACAAAGTGATTGTTAGTTTCAAAATGATATGTGGCTTATTCACATGCATTCCTCAGCCAATAAAGGAACTCATGAGTTTTTGCAATTATGTTGTCAGGTTAATGACAGGAACTTCTTTTTTTACTATTACTTGTTCAATTTTGCTCTGCACAAGTTTTTTGTTCAGTTAGATCCCTAGACATTGGACTGTTGCATACCATTTGTCACTCTGCTGTTACACTAGTTCAAGGTGCACCACCAAATGACTGGATTAGAGTACCTCAATTAGTGTTGTCATAACTAGTAACCTGCCTTTGACATATCACATCAGTCCCTTGTTCCTCTTCTTTATCTGATCTTCTTTTTCCTCCTCATCACTCCTTTGATCTCCTTTCTTCTCATACATAAAGGGTCCCCATAATTGATGAAAATAAGTGGGCCTACTCTCCCCTGCCGCTCTTTGCAACTGGAAGGAACATGTTAGTCCCAGGGATAGACAGGAGAGGAGAGAGGGCTGCAGCCCTTCTCTTATCCTACTTTCACCATCAAAGAGGAGGCTGAAGCCTCTATCTTCTCTCCTGTTGCTGGTGTTGACTGAGTAGTACTGGTGGCACAGCCTCTAGCTGGAGGTGGTTTGGATCCCTTCAATTTTCTTCTTTCCTTGATTCTTTTTCTCCCTTTTAAGGGACTGTGATTCCTAGGTTGGTGATGATGAGTGGGGATTTAGACAGTTGGCGTGGCTGGAAGGAGGAGTTGGCATTGGAGAGGGAAAGGCTTGAGCACCAAGGCAGTAACCGGTTAGTGATGAAGAGGATGAGGGGGAGGCATTGTTGATGATGGCAATGGAGAGAAGAAAAGAAGATGGAAGGAAAGATTAAATTTTACATAGGATTAAGGAAACAGCAGGCTGCATCATAACAAATAATATTTAGCAGCAACTAACAGCAGCACTTGTCATGCATGCAATACCAACAAAGGAGGGAACAATCTTGTCCAATGGCCAAATCTATAGGGATGTAAATGAACAAAAACTTGTCAAAGAACGAAACTAAATATCAGTAAATGGTATGGGAATCACTATTGTCATCAACTTTTAAGTTCACAGGAAAATCAAACGCTACCATGAATCTTTCAATTGTTATGTAGTTCCTTCTTTGATAAAATTTCTAATCTAGTTTGCACAATAATGCAGCACAAAACCAAATCCTAAAGTGGTTAGCAGCATATGTGATTTAATCATAAGCAGCATATCTTATCACAACCTATGCTGCTTATGACGGCATATATGAACAAGCAAAACATGTAGATGATTAATTTGCCCTCTATGAAAATTGCAATGTGTATCTACCAAATAAGTAAGATCATGAGCAAACCTTTCTTTCCATTGAACCTCTTGTCATCAGGAATAGCATCCATCCGATACTGATTTAATTGCATCTCCACTTCTTCTGGTGTAGCTTTGTGTTTCTTAACAACAGCTTTTGCTTCATCATATAGGCTACTTCGTGCTCCATGTTCAGAAATAGCAAGTACAGAATTAGCACGCCAAAGTAGAGCTTCAATCACACCGATTGGATCTCTTCGAAACTGAGATTTTGAGTCCACCCAAATTGAAAACCTTGCTTCAGGAAAAAGGCGATGGCTCAACATCTGAAGAGGAAAACATATCATGTAAAATGATAAAATTGCTGACAGTTGAATCCTAGCAAGTGATAATTGAATCTGAAGACAAAATACATCTGACCCACAAAATTGTAACAGTAAATGCAATAAATTGTTGAACAAACTGAAGTGATGCTGCAATATATAGCCAGATATGATGATGGAAAACTTTACACCATTGTTTCAAGGAAAAAAAAGAATAGTGTCAACTTAAAATTAAAGCAATGAGTATGAGAAAGATTGATAACTCAATTGATCATCTTATCAATAAATAAGTTTCTATACTATATGTTATAATAATGAAACTTGAAAGAAAAATAGATTTATGCTTGACTGAAAGACCGCATAAACTTCCTCAAAGCATTCTTGAAAAAAATCAGATAACATATTAGCAGTAGGACGTAAGACAGAAGGTCAAGTTTTCAAATCTCGACCATGCTACTCGGTATGGACCCGTATTTACTAGTTTGATCATGTACCATAGTACCATACCAGTCCGCTAAGTTATGAAACCAGTACCGGACCAAGATTTAATTCCTTGAAAAAGTTAAAATCGATCGGGCATGATGATGATCATTAGAGCTTCCTGACTGATTTTTTTTGGAGGATATTAAAATGAGATGTAATGTCAAACTTGCATAAATAACAAAAATTTGTTACTTAGGGGAGAGTTTAAGACCATAAAATTCCAGGAATTAAGTCAAGTTTTCATTTGAGAGTGAACACTAAAATCTCAGTTTCAGAATCAACTCATATCATAATATGTTTGCTGAAATTCTAATTTGTTTCTAAAAGGAAAAATCTTATAATCAGACAATAATTGATAGAATGACAGAAAGATAATGAAAACAAAACCAAACAACTGAAATAAGGAATTTACAAACAGAGCATAGATATCAAATTAATTTTACAAACTCGACAACTTTACCTTGGGTATTTTCCCATTCAACCGCTGATCTGAGAAAGGAAGATCCTTCACAACCACAACATGCCATTTATCGATCATGTGGTCCTCACCAATTACCTTTCCTACCTTCTCCTGAGTTGACTGAGTGATTTCATCCCAGAATGCCACGTAGCATACCTGCATCATAATCATAGCTATTTATGGAATTGAGCAGAGAATTCCTGTAGAGTCTACAAGCACACTTATAACTGGAACCTTTTCAAGTGATGCCTCTGTCATTCCAATAGGTTGGTACAGATCATCCCCACCTCCAAATGCACATGTAGAGACAACTACTTTGCAAGTTCGCATGTAACTTCTGTCATCATCAGAAATTTTAAATCCTCCATTTTCACTGTAAAAGCCGCAATGCACCACAGCAGTTTCATTTGCCTGATGTGAGACATATGTGCACAAAATAAACATGATAGAATTTATTTAACCTGGGAGAAGAACATAATCAAAATACATTGCACAGTTATTAATATATTCATATTATATTTTAGGTACCAAATAATAGCTCAATAATACTTTCACAAAAAAAGAAACCGAAAGGGAAATTTATAGATGAATACTGTGCAGAACAGAACCCTCTACAAACACATTTTTGGCACTTAATATTATCCAAGAGCAGAGCAGGACCTTGAAGCTTTCTTCTCTTTCGTGAAGAGTTTGGTATCCGGTGAACAAATTAAATCTTGCAGCTTCTTCGTTCTGAGTAAATGTGTAATGTTCTCCGGAATGCTGGTCACTAGAATCTGATCTGTATAACACTCTCTTGGCAGGGAAATTGGATTCTGCGGATGCTGGAAACTCTAAATTCTCTAATTTTTCAGGACTAAGGATCTTAAGGCAGTCTGTCAAATCAAGAGAAACAGTTGATCAATAAAAGATACTGCCTTATATTTTACTGTTTTCTAATAATAAACACCATTTCCACCCACAATTTCAGAAATCAAACCCAATTATTAGCATGATAAAACATATTCCTTTGGTAAGGGATTTATGATTTGTTTCTACAGAATCATGTTTTCATTCATTAGTTCATTCATTGTGCACAATTCCAGTATTTCCACGATCCAATTATATGTCAAAGAGGGATAAAGTTACTACTTTTCCACATTGAGGAACAATTAGTCGTCGATTGACATGAAAGCAATAAATTTGAGGCTCATTGCAAGACCAAATTTTTAAAAGCTGTCTTCCAGAACCGAAAAACTATCTCATTGCAAGAGTTTCCTCCCCTATTTCGAGTGATTATGACAGAAAAACCAAATATAACCTAAGTATATCATATATGAAAGAAGAAATCGAGGCATCTTACGCTCCCTAACGCCATGGACGACTCTGGTGGTGGGATCGAGCCGGTTCAGGTTCTTCAGCGATTCCACCTTCGCGGAAGCAGCCAGATCGTCTCCGACCTCGTCAGGAAGCTTCCGCCCCAACCGCGAGCTCTCGAGGAGGAGCAGGGCGACCGCCGGTAGGAACAGAAGTACAGGCCACCACCGCATCGCGGCCCTCACTGCCCACCGGAGGAGCTCGCGCCGTCCCCGAAACCCCGGCTTCTTGCGCTTCGGGCGCACGCGGACCCGCATCCTCCCGATGACCTCGTCGTCGTCGGAGACGGAGATGGAGATGGTGTTCAACATTGAGGACGAGGACATCGGCGCGAGAGAGAGAGAGAGATCGGACACGAATCCCTTCTTCTTTTCTTCGCTGCGCTTAGAGAGAGGAGGAAGAAGCTCCGATGCGCAGCTTGTCCGCCATCGAGTTCCTCTTAACGGCCACATATAACGGGTTTGATCAACCTAATTAACGGTGTAAATAAACCGGTTTAAACCATTGTATCACTAATCTGCTTGTTATAATTCTGTCGACGTAATCCTACATAGGCTAATTGACACGAATCCAAATTGGTTGATGTCGAACCCCTCTAAATGGAGTCGGGTTTGTAGGAAGTTGCGGGTCGGACTGGATCAGAAACGGATCCAAAACGAAGCCGTTCTGGTCTTGTTTTGGGAACCGGGCGGAGTAAGCTAGGGTTATTGTGACGCTTCTTCTCTGTTTCTGTTAGCCTCAAGGGGGAAGAAGAGGATGGCGCTGACCAACTTCATCGTGACGGTCGTGGGGGTGACGGCGGCCGTGCTCCTCCTCCGCAGCGACGTCAAGCACTCCGCCGCCATCTTTCGCCGCAACGTCCGCCACATCCGCCAGTGGCTCGAAGAGGAGTCCGCCTCCGCCGCCAAGTAAACAAAAACAACTTCTGGAATTTAATTCGAATTGTTACTTTGCATCAATTTCTTCTTATTATATGGAATAATCGAGTTGCTTCTGCTCTCCCTTTGAATATTGAGGTGATGCCCTGGGGAAATTTCTGTGGTAACATACATTTATAGTCCAAGCTGTGCGAGGATCATCTTGGATTTCATGGTGTCACAACTTACTCATATAGATCAATATAGGATAAACTCTTAAACATAGCACGTTGTATATATATTGAGTCAAACTCTTTTACTTGTATGATTTCTAGTGCAGCATTTCTTGTATGAGATAGCAAAACGATCAACCTGACTACTGCGGAATTTTCTTAATGAAATAAGTAAAAAAACGAAAAATAAAATTCGTGGTATATTTCTTGTTTATTTACCTGCTAAATGGCTATTTGGGCGTTATGTTTGATATCTTGCAGTTCGTATCTTTAAAAGGGGCCTTAGTTATTGAGTACTCATCGACACCTTTTAAGCATACAGTGTATGGTTTTTGAGTGACATGCACCATGGATGCTCAATATAAGATCTTGAATCTGAAATGAAAAAAAAAATGTTGAGACATTGAAATGGACCGATTTGTTAGCTACTTAAATGCCCTCATTAGTGCTTCTACTGTCTTATTTCGAACTGTCTCAAGAAACCTTCATTAGAGACTAAACTAAAATAATACATTAATTAAAACCTTTAAAATATATGATGTCTTGGTTTTCTTATGTCTTTCTCGGACATCACTGTTTGTTATTGCTGTAGTTTCCTTATATCCTAGTTATTAGATAAGAAATTCTAGCACTTCCACTGGCAATTTATGAAACATAAATGAATGTTGTCAGAATAGTGCAATGATTAGGGCATTGAGGGTCATTTTAAGGATGGTTTTAGTACTTGCATTTTACTGCTTAAGAATTTGAGATTTTTTCCTGGAAATATTGTCATCATATGACCCATTACCCAGATCCTAGAAGGTAGATAAAGTCATCATATTTTAATTATGGCCCATCCATGGGGTGGGCTGCGGTGGAATCCTAACATTTATGTCTGTGAGTTGCTTATGTTCCTACATGTTTCCTGATTGATTCTGTGATTTGTTTACATTAGTAATATTTTGGAGTGAAATATTCTTATTAAAAAATATTATAAGACATCACAATTTATGAACTACGTTAATTTATTTCAGGGGGAATAACAAAGGTTGGCCACTTAAGGTAGTGAATGTAGAGCTAATGAAGGAAATTTGGGATCATATGGCTGCTTGACGTGCACCATTACTAGTTTGATTGACCACAAACTTGGGTTATTGATGTACTATTGTTGTTACCCTTCGAGACCTTTTTCTTCCGTCGGGCCAGTTTCGGTAATTAGCCAGGGAGCACTTTATTTTGAGGGGTGGGTTCACTAGAGTCTCAGCCTCTCCTGTTGCAAATTGGCACGAAGGAAACAAGCGTCGGAGTTAGACATTTCATGGTGTACTGCCAAGCTGTCAATGGTGATGAACCGAAATCAGTGGCTAATGGAAAATTTACATGTTTGAATCTATGCATTAGTTCATTTGTGGACTAGCTCTGGAACCGATGCTGGTAACAAGAACCTTGGTACAGACTATGCATCTGAAAGTGCCTGCTTTTTGTAAAAAAGATAATATCGTATGTGGAGTTTTTTGGTTTTAAGTAAATATAATGAACTAACACACGATATTTACGTATTGGTCATACAAGAGTGGCTTAATGTGTTCACTCTATTTTACTTTCTTATGAATGATTCTATGTTTCCACAGATGATTCTTTATTACTAATCAATGTAATTTTCAGATGACTTATTTTTCTGGATAGTTTTAGCTTCCAGGTGTTTCTAACAGTTTTTAGCCAGCAAAATTTCAAGATCTAAGTGAAACTGATTTGCAGTATGATCTCGACTTTAATAACAAATGATATCTTATTGGTTGAGTAGTGCATCTATTTGCTCATTAAAATTCTAATGACTAAATGAAGCTATTATTTCAAGTAATTAGAATTTTTTGTTTAACTTATGCTTTTCATCACCTTCTTCCTTGTGGATTTAAATTCTTGAATTTTCAAAAGGATACCAAGTATTAAAATATAATAGAGATTATTTTTATCATTTTTATTCCATCGAATAGTTTTAGTAGAATAAAATATTTGCAGGAAAAAATGTTCTGAACAGCAAAGCATATGTTTTCTGTCTTATATGTTGGTGGCTAATTTTATGTGACTGTTCTATCTTCTCCTGGTATTTTTGTTTTATTTGAGGCTTTTGTTTTGTGGTAATTTATGTTATTCACATCTGTGAAACTGGACACTAAGAAGTTGTCTGATGTTTTATTCTTTACTATCTTGAATATAAACGGTAAACAAATTCAGTTTTGGGATTTGAAAGAGGCAATTTTCAATGACTCTAATCACTCAACAAGCTCCTTGCTCTTACATTCATCCGTTGTAAATCCTGTTACATCTAGTGTTCTTTCTACTCAAACACTTGTTAACATAAGAAGAACCCTTTGTTGGTATCTAATAGTTTTACTTGTGGGGCTTGTTTAGAGAACTTTACTTCATGCTGTTTCTCATAAAGCTGGATTAACTTCTCTCTGGTTTGTTATGTAGGTTTTATGGTTTTCAACCCTAGAGGTTTATGATGCAAGGATTGTTGAGTATAAACACATGGGGACATTAGTGTCATCTCAGTATTTGACTTGATTGTATGTTGGACAACTTACGTTATCTGTCCTTCGCCAAATATATTCTTGTTTATCTGGAATCTGGATGTCCGACATGGAGGATGATTCGGATCCAATCGTGGCCCTTTCCCGAGTTTGTCACACAAATGGATTTAGTATTGAGAGCACCAAATCACCGACCCAAGATCATGCAAAACTGCGCTGAGGGTGTGCTCATCAAAGCCCCTCTAATGCTTAAGTGAGCAAATGGATTGGAGGATTCGGTCAAGTGCTCAAAGTGAATCATAATCTCTAGAGGTGGCGTATCTAGGGTTTTTATAGTGCAGCAAATGACCATGAAACTTGGAGATGTGATTAGATATTGGGGGTTGTTATGTGTATCATTTGGTCATGAATTCGCCGAATCTGGGAATCACAGGATCATGGCATGTTGTTCACTTGCCCAGCCATGTTGCCGACTTAGCAGATGACGTGTGATCCAAATGTCATTTGTTGAGGTGTCGACAGCCTGTCCATTGTGATCTTCCCATATCATTGCTAACTACAATTGTTCCATGATGGTGTTTGTCACGAAATCTATTTTAGGTTTAGCCAAGAAACGATGAGTCATGATTTAAGTGGACCTGTGTAGAAGTGTGATCTGAAGGGATTGCTAGTAGCCAGAAAAGGGTTGTTTGCCACATTATGTTTTGGGCCATGATCCATAAAGAAGTTACGATTAATCTCTTGCAATCTTTTTATTTATATGCCTACAACATACAAAACTGGTTTCTATGATAAAAGTACTTTCAAATTTGCCATCAGACACTCTGCTATACAAATAAGGGCGGAGTATATTCTCTTCTTTTCAAAATATTATTCTCTTGCAATAACTTTGCAGAATTTTAAAGAAGCCAACAACCGCTTGCGTCTTTTGTCATGAAGTTGGTGTTCTTAATGTTGCTTGATGCTCAATGTTTGGTGACTGTTAAAACCTCGAAAGCTAATTTTTTGTTTTTGTTTTTTTTGAACTGTTATCGTTTACAGATCTGTGGAGCGATCCGCACCCAAGGAGTTGGATTCCCAGGCTCCAAGAAAAGAGATTCATAAGGATGAGAAGCACTAGAATGTGAGGAAGGGTGTTTGACATGTCTTCCTTGTTTTACCAATGATGTTAGGTTTTCTTTAAATAATGGTTCTTTTTCTAAGACACTTTATTTTTGTTCTTTTTGAGGGTAAGGATACTCAACCAACTTTCCACTGCAAGAACATATCCGCTAGTATGTTTGTGTAGCGTAGACTATCATCAAGAAACTATCACTTGTAACCGTATACCCTTGGAAAGAAGGTAAATATGAAGCCAGATCCTTTATTTCACTCACATTTATTACATCTACTAATTTTTATTGCCTTCTTGACTTTTATTTTTCGGATTCTGACTTGTTATCTCATTATATTTACTCCCAATGCATTTTCTTTCTTTTACAGGTCTTAATATGAAAATATTTTGGGCGTGACGAAATGCGTACTTGAAACAGACGGACCGGGGGAGGTAGTTTGCCGTGGACGGCACAACTCCCCAAAAATCTCTGCATTTCCCCCACGTGGCAGCAGCGATTTAAA
Source organism: Musa beccarii (assembly GCA_024322285.1). Taxonomy (NCBI): domain Eukaryota; kingdom Viridiplantae; phylum Streptophyta; class Magnoliopsida; order Zingiberales; family Musaceae; genus Musa; species Musa beccarii. The sequence continues at coordinate 41,632,821 of CM044400.1, read as the reverse complement.
TCCTGTTATAAGCTTACGTGGACGAATTTTCAGAAAAATCTGCATCTTTCATAAATTTTGACTGAGCATTCTGATTTTAAAATTTTTTCACAAAATCTCCCTACCCTCGCCCTTGCCCTCGCATCATCTCCCCCCACATCGATCCTACGTCGTGTTCACCATCGGCCCTAGCATTGCATTTGTCCTATTAGACATGTCCACTTCACCCTCACATGAGACAGGAGAGGACGACAGTGACGGAGGCAATATGGGGTGGCAGCGCACGGCAGATGGAGAGGTGATGAGAGGTTAGGGGTAATAGTTATTTAAAAAAAATATACATTGAGAATTTCTAAATGATAGGAGTTTTTTTTTTATTTTGGGAAGTTGTCTAACTTATTGTGTCCATTTTAAATGATACCTGAATCAAATAAATAAACACTAATTAATTTCCCTCAGTTTCTGCTCGGATAAATAATTAGTGCATATTATGTAATACTTCTTGAATTGATACAATAATTCAGTTATGAATGTCCAAGAGGCAACGCATGTATGAATTTTGCTTCCATTTTAACTCTAATCCAACAAACTATCATACCTGACTTAAGAATTGACTTTCCTACTCGACTGACTCCAAATCAAACCAAAGGTCATCCAAACTCAGCCGTTTTGAATGGCTAAAACCCGATTCAAAAATACTAAGACATCTAAATACATAAAACATTCTTATTATTGTTATCTTCTTTTCTATTGACTGTTCCTTCCCTTAGGTGTCAAAAGAGAAATTATTTTTTTCTAATATCATATTAGATACTTTCAACAAAAAAAAAAAAAAACCTACAGCCTTCGAGTTGATACTATTACATCATGATGGTTAAAACCTATAAAACAACCAAATAGGTATTAGTATTAATTAAAATTTCTTATATTATTCTATTCACAATTAAAAATTAAAATTTTATTATATATATATATATATATATATATATATTTGGGTTCAAACATAGATATACATTTAAGACATTCAAGAGTTGTGTTTGAGGGATTTTCATATTCCCCTATTTGTCTTTTGCCCATAACTCAGTAAGCCTCGTCCTCAAATCGTAATCGACGTTTCTTGCCTTCTCCACCCAGTGAGATCCTTGTGGGCCCATTGTTGCTTCCAATTCATTCTCTCTTCCTCGCATTCCGGGTAAATGAGAACGGGTATAATTCAATACTGATCACTCCCTCATTTTTCGTATATATATATATATATATGGTGGAGTTCATATTGTAAAGTTAGATATCGTGGCTAAAATTAATCGTCGACCCGAAGCCAAATAATACAAGTCGTCTCCATCGCCGCCTCCTCCGATGGACGTCCTCTTCCCCTTCCCCCACATTCGCCGCCGGCGATGGCTCATCCTCGCTGCCGCCGCCGTCGTCGTCTCCGGATACGGCGCCTACAGAATCTACCACCTTCCTTCCGTCGCCCGGCGGCGCAGGAAGCTGTTTCGCCTGCTCTCCGCCCTCGCCGCCGCAGCCGATGCCGCCGCCTGCTCCGCTGAGGCCGTCTCCCTTGTATCCTCCGATCTCAACCGCTTCCTCCGCTCTGACGCCGACGATCTCCCCTCCAGCTTGAGGCAGTTATCCAAGATCGTCCGCTCCAACGAGTTCTCCGGCTCCGTTTCTAGTATTTCCGAATCCCTAACGATCGGACTTGTGCGAGGGCTCCAATCCAATGGTCCGATGGTTGATTCTTCCGTTTCGGAGACCGGGACCGGAGCAAGATTCTCCGATCGGGTTATGGATAAGCTGTTCTCCGCCGCTGGAACCGGGTTCGCCTCCGTGGTGGTTGGCAGCTTAGCGAAGGGCCTTGTGATGGGGTTTTACACAAGGGAATCGACCGGTGGTGAATCCGATGGCATCGAGCGATCGGACTCGCAGGTGGTGCCACAGTGGTTCCAATTGGTTTGCAGCGATGAGTCTAGAGCTCTCATCGGAAACGTTGTCCAGCTCTTCGTGAGCACTGCCGTCGCGGTCTACCTGGACAAGACGATGGACATCAACACCTATGACGAGCTCTTCTCCGGCCTCACCAACCCGAAACACGAGGCTAAGATGAAGGACATGTTGGTTTCAATGTGCAATGGAGCAGTCGAAACCCTTGTTAAGACTTCCCACCAGGTGATAAGCTCCAATTCAGGCTCGCCTGAGGTCAGAGCAGAAGATCTTCCTCGAGTAGAGGAACTCGATCAGAAGAAGGATGGTGGTGGGTGGGTGGATCAGATAACGTCCAAACTGGCTGTCCCGAGCAACAGGAGGTTCATTCTTGATGTCACAGGGAGGATAACCTTTGAGACTGTCAGGTCTTTTCTCGATTTCGTGTTGTGGAAGATATATGATGGTGCGAAGAGAGGAGTAAATTCTGCACGAGAAGAGTTGGTCGTAAAAGGTTTGGAAGTGGTGAGATACATCAGTGCCAAGTCTATGGTCATCATCACGATATGCCTCTCCTTGTGCATGCACATATTCATGGGGACGCGAGTTTTGGTGCCTGCGTAGGTTGGTGTATTGAGTTCTCCAAACTGATTTAACAGGATTAGAATCATATAAAAGTTCTTTTTCTCTGTGTTTCAGAAAGGCACGCTTATTGTTGTGCTTGAAGTAGTAGAACCTGATATGATGTTGGTTCTTATGGTTCTCATTGCAAAATTCAAACAAAAGGGGAAACAAAAGGAAGAAAATCAGCATTGTTGAAGGAAATCAGGTGATTTTTCTATTGGAATTGTCGATACTCTTGTAAGTATAAAGGAGATTGATGATGGAGAAAATGATATGTAAATATGCAGTGACATATAGAAGCACTCAAAACGCCTTCTGATAGTGGATTATGTATGTGAAACATAGTCTGTTATTACAAACAGGAGGGTATGTATTTAACATTGGATAATTTCTTGCGTTTCTTTTCCTATGTTAATATCTTGATAAATTTCTTAGCATGTGCAGCATGCTACAAATCCCTTTTTGAGTGTATTTTCCGTTTACTGAACATCAGTGTATATTGTTATATATTCAATATACCATGCTCTGAGTTGGTCGTTATGTGCACTTGTTAAATTTTGAAGTACATATTTATGGTAGATTTATGTTCGCAATTGCAAATTGAAGTGTAGGTGGAAATATGTTGTGTGCAAAAATGTGTGGTTTACTGGCATGTAGTTATCAAGCAATTAAAAATGATGAAAACTTTCATGATGTGTTTGTGTTTATGGATTCCCTGTCTGTAACTCGTACGTTGCCAGATTATTGCATTTCCAAGAAGATCTTATGTAGTCACTAAAGAAAAGGAAGTCATTCCTCCTCCTGTCTACATATCATGTTGATAGCATATGTTAGGCTGTTCTCTTTCCTTCAGTGGTATGCAATTTATAATCACTGAAAAAATATTGGTGAACTCTATGAGAAACAGGCTTCAATGATCACGTCCTCTCTTATGTTATTTATATATGATGGAAATTGTTACTTGCCTGAGGCTTATTGGACAATTGTAGGATAATGTACTTTCCTTGTTTTAGTAGCTAAAACATATGAGATCACTGAGATATCTGCCCATACTTCTTGGATATGTATTATTAGAGGGTTGGCTGGAAGGATGACAGGTTTAAAACTTATGGAGCATGGGTATTTTTTCAAAGCAATGAAAATTTTGTTGCATATTATATCTTTCAATAAAGTCTTGCTTTTTATTTCTATTGTGCTTTCTTTTGTTTGATAAATCAGTTATTATCACATGTTTATATGCTGGTTCCACATAATTGTGTCCTGAAAATTTTCAATGGTCTCAACAACTCAAAATTTGTCATAAATATGGCTTTTTTTTTTTTTTCTTTTTTTTTTTTTTTTTTTTGTTTGGGGGGGTGTGTGGGGGTGTTTGGGGTGGGGTATGAAAAAACCTAAAACTTACTCCTATCTGCAATGAATTAGATATACTATTAGGAATCTATTTGAATCTACCAACATGACATTTCTAGAAAAGCATAAAGAAGACCTATACTAGTTATATGTTGTTACTGTTGTCAAATCATATCTTGCTTTTAAGAAATTTTCATAATTGGCGGATTCAAATAGATTTAATTAGCATCTTTGCTTCAGAGTAGATGTATGATATGACATTCTTGTGGAGTTACATTTTACAAATATAAGAAAGATAAGGAAATAAGATAAGATGAGACTATACTGTTGATTGTGTGGAGTTACCAAGAAAGATAAGAAAAGAAATACTCTTATTCGTAAACAATTAGATATCATTTCAATAGAGGATAAGATAAAATAAGAGAATATTATTTATGATGGTATGGGCATCTCTTGAGGAGACCTTCTGATGCGATAATTAGTAGCGATGAAATAATTAATGTTATTAATATGAGAAGAGATAAAGGTAGACTTGAAAAGATTTAATAGAAACTATGATTTAAGTACTATAAACTTAACTAAACATATGGTTTTTTACATATCTTGACATCGGTAAAGGATTCATGTAACCGATCCCAAATAGTTGGAACTTATGACTTTGTTGTTGGTGGTGTTGTTGACTTGAATACCCGACTACGTTAGTTAGTTAATATGAGACTCTCGTCTCACTGTCTTCATGTGGCTATGCATTGAAGATGTGGATTGGTGACTTACAAATTCCATAAAGATAAACCATCAAAATGAAAATTTTGGAATACCAGTGTAAATTTGAAGATGTCTATTCTGTTTCTTATGAGAGACAAATGGCTGAGAGACTGGAAGAGAATTTGAGCAGTTGTTGCCATACAGATGAGGTGAGATAAGGAAGAGCTTCTGTGCATCTATCTTCTTTTATAACTCTCTAATTTTTCTTCGATTGGATATCAATGTTATTGATCTGAATCATGCTTAAATCTTATATGGTTAAAATCAACATGAAAAGCTTTGGAATCTTGCATTTAGAAATTTCTTTATTTAGTAGTTAAATTTATGAAATTTTGTATTTGTTCATATTTTTACTTTTGTCATCTGTGTATTCATTATTTAGCCTTTAGGAACAGGATATGATAACTCACCGTACTGGCTAGGATTGCAAATCTGCTCAAATAGAAAATTTGAGTTCCCCTAAGAAGGGAATCAAAATCCAGATCCCGCCAAAAACTAGAAATGAGAATCATCTGTTCCTATTATCATTCTAGGGATCAAATCGAGTGAATTGCATCTTTGAGATTGTAAAATAATTGATGCTTTCTTTGCAATAGACACTTTTTTTTTATTAATTAACATTTATTATTTTCACATAAACAACTTTACTGTCTTTGTGACTGCATCTTTGCTACTCTACTAGCATCAAATTGCAAATGCTTATCGCTTCACGGAGTTCCAGTGTTATCTGTAAATTTCTCTCATGCAGCTTGTACGACATGATTATTTTACTGTAAACATAGCATTGATGTCAAAGATAATTAGGGCTTTCTTTGCAATATCCAAACTTTTTTTTTAATGATTGAACATTTATTATTTTCACATAGACAGATTTACTAGCTCTGTGATTGCTTCTTCATGCTTTTACAGCATTAAATACTGACATTTGCCACTTCACTGAGTTCCAGGAGTGTGTCTAAATTTCTCTTAGGCAGCTCACGGTCATGATTATTTTCCCTATACATCTCATGTTGGAGTCTTAAAATAACAATTCTTTCCATGCAATCCGCAAACTTTTTATATTTTATGATTGAACATTTACCATTTTTCACATAAACAGCCTCGCTGCTTTACTAGCATTTGTCACTTCACTGAGATCCAGGAGTGTGTCCAACTCTCTCTTAGGCAGCTTTAGCTGATGATTATTTTACTATACATCTTCCATGGGTGTCTTGATATAATTAGTGCTTTCTTTGCTAGTAGCTAAATAACTTTTATTTATGATTGACCATTTATTATTACTATACATCTTCCATGGTCGCATCTGTGCTACTTTTTCTATCAGTATTGGGCAATTCACCTTCTTGGGTTCTACAGCAGCTCTAGTCATGGTTATTTTGCTATACATCTTTCACCGGTATCTTGGGTTTTCCAGGTATGCTGCGTCAGTCCGATAGTCGAATGCCATGCGATTGAAGTGTGTTATTTCTGGTTGTCTCGAGTCTTTCCATGCATACTTTTCAGTCGGCTGCAGTATTTACACTCGATGAATTCTGGGTATCATCATCGTATCACCGTTTTCTAAAGCAAACGCATTCTGATTATTTTATAGCATTCTCTCAGGCAGAGAAGTGGAATTAGTGCTTCTGTAAGCACACGAAGACAGCATGATCAGGTGAGCGAATTAGTCCAGGTAACTAACCAATCATGCTTGGCTTTCATTATCATCACATTCCACTCGATTCATTTATTACTTCTCTCCAAACTATACAGTGTATCTGTGGACGTGTAAATTAGTTCTTCGCCTACAATCCCTCATAATTCCATATACAACTGTATTAGGCTGAAATAACCACATAGCAACTCAAGCGCTGCAGTTTTAAGCCCAAAGTCTTCCATGTCTTCTTCAACGAGTTTAGAACCAACCAATTACATTGTTTGGAAAAGCTGGCACATCCTATAAGAGTTGCAACTTTCATTACAACGCCGTTTGACTGCCAAGAGAAGCTACGGACCTTGAAACGCCATCAATTCTACGGTTTCCTCAAGTAAAAACAGGAGCAAATAATCCAACTGGTGCTGCTAACTGGTGCTGGCATCACCCTTCTTGGCTGCCTCTTCCTGCAACTTCTTTGTCCAGTACTCCTCAAGAGGAGGCCCAAAAATGGCCTTCCCAGAGACCACTCCTATTCTGTACACATTGCTTTGGTTTAGAGAGTAATATTCTAGGATAACATGAAAGTAATACAGAAACAAATGGACCTGAAGTGAAATATTATTTACTTGGTAGATGTTATGCATGGTAGAATCTTTTTAACTCTTTGATGACACAGAGGACCGTTGATAAGAGTGAATCCTATATGAAATACAAAAGCATGTAGATTCCTAGATCATAACCTGGACTCCCATCCCTGACTATATAAGAGCTGTAGAAAAGAATGAAAAGACAATGATAGATGAGCAGCTTTTGGTATGTGCTATAAAAAAAAAAAAGGTTCAGATTGTAGTTTTGTGTTCTATTTTGCTCAAAATTCAGTAATGATGATCGAAGATGGACTTTTTTTTAATTTAATTGGTTACGTAATCTGTATGCCTTTCTACATGTGACATCCCACCTATTTGAGTTCAGATACACAAGGAAATATCAGTACTTCCATGGACAATCAAATCTTCTTTTTTTTTTTTGTACTTTCCTGGACATTTTGTCTCTGCTTGCACCACTAATTGCATTCGATGCATGTCGTCTAATTCACAACATCTCAAGATCTCCTTTGAATATGTCCAAAACATCTTCTAAACTATTTCCTTATTTTATCAACTACAAAATTTAGACATAATTGTTTTCAAGTGAAAGCATTTCTTATAACATTTTCTAATAACTAATTCCACAAAACATATACAAAAAGCTTGTGTTACTGAGATGAAAATGTTGAATTGGACGTCTGGAGTTGCTATGAAAGAAAGCAAGATATTTTCGTCGGTGAACAATTAGGCATAGCTTCAATAGAGAATAAAAAAAGACGGAGAATGGTTTACAATGGCATAAGAATGTGCTCAAGAGAGCCATACACGTGGTAGTTCGAAAAGGTGAACCGAATACTATTAATGATCTGAGGAGAGGTAGAGGAAGATCTAAAAAACTATAGTAGAAACCATAAATAGAGATTAAATCCTCCTAACTAATCATATAACTTCTCACATATTCATGTATTCAATCCCAAATAGTTGGGACTTTACGACTTTACCATTACTGTTGTAAGTTGTAACAAACTCCGCAAATTAACTATAACTTTCTCATCTTGGCCGCACTAAGTTTTTGTATACATTGTTCGTTAGTTATCCCAAACTTTGAAATGTTGACCTCCTCGCTTCTCTCATGATACAACCCGCCATCCACTCAGCTTCATTTCTCCTTGATCCATAGAGACAAAATCATGGAAGAAAAGACTCATGAAACTCATGGTCACTAACAAATAATATATAGAAAACGAAAAGCAATGTCATACTTTTTCCGGTTGCATCTAGTGGTCCTCAAGTGATCAATCAGATCAACAACATTGCAGAGCATAGATGGATTCGTCAAACAACAAAGAAAAGATACAGCTTTCTTGTCCAAAATAAATCTTGGAGGAAGTAGAACAGCAAAATTAATTCATCAATCAATGCGAGGGCATGCAAGCATGCATACACCTGAGTTGGGAAGGGGATGGCGCACACAATCATAGCATCCAAGAACTGTCGCCTACCAATGAAATCAACCATTCAATCTGACAAATGAACATGCAAATATTGCAGTAGGCTCTCTCGGTTACCCTATCCCTCCACCAACTCCGACAGAGAGAAGAAACGCCCCTTGTCTAACCTCATCGATCTCACTTGGAACAGCATCAAAGGTGATCTTTTTTTCGTAATTCACTACTCTGCTACCAAAATCCAAAATCCAAGGATCTTCCTAGTTGCACTGCAATCCAACTCCCTCCAAGTCCCAAGCAAGACAATATCTTCGTCCTCCTCCAACTCTTCCATCCAGTTTTTAGGATCCCTAAGGCTTCATACTCATCACAAGTTAATCAAAACAGGTTCGGAATTTGATCTCTAAAACTAGCCCGCCGTAGATCATCGATAGACGTGTACGATCAGACATGGAACGGATGCCACAACCGTGAGGTCTTCAGAACTATGAGTTAGGGTTTGCAATGTCTCCAGGCGCACAAATTAGGGTTTCGAAAAGAAGAAGAGACGTAGAAATCGAATAAGAATAGGTTAGTCAGAGAGAAAGGAGGAAAAGAAACACTAACATTACTGCGCCGATCACCATAGGGAACGACAAGAACCTCCCACGGCGAAACATGGCCTCCCCCTCGATCCCTCTCCCCACCCTAACACGCTGATGAAGCCGTTTGGTATATATATCCCCACCTAAGCGATCAAACGAATCGGACGGCTATGATTCACTGACCAAGATCCACCGTTCGATCACGGATGGACGGCGCCTCCGCCGCCTTCCATGCTTCTACCTCTCCCTAGCCGCCGCCGTCCATCTCTCTGATCCTTTCCTCCGCCGGAGATGCACCAGGCCCCGACGAACCCGACGGCCTGGTCTTCTGCGGCGAGGACCACCGAGGAGTCGTTTCCCGATCTCTCCAGGCCCGTTTCTCGCTCACGGTTCAATCAAACCGCGCGCAGCACGGTCTGGAGCTCCTTCGACTCGAGAGGAGTTGAGGTAAAATGGAATAACTAAATAAGGAATATGAGACCCGTAGAAAGCCATTGCTTATTGGCATTGACTGAATGGTACGTTGTAGGTAATAACTAATCATATGAGACAAGCCATTCAACCACGTGGAATGTCTTAATTTATACTTCATAGATAGACTTGCATGCATCAGATAGATTTAGGGACGTACTGGTCATACCATACGGTACGTCCTTATTACGGACTAAGCAAGCATGAGAAGGAGCAGCATCGACCGCGACTCAGAGTTGGTCGCACTGCGCATCGGCAAAGGAAAGCGAGTTGGCTTCCAGATCGTAGAGGATGTTCATGTTCTGCTGCATGTAGTTGCCCAGGATCGACGTGCCATTCCCGGACACGATCGCCAAGCAGAACCCCTCGTCGGGATCCGATAACATGTACTTATCTCTGGGAATCACCATGTTGGCACCGTCGAAATGGAAGACCATGTCCGGCATCTCCGGCAGCCGGTGCAACCCTGGCGTCCACGAGAAGCAAAGTAATTCGTCCGACGACTTGTCCACCGGCAGGTGCACCAGCGACAAGATCTTTTTAACTATGACACCGAACGCTGCCGGATCCACAATGGTCAACTGGGTGCCGGAGTCGATGATCATGCCGCCGTTTCCGTCTTTTTTGATCTGGAACGCGGTCTTTGGGATGGGAAGAAGGGTGCGGCCGAGCGATATGCCTTGTATAGGGAGGTAGTAGTAGGTGTTGAATGGGACAGCAGGAGGGCTCGGTAACATCGGCGTGGTCTGGACACGACCACGTCGGTGTCGTCGTCCCAGTTTGGCCTTGGAACCCAGGAAGAGATGACTGGTGCTCGAGCTATTGTCAGGAGTGAAGCAGTAAGAGAATCTACGAGGGTGGAGCTGAGATGGTAGCGACAGAGTGCCACGTCCCAGCCCCACGATGCCGGTGGAGTCGGAGAGGGTGCCGTTGTTCCAAATGCCGCACCCGAAGGTGATGCCGGGCACCCGCTTGCGGCCGAAGGTGAGCGTCTCGGTCGCGAGGAAGCCACGGGTTTCGGTGTTGTCCCCGTAGCTAGTACCGTACTGGCACAGATTCTGGTAGCAGAGATGTTGGACGCCGGAGCAGGAGGGACTGGAGCAGGGAAGCACGGAGTAGGTGGAGGAGGTGGAGGGGTCGTAGTAGGGGCTGGGTTGGGGCAGGCACCGGATGCACGGCTTGCACTGCGTCCATATGAGATCGCTGCCGGTGTCGAGGATGGCGGTGATGGGCTGCATCGGAGTGCCGACGGCGAGCTCTATCAGGTACTCACCGTCCCCCCACTTGAACACGGCCTCGACGTCATGTCTCGAGCACTTGGCGAGCTTGAGGACTTCCCTCCGCCGCCGGCTTCGTTGCACGGCCCGGTGAAACCGCTCCTTGAACGTGAAAGAGCTAGGGGATTCGGTGCGAGTTATTGCCACTCGAAGCCCGGTGGTGGCGGTGGCGGTGGTTGCAGGGAAGGCCGAGGGAGCATGAGAAAGGAGTACTAAAAGCAACAAAGATAATAACACCCAAGCCATAGAAGACATCGATGAGAAGGTACCGCAGTGCGACCATCTGTATATATATGCACAAGATAGAGATTACGTTGAAGTGAATGAGGGAAGCTGCTCCACCAACAGTTGCTGATGAGTAGATTATGTTCTATCTTCTCCACACTAATTAGATGTAAATTGCTGCAGATTTCCGGCAACTGGTGATGATAGATGCAGCTTCTCTTGTTACCATCAGGTTGGTGTTGCTTCAGTATCAATGCACACCATGCCTTGTGTCATGTGGAGCACATTCTCTCTCTCTCTCTCTCTATCTCTATCTCTCTCTCTCTCTCAACACGCATCTGTTGTCTTCAGGAAACAATTTTCTAACTTCTATCCGTCAGATTATGGCTGCTGCTACGACAAAAAGCTTTCGTTCTTAATTCTCATCTACTGTGGCAGTCTTAAGCTTCGTGGCCAATGTTTTGTGGCTTGCAGGGCAAATGATGGGAGAAACAAGGAGACAAAGGGGAGTGGGCCCGCAGCACCTTCTCCAATCATCTCCGTCTTATGTGGGCGTAAAGAACACAGGAAACAGACCAAAGCCAAAAACAATGAAAAGACGAAAGCAAGAGGGGGATATGTTGGTGCACGTCCCTATAGAGAGTGCCATGCGGACCCCTCTCCGCATGCAACTATATATATCACTTTGAAACCTTTTTTTTTTTTTGGGAAATTTGTATTCGCATTCCCCCTTTTACTATTAATAATTTTATTTTAAATTTTTTAATATTTCTAAAATACTCATTTACAAATGATTACAAATACTTTATTCGCATGATGTCATGTGATGTTGGATAACATGGAGCAACGAACAAATAAATATTAATGCGAATGAAATTAAAAATTATTAAAAAATAAAAAAGATTGATAATTAGGGACTGTAGATAGTAAAATTATATTTATAATTTTTTTTAAAAAATTATGAATAGCAAGGGATTACCAATAGTAAAAAAGAGATTGTCATCGTTAGCAAGCATCTTATTTTTTTAATATATGTTTGCCCTTCTAAATATAACTTACAAATATACCCTAATAATTAATTTCCATCAATTCATTGTCATGTAATTGTTGATTGCAATTCCCATTGACATTATAAACTTTAAAGAATTTGTAATGATTGTAAGAATAACAGGTGGAAGTGATCAGGGGACTTAAAATTTGAAGGACCTATATGACACATTAAATATGCTATTTCCAAGCTTAATATTCAAATGTGATATATGTCAAAAATGTGTGGGAATAAATGTGAAACTCCAAACGGAAAAACAAATCTCAGTGGGCGTGGGGATGAGCACTGCTCAAGCTTTAAGAATGGGTTGGTAGGAAGGAGGAGGAGGAGGAGGAGGAGGAGAACAAAAGGAATTTAACCTTTGTTGCTTTTCCACCCTCGAAAAGGTATAATGCTAATGGAGGACTCCAATTTGTCACATACTCAAAAAAGGAGGCCACCTTCCATAAAAAAATTCCATATACAATGCTTTAACCATTTGCATGTTCCTCCACTTTCGATGGGTTGAGTGGCACTTAGAGTCTCTCATGATAGGCAACATTACAATATTTAGACGTGACATGTGTCCATATGCTCTTTTCTCTCTACAAGGAATAATTCGGTGGGGGCATTGAAAAAGTACAATGGACGTGGACAAGATACCACCAGTTCATGAAGTTTATTAGGGCAATAGAAGAGTGTGATAGTCATTAATTCATGTGGTCTTCTTTAAGGCATTTCCAATCCCCAAGTTTGTTTAATTCACAAACACACCGATCGTTAATGCATCACAATTAAACACTCAATTCTAATTAATTTATTAATTTGATAGATTAAAACACTCAATGCTAATAATTTACATTAAAGGAGATAATGAATTAGGGAAATGTGATATCATCATCAATGATATGAACACATTTAAACAATGTTTCAATTAGGAGCACCAACAAGCTTCTCTACCCGACAAGTTATAATAATGGTTACTCCCAAGGCCATAACTTTAGGATACAGAAGAGACGGAGGATAGGGGTTTGGGTCAAGCCAAGAGTCAGCCACGGCCAACCCGAGAGCGATTTCTCACCAACCATCAGCCACTGCTGCACCCGCAAATTTCACATCGCAGGTGCAGGTGGCAAAGCCCGTTTGGAGAGGGAGAGAGAGAGAGAGCGAGAGCGAGAGAGAGAGAGAGAGCGAGAGCGAGAGCGAGAGAGAGAGAGTCACCAAGAAGGTATCCGAGGAGTCATTTTGGGTCTCCTACATCCTCATCAGACTCCACCCACAGATGTTGGAATTGCGGTCCTGTGCTCCGACCCTTCAGGTTGAAAGAATAAAATATCATATATATTCTTACTTTCGTCGGGGACTACTAAAACATAATATGTATCCGATGTTTCCCTAACAGTTCAAGTCTACCAGACTTCTTGACAATCAAATTTAAGACGTTTTCATCAAAACAGATCGTGTATTTTGAGACCTATATACATCCTTCTTTATTTCACCTGATGTCTTATTAACATATTTATACAATATTCATTCTTTATTTGAGATTATACTAATCCTAATATACAAATAACCGGGTTCTAACAGTTTAAGCTTTTAGAATTTTCGATCAATTTAATTTTTTTATCAATGAAAATAAATTTTTAATCCCACAATGTAACACCGATTAATCTTATATTGGAATTAGTTTTAAATCTTATGTTGGAACTAGACTAAAACTAAGATTACCTTTATAAAGATAAGAGTATTACTATTAGACTCAACTTCAACATTTTGAGCTACTGATTCATAATGTGATTCAGACAATTGATCTCGAAGTCATCTTTGGGTTATACCTCATATGCATTATATTAAGATTTGATTGATTTTGTTAAGATTTAATCAATTTACAATTACATGATGAATGCATTATTATTCATTTTAATTTAAATATGTTTTAATTAATAATTTAGATTTAACGAAGGTGACAAATAAGTCAACAACAGATCGCGACGCTCAGGACTCATCTAACTCACTTGTCTGCATGTGTGTTGATGATTGCTTACGCTCAAAATACAGCACCGTATAGGTTGATAGTAGCTACGAAGATCACAGCGGATAATACTTTATATAATCTATTAGAACTGTTAAACAAAGCCAGTGCATTGTATTATACATGGCAAACCACGAGGCAGTCGTTCTTGTGGACGCAAGCATCCTAGTAAAGATATGCTACTGCTTGGTGGACTTCTTTTTTATGTGCTAGTGAGGGGTTGTGGACCTGAAAGCCACAAAGAATCCAAAGCTCCACTCGGACAAAGAATAAGAAAAACAAGTTGATGAAGTCAGAACTATGTCCATCATGAAAGAAAATTCAAGTTTCGACATTGCCTTACTGGACGAGTGTTTTATCACACGTTACTAGTCATATATCCTACAAATCAATCACATAAGTACTAATCATATGTGCCGTCATGTAAATCAATCACATGAGTGATAACACTTATGACTTGATATGCACTTTTTCTCTTTGCGTATTATTAGTCGTTTTATCAGTTTATCTTACGTGTTGCATATATTGTGATGTCATTGGATTTGTGCAATGGGAATCGGATTGTGCTAAGATCACGATAATGAGACCGATTCACCTTTAAACACAGACCATAAATTATCCTGGTCATAGGTTACTCGAGAAGGACATCGAGATAACCGGATAGACTGGTGTGCTGTATACTCGTTCATTTGATGGAGGTGCTTGGTCTCATAGCTACTTGCGTGGGGACACTAAGAGTACAATGTAGTTGCTCATTAGGGAATGAGTTCACTGATTGATCCGCCTACGGAATGCTGGATGGTTATTAATACCTCACGTCAAACAGCGATTCCGTAGTCCCAGTAGTGTATCTGGTCCTTAGACTTGAGACACCAAGGATGTCATGTATGAGTACTCCACTCTTTGATACCGAACTTATAGGTTTGGAAAGTTCTAGATCTAGTACAACCAGTTATTAGGAGTGGTAGTCAACCTTACAAGGGCTATTGAGTGTCAATAGAGGATCATCCGCTCTCGATATCATGAGAGGAATATCCCATGTATTCTTGCTCGAACAAATCCTTGGCCAAGGTTATTCGAATTGAAAGAGAAAGAGTTCTCCGGGAAAATCCGACAAGAGCAAGACTCGAGAGACCATATGGGTCTGACAGTACCATGCCCGGTATAGGGTCTCTGGGATATTAGATGGATGAGAAACTATAAATACATGGTAATTGAGGATAGATAGGTCGAAAGGATTGGATTCCCCTGTATCGTCTGGGGGCTGCGGCGTAGTAGCCTAGTACGTCCACAGTCGATGAATTGGGTGAATTATTATAGAGATAATAATTCACTAAGTCAGAAGGAGTTCTGACAAGTATGACTCACGGCTAGCTCGATATTGGGCCTAGAGGGTCACACACATATGGCAGGTATTGCGATGAGTAAAGGTTCGGATATGAGATATCCGTTGGACCCGTAACTTATTGGATATCCATTAAGCCCCTAAATTATTGGATCCTAAGATGAGATCCAATAATTGCTAATAAGAGATTATAGGGTAGAGACCTACTAATCTAAGAGGCTTGGGTAATTGGATGGAGATCCAATACCCAATAGGGCAAGATCCATTAGGGTTTACAAGGTGTAACATCTCTCGCATTCCTTGTTTCTAAATTTTCGTATAAGAGTTTAATAGCAAAGTTACTATCCATTTTAAATTTGATAGATGAGTTTGAATGAAATTGAAAACCTATTTATAAGAGCTGAGGACCTATTTGTAAAATTCGGAGGACTCAATTGTAAAAATATATAACACAAAGACTAAATTATAAAATGCATAAAATAACAAATCCCACCATTTAAGACTCTCTGCCTTCATTCCTAAGGAAACTGAGAAGGCAGCTTACATGGAGAAGAAAGGGGGAGAAAAAGAAAAGAAGGAAAGGAGAAGGAGAGAAGAAGAATTGAGGATTTAGGTCTTTTGGGCTCAATACTTTTTATTGGGATCAAAATTGATCAAAGGCAAGTGTTCTAACCCTTTCCTACAGTTAATTTGATCCTTGTTCTTATCCTAATCCTGGAAATTTTAGAGGATTAAAGTTTCATAATGATATTTCTGTAAATTATGCATCAAATAGTGAATCTGGGTTTCTTATCCAGATTCTGTCCTTTCTGCCTTGTCATGTCTATAACTTTCTGTACTGAACTCGTATTTAAGTAAAATTAAATCCATCCGAAAATATACTTGTATATCTTTATTTTGAGATCAGGATGTATGAATTTGGAGTTCAATTTCCTATCTAAACTTTTGTTTGAATTGACCCCATAGAATCTGTCAAGTAGAGATTCTGAGTTCTGACCTTTGGGCATACTATCACTTGTAACTCACTGTGAACAAATTCAATGGTGATAAAATTAATCTTACTGGAAAGTAGACTCATAAAGCTTTCTGTGCATATCTTATTTGCAATATTTTGAGTACAGATACCAACTGAAAACGTCTGTTTTAGTCGATCCTATACATACTGTAAAACAGAGACGATGTTTTCTGACCTGTTGTCACTAAATGAATTGTAACTTTCAGAGGAGACCTTTAATTTATACCAAACTTTGTTAATCCGAATCTAGATTATTATATCTTTCAAAAGACACTAATTTAGAGCAATTTGAAGTATATTTCATTACTCAAATAACTCAGTAATTATACTTCTCAAATTCTGTCAGAACCAGATTTTCTTTTATCAAGTTTGTCTATTCCTATTTTGTACTTTTTGTTGGAAACTGAATTGAGCTAAAGCCCTTTCTTTCGATTGAACTGTATACTTTTGTTTCAAATCCTTGTATACTCATGCCATTATTTTCATTTCAAATTTGTATGCATTGTGACAGGAATATACTAGCATCATTTTGTTTCGTAAAGGCGCATGTACGTTTTATTGTTCCGCATGTGCTTCCGATATGTGTCAAATTATTGTTCACACCTATCCTTTTATACTCTGGTGTCTTGTGGGATAATGTGAACCTTTGCAGAAATGGTAAAGGAGTTATGCTTAGAGCTCGCGATTGCTCTGCCGCCCCATTGACTTCACTCAGGCGTGGGTGGATGGAGCTCCCAGGCGTGGGAGACTAATGTTTGGTGATCATCCAGAAATGGATGAATCACGTTATGTATGTGATCCCACAGCGACTTCTATACTTTTTGATATGATATCCAAAGCTCTGCTTATGAGGTTATATTTATGCTTTAGATAAAAATGAAATGCATGCTACACCAAAAATGACATACAAGCTTGTGTTGGCTATTCGGTTCACCTGTTGTACTTTGAAGTGTATCGTATGTCATTGTTATGCTCCCAAACACTCTTATGTCTTTGATATGCACCTAAATGCTTCTTTTGCTAATGAAATGCTCCAATTTTCTTTCTCCTATTGTTAAGTATAATGCCGGTTTCAAATGAGATAACCCTTTGTGATTTTATATTATATGAGATACTTTTCATTGAACCCTTGTAGCTATGCTTTTGTATTTTGATACCGAGCTTGCTTGAACTGCTTCTATCGTTATGGATATATTAGTCACTTGCTGAGCTTTGTTATGCTCACCCCGTTGTTACATAATATTTTCAGGTTAGCTTATCAGACTTTGGGATGTTTAAATTGGGCTGAGGAAGGGAAAGCTAGAAGATTTTGGGTTGATCTTTAGTGGTTGATATGTTTTTGTTGTATAAGTACATTTTGTGTTTAGTGAAATGTCGATGGTGAACCTGAACTTATATATTTTGTAAAGGTTGGAGGACCTCTCATGTTAGGACTTGAAATGTGAAGTTTAAATGGTATGATGATATAAACGCATGGTAAATGTTAGTTTTGTAGCTATATGGATTTCATCACTTGTGGATTTTATGATGTGGATATTGTTTAGTGAGTTGGCTTTGAATTTTATGAATCCTAGAGTGATGTGGTATATGAATTATAAACTGCACAGGTTTTATGAATTATGGGTTTTGGATGTGATATACAACTTGAATGATCGTTAGTATCCTCAAATATCGATGTGGATCCTCGGATCGGTTTGTTGTTTGAATTTTAATATTATGAATTTTAAGACAGGATCACACCTCCTGAATACGATAATTTAAGGGGGGCGTGACAGAGGTGGTATCAGAGCATGATTTGAGGATCACTAGGAATTTTGATATGCTAGATGCATAATAAATTTTGAGGTTTAGTGATTTTTATTTAGAGATTGATCAAAATTCCTCTTTTGTTGTTTTTAGGAAGCGAGAATGACGAGGTCATCTGGTTCTCCCGTTGCATCTACTTCTGATCAATTGAGTGGAATTATGAAAACTTTAGAGGCTATGACACAAGTAATGCAACAACAAGTCCGACCAGAAAGAAATGATGGAGCAGGGATTTCAAATCGGATTGGGTTAGGAATTGAACAGTTTAAGAAGCTCAGTCCTCCTAGTTTTAGTGGTGAGCCTGATCCAATGATAGCAGAACAATGGATGATGCGGATAGAGAAAATATTTGACGTTTTAAATTGCCCTGATGATCTGAAGGTTTCTCTTGCTACCTTTATGTTGGAGGGAGAGGCTGAACACTGGTGGAGAACAATGAGGAGGATTTCTGAAATTAGACATGAGCCATTCACTTGGAAGACATTTACAGAAAAGTTCAATGATAAATATTTCCCAGATTGCATTAGAGAGCAGAAAGAATTGGAGTTCTTGAATCTCATACAGGGAAATTTAACGGTAGCCAAATATGAATCTAAATTCACTGAGCTCTCCAGATTTGCCACACATATGATTGATGATGAGTCTAGAAAAGCAAGGAGGTTTGAGAGGGGATTAAGGCTAGCTATAAGGAGCCGAATGTCAGCTTTAAAACTTCAGGTATATTCTGAGGTGGTAGAAAGAGCTTTGATAATTGAAAAAGATTTAAAAGAGATCCAAGAAATCATGAGCAAGAACAGTAAGGATAAGTTTTTTTATAAAAATAAGAGATGAAATGAACCTGAGAGAAGTGATAAGAGGGTAAAGGTATCTGGATTTGAGATGAGGAAGCTACCACAAGGGATTCCATTATGTACAAAATGCGGAGGCAATCATGAGACAAATAGGTGTTTTTAGGTGACCAGAGCCTGCTTTGGTTGTGGAAAGTTAGGTCACAAAATAAAAGACTGTCCGTTTAAGAAAAAGGAAGAACCACTACCTCCCAGATCAGCAGTCCATGCTAGAGTATATGCTATCACTGAGCAGGATGCTAGAGCCTCTAAATCAGTGGTCGAAGGTATTCTTCATGTTTCTAATAAAAATGCAAAAGTTTTGTTTGATCCTGGCTCTAATCTATCCTTTGTTTCACCACATTTTGCTTGTCATTTGAGT
Source organism: Musa beccarii (assembly GCA_024322285.1). NCBI lineage: Eukaryota > Viridiplantae > Streptophyta > Magnoliopsida > Zingiberales > Musaceae > Musa > Musa beccarii. The sequence goes on along the minus strand of CM044400.1, from coordinate 41,613,518 downwards.
GTTCTACCTAGACCAATTGGATTATATGTTGTATGTAACTACTGCTGTAGGGAATTCTTTGATAGCAAACTTGATATATCCATCATGTTTGATTTCTTTGGGAGAACATGAATTCCTTGCCGATTTGATCCTCTTAGAGATCCAAGGTTTTGATATTATACTTGGCATGGATTTGCTATCTTCCTATCATGCTAGTATCAATTGTTATACAAAAGTGATCACCTTTTGCCTACCGGGTCAGCCCATCTTTTATTTTGAGGGAATCCGACATGATTTGCCTCTTTATCTGGTATCAGCACTTCAAGCTCATCGTCTTATGCAAAAGGGTTATTTTTGTTATCTTATATGTGTAAAGAAGTATTCAGATCAAGAAACTCAACTAAATGAAACCTTGGTGGCCAAAGAGTTCCCTGATGTATTTCCGAATGATTTGCCTGGATTACCACCAGGGAGGGATGGTGAATTTGTTATTGAAGTAGTCCCCGGGACAACCCCAATATCTAAGCCTCCCTATAGAATGGCTCCCCTCGAGTTAGAGGAGTTGAAGAAGCAAATACAAGAGTTGTTAGATAAGGGTTTTATTCGACCCAGTGTCTTACCATGGAGTGCTCTAGTGCTATTAGTTAAGAAGAAGGATGAGACATTGAGGCTTTGTATTGACTATAGACAGTTGAATCAGGTGACCATCAAAAACAAGTATCCCCTACCCAGGATTGATGATTTGTTTGATCAATTGCAGGGTGCACAAGTATTCTCCAAGATTGACCTAAGATCAGGTTACTATCAGTTGAAGGTCAAGAAGGAGGATATTCCAAAAACAGCCTTTAGAACTCGATATAGTCACTATGAATTTTTAGTAATGCCTTTTGGCTTGACTAATGCCCCTGCAGCTTTTATGGAACTGATGAACAGGATATTTCAGCCACTCTTGGATGACTGTGTAATTGTATTCATTGAGGACATATTAGTGTATTCAAGGAGTAATCAGGGGCATGAAAAACACTTGAGAAATATATTATCCATATTAAGAGAAAAGAAGCTGTATGCAAAGTTCAGCAAATGTGAATTTTGGTTAAAGGAAATTGCTTTCTTAGGCCACGTGATTTCAGGAAAGGGCATATCTGTTGATCCAAAGAAGGTGGAAGCAGTGGTTAAGTGGGAAGTACCAACAAATGTAATTGAAGTTAGAAGTTTCCTAGGCATGGCAGGTTATTACAGGAGATTTGTGGAGGGATTTTCTCGAATCGCTTCTCCTCTCACCAAACTGACTCGGAAGAATATGAAATTTGAATGGGGTGATGATTGTGAGCAAAGTTTCCAAGAGCTAAAAAGAAGATTGACCAGTGCCCCTATTCTCACTATTCCAAGTGGTAATGAGGGATTTGTAGTTTATACCGATGCTTCAAGAAAGGGCCTGGGATGTGTTCTAATGCAGGAAGGGAGAGTAATTGCTTATGCTTCTAGGTAGCTAAAGAGTTATGAAGTGAATTATCCAACTCATGATCTGAATTAGCAAAGAATCATCTTTGCTCTAAAAATTTGGAGACATTACTTATATGGGCTTAACATTTGAAATCCTTACTGATCACAAAAGTTTAAAGTATATTTTTACTCAGAAAGAGTTGAATATGAGGCAACGAAGATGGATAGAACTTCTAAAGGATTATGATTGTACCATCCATTATCACCCAGGTAAAGCCAATGTTGTAGCTGATGCGCTTAGTAGAAAATCTACAAGCTTTATGGCTAGTCTGATTGTGAAACAATGGAGGTTCTTAGAAGAAAATTGTGATTTGAATGTCATGAGGAAAGGGCAAAATTCAATGATGTTGATGGCCTCTATTCAAGTGCGGTCTGATCTTACGCAACAAATTAAAGAAGGGCAACTACAAGATCCACACTTAATATACTTTAGAAATGAAGTTGAAAAGGGATTGAAGCCCAATTTTCAAATTTTAGAGGATGGCCTTTTGAGATTTGGGGATAGAATATGTGTTTCTAATAACCCAGATATCAAGAATCAAATCCTGATGGAGGGTCACAATTCAAAATACACCATGCATCCTGGTAGCACTAAAATGTATAGGGATCTCCAAAGTCATTATTGGTGGGAAGGCATGAAAAAGGAGATTGCAATATATGTTTGAAGTGTTTGACTTGTCAAAAATCAAAGCGAACATCAAAGACCGGAGGTTTGTTGCACCTTTGGATATTCCTGTATGAAAATGGGAATGTGTTACCATGGACTTTGTTTCAGGACTACCTAAACCTCTAGGAAGCATGATCTTTGTTTGGGTCATTATTGATAGGTTAACCAAATCTGCACATTTCTTACCAATCAATATGACTTATTCACTTGATCGACTTGCTGATTTATATGTTGATGAAATAGTAAGACTTTATGGTGTTCCAAAAGAGATCATCTCTAACAGAGACTCTAGATTTCTTTCTAGATTGTGGAGGAGATTATAAGAGTCTATGGGCACCAAAGTAAAGTTTAGCACCGCCTATCACCCTCAGACCGATGGTCAATCTGAAAGAACAATTCAAATACTTGAGGATTTGCTAAGAGCCTATGTCATGGATTGGAGAGGTGAATGGGATAAAGATATTTCCCTTATTGAGTTCACTTATAATAATAGTTACCATTCAAGCATTCAGATGGCTCCCTATGAAGCTTTGTATGGGCGAAAGTGTAGAACGCCTATATGTTGGGAGGAAGTTGGCGATAAAAAGTTGTTAGCACCAGATAAAGTACAAGAGACTACTGAAAAGATCCAAGTTATAAGAAAAAGGCTAAAGACTGCTCAGAGTCGCCAAAAGAGCTATGTTGATAACCGATGAAGAGATATTGAGTTTCTAGTAGGGGATTTTGTATTTCTGAAGGTTTCCCCTTCTAAAGGCGTAGCAAGATTTGGGAAGAAAGGAAAATTAAGCCCAAGATTTATTGGACCTTTTGAGATCCTTGAAAGAATTGGTTCTGTCGCTTACAGGATTGTCTTGCCACCATCCTTATGTCAGATCCATGATATTTTTCATGTTTCAATGCTTAGAAAGTATGTATATGATCCCTCTCATATCATAAATTATGAGCCGATTGTGATTGATAAAGACTTATCCTATCTGGAGGAGCTCACTCAAATTATTGATAGGAAGGATAAAATCCTAAGGAATCGGGTCATCCCTCTCATTAAAGTGAAATGGAGACATCATTCTGGAGAAGAAACAACTTGGGAGCTAGAGGAGGAAATGAAGAAAGTTTATCCTCATCTTGTCATTGATAGAGGTATGATAAATTTAGAGGACTAAATTTTTTTAAGGGGGGGAGAGTGTAACATCCATCGCATTCCTTGTTTCTAAATTTTCATATAAGAGTTTAATAGCAAAGTTACTATTCATTTTAAATTTGATAGATGAGTTTGAATGAAATTGAAAACCTATTTATAAGAGCTGAGGACCTATTTGTAAAATTCGGAGGACTCAATTGTAAAAATATGTAACACAAGGACTAAATTATAAAATACACAAAATAACAAATCCCACCGTTTAAGACTCTCTGCCTTTATTCCTAAGGAAACTGAGAAGGCAGCCTACGTGGAGAAGAAAGGGGGAGAAAAAGAAAAGAAGGAAAGGAGAAGGAGAGAAGAAGAATTGAGGATTTAGGTCTTTTGGGCTCAATACTTTTTATTGGGATCAAAATTGATCAAAGGCAAGTGTTCTAACCCTTTCCTACAGTTAATTTGATCCTTGTTCTCATCCTAATCCTGGAAATTTTAGAGGATTAAAGTTTCATAATGATATTTCTGTAAATTATGCATCAAACAGTGAATCTGGGTTTCTTTTCTAGATTCTGTCCTTTCTGCCTTGTCATGTCTATAACTTTCTGTACTGAACTCGTATTTAAGTAAAATTAAATCCATCCGAAAATATACTTGTATATTTTTATTTTGAGAATAGGATGTATGAATTTGGAGTTCAATTTCCTATCTAAACTTTTGTTTGAATTGACCCCATAGAATCTGTCAAGTAGAGATTCCGAGTTCTGACTTTTGGGCATACTATCACTTGTAACTCACTGTGAACAAATTCAATGGTGATAAAATTAATCTTACTGGAAAGTAGACTCATAAAGCTTTCTGTGCATATCTTATTTGCAATATTTTGAGTACAGATACCAACTGAAAACGTCTGTTTTAGTCGATCCTATACATACTGTAAAACAGAGACGATGTTTTCTGACCTGTTGTCACTAAATGAATTGTAACTTTCAGAGGAGACCTTTAATTTATACCAAACTTTGTTAATCTGAATCTAGATTATTATATCTTTCAAAAGACACTAATTTAGAGCAATTTGAAGTATATTTGGTTACTCAAATAACTCAATAATTATACTTCTCAAATTCTGTCAGAACCAGATTTTTTTTTTGTCAAGTTTGCCTATTCCTGTTTTGTTCTTTTTGTTGGAAACTGAATTGAGCTAAAGCCCTTTCTTTCGATTGAACTGTATACTTTTGTTTCAAATCCTTGTATACTCATGCTATTATTTTCATTTCAAATTTGTATGCATTGTGACAGGAATATACTAGCATCATTTTGTTTCGTAAAAGCGCGTGTCGTTTATTGTTCCGCATGTGCTTCCGATATGTGTCAAATTATTGTTCACACCTATCCTTTTATACTCTGGTGTCTTGTGGGATAATGTGAACCTTTGCTAGAAATGGTAAAGGGAGTTATGCTTAGAGCCTGCGATTGCTCTGCCGACCCCATTGACTTCACTCAGACGTGGGTGGATGGAGCTTCCAGACGTGGGAGACTAATGTTTAGTGATCATCCAGAAATGGATGAATCACGTTATGTATGTGATCCCACAGCGCCTTCTATACTTTTTGATATGATATCCAAAGCTCTGCTTATGAGGTTATATTTATGCTTTGGATAAAAATGAAATGCATGCTACACCAAAAATGACATACAAGCTTATGTTGACTATTCGGTTCACCTGTTGTACTTTGAAGTGTATCGTATGTCATTGTTATGCTCCCAAACACTCTTATGTCTTTGATATGCACCTAAATGCTTCTTTTGCTAATGAAATGCTCCAATTTCCTTTCTCCTATTGTTAAGTATAATGCCGGTTTCAAATGAGATAACCCTTTGTGATTTTATATCATATGAGATACTTTTCATTGAACCCTTGCAGCTATGCCTTTGTATTTTGATACCGAGTCTGCTTGAACTGCTCCTATCGTTATGGATATGTTAGTCACTTGCTGAGCTTTGTTATGCTCACCCCGTTGTTACATAATATTTTCAGGTTAGCTTATCAGACTCTGGGATGTTTAAATTGGGCTGAGGAAGGGAAAGCTAGAAGATTTTGGGTTGATCTTTAGTGGTTGATATGTTTTTGTTGTATAAGTACATTTTGTGTTTAGTGAAATGTCGATGGTGAACCTGAACTTATATATTATGTAAAGGTTGGAGGACCTCTCATGTTAGGACTTGAAATGTGAAGTTTAAATGGTATGATGATATAAACGCGTGGTAAATGTTAGTTTTGTAGCTATATGGATTTCCTCACTTGTGGATTTTATGATGTGGATATTGTTTAGTGAGTTGGCTTTGAATTTTATGAATCCTAGAGTGATGTGGTATATGAATTATAAACTGCACAGATTTTATGAATTATAGGTTTTGGATGTGATATACAACTTGAATGATCGTTAGTGTCCTCAAATATCGATGTGGATCCTCGGATCGGTTTGTTGTTTGAATTTTAATATTATGAATTTTAAGACAGGATCACACCTCCTGAATATGATAATTTAAGAGGGGCGTGACACAAGGGCCTCTATAAATAGGAGGGAACCAAACCTCTATAAGCTCAGAGTTCTCTTGGTAGCCACCTCTTATTCTCTTCTCCCCATATAAGTGCATCGTCACAGCTCCTGCCGTGTGGATACCGCTAGAGAGGACACTTGACCTTCTTCATCCTCTTCTACAGATCTGTGGGGATCCAGGGATATACGATCTCCCTAGGTATTTTCTTTAACACATGCAGTTTTCAGGGATTTGTTTTGATGCATCGATTTTCACACAACGACAAACACTTTCTACGAAAAATCTAGGGTGTTTTGTTTTTGCTCTTCAATTGCGCATGAGATGTCGCTCCCCAGATAAGGATTTCCCAACAGTGGTATCAGAGCTAGGTTGTTCGTGCAAAGATCGGATCTTAAACTACGTGTGTTGTGTTTTAGATTTGCTTTTGACGCCAAAATCGTTGGCGCGAAGGGCGAGAAAGGGCAGCAATTGTTGCTGCTCGCTCGTGCAGCAACCGCAAGGCTGTAGCCTTGCTATTTACCTGACAGCAAAGCCAATAGCACCAACGAAGTTGTCGCGACAGCAAAGCACCTACAGTTGCTTGTGCGGTGGCCTGCCCACGAATGTCGGCGTCGCTGCGTGCTTTGCGACCATGGGCAAAAGTGCCCGCATGGGCAGGGGCGCCGGCAAGCACTGCATCCACAAGGGGCAGCGCCGCCTGCAAGCGATGTGCTCGCAGGTATGGGCGCACTCGCAGAAGCGATGCAAGCCGGCGAAACAGATCATTTGCGCTGCCGCCATGAAAGGCGGCGCGCGCGCTCGATCACAGCGATGGCCGCCGCCAGCATGGCAGCGGCGGAGGACACTTGACCTTCTTTATCCTCTCCTACAGATCTACAGGGATTCAGGGATATACGATCTCCCTAGGTATTTTTTAACACATGCAATTTTTGCGGATTTGTTTTGATGCACCGATCTTCGCACGACGACGAAAACTTTCTACAGGAAATCTAGGGTGTTTTGTTTTTATTCTTCCGCTGCGCATGAGATGCCGCTCCCTTGTGGATTTCCTAACAGTGGTATCAGAGCCAAGCTGTTCGTGCGAAGATCGGATCTTAAACTGCGTGTGTTGTGTTTTAGATATGCTTTTGACATCAAAATCGTTGGTACGAAGGGAGAGAAAGGATACAACTGTTGCTGCCCACTCGTGCAGCAACCGCAAGGTTGCTTGCAACCTTGCTGCTTGCATATCGATGGCCGGTGGCCAACGGCTGCGTCGCGAGCAACGATCGGTCGATGGGCTCAGGGCCACCACCAAGAAAAGACTGTAGGTTACTCATTGCCGCGGCTCGCCCGCGGCGATCGGCCGTCTGCGAGCGCTGCAACCATGCGAAGCACCTACATGGGCAGGGGCACCGGCAGGCGCTGCACCCGCAAGGGGCAGTGCCGCCCGCAGCTAACCCGCAAGGGGTAGTGCCGCCCATGAAGGTAGCACGTCGGCGACAGATCGCTTGCTGACACAAGCCATAGGCAGAGCGGCCAGACCAAGGGAAAGGTATTATGGTTTTTGGAAAAAAGATAGTTTTGCCCCTCGAAATTTTAAAAATTCTGATTTTGATCCCCTTTGACAAAATAACCAAAATACCCCTAGGAATTTTTAAAATTCTAATTTTGCCCCTTATACCAAATGACCAAAATGCCCTTGGGAATTCACAAAATTCCCTCCATGTCTTTGATTTCAGAAAAATATTTGTTATTTAAATAGTTTAATTAACTATTATTTTTTATCTAGTAGTCCTATAAAATAACATATACATATGATATATAATATGGACAGATGATCATGGACCTGTGATGTGATGTGTGTACATGTGATTATTATTATTGGGGCCTGCGAGCCTTTATTTTTCTCGTTTATTGTTGGGCCTATATATCTGTAATTATGTTGTAATTACATGAGGAGCCGCAGCGGTAGCGGGACCCACGAGGTCGAGACGGACGATCCGACATATGGAGATGTGTTGAGATGCCGACGGAACCGACGAAACGAGAAGGGCGATCACAGGGTATGGAGATGCGCCGAAGCACACATAGATCTTGATGTGAGTGATTGAGCCCACTGGCTCGGGCTTGATCATATTAGGATGTGGTCCATGATCATCTGGTGTGATTGCTCATGTGATGTGTGATTGATTATACACCTACTAGATATATATATATATATATATATATATATATATATATATATTGCATGCGATGTAGATATATATATTATATATATATATATATGTGTGTGTGTGACATATTATGTTAGGAAACCAAATCAAAATCCTCTCTATTAATAATATTAAGTCGGTAAACGTGAGACAATAAGATTGACCCACGTGGCCTTCCATCATTAAAGCTAGAAACCGATTCTCGGTGTAGGTTGAGTTGGTCGAGTCCCTCGATACTCACTTATATCGCGTTTTGCTATCTTATCTATGACATAGAGATGTCACCGGTGACCTAAGAACATGGTATGTTTGGTCGAGTCCCTCGAGAGTATATCACCGAATCAGACTCATCTTGTAATGATGGTGATGACTTAACCGAACATCATGGTTGGTCGAGTCCCTCAAGGCCATGATGGTTCTGTTGGGAAATCCACAAGGGGAACGACATCTCATGCACAGCGGAAGAATAAAAAACAAAACCCCAGATTTCCCCTAGAAAGTTTCCATCGTCGTGCGAAGATCGGTGCATCAAAAACAAATCTGTGAAAACTACACGTGTAAAAGAAGATACCTAGGGAGATCGTATATCCCTAAATCTTGCAGATCTGTGGGAGAGGATAAAGGAGGTCAAGCGTCCTCCTCTCTAACAATATCCACACAGCAGGGATTGTGACGATGCACCTCTCTCTTTGGGGAGAGGAGAACAAGAGGTGGCTACCAAAAACCCTCAACCTATAGAGCTATGGTACCCTCCTATTTATAGAGGCCCCTTGAAAACCCTAATGGATCTTTTTGCCCTATTGGGTATTGGATCTCCATCCAATTACCCAAGCTTCTTGGATTAGTGGATTTCTACCCAATAATCTCTTATTAGCAATTATTGGATCTCATCTTAGGATCCAATAATTCAGAGGCTTAATGGATATCCAATAAGATAGGGGGTTCAACGGATATCTCATATCCGAACCTTTACTCATCGCAACACCTACCATATGTGTGTGACCCTCTAGGCCCAATATCGAGTTGGCCGTGAGTTATACTTGTCAGAACTCCTTCTGACATAGTGAATTATTATCTCTATAATAATTCACCCAACTCATCGACTGCGGATGTACTAGGCCACTACGCTGCGGCTCCCAGACGATACAGGGAATCAATCCTTTGGACCTATCTCGTAAATCCGATTACCATGTATCTATAGTCCCTCATCCATCTAATATCCCGAGAGACCCTATACCGGGCATGGTGCTGTCAGGCCCATACAGTCTCTCCTCGAGTCTTGCTCTTGTCGAATTCTCCCGGAGAACTCTCTCTCTCAATCCGAATAACCTTGGCCAAGGATTTGTTCGAGCAAGAACACATGAGATATTCCTTTCATGATACCGAGAGCGGATGATCCTCTATTGACACTCATTAGCCCTCGTAAGGTTGGCTACCACTCCCAATGATCAAGATACTAGATATGAAGCTTTCTAAACCTATAAGTCCGGTATCAAAGAGTGGAGTACTCATACAGGACATCCTTGGTGTTTCAAGTCTAAGGACCAGATACACTACTGGGACTACAGAATCGCTGTCTGACGTGAGGTATCAATCACCTTCCAGCATTCTATAGGCGGATCAATCAGTGAACTCATTCTCCAATGAGCACCTACACTATACCCTTAGTGTCCCCACACGAGTAGCTATGAGACTAGCTACCTCATCATATGAATGAGTATACAGCACACCAATCTATCCGGTTATCTCGATGTCCTTCTCGAGTAACCTATGACTAGGATAATTTAGGGTCTGTGTTTAAAGGTGAATCAGTCTCATTATCATAATCTCATTTGATCCAATTCCCATTACACAGATCCAAGGACATCACAACATATATCAAGATAATATGAGATAATGCCAATAATCATAAGCAAAGAGATTGACGTAGCGTGTTACAGGTGCTATCACTCATGTGATTGGCTTGTAGGGCACCTATAACTAGCAGGTTCGAAGGCCGAATAGGATGGGAATCATAAGGAGTTGTGATTGGCAAGAGTTGCCTACCTTTACGGGCTTAACGTGATTGGTCGAGTCCCTCGACGTTACGTTAAGACGCCGATTGGATCTCGATCTCCACTAGAGATCTGTCGGGGGTCTTTGATTCACATACCGGAGGGTGTTATGTGTCTCGCAAAAAATTAGTGGGAGTACATTAAGATAGAAGTCCTTATCTTAACTGTTTAATTTTTGCAAAGTCTGCATGTTATTTATTTCTGCTACATCTTTAATTTTAAAAAAATGTCACTTTCAAATCCTTTACGTGGCATAGTTGATGCCGACTGCCTCACTGGTCCAAATTATACGGATTGGCTTCACAATCTGAGAATCGTTCTCACGATGGAGAAAATCGCGTATGTCCTTGATACAGTGATCCCTACACCCGACGAAGGGGCAAGCGAAGATGAGATCACTCGTTATGTAAAGTACATAGATGATTCTGCTCTTGCTCAGTGTTATATGTTGGCCTCTATGACTACTGAGTTACAGAGACAACATGAAAATATGGATGCTAATTCCAGACTCCTGCATCTCCGTAAACTATTTGAGGAACAGGGAAGAACTCAACTATACGAGATATCAAAAAGTCTTTTTCGTGCCAGGATGATTGAGGGGACACCGGTTCAGAACCATGTCCTTAAGATGATTGAGTGGATCGAGAAACTTACAGGTCTGAGAATGGTCCTAGAGGATAACTTGTGTGTGGATCTTGTGCTTCAATCTCTACCAGATTCCTTTTCTCAGTTCATAATGAATTTTAATATGAACAAACTTGAGGTAACCATCCCAGAGCTTCTCAATATTTTGAGAGAAGCAGAGAGCACTATCAAGAAAGAGAAGCCGATTCTCTATGCTGGTAAGACCAGAAAAAAAAGGAAGGCTAAGAATTCCCTTAAGAAGGGTAAGGGCAAGGGCAAGGGCAAAATGGATAAGGTAAAGGTTGCCAAGAAAGACTCAACAAAGGACAAAGGCCAGTGCTTTCATTGCGGCAAAGATGAGCACTAGAAGAGGAACTGCAAAGAGTACCTTGCAGAGAGGGCGAAACAGAAGCTTGGAGAAGCTTCAGGTACATTCATGATCAGTCTCCATTTATTAGAATCTTATGATAACACATATTTATTAGATACTGGGAGTGCTTATCATATCTGTAATTCATTGAAGATTCTGGCAGAACCTAGGAGATTGAACAAAGACGAGATGGACCTTATGATGGGCAATGGAGCAAAGGTTGCTATAGTGGTTGTTGGCAAGGTCACCTTACATCTGCCTGGTGGAGCTATTATTGCATTAGATGCATGCAATAATGGTTGTTCCTTCTATTATCAAAAACTTTATTTTCATTTCATGTTTAACAGTTAGTGGATATAAATTAGTTTTTGAGAACAATGGTTGTTCAATAATATTAGATGATGAGATCATCACGAGAGGAACATTGCATAATGGTTTATTTATGCTAGATACAGCTCCACATATCATGAGTGTAAGTGAGTCTAAGAGGAAACGAGAAGAGAACCAAACAGGAAAGAGTATTAAAACCCTTCGATCAAATCGAGGAGGTGAGTATTTGAGTACAGAGTTCATCCAATTCCTCAAAGACTATGTGATTTTATCCCAATGGACACCTCCTTATACACCACAGCTTAATGGTATATCAGAAAGGAGGAATCGCACACTATTAGACATGGTGTGTTCCATGATATGTTTCGTCGACCTACCCATCTCATTCTGGGGATATGCCCTAGAGACTGCAGCTTACCTTCTGAACAGAATTCCAACTAAGTCAGTGATGTCTACTCCATATGAGATATGGAATGGAAAGAAGCCCGATCTTAATGTTGTTAAGATTTGGGGCTGCTCTGCCCACGTCAAGAGACTCAACCCCGACAAGTTGGAATCCAGGACGAAACGGTGCAAGCTCGTGGGATACCCCAAGGAAACTTATGGGTATTATTTCTATCACCCTGAGGACCAAAAGGTCTTTGTAGCCAAGAGAGCAGTGTTCCTTGAGAAGGAACACATTCTTGGTGGAGATAGTGGAAGCACGATAGAGTTGAGCAAAGTTGGAGAACCTACCTCAAGTACCATTCCACAACTAGAATCTGTTCAGATACCTAACATACAAGTTCCAACTTTACATAGGTCCGATAGAGTATCCCATCCTCCTGAGAGATATGTGGGACATATCAAAGGAGAGGATGTTGAGGATATTGATCCTCAGACCTACGAGGAGGCTATTATGAGCATAAACTCCGGGAAATGGTAAGAAGCCATGAATTCAGAAATGGATTCCATGTACTCCAACAAGGTTTGGAACATAATTGATGCACCTGAGGGTATTGTACCCATTGGCTGCAAGTGGATCTTCAAAAAGACGATTGAAGTAGATGGAAAGGTAGAGACCTATAAAGCAAGGTTAATGGCTAAGGGATATCGTCAGAGGCAAGGTGTTGACTGTGACGAAACTTTCTCACTTGTAGCCATGCTAAAATCCATTCGAATTCTATTGGCTATTGCAGCACACTATGATTATGAGATCTGGTAGATGGACATCAAAACCGCATTTCTCAATGGCAACCTCGAGGTGTATATGATACAGCTTAATGGATTCGTGTCCAGGAATAACCCAGATAAGGTGTGCAGGTTGCTTAGGTCCATTTATGGACTGAAGCAAGCTTCCCGAAGTTGGAATATAAGATTTGATAAGGCGATCAAATCTTATGACTTCGTTAAGAACGAAGATTAGCCTTGTGTGTACAGGAAAGTAAGTGGGAGCACTATCACCTTTTTGGTATTATATGTGGATGACATCCTGATCATTGGGAATGATGTAGGAATGCTCTCTACAGTAAAGACTTGGCTATCTAGACACTTCTCCATGAAGGACTTAGGGGAAGCATCCTGCATATTAGGGATATGGATCTATAGAGATAGATCCAAGAGGATGCTTAGCTTGTCCCAGTCCAGGTACATAGACACCATTGTCAAAAGGTTTAGCATGAAAAATTTCAAGAGATGTCTCATATCAATGAGACATAGAATATAGAATATCACTTTCTAGGAGTATGTCCCCAAAGACTCCTAAATAAAGGGCACACATGGATATGATACCATATGCCTCAGCGATAGGATCTATTATATATGCTATGCTATGTACCAGGCCTGATATAGCGCATGTTCTGAGTGTCACGAGCAGATATCAGGCAGATCTAAGCTTGGAGCACTAGAAAGCAGTAAAATGTATCATTAAGTACTTGAGAAGGACTAAGGATCTTTTCTTCGGTATATGGAGGTAGTAGCCTCGAGTTGAGGGCTACACGGACTCGAGCTTCGATCCGATGTCGATGATAGCAAGTCTAATTCAGGGTATGTGTCCACCCTGAATGGAGAGCAGTATGCTGGAAGAGTTCCAAGCAAGACACTACTATTGACTCGACCACAGAGGCAGAATACATTATTGCGGCAGAGGCAGCAAAGGAGGGAGTCTGGATGAAGAAGTTCATCACAGATTTGGGAGTCATGTCGAGCAGCGAAGAGATGATTCCCTTATATTGCGACAACTACGGGGTGATTACTCAAATAAGGGAACCCGGATCTCTCAGAAGTGTTCTGAGGAGGTTCTAGCTTATTAGAGAGATCGTGGCCCAAAAAGATGTAGTAGTGAAAATTGTTCCATCCGAAGATAACATTGCAGATCCACTGACAAAGCCATTGACTCAGATTATCTTTAAGCATCACAGAGGTCTGATGGAGATCAGACATGTTGGTGATTGGTTTTAAGTTAAGTGGGAGATTGCTAGTCATATGTGTCTTGCAAACCAATCACATGAGTGATGACACTTGTGACTTGATATGCACTTTTTCTTTTTGCGTATTATTAGGTGTTTTATCACTTTATCTTGCGTGTTGCATATATTGTAATGTCCTTGGATCTGTGCAATGGGAATCAGATCGTGATGAGATCACGATAAGGAGACCGATTCACCTTTAAACACATACCCTAAATTATCCTGGTCATAGGTTACTCGAGAAAGACATCGAGATAACCGGATAGACTGGTGTGCTGTATACTCGTCCATTTGATGGAGGTGGCTGGTCTTATAGCTACTCGTGTGGGGACACTAAGTGTACAGTGCAGTTGCTCATTGGGGAATGAGTTCAGTGATTAATCCGTCTATGGAATGCTGGATGGTTATTGATACCTCACGTCAGATAGTGATTCCGTAGTCCAAGTAGTGTATCTGATCCTTAGACTTGAGATACCAAGGATATCATGCATGAGTACTCCACTCTTTGATATCGGACTTATAGGTTTGGAAAGTTCCATATCTAGTACAACCGGTTATTGAGAGTGGTAGCCAACCTTACGAGTGCTATTGAGTGTCAATAGAGGATCATCCACTCTCGGTATCATGAGAGGAATATCTCATGTATTCTTGCTCAAATAAATCCTTGGCCAAGGTTATTCAGATTGAGAGAGAAAGAGTTCTCTCGGAGAATCCGACAAGAGCAAGACTCGAGGAGAGACCGTATGGGCTTGACAGTACCAAGCCCGGTATAGGGTCTCTGGGATATTAGATGGATGAGGGACTATAAATACATGATAACTGAGGATAGATAGGTCCAAATGATTGGATTCCCTTGTATCGTCGGGGGGTTACGGCGTAATGGCCTAGTACGTCCGCAGTCGATGAGTTGGGTGAATTATTATAGAGATAATAATTCACTAACTCACGGCCAACTCGATATTGTGCCTAGAGGGTCACACACATATGGTAGGTGTTGCGACGAGTAGAGGTTCGAATATGAGATATCCGTTGGACCCCATAATTTATTGGATATACATTAAGCCCCTGAATTATTGGATCCTAAGATGAGATCTAATAATTGCTAATAAGAGATTATTGGGTAAAGACCCACTAATTCAAGAGGCTTGGGTAATTGGATGAAGATCAAATACCCAATAGGGCAAGATCCATTAGGGTTTATAGGGGGCCTCTATAAATAGGAGGGAACCAAACCTCTATAAGCTGAGAGTTCTCTTGGTAGCCACCTCCTGTTCTCTTCTTCTTAGAGAAGTGCATCGTCGCAGTTCCTGCCGTGTGGATACCGCTAGAGAGGAGAACACTTAATCTTCTTCATCCTCTCCTACAGATCTGCAAGGATTTAGAAATATACGATCTCCCTAGGTATTTTCTTTAACACATGTAGTTTTCAGGGATTTGTTTTGATGCACCGATCTTTACACGACGACGAAAACTTTCTACGAAAAATTTAGGATGTTTTGTTTTTGTTCTTCCGCTGCGCATGAGATGTCGCTCCCCAGATAAGGATTTCCCAACACACATGTATTAGAGTGTTCATTCATTATAAAGATAAACACCTTCGCACTGGGGCTTAAGTAGTAAAACATCTTCTAGGAGGAGGAAAAGAAAATTAATTAGTAATGACTGAACCATTATCATGCCTCGTAAGCAAATTTGAGATGTTTAAATCATTCTTCGGTGGAATTTGAGATGAAAAACTAGAGGCTGGGGTTTACATCGAGTTGTTTAAGAAGCATGAATAAGTTTCAGGCCAACGAGGGAAAAATGTCACTACCTATCAGTTAAGCTAATTGATTGGAACATTTGCTGAATGACTATATTATAAGAATATGTCAACTCCTATTCACTAAAATTTCAAGCATGCTAGTTTATGCAACACTTTCTTTTTGACTCATGGACTCGCCTGATGGGATAAAAACAATAACAAACACAAGGAAGAACTTTTATATATGAACAAATACTAGCAGGCCGTAACACACAACGAAATTAAACGAAAATTACAATCAAATAGAACACCAAAATTTACGTGGAAAATCCCTTCAACGTGAAGGGTAAAAACCACGGAGCAAACTAAAGAAAATCCACTAAAGAAATAATGAATATACAATTCTCAAAGTCTCTTGTCCAAAACCCAAGCAATATCCAAAACAAGAGAATAACTGAGATATAAGGATCACGCCATTGTGCACAATATCCAAAACCTCCCCAAACAATCATAGTAAAAATTCATTGTAGATCTAATCTAACCTGAGATGAGAAAACTATTTGGATGAATGAGAATAATTTCTGCATTTTCCTTATCTTCTTTCCTTTCTTTTTCTCTTGTTTTTCTGTCATTTTCTCTTCTTTCTGAATCACCTTGCTATTATAAAAAATTTACCCTTTTTATTATTGTTTTGATCTTATTTTCATAACCATCATTAACTTCCTAATTAGTGTTAGGATTTAAATTTAAAAAAAAACGATCTATGAGCTACTAAAGACTATATGAACTGAATAATGAGCTGCCTACCAACATCGTGAAAATATAATGTCCATGTTTTCAGATGTGCTTGCAACAGAGTCAGGGATTCTCGAACAGGAGCGAAAGTGGCATGTTGAGCACTGTGAAGGAAGAGGTTTACATCAGAATTTGCGTCGGTGCCTGCTGTCGGCTGTTGTATGCTTCATCTGGAATGGAAGGAATATGAGGATTTTTCAGCAGAAGATACAAGCTGAGAAGTAGCTCCAGATTGTAAGCATAAGTAGCAGTATCCATTCACAGAAAGGAATTGCCTGCTACTCTAATAATTTGACACACACTAAGACTGTTAAAGAAATTTGATGATTTTATTATTCAATTAAATGCTTTTCATGTTCATAACATATTTGTTCCTCACTAAAAACAATTCCATATAAGCATAAAAACCATTACTTATGATTATGTTACATGAAAAACTTTAATATTATAAACTAAGATAGATCAAATTTATGATGTGTACCCTTGGATGTCATTCAGAAAGTCTTTATCTGATTTGTAGATGCATCGTCGTCGCATCCGAAAGTTGCAACGATGTCGATCGATAAGAAGAACTAGACTCATCTTCTTTTCTCTTCTATCATTCATAGGATCGCTATGAGCGATGCATCAGGGACCAAGGAAAATTAAAAATAGATTTGTAATCTTAATAACATCACGTAACTAAAAGGAGATAAAAGAAAATATGTAATCTCTCAATTAATATCACATCACATATCCATGTTGACTCCTTAGAGGATACTATCTATTTTAGATGAGAACAAAAAGTTTTGGATAAGTATTTATGATAATTCCTCTCATAATGGTCAGCTTTTAAAGAATCATACTATAATTAAACTTCTTTTCTATTGATTAATAATCATAATCAAAATTCAATTATATTTATAATATATATTATCTAGTTAGATAGGATCATATAATCAAACATTCTCGGCCCATTAATTAGTAAGATATAAAAAAATTAAGATTAAAATAATTATTTAAAAATAATTTTATTTAATTGGATTCTAAAATTTTGAGAAAACATTTTACATGTGCACACAAATTTTATAAAATAGTCCAATAAACATAGTAATATCACAATAAGTTTGACTACCAATATGAGTCATAGTGATTGTATATCATCAATGTCATATTTACTTTTATGTACCACATCACTATTAGCTTTTGCTAATATAGTCCAAAATAACTCATATAATTTATTTTATCAAGACAACCTTATATCATATTTAATCATAATATGTACATACGTAAATGTGAATAGGATAGTAAAAATAAATAACTTTAATTACTTAAATAAAAATATTAATTATGATATCGACTCAAACATATATCATCATATATTTTATGGGTTACTCACAAACCCAATCATAAGAACATATTCTTTCAGACACTTTAGGCTATAAGACTTTAGTAAATGAATCATAGTGAAACCCAAGTCCTTAATTGATATTAATTATTTATGAACTCTTTCTTAATCAGAAGTACTTTATATTACAATACATAAAATTGATAGAGTACTTATCATTCTTAGAGAAGAAAACTATCGTAATATATCACAAAATATCTTTAATGACTTGAGAATTGAGACTGACCACATTTGGCATTGAGATAAAATTTTCTAACCATAAAGCTTAATTAATAGCTTCAAAGAATACCACAAAAATAAGCTTTTATTATTGATAATGCAATAATATATTACTTTATATTTTTCTCAGTAAATCACCCTTTCAACTAATGTAAATATAAAACATAAAGTAGACTTTCACTTGCCATGAGCCACCTATGTGTCGCCCGCGATGACATGGCTATTCTCACGTGGTTGATTGGCAACCTCATCGTCATCACCCCATGCTGTCGTGGCATGTCATTACACTCACATGCAACTACGCATCGACTAGTGACCACTTTGTTGCCTCATCGTGCTGTCATTGGGTACCCTAGCCTTTAGTATTTAGTCAATGTCGGTCATGACCAGTAAACGTCATAGTGGCGTAGCTACAACCGTCGATCAAAGGCAATGTTGCAGCCGTGGCAGGTAGCAGCACTACTACAATCGTTGCACGCAACGACACTACTATAGTCACCGCAAATAACAACTCTATTACAGCTACCTATGACCAAGGCAAGCTGGTCGCTGAAAGGTTGCTACACACAAGCAATTGTGCATGCGATCGTCACCGGCTGTCGTAGCTCACAACGCTTCCATTGCATGCGCAATCATTACCCACAACTAGAGTAATGACCATCGAAGACCGTCGCCCTCAACAATGTTGTTGAGGGTAGTCCGACGATCAAACATGATGGACCTCTCATCGCTCGTAAGCAAGCAACATGATAGACTAGATAAAAAAGCAGATCGATAACATCGACGAATCATTTGAGCATCGTAAATCAAACTCGAATAATATTTTTTTATAAACAAAGAGTATTAATAAACAAATCTAATTACAAAATAGATATGAAATATTTTTACAATCAAAGTATTTGATTTCAAAATATGACTCTGATATTAATTATAAGAATAGAAAACCATAATTTATGCTTCTGTTATATGATAAACTTTAATGTTAAAAACTAAAATCAAATAATGATAAATCAAAATTATGATATGTAGTTTTTGATATCATTTAGAAAGTCTTTATCTGATCTACATGTGCATCATCGTTGGATCCGAAAGTTATAATGATGTCGATCTGCAAGTAAAACTAGATTAACATTTTCTTCTCTTCCTATCTATTCTTCATAGGACCGTTATGAACGATGGATTAGAGATCAAAGAAGATTAAAAATAAATATGTAATCTCGATAATATCACGTAACCAATGAGAGATGATATGTAATCTCTCCACGTTGAGTCCTTAATATATCATATATATTTAAAGTGAGAATAGAAGATGTAAGATAAGTATTTAAAATAATTAATTTTATCAATATTATTATTTTTTAAAAAAATATTATTATAACTAAAATTTTTTAATTGATGAATAACTATAATCAAAATTCAATCGTATTTATAATATATCTTATTTCTATAATATATCTTACGATAATCTAACATCCCGTATATAAAGCGAACAATTGAATCAACCGAGAAGGGGAGAGGACTAAAAACGCACCCCAAGGGAAATCCTTCTTCTGGATGCAGAGATATGGGTAAGGCTGCAAGAAAGACAACTTTTTGCCGTCAATCATCACCAAAAGCAAGTGGAGTTCCGAAATTAGATTAGACGAAAACAAGAGCAACTACCGGAGGCTCGGGATGGTCGTGATGGCCCTTGCACAGATTATAGATCGAGAGCACAGCGCAGGTGAGGATTCCCGCGATCGAGATCTTCTCCCATTTCGCCGCTTCATCTGCGGAATCGAACGAGAGTAACTGTCAATCCAGCACAAAAAAGAACCCCCCCAAAGAGGAGATGACGAAGACAGTAGGAACATCGATGGCTTACAGGCTTCGTCATAACGAGCGGCAGAGGAGAAGCTCCTGGTGCCGAGCTTGGCCGCGCGGCCGCAAAGGGAGGCGACGGATCGGAGGCTTGATTTCGCCATGGGCATCGGCATGACACTTAGTTGAGTCTATCTGTCACTTGCTTGCTAACACGGTAGCGTCGCCACGGCAATGTAATTTCGTCAGAGGAAGTCTCCCGCGCTCCGTCGCGCTCTCTGGAAAACAAGCGGTATTCTGTTCCTGCGGTGTATTATAGAATGGAGAATGCCAGCACATGTGTTGCATTAATTTCAAACAGTCTACTTGTAACGTGAAATGTCATACTAATTTAGAATTATTTTAATATAAAAAACAACTTAAAATTCTATTATAGGATAAATGATATTTACGAGTTTTTCGGTAGTGATTAGAATTACAAGCCATCCCCGCGAGACCGCTGGTGTAGGAACTTAAGTATAAATGGAATCTGGTTTAGGAAAACATGCACATCAAGTTCAATTTATGTAGAAATTAGAAGAATGGATCTTAGTTCTAGATATGATTGACATGCGAGTGCCTAATTTATTATAATATACTCATATTGATTTTGCTGATGCTATGATATATTTTCAACCCATAATGTTATCTCAAAGTTTTCAACTCAGCCCATGACAGCTCATTAATATATTCTCTACACTATGTTATAACTATAAGACATTTATACTTTTCTTCATAACTAAAAAATATAGTAATGGAGGTGGTTAATAGTTGTAAAATATTAATCTCAAAATTACCTATGCATGAAGGGTTGTTTCATGTACAATTATTTATTTTGGTATTTTGTGGTTAGAGAGAAGTTTAGAAACTGAAGATATTGGCAAAAGCAATCTTGAAGTTCTATCAAAACTCTGTATCTCTTGGATTCTTCCTTGAGTGGTGAGTTCTTTTGTACTGTTTTGTATCCTCGTTTAATTTTCCTGGGGTGGTGACTTTTCTGTATCCCTTCGTGAATTTAAATCTGGTGGTGAACTGTTTTATAATTGTGTTTAAGTATTTTTCGTGAGATTATTCTTTTCTGTCCGAAAGAATTTTTATTCTAGCGAATACCGTTATACTCTTGATTTTTCTTCTCTCAAAACTCATTCTGTATTGCCCTCGTATCAGTTTGGTATCAGAGCTAAAGGCTAGAGATCATGGCATGACAGAATGGAAAAGATGTTGCTGTTGAAGATAGCATCCACGAAGATGATGTTGAATCATTGAAGCTGCAGTTATGTAGATTACTGAATAGTATACAAGAGAAAAATGAAATCATCGAAGAACTTCGAATTAGAAATGACCAGCATGAAAATGATGTCCAACAATTTAGTTCTGATAATGATACACCTCCTTACTCTCGGAAGTCAAGAAGATTTCGGGTAAGGCATGCAGTCCAAGACGAATGGCAGAACAAATATAACCCAAGATTGGATATTCCAGAGTTTGAAGGCAAAATTAATGTTGATGACTTTATTGATTGGCTTGATACAGTGGAAAGAATTTTCGATTTTCATGAACCACCTAAACAAAAGAAGGTAAAACTTGTGGCACTTAAACTCAGACGAAATGCATCTTTTTTATGGAAAAATCTGAAGAAGCAAAGAGAACATGAGGGGAAGAGTGAAATCGTGATATGGGAGAAAATGAAAAGGGAGCTGAAGAGAAAATACTTACCTGATAATTATAAACAAGAGATCTTTCTCAAAATCAATAATCTCAAGCAAAAAGATCTTAGTGTGGAAGAGTACACAGCAGAATTTGATAATCTCATGTTAAAAAGAGAGCTTGTGGAACCAGAAGAGCAAACTATTGCAAGATACTTGGGAAGTCTAAAATATGAGATTTCTAAAGTTGTTCAACTGCAGCCATATTGGTCTTTAAATGATGTGAGTAAGTTGGCTTTAAAAATTGAAAAGCAACATAAGTTTGAAAGGAGTTCTCGGTACGGATCAAAAGAAGGCTATACAAAAGGAGAAAATTCCAAGTCTATTATCCAAGTAATGTTGTATCAAAGGTGCAAGACAAGGGTGAAGGGTCTGCTGGCAGCAAACAAACACATAATTCGTCTACCCCAAGTGGTCGAAAATACTTCAAATGTTATGATTTTGGACATATTACTTCAGATTGTCCAAATAGAAGGATGTTGGTTTGGCAAGTCTTTTAGTCCCACATCTCTAATTTCTGTTTTGCTATCCCCTATTGTTGCTATAAAAAGGGGTCTAGGCTTTCTAAGTAGATGCACCACAGGCACCACAAGAAAAGTCGCTTTGAATTTAATTTTATTAAGTCCATATTAAATATTTTGAGCTTTTCTTGTTTAGTAGTTTCAGGTGCTTTATGGCCTAGGAATAATTTCCTAAGGCATTTGTAATTGTCCCTTTTATAAGAGTTTTGCTCCTCCTTCGTTCGTGGACGTAGGTCAATTGACCGAACCACGTAAATTCGGTGTCCCTGTTTCTTTTATCTTTCTGCTTTATTGTCTTTGTTGGGTTGCCAAAATTACCCTTTGGTAAATTTCCTAGGGCTAGCTCTAACAAACTTTGGTAAATTTCCTGGGGCCAGCTCTAACAAACTGGTATCAGAGCCTGGTTTTGGGATCTTTTGGCAACAATGATAATAACAAAGATTGTTGTCGAGAAATTCGATAGAAATGTCAACTTCGGCATGTGGCAGCTCAAGATGGAGGCTATTATTCGGTTCAAGACGGAGTTGATTTTGCACTTTTCGGATCATGTCTTTTGCAATGGATAAGAAGGCTCTCTAGCATTATTCTAAATCTTTACGGCGAGGTTTTACGGGAGGTAACTACGGAGACTACGATTAAGAGCATGTGGGACAAGCTTAAAGCCTTGTATATGAAGAAGACAGTGGAGAACCATCTTTACTTAAAGCAGAGTTTATATATGCTTCGGATGATTGAAGGTACATCTATACTCTCACATCTTGATAAATTTGATTCATTAGTTATGGATTTGGAGAATATAGATGCAAAGATTGATGATGAGGAAAAGGCCCTATTACTTTTGTGTTCTCTCCCCCAATCCTTCAAGTATTTTCGTGATACTATGATTTATGGAAAAGAAACAATTTCATATCAGAAAATTAAATCTGCATTAAAATCTAAGGAGCAGATTGATAGGGATATCATTGGGGAAAATAGAGGAAATCAGGCCGAGGGTCTAGTTGTCAGGGGTAGAACTGATAAAAGGGAATTTGACAGTAGTAGATCTAAATCTAGATCTAAATCCAGACATAGAAATTTAGAATGCAGATATTGTCATAAAATGGGGCACATTAAGGTGATTGCTTTAAATTGAAAATAAATTAAAGTAAAAGGAAAAAATTGTTGAGAAACTCTCGAGTCATTGAAGCCAGGTGTTGCAAAAAATGATGAGAATTTTGGAAATATTTTCTTTGCTACTGATGACAGGACAAGGTCTAAAAATGAATGGATTTTAGATTCGGGTTGTTCTTATCACATGTGTCCCAGTAGAGATTTATTTTCCACATATGAATCTTGTAATGGTGGAATTGTTTTGATGGGCAATAATGCTGCGTGTGATGTTATTGGTAAAGGCACAATCCGAATTAAAATGCATAATGGTATTGTGAGGACGCTAACTAATGTTAGACATGTTCCTGATTTGAAAAAGAATCTCATCTCTTTAGGCACCCTAGAGGCTCTTGGGTGCAAATACACAGCTGAAGGTGGAGTTATGAAAGTTTCTATAAATGTCCTTGTTGTTATGAAAGCTTGTAGGTCTGGTAGCTTATATATTTTACAGGGAACTACTATCACAGGATCAGTTGCAATCTCGTCATCATCATTATCTGATTTTGACATCACCAAATTATGGCATATGCGTTTAGGTCATATGAGTGAAAAAGGTTTAAGTATATTGAGCAAAAGAGATCTTCTTTGCGGACAGAGTATTAGGCCACTAGATTTTTGTGAACACTGCATTTTTGGAAAGCAAAAAAGAGTCAGCTTCTATTCTCCGGCAATTCACAAAACAAAAGGTACTCTTGACTATATTCATTCAGACCTTTGGGGTTCAGCTCATATTCAGTCTAAGGGTGGTGCCAGGTATATGTTGACTTTCATTGATGATTATTCCAGGAAAGTTTAGGTTTATTTTCTGAAGCATAAAAATGATGTTTTTCTAATCTTTAAACAATGGAAGACTTTGATTGAGAAGCAAACAAGTAAACAGATTAAGCGGCTTCGAACAGATAATGGTATGAATTTTGTGAAGGTGACTTTGATAAATTCTGCAAAAATGAAGGAATTGTTCGGCATCGCACTGTTAGGATGACGCCTCAGCAAAATGGTGTGACTGAACGTATGAACAGAACACTCTTAGAAAAAGCAAGGTGTATGATCTCAAATGTAGGGTTGACAAAGGACTTTTGGGCAGAGGTGATTAATATGGCCTGTTACGTTATCAACCGCACTCCGTCTGCAGCACTTAATTTTAAAAGTCCAGAGAAAGTTTGGTCAGGTACTCCTGCTGATTATTCTGTTTTTAAAATCTTTGGGTGTCCAAAGATATATGTATGTAAATGAAGGAAAATTAGAACCTCGAGCTAAAAAGTACATTTTTCTTGGGTATGCTTCTGGGGTGAAAGGATACAGATTATGGTGTCCTGATCCCAAATCCCCAAAATTTATAATCAGTAGAGATGTTACTTTTGATGAATTGTCTATGTTATCTTCCAAAGAGGAATCTACTAGTTGTACAAACGATAATGCGCAGAAGCAGGTGGAGCTTGAGATTGGTAGTTCTGAATCTCTTCAGTCAAACTCTTCTACTCAAAGAATGCCAGTAGACAGTCCCGAACCTACTAACGAAGATAATCCAGAGGAAGAGCAATATTCCATAGCCAAGGATAGACCACGAAGAAATATTCGACCACTACAAAGATATGCAAATTTAGTTGCATATGCTTTGTCTCATTGCGAAAAAGCAGTGGAGTTCTTTGAGCCTACTACCTACTCAGATGTAATTTCTTGTGATGATTCCGCTAAGTGGTTGATTACGATGCTTACGAAGCCTCTTCCGGTTTATAAGTTCAAGCAGTGCTTGGACTTGATTGGTATTCATTGTTGGTGATTGCCCGTTGGGGCTTTTGTGAAGAAGGTGGAGTAAGTTTTGCTAATTGTTAATGTTGGGACATGCCAAGATGGAAATTTATTGGTTTGGCAAGTCCTTTAGTCCCACATCTCTAATTTCTATTTTGCTATCCCCTATTGATGCTATAAAAAGGGATCTAGACTTTCTAGGTAGATGCACCACAGGCACCACAAAAAAAGTCGCTTTGGATTTAATTTCATTAAGTCCATATTAAATATTTTAGGCTTTTCTTGTTTAGTAGCTTCAGGTGCTTTATAGCCTAGGAATAATTTCCTAAGGCATTTGTAATTGTCCCTTTTATAAAAGATTTGCTCCTCCTTCGTTCGTAGACGTAGGTCAATTGACCGAACCACGTAAATTCGGTGTCCCTGTTTCTTTTATTCTTTTCTATTTATTGTCTTTATTGGGTTGCCAAATTACCCTGTGGTAATTTCCTAGGGCCAGCTCTAACAAAGGATTATTACTTTGGTTGAAGATCATAGTGATGAAGAAGAAAATGAAGCTGATGATAAATCAAAATATGATGATGATGAGGAAGAGGTTACTTTTGCTGATCATAGTTTATCTATTATGCTGCAACGTAGCTTACAAGTGTCCTATATGGTTGAGGATGAAAGTTGGGTGAGAAAGAACATGTTTTACACTAAATGCACTTCTCATAACAAGGTGTGTTTGGTGATTATCGATAGTGGCAGCTTTGAGAATGTGGTATCTTTGGAGATGGTGTAGAAGTTGAAGTTAGACACAATCCCCCATCCACATCCTTATCAATTATGCTGGCTGCAAAAAAAGAAATGATATCAAGGTAACTAAAAGATGTTTAGGTTCGTTTTTCATTGGCAAGTATTACAAAGATGAAGTATGGTGTGATGTTGCTCCTATAGACGCTTGTCATTTATTATTAGGTAGACCTTGGCATTATGATATGAGGGTATTGTATGATGGTTACAAATATACATATTCTTTTAATGTGAATGAAAAGAAGATTATTTTAGCTCCATTACAACCTCTTGAAATCAGTATACCAAAGAAGGAAGTTAGCGCTTTCATGTCCTATGATGAATACAATGATAAATTAGAAAGAGGTGGTCATATTCTGGCTTTATTAGTTGTAGAGGAAAATGAACAACATAAGGAGACACCGACAATCATGAAATCAATTCTGGAGGAGTTTTAAGATATTGTACCAGAAGAGATTCCACATGACCTTCCACCTCTAAGAGATATTCAGCATCATATTGATCTTATTTTAGGGGCTATTTTATCTAATAAGGTAGCCTACAGAATGAGTCCTAAGGAGTATGAAGAACTTTAAAGTCAAGTGAATGAGTTGGTGGAAAAGGAATTGATTCGGGAGAGCATGAGCCCTTATGTAATTCCAGTCTTGTTGGTCTCGAAGAAGGATAATTCTTGGAGAATGTGTTTGGACACCCGCGCCATGAACAAAATCACAATTGACTATCGTTTTCCTATTTCAAGGTTAGATGATTTACTTGATCAATTGTGTGGTGCTTCTATTTTCTCTAAAATTAATTTAAGGAGTGACTATCATTAAATAAGAATGAGGCCAGGAGATGAGTGGAAAATAACATTTAAAACTAGAGAAGGGTTATTTGAATGGTTGGTTATGCCATTTGGGCTATCTAATACTCCTAGTACTTTTATGAGATTCATAAATCATATACTTAAGCCATACATTAGAACTTTTGTTGTGGTTTATTTTGATGATATATTAGTATATATCAAGAGTGAAGATGAGCATATAAATCATCTCAAAGAGATTTTTCTTATTTTGAGATAATACAAATTTTATGCTAATCTAAAGAAGTGTGATTTCTTTACAACTACTATTGTATTTTTTAGGTATATTGTTTCAAAAGATGGAATCATGAGGGATCAAAGTAAGGTAAAGGCTATTCTTAATTGGTCAACACCTGCTTCATTACATGATGTGAGGAGTTTCCATGGCTTAACTTCCTTTTATAGAATATTCATTAAGGGTTTTAGCTCTATTGTTGCTCTAATCACTGAATGCTTGAAAGGTAATAAATTCAAATGGACCAATGAAGCTAATGATGCTTTTGAACTATTGAAAAGAAAGGTGACCGAAGCTCCTATCTTAGTGTTATCTAATTTTGATAAGGTATTTGAGGTTGAATGTGATGTCTCTAATGTGGGAATTAGTGCTATTTTGAGTCAAGACGGAAAGCACATTGCCTTTTTTAGCGAGAAGCTGAATGATGAAAGAAGGAGATACTCTACCTATGATAAAGAGTTCTATGCCATTTATCGAGCTTTATCTCATTGGAGTCAATAACTTCTTGCTAAGCCATTTGTCTTATATTCTGATCATGAGGCATTAAAGTTCATTAATCACCAGCTCAAGCTAAATAAGAGACATGCAGCTTAGGTGGAGTTCTTGCAATCTTATAACTTTACAATCAAACATAAGTCTGGTGTTCAAAATATAGTTGCTGATGCATTGAGCAGAAAACATTCTTTATTATCAACAATAAAAGTTAACATTGTTGGATTTGAGACATTCAAAGATCTTTATAAAAATAACGTCGATTTCGGCTCAATATGGCAGAATTATAAATCAGGTTCCTTTTAACAATTTTCTATCCTTGATGGTTTTCTTTTTCGAGCTAATGTCTTATGTGTTCTATTTTATTTATTAAGACAAGTAATTCTATCTAAAGCTCATGTTGGTGTTTTGGAAGGACATTTCGGTAGGGATAAAACTCCAGCTCTTGTTCAATCAAATTTCTATTGGCCCAAGATGTTCAGAGATGTGGAGAGGCTTGTGAAGCAATGCTGAGTGTGCCATTTGGTAAAGACGAGAAATTAAAATTCTAGTTTGTACACTCCACTTCTAGTGCCTAATGCTCCATGGGAGGAAATAAGTCTTGGTTTCGTTTCAGGACTGCCAAGAACTCAAAGGAATAAGGATTCTATCATGGTTGTTGTCGATAGATTTTAAAAAAATGTCTCACTTTGTCCCCTGCAATAAATCAAATGATGCATCTCATATCACTGATTTGTAATTTAAGGAGATTATGAAATTGCATGGAGTTCCAAGAACTATGATATTTGATCGAGATTCAAAGTTTCTTAGTCATTTCTGGAGAATACCGTGGAGAAAGCTGGGTACTTCTTTGAATTTCAACAACTCACATCACCCACAAACTGATGGGCAAACTGAGATAACGAACAGAAGCTTGGAAAACTTGCTTAGAAGTTATGTTGGTAAGAACATAAAGCAATGGGATCTCATTCTTCCATAAATTGAGTTTGCATACAATCGTTCCTTGTATCATAGCACTGGTAAGAGTCCTTTTGAGATTGTTTATGGTGCTAATCCATTTGGTCCTTTGGATTTGGTTCCTCGTCTAGCAACTAAGCAATTTAGTAGAGATACTGATGAGAGAGCTAAGCAAATAAAGAAGCTGCATTAGGATGTTAAAGCAACCATAGAGAAACAAAATGAGAGAAATAGGCAAGTTACCAACAAACACAGAAAACTTATGGAGTTTAATGTAGGTGATTTGGTTTGGATTCATCAAAGAAAGGAGAGATTCCACCGGACAAATTTGAAAAATTAAAACCAAAAGCTGATGGTCCATTCAAGGTGCTTAAGAGAATTGGTTAGAATGCTTATGAGATCGAGCTACCTGAAGATTATGGAGTATCTCCAACATTTAATGCAGTTGATTTAAGTCCTTATCATGAATATATTGCTGAAACAAACAAGGACTTGAGGATAAGTCTTTTTCAACTAGGGGAGAATGACACGGGAGTGCCTAATTTACTACAATATGCTCATATTGATCTTGCTGATGCTATGGTATATTTTCAGCCCACAATGTTGCCTCAAAGTCTTCAACTCAGCCCATGATAGCTCATTAGTATATTCTCTACACTATGTTACAACTGTAAGGCATTTATACTTTTCTTCATGACTAAGAAATACAGTAATGGAGGTAGTTAATAGTTGTAAAACATTAATCTCAAAATTGTCTATGCATGAAGGGTTGTTTCATGCACAACTATTTATTTTGGTATTTTGGGGTTAGAGAGGAGTTTATAAATTAAAGATATTGGTAGAAGCACTCTTGGAGCTCTCTTAAAACTCTGTATCTCTTGGATTCTTCCTTAAGTGGTGAGTCCTTTTGTACTATTTTATATCCTCGTTTAATTTACTTGGGGTGGTGACTTTTCTGTATCCCTTCGTGAATTTAAACCTGGTGTTGAACTGTTTTATGATTGTGTTTAAGTATTTTTCATGAGATTATTCTTTTCTATCCAAAAGAACTTTTATTCTAGCGAATACTGTTATACTCTCGACTTTTTTTCTCTCAAAACCCATTCCGTATCGCCCACGTATCAATGATTCAATCAAACTAATAAGAATGATATTATTGAAAAGCTTAATTGCCTTTAGCTAGTGGAGAAAGCACAAGTCCCTTGTGAGGGTGGTAGAATACTATAACGATATGGACGAAACTGACCCATTAAAAGGTCCCCGAGGGGATCATGACCGTAGCTAACCATGAGCGTTCATCTAAGGCATGATCAAATGGATAGAATAACTTTTAAGAGTCACATTAGAAATGATACACTACTACTCATATGTTGGTTGGTCATGCTGATGGGCTCGCATTTGCCCGGTCAAAGGAGAGGTAGCGCTTGAGGCAATCGCATCGAAACTAGAAACATGGATGCCTTCGCTCGCATTGGTTTTGCAGGTTCTTTCTAATCGTCGCGTCACCACCGCTATGTCCTCCTCCACTTCCTTATAATACGGTCATCAAATCCGCCAAAATGGGAAGCCACTCACTACCATCGCCCATGGAGATCTTCTTCACTTGGGGGCATCACCGAGTCCAACAATGTCTCCATCGAGGGCCTCATGCGCTTCGCCGCAAGTGGCACGTCGTCACCACCCACAAGTGCATGCGTAGGCGATGGCGGGGACCTTATCAAATATACCATATAATCATAAAAAATGACATGTTTCTTTTTTCCTTTGAGACCTTTTCAAAGCTGTTAATTGTAATTGTTCTACAAAATCATCAACGGTGACATCAACATCATGTGAGAGTTCATCAATGCTATTTTGTTGTTCACCCTCGTCAATTCTCTCCTTGATTTTAGGAACAATAATTTTTCGAATAGAATATGATACGAGAGAATTAACCTGAATCTCTTCAATATCAAAATTGATCTTTCGAGATTTTTCACTTTCACTGATTTTGCTATTTTCTAAAAATCTTACATTATCAGATTCTACTATCCTCATACTATGATTAGGACAATAAAATCTGTATCCCTTTGACTTTTCTGGATAACCAATAAAATATTCAAAAATAGTTCTTGGATCAAATTTCTTTTCATGTGGATTGAATACTCTTATCTCTGTAGGATACCCCCAAATATGTAAATGTCTTAAATTGGACTTCCTATCGGTCCATAACTCAAATGGAGTTGATGGAACTGACTTACTAGGAACCTTGTTTAAGATGTACATAGCTGTTTTAAGAGCTTCACTCCACATTGACTTAAGTACAGAGGAATAACTCGTCATGCTCCTAACCATATCCATAAGAGTACAATTTCGCCTTTCAACAATACTATTCTACTGTGGCACACCTGGTAAGGCATATTGAGCACAAATGTTGTTCTAGGATTCTAGCAAAAGGATCAATATTCTGACTAGATTCATCATATCTGCCATAAAATTCATCACCCCTATCAGATTTGATAATTTTAACTTTTCTATCTAATTGTCTCTCGATTTCATTTATGTACACTTCAAGAGTGTCAACGGCTTGAGATTTTTCATATATTAGATAAATATAGTCATACCTAGACAGGTCATTTATAAATGTGATGAAATACTTTTTTCCACATATATCAATATGAATAATCTCAAGGAGTTCTTTACTTCTTATGGTATTTTTCTTTGTATGTTTAGTTTGCTTTCCCTTAATGCAATCTATACAAACATCAAAATCAGTTAAGTCTAAATCTTCCAAAATATTATCCTTCACTAATCTTTCAATTCTTTCCTTGGAGATATGCCACAATCGTTTGTGTCATAGTGTAGAAGATCTTTTATTATTGAAACTACGTTTCAATCCAACATTTGATTGTAGGGTTAATAATGTCTTTGCAAACTCAAGATTCAAATTAATTCTATACAAACCATCACATAGAATACCAGAACTAACTTTTATTAAATTATAAAATATACTGAGTTTACCATTTCCAAAAGAAAGACAATATCTTAACTAATCAATTCTAGATAAAGAAATCAAATTTCTAAAAATAGTAGGAACATAACATATGTCAATAAGATCCATCAAATGACTCATCTCTAGGCGTAGGCGATAAGTTCCTATTGATATCACTTTCGCTTTGAGATGATTTCCCATAATGATGATCTTTCATATTCTTTTGATTTCCGGATTGAAAGAAATCTCTGTATATTATTGATAACTTGAGTTGAAGCACCAGAATCAATCCACCAAGTATTAGAAAGAACTTCTGTAATATTTGATTCAAAACATACAAAGGTCGAATTCATACATTTCCTTTCGAACCAAGTTTTACGTTTAATACAGTTCTTCTTCACATATCCTTCTTTAAAAGGATATAGACTAGCAAATTTACTGTAAAAGCCTTCCTTTCATTAGTCTGTTTAACATTTCTAGACCGGCAAATTTCTTTGATGGATGACGCTTTAATTTTCTTTTCTTGTTACTAACTCTTTGAGTAGTAGTCATGACATTATATGAACTTTCCTGTCTTAATCTCGATTCTTCCTGAATACACATATTAGTTAACTCATTCAAATCTCACTTATCCTTATTTGTATTATAGTAAATCTTGAATGGGCCAAACTGAGAAGCAAGAGAATTAAGAATGAATTGCACAAGGAAAGTCTCA
Organism: Musa beccarii; assembly: GCA_024322285.1. Taxonomy (NCBI): domain Eukaryota; kingdom Viridiplantae; phylum Streptophyta; class Magnoliopsida; order Zingiberales; family Musaceae; genus Musa; species Musa beccarii. The sequence goes on along the minus strand of CM044400.1, from coordinate 41,581,546 downwards.
TCAAAGTTCATGTCTAATGTTTTAATTTTTACAGCTTCATCATCCATATTAAGGATATGATCTTGAATTCTTCGAGTGTCATTGTACTGAGCCGTCGTCAGTTCTTTCATTAGTGTGCCAACCAATAACTTATCAGCTAATTTAAATCTATCTTCAATAACCTTTAAATATTCTCATGCACTAGTTGCAATCGGTAATCAAGTCTTTATATTATTTGCAATCGTCATTCTTATGAATATTAAACTAAGTCTATCAGATCTTTCCAAGCCTTCATTTCATTAACTTGTTATATAATACTTTCATCGGTCAAGTCTATAGGCTTTTCAATAAACAATGCCAAATCAAGATCTAATACGCATAGTGTGAATTGCATATATTTTAACCATTCTGAATAATTTGATCCAAAGAGTACAAGGACACTGGAAGCATAAGAATGCATGGATGGAAGTACCATTATAAAATATAAAATAACATTAATGCTTTGAGTTTTCAAAATATGATAAACTATTGATATCATCTACATTTCACCTTTGGGTGAAATATTGATATATCTAGTGTTCACTCAAAATCATATATGGAGGATTAATACCATCCTTGTGGAATAGTATTGTTACCTTTGGGTATATAACCCTAAATTGTAAGAATATCCAAAACAGTATCATCCTACCCCATCACATAATTATTTGAAGTAGATTCTCCTTTGGGATTATTTAAATCTTCTAATTATGTACCATTACAAATATTATTTTCTTAATATCATTTAGAACTCGTTCTTTAATGTTATTTTATAAGTTATTGGTCTAGATCACTTTGATGGCTACAAAACTAATATAATAATATAAAATATAGTTTAAAATATCCTACAAATGATAATATTTTTATTGTAATTCACATCCTAGAAACCTATCATCCCATGCCACTTTGGCAGCTACTAGTCAGATAAAACCTAGGGAGATGAGTTACAAATAATATTCATCAAATTTCTTTAATTTAATTTATGCTAAGCAGTTCAATAATATAACAATAATCATAATAATTATTAAACTTTAATTAGCAAAAGAAAAAACTCATATGATAACTGTAAATTATGATAATATATAAATCATGTCTTCATGTGAAAGATAAATATTATTTCATAATTTTAATTATATACATATAAATAATTAAAAAAAATATCTAAGAACAATAATTGGATCTTATTTACCACACGTAATCAATAAATCATATGAGAAAAATCATAAAAGGAACAATAATTTATATTTTTTTAATATTAAATGAAACTAATTGATTTTATTTAATTTAGAGAAGCCCAGAATTGATTAAATGTTAGTCCAATTATATAAGTCAATCAAAATAAAAAAAAGATCAAAATTTAATCCTTTCTAAATTTGATCAAATTTAAATTAAATTAATAATTAATTAAAATATAATCATGATGAAATTTAATTAAATTATATTGATCAATTTTATAATTGAGAATATAAATTAAAAAAAATCTCAATTGCATAAGATAGATCTAAATCGAAATTATCAAATTTGTAAAGGACGGAACTATCAAAATACTAAAAGTATTAATAAAATACTTAAGGGCAAAACTATAATTTTATTTTAACAAAACCCTAATGGCAAAACTATAATTATGCCTGCCACTGCCTGTGATGCCGCCACCGCCACGGACAACTGCCGCGGTCACGCGCCGCCGTCGTGCGTTCTTTGTTCTTCTGCCGATGCTACTATCGATGCGATGGCCTGCGAGTGCATGGCTACCAACGGTGCTTGTGGCGGCGGCGCGGCGCTATTTGCGACGTGACGCTGCCGCTTTGGCGCGCACGCCTACGCCCTACTACGCCTCGCATAACCACCGCGTGTGCGTGGTTGCCCACGGTCTCTATGGCTGTACGCAGCGAGATCGATAGCGGTGCTGTACAACGATTATCGCTGCTTCGCTAACATCGCCAGTAAATAGACGACAAAATATAATCAAACGATAAAACCAAAATAGATAAAAATATAAATTAGAATACAAATCATCCAAATATCATAAATAAAAAATAACAAATCTAAAATTTTGATTTCAAGAATCTATGCTCTAATACCAATTATAAGCATAAAAATTATAATCATGCTTTTTGTAATGCAGAAAAATTTTTATGCTAGGATTGAAATCAAATAATAATAGATCAGTTTTACGATGTGTACTTTTGATGTCATTTAAAAAAAAAAGAAAAAAAATCTCTGTATGATCTGGGTACCTTCTTTAGATCCTGATGCCTGTGAGATGTCTTTCTTTAATACAACTCTCAGATGCATCTATATGTCTATATCCCTAGAGGTCTTGTCTATTTATAGACGAGGGCAGAGGGTCTAAGATAAGTTATCAGAGGAGTTCCTTCCATTAAGGCATCCCCTGAGAAATCCTACTATAATATGGACTTCTTTTCTATTGACCAATACTGTCATCAAAATCCAATTAATTCTATCATATATCTTATTCAATTATAAAGGGCCACATTATCTAACACAAAGAGATCGACATCGTCCAGCTACTGGATATGATCGGGTGGCATCTACCGCAAGAAGGCTGTCTTCTTCCAAGATCCCCATCGACGTCAAGAAGATGGGGATTGGGCTCATATCGCTCAGGAAGTTGGCGCACCCTGTAATCTGTCGCCATTTTAGGGCTCGAGTTGAGCTGCAGATGAGCTGCTGCGGCCAGGAGAGAATTATACGAAGCGGGACCATCGTTAACCCTCTTGCTGTCGGGATGGGGACCGCTTGCTAGATCGAGAATACGACAGCTGCCAGATATCGACGCTGCTGAGAGGTGTTTGGCTCTAATATCAATCGATGTGCTAACTCATCAATTTTGTTTAATGTAAATTATTAATTAAAATATTAAAATTTAAATTAATAATAATATATTTATTAAATCATGATAAATCAATCTTAATCTTATTCGTTTTGAGAGCTCAGTATATTTTTACGAGTTATTGCGAGAGAACTCTGATTACTTTCTGTTTTTATATGAATACTGATGGCTGATTTATTTATTTTTAATGATTGTGAGAAGTTAAAATTAGCGCTTTGTTAGAACTGTTGTTTTCGGGCTTAGGGACTTTTGTTTCATCATTCATGGAGGTAATATGTTTTCTTGTGTTTGTGCTGCTAGTTTCCTCGTGTCTTTGCAGAAGGTGGAGGTCTCACATTGTGCATGAAGGAGGAACCAGGTGACTGATTTGTTCTCTCAGATATGGTTGGATGTTCCTAATTGTGTAAAATGTGACTGAAATATCCCTGTTGAAATTGCAGTGAAGATGAAGAATCACTAAATATTGGCAGCGGTTCGTCAGAACTCAAGCTTGAATCCATCTGGTTGTCTTGGTGACTGACTGACTGATGTTGAGATAGATAGGTCAAATGTTGAGAAAAATATGAGATAGATAAGTCAAATGAGAAAAAAAAATTATTTTATCTAAATTACTGATCAAAATATTTAAACCGACGTTGATATTAATATATCTTTATAAATTAATTTTAATCTTGTTCATTTTTAATATAAAAAAAATTAATTATAACTGAAGTTGATTTGTTGTCTCTCGGATATGGTTGGATGTTCCTAATTGTATAAAATGTGACTGAAATATCCCTTTTGAAATCTTATCTTTACATGCCATTGAATGCAGTGAAGGTGAAGAATCACGAAAGATTGGCAGCAGAACTCAAGCTTGAATCCATCTAGTTGTCTTGGTGACTGCCTGATGTTGAGCCTGACTCAGGTACTTGCTCTCTTATCTAAACCCATGTTATAAACTTCATTAAATACTTATGCCTTTGTTTAAATGAGATAGGCCAAATGATTAGAAATTTTTTTTATCTCATCTGCTGTCATCCTTACCTTATAATTTGGAATGATAATGCTTAAGGGGTATGTAAAGAAAAATTAAAGATGTTAATTATCCACAGGGAACCAACCTAATGGGATAAGAATGATGTAATGAACGAGAATGGGTTGAGAATATTCATCCCTAATGGGGATTTCTTATTCTTACCCTTGTTCCATCTAAATAGAGAATGAGATAGGATGAGAGATGAAAAGAGGAAAGAAATGAGGATGAGGAAGCATTCCTTGTCCTATCCTATTGACATTCCTAACAAAAACTTATTATTGAGGTATTTTATTTTTTTTTCTTTATCATTAAGAACCGAGTAAATTATGTATTTTGTTTTTTTGTTATATGTTGAGTTCTTTTGAGAATTCTTGTTCATATATAAATTTAAGAAAAAAATGAAGTGGTTCAAAACTATGTTTGGATTGCTTAAGGGGAAAAAAAAATCTCTCTTTCAGTAGAGAGAGACAAAAATATCATGTCCAGTAATTAGGATATAAAAAATCTGGATTGATTAGGGATGAATAGAAGTGTTGTATCAAAAATAATATAAGGATAATTCATATGAAAGAACGAAATAAATTGTTTATACTTCCAGTATTTCAAAATAATGCTATGTAAAATGTATAAAAAAAGTTTCTTCTTGTTATTCCAAAACAGTTATTGGTAAGGAAGAGTATTATTTAGTGAAAACAGCAGTCTATTAATTGTAAGATCACTTTTGTCTCTTTATTAATTGCACCAATAAGGATTAAATAAAAAAAATTCCATTGCCGGGATTTGAACCCGGGTCGCCTGGGTGAAAGCCAGGTATCCTAACCGGACTAGACGACAATGGAATGATGAGTTTATTTTGACAATAATTTTATCTATAGAAATGATGTTGTGTGTTTCGCGTACAGCTCAAGGATGGTGCTCATATGTTCTACTAGGATGACCACCGACCTGTCTCATTATGTTTCTACTAGAATCACTAAAAGATTGTGATCAGAACTCAGACTTGAATCCATCTGGTTGCCTTGGTAGCTGCCCGGTGTTGAGGGTAACTCTGGTACGTGCTTTCGGGTCCAAGCCCATGCCAGACTTCGTCAAATACTGGTTGCTAATTTAAGTGTGTTAAATAGCTCAGATAAAAGAAATTCTGATTAAGTATCTTATCGAGAACCCAATTATTGAGATACTAATAGAAAAATTCAATTTATCTCGTCCTTAAAAATATAAATCACTTGTAGAGTTTAAGAAAATTATGTTGTAGCTGTAGCCTTCTATATGTTTTTTTTATTTTTTTTATTCTTTTATACGCATTGTGAGCAACAAAATAAATTGTTTTCTGTTTTCGTTACATATGAGTTGCTTGAGAACTATTTTTCTATATTAAGTTACGAGAAAGAAAGTAAATTTGAAAGTGTCAACTAAAGACTTTAATAATATATTATAAAGTCTTTGATCGTTTTCATCATTTATTCTTTATAAAAAATATTAAATTAAAAAAAAAATAAAACCGTATCTGAAGAATGGAAATCAGTAATCTATCAAAAAGAGTAAAAGTAATTCCAAAATAATTTTATGTAAAAAAATAAATAAAAATTCTGCATTGAGTTGGACTGAATTCATATGAAAAGAAAAAAAAATCAAATAAAATTATTTATACTTCCTGTATCTCCAAAAAGAAGTTTGTTATTCTTGAAAAGTCTAAATAAAACGTTGCTTCCATAATTCCAATATATTTCTGTGTAAAATAATTTTTAGTGAGATGGATAGGAGCTGTCAATGACATGTAATTTTTTTTCTTCCACTAATTCTAAGATAATTCATGATAAGATAGAAGCCTTCAGTCAATCAGTTGTAAGATCACTTTTCTATTTATAAATTTCTTTAAAGATAAATAAAATAAAATAACATAGCAAAATGCTGCTTCCATATACCCAGTATAATTCTGTGTAAAATATTTTTTAGCAGAGAATATTTTTTCCTTCCACTAATTCTAAGATAATTCATGATAAGATAGAAGCCTTCAGTCAATCAGTTGTAAGATCACTTTTCTATTTATAAATTGCTTTAAAGATAAATAAAATAAAATAACATAGCAAAATACTGCTTCCATATAACCAGTATAATTCTGTGTAAAATATTTTTTAGCAGAGAATATTTTTTCCTTCCACTAATTCCAAGATGTAGTTGTGAATTTATAATCAAGTTAAAATTGGAAAAACTAAAAGTTCCATTGCCGGGATTTGAACCCGGGTCGCCTGGGTGAAAGCCAGGTATCCTAACCGGACTAGACGACAATGGATTTATGTTTGGTTGGCTACATAATATAATCATGACTATATTTTTCTTTCCTCCTCTTTATTAATCTCCAAACTGGATGTTTCCTACACTGCATCAAGGTTTTGGGATCGGGGCTGATACGGGAAATCCCGGACCACCCACGTCAGCGCAAGACCATCCCACATGTACCATCAGGCCGCACCCCTAGCGTCGGGTTGGATGAGACGGCACCTGCAGGACAATCATACCCGAAGTCCTGGGATGATGACGGATGAAGTAGGCCACTCCCGCAATCCCGTGGCGGCGCCGCTCGGCCCCGAGATCCTGGAACAGTGGTGTGCATCACCAGTCTATTCAGCGTTGCTCGCCGCCACCCGATACAACCCTACCGGTGTCTGAACCAAGGTACGCCTCGAGACGCACCTATATATGACCCCCGCCTGGCTTCAGGGCGGGGGAGGAAAAGAGAGACAAAAGAGTTGACCTGAACGTCGGAGGGGCCACGTCAGGAGAACCCCGACCCAGGCCTATTTTGCAGGAGCTGTGCGCAAGGCGCGCCGGAGACCGCCCCAGCAAGAGACGACGACCGGACATGAACCCGGAGATCGGAGACTGAGCAAGGCCAACCTGGCACGTCACTCGGTGGCTGCATCCGTTCTGCAACATATTTGGCGCTAGAAGGAGGGCCCGATCTCCCAGCAGTGTCCCATGACCAACCCAGGAGCCTTCCCCCCCAAAGGGCCGCCCGCAGCCACCATCCCTGACTCGGGATCGGTCCCCGCCTCTCAATCGGGGGCGGGAGCTCCGACTCAAGACTCCAGAACACTACTGGCAGTTGTTCAACGACCCCGGGCTGTCCCCCCTGGCAACGCACCGACGCCCCCGACCGTTTCCCCCGAGGCATTCCTTGACTTATCGAGGCAGGTCCAAGCTCTGGCCGGGATGATCCAGGTGGTCGTCCCCCTCATCCCCCAACTCATGCACCTCGTCGGCGGCCAGGCGCCAAGCCCATCCGTGTACGTTCCGGAGCCTCTCGACGCTCCCCCGACGAGCCCAGGCATGCGCGATTAGCCGCGGGGCGAGGCCGAAGGATGCCCCATGGGGCGGGAGATGACTCTCGAACCTAGCGTTCGCGGTTTCCCCCCGACTAATGTACTGCTTCCTGAGCATGACACAATGTCCACCAACTCAGCTGACGACGCGCTCAGTGCCCAACTCAACTCGGTGAATCGGCGCCTGGATGAATTCCCCACCGGACAAAGTGTCACGGACAAAATTGTAAACGACTTGTTCGTGTAATCTTTGTCCGTACCTTTTGGTTTGTTATATAATGTAAAGCTTGTAAATGGCCCCACCAAAATGCTATTTGAGTGAGTTTGAAACCATTGTACGCTTGTACATAAAGTAGCCAGCCGAGGAATACTTGTAATAGAATTCGATGACCAATTTTATGCATTTGTTGAACTGTTTCGAGCTTGTAATATCCATGGTTGAATTGCATTGGCTATAAAGTGTTTGCTAAAATAGCGGCTTATGGATCTCCACCCGCTTTCTCTTTCCGACAAAGAGATTTCGGGAGGTCGGGATACGGGCGCACACCTTGGTCCGTGCGTGCCCCTTCACTCCCGAAATACAGGACAAGTCGGTCCCCCTCAACTTCAGGCTTCCTACCCTTGAAGCGTATGACGACGGCTCTAACCCCATGGAGCATATCGCCGCCTTCAGAGCCCAGATGGCCCTCTACGGCACATCCGACGTCTTGATGTGTAGGGCGTTCCCCACCACCCTAAGGGGGCCGGCTCGGATGTGGTTCAATCGGCTACAGCTAGATTCCATTTCTTCTTTCGAACAACTAGCCCGGGGACTCGAGCAGAGCTTCCTGGCCAGCAAGCGGCCGAGGCCCTCCGTGGCCACCCTCCTCTCACTGGCCTAGCGGGACGACGAGCCGCTTACCCAGTTTGTCACCCGTTTCATTGCTGAAGCCAGGGGGATGCCCGAGGCTCATCCGTCTCTAGTTATGCAGGCCTTCCTGATGGGGCTACGTCCCTCCCGACTTTTCTGGTCCATGGTGGAGAGGCCACCGTCGACAGTCCCCGAGATGCTTCAGCGCGCCAACCAGCACGTCGCCGCCGAAGCTCTGATGGCGGGCAGGCACGAGGACAACAAGAGGCCCAGGGCGGACCCCGACCGGCAACGGCCCCGAGGCCATTCCCCGAACCACCCCGAAGAAGGACCGATCATCCCGACCTACCGTGCCCTAAGCTCCCCCTGAATGCTACTCGAACTGAAATTTTCCTACAAATCCGGGAAAAGGGGCTCTTGCGAGAGCCCAACCCAGTAAAGGCTGCTAACAAAGACCGATCTAAATACTGTAGGTTCCATCGGGATTACGGTCACGACACGGAAAACTGCCGAGACCTACAGAACCAGATCGAGGAGCAGATCCGACGAGGGCATCTCGGGCGCTTCCTCAAGAAACCGAGGGAATCTCCACCTCGCCCCCAGGGTCCGGTCGAAAGACAAATCGACATCATCATCGGTGGACCGGCCTTCGGTGACAACAGCTCCACCGCCAGGAAGGCGTACGCACGGAGTGCGGTGGAGAAGCGGCCAAGTACACATTTTGAGGAAATCAGGTTCGCGCGGAAGAGCGAGAATTCTTAGACCACGACGACGCTCTGGTGTCTTCGTCCGCATCGCCAATGCCAAGGTAAAGAGAGTGATGGTTGACACCGGAAGCTCCGCCGACATTCTGTACCTGGACGCCTTCTGGAAGCTCGGGCATGACGACCGCATGACGACCGCGCTCACCGGCTTCACCGGGGAATCCATCTCCCCCCTCGGGACGACCTCTCTCCTCGTCACCCTCGGAAGCGAACCAAGGATGAAGACGGTGATGGTTGCCTTCATGGTGGTCGACCTGCCCTCAGCGTATAACGTCATCCTCGGGCGCCCGACCCTAAACAAGATAAGGGCGGTGGTCTCCACCTATCACCGAGCCATGAAATTCTCGACATCATCCGGGATCGGGGCGATGCAGAGCGACCCCAAGGAATCCAGAAGATGCTACCTAACGACCGTGTCGTTGCCAAAAAGGGCACGGCCCGACCCAGTCGACCTAGACCCCCGAGACAACCCGAGAGCTTCCACTCATCCGCAGCCAACCGAGAGGCTCATTGAGGTTCCCCTGAACGATGATCGGCTGGATCGGGTCATCAAGATCGAGGCCGCGCTGCCGGAAGCCGATCAGGTCCAGCTGGTGGAACTGTTGAAGGAGAACACCGACATCTTCGCTTGGTCCCCAAGGGACATGCCGGGGATCGGCCCCGGAGTAGCACAATACCACCTGAACATCCATCCCGAGGTGCGACCAGTCAAGCAGAAGCCCCGGAGATTTGCCACGGAGCGTCAACAAGCGACCAACCACGAAGTCGACTAGCTATTGGACGCCGGATTCATAACCGAGGTGAAATACCCATAGTGGCTGTCCAATGTAGTCCTCGTTAAAAAACGTAATGGAAGCTGGAGAATGTGCGTTGATTACACCGATCTCAATCGGGCATGCCTCAAGGATTGCTATCCCCTCCCGAAGATAGACCAGCTGATCGACGCAACCGCAAGCCACGAGCTGCTTACGTTCATGGACGCGTTCTCGGGATACAACCAGATCCGCATATCTCCGCAAGACCAGATACATACCGCATTCGTTACCGAAAGGGGAGTCTACTGCTACAAAGTCATGCCCTTCGGGCTAAAGAACACCAGGGCCACTTACCAAAGAATGGTTAATCAAATGTTCAAGTCCCAAATCGGGAGAAACATGGAGGTCTACGTTGATGACATGATCGTCAAAAGCAGGTCGGCGGCGACCCATCTAGCCGATTTGGCGGAAACCTTTCGGACCCTCAGACAGTACGGCATGCGCCTCAATCCGGCCAAATGCGCCTTCGGAGTCCGATCGGGAAAGTTCCTTGGTTTCGTCATTCACCAAAGAGGGATAGACGCCAACCCAGAGAAAGTACGGGCCATAATAGAGATGCAATCCCCGCGTTTGGTAAAAGAGGTACAGCGCCTCGCGGGAAAGTTGGCGGTGCTCGGGAGGTTCGTATCACACTCAGGCGACGAGTGCCTCCCATTCTTCCGGGCCCTGCGCCGAGCAGGCGGCTTCAAATGGACCCCGGACTACGAAGAGGCCTTCGGCAACATAAAGGCCTATCTCGGACGACTCCCCCGGCTCGTTTCTCCCCGCCCGGGCAAGGTCCTAGACCTTTACTTGGCGGCCTCGGAGCACGTCGCCAGCTCAGTGCTGGTGAGCGAAGACCGAGCCTCGCAACGGGTGGTCTACTACACCAGCCATATCCTCGCCGGACCTGAAGAACGGTACCCATCGATAGAAAAGCTGGCGTTGGCATTAATTGTGACCGCCCGAAAGCTACGGCCCTACTTCTAGGCCCACCCGATAAGGGTAATATCCGACCAACCACTCCGCCAAATCCTAGCCAGATTCGACGTCTCGAGTCGGATGCTCAAGTGGTCGATGGAGCTCGGAGAATTCGACGTCCGCTACGTGCCCCGGACCGCCATAAAGGCCCAGGTACTAGCTGATTTCATTTCCGAGCTAACCCTGGAGGATGACCCGAATGTGCAGGAGTCGGGCCCGCCAGCATGGACCCTGCACGTGGACGGATCTACCACATAAGGAGGGGCCGGGGCGGGAATAATCCTCGAAGATCCGGACGGCAAGGCCTTCGGGCACTCGCTTCGGTTGGAATTCAAGGCCACCAACAACGAGGCCGAATACGAGGCACTACTATCGGGACTACGCATCGCTCTCGAGATGCAAGTGGGCAATTTGGAAGTCTTCACCGACTCCCAATTGGTGGTAGGTCACATCAGAGGGACCTACGAAGCCCGGGAACCGACCATGGCTCGGTATCTCACCGAGGCCCGATGGCTTTCAGCCCGTTTCGACTGCCTGGTGATCACTGAGATACCCCGTGCCCAGAACGCCCAAGCTGATGCACTGGCTCGCCAGGCGTCTAGACGGTCGTCCGCAGAACCCCCGAGGAGGGTCGAGATCCTTTCCGCGCCATCCTGCCCCGCCTCGGATGTCAACACAACGGAGCTGGCCCCCTGCTGGATGGAGGAAATACTCCGCTACAAAGAAAAGGGCAAGCTTCCCGACGACCCAATGGTCGCTCGTCGACTCAGGTGAGACTAAGCGTGGTACGTCGAGGTCGGCGGCAAGTTGTACAGGAGGGCTTTTTCCCAACCGTTGCTCCGTTGCCTTTCCCCGCCCGAAGCTGAGACGGCCTTGGCCGAAGTCCACAAGGGCATATGCGGAGAGCACATCGGGGGCCGAACCCTCGCCTTCAAGCTACTCAGGCAAGGGTTCTATTGGCCGACACTGCGGTGAGATGCCATGACCTACGTGCAGTGGTGCCACCGGTGTCAGGCGCACGCCCGGATCCAACGCCAACCGACAACGCCCCTCACCCCGATCGACGTGGCCTGGCCCTTTGCCCAATGGGGCATGGACCTCCTCGGCCCTTTTTCCCCGACCTCGGGCCAGCGGCGTTTCCTCATGGTCGGAGTCAACTACTTCACCAAGTGGGTCGAGGTCGAACCACTGGCATCCATCACCACAAAGCAAGTTGAAAGCTTCGTATGGAAAAACATCATCACACGTTTCGGGATCCCGAGGGCCCTCGTAACCGACAACGGGACCCAATTCAACAACCCCAGGTTTAAATCCTACTGCCATTTGTATGGGATACAATTGAGGTTCAGTTCGGTCGCCCACCCCCAGACCAACGGCCTCTGCGAAGTCACAAATCGGGCGATTCTCGAAGGGTTGAAGAAGAGGGTAGGCGAGGCGCGCGGGGCATGGGTGGAAGAGCTTCCAAGCGTCCTATGGGAGTCCCGAACCACTCCAAAAACGACCTCGGGCGAATCCCCGTTCAGCCTCGCGTACGGAACCGAAGCCGTCCTGCCACCCGAGATCACATTCCCGACCTTGCGGGTGGAACACTTCGACGAAGGGACTTCGAAAATCAGACTCTGGGCAGGACTGGACCTCCTCGACGAACGAAGAGCCGAAGCCCACCTCCGTGCTCTAGCTTACAAGAAGGCAGTGGCCAGAACCTACAATCGGAAGGTTCGACCGCACGAGATCTGGGTCAGGGACCTGGTCCTCCGAAAGACTGAGGTAAGCGACCCGACCCGCGCCCGGGAAAAACTGTCCCCAAACTGGGAAGGCCCTTCCCGAGTCAACGGCATGGTCCGAGAAGGTACTTGCCACCTCGAAACCATGGACGGGGACCCTCTGCCAAGGACTTGGCACACGTTGAACTTGAGGAAATTCTACCCCTGACCCTGATCGAAGTATTCCGAAAAGCCTTGAGCAAAAGAAAGCCGCCTTGTATTTATATAAGAAAAACATGTACATTATGCTCGGTTAGGCCTTACAAAACTTCGGCCCGGCCCGATCGAGACCAAAAGGCAAAACCCCTGACAGAAACCTAACTTGGAGGCCCCTCCGACAGACTATCATCAAAAGGAACCTCCTCGGGCATGTCCACCGTCCTGTCCTTGGGGGGATCCACGAAGGGGTCAGTTTCCACCTCCAGATCTGGGTACTTGGCGCGGAAGCGGGCGAGCGCCACCCGGTACCTGAACTCGAAGTGGCCTGTCCCGATCTCTGCAGCTTGAGCTCGAAGCCGGGCGACTTCTTGTACTCCCCGAGAATCCTTTTCGTCCGCTCCTCGGCGCCGCGATGCTCCTGTTGTAGTGCCTCTTTCGCGGCACGAGCAGCCTCCTCCGTAACATGGGCCGATTCTTCGGCAGCATGAGTCGCTGACCGCGAAGCCTCCATATCTCGCGCAAGCCCGAGCAGCTCGTCGTCTAAGCGGTGAACCCGGTCACAACTGCTCTTCAGCTCTCCCTTTAACCGGTCGGCCACAACTTCAGCAGCGGCCGCTCGCTCCTAGGCCGCAGCGACTGCTTCGGGACTCGGCCCGCCCCTCAGCTCTTCCACCTCCCGACGTAACTCGGAGTTGGAATCCACGAGGCGCCCGATAACCCGGCCCACATCATGCACTCGGTCGATCAGTGCGGTCGTATAATGGTGACTCTGCAGAAACCCGGGAGTCAGGAGAGGCCAAGCACGAGAAAGACCGAAATCAGGAAATAATACTCACCCAAACCGCCGCTTTCGCGGCCCGATCCATCAGAATGACGGAGGGCGAGCAATACAGCTGCTTCGCCAAACCTGCATGAAGCGAACCACGGGTGTACTCCAGCGCAGCCGCGCCATCAGCCCAGACACGACTGTCCGTCCTTAAGGAGGGCCATCGGGTCCCGAAAGGCGCGCCCGGTACCGCATTGGGCAGATCTGCGACCTCCAGTGCCCGGAAGGGCTCGTTCTTGCTTGAGGGTTGGACCTGACACAAGTCCTTCATCGACTTCGGGCGCTCCCCCCGGTTGGATGTCGACACGTCCCCGCCAGAACCAACTCGACTCTTCCCTTTAGAGTGGCGAGCCTCCACAGGCAAGCCACCACCCGACCCGTGAGCCATCTGCGCACTGGCTTCGCGAAGCGCCGCCCCTTCAGACGACTTACGGATCAGCACCTTCGCTTTCTTCTTGGGACGGCCCACTTCCGTTTCCGCAGGACCTCCGCGTCCCTCGGGCTCCCGTCGGGTCGAAGGCTCCGCGTCCCTCAGGCTCCCATCGGGTCGTCACTCCAGGCCTCGGGAAGACCTCACCGACGTCGGCAGTCGGGGAATGCCCTTCAGCACGTGGAAGTTCACCATGTCTGTAAGCAAGTAGCGAACCGTTCAACAAGGCTGGTGAACCTAAGTCTAAACAATATATCTGACCATACCCCTATGAGCCGGGCTGAGCCCTGCATCGACCAACCATCCTTCGGTCATCCCCCTAATGGCCCGAGACGAGGACAGGACACTGCTCAGGCACCTCACCCGCTCGGTCTCTTCATCAGAGAGGAAGGGGGGAACATTGTTGATCGCTCGGGAAGTCCACGACAAGCTGAACCCCCACTCCTCACGGCGGCTCACAAAGAATAGCACCCTTTATAACCCTTGTTGTTAGAGGGAGCGCCGCCAATCTTGAAACCACCCCGAGCGGTCAGGTAATACCCGCCCCGACCCTTGCAAAGTCGGAAGCACGCTAAGAATAGCATCCGAGTCGGCTCGATCCCCGCCCCCTGGCACTCTCCCAGGAAAACTACCAAGTAGCCCCACGAGTTGGGCGCCATCTGCGACGGTGAGATCCCCCATCCTCGGAGACATTCCATGATCACCGAGTGCAGCGGGAACCTCAACCCCGCCTCGAGGGCATCCAGAGTGAGGCCGAACCCACCGGGAAAGGGGTCATAAGGGCGTTGCCTGGGAGACGGAGCATGCAGCCCATATTCCCTCGGGATGCTGTACCGATCCCGGACGAGACCTAGCAGTTCGTCGATCACGACCGAATCAACATCGTGCCAGGCCCGCATGACTTGAAGGGCCGCAAGCGCCTTCGAATCCACCCGCGGCGACCCGCCCGACGAGGAACTCAAGACCTCCACCCTAGACCCTCCCGAAGATGACCCGACGTCCTCGAGGTTTGACTGACTCGATGAAGAAGAAGAGGAAGAAGACATCCCGACCATGGAAAGGATCGAAGAAAGAGGTAATGAGGGAGCAATTAGCAAGATCGCGGTGACAATGCCCCGCAGATAGGAGATTTATAAGGAAGCAGTGGCCAAGCACGACGATGGTTGGGCTCCCCGAGGAAGGGAATAATGAGCACAGTCGTCAAAGGCTACCTCGATCGACGTGTTCACCCAACTCTAGGCCCCTACCTAACGCGGAATAATGTCACCTGGCGTGCGCATGACATCACCACCGGTAACATGTAAGATCCCCCCCCCCTCACTAAGGCATGTGACATCACCCAGGTGGCACGCACACTGCGAGACGTTTACCCAAGTGCCAGCTCACGCACCGTGCCCGAGTTCACCATTCGTGCACCGGTTCACTGAGCTCACCGGCTTCGCACCATCCATCCGTGCCGAGTTCATCGGCTCGGCACCGTCCACCGTGCCGAGTTCACCACTCGGGCACCAATCCACTCGTGCCCGAGTTCACGGCACTTCATCCGTGCTTCACCACCGCTCGCACCACCCATCCTCCCGATCACCTCTAGTCCATTCGTGCCTGAGTTCACCACTCGAGGCACCATCTGTGTCCACCACTGCCTGAGTTCACGTGCATGAGTTCACCAGCACTAGTCATCCATTCTGCCGAGTTCACTAGCTCGGGCACCAGTCTACCTGCGCCCAAGTTCATCTGTCCAAGCACAATCCCCTCCGTGCCCATCTCCTCCAGTCCCGCGAAGCATTCCCCCACCCCAACCCCTGCCGGACAGATGACGCCTGCCGGAGCAACAGGTCAGGCATGCCCCGAGCCCCTCCTCGAGGACCTCGGGGCACGCCTTGTTTGGGGGGAAGGAGTGATAGGGGAAATCCCGGACCACCCACGTCAGCGCAAGGCCATCCCACGTGTACCGCCAGGTCGCACCCCCAGCGTCGGGTTGGATGAGACGGCACCCACAGGACAACCGTACCCGAAGTCCCAGGATGGTGACGGATGAAGCAGGCCACTCCCGCAATCCCGTGGCGGCGCCGCTCGGCCCCGAGATCCTAGAACAGTGGTGTGCAGCACCAGTCTACTCAGCGTCGCTCGCTGTCACCCGATACAACCCCACCAGCGTTTAAACCAAGGTACGCCTCGAGATGCGCCTATATATGACCCCCGCCTGGCTTCAGGGCGGGGGAGGAAAAGAGAGATAAAAGAGTTGACCTGAACGTCGGAGGGGCCAGATCGGGAGAACCCCGACCTAGGCCTATTTCGCAGGAGCTGTGCGTAAGGCGCGCCGAAGACCGCCCCAGCAAGAGACGACGACCGGACAAGAACCCGGAGATCGGAGAGTGAACAAGGCCAAACCCGGCACGTCACTCCGTGGCTGCATCCGTTCCGCAACAGGGGCTAAGTCCGGTTTGCTTTTGATTCCAATTGCCAACACGCAAACCCGATTTTGACTTAATCTCGTCTATAGAAGACGCCAAAGCGAATGAAAAAACAATAGTTTTGACAGGCAAATTATACACGTCAAATTTTCTTAGAGGAAACGAAGCAGATCTAAACACGTGCCTCTGCTGTCAGAACATCAAACAGTAGATGGGCAATTGAACACGCGAATTTGTAACAATGCGGAGTTTTCGAAGCAAGTCGAAGAACAACAACCTTCGATCAAAACGTCAAACAACAAAATTTTTGTAGCTAAAAACACAAAAAGAGAGACTGTTTCTTCGTTTTTGGGTTACCAAGATGTAGAGAGCCTCTTCAGTCCTTCTCCTTGCCAATCTTGCTTCTCCGGACGCTGCCGTGAGCATCCTGTCTCGCGGCGGAGACCGGCCTATCAGTTTTGTGGGGCGAGAAGAGGTGGCCCAGGCCGAAGACTGAACCGGGCTTGGACGCGCCCACACGGAGCGAGCCGACCGGGAGCACGTTGAGAACCGGGACGACCCGGAGGTTGACGGAGTACGACCGCTCCATGCCGCGGTACGGCTTTCCCCGGTGTCGGTGGTGCAAGCTGCCCGGGCTGCTCCAGCTCGACTCCAGCCCCTGGAACACCACCTTCCCCGACGCGTTCATACGGGGGCTGTCCACCGACGCCGCCAACGGCGGCGGCTCTGCCGGCGCCCCGTCCGACCCCCGCCTCACCGCGCACCGTCCCTCTCTCGCCGCTCGGTGGCCATCCGCGGTGTCGCCCCTCGGCCGGGCAACCCGGACAACGGGCGGCGGCCGGACGAGCGAGATCGGCGCCTGGGAGGGCTTCTCCGCGTCGAAGGAGAACCGCAGGAGCTCGTCGTGGTCGGCACCCGAGGACGATGACGAGGAGGAAAGGGAACGGCGGGCCGTTATGGAGACCGATGCCGTCTCCGAATCCGAGTCGTTGAGGAGCGGGGTGTTGAGGGAGCAGTCGTCGGCGGGGGGTTTCGGACGGCGTTGAAGGATATCGCAGAGCGATCTGGTGTTGGCAGTCAGGCTCTTGGAAGGGTGCTGCGGCACCTTCTGGGACTCCAGCATGGGGTTCTGCTGCTGCTTCTTGAGACCGAGCAGTTTCCTCCACCGGCTCGAGCGCCTTGGCGTTCTGGGCGACTGTGCGCAGAGCTCCGATCCGTGAACCTCCGCCACCCGACGGGGCCTCTCCGCCTCCGGAAAACGGATCCCATCAGCCGGCTCCACATGAGGCCGCGCAGCCGCGACATGGAGCGGGACAAGCTTTCCGTCAGAGAAGAGCTCGTCGGCGGGCAGCATCATGACGGGATCGTCGAGGCGGAACTCGAAATCAGGTATAACCTTCTCCGAATCATCCAGATCGGCGGTCCCCGGCGGCGAGCCGGCGGGGTGAGGGTCTTGTACGTCATGGCCCGGGACGGAACCGCCGTCAGCGGGGCCGTCGTGGCTGAGGGAGATCCTGGGGCTAAGGAAGCCGTAGGAGGGGCACGCTGGGGCGAAGTCGAGGAAGGAGTCCAGAGGCATGGGGCCGTTGTTGATGCAGACGGAGGCCATTCATCGGGCATCCAAGTCCGGCGAGGAACGGCGGCGCCACCCAGATAGGCGGCGTCCAAAACTGGAGACGCCAAGAGTGGTGGTCGTGACGATGCGACGCGACTAAATTGGCGTGCTTTTTGATGGATGGCTGCCACCGACTTCAAGGCCATACGCGTGGCATGTCGCACGGTCTTATTTTTATGACGTGCCTAATAGTAGCAGATAATCCTATTTGGACGGTCCTGATGCTATTTTATCCCGTGTTATTTTTGAAATAGGATCTCATTTTCTTCGTCGGATTCGGGTTGGATCCATTTAGAATAAAAAAGTCCAATAATACTAATTAATAGTATGCATCCACGGCGGCCTTTTATGTCAATAAACACGTGCGTATTATGGTTGGTCGAGTTGGTGCACGTGGTGGTGTAGTGTTCATGTTATATCCGCTTGAGAATTAACAATGGGATCCGCATCCGTTTCGTCGTTATCCGTAACGGTCCTCGTCCGTCGTTTAACGACCCGACCTCCGCTCTCTCAAACGGTGACCGCTCTGACGTTGACCGTTCCTCGACTTGCGCGCTCCGTCGACCTACCGACACGAGTCGCCGCTCCTTGCACACCCGACGGATGGACGGGCTCATGCGACTGCCAAGTGCCGTCGGCGTTGAGGAAACCGCAGAACGATGCTTTCCATTCGTCACCGACACCAACATGACTCGTCCGATCGAAAGCACCCAAAGCTGTGAAGGTTCTTAACCCACCCTACAGAGAGAAAGGACAGAGCTAACCATCAGACGTTGTTTACACTACAGGAGAACGGATCACCGCCTCCCGATGTTCCCATCCACGACAGAGAAGAAAGGTAAAAGGTTGATGCGCCAAGTTCATCTTTGCACTGCAGTTTCAGATGTGATAAAAAATAGTTTCTTTCTTCTTGAGTTTTAAGTCTCCATATATATATATATATATATATATATATATATATATATATATATATATATATATATATATATATATATATATATATATATATATATATATCACACAAGTGCTGTGAAAGGCCAAACAAGGAGTTGACAACTCGTCAACATTTCAGATCAATTAGGACACGCAGACGAGTTCTATAAGCTTTCAACACAACATGCAGGATTCCATCAACATATAATCTTTGTTCTCAATGTTGAGAGCCATTGGGAAATGGTCTGATGGCCCAACATAAAGAGAAAAGCTTGTCCCAAACCACTCGTCCTGCCACTGGTCTTCAATTTATGATGCCATCCATCACCACAAAAAGTGAGCCAAAAAGTGATGGAAAGGTGAAGAATCATTACATGCACAGTTCTCATGTTTTGGATGGAGTTTCATGGTGCCTTCACTTTGCAGAAGACAGAAAGGTGCTCATCCACTCCTTGCAGATTTTGCAACTCCTCATCATTGACGGTACCTGTGTTCATAAACAGTAGAAGGGCAGCCTTACTTTATACATTTCACCAGCCTTTTCCATTGACATGATGTGGACTTGAGAATCATTGCCAACATATTCTCAGCTGCTTGAATATATATTTATCATCTAATATTTTAAAAATTCTATTGGTGAACAATTACGAGTAGTTTTGGCAGAGGGTAAAATGAGAAGGGAGATACATAAATATGATATATAAAGGATGACTAGATTACACAAAAAGACTAATGGAATTACAACATCATTCCTATTTCACCTGAAAAGGCCAATTCTATGATGTCAAAGTACCAAGATCATAATCGTATAATTGCAGTCATTCTAATTACATGCTCGTCGCTTGTGTGTGCTGCATAGCATATGCTTCCAGACAAACTCTCAAGCTGTTAAGCTATGTATTAGATTATAAGTAGTGTCATCCACCTCCGCATATGCTACTGCAGCACCACCACCTTGGGTCAGAAACATAAGAAAACCGATAACAAGTACTGATGCATGCAAATCTTGTTGTCGATTGGATCACACGCATGGATATTCATCTTGTGCATGTGGCCAGTAGCTGTGGAATCTCAAGAGAAACCAGAGCTCGAGTCCAGGCTAAGCTTCCACGAAAGTTCTTCGGCAATCTCATTGTTATCTGCACAGCATTCTATACAACAGATGGTGGAGCTGCAACACAACGAATGGGATATAGAAAAAGATGATGACAAGCTTGCAGGATGCAGTCTGCATGCTGAACTCACAGTGCACATGTGGAAAAGGAAAACACTCTTATAGCAGAAATTAGGTGTATAAAGTTGTGCAACTCTTGCACTCGCTCTCTCTCTCTCAATCGAACATGGAAAGCAGATGGTTGATAAACAAAACATATGCTGTTGTATACGTCTTCAAGTCAGAAAAGTTAGATACGGAGGAAATCAATGTTCTTGAAGAGACTGCTAGCTGCAGAAATCCAAGACATGAACCAACTTGTAAGGTAAACAAGGCCATGATTCTTTACGTACCCACGTTGAAGGTTTCTTTAGGGTATCCACCTTCGATGCTAAGAGACACTAAGACACAGCTTTCTATCAACAGCGATGCAGGCGCTCCCTGCACTGTATCTTTGACGTTCCCCACGTGCATGCATGTGTTTGCTACTGTCGGATACATGTATATATATATATATATATATATATATATATATATAGCTGTGGAATCTCAGTGAGCCTTGGTTGACTAATAGATCAGTGTTTCTTAATCTTAGGTCAATGAGATTGATGGAGCCTGCATCTTTGTTTTGCCTATTTATACTCCAACGCTCTTCTTCTTCATCAGCAACTAATGTTAAGGCTAAAAGCACAAAAAGGATTCATTCTAAATAGAATAGCTAGTAGTAATAAAGAAAAATATATAGCATTGTGAAAGAAAGGAAGAGCGTATGTCATAGAGAAACAATCTTAGCATTGATTCACCCTCTAATTAATATATACATGATCAAAGAAAGCAAAAGAAGTCACAAGCTGCAATGCTGTCTGTGAAATCCAATCCCTTCAATCTTAAGCCACAAGGCAGATTGAGTCAAACTTGAGCTAACTCCCCATGTTAAGCTCTCTAATAGGGAAATCAAACCCAAAAAAAAAAAAAAACAGTAACATGCACAAACGGCTATTTATAATTATCAGGTTCACTTCGACGGTTGGAATTCAGTGGACCGGCGACGTGGACGATCCCGTGGACGCCGTCGTCACGGTGGTGATGGTCGTCGCCGACGACGTTCTCGGCGTCATCGCGTGCTTCGTAATCACGGTCGGAATCGGACACTTCCTCCTCCTCTCGTCCTCCTTAATGAGCTCACCGGCGAGCCATTCGAGCTTCTCGGCATTAGTATGCTCGGATATCTTCTTTCCCCCGAAAAGCAACGACTCCACGTTCCTCTGCGACAACAGCTCCTCTGCCGCTTCCATCGACCGACTCGAATTCCTCGTCCTCGGAATGCAATTTCCCGACGCGAATCCGTTAGCCTGGAAAAAGAGTGATCGAACGACAATGAGTCCACGCTGAGTACAGAATTGCCGTAATTAACAGACAGATCGCTCTTAGAAGTCACAAAATAGTACCTGGATGCGCACATAATTGCTTGTTCTACGCTGTCCAAACGCCATTGCCACTGCTTGATCCACCTGATTAAGATGAACCAAAATTATGAGCCATCCATTTTGCCTTCTTTAACTGTTTATTTATTTTTGATGTCCGAGCGAACAACATTATGTTAATGTTTCAGGCTCGGATGGGTTACATTTCGCTTGGTTGAGCGATATAATCGTGGCCGTCCGATTATTCCATTTAGAGAGAGTTCCAGCAATCGGACGGTCCTGATTAGTTCTCCACCGATGATTCCCAGCTGGCGGGAAAGAGGGTGAGAGAGAGAGCGAGAGAGACAGGGGTCCGCCGTACGTACCATATCGGAGACGCCCTCCCCCGCGATCCTGACGAGCTCAGCCGCACCCGACGCGGGCGCGCTACCGCCGGCACCGAGCGAGACGAGCAAGAGGTCCTCCACCCCGACGGCGAAGGGGAACTCCTGCCGGTTGTGCAGCACGTGAGTGATGGCCACCGCCGCGGGGTTCGCCAGCGCCACACCGCCGCCCACGGCGGCAACCCGCGTCCGCCCGTCCACCGACCGCAGTTCCACTGCGGCGGCCGCCGCGTCGGCGCACGTGGCCGCGCACACTTCCCTGATCCGGAAGTCGTACGCGTCCGCCTCCACGGCGTCCGCCCTCGAGAAAACGAAGGGCGCCCCGGTCGAGAGGTCGTAACACGGGATCAGGACCGGCTTCACGGTGTCCCTCAGAGTCGATTCCCCGAAGATCCGCCGGAACAAGCCCCCCGATCGCCCGAATATCCCCCGAAATAGGCCCCTCCTGGCGGAGAAGCCCCCGACGCGGCGGCGACTCTCGGCGAGGAGGAGTCGCAGAGCGTCGGCGGCGGAGAACAGGGGGCGGCCGTCGTACCCCTTCGTAAAGAGTAATGCAGCGAGGACGCCGCCAGAGCCGGACCCGGCGGCGACGTCGAAGAAGTCGGCGATTCGTGCAGAAGGATCGCCGGAGCGGAGGCAGAGGGACGACTCCAGCCGAGTGAGAGCGGCCGCAGCGAGCAGGCTGTTGGATGGGCGGTCGCCGCCGTCAATGGACAGGATCCGGACTCTGCCGGCGCCCGAAGGGGTCCGCGGGGAAGCGGCGGAGGAGGAGGGAAAGACGAGCTTCTTCGGGTCGTCGAAGCCGAGGAATTTGCTCTCGAGGATGGAAAAGATCTCGTAGTTGAGCTTGTCGGCATCCACGAACGCCATCGAACCGAACCGGGTCGAATTGAACCGAACCGACCGAATTATTTGCCGAAGCAGGACAGAGATCTCGAAGCGCTGCGGCGGATGACTTGAGGAAGCGCGGAGCCGCATCCCGTCGCTTAAATAGGCCGGGAAACCCGGCGCACGTTAGCGGCGCCCCGTGGGCCTGGTCCCAGCGGGTGCTGCGCCCGATCCTTCGCGAGGTGCGGTGGGGACCGTCGGATGTGGAGCCGACGGCTGAGGATCCCGGAGTGGGGAGATGCGCCGCGGAAGGTGGGAGGAAAGGGGGAAGGGGTCGGTGGAGGGGATCCGGCTACGAATCGGCGAGGGTCCGCACGTGCGGGAGGTCCCCCGGAGTCAGCCACCGACGGCCTCGGCAGGCGAACCCCTGCGATCGGACGGACGAGATCGGCGGATCGGAGGGATGTGTCGGGGGTAGACGAGACACAGCCGACGAGTTGCGCAACGTGGGCCTCGCGTCGCGCTCTCCGGTCACCGTAAAACGACAAAGCACAGAGGAGAGAGCTGAGTACGTGTTCCTTCCATGTGCATTTGGATCGACTTTACCCAATTAACAATTGCAACAATAATAGCATGTGTTTTAGATAAGGGATAGTCAAAAGTATCCAACGAAATCAATTACTAAATCAAACATAATGATTAACTAGTTAGATTACATTGGTTTTGTCTTGATTTTGACTATTTGTGATCAACAAGAACATGGATCTTAATTAGTAATTATGTTATGGCACAGGGAACCAGATGGTTGGAAAATGCTTATATATAATGCTACAAATTTGATATGCTTGAAGGAATCATGTGATGTGGTGTCAGGCAAAGTCTTCACTTCCTGGAGGGGTTGATGGGGGGCAAAAACAACATGAATATTAATTAGTATAATGCTACAATTTGGCACATCAGTGAATTGATATGATCCAAATTGACAATTTAAAAGAAGAATTTTGCCTTGGTCATTTCTTGGAGGGGTTGATGGGGGGCAAAACAATAAGGATATTAGTATAATGCCACAGTTTGCACACCAGCAAATTGGTATTATCCAAATTGAGTATTGAAAAGAACAATGTTCCCTTAGTGAATGATCTGAACACCCCCATGACAACTTCTGTATCTCCAAAATTTTCCTTCTATCATGCAACTAATTTCATGATCCGTAAGCTCTCATAACCATTCTAAATACTGCTTGTCTCGTATCTGTCTCATTGACCAATCCTTCGACATTGTGGTTTGTACTCTGTTCTTTGATGCATTGAACGTGTGATCAAGTGTTAGGTTTGAGTGGATTGAAAATAGTTTAGGAAGGCTACTTTGTTAGATATGTGAAGGGTTGGTGCAAAGCATTGTATGATAAAAAATGAGGAACCAACCACCTTATTCCTCCTACTTCTAAAGAAATTCCCTTGGCAGCACACGGGGCCATCAAGAACTTGTTAAATACTTCCATAACATGTTTATCTATTTAGTTATCTTCATAATGTGTAAATCTTCTTGTTCGTGCCATTTTTCTCCGTTAATTATTGTACCTTTTCCTTTTTTTCTCTAACCTCATGTTTCTCAATCATCATCTCTTTGAAGAAGTGTTTTAGTTAGGTATGTGAGCTGACATGAAACCAATTATAGAAAACCTTAGATTAAACTCAAGGATCTAGTCAATTACATGAACAACATGCATTTATGTAGTTGGCTGTTAAGATATGAGATAAGAGCGAAAAAGATGAAAGGAGAGCAATAGGGAGAAAGAAACATGAGAGATTAGTCCTAAGATACAGGTAGAGGTACGACAGAGATATAGATCTAACTTTAGACATGTTTATCTTAAATTGGTAGTGACATATGGCTTAACAATAGAGTTTTGATTTGTCCACTTAACATGAAAGTAAAGCCTTATATTCTCTCAACTCAAATTTATTTTACGTGTGTATAAAGAGAAACATAGAATAGATATAGATATGTCATGATCAAATAGAGAATGTTGATCAAGGTTCATCTGCAGTCAATAGACCATAAATAATGTCAAGACCAGTACATACCTATTGCATTGACTGTAGAACTAAACAAGTTTGAGGAAAAATTCTAAATCTTTGTTGGATTCTCAAGGAGGAACATGAAGTTATCTGAGAGCCAAAGAAGACAATAATTTCCTTAGTGAATGAGAAGAAAAAAAAAAAAATTTGTATGGTAATTTTTAGATGCCTAGGTGTCAGTTTTTCTGAATTTTTATTTTGATACGACTAGTTTGTGTTTGCATCCCAGTGGGGCAGAGGTCAGGTCCAAATCAAGAAGTAAATTGGATGGTCCCATCATATAAGACTTGAGGAAAAGGAAGTTTGCATCCGCCATTTTATGTAGACGCATGAAGATTATGCGAGTACAAATATAGCATTCAATAAAGGATTAGAAGATATCATCTCTATTAGTAAGGAACATAGCTAACTCAGTCTGTGAGAAAACAAAATAAACTCCTTCCAAACAAAACTCTATTCTGATCATTTAGATTTTCAAAACATTAAAAAAATATCATAGATAAATCCTTTTAATTAGGTAGAATAGGATTTGAGGAACTTGCAATCCTCTTAATTTGTTTGCCTTATGCTTCATCATGATATCAGGCCTATCAATTCTCAACTTTGATACCATAGAGTGAGAGCATGAAAATAGAGCTGCACATGATAAACCCTGGAAGATAAATGTAAAATTCATCAAAGGACTAAAAGAGATCAATTGAAAATTAGTGTCAAAACCCAGAGGATAAATGTGGCACTCATTAAGGAATTTAAGGAGATAAACTAAAAACTTTCATGTTTAAATAAGCTGGGGTGATTATAACTTTATCCTACCCAATGAGATCTAAACGCTTCAAACAAACAAATAAAATTTCTATAGTGTGAAAAATAAAACAAAGAAAGATAGGAGGTGCTAGGTCGAAAATCTATATTAAGAACACATTGTCATATAGTTACATATCCATTTTTACTTGTAATTAAGTTCAATTGTCATCTTTTACTAAGAATAAAAACAAGATAGTTACTCTGTACAACATAGTAATCGAATAAGCCAGTATTTAAATAAGTAACAGATTTGATAACAATATAATCAAAATTATTTTCACTAATTAGTTACTGTATGAAGTTTTGAGTCTGAGATGAAAGCCATACTTACTATTGCCTAATTTCCTAACAGGAGCTGTAAGTTAAATGTTCTAGAGTTCCAAGTGTCAGCATGAGCATGAGATCATTCTTTAAATTGCATTTCCAAGCTAAATGCAGTATTACAGAAGTTATCAGAACTTCTACCAGCTTAATTTAGCAGTTCGTTCTTCAGATTACTGTTGCAAGATTGCCACTGGACATGACTTGACTGCACCTTTCAATGTAAACCATCACAAAGTTTGCAAGCCAAACAGGGCATAAATTCTCTATCAGAAAGAATGATTAGGTAGAACCAATTAATAAAATTGAACTGATCTAACCTTTTCAAGGATCTTATGATGTGTGTTTACCTAACCTTATCTTTATTCAATAAACATACTGCCCAAAGAGAGCAGAAGGAAGAGTTTCCAGCATGTACATCGTAATCTAAACTAATCCTTATTAGGACACTGCAAGTTAATGGCTTCAAGAACATTAGTTGCTCATTGTCAAGCATAAGAATCCAATGAACGTAACTTCTTCCAGTAATGACTCCTTTAAGAGTGATCTGAACTGAAAGTGACTATTAAGTAAATGGAAGATGAATTGAAAGTGACATTTCTTCTAATTCATGTTAATTGGTGTACTATCGAGCATCTTTGGGGAATTTATGCAGGAAAGCTCTTTTCTTCAATCATCCTTTTTTCATGTCCTTGATAGTGTCCTATCATGGTAACCATTGTTGTCACTGATACCAATTTATTGGGATGAAAATGATATGATATAAATTCTTAACAACAAAAGCAGATAATGTGCATGTAAATTCTTGGAAGTTGCATTATGTGACATCAGTCTAGTATTGGTTGATTCTTGCTAACAGTGCTCCCAAAATGTATGGTGTCTATGGATTGCATCCTGAAGGATGAAAGGACCATGGCCGTGCAGCAGTACGGCTAGGGTATCACTTCCTCATGGGGACATATTTTTTAGTGCACTTGATGACAGCCCACCAACCAATGCCTGTGGCATCAACCAGGCAATTCAATATGCTCGGGAGAAATAAGTGTCGTTACTGCAAGTTCCAGTATATCATGTTTGATTGTCTGTGGCAGCAGGAGTTAACCTCTCTCTCTCTCTCTCTCTCTCTCTCTCTCTCTCTCTCTCTATATATATATATATATATATATATATATATATATATATATATATATATATATATGTAATGTGAACAATGTTCAAGAATCCTTTGTCCTATGTTATCTGATAGATTGCACTAATGACATCTATGGATATTGCCATTGCTGGGGCTTTCTGCAGCTTTTTTTAGTCATCTTTCTAGTTTGATATCTTACTTTTCCAAGATTTTCTGATATTTTCTGAGATGGTGCATGTTGGTTGGAGCCCATCAGCTTATCACTTTAAACATTGTAATTGCGAAGCATTGACACTCTATCTGCTAGTTTTACATACTTTATGAACAAAACTAATCATTATATGATGTCCATCAATTTTCTAATTTGACATACATGTATTCTTGTTATTGAGGTATTTTGTGAATCTTTTGTACATGCAGTGAGGTGAGATAAAACAAGATAAGTCCAAGATAATATTTAGTCCTCCCTTGAATGGTCTTTATCAGCAGCATGCATGAGCATTTATGAGCTTTATCCGAAAATGTAGCTCATAATGTTCAATGGCGATGGGACTTCATTGCAAGAACAGTAGGCTGCCATGTCAACTATTTTCTCAGAATAAGGTTAAACTAATATGAATTATTTCAGGTACATCATTTTGTGAGAGGAAACTGAGGCTCAGAGAATCAAAGAACAAGGAGTAATATTCTGACCTCAATTTTCTTTAGAGCTCTTTCCTTGATTTGGCATTTTTTATGGTAGATTAACTTGCCTTCCCTGCTACTTCTCATTCATGTGTGTTTTGTGAGTCTCTATTGTTGTGTTCTATTACTGTCGGTGATATATAGGAATAACTGTTGATATTCTTGATCATACACCTTGAAGTGTAAACATCGTTTCTGTGGATTCTCCTCTTGTTTGATTACCTTTTATCAGCAAATTCGGCAATAAAAAACAGATGAATTTCCCATGAAACAAAGCTTGCAATGCTATAACATCTGTGGGGCATAAGCTTTGTGAAGGGAATATGGATTAAGATGGTATAAACATGTTCAAAGAAAATCTATAAATTCTCTGGTTAGAAAGAATTAGGTGAATTAGAATTGGTCGATATGAGAAGATATGGGCTAAGACCAAGAAAGCTTTACTAGAAATAACAAAAAGGGATAAAAATGCCCTTGATTGAATTATAAATATTATCTTAGAGCAGAAAAGGTAAATTTGGTCAAAGAATTATATAAAAATGTCAAAGATCCAAAGTAATTACTTTGATAGCATTTCCAGATTGGTCTGTTTCAACTCCCAGTTGATCACAATTAGAGCTTTTGACAAGTGTAAGTATTATATGTTTGTGTTTCCTCGTCAGTCATCATTTGCTTTCCAAAAGTGATGGGAGGCCTTCTGCAAATCTATGTAATAGCTGCAGTATCCCACAGGGCCCCTTCCAAATTCTATGATAACCTTCATCTAGTCAAAGAATCATGGCACCCCTTCAGGGAAGGTGGATTTGGATGTCTGGTAGATGAGACAATCACATCAAGCAATGCATCCCAAAAGCATACAGGTGTTGGGCAGCCTTAATTGCAGTAGATGAGACAGCTCAGTTCTAGCTGCAGCTAAGATTTCATTGGTTTGGACTCTTTAATGATACCATGACTCAGTCCAGATATTTGCTAGTTCTTCATCTGATCTGAAAACAACCTTTTACTGTTCAATTTTCTGTGTTTGGTTTGCTTGTACGTCTCTTTATGTATGAACTGAAAACAACAAGAAAGAGAACTGAATGCTCTTGGTTTAGTAATTGATGGAATATATTTTTCCTATCCTAAATAGTTGGGACATTATGTGTCACTGTATCCACTTGTATATGAATTATTGTTGAATGATGTGGTTGTGATTATGATTGACATTAGCTCTTCAAGTTGCCTGTAGCTGTAGGTAGTGTGTCTGAGAGTGATGCATGGAATTACTGGTTATCAAACATGCAACAGTTTTATTCTAGCTTTATCTGTGATAGATGCATGGTCTTACAATGACATCTGAGATAGAAAGCACTCGACAGAAATGATCGAGTGATTGTCACCATTGTACAAAGCTATTGGTGAGTGGTTAACCTCTTTCGACTGATTTGTCTTACGTCGCATGTCTCTAATTGGATTTTGTAGGAATGAGACTCAACAAGGAGAGAAACCAATGCAAGTATATGCAGAAACGCTTTTGCAGTTCAGGTAAGTAGCTTTGTTTAGATGATATCAAGCCTCAAGATATGCCATGACAATTTCCAAACGCATAAACTAGACAGAAGACCTTTAATTTCTTTGATTTTGTTGTTATTTTTTCATGCAACTTGAATGTTGTTATCTTATTGCATAGCAATATGTGACGGTTCTCATCCACAGGTTTATATGCATCCCTTCATGACATCAGGTTACTTCCATGTTATAAAGGATAAGTTTTGATGTTTATTCCTTTATGACTCAGACATTTAGAGTTTAATTTCCAAGAACTTCCTTTTATATATATATATATATATATATATATATATATATATATATATATATATATGTATATGTATACATATACATGTATACATATGTATACATATACATGTATATATGTATATATGTATACATATACATGTATACATATAGATATAAATATATACATATTGTCAAGATTGCATATTTAGATTTTACATTGACGGAAGCCTCATGCACTATGTTACTCTTTAGTTTAATGATCGTTCTTGTTAATCCATCAGTTTCAATATTTATCCATCGAACACCACATGAACAGTGCAAGTCGCCATCTTATTTCACAGAGCCCTTTCAATAATAGTTCACAAACAGAGGTCACTAAAGACTCAATCTTACATCACAGATGTGTTATGTCATTTGAAAATCTATGCCGAATTGGAAGTAATGTCTTTAGGTGCTTATGCTTGTGTCGGTGTTTGGTTGCATAAGATAGATCTTGTCCCTTGTCACATGACAATCAACTATGAAGACAGTTGTGTCTTCTTAGTTCATGTCAATTTCTTTCCTATCATGGGTGGGGCTTTCAGACAACTTTTTGAAGCTAACAAGAGAGTCTCAGCCCATCAGATAAATTGCATATTGTAAGTCTTCTTATGAGCTTTTTTTTTATTATTATAAATCATAATAAAGCCAGAATAATTTTTTTTATCAGGGTTGTTTACCCCACCAAATTCAGTGACTGCATTCTGTGGAGGTTTGATATTGACCTCAGTATGACACCTTCCATTAGGAAATTTGCACTGCCAAATCCACAAATGGAGGGATCAATTTATGCTTTGGGCAAGCTTGAAAACAAGTTATTATTGTTGTTGAAGTTATCTCGAGAGGGGCTAAAGTGATCATGAAGTTCATTCACCGCAAAGTTACTGTGGAAATCAAGGATCACACGAGAGGTGATAGTGATTGTTGATGAAGTGATGGTGTCGTTCACTCACCATCAAATTAGATCATCTCCATTTTCAGGGAAAAAAAAAAATCCGTCATCCAACAATAATAGCCATGTGAGTGTTTTTTTTTATTGATTGGGTGCTACTCTCTGCAACCAAAGAGATGTAACCTTAAAAAGAAGGCTAACATACCAATCTGTTTAGATGCAAAAATGGAAGGCATAGAAAGTCATATAATTTAGTTGCAACAGAGGTGATCTGCCACGGATGTCACATGAAGTGAATTGCCCGATGCATCGATCACCGGTGTTTCTCTACAGGTTTGCCTACCCTAGATTAGCTTTCTGCTCTACAAAATATGACAGGACATTGATAACCTAAATAAAACATGCCTCTAATTTTATTTACAGATTGTCCCATTGTAGCATTTTTTTTTTCTTTTTAGTTTTCATATGAACACGGAGAAAAACTCTCCTTTTGCTTCTTCAGTGTTCTGATTCAATTGTCCGCATTTTGCAGGGTCACAACTGCCGAAACCATGATAACCTTCCTGTTGTTTTCCACATTAAGATTTCATGACAAAGAGATTGACCTTCTCCGCAAGTCATACGACCACGCATTGCTCAACTATCAGCAAGTTCATCTAGTGCAACTAATCACTCTTCTAGTCCATCCATTCTCAAGAAGCCTGCCTACTCAGAATGAAGACTTCATAATTTGGCTGCCGCGGTATTCCTTCTAGTGCTTCTTCTTTTGTAATATTGACAACACAAGAAATTCTTCCAATTAAATATTCACCCCCTCGCACCTAATTATCTTCAATTACGGTAATTTTCGCCATGGTCTCATGCTTTTCTGGTTAATCTTGAACGGCCAGCCTTTTCTACGTTTCTGAGTCTCCGAGAATATGCCAGATGCTAAAGGCTGCTGAAGCCACAGCTCATCCTCATCAATCATCTCAGCATCCAATCCCCAAGGATATCTGGAGGAATTGGATCGCAGCCCTGTCGTGTCCAAACCAACCATGTTCACATGAAAAGTTGGCCCATGAGTGTCAGGCCTACATGCCATTCCCTGCAGACAAGGATTTCAAGGAGTTATACGCAAAGGACTAGAAACTATGGCAGTTTTTTTTTTATTTTTATTCTTTTCAATGACTCATGCAAGTTTCTTAAGTCAATGCATGATCACAGACATATGGCCTTAAGTTTCTTGAGGCTTTGCCTACCGAATGAACCATATAGAACCTGTATTTCCTTCTCCGTTACCTGGATTTGCCAAATTAAATAATCTTAAACTAGTAGTTAGGTCATGTTGCAAAATGCATAACCTGAGTTTCACCATGATTGTATGAAAAACAGAGCCATATCAGTGGCTTTGTTGGAGTACAATTACTATTCCATAGCAAACTACTATATTGTTAATTATCATAATTCTGTTAGGTCAGGTAACCGTAATCTCAGTCAAAGACAGAAAAGGGACATTGATGCATCTGATGATTTCTTTTGCACAAAGGGCCAAGAAAATAATCAATCTTCCTTCAGGCCTCTTCTGGAAAGCCTTTGCGACTACTTAGGCTTCTCAATTCTTATATAGACAATACCACATGTGCCTCACTCATTTATGCTTCTCACAAGACAAATGTTGTAAGACTGGTTACGCAACCATAGTGCAGGCATAACAAAAAGCTGGCTCTAATTTCTAATCCGTGTTGATGACTGCTTGAAGAAACACATTAACGGTTATAATGCTCAATCCTTAAACATGCAGCAATCACTGGGACAGATTCAACAATCAGTGCACCATACAAGGACACGAAGAACAGGTATTATGTGTATATTTAGTTGTCGCTTGGAACATAAAAGTTGGTTCGAGTGAAAAATGTGCAAATAGAATGGTAGCAAGCTCTACATGACAACATAAAAAATGTGGTGCCAGAATGCTTAAACAAGTTTTTGTAAGCATGGCATATTTCAATGTGGATAATGTTATCATTAGGAGCTTCTTTGCGCCTTATTTCAGGCTTTTAAATCACTTTTATGATGTCAAAAAGTACCTATCTTGTAAATATGCTGCTATTCAGGTTGAACAATTATTGATCCTTTTTCCAAAAGAAAAAATAAATTGTATATAAGAGCAGTCCACATAACGATAATGATGTTATCATTAGGTGCTTCTTTGCACCTTATTTCAGGCTTTTATGTCACTTTTATGATGTCAAAAAGTACCTATCTTGTAAATATGCTGCTATTCAGGTTGAACAATTATTGATCCTTTTTCCAAAAGAAAAATAAATTGTATATAAGAGCAGTCCACATAACGATAATGATGTTATCATTAGGTGCTTCTTTGCACCTTATTTCAGGCTTTTATGACACTTTTATGATGTCAAAAAGTACCTATCTTGTAAATATGCTGCTATTCAGGTTGAACAATTATTGATCCTTTTTCCAAAAGAAAAAATAAATTGTATATAAGAGCAGTCCACATAACGATAATGATGTTATCATTAGGTGCTTCTTTGCACCTTATTTCAGGCTTTTATGTCACTTTTAGGATGTCAAAAAGTACCTATCTTGTAAATATGCTGCTATTCAGGTTGAACAATTATTGATCCTTTTTCCAAAAGAAAAAATAAATTGTAAAGGAGCAGCCCATATAACGATAACAAGTGAAAGCTTACACCAACCTTTTGTGCCACACCAAAGCTACAATGACAAGACTATAGTTTGGCCAAGGACGAATGAATCTTCAATAAAATTTCAGCCTCCCTAATTCAACGACAACAACAATACTTTGGGTAAGCCACATAGATTTTTTGTTGTCATTGAGCCTTCGACTTTCTCATCCAGCTCTCCATTATTAATCATGACAGATTGACATCAACTGACTATATTATAAAAATTAAAGCCAATTACAAGTGGTTATATGCATATGCAACTCCATCAATAACTACTAATCTAATCATCAATAGCATTTTTCTTCAAGTAAAAAGAAGCCATCAAAATTAAGTAAAACTTTGACTTTACAAAACATAAAAAAAATGCAACAGATAATAAAACATTAAAAAAAATCTGACCTGACAAATAGCCCACTCGGACACATCAAATATTTTGCTCTCTGCACATACAAAAGCTCGTGGTATTTCAACCTAAAAAGACAAGAAATTCATAGCCAAAATGATTAACAACATAATGCAACATTAGATCCAACAGTTAAAACTAAAATGTCTCATTCCTTTTATACTAATAGACACCTGAAAACCATGGGTAAGAGCACTAAAAGTTTTTCTTTCTTTCCATGAAAGAGGCAAAACAAAAGGGTAAAGTAATGTATCTAGTTAATTTTGTCAAATGGCTTCAAATTAAATCCATGGTACCAGCTACACCAATCAGTTTCTAGGACAAAACTCTTGCAGCATGCCAAATCGGTAACTATAGGCAAACTTCTGATGGAACTGCCATACGATGTAACACCAACTGCAAATAAGACTTGGATCTGTGGTCCAAGATACTATGTAGACAAAGGATTCACCTTATTATGTTCCTCATATTTTTGCACGTATAATTACAGACTCTGTAGCACTACAAAAGAGATTAGTTAAAGGTAAAAAGAATACAGCCATTATTTTATGTCTGTCTGTTCTCTTGTGCATGGTTCTTAGAAACAAAGAATGGTATATCCATTCTAACTGGAAGTGGCAATTGTTCCAAACAACCAATAGCTTAGTGTTACAACAAACAACATGATCTGTGTGGCAGTTGTTCTCAGAAAATGTGATAAATCTGATCACAATTTGGATTGATAAATGATTGAGCTATGTTTGGTCAATCTTTAGATTGGTTTCTACAGTTCAAACATTAGTTAAAGCAGGTCAGTGTGCGGAATTTTGGTATGAGCCAAAAAACACACACTAGTTTGGCACCAGATCTTCACCTGAGTGCCACGTATGTTCAACATGTGTCAACTTGACTCTCCAACACTAATATCCGAAGTACGATCCCATGTTCATTTGTATAAAGACAATCGAGATATATACAAAGGCATTCTTATAGTTATAAAGACTTAAAGAATATGTAGCATCCATTGTTTTTGTTTAACATAAGCATAATTGACAACACCTAAAAAGCCTCAAAGTAAAGAAGAAAATTAACATATAATATAAGTAAAAACTGTGATGCTGAAGAGAGGAAAACCTATATGTACTTCAACATAAACAATACCTTCCGAGGTGGCATAA
This sequence comes from Musa beccarii, assembly GCA_024322285.1. Taxonomy (NCBI): domain Eukaryota; kingdom Viridiplantae; phylum Streptophyta; class Magnoliopsida; order Zingiberales; family Musaceae; genus Musa; species Musa beccarii. The sequence goes on along the minus strand of CM044400.1, from coordinate 41,547,037 downwards.
CAACTGGTGAGCACCCACTTTCTACCCACCCATCTCCATCTTTGGCTTGATGATATTGGGAGCAATCCTGATTTAACAGAATATCATAATAAGACTCCAAAGGTCACATAACATTCTTCGCATGTGAAGATGTAAACAAAAATAATCATATGTCAAAAATTAGATTAGTGACTCACCTGACACCACCTTGCCTTGGCTTTACTTCTATTAGTGCATATCCATATATGAGAATTTCCACACTTTGTGCACTCAATACACCTAGATTCTTCGGAACGGTACTCCACCCCACCCTGTAGTATGATGCGATCAGATAATAGCTAAGTACTTTGGATCCCACAAAATAACTAGTTTGAATGTCCATAGGGCAAGAGAATCATCCAAAGTGACATTCCAAAGTGAAAATTTGACAATAAAAGATGCACACTCTCGGTCAAAACATAAATAAAGGGGATAGAAGCAAAATACTTAGTCAGATAACCACCCAACACTGGTTGTTCCACATTGAAGATGATGCTCAAAAAATATATAAACACATCTCTTAACTATTCCTTGAATTATGAAAAAAGGCACAAACCCAAAAAAGAAGTTCTTCCTTCACAATGTTCTTCTGACGAAATACTGCCAAAAATACATAATAGCAAGAGAAAATCTGTAGTTTCTATGCTAAACAAGCTCATCTAGAATCTTTGCAGGTCAGTTGGGTCATAGGTGAATCAAGAAATTACACGATAAATTTTGATAAAGTTTACAAAAAGCACAGAATACTCTTGAATGGGTGTACATCATGCCAAAGCACCTGGGAGCAACATTTGGACAGTTTTAACTTTAAAGACCATCTCCTGTGCAAGGATACCTACCTTAAAAGTATTAAACAAGCAAAACTATTAAGCCCTTCAGATTCAGATGCATGACAAACATTTATTACAAAGCTACTGCTATAGCATTAAATACTACAAAAACTGAATGCATGGGATGTGAGCTGATAGGACATATATTTATAACTACAAGTTTGAAAATATAAAAAAATGATAAAGTTGTGCCACACATTTTATACATCATGATATATATACCTGTTGAGACATTACAGAAGACCTGTGACACACTCTCCCAGATTCTTCCTTCCTCAATTGTTCATCATAGTTTTTCTTCTTTGTGAAATCTGAAAGAACCTGAGCTTTTTTTTTTTTTTTTGCTTATTAGTCAAAAACTATAAAATAAACATATGGAACAAAGAAATCAGACCATGAATTATTTCTGTATTACTCAGGAGACCAAGAAAAGAATTATTTTCTGAGATATAATTTACCTCATATGCACACTGAAGCTTTTTAAATGATTCACAAGCTACTGAATTTCCCATATTTTTGTCAGGATGCACAAGCAAGACCTAGGAATTCATAGACACAAGTTAATTTTTGACATGCTATGCATCAGATAAGGCTATTTTAACAGAAGCAACATTTCTGTGCCAAGTTGCAGACCTTTTTATGGTATTCCTTCTTCAATATATTAGGATCAACATTCTTATTCCTAAGAAAGCCCAGAACTTCATAATGGTTTGAGCTGTTCATTATCCTTTCTATCTCAACCAACGAAGTCAAGTCCACTATGTTAACCTTACTAGAGGAAGCATCCTTCTGAGTATTTGACAAGTTTGATGCCTTGGGTGTTGTGCAAGATGATTTAGAATATGTCATGTCTTCAGTCTCTTTAGTCAGAGGGGAATTTTCACTGTCAAAAGGAAAGTCTTCTATAACCTGTTCTGGTTCCTTTTGCTCTTTAACATGTATGCCTTTACCATTACCATCAAATCCTTGTAGAAAGTTATTCAATATGTCATTGGAAATAAAAGAAATATTTAATGACAAAAGAACTCCATGCAATCCAACATGAGCATTGACACAATAAACTGCATAAGCAGTTGCCATTAAAATCAAGAACCGTGCATGATTCAAAGAGAACATATAACCTGCACACAAACAAAGTCCCCTCAATAGAAACATCTAGCAAGAGATTAATGCAAACCTAAACAGGGTAAAATGACTTTCATACCTCCAACTATTAATAGCATTGTAGTTATCCAAACATAGCCATACATCCACATGATCAAAATGCCATAAAACCCAACGATCAAGAGCCCAGGTGTGAAGCCCAAATAGTGAATTGCAGCAGCAGCAGCTCCCTGATAAAACACATTTATATGTATATTTAGCAGAACCTACTGGACTTCCTCATATAAAAATTGCCAATGGTTAAATTACTTCTCTCCTTTTGACAGACTATTTCACGAGCAAGAGCATACATTTGTTAGTGAAATATTAAACACAGAAGATCTCAAATGAACAAAATCAAGCACAGTGCAGGAAATGAAGTTCACTGTTAATCTGAGTACAAAAAAGAAAGCAGGCTGGAGATTTTACATTTACACTATCCTATTGCTAAAAGTAGGAGATGAAGTGAGGGGGAGAAGTGATAGCATACAACCATGAGTCCCTTACAGATACCAGATAGAAAACAAGCGTACGTGCCAGAATTTTGTCATAAAACGAATTAATATCAATTAGATAACTTCATAATTGCTTCTTCACAGTGACATCTAGATACAACAAGTAGAAAATAACTTGTTTCCAAATTTCTATATAAGGTTGGAGTTTCCTACAACCATCTGCATACACAGTGACTATATATGATATTTATATTTATAAAGTATAAATAAATAAAGAAACCACATATTTCAGGTAGAAGATGTTTCTAAAAAGAGGCTTAAAGAAAAAAAGAAACATCAACTTTCACTTCATAGTTTAGAACTATATGCAGAAACATTATGCATATTTTAATACATGAATAGATATCACCAGTCTGTGATTCACAGGGTTGACATCAGAACCCCAGTAGCAGTTAAATGTGCAAATCTTTAGTGACATTGCAGTAGAAGACTATAATCGAAACAAAACAATCTATTTTGAGTTGAAACATCTATCTTGTAAAAGAAAAAATATATATGAATTTACATATAATATACTAATCCTATTGTGATATTCATGATATTATACTGTAAGTTTGACATGCCCTACGTATCCAACAATAAAATTCATGTAAGCCACCTGATGGTAGGGACAACCATTTCATGAATCAGTTTCAACCCAAGCATGCTACAATCTAGCTTCTAAAACAATAATAACTGTAAAGAATTTCCAACATTCAACAGCTTGATAAGAAGGACATCATCTATTTCTACAATGTTAGTCTCAAGCAAGTACAAAGTGTATATGCATATACCTTCTTGTATGTTTTTGTAAATGAACATACATATTGTCCCAAAAATAGAAGGTGATAAGTGTTCCAAATTAGCCACATCAAGGAAACTGAAACTATAACTTCCATGCACAGAACATATACATACTGTCAGGTAGTGAAACTGAAAAATAGACAGTCTAAAATGAACGTGCCAAGGTAATGGAATAAGCAACTAAACCATATAGGGAATCATATGCCAACACCCAGGTCATGAGAATATAACTTCCACTTGACCATATACTGCAGGGAAGTGATTTATGAGAGGGGAAACCACACCTACAAAGAGTGAGTAGCACCTGATGATGATGTCAAAATGTCCTGCCACTTTGTCAATATCATAAAAACTAACTAGCAATAGAATCAGATAAACCAAGAAATACATATACACTAAAAGAAGTAGATAGCAAAAAGAGACAGAATGGAACTTGAAGCTAACTGTGATCAGATAGAAACACCTAAAACATATCACATAACCAGCTCTGTTTCAAACAGAACATGGAAAGAAAGATTATAACAGTAGAAAGTGGTTGCCTGTGCAGAAAGTTATATCAAGAGCAGGAACCAACCAGACTAAGAAGCACATAAACAAGCGAAGTCACAGGCGTCGAGCAAAGGAAGCAACTCCACAAAATGATGAATAGAGCTGTTGTACCCAAGGTTACCAGGGACCTCAAGCCTCCCACCACAGAATCCCTCCAACGCAACAGCAACCCGGAAAGAAACCCTCGAGCAACTGTGACCCAGCCGTAAACCAACCGGCAGTGGCGGTCCATTAGAAACACGAGTTTCTCCTCAGCGCAGCTCGCAGCAACTCGGCCACTTACGAAGACCTGCTTCCGAGATCGAATCCATTCCTACGATTTCTAGAACAAGTCCACACTACCGCCCGTTGATGCCACAATGATACGATGCTAATCGCAACCCCTTGAAGCCAAAACGAAAACCACATCACCTGAACGCCCCATCGAGAACCACGATGCAATCTTCCAATACAAGGCAAGATTTCGTTCAGCAACTCCCATAGGCGATCGTCATAACTGTTCCAAAAACCACTTTTCTTGGAGGATCGAGCAGATCTCTCAGCTCAACGACTCCTCCATCACCTCCGCCATCCCGCAGTCATGTTCACCCGCGGAAGAAAAGGAAAAAATGTCAAAGGTCACATGAAAAACAGATCTTTCTGCATGAGACCAAGCAAGATTCCCGATTTTTCTTCCTCCAGCTCATCTCGCACAACCCCCTAACGGTCTCCGCCAACCCGGCCGGCGACTCCTAGCCGGGGAAGGAGAACAAGAAAAATAAACGACGATTTAGGGGAGAAGGAGGGGCCTTTGGGTGGACGCCGAGGACCAAATGCAATGTTCCTTCTACGAGACGATATTTGTAAAGAAGAATCGTAAGATGATGCACGGGATTGCGACAAACCCCAACTTTGTCTGGGTGTTCTGCGTCTTTTGGTTCGGCCTCCGGCACTGCTCGTGCAAAAAGCAGAGAGTGGAGGCGTAGGTGGTGGCGGGTAAAGGGCTAAAGATGGGCGACTCGGCAGCACAAGACAAGAAAGGGAGAGGAGATGATGGTGATGAGATCAAAGAGACTGGAAGTTGTGGGAGAGTTAGCGGTTTCCTCCGTGCTAAATTGCTTCATTTTCTTTTATTTTTGGTGAATTTTCAAGTTGTTTATTTTCTTTATAGACTTAAATTTTTTCTGTAGCAATTAAATCCTTCTATCATTTTAAAAATATAGATTTGCTTGAAAATTATTGATTTTATTTCCTTTAATTTTTGGCCGACTTGTTTTAAGTACACAACAAGCAATCACATGTAATAAAATGTCGTATGACAACAATAATAATCCAAGTATTCAAACTCTTCGAACCTTGTACCATTGAACTAAACTGTTTCATTCATATTCATAAAATTTGACATGAAAAATTAGTAACATGACATAATCCTTCATTTTTTTATTAATATTTAGGAATAATATTGGTGATCTTTAAAATGAAGAGGTCGTATAAATGATCAAAATCAAGTTCTTAAGTTTTTTTTTTTTTATGGCATTCGATTCGTTTGTGAATTATTAAAGTGATAAGTCTCGAGCTCGAGTGCACATGAGAGCGTCACAATTAAATAAAATAATTATTTTTTTTTTTTAAGAAAGAAGGTGAGTGTGATCATAACTCAGCTTTTTAAAATTTTTTTTGTGGGTTTAACACACAATAAATACCATATAGCAATACAATATGTTGGAAATAACAAAATAAAATTTATGAAGATGGATTTTTAATTAATTAGAATTCATGACTAATATGCCATGTGGAGGTCACCATGATTATGTTGACCGTGATTACAATTCAACTTAGCTTTCTATTTGGCTTCACCCATCCACACAAAATATCACATTGTAATTAGATGTGCAAGGAAAAAGAAAAAGAAATCAAGTTCACAAGCACAAAAACTTTAGCAATTCATGTGCATGTCAAGCTACATTACTTGACCTAACAACTATATAACACCATAACACTCCATAGACTACCAAATTTTCATATTATATTACATGATAATCTAAGTCATAGTCAACATTTTGATAGGAGGCGAATGAATGGATATTATTGTTGTCCTCGTTTTTTTTTTTTTTTGTTGATGTGATGTCTTGACATCTTTATGAAGTATAAAGGAGATCACAAGGGAATCAATGATGGCAATGTTGTTGTTCTTTTCTCGAAGTGATGTCTTATCATCTTTGTATAAAAGTAGTCAAAGGTCGATCCAACAATTTATATATGTGTGTATATACAATAGCTGAGTATGATAGCCGTTGTAAAATAATCTCCAATAGGTGCACAGACAGCATGATGATGGATCATTGGAAACAACTAAACTATGTCAGTGGCAGTGAGCATGAGACCAGGGGGAAGAAGAATTATTGGCAGAAGAGAAGGTTTGGGTGGGTGGACATGTTGACATTATAAGATAAAAGAAAAAAAAGAAAAGAAAACGACAACACTGGGGAGATCCAAAGGAAAGCAACTCCCAACCCCACTGCATCCTTCGAAATTTGCTCATAGAAGAGAAGTACTCTTGAGTATTTGGTGAAGTGCATCTAATTTCTTGACAATTGCATAAAACTGATCTACTTTGACAATCACTTGGGCATAATACCAACAATGCACCTTTAGAGGTAGTAATACACAATTTTCATCAACTAGTTCACAATAGTAATTGACAAGCTCAACAGATGAGATGGATCGCCTCAAACACATTTGTATCCTAGTACAGACCAAATGAGAATCTGATGCTTCTCCATTAAAATCATACGGTAGCTCATAAAGGGCTCCGACTTCAACTCATGCAATTTTTGCAAGGTTGGGCATGCGCATCATCGATGATAAGCAAGCGGATCAAAATAAAAGTAGGTATGGTTATAGAAAGAAAGATCTTACACCACCACGACAATCCCGAATGGGAACAGAGAGAGGTCCATGCTAGTTTCCCATCATGTGAAGAGATGACACCGCCTGTGCTCCAGCCACATTGTGCAGCAGTTGTTGAAGCCATCGGCGGGTTGCTGGGTCATCCTACGATAAAAGTAGATGTCGGAGTTGATGTTTCATATCACTAAACAGCTGATGGAAGTACTTTGTAACTTTATTAAAGTATTGCCAGCATCAAAATGAGTAGAAAGGGATGTGTGGTAGATATGGTTATGGAGTAGCACTTACATGAAGACACCTGTTGAAGGTCCCATCTTTCAACATCGCTGGGAGACCCCCGGCGAGAGCTTCGCATGCCCTGTAAATGAGGACGCAAATACACAAAGAATAGGTTCTAACAGAAGATGGAAATCAATATATTTACTACCGTAATGACTGGTAAAACAGACCTTCCGTTTTCTGACAGCCTGAGGTAACATCTGATTATATACTTCAACAACCTTGTAGAAGGTTGCTCCACAAGAGATACGATCATATTAGATAGGATCTTATGAACAGCAAAGAACCGCTCAAAGGTGGCACAGACATGTTGAAGCCCCAGATTATTCAACAAGATATTCTGAACAATAAACGTAGCCACCTAACAAAAGAGAGATATTTGTAAAGTCAATGACCCACAAGACAGCTATGAACCCATTTTAATTGGTCCTTCTCACTGGCAACAATAGCATGCATCATGAGGTTTAGTGTCAGTCAATGGTGACTGATCCTACAATTTTTTCTACTTTATTTACTGGAATAAGGAGTCATCCTTCTGTCATCATGGTGATGATACTATGAAAGATGAGAACATTGGACCATACACAGCACCTCCCACAAGCAGAAGATCAAGTTCAATAGGTTAGGATCAAAATGGCAGCCCTTACAATCTGCAGAATGCTAACATTGCCGAAAGAACTGTTCAGTATCAAAAAAAAAAAAAAAAGTAACAGATATATTACGCACTGTTTTTGAAAGTTCACTGCCCACCTCCATGGTGTGTAACAATGGCGGAATTATTTCAGTTTGGAGAAGATAACTGATGAACTCAGGAACATCGACCTACATAGGTAACATATGCATGCTCAAGATTTGTTATTTGAAATCTAAAGGTGCCAATACAATGAATAAAAAATAACATCAAAATTCAAGAATTATGTGAGTAATTCAGAGATAAATGACTTAGCACCGAAAAATAGATGTGCATATGAAGCACTATGTACCTTGAATTGTACAATATTAGTTGCTCTTATCCCATAAGAAAGAGAAAGGCAGTGGTTTCAGCTATTCTTTTCCTTATTGATTTGGATTAGCAGCTAAGGAAATGACAGTTTTTTCACCCATATAATGTGTGTGTCATGATATTAGGTAACTTCTATAAAATGAACTTCAAAGCTTGATTAAAAATTACTGTAATATGCAAGTATTCCTAAATTAATGAGGTGGGTGATGTAATTACCAGAGACCCCATTCATGCTTAATCCAACTAAATGCCACCCCTTAAAAAAAATGCTAGTGCATGTAGCTCATATACCAAGAAGAAGAACTTCTATTACTAGGAATGGTGAAGTTAACAAGAAGTTGTACTAATGAGAATCATTAGGTTTGTATGGATCAGGAACGAATGGAGAGATAAAGAGATTATCATGAAGAATGTCAACAAACTAAAATCAACAAGTAGATGATAGGAATGAGATAAGCAGCAATCATTTCAATGTATAAATACCTTAGATAGAGGCCCAATCACTCCCAAGCTGGCAAGCCGCAAGTGGTCAAATGGTCTTGTTTTGCTTGTGGTATTTAAAAAGGGGTACAGATATTGAGGTATATGTGCTGTAAAAGTTATCAAATTAAGATAAAAAAAGAGGCATCAATGGATATATTCTGGTAGTATTAACAAAATGCAATATATGGGGATAAGAAAATTTTCATCAACAAAGAGAGATGGTTTTAAAGAACATGTAACACAACAACAGGTTCAAAGAGTATACTAGTATCACATGAAATATTACATATGCTTTTCACTGTAAGATATGTAGCAGTTACAATTTGCAGAAAAATTTGCGTTCAGCACATCTATTTTCAAGGTGACCAGTAGTGAGACAATTGCAATATCACCAAGGAGATAATGAAATAGGCTGCCGCTCTCATATATGAAGCTAGTATTTTTTTCATTCTACTGATTATTTTCTTTTTTGGCAAAGGGTATGTGGTGAAGACAGATCTCGATCCAGGACCTCAGTGATGTGACAAAGTCTTCAGCTAAGCTAGCTACGACTGACCTTCACTACTAGTACAGCTATATATGATTATTATATATGACTATGGTTTCCTTATTTTTATCAACTTCTTTTTTTCTTTCTTTGCTTCCTGGGGGATGCTTGTGCCAGCAAGCCAGTGCACCAATCTATGCTTACTGTACCATACCCCAGCCCGCAAGAATGTGGTAGTTGGTACATACTTGTAGTTAAATCCTTGCTATGAAGCAAGGAAGGTGCTAAGCTAACTTGGATCTATGAAGAGTCCAGCAAGAGAGCAAGGTGGTGCAAACACTATTAAGACATAAAAGCCCATTGTAACAAGAAGAATGGAAGAACAAAGGCAAGACTTTCACCCAATTGTCTCTGCTAACAACCCTGACGCAAGAAAGAGTATGGAATAGATGTTCACCACCAACTTTATAGAAGTAATGTTGTATAATCTGAACCTTGAAAAAGGAAAAAGAGTCTAAAATCTACTCCCATTTGTTCAACAAGTAAACTAATAAAATGCAGTATAATAAATAGTCCCATCAGGCAATTTCAGGTTTGTCAAGGATCACTACTTAAATTTTATGGAAGTTTGTAGAGAAACTAAAAAAGAAGCATGCAGTTAGAAAACTTCATAAATTTAACCAATTCTTCATGTAATCCTACAGAAGCCAAGAGGTGTAAATTCTGCATGGCATATTGACTATAGGAACTTAACTATGCACAGAAACAACATATGAGCTGCAATGTTGACAAATCGAGCATGACCAACACCTGACAATGTGCCCATAACATTAGCTTCATTTAAGATAATAAGGAGTCCACCAATTACCATTTAAGAAAAGAATTTGTGTATCTGGGTGTGATGCAACACACTGCAGAATTAATAAAAAGACAATATGAAAATAATCAGATCACAGCGACACCAAAGTAGCATGGCAAAAAGCTCTTTCTAAAACATCACAATAAGCAATTTTTAAAGAAACAAAAAGCGCACCAACTAGCAAGTCAAAATACATAGAGAATACACTACCTTATTGATGCTGCAGCGCACAAAAAACACTATGCATGCCACAATACCATGGCAGGCACACCTTTATGTTTGCTTAGACCAAGGATTTTAATTTCAAATAATACTACTTGTACTGGGCGTATTGTCATGAACGATCGTCGCACACCCGCAACAACTTTGTTCAACGAACCGTTCGTCGCTTATGCATGCTTTTCATATCCTTGGCAGCCTATTTTGTCATAGTTTTGATATGTTTTGCTTGTAAAAATGGAAGAAACGATAATTTGCAGCGTTGCAGTACGACCGCTCGCCGTACCAGGCAAAACTACCCCAAAAAGCCTCCGTTTTCGTGTGCTGCGGCCTGTTTTCTGCAGACCACAGCCGCTTGCGAAACGTCAACCATCTCAGCACCCTGGAACCCCCCAGGTGGCACGGGGCTGGATGGGGCTTCGGGGTAGTGTCGGGCGTTGAACATCTTCATAAGTTTACACGTCAACTTGACGGAAACTTCCCTTCGCGCCCGGCACCCGAAGAGTAATTGTTTGCAGCTGCTCGTTCACCCTTCTAAAGTCTTTGTTTTCCTCCTCTCTTTCTCTTCTTTCATGCACTATAAGTGCTCGCTGAATTGCTTGTAAAGCTTCGCTCTTCGCGAGACGTCAGGACTTTTCCGCCGCTCGTTTCAACTCTAATCAAATTTCCGTTTATAGGTCCTACGGGATCTGTACGAGGTTAAAACTTGGCTGACCCTTTACGGACGCATATGTCGCAAGGGCGCCTCAAGACTTACGCAATCCCAGCTAAGTCTAATTGAAGTGGGCACAAGGGTGATTCGCGACTTAGGCAACTCCAGCTAAGTCCGGGACTTGCCGCAAGGGTGCCTCACTACTTAGGCAACTCCAGCTAAGTGCATGACAGTATGTACCGATCCGCCAGCAAACCGGTATGCAGATCGCCCGCTACCGGACAGTAGCGTCAATTGGGGCTGTTTCCGCCCCGTTACTACCCTAAATCGGTCAACGATCCCGATCCCGTTACCGCCGCCCTGTCACGAACTTAGCTGGTTTTGCCTAAGTCGTGCGACACCCTTGCATATCAATCCACAAAGGTCAGCTTCCTCGAAATCTCCTACGATCCCTTAGGACCTGCAAAAGAGAAGATCGGACAGAGAAAGCGCTTCACACAGGATCCACAAGCAACTCTTTCGGCAAACACTTTATAGCCAATGCAAATTCCAACCATGGATATCACAAGCTCAGAACGGTTGCACAACAAAGATATAAAATTGGTCCACTACAGTCCGAAATCTAGTACAAGTGTTCACATGACACCATCATTATGTACAAGCCTGAAATGGCTCCCAAACTCGCTCAAATGGGGCTGTTTAGCCTTTGGCCAGCCCTTTACATGTTTTGTAAAGTTAGAACAAACCGAAAGGACACGGACATGCATAAGCATTACACCGAACAAACCGTTTACAATTTGTCCGTGACATTCTCCCCCACTTATTTCTTCGACGTCCTCGTCGAAACCTTTGTTGACGCTACAACTCCTTGCCTTTGCTGAATCTTCAATCTTCTGCTCTTGCTCCAATGCGCCTCTCGGCTCCTAGTTGTTCTTCGCATTGTTGTTGTTGAGTCGTTGAACTTTAATCCACCATGCTGCTTCAACTCGCCAATGACTTTGACTCTGGTGTGGGGTCGGCAGAGTTGGGCTGATCCTTGCTGGTTCTTGCGGATTCATCTGATGAAGGAAAAGACCATCCTTGATATGCGCCAGTCTTCAAATTCTTCTTGTCTCTTGAACTGGATAGATGCTTGTTGGAGCTTTAACGAGCATCGCCTCGCAAACTTTGAAGTTTTCAAATCCTTCCTCCATAAAATTTTTCCATCGAATCTTCTTCCATTTAGTTGTCTCATCCAAGTAGATTCGCATCACTTCCGCTTTCAATTGCCATTCAGTTGGAAAATGAAGCGGACAATCTACTCTCAGTAGCACTAATCACCATTAGTGAGGACTTGACAACTGTTGTCTTCCATTAATCTCTTCGAAGGGTCTTCAAATCTATGCAGAGCTCCTCTACTGGATAACTAAGAGGGCTGGGGTACTCGGTTTCGTCCATTCTCTTGAGAGTTGAGAAGGCAAAGGTTACTTGACTTCGCCCGCCTCCTCGAGATTGTACTTCGTGCGTCGAGCTGGTTACTAGACTTCGCATGCTCTTAGCTCACACTTTCGAAGCACTTGAAGTGTTTGTAATCCTTGCGTTGAGTCACCTACTGTGATTCACCTTCTCAATGCTATTGACCTTCTGGAATGCAAGAAGTTATCACTCCAACTTGGAGCAAGTCTCTAATAGATTTGGTCGCCTTTGGGATTATACCGCCTTCTCCATCATTTCTATCGCCTACTCCTCTGAGTAGCAAAGGTACAGCACCATGTAATGCCTGCTCCGATCCTTGGTCATACACTCTTGTATCGACCCGAAGTCCTTCACTTACGACTATCTTGATGAGAAGTCCATTGACACCGGCCTTACGAAATTCCCTGGCCTTTGCCCTTCAGCTTTGTCTTGGTACTTGGAGTTTGACTCTGCATTCTCCACCTCCTCGGCTCATCTCATGACCAAGTGCTCTCCTTCTATGAGAGCAAGGGATCGATAACTCCACGAAAGTCCCACCTATGCGGTACCATGGCGCTGACATGCCCATAGCACTACTATCCGTTAGCTCGCATCTGTATCCCTTCTTCACGTTCGGTAGATCCGCCTTAGCGGCACTCCTCTGAGTCTTCCTTCATTCTAATCGATGCTTGGTTCTCGGGTAGCTGAGTCCCTTTGGACTCGTCATTTCTTCCTCGCCCCTTTTTCGATCACCTGCTTCAGCACCTCTGTGTTCTCTGAGCAGTTCCTCTTAGTCGATGGAAAGACAGACTGCAACTCCCATGCATGGCCTCCGCCATCATGTTGTAGGGCTTCCGCCGATTCTGTTCTCCTTAGCTTCATTGGTCGCAACGTTCGCTTACTCGGCCTTGTCCTCTGACTTGTCGGGCTCCCTTAAGCGAATGTGAGCTTTAAACAGTCCAACTCTTCAGCCGCTCCGATCATACCTCTGCATGATCTAGTCCCCCATGGGACTCACTGGTACTTACATCTGAACTTCTCCCTCGATAGTGCACAGCCCTCATAAGTTGATGCCCAAGGCTTCCATTCAATGCAACATTCGATGCACGCACGGAAGACCCGCCTCTGCGGTACCGTGGCATTCACTGCTTGAATCCATAGCTCTTCTTGCCGTCGTGTTGTTCACCGAAGTGGAGCTTCCAGTCGCGCTCCCGATCGTACCTCTGCATGATCCAGTCCCCCCATGGGACTCACTGGTACTTGCATCTGAACTTCTCCCTCGATAGTGCACAGCCCCCATAAGCTGATGCCCAAGGCTTTCATTCAATGCAGCATTCGATGCACGCACGGAAGACTCGCCTCTATGGTACCATGGCATTCACTGCTTGAATCCATAGCTTTTTTTGCCGTCGTGTTGTTCACCGAAGTGGAGCTTCCAGTTGCGCTCCTGATCATACTTTCGTATGACCTTGTCCCTCACGGGACACACTGTGTCGCATTGCCACGAACCATTCCACCACGATCCGCTACATCATGTCGTCTCCTGGTGGCATCTCCTTGCATTCTGATCCCTGTGGTATGAACTCGAACTACGATCTCTCCATGTGTGGACTTCGCCAACACATCGCAGGACCTTTGCCACCTTCGATTCTGTTCGCTCCTTTGACAATCGACCTTCATCCACCCGCTCTCGGGTCACACTCGGACGAAGCTTAGCTCTAGGACAGTCCATCGCCTAGCAGCTCCTCTGAAGTCCCCTGACTTCGTAGAAATTGGTGCACCATTATCTGAATCCTGGGCCTCTGCCCCGACCAGCACAATTTCCGCTGCGCATTGTTTTCCTCATGGCAACTCGAATAGCAACACTGTGGCATATTCTTCAAGAGTACCTGCCTCTGCATCCTTTTGTCCCGTGCCAAGGCCTTCTGACACCAACTTTGCCTCTGCAAGCTGTGTCGCCTTAGTTCCTCCGTCAAATGCTTCACCGAGATAAGGTGCATGCGCCTCGAAGTTCCCTTCGTCTTTGGCACCATGCAAGATGAGTCTGCTCTATCAGAATAAGAAACCCATTGAACGACATGATCCTGCTCCTGCCTCTGCAAGAGTCCATGCCCTTGACCTTTGTCTAAGGAAAGCTCCAAGCCTCCGCTCCATGTTCTATCTTCTATGCCAACTCTCTTCACGCGGCTTGGGTATATCACCAAGTTACCCACAAGTTGCTCCGCTTCTCGATTGGCATTTCATTAATGGTGGCCCTCGCGCCCACCATTCCACGGGTCAATCCTCTGTTGAGTCCGATCTCTCTATCGGCTCCAAGTGTGCCTTCACTTTGTGTTGCCTTGGGTCGCTACCCCCACTTGATCTCGCTATGCATCCACCAACGCATTACCTCCTGCGAGATCATACGACGACTCCTCGCCGCTCGCTCGGTCCATTGAGCTTTGTCTCTCCCTCTGGAGAACCAGGATTTATCCCTCCTGGATATCTGCCCCGTTGGAGCGACTTCTCTCTTCGCATCCTTCCCTCTGGAAGTTTTGGAGACCATCATCTCCTTGGACTACTCCGCCTTTGCTAAACAAACTGTGCCCTGTTCTGCCTCCGCAAACGCATTTGCTAGATTGCGACTCTTCACCAATATAGCTTCCACTGCACCCCTCTGGGTCTAGCAACATGCTGAACCTGCTGCACATTTCAGCCTCTAACGAAATTATCCTGCACCTGCCGAAGAGGAAGTTTCAGTGCTCCATAGCGCCGACCTTCGGCCGCCTTGGGATGGCCACGGACAATCCGTCGTCCGCATACAAGCCCTTGCATGAGTATCGAATTCCTTGAGTTTGCAACTCCCCTCACCTCTGTGAGCTTTGCACAAATCTTTCGATCGTTGAACAACCCACTCCACCTTGCACGGTCTCATCCTTTGCCAAGCACCCCGCTTGCCTCGAGCACCGTCAAGTTTGGGTGCCAACGTCGAGCCACTGCTCGAACTCAGCCATCCCAACCTTTGTGCGCTACACAATTCTTCTTAGCTTGTCTATCCTCGCGGTGTCTCTAGCGCGAAGGGTTGGCCATTCTTCTGAATGTCATTCTCGGATGCTCACTCCTCTGAGCGACTCCTTCCCCTACAACTCCATGTCCGTTTTCAAACGGTCGCGCATGTTGGCTACCCTCCACGTAGCCCCACTAGGTCCCCCACGTTTGCATGCTAAGTGTTTCGATGTGTGCTTGTCCCACTCTGATACCAAATGTCACGAACTTAGCTGGTTTTGCCTAAGTCGTGCGACACCCTTACGTGTCAATCCACAAAGGTCAGCCTCCCCGAAATCTCCTATGATCCTTAAGACCTGCAAAAGAGAAGACGGGACAGAGAAAGCGCTTCACACGGGATCCACAAGCAACCCTTTCAGCAAACACTTTATAGTCGATGCAAATTCCAACCATGGATATCACAAGCTCAGAACAGTTGCATAACAAAGGTATAAAATTGTTCCACTACAGACCGAAATCTAGTACAAGTGTCCATATGACACCATCATTATGTACAAGCCTGAAACGGCCCCCAAACTCGCTCAAATGGGACTGTTTAGCCTTTGGCCAGCTCTTTATATGCTTTGTAAAGTAAGAACAAATCGAAAGGACACGGACATACATAAGCATTACACCGAACAAGCCGTTTACAATTTGTCCGTGACAGCCCGCTACCGGGTGGTATTAGCTGAGAGAGAAGAAAGAAGAGAGAGAAGAAAAGGGAGCACCTAGAGATCCAGCGGCGCTCTCCCTCGACGATCCCGATCCGTCGCTGCCCTCCCTCGCCAGACGCCGCAGATGATGTCGCCTCCTCATCGGCGATTACTCCTCATCTATGCAGAGAGAGAAGAAGCCTCGGCAACGTCGTGGGGAGAAGAAACCGAGCGTCGTCGAGGCGGCATTTCTCCCCATGCAGGCAGAAGAAACGAGGCGATAAGGCAGCAACGTCACCTTGTTGCCCTTTTTTGCCCGGGGAGAAGGAAACCTCAGTTTCTTCTCCCCACACGAGCAGAAAAACAAGAGGCAACGTCACCTTTATATATATATATATATATATATATATATATAAAGTGATGTCGCTGACATCGCCTCATCGCCCTTTTTTGCGGGGGGAGAAAGAAACCTCAGTTTCTTCTCCCCACGTGGGCAAAAACCGAGCGGGGGGAGTATCGAGGCGACGTCGCCTTTTTTTTCTTTTTATATAAATATATACATATATATATATATATATATATATATATATATATATATATATATATATATATATATATAACGATATATTGAAACATACCACTTGGTATACTTGTACCGTACCATATTGAGCTAAGCTCGATACTCCGATACAGAACAAAATTATGAACCTTAGACATATATGAAAGATGCTTTAAGTCGCTCATCATTCTGAATGTGCAATGTCTGCCATAAAATTTACTCTTTGACCAGAACTAGTCCTATGTGTGCCTTTTTTGGTGTGACATCTAAATCTACTACATCCAAGATGGACACAATTAGTAGCAGGATAACATGTCTAAAAAATGAACAATTCCTTCAGTATTAGTTGGCTAAATCACTCTGTTTATATTATATTCAGGTTTAAAGAAATCAATAGAGTTGATAAAGTGCCCTAGCCCACAAAGTCATACTCTACATTTAACAGCTCATCTGTACCCACCTCCATGAGGGCTCAATTGAGAGTGTCTTTCCTACTGTTCATCCAAGCAGTCATGGAGAAAAGAAAACAAGGAGGAAGAATAGCATAGGAAGAGAAGTAAACTAAAGCAGACCAGCAAACAAGGCTCTTTTCAATGTGGTGGAGTCTAAAGAGGGTCAATGTATATAATCTTACCTCTACATGCAGGGATGTTTCCGTGACTCGAGCCCGAGTCACCTAAATTGCAAAGGATCAACCTCAGCATGATACCAGGATCGATATTACGTGCAGAGAAATATTCAAAACCTTCAGACTTATATTAATTAAACTTAAAACATCTAAGCGGAAAAAAGATGTCTCAAGTTGAATTGTGTTGATGAAGTACTTGCTATGAGATTTCAAATTGCGCAATGACCTTAACTATTCTCATGGATATGTCTACTTCAATAAATTATTGTGGCTTCAAACGTTGCTCCATGTTTCTCAATGTGGTTAGCAAGTAGTAGTCATTGATGATAAATCATTTTCCATATCTTATTGTGAAGCCTTTTAATATGCTGCCATCAAAACAAGGTACTTTGGTTCAATTGTGGGTTTTCTGGTAGGGAGGTAGAATTGGTAGCACTGTCTCTCCCTTACAGTATTGGCTGTACTTCAGCAGACATGAGCAAACATATCTTTTATCCAAAGGTATGTGCATTTATTCCTTGATGCATCACTATCACATATTCATCAAACAAAGCACAACATGGAGAGATTCTGATGAGCAGATTAGATTTTATGTCCATAGATGTCTCCCACAGTGTCATGGGCATAGCACATGTCAAGTGTCCAATCAAACTACTCACTCAAATAAACATTTATGATTATCATGTAAAAACACAAAGAAAACTACGCAAAATAACTGTGTAAGTTTTTTTCTCTAAAAGAATTTCAAATTAAAAAAAACTTATAAGCAAGCAGTTGACCTGAAGAAGAGCAAGAGCATTGCAAACTCGCTTTGATGCATCTGGTGACAGTGTTGGAGGTGAAAGAGCAGGATAAATTGAAACTATCTCCTGCCAATAAGGGGATCATGCAACATAAACAAGTCCACTAATCATGAGTGATATCCACAAACCAAATTGAATGGTTTACCACAGGCAAATCTATTTTATCAATGAAACATTCATATTATTCAAGTCCATAAGGGGTTGAAGGGCATTTGTAGGCACTTGAAGCAAGAAGTAACTTTACATACATATTTAATCGAACCATCTACCTTCATTCATGGTATGTTGATCAACATAAATATGTAAACCAATACAATGAGTTTGAACCATATCACTATTGCTATGACAAACACATTTTTTATCTCTTCTTGTAAGTTTCCATAAAGTAGTTTTCTTTAAACAATGAAGCAATTATAAACTGCATTCCTTCTATGGAATTATAGTAGGAAGAGGTCAAGAGGTGAGCAAGCACAATAAATCAGATTTAGATTACATCTCAGATAAACTCTTTTATGCAGCATCAAAATTAAACCAACACAGAAGAAATTATGCTCTTCAACACACTGACAATCGAAAACACACACACACACCTGAAGGAGCATTGCAATAGTGCCATAAGAATACCACAACAATGGAGCCAAATCTTGAAAAATGCCCCTTTTCTGCAAGAAAGAGAGAAGCTATATGTATTCATTTGTGAAGATCCGAAACACAAGAGAGCTTTTCTTGTTACAAGAAGGTTTGAATCAAGTATTTTAAGAAAAGAAAAACATCCATGCTTTCATTTCCATGTGTTTCTGATTCTAAAACAGTTCCTCAAAATCCAACAAAAGAGCAATGAATTGGAATATCTATCCAATGTAATCAAGACCTTTGCTTCCCAAACAAGACTATACAATATTTCTATATAGAAATCTTAGCGAACATGATAGCAAGGATCGCCATTTCACCCGTACCGGTATGAAAAGGGTGGCACGTACAAGTCCGATCTGCCATATAAAAGGGAAATTAGGAAACCCTAAATCGCACTTCCAGGCTGCCTCCACTTCTCACCCATCCGCGATCGATGTTGTGAGCCTATGATTTCTCACTGCGATTTCCCGCCTCCGTCTTCTCACCACAATCGAAGCCTTTACTTCTCACGCAGGTGGCTAGTGGCGACCTCCGCTGGCCACGACCTCGCTGTACACCACCATGCAAAATATTTGCCCTAATTACTTCTCAGGTATGTCTCTTCTCCTCTTCCTCTTCCTCTTCCTCCTTCGTCCACCACTGCTTCCTCTTGTTCCCTCTTTCTTCCTCCGTCCTCCATTGTCCCTTCCTCTTCTCCCTCTTTTTCTTCCTCTGCAAAACATTGTATTTACTGGTGTACCACGGGTCAATACACTCATATAAACCGGTACATATTGACCTGACAAATCTCCGAGACAAGTCCGATACTCATAATGGCGAACCTTGCAAGATAGTCCTAGTTTTATTGGAACTACCACCTAATTTCAATTTCTATTGGGTTTGTACCGTTTGATCTTTCTCAATCTATGACCTTTAATCATAGTAACTAAATTATTCTAATTACCTATTTGCTAATCACTATAGGAAATCCTTCAAGAATAAAACACCATCATGATTACTAAAACTTCCTCAAGGTTTCCTAACCTAAAATGTAATAAGTGACACAAAAATCTTTCCTAATCAGTGGAAGAAATCAAATTATCATATTTCCAGAA